>CM061557.1:75951519-77300685 GCA_030864225.1 Capsicum baccatum var. pendulum | reverse complement strand
AACGCTTCTGAGCTTATGTCTGGGAGTAGTATTTATAACCAAGCAGAAAATGTGGTATTTTCCCCAAAACTATGTGCCACTGTAGGATTGATATTGATAATTATGGGCCAAAGGCCGAGTATGAGATTGTGATCACTAAATTTAGGTTGTACTCCCTGGCAAGAGTATGACGCTCCCACCAATATGGGGTTCTCTCCTTAGGAGGGCAAAACATTGGACTCCATGAAGCTCACATGGTTTATGTAGGTTATAAGAACCTCCTATGTCCATAAAAGTCGAGTTTCTTGAATTACAGAGTAATTCCGAGTCTTAAGTTGAAGAGTTGAGTTGTTTATGATGATTTATGAGGTTTTCATCATATGATTTATTTACGAAGAGATCATGAAAAGTATGTTTCAATCTAACTCAAGCCAAGTGAGCCATCATTGTACATATGCATATTTTCATGAAATTGATGATGATATTTACATTTTTGCATGCACCCTTACATACTCAGTACATTCCAAAGTGCTGACCCACATATTTTTTTATGGGCTACATTTTCTTATAATGTAGGTACAGGTACTCAGCTGCGTTAGAAATATTTGGGTGCCTCTTTTCTTCTGCTCAGTGGTTAGTCCTCATGGTTCGAGGATCATGTTTATAATTTTGTGATACCCTTCTGTTGTTATGGCTTTCAGTACTGTTTGAGTCAGTTGGGGGTTTGTCCCAATGTCTCTTTGATTTTGTGTATAAAGGCTTTGTCAGACTAAAGGGTTAGTATGTATAGAATTTTAGTATTTTGGATTGTACAACTAGTTTCTTATGTTATTCCAGTATTTTTATGATATGTCATTCTCTCTTATATTAGCATGACTTTTGTCAAAAATGTGATGACAGGTTTAGAGGTTTAGCTTGAGGCTACGTGTGGCCTTTAGCATCGTGTGATGTCTCGGGATGGGATCTTGGGGCGTTACAGTTTCGTGGAAATTATGGAGGATATTTTGGAACATGGACTTGAGCTAGATGAAACTAGGGCTTGTTCTTGAGAGTATTTTATGACATAATGAGTATGTTTTCCCCCTATGGGTCCTTAATTTCATGTTTTAAATTGGGTGAGGGGAAAAGGACCTAAATACCCTCACAAACCCATAATTAAGTAAGCGAACTGTGCCCAGCAATGTGATACCCAACGCACTGCATTGATGGGGTTGATGCGATCACCGACGCATCATGTTGATGGGTATAACGCGATAGCCAACGTGACGCATCAAGATTACGTTGGCTTGCTACTTTGTCTATCCAATCACAACTCAAACAAAGTCCAAATATTCCAAAAATCACCCAATATGACCTATTGACATCCCTAATCATGAATCAATTTAAAAATTGGCAATCTAAGGCTAGAAAGTTTGTAAATAATGCAATTAAAATATCGAGGCAAAAAATGAGACTGTATCAACACTTAGTTGAAATTTTCTAAGTCTGGGACCTCTTTTGGCACGCTATATAGAACTAAAATGACTAGGATTTTGTGGGGTATTACAATTTTTTCATGGATAGGGTCGTGTGACTCAGGGGGAAGGATTCGAATAATGTTGGATAGATTTATGTAGTTCAGAGTAGATACCAAGTTTGGAAGGACAAGAGAATGCTAAATTTGGAATTGGAGTTGGTTGAATAGTTCATGCTTTAGATTTTCATTTATTTGGTTGAGTTGTTACTTGGTTGTACTTGTATCATTATGATGTCAGCATAGTGTGGTTTGGGTTTACATGCTTCAACTGTGCTTAGTTTAGTTGGAGGTCAGTTGGTTGTTGGGTATGATTTCATGATTGATTGGAAAGGTAAAGTAAGGATATTGTGAAAAAAGGAATACCTTTAGTAAATCCTATAGAAGCATTATTTTGCCTTAGAGATTATCTAGGAAGTCTTGCTTTAGGCATATGGGCACAGTACCTCATCCTTTTGAGCCTTTGTGCTCTTTCTTTCCATTGACTTATGAGGATGAAAGTTTTTTAGTAGTGGATAATTTAATGACCCTCCAGGTCATTTTCCTTATTTTCATGCATTCTAATATTTTGAGCCTTCCTACGGCGGCTATAGGTTATTTATGACTTGCCAAAATTATTGGTGGTTGATTATCGGATAGTTTGGTTTTAGGCTCATTTCCATGTTTTAGAGCTTTCATTGATAAGGAATTGGTCTTGGATCAGAACTCCTAGGAAACAACCTCGAATGAGAATTTCAACAACATCATCCGCTTCAACATTGATTTTAGGCTTGGGGGATGCTCGATCTAGTTCTCAAGGCTTTCAAAAAACATTTAGGCTATTGGGTGGATTTGATAAAAAATGGAAAATAGGTATGGTACCCACATTTAATCAAAACAATCTAGAATGGAAATTTTTGATGGTTCTGTATAGTCCTGAATGTTGAATTTGGTATGGTAGCTTAGTTCATTTACATGCATAGGATTTCAAATGAATCTCAAGCAACTAGTAGGACTCCATATGGACCTAGCAAAAATCTAATGCCTGATATCTGTTGTGACCACTAAAGCATTCTAGTAACCATTTTAGCGATGGCCGCTTTAGTGACCTTGACTTGTTTTTGTGGCCTTGGCTACTCTACTGAGGTCAACTTTAGTTGTCAAGTCCGCATTAGCAGAAAAAATGTCTATTTAGAGACCCCCGCCTATACTTACCCAACCTATTTTGCAGTCATCTACCCCTTAAGTGGCAATTGCTAAAGCGATAATCGCTTAAGCGGTCACTATTGGTGATAAATCTGTCTCCTTCACCCAATCTTTCCTTATTTCTCTAGGGATTTTTCCTCCATTTTTTAGAGCTTCGAATGATAAAAATTATGAGAAATCATCTATTGAAGCTAAGGTAACCTAGTTCAACACTACCTAGTCATTTTCATTATTTATCCCATCAATTCCATCCTTTTTCATTGTAAATTCCTAGAATTTAGGTCCTAAATTCCAAAACTTTAGGGATCAATTTGAGACTCGATTTTCAGTCCATTTGTGCTTAACTTTTGAGCAAACATTTCTTATCTTTTGAGGGACCTCATGACGAATTCAATTTTGAAATTCTATTAACAGATGTTATGGACCTATTATTGACCTGATTATAGGTGTGGAGCTTTATATTGCAATATGGATATCATTTTACTCATGCTAATGCATGGATTATAATTTTTATAGCATGATAATGTTCCAAAAGTGTAGATCAAAGACGAGTTGTTCATGGATGGTTTGGAATGTTGTTGGACACGAGGTAGTCTTTGGTCTACTTATATCTACGAGATTATGTATTGTATATTTCACATGCTAAGTAGGGATGACAAGTTATATTTATACCTAAATATATATATATATATATTATAACCTAACTTAATTAAGGGATGTAAAATAGAAATGTGACCCAAACCTTGCCCTAGAATACATGTTACGGCTATAGTATTGTATTACATCTGATAATAGACTTGATTAACCAAACATTTTCATAAGCAATCCTTTAACATAAGACTTATCATATTACTTAGTTAATTGGATGATATTCCTTGATTAGGCCATTCTAGCAGCCTTATACCCTTGTTTACCATATTTTCCTACTTTGTTGTATTAATATCTTGTTGAGTGATATATTGTTGGGCCTGAGGTCATGATTACGATATCAGTTGGAATCTATGTGAGTATTTTATCCTTAAAAAGGGCATGAATTTAGTTTATAGATGCTTAGGCACTTGGTTGTATTCTTTGGATATTGGTGATAGCATGCTTACTTTTAGGCAGATTTGGATATTAATGATAGCATGCTTAGTTTTAGGCGCATTTATGCTTACTTAGTGGTATGATTCAAAACAAAACCTTGATTGTATGACTATTTTCTAAAAAGGGAGTCATTCTCACTTTTCACTTTTAAAATGGATTCTTTTATAATAGGAATCGTGCCACCTTATTTAATGAATTACGAGATTTTGGAACTAAATATGCAAATATGTTATTTTGGAAACTTGAGAGAGGTTAATTATTTTCCATTATGAATCCACTATTTTACCTCTATTTTTTGGTTCGGTCAAGAAAGATTCTGATTCTTTATACACTATTATATCAATTTAGTCCTAAACTCGATCTTGGGTAATGAATTTTTAGGGTTATACTTATTTAGACTTTGTTCATGTCCGAGCACTTAATATGCATATATAGATATATATATATATATATATATATACATATATATATATATGGTGCTGGATGGAGCAGATTAATTATGATGGTTACAAGAATTCCTGGTTCGAGACCAGGCAATGTAAATGGATATCCTTATTCCCTTATGGACCCTTTATTGGTAAGATATAGTGCCAGAGAAGGATTGTCATTGTAAGTCCTGCCTTTGTATGCTACTGAGCTGGAGAAGGTATATGCACTTTGTACATTATGGCACTTGTCTGGGTGATGGTACTGGATTACACATGCATTAATTCATTCATATGCAACACCAGTATAATTGTTTGTCACTTATATTTATCAGTCTTATGGGGGGATGTATAGGTATAAGCTATGTTTACCATTTTCTAAGTTCTTTCTTGAACCTTCTAGGCTTATGGGGGTCCGTCCAGATTATTATTTATCGAGATGAGTTAATTACACTAATATTGATTATTATGGTTATTTCATTGTAGGATGAATATGGACTGTTTTCTGAGTTGTTATTATGTGTCTGAACCTTTGCTCTTTCTAGGGTAAAATTAAGTATTACTAGGTTACATTATGATTATTTACTTTTGTTAGAGGCCTAGAATATGTTAGTATTAGCTCTCTTACTTGGCTATGATCATCGAGATTTTTGGTTGGTTCCCCAAATTATTACCTTTGAGTTTAGTCATATATATATATATATATATATATATATATATATATATATATATATATATATATATATATATACATACATATATATGCATATATACATATATAATAGAACTGTATATCCCTCTTTTTCATTATCTATTCATATTGTTTATATATCCTTTGGCCTGTTAATACTATATATCCTTCTTTTACTCTCCATTATATATTGGCTAGTGATATACGATATTTTACTTTAGTTCCTAAATATTGTTAGAATAGGACAGTTTACCCTTTTTATTCCATTAGCATTATTATGTTTAGTTTCTTGGATAGTTGATGAAAGTTTATATTCCTACTTTACATGTTATTTATGCTTAAATTATCTTTGGAGCTCGGTCGATTGATACCTAATGCGTACCATGTGTTTGGTACTTATACTATATTTCGGCAGCCTGTAAATCATAGTATGAGTTCTCACCATTGAAGTTTGCATCTTGCTGATCAACTATGGATCGGAGATTTGGTTTGAGTTCTGATATTCGAACCATTCTTGCTCTTCCTCTTATTATTAGCCTAATCTCTGTTTTGTATTCAAAGATATATTTGTATATATTTTTATTTTGTATGTTACTTGTACTGTTGTTGTATGGGAAGATCTTGTACTGATTCCATCAGGTTTTAAGATTTTATCTTTATATTAGTCTCTTTATTACATTCTTTTTGCTACTTTTTTACTTCTCTTAATAGTCCATTACTTGTAGTTTTAGACTACATGTTGGCTTACCTACTACTGGGTCACAGTACGTTCTATCATGACCTGAGAATTCGGGTTGTGACATACCATGACTGTACATGAAATTGGTAACAACTGGGAGTAAATTAGTTACCTTAATAATGTCACATGTAAATGTGATGTAACAATTACCAATTATTAGGTAATTATGATAATCATATTCATGGATTGGGTGTATAACTAGTGGATTTAGTATATTAGAAAGTGGTGCAACTATTGCTTTTCTATTTTGCTAAAGAAAAAAACAAGGTTTCAATAGGATTTTATCCTCTTGCAATTATAATTGTAATAAATTTAGATTTTAGGTCTAGGACTTTTAGATAAGAATTCTTATTTTGAGGGATAAATAACGACCCATTTTAGTTGAAATTCAATGTACTAGTTTATACTCTTATGAAGATCATATATTTGAATAGATATTGACCTTTCGAAAGCTTTACGGAAGGCAAGGCCCTTGAAAAGTAGCTTGTTATGATTCTTCTGTTGAGGTAGATTATGATTTAGTAAGAGTTTAGACTCAATTTAATTGTGTGTATGCTCCTAAATTAGATGTTTTTTTTATCGGTGTTCATACATACTTGAATTTGATGATATTATATTGTTGACACTTGGATGAATAATTATTAAAAATTGAACTTGATTGAATTGACTTATGATTATAAATAGACTTTTAAATTTAGTACATTGTGTTGTATCCTAAGAGATACTGTGAATTAGATAAAATGTATATCATATGGTTATGGAGGATCGGATACCACACTAGTAAGAATATGGATATTGATATTATTTTTAAGAGAGGATTGGTTTACCATACTGATATGATACATTGACTTAACTATCCCCTACAGATTATGACTAGTTGGGCAAAAATAAGTCTCTTAGCATGTATGTATAGACTATTGTTTAATATGAGAGATTGTGTGGTTTAATAAGTTTATAATGAGATAATGGTGTTCTAAATGTGAGGTTGAGAAGGACATAGTTTCTACTTATGGTATTATTGTTGATTTCATGGTAACGTACAATATGGTTGAGGCTCTAGATGGTTATGTGGCATGTTTGTTGGCTTTTTTTGGACCATCATTGACGTAATTGCTAATCTATTAAATTACTTGCTATATGTTGATGCATATCTACTCGTTATTTTATTTATGTTGTATACATGATATTAAATTGAGTTGGCATATTATGACTACAAGTACATAGTTGTTTGTACTGATACTACCATGTGCTCTTCCTTTGTTGAGTGTCAAAAGTATTATAGAGGAACAGACACGACCTTATCTTTAAAGTTTGTTAGCTAATATAGATACAAGGGTGAGTACTTCTGTAATGCCCCAAAATCTAATCCCGAGACATCACATAGTGCTCAAGGCTACAAGTATCCCTAAGCTAACCCTTTGAGCCTGCTACTAGATCTAAACCCTACTTTAACATAATCTAATCAAGAAATAATGTTGTATTATACCAAAAACTGAACTGAATAAACTGTAGATACTATCTGAATAACAAATACTGAAAGACTGTAACTAAATACGTAGTCCGACAATCCTCTACTACTAAAGAACTAGAGAGTCATTGGGACAGACCCCCAACTGACTCGGACTAAATTGAAAACGATAACTCAATTACTATGAAAACTGGAAATCAAAAGTGGGTCCTCGAATCATGAGGACTTACCAACTATAGGAGCGTAGATAGAGATACTCAAACTACTCACGCTGTTAATATTGAGCACCTGAACCTACATTTTAAGACAATGTAACACATAGACATATATGTGGATCAGCACTTTGAGGATGTACTGAGTATGTGGGGGTGCAATGCATAAGTAAGACATCATCATAATTAGAAAGTAAATGCATACTGGATGTATATGACTCACATAAGCCTGATTATCTAAAATATCAAAATATCAAGTCATGTATAGCAAATCATACTTGTAAATCTAGTGAGTCATAACACTTAGTCTTATAAAAAAATTTCTATCATTCTTTTCTGTTGAAACTTAGAAGCTTTGAGAGCTTTGGAAATCTTGGAACTTTGGGACTTAGGGAGTTTCTTCTAACCGACATAAACCATGTGAGCTGACATTGAGTCCAATGTCTTGCCCACATTAGAGAGAGTTGTTCTACCCTTGCCATCAAAATAGAACCTTGACTTAACTGATCACTATCTAAGTTCACTATGGGCAAATTAGAAACCTACGGTGGCACGTAGTTCTGGTGCATGAGACCTTGGAATCATACCCAACTCGGTGCTAAATACTACTCCCATACTTATTGCTCAGAACTTTCAGTAAATCCACCTTAAAACAGCACAAGGGTTTATAATGAAAATCAATTATACTTATCATTGCTTTAAATCATAAATAATGTGGATTCCTATCTTAGCTTAGGTTTGAAAGATCAATCTTTCTTTAAAACCTGAATGCTTGTTTGTTAAAGCATGCTAATAATATAATCTTCATGAAATATCAAAATTCATACTTGGATTTAAAGCATATGTACTTAAATTATCATAATTCCATAATGAAGCTTAATTCTCAACAATTTTCTTGGAAACACTTGAAAGTATCAATTGACAATAGGGATGTACAATTCATGATATAAATTCTCAATTCAAAGCATAAATAGGTGGGATAAACATGCAATTAAAGGCTTAAATCACTTATCTATGATACATTAAAAGTGTGAAGGCCCTTAGAAAAGTGATTTGAACTTTTTTCCCTTCATTAAAAAACTTTTCTTTAGATAAAACTGTCTTTTCACTATTTTCTAATTTATTATTTAATTATTTTTATTCTATTAACTAGACTTTCTAAAATATATGGGACTCCTAAAATATATGGTAGAAGAATTAATTAATATTTTTCCTTCTACTAGACTCCCTAAGATATATGGTAGGAGAATTAATTAATATTTCTTTTCTACTATTCAATTAATTAGAAAAGTACTACTAAAATAAGAATCTATTAATTAAGGAAACACTTCTATAAATATTGAGATGTACATTAAATTAGAGAGCATTATCTATGATACCAGCTGTTGTTCTTCGTAATATGTTTGATAAACTATATGAGAAGCGCAAGAATACTGCTTTAGAGGTTTGTTTTTCGGGTCTTTTGTTGAATTTTTTTGTTTTTTGGAATTTTAGTTTTTTTATGTTTTTACAATATTGGGGTTTTACACTCTTGTTTTTGGGATTTGAGTTTGTTTCTTGTTGTGTTTTCTTTACGAGAGTCAATTTGATCAATCTTGGGAGATAAATTGAATTAGATTAGTTAAGTAATTTAAATTTAAATGTTCGAAATGGTAGTATGAAAAATAGTACTCCCGCCGTCCCAATTTATATGATTTAGTTTGACTAGACCCAGAGTTTAAGGTTGAGGGTTCAAAAATTAAATATCCACCAATCTTATATTGATTTACTGGGCATGGTTTTCTTGAATTTGATTGCATGTCTAGATTGGTGGATATTTAATTTTTGAACCCTCAACCTTTCACTATTTTTGTCAGCATAATAAGATTCAATATGTCTGTATTTTATATATATATATATTTATATATATATATATATATCTTCTTTGTTTTCATTCAAAATCATTCTTTAGGATCAAAATTTTTGCTCAGAAAAGAATTAGTTGGATAAAAATCGAAGCTTTGTGATCACTATTATATTATTTTTTTATAATTTACAGGTCGTAGATGAATATCGGTTAGCTTTGAAGAATTTATTGTGCAAAAGTTAGGATTAATTGTACTGCTTTGGTATCTTTATTATCTTTTTGTTTTATTTTAATTTACAGATGTTAGATGAATGTGGGTCGGCTTTGAAAAAAAATTTAGGTAAAGATTAGGTTTAATTGTATTACCATAATATCACTATTAGTTTGTTATTTTGAGGTAGTTTACAGTTCGTAGATGAATCTTGACCGGCTTTGAGAACTTGTTGTGTGTTGACCGACTTTGAGGAATTATTTTATGTAAAGATTAGGTTTAGTTGTATTCTTTTGATATCTCTATTATCGTATTATTTTGTTATTATTTACATACTCAAAATATATTAAATTTAATTATTATGTTCATCTTTATTATTTAAACAAATATTCTATTTAGTGAAATGTTTGAACTCATTAAAGTGCGGTACACGTGCAAGGGCCGTACACCTAAACTAGTATCTTTATAAACTTAACAAGATGATTTGGGTATAAACCCCAACTTGCAAATCATGTAATCTTTATTAAAATTCAAGTTTTTGGGCACAAGAATGAAAGATTTGTCCTTGTTCAAACTCCACATACCTTGGATGATGAACTAGATGAACAACCTTGCTTTTAAGACTCTATTTGTGCTCTTGAATGATGGTTCTAGGAATTCTTGTGTTGAGAGTCTTGAATCTTGAATTAATTTGGAAAAAGGATAGTAGAATCTTGGGATTCTTAAGGTTGATTGTTGAATCTTAGGATTTTTGGTTGAGAGAAATCTTGAGAAATATATCATAAGATGCTTGTAATAGCCCTAAATCTTATGTTTAGACGAAATTGGGGGCTGAAAAAAAGTCCAAAATACCCTTTATTAACTTCTAAACGAAACTAGAAAAACATAATTGGGTCCCAATTTAATGGGCCACCGTGATGCGCCACTATCGCGGTGGCTCACTGAAAACTGACAAATAGGAATTGGGGTCCTCCGTGATACAGAGATATCATGTTTCCAACTAAAATTTGACAATTGGGACCTGAAACTTCAACGCGATGCTTCACCATCATTGTGTCCTATAGAAATTCCATTTTTTCCTTCGACGCGATGCGCCACTATCGCATTAGGCTACTGGAATTCGACAATTGAGAAAATGGACCTCTATGCGATACGCCAATATCGCAGAGTTCTACTAAAAATTGACAAATGAGAATTTGGACCTCGCCGCGATGCGCCAACATTGAGGTGTCCACTGAAAAGTGACAATTATGAAATTGTCTTACACCGCAATGCGATGACTGCCCAGTTGGCACATTATCAACTTAAAAATGCTCTAATTTCTTCACCAAGTGTCGGATTTGGGCGAATTTGGTATCGATGAAAACCTTATTTAATTTTCCACACAATAAAAAGTTGAAATCTAGAAAATTCTATGTGAAACAAATATTAATAATTTTTAAAGACATCCCTTAACATTCTATGAATGAATTTAAGCTAGAAAAAGTTTGGGGTATTACAACTTCATCTCCATGATGCCATGGATCATCACGCTAGTTCTTTTCCTTTTTTTGGACAATGAGACACTTTTTATCTTTTGTTATTTTTTAATAATTCTCTTAGACACTATTTTTGTACTAGAATGTTTTATTGGATGACTTTCATGATGTGGGGATTATAATAGGTAGATTTTTTGATCTTCTACATTATTATTGATTATTTTTGGATTTATAATTATTAAGTTGGTTTTTATAATAATCTTATCTTAATATTGATTGAATAATTAGGTAATGGTTCAGATTAGATAGTTTTCCCATCGAACGGTTAGTGTGGGTGCTACTCATGGCTATTTGGGTCATGACAGTATTGAATGGTGAAAATAAGAAAGCAATTTTTGATTTGGAGGATGTTTTAAGAATCAAGGGCTAATATGTTGTTTCTAGAGTTAGTGAACTGAGTAGATTGATCATAGCGGAGGCACATCGTTTTAGATATACTATTTTTCTTAAGGAAGTCAAGATGTGTCATATCCTGTGTAAAAATATTGGTGGTGGAGAATGAAGACTAACACTATAGAATTCATAGCTAAGTGTTTGAACTGTTAGCAAGTTAAGTGTGAACACCTAAAACTGGGTGTTGTGACTCATATGATACCTATACTTGAGTCAAAGTGGTAGTGTATTACTATAGACTTTGTGATTGTTTTGCCTCAAATTTAGGGGATTTGACTCTATTTGAGTGATCATGAATAGATTGACCAAATGTTCTTTTTTGAGTGACACTATGGAATTTGTGACATAGTATGCCTATTTCCATAATTTCGAACAGTGGTACTCAGTTTACATTACACTTTACAAGTGTTATGCGATGAGATTTGGGCACTCAATTAGTTATGATCATAGTTTTTCGTCCATATACAAATGGTCAGTCAGATCAGACTATTTAGGTATGCTTTAAGCTTGTGTGATTGGCTTTGGTGGTCAATGAAACTAATTCTTGCCTTTGGTGGAGTTTGCCTACAACAACAGTTATTATTCTAGAATTTTGATGGAACTATTTGAGGCTTTGTATGGAAGAAAGTATAGATTTTTATTATTGATTTGGTTCCTTTGAGGTGAGGCAATGAGGCACGAATTTGTTGAAGGATTCTATGGATAGATGAAGTTGATATAGTTTTGACTTTTGATAGCCCAAAGTAGGCAGAAGAGTTAAGCGGATGAAAGGGTTTGTGACTTGGAGCTCATGATTGATGAGCAAGTTCTATTGACGGTATCACCCATTAAAGGTGTAATGAGATTTTAGAAGAAAGGCAAGTTTAGTTCAAGGTTTTTTGGTCCGTTTGAGATTCATGTTAGGAAGGTAGCCTATGAGTAGGTCTTACCTTTGATTCTTTCAGTTGTGCATTTAGTTTTCCATATTTCTATGCTAAAAAGGTATCATTTCGATGTTTTTTTATAATTCAATAGGAATTACTGGAGTTTGATCAGAATCTAACTTTCGAGAAGGTGCATATGGCATACATAGACTAGGAAGTTAAGATATAAGGATATAGCTTCAGTGAAGGTTCTGTAGAAGCATTATCCAATTGAGAAGGCCATATGAAAGACATAGATAGATATTTAAATTTGATATTTCTAGCTTTTCGATAGATCAAGTACCTTTCTTACTCTTATATTTAAGGATAAACGTGTATTTTGATAGTGGATGATATAACAATCCTCGTGGTGGTTTTTAATTTTTGGTGAATTTGGACTACTTTACTCCGTCATATAGTTATGTAATAGTATTTATGGTATGTGGACATAGGTGGTAAGGTTCTCTAGGTGGCTGGTCCAGTAGTTTTAGAGATTTTCATTTTGGAAGGTTCTTAAGTTGGAATAACTGACTTTGGTCAACATTAAAAAATTTAGGGGTTGTATGAGAAATTGTCAGTTTCGTTAGATCTAGAATGTCATTATTTGGTTAGCACGGTTATTAATTCAGATCCCAGGAATTTGGATGGATTTTGAGTAGTTGATTAGAAAGCTAGATGTTTATGGATTACAGTTGGCTTCTATCAACATCCAATTTGAAAATTTACAAGTTCACTGAGTCTAAAATATTATTTCTAGTCTAGTGGCACAATTGGGTAGTGTTTTTGAGGTTCTGGATAAGTTTCGAGGGTTGATTCCAAGTTTGTTCATTACTTATTTTTGTTTGTAGTTGACGTCACCTAGTGCAACTACACATGTGGCGGCTCATCGCACATGTCGTGAATGTGGGGATAGGAATTTTTCACTCTAGCTAAGATTCTTCGCAACAACGTGGTTTATTTAGGGACATTCCCCTAGTTGGGGTAATTATCCACAATGGCAAGAAAATCTCACTTTAGTGGCTTTCGCTGCTGCAGGGAATTTTTTGTTGATGCAACACCGCGCCAGTAGCCCATTCTTTGCAAGTGGTGTATCGCTTTCACTTAGATCAATGACTTATCCCTTTTTCTTTATATTATTCATACATTAGTTTTTGGAGTTTGGAAACTCAATTTTGGGAGATTCAAGAAGGTATTTTTAAACAATTCCTCTTTGGGTATGTTTCTTATACTATTTTTACACATTCTTCAATAATTATTTCTTGATTTCATCTTTAAATCATGGTTTTTCAAATTAGAAATTTGGGTATTTATGGATAAAGTTAAAGAATGACAAATTGATGATTTCAAACTATATTTTAACTCCATTATCAATGATATTTTGGATTTGAACTGCTTAAATTACGGGTAATGTGATTTCTTAATAAAATTTAAGTTTTACCCTTGTTCTCTAAGAGTTAACTTTTGAATTGACTTTCTAGACCAAAAAGTAAGTATAACAGAGTGACTGTCTATGATTTTGTTTACTTATGTAGAATCTATATTTGACCTGATTGAACTTATTCATATGCTCTTCATAAGCAAGGCTTTGGTTTAATTTTTGGGCTTTTTTAAAAAAAACTGAGACTTTATTTGACTTTTTTTATAAGTTTAAGTGCTAGTTTTTTGTATTAAGAAGTAATGGGGATGCAGGGGACTTGTGAAAATAATATTTCGAGTACCTATGTGAGTATCAATGTATTCGTAAAGGGGTTAAAAATAGTTAATTGTATGTTTGTACTGTCTTCGTGATATTCTTGATTATAGGTTGTCTTATTGATTATTGAGCTTTGATGCCTTTATTTCTCTTATTAGCATGTTGTAAATATGAAAATATGTTTGAATATTTTTTGAACATCATGAAACTAAAAATGCCTCTTTTTTGATATTATCAGTGTTGGAGTGGTGTTGAGATATTAATTATACTTCTTTCCCCTAATATTCATATTATCATGATATCGCTGATTATTTTCTAAGGGACCTAGGGGTGGATCCAGAGGTATAATTTTAGTTAAGGCACCATGATGCGTGGGATACACTTCAAGGGTCCTAAAGGCAAATCGAGATTGACTGGTTACATAATGTCATGACCCGAGTCCACACCCAGGATACAACATGGTACTTAAAGCCATAAGTAACACCAAGCTTACCCATGGCATAGAATAATACTAATAACACTAAAACAATTGAATAATTGATGCAAAAGTTAACTTAATTTAAGAATAAATATATGAAATAAATACGAAGTATGACAAGAACTATAAAGCTGAGACATCTAATTGTCTGTCTGAAAGCATTGATGAGTTACTGGGAAAAACTCTAGTTAACTTTAAATGTCTAAAACTAAAAACTAAAAGTAGATAATGGAATCCTTTTCCTCGAATAATGAGGACTCACCACTAACAATTATTGATACAGTACTTGAACCTACTAAATTTAATGTTGAGACTGAGCGTCTGAAACTATATCATAAGATGATACAGCGCAATAAAGAGTATGTGATCATTACTTGAAATCTACTAGGAAAGTGAGATATGAAAAAATATAAACTAAAACTGATCATGCTGAAATACTGATACATGATATTGTATATAAAATATAAGTTGAATTTAATGTACAATGACTCATATAGAAAGCCAGATACTAATATGCAAAGATATTCTGAAAATCATAAAGCTATATAAGTAAAAAGTAAATTATGGGCCATGTACAAATAATCTAAATCTGAGTTTATGGGAGAGTCAGTTAAAAAACATAAACGATATAAGCTAACATGAAGGTCGATGTATATACCCCATTTAGAGGACCCAATTATGATGCCCTAGGAATACATCCTGGGTGCCACACGGTGCTTACGGTCTCGAAAGACCACAAGCTAACCTATGATGCTGGTACCTATTGTGAGCACTGAATAAAAACTAATAACAAAAGATAAAAATATGTGGAATAACTGAAAATGCCAAAAGGTTTAAACTAATAAGAACTTTTCTGAATGATAGTCTGAAAATAACTATCTGAAAACTGATAAAAACTAATAACCTAATTGATTGTCTGAAAGTGTTTGAAAAACGCTCTAGCTGACTGACTATGGAGCTGATGGACAAACCCCCAACTAACTCCGACTGAATAGAAATACTAAAATACTAAGATAAACTGAAATAAAGAATTCATGTCCTCAAAATATGAGGACTCACCACTGTTGTTGCTGATAATCTAATCTGTCTAAGCACAGTTAGGAAATTGAGCGTCCTAACCTATGACATTAAACATTATAGAGCAAGAAATGAGTATGTGATCATTTCTTTGAATGTACTGGTATATGATATCAGGTTAGGATAAATGCATGGGTTAACTGTGCATAAAAATAGTAATAATAGACATGAGTGGAAATACTAAAATCTTACTGAACAAGAAAAATAACTAACTGGATAAATAGCATGAGATAACTGGTACAAAAATACATGAAAACTATAAAGACTGAGTATGCATGACCAAGCATATAACATGTTTTTGAAATATTCTGTAAACTGAAATACTGAAATCTGATAACTGAATAACTAACAACTGTATTCTATGGTCAAGAAAAATTGAACTGAGCTTTGAATGGAATTCTGAAACTAAAACTGTAAGAGGTATCATCTAACCGACATGCCCCAAAGCTGAGCTGATTGGGGTCCAACCTGTGATCCTAGTAGAAAGGGTTCTAGTACCGTGCCACGGGTACTAACAATAGTTGTGGAGTCAGTCCTAATCTAGTGGGTGACCCCTGAGATTAGTCCTAAACTAGCGGGTGATCCCTTAGAGTGTCAGTCCTAAATTGGCGGGTGACATCTCGTAACTTAAACAAGCTACGTAGTTCTAGAAATTAGGGATTACTTCTAAGGACCTAGTCCTAACTGACGGGTGAGCCCTCATCCCTAGGTTTTCTCAGTGGTGAATCCTACTCCCAATTGAGCTAACTCAAATTACTGAACTAATTTAAGTGTGGTTGACATGATAACTGACTGAATTAATAATGCTCATACATATCTGAAACCATTTTGAAAATGCTGAGACTAAGTAAACAGCTAAATTTCGGGTATTCATAACCTCCAGGACTCGATAGCAATAACAATAAGGACATACTAAAGCTTGAAACCATAACAAGATAGTATTATTCAAAACTCATCCATTAGGCATTTCATTAAACACATGGGGATCAAGAATTTAACATAAAGATACTTTTAAACATGATGATATAGCACGACCACATGACAAAATCATAAACTGAGTATTTATTCTGAATTCTCATGAACACGATATGGAACCACAATATTTAAAACATACAATAATGCATTCCACTTGAAAGTAATTATAACCTTAATTTAAAATTTAAATGGCAATAAATTCATGGACTTAAGCTTAGGAATGAGTTAAACGTGTGGGAATAGCATAATTGCAATACTAAAGCAATATTTAGGGAGTTAACAATGAAATTTCCATCAATCAAATGTGTAAGGGAAAATTTCATCAAAATACACTTGTAAACATGATGTATAATCTAGATTCATAAAAGCTTCATGGAGATAATTCATAGTAACGTGTAAAAAACAATAATTTAAATCTTAAAAATAGATTCTTGGACTCCATGGGTGAAAAGGGCCCATGGATGAACATCACACATTCCTTAACTAATCAATTTTCATGAGTTCTTGGTGATTTCTTGAAGCTTTAACATGGATTTGAAGAAGCTAGGGTTTTGTTCTTGAGAGTGTTTGTTAAAGGATGAGTAATTTTGCCCTTTTGGAACTCCAATCTCATGTTATTGCTGAGGCAAAGTGGGCAAAAATGACTAAAATACACCCACATAATATGGCCAATGATGAAGTAAGAGATGCATCACATAGATTAGTCACCGCGTTAGGTGACACACCGTATTGTACCCCACCAACGCGATAGGCAGCACACCGCGGCCATATCGCATTGACTCACTAGTTTGAACATCCAAACAAGCCTCAAACCTCATCCAAAAAATCCAAAACTTACTTGAGATATGTTGTCAACCACTTTGATCATGAATCAACTTAAAAATCGACCTTCTAAGGCTGGAAAGGTCGGAATTAAAATCATCGAAGTTTAAGAGGCTTTGGAAATGACTAAGTCTTAACAACTAGTAAAATTTTCTAAGTCTTGGACCCCTTTAGCATGCAAGAGTGAGCTGAAATGAGCTAGGATCTCATGAGGTGTTACAATATCTCTCCCTTGGGAACATTCTTCCTCGAATGAGACTGATTAAGCTAAGAATTACTGAGGTACTGAGATTACATCCTGAATATACACAACTAAAACATGATTACATGACTGAGTCTGAATATGGTGACTGACTGAACTAATTGTAAATATATACAATGACCTGAATATGATCATATAGTTGGAAGTGGGAATGGAATAGAGATAATCTAGGGGAAAACTATTACCTTGAACTAAATTGGAGTTTACGAAGAGAAGGTGAGGGTAATTGGTTCGCATATCTGCTTGTACTTCCCAAGTAGATCCCTAAACAGACTGATTCCGCCAAAGAACTTTGACCAACGGAACTTCTTTTTCCTTAGTTTGCGAATCTGGTGATCTAAGATCTTGATTGGGACTTTTTATACTATGAACTGAAATGTACATGATTTTCTATAAAGTGCATGAATATGAGCCATGATAATAGGACATACATATAAAGCATGAGAAGATATTGTGATGACTAAAAAAAAGCTTACGCTAAGAAAAGAATGGGTCGGGTATCTTCCTTCCCTACTGATGTTCTACAATACACTGGCATTACTACTAGAATCTGAGAGCCTGACTTGGTTACTTATTCTATTATCTCCCCCTTAGCTTAAAGTCATCATTCTAAGTATGGGAACCACTTAATCAACGTCTCTAAACTGAACAGCCAACACTTTACTCTAGAATCTTGGGTATAATACTATGCATAACTGGTAAACTCACACTAAATTACTATCCCAATAATGAAAAACTTGTTATTAGTACTTCCTTCTAAGATACAACTCTTAGACCTCTATAGCCCCAAAACTCATCATGTCACAACTTAAAATTGACTAACTTAGAATTTTCAACTCTTCTTTCGATTAGCTCAACCTTCAAAGATTCAAACTTAGATTCTAACACATAACACGGATATCCCCTAATGTTTACTAACCATACTACTTTCATAATAGCCTACAAATATCACATCCACAACATATGTTTCCAATCAACAAAGCAAAATTTTTGCATACACTGCTTCAAGCCTACTGATTCACCTTTCATACAACTAGCCCTATGAAATATAATTCGCTCGAATTAATATAGCATTATCCCAACTCTAATACTATTTCCAAACTCCTAGTTTCATGCTTTTAATTCTATATCATGTGCTATCATAGAATTCTGAGAAGGAATCTAAAAACACATCTGACTCCTAAGCACTAAGGTACTACCTCTTCATTCAATGATTGGTTCATTGGGAAACTAAAATTGAACGACTTTATTTTTGAAATCAACTGAAGTGGTTTGCTGGGATACTATAGCCAGGCAATTTTTGTATACCTGCCTAGCTATGATAGATTTACCCACTGAGGTAGACACTGAGAAGGGCTTTGCTAATATTTCAGGTCTGACGCTGAAGTTGAAATCTATATGAGGGGTTATAAGAGAAAGTAAAGCTCCGGGGTCTAGTAAAACATACACAAGAATATGAAAGGCCAGTAACGTACTCATAATCGCATTAGGAGAACTTTCTTGATCATTTCAGTACTGGAGTGCATAAAGTCTGCTCTGATATTGGCCACTGGTGGCATTGGAAGTGGCGCCCTGCTGAGTTGGGCATCCAGATGGAACTGGAGGATGGTTGGATTATCCTTGTTGGCGCAAATCCTTTTCTCTATGAGCTATTACACTACACTCTCATATCCTATGGCCTGGATTACCATATCCAAAACATATATCACTGCCATCTCTACATACACCTAGGTGATTTCTACTATATTCTCCACAAAGTGGATGGGTACGACCACAACTCACACTACCCTAGGTTTTGGAGCCTGGTGCCTCATCCCAACTATGACTCCTAAACTTTGGTACTAGAACACTAGCTGAGGATAGAACTTGGGTTGAATAGATCTGTTTAAACTAAGAATGGTTTCCACCCTCTAATTGAAGAAAATTAAAACTATTTGTCTTAGCCCTCTTACTCTCTCTTTCTCTTTAACCTTCTTTTCCTCAATCTGCTGAGAATGGACCATAAGTCTAGAAAAGTCCATTTCCTTAATCAACATTGCAGCTCTACACTCTTTTACCACACTATCAAATATACTAAAAACAAACTTGCTCGTCCTAGACCTGTTATCAGCCACCACATGAGGAGCATACCTAGCTAGCTGAGTAAACTTAAGCAATACTCCTTTACTCTCATACTTCCCTACTTTAAATTAATAAACTCCAGAACCTTAGCTTCCCTCAACTCCAAAGGAAAGAATCTATTTAAAAAGGCTATAGCAAACTCCTCCCATTCTATAGGCCCGATATTTACGCCCTTATCTCTTTTCCACTACTTATACCAAGTATTAGCTACATCCTACAACTAGTAAGCAGCCAATTTTGCACTCTCACTAGAATTCAAACCCATAATGTTTGTTACCTTTTGAACCATGTCAAGGAACTCCTGTGGATCCTCATCGGACTTGGATCCTAAAAATAAAGAAGGAATCATTCGGGTGAAGTCCTGAATCCTAGCTGCGGTGGTATTGGCCACTGGAATGGATGGGATAGCAACTGGCTGATTGTTTTGAGCAACTACTAAGTGAGCTAAGGTAGTGAAGGAAGCTCTGAACTTGGCATAAGAAACATGCTGATTCAGGGGATCTTCCTAAATGGGTGAAGGTGCGAGCTGATTCTCATTCCTTCTTTCATTATTCTTTCTGGGAGGCATGGTATATAATGGAATTAAGGATGAATTAGAAATAGATTTTAAATAGAGCTCATGCTTTTTCACATTACATGAATACTGAAAGAAGGGAAATTTTTCCTAAAACATAAGGGAAAGAACCTTGTAGCCTCTTGTCCATAAGTGTGGCGCGCTTCACACCCCTACACAAGACTCTACTCAACGTGGATTTTAGACTCCCTAGGACACTTTGAAACCTTAGTCTCTAATACAAAGTTTGTGATGCCTTGAGAATACACCCTGGGTGCCACATGATACTTACGGCCCCGAAAGACCACAAGCTACCCCATGATACTATTACCTATTGTGAGCACTGATTAAAACTGATAAAAAAAAAGATATACATATGCGGAATAACTAATTATGTCACAAGGTTTTAAATACTGAGAATATTACTGAATTATAAGTCTGAAACAACTATCCAAAAACTGATAAAAATTGATAATCTAACTGACTAAGCAAAAGTGTCTGAAAAGCCTCTGGTTGACTAACTGTGGAGCTGATAGAACAAGCCCCCA
The DNA here is from genome assembly GCA_030864225.1 of Capsicum baccatum var. pendulum. Taxonomy (NCBI): domain Eukaryota; kingdom Viridiplantae; phylum Streptophyta; class Magnoliopsida; order Solanales; family Solanaceae; genus Capsicum; species Capsicum baccatum. The sequence goes on along the minus strand of CM061557.1, from coordinate 77,279,968 downwards.
ACTGACTCGGACTGAATAGAAATACTAAACTATAAGATAGGAAAAAATAAAGTATTCATGTCCTTAAAATATAAGGACTCACCACTGTTGTTGTTGATCTTATCTGTTTAACCGCGGTCAGGAAACTGAGTGTCCAAACCTATGATATTAAAGATCATAGCGTAAGAAATGAGTATGCGATCAATACTTTTAAGTACTGGTATATGAGATGAGGTTTGGCTGAATGGATGGGCTAAATATGCATAAAATAATAATAACAGACATTCACAAAAATACTGAAATCTGACTGAACAAGACTAATAACTAATAAGCTGAATAGCATAAGAAAACTGGTATAAAGATACATGTAAACTATAAATCTTGAGTATTCATGACCAAGCATATGACATGTTTCTGAAATAGTTTATAAACTGAAATATTAAAATCTGATAACTAAATAACTAACAACTGTATGATATGGTCAAGCGAAACTAAATTGAGCTCTAAACAGAATACTAAAACAAAAATTGTGGGAGGTATCATCTAACTGACATACCCCAAAGCTGAGCAGATTAGGGTCCAACCTGTGACCCCAATTAGAAGGGTACTAGTAGCATGCCAGGGTTACTAATAATGGTTGTGGAGTCAGTCCTAATCTGGCGGGTGAACCTTGAGATTAGTCCTAAACTAGCGGGTGATCACTGAGATTATCATTCCTAAACTAGTGGGTGACATCTTGTAACCAACAATAGCTACGTAGTTCTAGAACATAGTGATTGTTTCTAAGGATCCAGTCCTAACTGACGGGTGAGCCCCCATTCCTAGGTTTGATTGGTGTTGAATCCTACTCCTAACTGAACTGACTCGGATTACTAAAATGATCTAACTGTAACCGACATGATAACTAACTAAACTGATAATGCTCATACATATCTAAAACCATTCAGAAAATGTTGAGACTAAGTAAACAACTAAATTTCAGGTATTCATAACCCCCAAACCTCGATAGCAAGGACATACTAGAGCTTAAAACCATAACAAGAAAGCATTATTCAAAACTCATCAGTTAGGAATTTCATCAAACACATGGGAATCAAGACTTAAACATGAGGATACTTTTAAATATGATGATATAGCATGATCATGTGTCAAAATCATAAACTGAGTATTTATTCTAAATTCTCATAAACACAATATGGAAACCACAACATTTAAAACATACTATAATGCATTCCACCTAAAACCAATTATAATCTTAACTTGAAATTTAATTGGCAATAAATTCATGGACTTAAACATGGGAATGAGTAAAATATGTGGGAATAGCATTATTTCAATACTAAAGCCATATTTAGGGAGTTACCAATGAAATTTCCATTAATTAAATGTGTAAGGGTAAATTCCATCAAAATACACATGTAAACATGATGTATAATCCAGATTCATAAAAGCTTCATGGTGATAATTCATAGTAACATGTATAAAACTATAATTTAAATCTTGAAAATGGATTCTTGGATTCCATGGGTGAAAAGAGACCATGGATGAACATCACACATACCTTAACTGATGAATTTTTGTGAGTTCTTAGTGATTTATTGAAGCTTGAACTTTGATTTGAAGAAGCTAGTGTTTTGTTCTTGAGAGAGTTTGTGAAAAAATGAGTGATTTTTCCCTTTTTTGACCCTAATCTTGTGTTATGGGCCTGGCAAAGTAGGGAGAAAATGACTCAAATACCCTCACATACCCAAAATTAATTAAATTGAACGTGCCAAAGATGCGGTAAGCGATGCATCGCATTGCTCATTCGAAGTGTTAGGAGATGCACTACGTTGCATCTCATCAATGCCATAAGCAATGCACCATGGCCATATCACGCTGACTCGCTGGTTTAAACATCCAAACAAGCCTCAAACCTCGATCGAAAAATTCGAAACTTACCCAAGACATGCTGTCGACAACCTCGATCATGAATCAACATACAAATTGATGTTCTAACACTACTAGAAATTACCCTTATTGCAAAAAACCTTTTGGCGATGATTCTAAAAGTGTTGCAATAGAGGGTCTATTACAATGGTTTTAATCATTGCTAAAATAAATTATTCTAGTAGAACTATTTGGTGCTATAAGTGTTACTGTTGTTGATAGCCATTGCAATAGGGTGTTTTATTGCAACGACTGCCTAAATCATTGCCATAGAATGAGTTATGGCAACGCTTTATTGAGAAAAAGAAACTTTTATATTGGTTTATTTATTCCCACTACAAAATTTCACTACAATTCCACCAAAAATAAACCCTTTTACTTAGAATTCATACTATGTCTCAAATAAAAAATAAATACAATTCACCAACTCTGATCCACCACTACTATGACCACCATAATATGACCACCATATCACTGCTCTGGCCACCATACTCTAACCATCGTACCATTTCTCTGACCACCGTATCACTACTCCGACAACTAGACCTTGATTTTGAATCTACTCTGACCACCACTTCATGAAGCCAAATAGTGCGACCATCGTAGCTCAATTTTAAAGCTACTCAAACTTTAACTCCTCCACTATTGAACAAAACATCCGTGTCTGAGCTTTGACTCAATGGTCAGGTACCTGTCATTTCTCATTTTGAGTTTTTTTGTATTTATTTGATGTGTTTATGAAGTGTTCGATGATTTTTTCCAATGAAGTAAATCTCTATTTTAAATCACTGTAGAAGACTATTGAATCATTGATGTTTTCACGACAAAGGATCCATATCAAACCTAGCGCGCGCGAGAAGGCTGTGACTACTTGTACTTTCCCAATCCCTTTTTTGTTGTTGTGAAGTTGAAATATTATGAGCAAAAGTAGGGTTTTAGGAAGGAATGTATTCATTAAACATATTGCACTAGTTTTTTCTCTTGGGGTTAGGTAGCTATCTCAGTGACTCTTTTGGGAATAATGTTGTTAAGTTAATGGTTGGTATTAAGTTTGACTGCAGTGATTGCTGCTACTGTTGTTCTCCTAAGAGCTAGTTTTCAGCTTGATATTTTGAGCCTCATCTATCAAATAACACATTCAACTAGTTGCATGTTTACTTATCAATTAGGACAAGGGATTTAATTTATAAAAGAAAATAAAGAAGACTATAATTGAATCTTTTACTTATTGATTGCCAGGATGGTGGTAAATGTATATCTTTATTGATCAAGATAATATTTGGAAGGAGGTCAAAAGATGTTTTTTGATAATCTTGAATTCTAGAAGAAAAATTTTGGTTATAGGATATGATCTTTATAGATTTTCTTTAGTTTGGTATTAGGGAGAACAAGTATGGGATGGTTTGGGGAAGGTCGAGAAAGAGATGCGCTTATATCTCGTCCACTTTATTGATCACTAGGCCACACCTTTGGGTGGTTCATGTAAAAGGATTGTTCAATTAACATAATAACTTTAGTGAGAATATAAAAGTAGAGTTTTGATTTAAGCCATCATTATTCATAAAATGTGGTAGTTTTCGGGGATAAGTAATCTTTATCTTGAATTGTTTTCAGGTTAGATGCTTTGAGTTGTTTGACTGAGTTATTTGATTCATGATATTGTGTTTAAATAAGTTGTGGCTTCTTGCATGTACCTCAACTAATTCTATGGAATCGGGTAATTCTATCAAACAGGGCTAGGATAGATGGAAGAAATTACATAGTGGTTTTGTCTCTGCTTGCATTTGAACCTGAGACCTCATGGTTCTCGGCCATTTTATTGATCACTAGGCCACACACTAGGGTGCTTCATGTAAAAATATTATTCATTTGACATAATAACATTAGTGGGAATGTAAAAGGTGGAGATTTAATTTAAGCCATCAATATTCATAAAAAGTGGTAATTTGGGTGGATAAGTAATCTTTATCCTACATTGTGTTTATATTAGATGTTTCGAGTTGTCTGAATGAGTTGTTTAATTCTTGATATTGTCTTTAGAAAAGTGAGTAATCGAGTCTATTGCTTGGCTTTACAGTTATATGTTTATGTAACGAATACTTAGTTTGATTTTATTTAATTCTAGAAAGTGGAAAGTATGAAAATTAAGGGATTATACAGGAAAATGGAATAGAGAATGGTAATATTCATGTAAAAATATTATTCATTTGCTATTAGTGAGCATGTTAAAGGTAGTGATTTAATTTAGGCCATCAATATACAATATGAAAGTTCAACTTCTTTAGGCTGAAAGACAGGAAAGTTCCCCTTTTTAACGATTTAGTATGGACATTTTGGGTGGTTTGCAAAACCCATATTGTATATACTTTTATAATCAATTTAAGGTGGACATTCTATGTTGTGCCTTTATGCAGTATTTTAGCATGCATGAGAAAGGGTACTATGGAAACATAGGTTAGGTGATTCCCTAAGTGATAGACATGAAATGTCATGACAGTAAGATATATATTCAAAGTTAGGAATTTTGTGCCGACTTTGTCATTGTAGGTTTACAAGAATCCAGTACATGGATATAAATTGCTCCAAAGAGGAAGTTCTCTGCTATCTACAAACTACTGATGCTAGTAGGTATGCTAGAAGACCTGCAAAAAGGAATATATCTTCAACAACGAAGGATGATTCTGTAAGTGTACATCTTTCTGGATCCCCTCTCACTTCCCTCTACCCATCACCACTATAATTTAGATTTGTTTTGTAACCTTTTTTTATATTAGTATTCAGCTTGAATACAGAACCTTGTTGGTATTTTTTGTAATCTTGCCTCCAGTGCGATGCACTAGTCTCATCCTTTTAGTAGGAAAACATATTACATCCTGTAAGAGTAGTGAATTTGGTGCCTTTGGTAACACATTGTTCCTGTATTGGAGGTACTAAAGAAGCTCTTATAAAGCAGGGAAGGCTCATTAAATTTATAAAATTTTAGTCAGTTGAAAATCCAAGTTTACTTGAGTCGAAGGTCTATCAGGAATAGCCTCTCTACCTGGTAGAAGCAAGGTCTATGTACACAACCCTCCACAGATCCCACTTGCGGGATTACACTGGGTATGTTATTGAAAAATCCAAGTTTAAAGAACATAACTTCCCATCTTACTATGCAAATTGAAAGATGTGGAAATGAGGGTATTTGTCTTAGATTATAAGCTAGTCAAAGTGGTTCGTAAGCACCTTTTGGATCATCTATACGATTGATAACACTCGAAGTGCGTATAAGCAATCCAAAATTTACCAAAAAACTTTAAGTTGGTCAATCCCATGTGGCTTTTCAACTTATAAGTACTTTGGGCTTGACTAAAATTTTTGCAATTTCAGCCAACTTTCTTTGTCAATTTTATTTTTCTTACGATTTTATCCTTAATATACTTTCTAATTCTCAAATTAGCTTCTCCAAAACAAATCCTTAACTTACTCTCCACTCTAAATTTTTCATTCGTCCTTTTCCTCACAGAAATATATGTTAATTTTTACTTTTGGTAAAAATGTTATGGATATTTTAGTCATTGTAACAAAGAACATCTTATCAAAACTTCTTTACCAAACACATTAGCTGCTTATTATTAGTTTCAACACTTCAATCCAAACACATTTATATAAAAAATTTCCTTCAGCGCTTAAAAATTCTTTCTAACCCTTCTATCTTATCAACAATTACAATCCACAAATCCAAACAAGCTCATTAACTTACAAAAAATTTAGCTACTGACTATTTCATGGGATGGAAAATGACGGCTCTGTATCTTACAATTCTAGATCTCACGACCATCCAAATGCTATTTATGCCATTTTCCTTGCAAGTCCTTCCAATAAACAGGAATTATTTCTGATATTGCATATTAAATATAGTCATTCAAGTGTGAAATCAAAGTTGAATGTCTTTTCACCATCTTAACATTTAGCAGAATGGGTATATTCTTCTGCCTAACTGGTTGATCTTAACATTCTTCCTCCTTGTTCTTGGTTAGCCTTATTTTGGTTTCATGGACAGTGATTGGGCATAATCCTTTGTAGATATGGTTTTTGAAAACAATATATTAATGAAGTTTGCGTGTCAATCTGCTTATTATCAAGACTTTTCTAAAGAAATACTTATTATCAAGACTTATTATCAAGATAGATGTCAATCTACTTATTACTAGTGTTTAGGAGTTCTATTTAGATGTGTTTTGTTAGTCTGGCACATATAAGATGATCGAGGATTTAAACTAGTATATGGGTTCAATATTTGAGGTTCTTAGTATTAAGAATGTTGTATTCTTTGTAATTATGGTTTCAAACCTATCTATTGTTCAAGTATAATGAAATTTTCCACAGATTTATGTTCCGCAATGAAATTACTGGGTTTAAATAAATGTGGCAGACAAACTTTACATTTGCCCTTGCAGATGAGTGCTGATTTATTTATGTTTGTCAAGCTTTTTAATGATCCGGCCTCTTCATGCTGAATTAATTTTAGTATTCATCTGATATTAAAAAATAATAAAAAGTTCAGTATTCATGGTAAAAAAAAGTTTATTTCAGTATAAAGTAAGTTTCTTTTAGGATTAGAAAAGAAATATCTTGAATGGAGATTGGATTAGACAAATCGTAGAATACAATACAAAGAGAATTCATTCACCATTCACCAACTTGAATAGAGAAATGTTCTCTTTTCAAAGTTTTTGTCCAGTCCTTCCCCAGATCCTGTGCATATCAGGAGTGTTAGTGCGCTGGGTTGCCCTTTATGTGTTCTTACTAGCAGATGTGAGTCAGCATTTGTTGGTTTTTGAATCTGCTCTAAATCAAGTGTACAAGTTGTTTTTTTGCTAACCATTCTGCTTAAATTCGTAGGTAAGACTAAAATTACTTTACCGTTGGACAAGTTGCCTTTGGATTTATTAAAACTAGTGGAGGGGACATCAAGTCATGTGAGGAGGTAACTTTAGTATGTGATCTTGGACTAGCCTTTATAACATTAGTTTATAGTGTTTGATTTAATGTCTAGTAGTTGTCATATCAAAGTTACAATGTTGATTCACTTGTAGTTTTGTTTTGTATAATGCCCTTTTGCCTTTTTTTTATTCCATTAGAGTTGTCAATTCACAGTTACCATGAATTATGCTTATTTATGATGATGTTAAGCTGCCCAAAATGGTAGGTTTCACTGTTTTTAAGAAATGTACTGGTATTCATATTGGAAAGGGGAAGTTTATTTTGACACATATAGTCTCTTTGATCTTTTCTCCATTTCCTTATTTATGCCTTCTCTTCGTCAAGTTTATAACATATGTTTGCTAGGCTAATTGTATTATGCCCTTGATAGGGGATAGGTTCTCTCAACATCAGTTTCTATTTAACAACAGAGACTCTCAACTAAAAGCTATGAGAATGAACTTACCATCTTTAGCTACTTGGGTGCTGCAAGAAATTGTATGACGATGCAACTCAAAGGTATGTGCTACATACTTTTTAGCCAAGATAATACCCCTCCCTGCTTATTTTGATTTTTCTTGGCTTTCTTAATATGAGTTCCACCAATTTGTGTTGCTTTGTAGGTTGAGTTCAGGACTATGGTGAGCACCGTTGAGGAATTGCAATTTTTAGTTGAGGTTAGAGAATTCTTTATAGCAGAATGACTTTCATATATCTGAAGCTATTGTAGGGATTGATTAATTGCATTATTGTTTTACGAATGCAAAGGAGAAATTTCTGTTAATTAGCAGCACTAGTTTCCACTAATAGTAATAGGATTCTTCTTCTTTGATTCTAATAGGATACTAGGTAATAGTGTGCAAGGTGACGGTTGATAGGATACTTGAAAGTAGTGTGCTAATGACTTTGATATTCATGGATCTGTATATTCTAGTTAAGATAATTAAAATTTTATTATATATATGAGACATGTGTTGTGATAAACTGTGTGGATATATATGTCTTGATATTTGACTTTGAAAATTGGCGAGTGCTTATGAACTGTCTGTTAGTCTCTCTCTTTGAATATAATTGTTTTGATCTGGGAGAGTTCTCCTGTTCATATAAAGGTGCATGATCATTTTGGTATGTGAATTGAGATAAACATCATAGGTTTGATGTTCAGAACTCTGAGCCTGAATAATCTGTAGGTCTTCTTCACTGGTGAGAGAGTTGGTGTCGAAATGGGTAAGACTAGGAAGGATACTCAACAACAGGTAGTTAAGAATGCACCTTGTAACTTGGCTGGTATGATCCTGACCTAATGCCGTGGTGGAAATTTATTTATCTTGCAACTAGTTCAAAAGAGGATTTGCATAATGAGTAAATTCTTAAGAACAGATTCTCATGTTAAGTAAGTTCTTAAAAACTGTGGCTGGTGCAGTTTTATCTAAAGATATTTCTTCATTTCTTAAAGCAATAAATTAATTCGAAGTTGGGTATTATTTCTTAAAGCACTACTTTGAAGGATTCCACATACACCTGGCGACATTTTTGACAAGTCCGAGCAACATAGTTATACCTTATTTGAGATGCATGTTGGTTGTTAGTTGAAAATGTTAAAGATGTGGAATGGACTTTTGAGATTGACGGGAAAAGTATAATTACACAAACTTTGAGTTAATTGGCTAATACATAGTCCTAATTAAAAATTTGCTTATGCTTATTAAAGTTTACTAGATCATATATGGGTTTGCTAGTGCATATTTTGTTATTATAAAGTTTATGGTCAAAGAAACGTTCTAATTATTTATCTCCTACAAAGTGTTAATCTAAAGTGACATTTCTATTCTATGTTAAATCTATTTTGACTTTCTTGTGACCACAACCAATCCTTTTATCTTATTCTTATGTAACATACGGTTTGTGTGTATAAACTCTTGTGCTTTATTTGACGATAATTATTCCTTTTATTCAGTGTTTCTGCAGCTATCTACTGGAGGAGATGAGGAACCCTACAACATTTAAATGTGAGTTGTCATATGAGGATATGCTAAAAGTATCGTGCAGGTCAGGACATGTGGGGAGGTATATATGCTTATTTTTTTTCTTTGTAAGCCTCTCTTCCTTCTTTAATATGTTTGGACTTTTTATGGTTTCCTGATCCACCATTCTCCCTTATCCTTAGAGAAGACTTTGGGAAATCTGGAGACTATACTCGATGGTTACGAAAATGTAGAGGTGGTTCCTTCTTTATTTGTCTTCATGGGAAATTTCTGCTCTCGGCCATTTAATCTTTCATTTAAGTCAATCTCAAGTCTCAGGCAAGTGGAAGTTGGTAGCAGGTACCCAATGGTACCACTCCATAATAAAAGTGAAGATTATGTCTTACATTATTAAACTGCGGACCAGAGAGATCAGCTGTTTCTTCAGGATATATGAATAGTTCAGAGTATACTTTGGGTTGATGTGAGAAAATAAGAATTGATATCAGATGGAGAAGTGTGTGATAACATGAACCTCACAATGATGTTTGTTTGTAAGTTGCGTTACTGCTTGTGAAATATGAAAAACTTAAAATATGTAGAACTTAATCTTATTTTGAATTATGAGATTATTAATGAATGATTTTTTTGTGATTGTATATATTATGTTATAATTTATTATGTATATAAATAAAAACTAATGTTAATACGAGGGGATATTTATACAAATTATTTTAATTTAATAATATGTGGTAACAATCGTTGCAATAGATCAATAAATCATTGCAATAGGTAGTCAAAAAGCGTTGCAACAGAATAACAAAAGTGTCGCAATAGATGTTATTGCAATGGTTTAATGTTGTTGCAATAGAATATATTGCAATGGTTAGTAACCATTGCAATAGAATATATTGCAATGGTTAGTAACCATTGCAATAGATGAAAACAGGTGTTCCAATAAGTAATGAAATAGTTGTAATAGGTACTCAAAAAGCATTGCAACAGAATAACAAAAGTGTCGCAATAGATGTTGTTGCAATGGTTTAATGTCGTTGCAATCGATTCTATTCCAACAGTTAGTAACCATTGCAATATATAAAAATAGGCATCTCAATAAGTCAAAAAATAACCATCGTCATACGTCAAACTATGGCGACGATTTCAGACAACGATGACATAGCTTGACCTATGGCGACGGTTTCAAACAACCGTTGCATAAACCATTGCCATAGACCTATCACAATACCCATATATAGGACACTTGCTAAACCATTATAGTATAGCTATGATAACAGTTTTTTTGTCTATTGCAATGGTTTTACAACCGTCGCCATAGGGGTAATTTTCAGTAGTGTAAGGTCGGAAAGGTCAAAATTAAAATCATTGAAGTTTAAGAGGCTTTGAAAATAACTAAATCTTAACACTTGGTAAAATTTTCTAAGTCTTGGACCCCTTTAGCATGCAAGAGTCAGCTGAAACAATCTAGGATCTCATGGGGTTTTACACCAGTATACCTTTCCAAGTGTATAAAGTCATAATGAAGGTGGAATCCAATGTATATACCCCATAGGGAGGACCTAACATACCATTTCCAAGGGTATAAAGGCAAGACTGATAGAGATCCAATAACATGATATCAAAAGGCTAAATAACCCTACAGTGGCACATAGATTTTGAGACTTTGGGAAGTGTTAAGTACTACTCCCAATACTGATTATATATTGATAACTTATAATGATTTGGTATTTGAATAAGTATTTATGATAGTTCATAACATCAACTTGATAATCTGAAACATGCTTTGGAAATATAATTGAAAGTTATGAGTTATACTTAAAATCATGCTAGTATTCAATTCTCATAAAATTAATATCATGTTATATGTAAAATAATGAAAATCATGTTCTAACTATATATGGATCATCATAAGGCTGAGATTCAAGAGAAAACTATAATTTAGGAATGAACCCAAAATCATACTTCAAGGAACATTTGAATTTATAAAGTAATTTAGTACACAAGGTTGAAAAGACATCCATTACTGAAATCCACATACCTAGATGAAGAATTCTTGCTAAGAACTTGAACCCTTTAAGATTTTGGTCAAGAATTCTAGTTTATGCCTTTGGGAGTTTAATCATCCTTTTGATTTTATTTTCTAAGAGATTCTTATGGAATAGGGAAAGAAAATGCTTAAGTTCCTTTAACCTCTTTCCAATAGACCTTCAAATGACTTAGTTTAGGAAAAAGGATAAAAATATCCTTTTAAAAACATAACTAATTTTGCCGAAAACATACATCATGGATCACCCTATGACTCGTTAGGTGTGACAACGAGTTGTGCTGGACTCATGGATACTAGAGTTGAATCCTAAATTGGGAACAACTTGACATTCCATGACTCATTAGGTCTAAGAATGAGTCATGGCTAAGACTTGTGGCCTTTGAGGCAAAAATACTAACTCTCATGCCACTTATCATAATGAGTCACGAGACAACTTATAGGAAGTCATAATGATTCATGATCTATGAATTGTGGTCACTGCGTGAAAATGACATCTTTAGAAATTTTAGTTTGACACTCAAAATGGATAACCCAATAAGTCGTTAGTACAGACACAACTCATGGAATCGGTCATCACCATTGGCTAAGGCTGGGTTGGACTAGCTACCATGAGTCAAGCACTTGTGGCAGATTCAGAGGGTAAATATGGACCTACGAAGTCCCTTATGGGTCCCATTGTTATACTAAGAGATGGATATATTTAGGTAGGACAGATATGCATTATATAGATCATACTCATCATCTTATATTTGTATGTATGGCATGCATCATACTTATTATATCCATTAGATTTACTTTGTTGGGTGTGGTGAGTAGTTGATTGACTGAGACAGTGAGATTTTTCCTTTCAAATTTGAATTCTTATGATTCTTGATTTTCTTAAAAAGGATTATATATATTATTGTTGGTATCAATTATTGGACTAGTTGTGGCCTTCCAGATTGAAAATTTATTTGAATTGTGTTGGATATTATGGTATAGGGTGGTCCGCTCCATCACTTTGAATTAGGATCGATCGTTGATGTTTTGATTACATGGGGTTGATACTCATGCTTGTTTATTTTCTATACTGCAGATACTGAGTCGATGGTCTTCGGATGTTAATTTCATCATTATCTTGTGGTTGCTTTCTAGATCTTCTTGAGGTAGCGGTTGTTGATCCGAAAGACTAATGTATCTCCTCTATCTTTTTCTTTATGGTTATTTTGTATTTTTAAGACATATTTGTACTCATTCATTGTATTCCTTACTTTAGAGGTTTGCACCTTATGACTTTCACTTCTAAAGATTGGTGTTGAGTGTTGATCTTGGTCAAGACTTATTATTATCATTATCTCCTTTATGTTTTAGTTTGATTGTATACTATTGAATATGGGTTGGTTTACCTATAGGGAGTATAATAGGTTTCATAACAAGCGAGTTTTGATTCATGACACTAAATCATCCTGATGCAAATATGCGTGCAAGTGCAACAAAAAGGAAGCAGGGGCAGCTTTTGGGTAAAGCCCCTAAAGCCTTCGCTTTAGGCCCCTCATTATTGGGGCCCCTTTTTCCACTAATAATTTTTTTTTGAAAAATTATAAAATAATTTGAGTACTTTCTATAATTAAAAGAAAATTCTTAATAAATTAACTGAAGAGAAGGTTCCTAAATAAGTAACGTATAGAATAAACATCCAATCTATTTTTAGTATGTTGACAAAAAAGAAAATTTGTTATTTTATGTTTTCTTGGGCACCGAATATTACAATAAGTCTATTAAAGTACCAAACAATTATTCTCAATTTAAGTTATTAATTTGTTGGATCAAGTATTATTATTTTAAATTTTAATTATTATTTTATCTAAAAGTTGTTTGTTTAGATGTTTTACTACCTAATGTATATTGTCTTTCTAAAAATTTATTAGAAAATAAAATGCTTCAATTAGAAAAATAACTGTGATTGTTCAAACCTCAAAAAAGCAAAAAGAATTGAGTCTATGATACAATCTTAAAAGGAGTTTACGAGAAAGTTAGTGAAACATTTGACATCAACTGCAAAAAGTACACTTCAAATGAAAAATATAATATAGTGAAAAATTTTCCTTTTCTTTTTTTTTTATAACAAAAAAAAATTAAGGATCCTTGTTGAAGCTTGGCTTTAGGCCTCTAACGGTATTAAGCTACCTCTAAAAGGAAGAAATAAGTGGTATTTATGATAAACCTTGATGAGCATGGATAAGGGAAAGGATTTGCAGCAGAAGAGTAATCTAGAGCCAAAAACTATCCTTAGAAGCGAATGAAGAACAAAATGAGGAATGAAAGGTTTGAACAACAAAATTTTATTAAATTAAAATCCATAAAAAATTAAGATTATATTAAATTCAAAATATATTAGTCCCAAATAAACATTATGGATTAATATAATTGAATTGATTATTTAAGTCCAAATATGTTTGGATTTAATTAATGTTCAATTTTTATTGGGCTAGCCCATTGATTTAGGCTATAAATGATGAACCCACCTTGCTAAGCCCAATATATTATCACATTCTAGAGGCCCAAATAAGCACCACATGTTGAATGACATGGCATGCCAAGTCAAGTGAAGGAGCCAATAGGACCATGCAACATGTCAAAATGATACAGTGGGCCTACTGATATCAAAAGCTCATAAAAGGTGCCATGTCACTTGAATTTGATTGGTCAAAGAAAGTCCATCTTCATCATGCCCCTATAACTCTAACAAGAAGCAAATGAAAGCTCGTGGATCAAACGCCACAATTTCTCTACAAAGCTCAAGAATTCAAATCAAGTTCATCAAGATTCAAGATCAAGACCACAATATTCAAGAACAAGCTCAAAATCCGTTGAATTCAAGAACAAGTCAAGATCAAGTCCCTCAAATCAACAAATCAAGTTCAAATTTAAGACCAAGATTTAATCCCTTGAATTTATATTTGAGAAGGCAAATTAGAGGATTCATAGAGATTGAAACACTCATATTGAAGTCAATAAATTAATTGTTGCAATATTTTCTTGTCTCGATTATTTATTTTTTTGACTTAAAATTTATTGTCCAACAAATTCTGGCATGCCCAGTTGGACAATTCTACCTCTCATCTCAACTTTTCATACTTCAAAGTTTAAGAATAACGAAATAACTTTCAAGAAGGTCAACTCTAAATCAACATCTTCCAAGGATATTGATTCAAAGTTTTCTACTAAAGTAGAAAGCATCTTGGTGTTACTTTCGAAAGCTTAGGAGCTGTCACAAGGACCAAGGAAAATTTGCTAGGACAACAAACACATCTAGTGTTGTCTGCTCAAACTTCAGTTTTTAGATCTTCAACCCTAAAAGGAATGAACTCCAGTGCAAGTGCTTCGAAAGAAGGAAGCAGTGTGGCAGAATCACTTAAAAAGACTCTAGCTCTAGTTAAGCATTCTAGTTTCAAATACTCTGGCGCAAAGAACGATGGTCATTTAACAAATGCATCATCTCCACTTACACCGCATAAGCTGAGAACTTTGAAGATAAACTTATGCAATAATACATGTCACTCTCCAACTTCTCCAGTAATCATGCAAGTAATGGTGACTGATTCCTCATCTATAGAGGAGCAGCTTGCAAATCTAGCAAAGGCAATTGAGAGCCTGACCAAATATGTTCAAAATTAAGATGCTCGGATTAATAAGATAGTGGATATGATAAAAGGCTTGATAGACGAAGAGTCTAGTCATGCACCTGGAAAGTCTCCAGAGGCTCATGAGACAGAACATCCTGTGAAACAAATGCCACCAACTAAAGAGGTACAAGTTTCTTTTGAGGAAATGATCCTGATTGAGCAATTGAAGGAATTCATTAAAGGGACCCTCAAAGACAAGTATGATGTTGTCACCAAGTATTCCCTTGCATATGCTAAGCCCTACATTGTGAGAATAAATAGCCTAAAAATGCTTGCCGGTTATCAACCCCCCAAATTTCAACAAGTTGAGGGCAAAGAAAACCCAAAATAGCATATCACACACTTTGTTGAGACATGTAATTGTAATGACCTGGGACTACCCCCTAGTCGTTATACAGTGCTTATGACCAGAAGGACCATAAGCTAATCCATGAATGATATCTATTGTGAGCACTGAATAATATAACTATAATTAATATAGAAAATGGGCTAAAATGCCATAAGGTTCAAAATATCTAAAATACTGATAAAATATAACATCTGTAAAACTGAATACATTCTGAAAATCTAGTCTGAAAAGCCTCTAACTGAATCTATCTGAAAGTGGAGTTGATGGGACAGTCCCCCAACTAACTCCATCTACTGAAAATATGAAATAATAGAATATTCTTGAATGATGAGGACTCACTACTAAATCTACTATTGTTGGCCAAATCTGAATCTACTATAGGTGGTCAGAAATCTAAGCGCCCGAACCTATAATATAAAATATCATAGCACAGGAAAGTATGCATCAATACGTGGGAATGTACTGGTATGCTAGATGAGGTAAGACTGCATGAAAGGGTTCATATGCATCAACAATAACTGACTTAATGATATAGAGTAACTGAATATGAGAGTACATGGATAACTAAAACTATAATAAATATTGAGTATGTAATACTGTTCATATATGTATACTATAACTGAGCTTTTCTGAAGCTAAGTACTGAGTTCTAATAACTGAGTAACTGATATCTGGAGTTACTGATAACTGATTTATTGATACTAATTGACTGTGTCTGAAAGTCTTGATTCTATAAAACTGAACTGAGTTCTAAATTGAAGACTAAAACTAAAACTATGGGAGGTAATCATCTAACCGACATACCCTAAGTAAGATAATATAACTGAGTTGACGTCTAATCTGTAACCCCAATTGTAAGGATTTCAGTACCGTGCCACGGTTAATGATAACTACTGTAGAGTCATTCCTAACTAATGAGTGACCCCTGAGATCAGTCCTAAACTAGCGAATAATCCCTGAGTATGTCAGTCCTATCTAATGGGTGTGTTCTCATAACCTATGTTAGCTATTTAGTTATGGAACTTAGGGATTGCTTCTAGGGACCAGTCCTAGCTAATGGGTGAGACCTCATCCCTAGGCTCACTCGGTGCTGAATACTACTCCATATTGAAAGACACTGATCTGATTATACTGAACTAGACTGGACTGATAGAGAGTTTACTGAGTTTTCCTAAGTTCTGTAACTAACAGAGTTCTACTAAGTTTTGTAACTGACTGAGATTATTACTGGTCATGACATGACTGATACTATCCTATTACTGACACTGGCTCTAGGTAAATTTAATACCCCGATCGTTCCTTAAGCCAAAATCTGTCTTTTGAATGGATAGGGGTAGCTTCCAAAGTGATTGCCATCGGATAAGGAAGTTATGGCCATTTTACTGAGCATTGTCAGAATCGCCCAGGTTTGACAGTCGATCTAGTGGACCATCAAGTCCTTATGGACCGTTGATCATTCCGTAAAACCAAGGTAGTGACCCTTTTCTAGCCATCGTGTGACGGCCAAAATGGTAGGCCGCCAAAAATTTGACGGACCATCATGTCGAGGAAGAATGTCCCATTTCTGACCCCCGAGTGATGGACGATCTGGTGGACCGTTAGTTTCTCTGACGGACCATCAGTTAGACCATCACAGACCCCAATCAGCAATTTTCAACTCTTTTTAAAAGGGAATTTGTCTTTTCTACCAATTTTGGTCTTGTATATATATATATCCTAGTAGATGAGAGAACCTCATTTTCTCTCATTTCTCTTCCAAGAAATATCTAGAAGCTAGGGTTTCTCTCCAACCCAAAATCCAATCTTCTTCCAAAAAAAAAATTCAAGAATCTTCCATAGAGTTTCAAAGTGGTTCAAGAATCAAGCTCTCCCAGTCAAAGGTTTCAAGAACCCTAATTCAAGTGTGTAAGAAGGAGTCAAAACGAGACTCGTTATCTTAAATTCCTAATCCAAGGTATGTAGATGTTGATTCTTGGGTCCTTTTCATCCAAGAAGCTCAAGCACCCATCTTTAAAACTTAAAGATTTTATGTTTGTGAAATTTCATGATTTGTATGAGTTGAAATTGATGTTCCTTATGTTGTTGAGGTTTGATTCATGTTTGTTTACAAGATTTGTGATCTTTGACCCTTGTATGTGGAATTCATGTGATGTTGGTGATAAACCCTCTTAAAGTTTCTCTCTATGTGATGTGTTCATGACTTTTGGGTATAGAATTGGTTGAATAAGTGGAGAAGGTCTCCCATAGGTTTGATAAAATCTTAGGAGAAGCATATGGATGATTATAGTATGTTGAATCGGAAGCCCCAAATTGTGAGCTAGTCTATGCATGCCTAGTGTTTGATAAAATGCCCAAGTGAATGAATTATTCCATGATAGTAGGAAATCCCCAAATAAGTGTGAACCTATGCATGTCTAGTGTTTGTTGAAGGACCTTAGTGAACAAGTGGAGATGTGATAGTAGTAAATTCCCCAAGTATGTGCTCTTTGATATATGTTAAGTTTTTAATACATGCCAAGTGGTTAGCAAGTAAGTTATGACATGATAGTATGAAGTTTTTCCAAGCCATGTGATATCCAAACATATGTCAAGGCTGATATAGGTATGAAATAATTAAGGTAAAACCTTGTTGAATGGAGTACGATCTAATAGCATGTTTCTGCTATGTTATTATATGATTATTATTTAGAGATGCTTAAACCAACCCATTGATGATTGCGATGATGAATGAATGCTTGTGACGATGAATGAATGATTATGATGATGAATGAATGCTTGTGATGATGAATGAATGATTACGATGATGAATGGATGATCATGATGATGCAAGAATGATTATGTTTTACTTTTATGTTATCGAGTCCTAGGGGTATTTATACCTGATAATAGAGTTGTTTTCTAGAGCCTGTGTCAGTTCCTCAATAATTCTAGTCGAGCCATGATTCTCAGAACTCAGTGAACTATAGAACTCTGTATCCTCAGTAAATTGCAGAACTTAAGAAAGCTCAGTAATCTCAGTTATTTCCATAATCTCCGTACCTCTAGTAATCTAGACCCAGCCCTGTAAATCAGCTCAGATCTAATAGTATTCAAATGATTCAATTCTAATCTCAGAAGTGATATTAGTAATCTATTCAAGCTCTATATCATCAGTCAGATACCATGATTCGATACCTTTTCCGTCAGATACGAAACTAAGTAATCTCAGCGTAACTCAATCAGATCTTTTGAGAAACATGATTAGTAACAGATTTAGCTTTGTTATGTACAGTTTAAGAATCAACCCAGAGTCTTTTAGTTAGGAGTAGGATTCAGCACCGAGCAAACCCAAGGATTGAAACTCACCTACTAGTAGGGGTGTGATTCTTAGAAACAATCCTTGTAGTCTAGAACTGTGCAGCCAACACTGGAACAGTTGTCTACCTGTTAAGGGTCACTGATAGAGATCCTGACCTTAGAGAAGAGATAATTTCTTCACCCATGGCACGATATTAGCACCCTCCCAACCGGGGGTAGAGGTTGGACCCCTAAGAGATAGTAGGTGTATGTCGGTTAGATGAATACTTCCCACAGTTTTAGATTCAGTATAAATCTTCAAAAATCAGGACTGTCAGATACAGTCATCTATCTCTATGAAGAACATAGATAGTTCCATTGATTCATGGACCATCCTGACAAATAGGCTTGGTCACGTATACAGTTATTTGATATCATATTCATAGATATGTTGTCAGACAGGCTTGATCATAGTATCAAAGTTCTATTGAGTATTCTTGTTTTCAGATTCAGATATAATCATATTTCTTATTATCAAAAATAGCTTCCGGAATCAACTGTTAGAAAAGTCGATCCCTAATCTTGTTAGTCGAAAGCAGTAAGCTCAGAATTCAGTCCTTGATGTAAATACATCCAGATCCTCAGTTAACAGTATCAATTAAGTCAGTGGTTTAGAATCTTAGTGTCAGTAGTAATTTTAGTCTGCAGTAAAGTGGTATCCGAGTTTTAGCATCTAGAGTCACAATAATTGTGTTCATGGTCTGTGAATTCATGTATGTGTTCTCGTGCGGCATCTCATGATTATTTAGTTTAGATATTATGCATATTTAAGCCCTTGCATTATCCTACCCCATCTATAAACTTAGTATATCCCTGTACTGACGCATTTGTGCTATGGTGTTTTATTTGGCACCATAGGTTCAGAGGCACAGGACCCAGAGTTTCCTCAGCAGTTCAATCCCAGTCAGCAGCAGTAGTAGTAAGTCCTTTTCTTTCAAGGATAAATCTCAGTTTATTAATATTGCATCAGATTTTGTTTATACTTTTTTCAGTCGACGGAGTAAGTTGGGGACCTGTCCCATCAACTCTACAGTTCAGACAGTTTAGAGGCTTTTCAGACGGATGTTGATGTATAAGCATCCAGCTTTCAGTTTTGAGTATTTATAGACGTGTTGAACCTTATGGCCAATTTCCGCATTTATTTCAAATATTATGCAGTGTTTAGATACAGATATCAGAAAAGGGTTAGCTTGTGGTCCTTTGGGTTCATAAGCACCGTGTGACATCTCGGGATAGGATCTCAAGGAGTTATAGTAAACAGCTAAATTATCGGGTATTAAATACTCCTAGGACTCGATAGCATGAAAAGTAAAGCAAAGCATCATCTTGAATAACATAACAATGTTCACTTGGTCATAATTCATTCATAGAGACATTTCATCAAATACTTGAAATGCTTTAACTTGTACATGGATGGGAATACATGTTAGCATGCTATAATGACATTTTTCATTCTCATAGACAATTTATCAAACACATAAGAAGCATACTTGGTTCAATAAATCATAAAAACTTAGAGTTAACATGGTTACAACAATGAACTTGCAAATTGAAGGATTTATCATGAATATCATGTAATTCAACATATACTAGAATCAATTCTTGAAACTTGTAATCTAAATCAAGGATTAAAACTTAAACAACACCATGAACATGAATTCAATCTAATTCAAACATGACAATCATAAATCATAAATCTTGTATTTTGAAAAGAGATTCTTAGGCTCCATGGAAGGTAAGGATCCATGGATGAACATCTAACATACCCTAATTTGAGAGTTTCTTGGACTTCTTGGAGAAATTCTTGGGATTTACCTTGATTATTAAGATCTAGGGTTTGTTTTATTGAGAGAGAATTATCTTTTGATTTGGGATAAAAGTGAATAATGAAGGGTTTAAATGTTTTTAGGGATTAAATCCCATATTTGAACGAATTAAAATCATGGGGAAAGACTGTTTTAACCCTAGGTTCAAATTTAAGTTTTCATGAAATTTTTCCAATCTGGACCCTTGGCGCGACGCACCACTATCGCTCCAAACCACTGGAAAATGATAACTGAGAAATTGTATAGTGGCGTGATACGGTGGAATCACGTTGCCACCTTGGTTGCGACCTGGAAGTTCACTGCAACATGGTGGTATCACATTGGAACACTAAAAAAGGATAATTCTGAAATTAAGCCTTGGCGCGGAGCGCCAATATCATGGAGACTCATTGGTTTTTGACAATTTCCATTTTGGATGGCTCCGCGACACGCTGATGGTCAAAATCTTGAAAATTCTACATGTATAAAATTGTATTCATCCTTAAATCAATTCATTAACATTTTTGGGATAAATTTAAGCTTCGTAAAAGTATGGAGTGTTATAGTAATAATGTTGGAAGTTTGATGTATGAGCTAATGCTAACATATTTGAGGCTTTTAACTAGAAATAATTATAAAGTATTAAGCAACTTTTATCATTTTTTATTGTCTTATCTTTGATAATGAAGGAAAGTCAAGATACAAGAAAACCAAAGACAATAAGAGCAAAATAGGTGAATTTGAAACAAGTGGCCATGAAAGTGTAGTTGACGAATTCTGAGTAGTCAAGATAACCTAGTCGTGCCGCGACATTAAACGGGTACTGCTTGGGAGGCAACCTAAGGCATTTTGTTGTTTGTATTTATATTATGTGATTGACATCAGATCTCTGCACCTATGGTGCCACAGGTATGTTTCTAACTCTCTTGTTTTATTTTGATGTATTGGGAACAATGCATGATTTTAAGTTGAGGGTGAGACTGTTTGTGGGTGTTGATATCCTCTTGGAATTTTCGTTGCCTTGCCTCTTTTTCCCAGAGTCTTATTCCTAGTAGAGCCGGTATGTTTAGGCGTATTGTGTTTGTTTTGTGATGTGTTGCGGTTAATAGAGGGAAAAATAAGTATCTAGTATATTTGACATATTTTTGTTGATTTTTCTTGAAATGATAAATACCTCTCCAATTGTCTATCTGGCAACTGTGTGATGTGCATCTATATGTGACTACTGTGAATCTTTTTATGGAATTAGTACTAGGGACATGATAATCACTGCTAATAATTGCATGGACCGAATGGGTAGTAGCTTATGATGTACCTTTTTGCTATGTTTGTGTGAGATACTACCTAGTTTCCGTTGTGTATTAAATCCAGAACTTGCCCGATTGGTCTTGCCTTGGTTGTAGGATAGCGGTTAGGAAAAGATCATAGGTCGTTGTTGATATTAGTCCATTTTTAGCCTAAATGACCTTCCATGTGTGAATAATACCCCTTGATCCTGATTTTGAGCCAGAATGCCTATTCTTTTTATTATACCTATCACCTTTCCATTTGTATCACAATGAACCTGTTTTGGCCCTGGTCCTCCTTGGACATTGTGCACTTTGACTTAGGCAAATAGCCTAAGTTGAGGGTGAGTATCATAGGAGTGTGTGATGTAAAGTGAGTATGAAGAAGGGTTAAAGTATATAAATATATATATATATATATATGCAAGGCTGGGTGTGGTAGAAAAAAAATGAGAAAAGAAAAGTTGTGAAAAAAATGAAAATGAATGAATAAAAACTGCACCCAGCTTAAATGTGTTTTAATCAAGAAAGGGAGAAATAAGATAAAGGTTGATAAGTGAGACCCCAAAAATAGTGTAGTGTCAAGGAGGCTTAGTTATTTTAAATATCCTTGGGTATCATACCAGCCCCATGCCTACATTACAAGCTGAAGAAAAGTCCTATAGTGATCCTAACTTTACTGTCTAAAAGCTTTGGTAATGAAAATAGGGGC
Source organism: Capsicum baccatum var. pendulum (assembly GCA_030864225.1). Taxonomy (NCBI): domain Eukaryota; kingdom Viridiplantae; phylum Streptophyta; class Magnoliopsida; order Solanales; family Solanaceae; genus Capsicum; species Capsicum baccatum. Next base: position 77,257,913 of record CM061557.1, on the reverse strand, counting down.
AAGCTTACGGTATTTGGCATACATTGACTGGAACTTCTTTTTGAGAGTGAGTGTCTCTTGACCATCCCCACATTGACATGCTTGAGTTCATATATGAGTGAGGAGGGACTTCTTTACTATAAGGGTGCATCGGTTGCATTGCTAGTTGCCTACTTGTTTGGGAAGTGTAATTTGTATATAGGCTTGGTTATTACTTCTAATTTGATGCCATATATTGATTCCCTTGTGTCACATTGTTGATCTTCATTGATAGACACAGTTCGGTTTAAAGTGATTGAACTTGGAAAGTGTAATATGTTTTGAGCTAAAATGGATGATTGACTGTCGAATGTGCTTTGTATCCTCTTAGTTATGTTTAAGTTGCTTGAGGACAAGCAATTGTTTTAAGTTGAGGGTGTTGATGTGTGAGCTAATGCTAACATATTTGAGGATTTTAACTAGAAATAATTGTAAAGTCTTAAGCAACTTTGGTCGTTTTTGATTGCTTTCTCTTTGATAATGTAGGAAAGTCAAGATGCAAGAAAAACAAAGACAATAAGTGCAAAAGAGGTGAATTTGGAACAAGTGTCCATGAAAGTGTAGTTGAAAACTTGTCTAATAAGTCATCAAATTTGTGATAAGTTATCAGATCCATCGTCAGTTGTAGACAGTGTGAAAAAGTTGGAGCAGAAGTGTAATGACATCTTTGATAAGCAATTTTCATGAGCCATCGAGAATGCCGTCATCCAAAGGCAGTACATGAGATTTGAAGTGAAGAAGTGATGACATTGTCTGATATGTCATCAAAGTGCTGATAATTCATCAAAGTCATCGTCGGCCTTAGGCAGTGTATGGGAGTCAGATTTTGAAAGTGACGACATCTACTGATAAGCCATCAACTTTGTGATAAGTCGTCAGGATTACCGTCAACCTTAGGCAGTGTTCAAAAGTTGAGTTGAATAAGTGACGACATTCCGTGATAAGTCATCAGATCTTTGATAAGCCATCAGACTCGTCATCAGCTGAAGACAGGGACATATCAAATACATAGAGGACTTGACGATATGTCTAATAAGCTGTCAACCCCTTGATAAGTCGTCACATGTTGTCGTCACCTGTGCGAGAAAAAGCTGTATGCTGTGATTTCCTTCCAAAATTAGGCTAAGTATTTAAGGCAAAGTTGAAGGTTTTCTAGGGCATCTTGAACTTCACGACATCAATCCGTTTTCTCTCTAGTTTTTAGGGCTTAACATCTTGAACTTATTCTGGAGACTACTTTACTTCTCTTTGGTCTCTAAACTTGGATTTCAATTTTCAATTCTTTGATTTAGTTGTGGGATATTCTTCTTGAATTTAGGAAGAGAATCAATTTCTGACTACATCTTTTGTAAGTTTAATCACCTTGAATTATGAATTCAGTTATTGTTATCTCTTTCTTTGTCATGTGGAAATAAAACCCATAAATAGGGTTGTGGGATCTATGATTATTTCTTCATGGATTTAATAGTTGGTTAGGATTTGAGTGATTGTGGGAATATCTTGATTATTCCTTTATAATGATTGTTTTCTATTGGTTACAAGCAATAGATCTAGCCTTATATTTGTTTGCTCAAACTGATAAATAAACTAAAGGTAGCGAATTATAAATGAGGATTTAGAAAGGTTAAGTTCTCATCTAATGATTAATGTTTTGACATGATTGATCAACTCAAGATAAAATCAGTATGAATAGAATATTTTCCTAAGTTCGAGAGAATTAGGGAGTTCAACATCTAGGTAGGTTGAGAAACACTTAGATGGACTGTAAAAACTAATAATTTGGTGTTTCCCACAAGTCATGAGAATCCAGTACTACAACTATCATTCAATGAGGGGTTAATAATCATAGTGATCACAACTCTAGTTTCTCTATATCATTGATTTGAAATATTGCAGTTTAAGCTTTGAGTTCTAAGGTGATTGAAGTGTTAATAACTTTTGTTCAATCATTAAAAACCCCCATTTTATCTTTTCATATCATTTGTTTGAATTTAACTTGTAGCTATAGTTTCAAATTAGTTTAATCGCCACTCACATTGTTCCTCATGGATTCGAACCCGACTCCAAAGTTGGGTAAATATATTGACGACAAACGCCTTGCACTAAATTGACGTGTAAGTTAAGATTTATCAAAAATGGCTCCGTTGCCGGGGAACAATTTGGTGTATTGACTTTATTTGAAATTTTAGCCTACTTGCTTGAATTCAAACTTGTCGATATTTGTTTTTAGTTTTCTTTTATTTTTTGTGTTAGGTAGATTTTTATTTTAGTTTACTTATTTCTATGTCAGGATATGTCATTAGAAAATCTTTAATTTTCTTGTTCTCTGCCTATGTGTGACAACATGGTCTGATAGCTTATCAGACCAAGTCGTTTGAAGAAATCTTCAGAACTTAATTTCTTGCATCTTTCACCAAAAATCATCCTTCTTGGTGGAGCTTTCATGTATTTTCATGCATCTTGACTTTTACTGCAATATCAAAGAGAAAACAATTAAAAACGACAAAAGTTTCTTAAGACTTTGCAATTATTCTCAGTTAAAAGCCTCAAATGTGTTAGCATCTGCTCACACATCAACACCCTCAATTTTAAACAATTGCTTGTCCTCAAGCAACTAAAACATCATACTATGATACGTAACCAAGAGACACATAAGATACCTATGACAAATAATTATAAAGTTTAGCTCAAAACACATTACCCTCTTCATTTTTAATCACTTTAAACCCAACTGTGTATATCAATGAAGATCAATAATGTGACACAAGGGAACCAGGATATGACATCAAATTAGCAACAATAACCATGCATATATACAAGTTACACTACCCAATCATGTAAGCAGCTAGCAATGCAATCAATGTGCCCTTACAATAAAGAAGTCCCTCTTCACTCATATATGAAATCAAGTATGTCAAAGTGGAGATGGTCAAGAGACACTCGCTCTCAAAAAGAAGTTTCAGTCAATGTATGCCAAATACGATAGGCTTACCCTTATTTTCATTACCAAGATTTTTAGACAAGTCAGCTAGGATCACTATAGGTCTTCTCTTTGTCTTGTAATGTAGGCTAGGGGCTGGTACGATACTCGATGATATTTAAAATGACTAAGCCTCCTTGAGACTACACTAGCTTCTGGGGTATCACATATTAACCTTTTTCTATTCTTCTATTTTCTTGATCACACATATTAAGGATGGGTGTGGTCCTTTCTACAATCACTTCTTCTTTTTCACAACTTTTCTTTTCTTGTTCTTTTCCACCACACCCAGCTTTTTATTTTTATCTTTTATTCTACCTTTATTCATAATCATTTTACATTACACACCGCTATGATAGCTACCCTCAACTTAGGCCATTTGACTAAGTCAAGGTGCACAATGTCCAAGGAGGACCAGGGCCAAAACAGGTTCATTATGATATAAATTGGATGGTTGTAGGTGTCATAAAAAGAAATAGGATATTCAAGCTCAAAATAGGGATCAAAGGATATTATGCATACACGGAAGGTCATTTAGGCTAAAAGTGGGCTAATATCAAAACGGCCTATGATCCTTTCCTAACCCCTATCCTTCAACTAAGGCAAGACCAACCGAGAAAGTTCTAGATTTAACACACAATAGGAACTAGGTAGTATCGCACACACATATCGCACAAAGATACACCACAATCTACTACCCATTCGGTTGATGCAATTATTTAGCAATGGTTATTATGTCACTAGTACTAATGCCATAACAAAATGCACAGTGGTCACACATAAATGCATATCACGCAGTTATAAAATAGACCATTGGAGAGGTGTTCAAAAATCAACAAAAATATGTTAACTGCCTAAGGTACTTGTATTTCTCCTAGTCAACTACAATATTTTACAAAAAATCACAATACGCCTAAACATTCCAGCTCTACTAGGAACAAGACTCCTAGGAAAAGAGGCACGGCAACAAAAACCCCAAGAGGACATCATTACCCATATGTAGCCCCACCCTCAACTTAAAATCATGCAATGTCCCCAATGCGTCAAACCAAAACAATAGAGTTAGAAACATACTTGTGGCACCATGGGTGCGAAGATCTAATGTCAATCACATAATACGAATACAAACAACAAAATACCTTGGGTTGCCTCCCAAGCAGTGCCTAATTTAGTGTCGCGACATGACCTTACTCAGCTTTTTCCTCCACCTTGAGAATATGATTTCACCCCCAACTTAGAGTCCATCTTCTTGCCTCGATCATAGGGGGTGGTACAAAAATTAAGAAGCCGAGTAATAGATTGAGTGTGGTAAACTACTCGGTCTTAAAGTGAGGTGTGTTTTTATGTTGCTTGTCTAATGTAAAATCAAGAATATAGGATTCTTGTTCCTTATCTTCACACTCTTCTACTATTTTAAATGATTCCACAAACAAGATATCATCAAAACATAATGTAGAAAAGTGCTTTGAATAAGGCCCAATCAATTCTACTTCAAAATTTACACTATCTACTGGACACTCATTTTTATTCACCTTCTCAATGTCAGTCTCAAAATCAAGATGACAATCGAGTGGTTGAGATTCTTGAGTTTTCTCCTCAAATTGGCTAATGTCCCCCCTCATATTCTTCTTTGTTTAGCCATTGTAAACATGGTGGGAGTGGTAACTCTTTTAGCTCTTCCCACAGCTATTCTTGATTCTCTAAAATTCGTATTATCAATTTTTTCGCTTGAATCGTGACAGCACACATATCTTTAGTATGAGTAATTTGACCACAAGCCAAAACCAAGTTACAGTAAGTAGGACAGTATCCGCATCATATTGTGAAGGTCCCATCCATGCACTTCCAGGTAAATCTGGTCAGCAAGCCTCAAAATACGGTCCCCCACAATAATAATAAGAATAGTCATAAGAATTGTCATCACTAAAAAAACCACCTATCCAGGCTGACATCTCAAGAAAGGTGTGAGAAAAATAAAAATAAAATAAAATAAACAAATATTTACAAGTTTGAATTCAAGAAAGTAAACTGAAATTCAAAACCAACTCAATACGCCAAATTGTTCTCCGGCAACGGTGCGATTTTTTATAACGCTCAACTTACTTGTCAATTTAGTGCAAGGCGGTCGTCATCAATATATTTACCCGACTTTGAAGTCGGGGTTGAATCCACAGGAAATAATGTGAGTGGCGATTAAACTAGTCTGAAACTAAAGGTACAAGTTAGATTCAAACAACTGGCACAAAAAGACAAAATGGGGGTCTTTAATGAGTGAATAAAAGTTATTAACACTTCAAGTCACCTTAGAACTCAAATCTTAAACTGCAATATTTCAAATTAATGGTAAAGATAAACGAGGGTTGTGATCACTATGATTAGTAATCCTTCATTGAATAATAGTTGTAGTATTGGATTCTCGTGACTTATACGAATCACCAAATTATCAGTTTCGACAGTCCATCTAAGTGTTTCTCAACCTACCTAGATGTTGACCTCCCTAATTCTCTCAAACTTGGGAAACCATTCTATTCATACTGATTTTATCTAGAGTTGATCAATCTTATTACAGAATTAATCATTAGATGAGAACTTAACATTCCCAAATCCTCATTGATAATTCACTTCTTACTAGGGTTGATTTCTTATCTCAAGCAAATCAACAGTAAGCAAGGCCTGTTGTTTGCAACCAATATAAAATAAATAATACAAAAGAATTATCAAGATGTTCCCATAATCACTCGAACCCTAACCAAATATTAAATCCATGGAGGAATAATCATAGATCCCACAACCCTAGTTGTGGGTTTTAGTTCCAAATGAGAAAGAAAGAGATAGCAATAATTATATTCATCATTCAAAGTAATTAAACTTTAAAAAAATGAAGTATGAAGTTGATACTCTTTCAAGTTCAAGAGAAAATTCCCACAACCAAATCAAAGAGTTGAAAATTGAATTCTAATTTTAGAGCCCCCAAAGAGAGGTGAACTCCCTTGGAATAAGTTTTCTGCCCCCCCCCCCCCTAATATGTTCAACCCTCTAATGAAACCTTAAAATCTGCTATTTATATCCATAACTTAAAAAAATTAAAAATTAAAAATTCAGATTTTTCTCCTTAGCTGACGACATGTCTAACGGCTTATCAGAGATCTGATAGCTTATCAGACCATATCGTCAACATGATTCCCATTTATTAACTTCTTCTTATGTGTGACGACATGCCTGATGGCTTATCAGTTCTAATAGCTTATCAGAATATGTCATCAGGCATGTTTCAAATTTTTGCCTTCTGCTTTTGAGTGACGACATGCCTGAAGGCTTATCAGACATGCGATGAATTATCAGAATTGTTGTCACGTTTTCACTTAAAGTTCTCAAGCACTGTCTAAGCCTGACGACGAGCTTGATGGCTTATTATAACTCTGATGGCCTATCACAGGTTATCGTCACTTATTCCAGCTGAATCTCATTCTCTGTTTAAGGCTGATGGCAACTTTGACAGCTTATCACAAGGCTGACGACTTATTAGACAAGTCGTCAGCTATTCTTCCTTCTCTACTTTCTCAGAAATCAACTCTGTTACTCCCATAATTGCTGATTTTCTTGTAACTCGACTTTTACTGCAATATCAAAGAGAAAACAATCAAAAATGACAAAAGTTACTTAAGACTTTGGAATTATTCTCAGTTAAAAGCCTCAAATGTGTTAGCATCTGCCCACACATCAACACCCTCAACTTAAAACAATTGCTTATCCTCAAGCAACTGAAACCCAACCAAGAGGATACAAAGTACATTCGACAGTCAACCATCCATATTATCTCTAAACATCTTCACCATCTCCAAGGTCAATTAATTTAAAAAAATAATTGTTCATATTATTGAAGTACGACAATGCGACACACAGGAATCAAGATATGGCATCAATTCAGCAACAACAACTATGCATGTACCAAGATTACACTATCCAAACAAGTTAGCAACTAGCAACGTAACCAGTGTGTCTTTACAGCAAAGAAGTCCCAATTCACTTATATATGAAATAAAGCATGTAAATGCAGGGACGGTCAAGAGACACTCACTCTCAGAAAGAAGTTTCAGTCAATGTATGCCAAAGACCATAAGCTTGCCCTTTCTCTCATTACCAAGATTTTCATACAGGTCAGCTAAGATCACTATAGGTCTTCTTATTGTCTTGTAATATAGGCAAGGGGATGGTATGATACTTGATGATATTTAAAGTGACTAAACCTCCTTGACACTACACTAGCTTCTGGGGTCTCACTTATTAACCTTTTTCTATTCTTCTCTTTTCTTGATCACACATATTTTGGATGGGTGCGGTCTTTTCTACAATCACTTCTTCTTTTTTTACAACTTTTCTTTTCTTGTTCTTTTCCACCGCACCCAGCTTTTTATTCTTTTCTTCTATTCTACCTTTCTTCATACTCATTTTACATCACGCACCCCTATGATAGCCACCCTTAACTTAGGCCATTTGTCTAAGTCAAGGTGCACAGTGTACAAGGAGGACTAGGGCCAAAACAGGTTCATTATGATATAAATGGGACATCGATAGGTATCATAAAAAGAAATAGGCTATTCAGGCTCAAAATAGGGACCAAGCGATATTATGCATATAAGTAAGGTCATTTAGGCTAAAAGTGTACTAATCTCAAAATGGCCTATGATCTTTTCCCAACTCCTATCCTACAATCAAGTCAAGACTAATCGGGCAAGTTCTGAATTTAACATACAACGGGAACTAAGTAATATCTCTCATGCACATGGCACACAAGTATATTACAAGCTACTACCTATCCGGTTTATGTAATTGTTAGCAATGACTATCATTTCCCTAATACCAATGCCATAAAAAGATTCACAGTGGTCACACATAGATGTACATCGCACAGTTACAAAATAGACAATTAGAGAGGTATTTATCATTCCCAAAAATAAATAAAAATATGTCAAATGCCTTAGAAACTTATTTTTCTCCCAGTTAACCATAACACATCACAAAATAAAACACAATACACCTAAACATGCCGGCTCTACTAGGAACAAGACTCCGGGGAAAAGAGGCATGGCAACAAAAACCCCTAGAGGATATTAACACCCACAAGTAGCCCGTCCCTTAACTTAAAATCATGCAATGTCCCCAATGTGTCAAACCAAAACATGAGATTTAGAAACATACTTGTGGCACCATGGATATGAAGATCTGATATCAATCACATAATACGAATACAAATAACAAAATACCTTGGGTTGCCTCCCAAGCAGCGCCTGATTTAATGTCGCGGCATGACTAGGTTATCTTGACTACTTGAAATTCATCAAGATACCTTGAAAGTTCTTCATCCTTTATCCCTCCACTTAGACAATTTGAATTATCGGCCCATCTTTTGATCTTTACATATTTTAGGTGCATTGGGCAAATATGAGAGCATGATAAAGAAAGTTCTATCACGCCACTTTGAAGACTTGAACCACTTGCCCAATTTTGCATCGAACTTTCGAGTGGGCTTATTTGGCAATGGTGAGAATCTTAAAAAGCCACTAAATAGACATCAATCTTTAAGCGTCTTGACCTTCAAGATTGGGGTCGTATTATACCTTTTTGGCAAGACAAACTCCAAAATGTAGGAATTTTCCTCCTCATTTCCAAAATTCATCATTTGCTTGGGTGATTCAATTTTCATCACATCTACTAAGGATAATGTTGAAAAGTGGTTCGAGTGAGGTCTTCTTCCAAATTTTAAAGTTGCATGCTTCTCGACCTCTGACCCCCAAAGTGGGCTAGAGTCTTTATAAGAGATTGGTATGGTTTCTTCTTTTGCCTCTATCACCATTTTCTCAATCATGGCATTATCTCTAATGGTTGGTTTGGTTGGTTGGGAAATCACCGAGGGTTTCTCATCTTTAAGCTCAATATTCTTGCTCCTCATCTTCATACCCTTCCATTATTTTAATGATTCCACGGATAAGATATCATCTAAACATAATATAGAAGAATGCTTTGAATGATTAACCTCTATATCTATCTCCTTATGAATTATTGGCTTCATGCCTTGACACATATCACATATTATATCATATGTTTCTTTCTGGAGATCCAACATTCGTTTAAACATAGCTTCAATGCCACTCTTCCCAGTGCTTCGTTCTTATATTTCTTGACTATATGACCTATCAAACTCATAAGAAAAACTAAAATTTTTGTTAGCATAATAAGGGGAGGGGGCATTTTGGCAATCACTCCAATATGCATATTGAACACCACATAAAGAACAATCATACTCTCGGTAGGATGGAGATGGTGCACATATCTTTCTTCGGGGAGCATATCTAAAATCTTGCCAAAAGTGAGGTCCATCACAAGATGGACATGGATCATCAAGAAAAGATTACCAAACACCAAGCTCATGTTCATTCCACGATGCCATAGTAATAAGTAAACTAAAATAAAAATATACCTAACACAAGAAAAAAAAGAAAACTAAAAACAAATATTTACAAGTTTGAATTCAAATAAGTAGGCTAAAATTTCGAACCAACTCAATACGCCAAATTGTTCCCCGGCAACGGCGCCATTTTTGATAACGCTCAACTTACTTGTCAATTTAGTGTAATGTGGTCATCATCAATATATTTACCCAACTTTGGAGTCGGGTTCGAATCCACAGGGAATAATGTGAGTGGCGATTAAATTAGTTTGAAACTAAAGCTACAAGTTAGATACAAACAACTGGCATGAAAAGAAAATATAGGGTCTTTAATGGTTAAACAAATGTTAAAGTTTAATTTGCTTCAGAGCTCAAATCTTAAACTGCAATATTTCAAATAAATGATATAGAGAAACTAGAGTTGTGATCACTATGATTAATAATCCTCCATTGAGTAACATTTGTAGTATTGGATTCTCGTGACTTATGGGAAACACCAAATTATCAGTTTCAATTGTCCATCTAACTGTTTCTCAACCTACCTAGATGTTGAACTCCCTAATTCTCTCAAACTTATGAAAGCATTCTATTCATGCTGATTTTATCTCGAGTTGATCAATCTCATTACAGCATTAATCATTAGATAAGAACTTAACCTTCCCAAATCCTCATTGATAATTCACTTCTTACTAGGGTTGATTTCTTATATCAAGCAAATTAACAGTAAGCAAGGCCTATTTTTTGCAACCAACAGAAAATAACTAATACAAAGGAATTATAAAAATGTTCCCACAATCACTCGAACCCTAACCAAATATTAAATCCATGGATGAATAATCATAGATCCCACAACCTTAGTTGTGGGTTTTAGTTCCACATGATGAAAAAAGAGATAGAAACAATTATATTCATCATTCAAAGTAATTGAACTTACAAAAGATGAAGTCTAAAATTGATTCTCTTCTAATTTCAAGAGAAAATTTCCACAACCAAATTAAAGAGTTGAAAAAATTAAATTCTAAGTTAAGAGAACCTAAAAGAGGTAAACTGTCCTTTGGAATGAGTTCCAACTGTTTTGAGATATCCAAGATGATGTGGCCCCTCAATGAACCCTAAAATTTACTATTTATCTCCGTAAATAAAGAAAAATCCAAAATTAAGAATTCAGAATTTTTCTTTTAGGTGGAGACATGTCTGATAACTTATCACAATTCTGATAAGTTATCAGAGAATGTTGTCAGGTCATCTTAATCTGTCTAATGACCTGTGTGACAACTTATCACAAGTCTGATAACTTATCAGACTTGTCGTCGAACCTGGCTTCCAATTTCTGCCTTCTACTTCTGAGTGACGACATACCTGATGGCTTATTAGAGATTTGATAGCTTATCAAGATATGTCATCAAAAAATCTTTAATTTTCTTGTTCTCTGCTTATGAGTGACGACATGGTCTAATAGCTTATCACAGATTTGATAGCTTATCAGACCAAGTCATCAGAAGAAATCTTTAGAACTTAATTTCTTGCATCTTTCACCGAAAATCATCCTTCTTGATGGAGCTTTCATGTATTTTCATGCATCTTGACTTTTACAGTAATATTAAAGAGAAAATAATCAAAAACGATAAAAGTTGCTTAAGACTTTGCAATTATTCACAGTTAAAAGCCTCAAATATGTTAGCATATGCTCACACATCAGCTATCCATGCTCATAACATGGAGTTGAGCATGTCTTCTACTGGAAAGGGAGCAACACCTATCGATGACCCTTGAAAGGGAAAGGATAAGTAGAAACTCAAAATTTAGGCAAGTTTGTCACTAAAAATAAGTTATCAGAGAATGTTGTCAGGTTATCTTAATCTGTCTAACGACCTGTGTGACGACTTATCACAAGTCTGATAACTTATCAGACTTGTCGTCGGACCTGGCTTCCAATTTCTGCCTTCTACTTCTGAGTGACGACATACCTGATGGCTTATCAGAGATCTGATAGCTTATCAGGATATGTCATCAGAAAACCTTTAATTTTCTTGTTCTCTGCTTATGAGTGACGACATGGTCCAATAGCTTATCACAGATCTGATAGCTTATCAGACATAGTCGTCAAAAGAAATCTTTAGAACTTAATTTCTTGCATCTTTCACCGAAAATCATCCTTCTTGATGGAGCTTTCATGTATTTTCATGCATCTTGACTTTTACAGCAATATTAAAGAGAAAATAATCAAAAACGATAAAAGTTGCTTAAGACTTTGCAATTATTCACTGTTAAAAGCCTCAAATGTGTTAGCATATGCTCACACATCAGCTATCCATGCTCATAACATGGAGTTGAGCATGTCTTCTACTGGAAAGGGAGCAACACCTATCCATGACCCTTGAAAGGGAAAGGATAAGCAGGAACCCAAAAGTTAGGCAAGTTTGTCACTAAAAATAATAGCAAGGAATATATGAATATTAACGTATCTCCTGTGAAGGTCACCACGATGGTGAGCAAGAAGAAAAGTGTGAAGACGAATTCTAGAGTACGTCCAAATCAGAAAACTTTAATGGAGATATAAGAAAAGGAATATCTCTTCCTTAATTCTAATATTACTGAGATTTTTAATGAACTCCTTGAGCATAAGATCATTGAACTCCCTGAAGTAGCCCAATGAAGCTGGAAGGACCAATGACCTTAATTATTGCAAATATCATAGGCTTGTGAGTTACCCTTTGGAAAAGTTCTTTGTCTTTCATAACAAAGTCATACAACTGGAAAATAAAAAAAAGATCTTCTTCAATAATGAGATGGCCAGTTCTCATCAAATCTCTATCACTTTTGGCTCGCTCGATCCAGTCTAAATATGTACTAAAGAACATAATGAGAAACTATTAAAGCCTAACAGGTCTTCAATTGACTAAGGCGGTGATGAAGGTTGGACTCTGGTGACCAAGCACAGATACAAGAAGACAAGTCTATGAAAAAAGTCATCCAAGCAACCAACTAGAAGGAGGATGATAAAAAAACCAAAGAAATAGAAGTTGGTTGAACTTCTAAAGAAGACAAGGGTAATGGATCTTCACTATCAAACACCACGGTGTCCAGTAATGTTGGAAGAATTCTTACCAAGTTGGTTTCTTGCAAAGAATGCTCAAGTCAACCTTGAGGCATCTTATTTTAATACTGCCAAAAAGGGGACAAAGGGTGAAAATCTACCCATGGAAGTTCCTTCATCTTCTGAAAAGCTTGCTAAAACTCCTTTCCAGGAGGCATATGTATATGATACAAAAATTACATTTATAAATAACGATATTTTGCTTGGAGGAACCCTACACAATTTTTCCTTGTACATGGTAGGTCAAGTTCTAGGAAAGAAAATAAATAGAATCCTAATTAATGAGGGATACAGAGTTAACATCCTACATATCCGTACAATAAAAGAACTTGGCATCCTATCGACAAACTGGCCAAAAATTGTATAATATCCAAGGCTTCAACCAAGGGGGCAAGAGGGCCATAGGAGCTGTCAAGTTGGGGATTCATATGTATGATTTTCAATCAAATGCATTGATTCATGTGATTGATACCAAGAAGTCATACAATATATAAATTGGTAGGCCTTGGGTACACGAGAACAAAATAATCTCACCCTCTTCCTATCAACGCTTAAAGTACCTTTATCGAGTCAAAGTGGAAAGAAAGATAGTTGTCTATGACAAGCCATTCACTGAAGTTAAGTCACACTTTATCGATACAAAATTCTACTTAAAGAATTATGTTGTGAATGAGAAAAGGGTTAAAGATGTAACTAAGACCAAGTGTGATGATCTTGCATCTAAGAAGGTCGCGGTGACTGTCGAAAAATTCACCACCAAGAAGCCCCGCTTTACTTCGAATAAAGAAAGTGTCACACCAACAAAAAAGGCAACTCCCATTCTTCCCTATGTACCAAAGGTAAAGAAAGAGAAATATCACCCATATGATACCCAAGATAATATGCTAAAGGGTCTAACTTTACCAATCAAGAGGATTGACGCAACAAATCCATCCTCAAGACTAGTTGGAGAGTTTGTGGTTCAAAATTTACCATAAGATATAACACTACCTATAAAGTGTATGAAAGAGGGCTTAGACCTAAATGCATACAAACTATTTGTAAAATCTTGATATAATCCTAATGAGCCATCAAGTTTGGCAAACTTTCATCAGAAGGTACAACCAGGAAGGTACATAAAGGCCTAGGATAAATGCAACCACCTCCAATTCGCATTTCTATAAGAAGGGTGGTTAGTAACTACATCACTATAGAAGAAGAGTCTACTTCATCCAACAAAAGTCCTTCTGTCTTTGACCGATCTGGAGAACCAACTTCAAGAACTTCTGTGTTTGAAAAGTTGGGACCTCTAAATAACAAGAAGAGCAACAAGCATCAGAGAAGTCATCAAAGCACGATGATGCACTCTTCACTTAAAATCCAAAAGGATTTATAAAGTTTGATTCCTTATAGAATGAGGTGGTAGACTGTAATACCCCGTACATTTTCCTAGCTGGAAATTGTTCCAAGAATGTTAGAAGCTTTCTTTGAAAGATGAATCCACTTTTGTTCATATGGTATTTTTAATATTTTAACTTTTATTCATGTGGGAAATTGAATTAGCTTTACCATGATACCAATTTTGTTCAAATCCGGTATTAGAGTAAAATATTATGGACGTTTTACTGAGAGTTGTCAGAATCGCCTAGGTGCGATGGCTAGGTTGACGGACCGTCGCCTTGACCGTCGCAGCCAAGGCAGTGAGGCAACCTTCTAGATTAGATGTGATAGAAAGGTTGATGAAATGTCAAACTTGCGATGAACCGTCTCCCAAGCCATTGCTACCTAGGCAGTGAGACCCTATTTCAGTCCACGTGCGACGATCGAAACAATAGACTGTTGATCTAGCGACGAACCATCATACGAGCCATCGTAGTTCTATTTAGTGATTTTAAAACCATTTTTTAGGGGTTTTTTCTCTTTTACCGCCCGTTTATATACCAAATTATATCCGACCTTAGCTTATTTGTTCATCATTCTTTCACAACAACAAAATTAGGGTTTTCTCTCTAATATTAATCTCCAAGAACAAAATTCAAATATTCTTCAAGAACTAAGAGATTCAAATTCTTCAAGTTTAAGAACTTCAAGAAACTCAACCCAGGTATGCATAGTGTTCATTCATGGACTTCTTTCGTCCATGAAGTTCAAGAATCTCTTTTCAAAGTTCAAGTGTATGGATTTCCTTATGAATTTCATGTTGGGGTTGCTTTTGTTCATGTTGATAATGACTAATTAAATTCTGATCCATGTTGGATGATTAATTTTAAGTGGAATTGATTTGTATAGATGTAGATTCATGGGAACCTATTATTAAACCTTGGGTGATGAAATTAGAGTTGAATCATGATGTTTATTTGTTCTATAATGTTGTTTAGATATTCTATGCTTAACATATGTTTGATTAAATGCCTATATGAAGGAAAAGTGCCCAGCTAGAATGATATTATGAAATTCCCATTTATGTACAAGTTTATGCATATCAAATATTTGATGAAATGCCTTAATAAATTAATTATAGACTGTGATGTTGGTCATGTATACAAAAAAGTCATGCTTTGTCAGTTTCCTTCCATCGAGTCCTGGGGGTACTTGTGTCTGAAAATTTAGCTGTACTCTCAGTCAAGCCATGTTTAGTAGAATTCAGTCAGTCTCATGACTTAGGAAATCTCAGTAATTTCAGTAGTATTTCATTAGTCAACGGAATTTAATATTTAGTTCAGTAAATCATGTTCAGTGTCTATTCAGATGGGAGTATAAATTAGCACCGAGCAAACCCAAGGATGGGAACTCACCTATTATATGAGGGTGTAATTCTTAGAAGAAATCCTTGCAATCCGAAACTATGTAGCCAGCATAGGTTGAGACATTAAAGCCTTCTAATAAGGGTAGATAAGGTGGCTTAACTTGCTATATGAGGGTTCCCACCATTCTTACTAGAGTTACCTGTTATTTTAGGGTAACTTACATGTTGTCCTTACCAGTGGTGTGGTATTGACACCCTTCCAATTGGGGTTACAGATTGGACCCCAACTCAGCCATAATGGCGTATTAGGGGCATGTCGGTTAGATAACTACTACCTCAGTTTAATGTTACAAAATCATGACTGTCAGATACAATCAACTCAAATACAGTCTGGAATTCAGATAGTTCCATCAGATTCATGACTATTAGATACAGTCACCCATATTACCAGTTATATCAGTCATCTAAATTAGTCACCAGTCATGTTTGTCATCAGTAAAATTCATGTTATCATAATTTTAGTTATAGTTACTATGTATGCATGCATATATTCTCATATTTATATTAGTCAGTTAGCCAGTATTGTTCATGCATATGAACCCCATGCATTCATCCTACCTCACATGCATACCAGCACATTCAAAGTACTGATATATTTGTGCTATAGTGTTTTATACCATAGGTTCAGAGACATGAGCTCCAGATCATCAGTAGATTTTAGTCTTAGTAGTCAGAGCTAGAAATGAGTCCTCATCTTTTGAGGACATAATCATTACTTTGTTATCTCATTAATTATTATTAGTTGGAGTTAGTTGGGGACATGTCCTATCAACTCCTTATTCAGATAGTTCAGTCAGTTAGAGGCTTTTCAGACTGTCATGTTCAGTTAGTTATTTCAGTTGTTTTGGATATTTCATATCCCACCCATATGCTATGATTTATTATATCCTATGTTATAATTTTGAAACTTTTGGCCTTTCAGTTCATATTTTCATATTATACAATATATTATACAGTATACAGATATCAGTCATAGGTTAGCTTATGGTCCTTCGGGGTCATGAGCCCCATGTAGTATTCTGGGTACCAGATTCAAAGCATTACAAAATTAGTATCATGTCATGGGTGTGTTGTACATGGGTCTTGTAGAGTCTTGTACATGGGTGTGTTGTGTGCCACGTTTATGTACAGGAGGCTATAAGATGTTTTAGGAATAGTTTCCCTTCTTTCAGTATTCATGGAATGCTAGTGATCATAATCCCAATCTAATCTCTCAGTCTAATCTATTTCTTATCCTTATTTCAAAATATGCCTCCCAAGAGAAGAACCTAGCCTGTCCAAGAAGATCCCTTAGACGAATATGTTTCTCATGCGGAGTTCAGGTCCGCATTCACTACTCTTGCTCAGTCAGTTGCTGCTCAGAATGAACGACCAGCTATTATTCAAGAAAATCCATTGGCTATTCAGCTACATCCAGGATTCGGGACTTCACCCAAATGAATCCTCCTTCTTTTCTTTGGTCTAAGACAGACGAGGACCCTTAGGAATTCCTAGATCAAGTGCAGAAGGTTGCAGGCATAATGGGGGTTACTCCTAGTGAAAGTGCTGATCTAGCTTCATATCAGTTATGGGATATTTATCACACTTGGTTCAAGCAGTGAAAGTCAAAGAGGACCGATGATGCAGGTCCAGTTGAGTGGGATGAGTTTGTTTCTGCTTTCCTTGATAGATTCTTTCCCCTAGAGCTTAGAGAAGCTAAGGTGCTAGAATTCATCGACCTCAGGTAGGGAAATATGACAGTGAAAGAGTATTCTCTTAAGTTTACTCAATTATCCAGATATGCCCCTTATGTGGTTGCAAATAGCAGGGCAAGAATGAGTAAGTTCATTTCAGGGGTAAATGATAGTGTGGTTAATAAGTGTAGATACACCATGCTGAATAGTGACATGACTTTAGCCAGGCTCATTACTCATGCTCAGCAGATAGAGGAGCAAAATATTAAGATAAGGGAGAAGTAGAATAAGAGAGCGAAGATAGGTAGTTTCAACTTTACTCATCCTAAGTCAGAAAGAGGAAACTATTCTTCATTTCATCCTAGGTCATCAGTTCAAGCTTATTCTTCAGCCAGTGCTCCAGTTCCTAAGTTCAAAGAGGGTAACAAAGATAGAGCTCCATGCTCTAAGTCCCAGGGAATGTTACCAGGGCCCGCACCTATCCTTTTTGCCAGACTTGTGGCAAGCACCATCAGGGTATTTGCAGAGCAGGCATTGGTATTTGTTTTAAATATGGCAAGCCAGGCTACAGAGTCAGATACTGTACTCAGCCAGGTCCTATGGGTCAACATAATTGCTCTTCAGCTCATTCTGGTCACCTAAATCAGCAGGGTGCCACCTCCAGCGCTACTAATGGGCAATGCCCAGATCATTTTTATGCTCTTTAGTCCCGACAGGATCAGGAAAATTCTCCTTTTGTGGTTACTGGTACATTATAGATCTTTCATGTGCATGTTCATGCTTTACCAGATCTAGGTACTTCTTTGTCTTTTGTTACTCTCTATATAGTAGGCGATTTTGAAATCAGTCCCAAAATTCTAGCAGATCTCTTTTCAGTATCTACCCTAGTGGGTAAAACCATCATAGCCCAGCGGGTATACAGGAACTACCCAGTTATGATATCTTAGAAAGTCACTTCATCAGACTTAGTCAAATAAGAGATGACTAATTTTGATATCATTCTCAGCATGGATTGGCTTTATTTCTGCTATGCCACAGTCGACTGTAGAAATAGAATAGTTCAGTTCCAGTTTCTGAATGAACCCATCCTAGAGTGGAAGGGTAGTGTATCTGCTTTCAGAGGCCAGCTTATTTCCTACCTTTGGGCACGGAAAATAATATCTAAGAGATGTGTCTATCATCTTATTCGTGTTAAGGACACTAGTTTCAAAACTCCCAGTCTTGAATCAGTCCCAGTCATGAACGAATATTTAGATGTCTTTCGTGAAGATCTTCCAGGAATTCCACCCAAAAGGGAAACAGACTTTGGCATTGATTTTTTTCTAGATACTTAGCCTATATATATTCCGCCATAGAGAATGGCACCAGCAGAACTTAGAGAACTGAAAGAGCAGTTGAAGGTTCTCTTAGATAAGGGATTGATTAGACCTAGTGTGTCCTCGTGGGGCGCTCCAGTATTATTCGTGTGCAAGAAAGATGGTTCTCTCAGAATGTGTATAAACTACCGACAACTTAATAAGGTCACGGTCAATAACAAGTATCCTCTTCCCAGAATTAATGACTTGTTTGACCAACTTCAGGGTGCTAGCAATTTCTCCAAGATAGACCTCAGATTCGGCTACCATCATCTCATAGTCAGAGAATGTGACATTCCAAAAATAGCTTTTCATACTCGGTATGGTCACTTCAAATTTTTAGTCATGTCCTTTGGAATTACCAATACCCCAGCAGCTTTCATAGACTTGATGAACCGCGTGTTCAAGCAGTACTTGGACATATTCTTCATAGTATTCATAGATGATATTCTAGTTTATTCCCACAGTAAGCACAATCATGCAAACCATCTCAGAACAGTACTTCAGACTCTCAGAGATTATCAGCTATTCGCCAAATTTGGTAAGTGTGAGTTTTGAATAAATTCAGTAGAATTCATTATCATATCATTTTTTGTGATGGCGTTAGAGTAGATCCTCAAAAGACCAAAGTAGTAAGAAACTGGCCTCGCCCTGTCTCTCCATTAGATATCAGGAGTTTCTTGGGTTTGGCTGGCTATTATAGATGGTTTCTTAAGGGATTTTCTTCTATTACATCCCCTATGTCTAGATTGAATCAGAAGAAAGTCAAGTTTCAGTGGTCAGATCCTTGCGAGAAGAGTTTTCAGGAGTTGAAGACTCGACTTACCTCAGCTCCAGTTCTAGCTCTTCCATATGGTTCAGATGGGTTTGTAGTGTATTGTGAGCATCCAGAGTAGGTTTGGGTTGTGTCCTCATGCAGCATGGTAAGGTCATATCCTACGCCTCCAGACAGCTTAAATCCCATAAGAAGAATTATCCTACTCATGATCTTGAGTTAGCTACCATAGTATTTGCTTTGAAGATTTGGAGCCATTATCTATACAGTGTTTATGTAGATGTGTTCACAGATCATAAGAGCCTTCAGTATATCTTTTCTCAGAAAGATCTCAATCTTCATCAGAGAAGGTAGTTAGAGCTCTTGAAAGATTATGACATGAGTGTCCTTTATCATCCGGGAAAGGCCAACGTAGTGGCCAACGCTCTCAGTAGACTATCAATGGGTAGTGTTGCTCATGTTGAGGATAGTAAGAAGGAGTTAGCCCAGGAATTCCATCATCTTACAAGACTAGGCATTCGCTTAGTCGATACAGATGAGGGTGATATATGGGTTCAGAGTAGTTTAGAATCATCTCTAGTTTTCGTGGTGAAAGAAAAGCAATAAAGGGATCCTAGCCTTGTCAAGTTAAAAGAGTTAGTCAAGGATCAAAAAGTAGAGGTTTTCTCCGAAGGAAAAGATAGTGTTCTGCATTGTCAGGGTCGTCTGTATGTTCCAGCTGTAGATGACTTAAGGCAGCAAATTCTTACAAAACCGTATGGTGCACGCTACTCTATTTATCGAAGGGCCACAAAGATGTACCGAAATTTGAGAGAAATCTATTGGTGGAGTGGGATGAAGAGAGATGTTGCAGAGTTTTTGGCTAAGTGCTCTTTATGTCAGCAAGTTAAGATAGAGCATCAGAAGCCTAGTGGGTCTATGCAGGAGTTCGGTATTCTTACTTGGAAGTGGGAAGAAGTGAACATGGACTTTGTGATGGGTTTTCCTTGAACTCGTCATCAGCGTGATTTAGTGTGGGTCATTTTAGATAGAATGACCAAATCAGCCCATTTTTTCCAGTCCATACGTATTATTCAGCCGAGGATTATGCCAAACTCTATATCAGGGAGTTGGTTAGATTGCACGGTGTTCCAATATCTATTATCTCAGACAGAGGTACCCAGTTCATCTCTTATTTATGGAAAGCGTTCCAAAAGGGTCTTGGTACCCAAGTTCATCTTAGTACTGCCTTTTATCCTTAGATAGATGGTCAAGCAGAAAGGACCATTCAGACTTTAGAAGATATGCTAAGGGCATGTGCAATAGATTTTAAGGTTAGTTTGGGATGACCATGTGCCTTTGATTGAGTTTTCATACAACAATAGCTATCATTCCAATATTAAGATGGCTCCGTTCGAAGCTCTCTATGGTAGGATATGTACATCTCCAATTGGTTGGTTCAAAGTTAGTGAGGCCTCAGATATAGGGCCTGACTTGGTATTCGACGCCTTAGAGAGAGTCCAGTTAATCAGATAAAGACTCCAAGCTGCTCAGTGCCGACAGAAGTCTTATGCAGATGCTCGTAGAAAAGATCTCGAGTTTAAGATTGGTGACTATGTCTATCTAAAGATCTCTCCCATGAAGGGAGTGAAGCAGTTCGGCAAGAAGGGAAAGCTTAGCCCCCGATATGTCAATCCCATCAAGATTCTCAGTCACTTTGGAAAGGTAGCTTATGAGCTCGATTTGCCTTCAGATCTAGCCTCAGTTCACCCAGTCTTCCATGTCTCTTTGCTCAAGAAATGTATAGGTAACCCTGTAGTTCTAGTCCCTATTTAGAGTATTGATGTTCAGAACAGCCTCTCTTATGAAGAGATTCCAGTTGAAATCCTAGACTATCAGACTTGTAGACTGAGGAAAAAAGAAGTCCCTCTAGTTAAAGTTCTTTGAAGAAATCAGTCCGTCGAGGGAGATACTTGGGAAGTATAATAAGACATGCTTACCAAGTATCCTCACCTCTTCTTCGCTAACTCAGATCAAGCTCAAGGTAACAGTTCTCCTTAAGCTTACTCAGTTTCATATTCAGTGTTTGTCACAAACTTGGTATTAAATACCATTGCATATTCAGTCATGCATTTATGTATCATCTCAGTTATATAATTATGCATCAGACATTCATTCTCATTATGAAAAACTTAGTTCATCATAACACCCAGTCATGCATTCATGAATCAATTACACATGCATCAGATATACATGTTCAGTATGATATGTTCAGTTATCAGTCATGTCAGTCCTGAGATCATGTTTCAGTTATTCATGTTTAGTATGTACGTCAGTTCATGTTCTTCCTCTCACTCTCAGTATCATTCGAGGATGAATGTTCTCAAGTGGGAAATATTGTAATACCCCATACTTTTTCCTAGCTTGAAATTGTCCAAAGAATGTTAGAAGCTTTCTTTCAAAGATGAATCCACTTTTGTACATATGGTAATTTTAATATTTTCACTTTAATTCATGTGAGAAATTGAATTAGCTTTCCAACAATACCAATTTTGTTCAAATCCAGTATTGGAGTAAAAATTTATGGATATTTTACTCAGAGCTGTCACAATTGCCCAGGTGTGACAGCCAGGTTGATGGACCATCGACCTAGCGACAGACCGTCGCCTTGACCATCCTGGCCAAGGCAGTGAGGCAACCTTCTGGATAAGGTATGACGAACAGGTAGACGGACCGTTGAACTGACAACAGACCGTCGCCCAAGCCGCGGCTACCTAGGCAGTGAGACCCTATTCTGGTCCACGTACGATGGTCGGAACGATAGACCATCAAGCCAGCGATAGACCATCACACAATCCATCGCAAGTTCCGTTCAGTAATTTTAAAACCATTTTTTAGGGGTTTTTGGTATTTTACCACCCGTATATATACCTAATTATATCCTACCTTAGCTTATTTGTTCATCATTCTTTCACAACAACAAAATTAGGGTTTTCTCTCTAATATTAATCTCCAAGAACAAAATTCAAATATTCTTCAAGAACTAAGAGATTCAAATTGTTCAAGTTCAAGAACTTCAAGAAACTCAACCCAGGTATGCATAGTGTTCATTCATGGACTCCTTTCGTCCATGAAGTTCAAGAATCTCTTTTCAAAGTTCAAGTGTATGGATTTGTTTATGAATTTCATGTTGGGATTGATTTTGTTCATATTGATAATGACTAATTAAATTCTAATCCATGTTGGGTGAATAATTTTAAGTGGAATTGATTAGTATAGATATAGATTCATGGGAACCTATGATTAAACCTTGGGTGATGAAATTAGAGTTGAATCATGATGTTTATTTGTTGTATAATGTTGTTTACATATTCTATGCTTACCATGTGTTTGATTAAATGCCTATTTGAAGGAAAAATGCCCAACTAGTATGATATTATGAAATCCCCATTTATGTACAAGTTTATGCATATCAAATATTTGATGAAATGCCTTAATAAATGAATTATGGACTGTGATATTGGTCATGTATTCCAGAAAGTCATGCTTTGTCAATTTCTTTCCATCGAGTCCTGGGGGTACTTGTATCCGAAAATTTAGCTGTATGCCTAGAGCCTACGTCATATTTTCAAGATACTCTCAGTCAAGCCATTTTCAGTAGAATTCAATCAGTCTCATGAATTAGGAAAACTCAGTAATTTCAGTAGTATTCCATCAGTCAATGATATTAGTAACTAGTCCATGTTTAATTTAGTAAATCATGTTCAGTGTCTATTCAGATGGGAGTAGAAATTAGCACCGAGTAAACCCAAGGATAGGAACTCACCTGTTATATGAGGGTATGATTCTTAGAAGCAATCCTTGTGTTCCAGAACTATGTAGCCAGCATAGTTTGAGACATTGTAGACTGCTATCTGAGGGTAGATGAGGTGGCTTAACCTTCTATATTAGGGTTCCCACCATTCTCACTAGAGTTACCTGTTATATTAGGGTCACTCACATGTTGTCCTTACCAGTGGTGCGGTATTGACACCCTTCCAATTGGGGTTACAGATTGGACCCCAACTCAGCCATAATGGCATTTTAGGGGCATATCGGTTAGATAACTACTACCCACAGTTTTATGTTATAGAATCAGGACTATCAGATACAATCAACTCTGATACAGTACGAAACTCAGATAGTTCTATCAGATTTATGACTGTCAGATACAGTCACCATGTTACCAATTATATCAGTCATCTAAATCAGTCACCAGTCATGTTATTCATCAGTAAAATGCATGTTATTAAGATTTTAGTTATAGTTAATATGTATGCATGCATGTATTTTTACGTTCATATTAGTCAGTTAGCCAGTATTGTTCATGCATATGAACCCCATGCATTCATCCTACCTCACATGCATACCAGTACATTCAAAGTACTGACGCATTTGCGCTATGGTGTCTTATACCATAGGTTCAGAGACACGAGCTCCAGAGCATCAGTAGATTTTAGTCTCAGCAGTCAGAGCTAGAAGTAAGTCCTCATCTTTTAAGGACATGATCATTAATTTGTTATCTCATTAATTAAGTTATTAGTTGGAGTTAGCTAGTGACATGTTCAATTAGTTATTTCAGTTGTTTTAGGTATTTCATACCCTACCCATATGTTATGATTTATTAGATCCTATGTTACAGTTTTGAACCTTATGGCTTTTCAGTTTATGTTTTTGCATTATACAGTATATTATGCAGTATATAGGTATAGATATCAGTCATGGGTTAGCTTGTGGTCTTTCGGGGTCATGAGCACTGTATAGCATTTCGGGTACCAGATTCGAGGCATTACATAGATAGAACTGGTGGTTTCATACAATGAGGTATTAAAAGAAAAAGCTTATACTGAGGTTAATACCAAGAACATGAGGAAGATAAAGAAAGTGTTGGCTCCTCATATCATGTTATGACCCAGAATAAGAAAGATATCTCATCTCAAATAAAGATTGATTAAGATATAGAAGATGCTTTCTGGTTTTATCATATATAAATCAATGGTGATAACCCCCAAGAGGAAAAATATTCTAGAGTTGCTCCATCACTACTTGAAAAAGGAGTGAAGGCCATAATAGTTCCCTTGAAAGAAGTTAATCATAAAACTGGTGAAGACCCAAGACCAACTTACCTGAGTACCTTTCTAGAGATGGAGGAGGAAATCGCTTATATATATACTCAAAGAATATATAGATGTCTTCGCTTGTAGTTACAAAGAAATGCCTGACATAAATCCAAAAGTAGCAGTCCATCAGTTGGCAGTCAAGAATGGGGCTCTCCTATTAAGCAAGCCCAAAGGCATTTTAGGCCAAAGTTGATTCCATTGATTGAAAATAAAGTTAACAAACTCATTGAAGTTGGCTTTATTCACAAAGTCCAATATTCCACGTGGATTTCAAGTATTGTTCCAGTACGGAAGAAGAATTGGCAAATTCGAGTTTGTGTCAACTTTTGGGATCTCAATAATGTCTGCCCTAAGGATGAATTTCTAATCCACATACCAGAGTTGATGATTGATACCACCACTTGTTATAAGTCAATTTCCTTCATAGATGGTTCATCCAGATACAATCAAATCCATATGGCACCAAAGTATGAAAAACTCACTGCATTTCGTACGCCCAAAGGTATTTATTGCTACAAGGTGATGCCTTTTGGTTTGAAGAATATTGGCACCACTTATCAAAGGGCTATGCAAAACATCATTGACAGCCTGCTCCATAAAAATGTTGAATGCTACGTGGATGATCTAGTGGTAAAGTCAAGAAAGAGAGACGACCACTTAAAAGGCCTAAGAATGGTGTTCGAGTTACTTCGAAGATATCAACTTAGGATGAATCCATTGAAGTGTTCCTTTGGAGTTACTTCTAGAAAGTTTCTTGGCTTCATTGTATGACACCGAGGAATTAAAATTGATCAAGTCAAGGTTGATGCAATTTTGAAGATGCCCAAGCCTCGAAACATTTATGAGTTAAAAAGCCTTCAAGGAAAGCTAGCATATTTAAGGAGGTTTATCTCAAACCTGGATGTAAAATGTCAACTACTTAGTCATCTCATGAAGAAGTACACTCCATTCGAATGGGACCAAGCTTGTAGTAATTCCTTTAAGAGTATCAAATCATACTTAATGAAGCCACCAGTTCTTGCAGCACCCATACCTGGAAACCATTAATAATCTACATCACGGCATAAGAGAGGTCAGTTGGATCACTACTGGCTCAAGAATATAGTGAAGGAAAGGAAAAATCTCTTTACTATCTGAGCAAAATGATGATGCCGAATGAGCTAAAGTATTATCTAATCGAAAAGTTGTGTTTAGCATTGGCCTTCTCAATTCAAAAGATGAAACACTACTTTCAAGCTCATGTTGTCTGTCTTGTGTCTAGGGAAAATTCCATCAAGTTTGTAATATCGAAACTAGTCCTTAGTGACCGACTTGCAAGATGGTATCTTCAATTTCAATAGTTTGAGATTGTGTACGTTCCCCAAAAGGCTATAAAGGGACAAACATTGGTTGATTTCTTGGCAGACCACCTGATACCTAATGACTGGGAACTGAGTGATGAACTTCCTGATGAAGATACAATAGTTATTGAAGCCAGATCCCCATGAAAGATATACTTTGATGGTGCTACAAATTGAGATAGAGCTGGTGCCGGTGTGGTGTTCATCACTCTAAAAGAAGAGGTCATCCTATACTCTTTTACCCTAAAAAGCTATTTCTCTAATTATGTTTCTGAATATCGAGCGTTAATACTTGTACTTGAGATTGTAGTTGACATGAAACAACTATAATTACAAGTCTTTGGTGACTCCTAATTGGTGATCAAGCAGCTTTTGGGAAGCTATGAAGTCAGAAAGGTTGAGTTATGACCATATCATGATTATGCATAGAAGTTGATGGGGTATCTTAGAGAAGTAACCCTCCAATATGTGCCAAGGAGAGAAAATAAGAAAGCCGATGCCCTAGCTGCTTTGGCCTCAACCCTGACTCTTCCAAATCAGATGCGAGTTACTATATGCCAAGAATGGGTAGTACCGCTGTCAAATGAGGATGTAGAAAATAAGGTTGAATACCTTGTTTCCGTATCTGAAGATATCAAAGAATATTGTTGACAACCTATCATTGATTAGTTATGTTATAGGATACTTCCAGAGGATCCAAGGAGGACTGACATTCGACGTCATGTACCTCGCTTCTTTTACTGTAAAGACACGCTATACAAAAGATCATTTAAAGGAATACTCTTGAGATGTCTGGGAGATAAAGAACCAATTCAAGCGTTGTAAGAAGTGCACTCAGGAGTTTGTGGATCGCATCAGTCTAGACCAAAGCTCCATTTTCACATTAAAAGGATGGGATACTATTGGCCAATGATGGTAAATAATTTCTTGGACTATGCTAGAAGATGCAAAGCTTGTCAATTTCATGAAAATTTCATACATCAACCTCCTGAAGTACTACACCCAACTGTAGCATCTTGGACATTCAATGCTTAGGGAATGAATATCATCTACCACTTTGGAATCCCTCAATATATAATAACCAACAACGGCAAGTTATTTAATAATAAGTTGATGAACAAGATTTGTGATCTCTTTGGCTTCAAGCAGTACAAGTTTTCTATATACCATGCTACCGCCAATGGTCTAGCCGAAGCATTTAATAAGACTTTATGTAATCTATTGAAGAAAGTCATCTCCAAGTCCAAGTGAGACTGGCATGAGTGAATGGAAGAATCTTTATGGTCATATAGAATGACTTACCATACACCGATGCAAGCAACTCCATACTCACTTGCTTTTAGAGTTGAAGCAGTCCTTCTACTTGAGTGTCAAATACCTTCTTTGAGACTGGCTATTCAAGAAAGTCTCATCAATGAAGAAAATGCTAAGTTGCATCTTGCGGAGTTAGAAGCTCTTGATGATAAGACTAGAGGCTCAACAAAATCTTGAAAGTTATCAAGCCCGACAATCTTGTTCTTTCAGTAAAAGAGTTCGGTTGAGGTGCTTCCAAGTTGGAGAACAAGTTCTTACAATAAGAAGGCCCATTATTACTCCTCGTAAGTCTAAGAGCAAATTAACCCTAAAATGGGATGGACCTTATGTCATACAAGAAGTATGTTAAAATGGTTCCTACAAGCTTGTCAATCCAGATGGCATGAAAATTAGTCCTATCAACGCCAAATTCTTGAAGAAGTACTATCCTTGAAGAAAGATGCCACACTCCTTAAGGAATGAGTATAAACTATATGTCCACTCCTAGCTCGCAAGAGTATAAACTCTGTACAGCTAAAAAAATGTCCACTAGGTTAAAAACCTTGAAAGAGGTGGCCTAGGCAAAATTTAGGACACACAACAAAAACACTTACTCAGAACTACATTGTTACTTGATCCTCTTCACTGAGGTACATAGGCTCTTGGAATCTCATTCTAAGTTCAGCTGCATGAGTGTCAAAAAAAATATGTTCCTACAATATCCGCCATATGGATACCAAGTATAAAAATATTCTAATTAAATCTTGAACTCACTCCAAGTATTGGTGGCTCAATGGGGCAAAACTCCAATTAAATATGAGCTTGGGTTCACATAAGATCAAGTCTCCAAACTCCCTAAATTTAGAAGTTGAACCGGTCAAAATGCCAAATTTGGGAGTGAAAGTTGACAAAATCTCCAAGTCTTCAAATCAAGGCCTCCAAAATTT
The DNA here is from genome assembly GCA_030864225.1 of Capsicum baccatum var. pendulum. Lineage (NCBI taxonomy): Eukaryota > Viridiplantae > Streptophyta > Magnoliopsida > Solanales > Solanaceae > Capsicum > Capsicum baccatum. The sequence continues at coordinate 77,230,064 of CM061557.1, read as the reverse complement.
CCATGTCTTAAGGTGGGAAAGATTTGTCCCTTTGCACCTTAAGCTAGTCTCTTTACGGATTTATATTTAAAAAGATATACAAAAATTCATGCCTTAAGGCGGACAAGATTTGTCCCTTTTCACCTTAAGCTGGTCTCTTTATGGATTTATCTCTAAGAAGATATAAAAAATGTTTTCATGCCTTAAAATAGACAAGATTTGTTCCTTTACGCCTTAAGTTGGCCTCTCACGGGTTTATCCTCAAAAGGATCTCAAAATTTCCATATCTTAAGGTGGATAAAATTTGTTCCTTTGCACCTTAAGCTAGCCTCTCAATGGTTTCTCCTTAAAAGGATCTCAAAATTTTCATGCCTTAAGGTGGACAAAATTTTTCTCTTTGCACCTTAAGCTGACCTCTCAATGATTTATTCTTAAAAGGATATCAAAATTTCCATGCCTTGAGGTGGACACGATTTGTGTCCCTTTGCACCTTAAATTGGCCTCTCACAGGTTTATCCTCAAAAGGATCTCAAAAATTTTATGCCTTAAGCTGGAAAAAATTTATCCCTTTGCACCTTAAGTTAGCCTCTCAATGGTTTATCCTTAAAAGGATCTTAAAATTTCCATGCCTTAAGATGGACAAGATTTTTTCCTTTCCACCTTAAGCTAGCCTCTCAATGGTTTATCCTTAAAAGGATCTCAAAATTTTCATGCCTTAAGGTGGATAAGATTTGTACCTTTTCACCTTAAGCTAGCCTCTCACAGGTTTATCTTCAAAAGGATCTCAAAATTTCCATGTCTTAAGGTGGAAAAAAAATTTCCCTTTTCACCTTAAGTTGTCCTCCCAATGGTTTATCCTTAAAAGGATCTCAAAGTTTTCATGCCTTAAGGTAGACAAGATTTGTTTCTTTTCACCCAAAGTTGGCCTCTCACGGGTTTATCCTTAAAAGGATATCAAAATTTTCATGCCTTAAGGCGGACAAGATTTGCCCCTTTGCACCTTAAGGTGGCATTTGAATAGATTTGTTATGGGATCATACTTGAAGCCGAACTTGTCATGTCTCAAGGTGAAGGAGGAAAAGTTAAACTCTCGCACCTTAAATTGACCATTGAAAAGGCCCCATACTTAAAGAAGAACATTGCATAAGTGTATCAATGGAAGGGCTCATACTTAAAGAAGACCATTGCATAAGTGCATCAATAAAAGGGTCAATACTTAAAGAATACCATTTCATAAGTGCATCAATTAAAGGGTCCATATTTAAAGAATAACATTGCATAAGTTCATCAATGAAAGGGCTCATACTTAGAGAAGACTATTGCACAAATGCATCAGTGAAAGGGCTCATACTTAAAGAAAATCATTGCATCTTCAAGCAAAATCTTTTGGTCTTAAGATAATAGAGGCGAAGTTAAACTCTCGCACCTTAATTAGGTGTCCTATATTCAAGAAAAATCTTTCAGCCTTAAGTTGACAAAGGCAAAGTTAAACTCTCGCACCTTAAGCCGGTGTCCACTATCTTCAAGCAAAATCTTTCGATCTTAAGGTGATGAAGGCGAAGTTAAACTCTCGCACCTTAAGCCGATATCCGCCGATTATTGCATATTGATATTTGTTTCAACCCTATAAAAAAAAGGTGAAAGACCAAAAACAAAAAAGATAACACAAAGAAAAAACAAGTAGGAGAGAGATCGATACCTGACAGGATGTTTCGAACTTGAATGTCATGTATCACAGACTTGAATTGAGATAAAATATTATGATGAGGATGAAATCCTCAAAATATGGTTTGCAACAATAAGAATACCCTTTGATAGTGACGTTTTTGTATCAACATATAAATTATCTAGTGAGGCAATGCAAATCTAAAGTTTTCTGTCGGACAGAATTTAGGATCAACTTCAAAAAATTATCTAGAATAATTTCAAAGATAATAAATTCTAAATCTTGTATATGTTATTTATGAATTTTTTGGCATATATAGAATCAAGCGGATCATGATTTCGATACTTTCATATTGATATATAAATTTTTGGGTGTCATCACGTAAATCTGAAACTGTTGGTGCATCAAAACTCAATACTGATTTTGGAATAACACCTGAAAAGATCTCGATTGTATTAAATTATGATTTTGGATATATTATATATCTTTGTATCTAGTTTCACAAGAATTAAGAGGCTTGCAATTTCATCCTTCCTACTTCAAGATATGAAAGTTTTAGTAAAGGCGTGCTAATCTAAAATTTTTAGCATGACAAAATTCAGGGCTAACTTCAAAAAATTGTCGAGAAATATATTAAATGAATTTAAAGCTAAATTTTGTATATGTTGTAGATATCAAAGTCTAGTTTCTGTAATATCAAACGGTTTATGATTTTGATATTCCTATAATTAGATATGAATTTTCTACCACTAACATGCTATGCTAAAAAAAATTAACGAAAATAACAGAAAAGTAGGAGGGAAAGAATTACCTCAATATTATTGATGGCTTGAAAACCTCAAAATTGATATTGAAAAAGTGGAGAAACTACATCCTTTTATAGAGTTGTAGGATGTATGTTTCCTTCTCCAATATAAATTCAAATTGGAATAGCTTTCATCTCTAATACAAATTCAAATGGGAGGTTGTTTCCTTCTCCCATATAAATTCAAATTGGAGGTTGTTTCATTCTCCCATACAAATTCAAATTGGAGATTGTTTCCTTCTCCTACACAAATTCAAATTGGAGGTTGTTTCCTTCTCCCATACAAATTCAGATTGGGAGTTATTTTTTTCTCCAATCTAAGTTCAAATTGGAAGAGTTTTATTCCTGATTAAGTAGGGTGATAAAAAGTCTTCCAATATCTATTTGAACTCAGATATTATGTCTCACCAATAGATTTAAAGGGTAGAGATTCATAAAAAAATAAGAGAGATTTTGAGAGACAATATCAATAAGGTTCAGCTTTAAAATTTTCTCAACTAATGAATGGGGTGTTCATATGTATGAAAATCGTTGAAGCACAAAAGAAACATGCTTAAATAATCATAGTTCAAGGCTAGTCTTCAAAATATTAAATGTCTCGACAAGTCTTGAAGTAGGAGCATTTTGTGAACAACAAAATTTTATTGAATTAAAATCCGTAAGAAATTTAGATTATATTAAATTTAAAATATATTAGTCCCAAATAAATAGTGTGGATTAATATCATTGAATTAATTATTTAATTCCAAACATGTAAGGATTTAATTAAAGTCCAATTTTTATTGGGTTAACCCATTGATTTGGCTTATAAATGATGAGTCCATCTTGCTAAGCCCAATATATTATCACATTATAGAATGCCAAGTCAAGTGAAGGAGCCATTAGGACCATGTCACATGTCAAAATGATGCAGCAGGCCTAGTGAAATCAAAAGCCTATAAAAGGCGTCACGTCACTTGAATTTGATTGGTCAAAGGAAGTTCATCTTCATCATGACTCTTCCTTTTTCACAACTATAAATAGGGTCTCATAATTTAGAAAAAGGGTCCCCAGAACTCTAACAAGAAGTAAGAGAAAGCTCGTGGATCAAATGCTGCAAAGCTCAAACATTCAAATCAAGTTTATCAAGATTCAAGATCAAGACCGCAATATTCAAGAACAAGCTCAAAAGCCCTTGAATTCAAGCACAAGTCAAGATCAAGTCCCTCAAATCAACAAATCAAGTTCAAATTCAAGATCAAGCTTTAAGCCCTTGAATTTATATTTGAAAAGGCGAATTAGAGGATTCATAGAAATTACAACACTCACATTGAAATCAATAAATTGATTGTTGCAATATTTTTTTGTGTCGATTATTTATTTTCCCGAAGCAAAATTTTACTGTCCAACAAATGGATTTATAAGAATTTCAAAAAAGTAAATTCAATATTGTTTGGATAACTAGTGTCGGATTTGTTCCAATTAAGAACTGACAGGTAACAAATCAGCGGGTGACGCATGGAACTGAATATTTATTAGACGGCTCGCAAAAAACTACATCGGTCTTCGTATTTGAGCTTGTCCAACAAGGTGGTTCTCGTGTCCATAGATTCAGGCCCGTGATGTTGGCTCACATGATCCTAGAGTTGGAAGGCCGGGAACATAAGTGTCCAGACAAGAAAGTCCAAGCTACATAGGTTTTGAAAATTTGGGAATCAACTTCAATAGCTCTAGTCACAACCACCCACTTAACGGACACACTGTCAAGATATGGATCATCATGAGGGGTGGAATTCATGGAAAACGTTACTTAAGGTTAGACTAGGGGTGTGCATCGGTCGGTTCAATTCGATTTTATATATTATCGATTTTCCGTTTTTAAATTTGCTAAACCAATAACCAAATCAATAAGATATTTTTTATCGATTTTTAGTCCTTATTGATTCGGTTTTCGGTTAAACCGATAAGAAAATACTCATAAAATAGAAATAGTAGTAACTAAGATGAAAAAAATGAATCTTAGTTGTAATAAAAAATCCTACATGATGTGTTTTAATTTACAAGAATCTTCAAGTTTGAACTAAATATTGTTAGAAAAATTTAAGAGTTTATAAAATTGAAATAATAGGTCTGTTAATTTATAGAAACTAGTTTAGTATACATGCTTTGCACGTGTATGAATACTCCTAATTTTAGTTAAAATTATTTAATAGACACTTCGATTTATATTATAACCAAATTCACATAAAAACATTAGTCGTTTTCAAAGTAGAGTTAAATACTATATACAACTCTACTTAGATTAAAATAAATAATTGACAAAAATATTTAAAACCTCTCACTTTTAATGATAGTAAAAAAATATATAGAACTCACTTTTTTAGATTTTTATAATTTTCTTTCCTTTTTAAGATTTAAATTGTGTTAACTCAAAAATATATTTAAAAATATACTTTTTTGTCATATTAACATGAGAAAAAGTGTGACTAATAATACTTGTCATATATTTTTAAATATTATAATTATAATTTTAAAATATTAAGTTAATCTAATTCAATTTATCTTCAAAACTTATTTAAAATTATTGCCTAAAACCTATTAAGTTTCTAGTAGAAATAGGATTAAGTAATTATAAATATATTTATATTGTAGATGTAGATGTGTACACGCAATAATGTTTTATTTTTGTATACATTTACTACTCATTTAATTCCTCTTATAAATTATGTTATTACTCAAATCAATAAAGACTAACTTGAATATTTTATTAAATAATTTTAAAAATTAAAATAAATATAATTTTAGCTAAGTATCACAAATAATGTAAATGTCAATCATAAAGCATGTTATCATATTGCACATAAACAAAAATTAGACCAACATCTACTTACAATATATAGATGACAATTAAAATTATAGAAAAAAAAAAGTTAAGAAATTCACAAAAATAAAAATTATCAATTTGTAAGTGTGATTCTTTGGACATGGAAATGATAGTCTTTTCTTCGCCTTTCGATTTTAAAAATTAATTTTTCTTCTTCTGCTAGTAATTCATGGAGAAAGAAGAAGAGCAGGAGGAGGAGGAGGACCTTAGGTCCAAAGAAAATAATAACTTACATATCATCAATTGAGTGTCATATACAATTTCTACGAATTATAATTAGAAGCATAACCTTTGATTTTTAGCCAATATAACAATTGATTATCATCGTCTGGTCCACTTCATTTGGCAACGTCGCATGTTTCTTCTCTTTTTTTTATCAAAATTTTCAGCTGAAAGAACACAAAAAATATTAGAACTAGTTGTATGCAAAAGGAAGAAAAATAAGTTGAATCAAAACCAAATAAAAAAGCAAACGAACAAGAAAAAAATGTGTACTATATTATTAAGAGCTAAATCTTTGTTCACAAAAAGTTACTTATATAGAATTATATAAGGTTGTATTTTAGTATTTTAATTGATTTAGAAGTGTACTAATTATTAGGAATTTTACTTATTTTAATTAAGTAATAATTATATAAGGTAGTATTTTAATTGATTTAAAAATATAAAATAGTAACACTGTTACATATTTTAAAAAAAGGAAGATTACATATAATAAAAAAAAAACATGAAAACGGGTTTACTTTTTTAAAAAATATTTTTTCTTCTTTTTTCACTATGTTCATATGTATGAATTTTGGTATAATTAGAAGCATAACCTTTAATTTTTAGCCAATATAGCAATTGATTATTATCGTCTGATCCATTTCATTCCTTGACAACGTCTCATGGTTCTTCTCTTTTTTTGATCAAAATTTTTAGTTGAAAGAACACAAAAATATTAGAACTGATTGTATGTAAAAGGAAGAAAAATAAGTTAATGAAAACCAAAGAAAAAAGCAAACGAACAAGGAAAAAAAAAACGTACTATATTATTAAGAGCTAAATCTTTGTTCACAAAAAGTTACTTAAATAGAATTATATATGGTAGTATTTTAGTATTTTAATTGATTTAGAAGTTTACTAAATATTAGGAGTTTTACTTCTTTTAAATAAGTAATAATTATATAACGTAGTATTTTAATTGATTTACAAATATAAAATAGTAACACTTTTACATATTTTTAAAAGGGAAAGATTACATAAAATAAAATTAAAAAAAAAAACATGGAAACGGGTTTACTTTTTTAAAAAATATTTTTTTCTTCTTTTTCCACTATGTCCATACGTATTAATTTTGGTAAAATTCCTTGAAAAACTGTTAATTCAATAACCCAATAAGAAAAAACTAAACCGAACCAGTAATTCAATAATTTTTTTTTATAAAACCATTAAAAAATTGTTAACTCAATAACCCTATAACAATAAATCAATAATATTTTTATTGGTTTGATTTATCGGTTAGTTCGATTGTTGTACACCCTAGGTTAAACTATAAATGTCCCTTTCGACCTTTCCCTTCACTTGTAAGTTGTAACCCATCGAAATTTTCTTTAATCGTTCATTATTACTATCAAGAACTGTTGCTGAAAATTGCTCTTAAATTTCTATTGCTGATGAAGTTCTTAGCAAGGGCAGACCCACTTTGTCGAAAAGTTACACTGTATATATTGTATATATAAGTAGTTTTTACAAATGTAAAAAGGTACATATTATCTATTGAACCCGTTAGGCACAAGAGGAGTGCCAAGCCCAGCAATTGTGGATTCAATTCCTAACACCTAGGTCGCATGTTCAACCCCGTATAAGGCTTTTATAAAATTATTTTATGCAACAACAAGTTTAAATAGCTTCTTTATCCAGCGACTGTGGGTTCAATTTCTAACACCAAGGTTGCGTGTTCGATTCCTTGTAAGGCATTTTTAAAATTATTTTATGCAACAGCCAGTTTAAGCAGCTTCTCTTATATATTAAACCCGCTTCTCTTATATATTGAACTCGCTTAGTAAAAAATCTGGGTCGGCCAGTGATTCTTAAACGAGACTAAGCCGAAGATTAATAAGAATCTATCACTTTCTTTCGTCTATTATTTCATTGTGTATAGGCTCTTTTTCAGTACTTCAATTACACTTTATTTAGCAATTTAGCCTCAAGAATATGCTATTTGGTCACTATAATTAATCTGTTGTTAAATCGTTTAAATGAATTCAATTATTACTCTCTGTCACGAATATAACTGTATTTTAGTTATTCCTTTATCATTCCTGTGAAGCCAAAATATGTGAACCATTTAGAATCCCTTTATCATTTATGTTGAGCCAAAACATGTGAATCATTTGAAAATCAGAAAATAACAAAAGAAAACAGTTTAGCTATAACTCCCTTAATTAATTGTATGATTTACCTAACTATGTATGTAATGGAATATATTGTTTGTTTCTTCAACACCGTTGTATGAGACAAGATAAATAATGACAAAAAAATTATCCCATAAAAAATTAAGTAATGCCCATTACGTATTATAGATCATTGTCAAAAAAAAAAATTCTTTAAAAGAAGGTTAAAAATTTTGTGTCCCAGCAAAAATAGTCAGATGTCCTATATGACAATAAAGTGAATTTAAGACATCAAATAAATTTATGACAAATAAGAAACTCAAGTAGTACTTGAATTTCACCCAACTGATAAGAAACTCAAGTCGCACTACTTGAATTTCACCCCATCTTATAAGAAAATCAAGTTGTACAATCTTTTTTTTTTATATATAGAATTTCACCCAGAACACACACGAAACTCTAACCGTACTACTTGAATTTCACCCAAAAACACATTAGGAACTCAAGTCAATCCCATCTTTTTTTCTTTTTGAAATTTCGCTCCAAAACACATAAGAAACTCTAGTCATACGTAAAACTTGAATTTCACCCAAAAACACATTAGAAATTCTAATTGTACTACTTGAATTTCACCCAAAAATACATTAAAAAATTCCAATTATAATACATATATTTCACCCAACACATAAAAAATTGTAAGCGTACTACTTAAATTTCACCCAAAATATATAGAAAACTCCAGAGGTAATAACTGGATTTCACCCAACACATAAGAAACTCGTACTATTTGAACATCTTACCTAACCTTTAAAATAAAGCTTATTGAAAAGAAAAGAAAAACTCGTGTCATATTCAATGATCATTTACAACAAATAAAATCTAGGCAAATACTATCTAATAAGAGGGAAAAGGTAAGAGATGCAGGTAGCTATTCATCAACATGCCTGCTTCATAAGTTGTTTTCTCTGTGATTTTTATTATGTGATCTTTAATTAATTATTATAAGTTATTTATATATTAAAAAATTAATAATATTTAATAAAAAAGTAAAAATAGATATTTATGATTCTGCTTGTTCCTCCGTGATTTTTTATTATATCATCTCTAATTAATTATTATAAGTTATTTATGTATTAGAAAATTAATAATATTTAATAAAAAAAAAGTAAAATAGATATGCTTCTCCTGCATAATTCATCAGTTATTTGTTCCGTGATTTTATTTTGTCATCTCTAATTAATTATTGTAAGTCATTTATATATTAAAAAACTAATAATATTTAATAAAAAGAGTAAAGTAGACATTTATGACATGTTTGTTTCAGTTGTTTCAATCGTAACTTTATTAAATATCACCCTAATTAATTATTATAAATCATCTAAGTATTAAAAATTAATAATATCTGATAAAAAGGTAAAATAAATATAAAATGATAAGTTAACTCTTCATGTTTTAAATTAACTTGACGTCTTATATGAGGTCCACTTTAAAAAAAAAATCATAAGTATTTTTATTATAATTTTGGTAAATCACTTCTAATTAGTTGTTGTGAGTCATTAAGACATGTCTGTTTCGTTGCTTCAATCGTGACTTTACTATATACCCATAATTAATTATTATGGTCATCTAAGCATTATGTCACTTAAATTAGAATAGAAGAAAAAGTATTATAAATCATAATAATTTAAAATTTAAATTATTTTTAAAATGTAATTGACTTTCAATGCCTCAAAAGTGTGGACAAGAAGAGCGATATATATTATTTGAAAATTATATAAAAAGTATTATAAATTATAATAGTTAACAATTTAAAATATCAAAAAAAAATAATTTGTTATATATTTCAAAAAATACGTAAAAAAATACTATCAATCACAATAATTAAAAAGAATTAAAAAAATATTTATTGGGTCCGTGCAAATAACTAGTTTTATTAGAGAAGTTTACAAGATTAGATATCAACAACAGTATATTTACTCGTAAGGGTTGGGTGAGTCGTTTCTCACATGGGAGATCTATAATCAATTCTCCTTGCCATCAACCTTCACAATTAGAGTTCGTCGTATCAAACTTATCTAGCGCTATTTATAATTCTTATATAATTTACAAACTATTGTAACGACATATTCAGATTAATCTAGTAAAATAAATCCAAAACTCTTCTTGTTATGTACGTTGAATTATCTTCACGTGTAGACAATTGACTGATTGTCGGATTATTAATATTAAATATTATTATTGCATGTACTGTAATGTTGCAACAAGAGGATCCTAGCCTGATCAGAACACCCACGTTTGTCAGCTGTGATCTTGGCAGATAATATCTCGTCTTATTATTGAAATTATTAAAAATAGATAGCTATGGGGCATAACATGGACAAACATTTAGTGATACTATAAAATACTTTATGCTTATTTTCAAACAATTAATTTTGGTCAGTCATTGATGAAAAAAGAATGCTTAGATCTAAATAAAGGAGAGGAACAGAGACCCATTCCCTGTTCTTTAATGGTTGTAGTAGCTGTGAGTTGGTAAGTTCCTAAAAATAAATTTTCAGTCAGTCAATTTCCTCTCATAATTCATTATATTTTATTGTTTTCTTAAAGGGACGGCAGAATGAGAGTTAAAGGTTGGTGTATTTTTACGCTGTTATTTAATTTGTAGACGTATTTTTGATCTTTTTTGCATATTTATTAACTCTTAGATGGGGTGTCTGAAATTAAACAACAACAGATTTAGTATAGTCCCATAAACTTATGTCTGAGAAAGGTAGACTGTACATATATCATAACTTTACCTTAAAGGTGAGGTAGAGATATTATTTTTAATAGGCCCCTGGCTCAATAAAAATAGTTTTGAAAAGATATAATGAAAGTACAAAAAACAATTAATATATTACAATACAATGCACCAATAGCTACGAAATTTAAGTTATGAATTTAGAAATCGTAGCTATTACTTAGTAATAGCCACAAAATTTTGAATTTCGTAGCTATTTATAAATTTGTAAAATTTCTTAGCCACGACAATCAAACTAACAAAGTTAATTCCCCACTTTTGCTTCAATTACTAACAATTGAGACAATAATTGCATAAATAGCTACAACTTTTTTTCTACGGTAAAATTTTATAGCAAATCACATGATTTTGCCACGTGATAAAAGTTATTGTAGTAATAGTAACCTTTTAGCCACAATAAACTATTTAAAATAAAATAATATAGTTAAATATCTTTGTTTGCTTCAAGCTATAAAAAATTGCAGCAATAGTTAAATGATATAGCCATGTCTTTTTTGCTATAATACAATTATGTAACTAATAATTAGTTTTTGCCAAAGTTAAAATTTATCGTAGTAATAATAACTTTTTAGCCACAATAAATTATTTAAAATAAAATTTATAGCTACATAGAATTTTTTTCAAGTTATAAAAATTTGTACTAATAATTAAATAATATTTTCACATCTTTTTTTGTAATAGTCCAATTTTGTAGATAGTTATTATTTTAAAAAAAAAAAATTGTAGTGATAGTGATCTTTTAGCCACAATAAATTATTTAAATTAAACTATTATAGCTAAATAGATATTTTTACTTCAAGTTATAAAAAAAGTTTCAATAATTAAATCATATAGCCCATAGAGTTTTTGTTACAAGAAAATTTTGTAGCTAATTATTAATTGTTGCTATGTGTTGAAACTTGTCATAACAATAGTGACTTTTTAGCCATGAAAAATTTATTTAAAATAAAATATTATAACTAATAAATATTTAACATTGAGTACTAAAAAATTGTGACAATAGTTCGTTTAACAATAGCTATAATTTTTTTATTGTAAAGAAATGATTTAGCCACAAATTCAATATTTTTATAAATTATTGTAGCTCACAATTCATTTTATCCAGAAACTAAAATATGTTATAGCGACACTAATTTTGTGTAATTAGTGATGCTAATCGTTCAATTTAATTCAATACTACATGTCTACTTGTGAATTTTTAATAATTTCAAAAAATAGGTGATTATATCTAATTAATTTGGATGAACTAATTTTATCAACTTCACTAAGTCTTGCTAAAACTTTATCCTGATCAAGTGTGTCCAAAAGTATTCTTTAACTCAAACTTATTTCATCAAAATAATATATGTATCACTCTAATGTGATTGAAGGTATTACTTGTTCGATTTATGTCAATTTTACAAATTGTGAGTCTTAAATATAACTTAAATAAATACTTACTTTGTTGTGTTTATTTCAATTAACTAATCATGTCAAATTTTAGAAAAACTTCAATAAGTCTCATTTAACCTTTATTCTGACCAAGTATTTTTAAAATTATTATTTGACATGGACATAATCTATTAAGACATTACTTTTAAGAATCCAGTGTAATTAAATGTGTTCATCATTCAACTTGGTTCAATTTTATAGAAATTTACTTTAAGTTTCAAATTATATGCGCACACGCACACTCTTTATTTTTTAAAAAAAAATAATTAAATCATAACACCTTTACATTATCTGTCCCTCTTTTTGTAATTCTTTCATACATAATATTTAAATAAATTTTTAATTTAGTATTTTTACCTTTTATTAATTATTCAATAATAAGAAGTTATCTTTGATAATTTACTAATATATGATATATAACATAAAAAGTTGATACTTAAGTATATAACAATAATGGTTACATTAATATGCTACAGACCTTGAGATTTCACACACACATATATATATATAAGATCCAAGTTGATTATTTAGTCAATATAATTAATATACATACACTAATAAATAAATTGGTATTGACATTTTGTATTCATTCTTTTAATTTTTTATTTTAAACTTGAAATTCATTTTAATTTGTACTACTCATTTTAAATTCATATGATTTTTATATTTTCAATTCAAACTAAAAAATGTAGTAATTCAAAATTTGTATTCTTGTTTAAATTTAAATTGAAATAATTGAATATTGTGAAAGTATGATTCTATTATAATAGAATATTTTAATATGAATTTGAATTCACGTTGTTACTGTAAAAGAAATTGACTTTCGTTTTCTTTTTGAAGTTTCTATCTTAAAAAAAGTCCAAACTTAGAATATTATGATAATTAGCATTTGTTACTATAAAATTTTTTTTGATTCTCCGATTCTATATAAATGTATTAGATAGATCTCTTGATATTAATAGTTTTATGTTATTTTAAATTTTTTCTATTTTAAATTTGTCATTTTAATCCATATAAATTATTTTAAATCTATAGACAACAATAAAAATAACATATATTATGTCGTTAGAAAGTAAAAAAGACAACGCAATTCATTAAAGTTTCGGCTATGCATATAATTCCGAGAAGGATCCGACCATAAATTAAAGTTTAAAAAAAATAGAGAGTACACGGACTTTACTTTCACATCAAAGATAGAAAAACTCATTTTAAATTTATATATTTTTATATTTTTAATTCAAACTAAAACTTTGTAATTCAAAATAATCATAAAATTTAAAAATAAAACTTAACTTTATCCGCCAACTTAAAGTAAAATATATATTTACTATTAATTTCATTAGATGATTTTTCTTTGTTAGGTTTTTTTGGGGGTTATAATTCTTACATTTGTTAGTTACATATACTAATAGCATTTGTGAAAAAATTTAAAAACAATTATACATATTATACTAGGCAAGTAAAACAAAGGTCAATTGGCCAACCTAAAATTACCCAGCCGCCATCCTCCCTTTCCCATTATTTTCAATTCAATTAAATGTCAAAATCTCCCCCCAAAAATAAAAAAATTATACAGAACCAAAATCTCGCCAAAAAATTTTTAAAACCTAATTAAATAACTCTACTCCCACTCCACTTAACAAACACCCAGATTCCCCTTTCCGTCCTCCCACCTCATTCGTCCCCCACCATTGTCATCTCAATTTTGTTTGATTTGATCTGAAAGTTTTATATTATGTTGCTAATTATTTTTTTTTTGGTAGGTCTTACAACATAAAAGTTCTCCAAATTTATGAGATAAGTTTTACAATATCAGTATTTTATTGAATATATATATTTTTGTGAATCTAAAGGTAATTTTCTATCTATGTGAATTTTAAAATTGATATTAAAATTTGAAATCTTTTATTTATAGAATTACATTGAGTATATTATTGTTGTTATAGAAAAATTTATATCTATAAGTTTAAGAAGTTTAAAATATCTATAGGTTTGTATACCTTTTTGATTATTTGCAGTTTTCTTATTTTTATTTGTTAATTTTTTTTTAGTAAATAAATTATCTAAACATATTTGTTTTCTTTCTGAAAATCTATATATTCATATAATTGCATATATGTTTAGTTGGTCGTAGTTTTATTGGTGCTAAAATACTTGATCATAATCGACAGACTTAATAATGGATTAAGAGAATATAAATGACGAATTAGGATGACAAGATCTATCAGTAAGAGAATTATTTCAGAAGAAGCTATGGACCGATTTTGTGAAAAAGTTGGCCAAAAATACAAAGACCACATATGCAGTAGATGTAGTGGCAAACACAACTTTATTTCAGATGTGATGCTACACTGAAAAGAAGATAGAAAAACAACAAATACGACAAAAAAAATATTCTTTTGGTCTGATAAGTGTTAATCCTGAAAGTAGAGAGATACGAGAAGATTTTGTTACTTTAGACTCAAACAAGACAAAAAGAATTATATATTGTGATTGTTCTCAAAATTATGTAATTTTTCTTACTACAAAACTTATGGAAAATTCTTTAATTTGTAGTATTGAAATTTATTTTATTTTAATTATATATTAGAGAAATTTATGTAATTAATAATGCTTACGATAATAGCCATCAATTTCTAGCAATAAATTTTTGTAGTTGTGGCTAACCATAAAATATATAAATATAAAAAAAATATAATTTTTATGTTTTTTTCCATAGAAAATTTAAAAAGTACCTACTATAATTTATGTATTTCATGAAAAAAGAATGAATTCTTAGCCATGTATAAAAATACATGTAACAAATATTCCATTTTATATTTATAGAATTTTTTAACTCATAGCTAAGTACAAGTATTATTATTACGAGACTAAAAGATGAAATAGCCATAAATTTTAAATTTTTGCAACAAGCAAATCAAGTCTTTTGTCACAACAGAATACAATGTGCTATAGTATAAAAATTGCTACAAATTTTATTTATCGCGGTAAAGGAGTAAAATTGTTTGCTATAAGTATATATTTCACAACAAGAACTTTTTGTCATCACAGCTACAGCATGATTTTTTTTTGTAGCCGTAAGTATTTTTCCTTAGCCACAGGCCATGTAAAGTCTATGGCTAAGTTTAAGTTATGCTACTTCTTGCTACAAAATGCTACAACAACAATAACAACAACATACCCAGTGTATTCTCACATAGTAGGGTCTAGGGAGAGTAGAGTGTATGTAGACCATACCACTACATCAGATGAAGTAGAGAGGCTGTTTCCAATAGACCTCCGACTTAGTTATGCTAGCAGTATAACAAACACAAAACACAAATGCATATAAACTAGTACAATCTACAAAATAAACTAATGCCACTAGCCATAAGATAATACTACAGCCACAAGATAATACTAAAACTTATTTATTCGAAACTATAGACAACACTCAACACCACAAACAAGAAACTTCAGACATAAATAAAGAACGCTCCTCTATTGTTACTGACGCACTCTCTCCCCATAACCCTCTACCTCAATCCTCGTTCTCCACACCTTCCTATCAAGGGTCATGTCCTCCGTAAGCTGTAACTGCTACATATTATGCCTAATTACCTCCTTCCAATATTTTTTCAGTCTACCTCTACCCAGTCTAAAAACATCCATATCCAGTGTCTCACACCTCCGTATTGGAGCATCAGATCCCCTCCTCATCACATGCCCGAACTAACGTAACCTTACTTCTCTCATCTTGTCCTCCATCGATGCCGCTCCACCTTCTCCTGAATAATTTCATTCCTTATCCTATCTTTCCTAGTATGACCACACATCCATCACAACATCCTCATCTCTGCCACCTTCAACTTTTGGATATGAGAGTTCTTAACTGGTCAACACTCTGCTCCATACAACATAGCCCGTTGGATTGCCACTCTGTAGAACTTTCCTTTAAGCTTCGAGGGCACCTTCTTATCACATAAAACTCCCGAAGAGCGCCTCCATTTCAACCACCCCGCCCCAATATGATATGTGATATCCTCATCAATCTCATCATTGCCCTGAATCATAGTCCCCAGATACTTGAAACTCTCCCTCTTCTGAATGGCCTGAGAGTCCCTCTTGCTATGAATGCTACGAAAAAATTGGTGGTTAAAGTATTTAGCCACAGAAATTTTTATGTTTATCTACCATGTATTTTATAGTTATATATGAATTCTTGTAGTATAGATAGTATCAAAAATAACAAATAGTAATAGAACAGTATTACAATAAAATAATATTCTACTCGAACTACATGAAAACAATAGCTAGTAAATGAAATTGAAGAATAAGAAATTACAGTAGTAGTCCTACGACTACTAGTAAGAGCAACAAGGCAATGCACTCCTACCTACTAATATTATAACAATCATTTTCAGCGTTATGTATGAACCTCCTATTAAAAGTTACATGTTAAAATCCTTTCGAATTTGAAGTTATAAATTTTAGGTCAGATTAGTTTCAAACAAAATTGAAGCAAGGTATGGTCCAGAAAAATCCAGATATGATTTGGGCAAGGTTATTAGAAGTGTTTGATCTAATTTTTGGATAGTTGAGATGATAAGAAATTCATAGAAATTTATGGAATAGAATTTGGGTAAGTAGAACTTCCGAAATTAATTTTGGCATAAAAGACATTATTTGAAATATTCAGATTTAAATTATGTTGCATGAATTGAGATTTTTGAGCGAAACTGAATAACATGTTAAATAAGTAAAGTCAAAGTAAAGATTAAATATAATAAGAAGGGAAAGAGAGAACAATAGATCCTTTTATTACTTTTTCTTTCTATTCATGTGTATATTACAAAGTGAAAAGGAAAAAGATATTTATAGCCAGTGACTTGGTCACCAAGTTTATTACAGATGCGGTAATAGTACATGGGCCAAAAGCAATTAACATGACCATCCACATCTTTGGTGACATGACGCAAGTATTTTAAAAGGTAAGTTTGGGACTCGCTTCGAGGGTGGACACTGAAAAAATATCTCAGGACTCATGTGGGGCTTATTTCTGTGAGGCTTACGCCTTAAGCGCATAGCTGTACGTTCTAACCACGTCTAGTGTCCAACATTCAGTATTCACTTAATAGTTCTTACACAAATTATGTAAATTTGTTAGTCAACATTATTGATCCTCATAATATTTTACTAAATAAATGATGTTTAGTAGCTTTTTCCATCTATAGAACTAAGAAAATTGAGAGTAACTTGACCTATTTACTATTTGAGAACGTCGTGAGGATTAATATCACTTAATATTTTTATTTAAAATACATATTTGAATTTTACATCTTCATTTGCCATTGGTCTTTATGTTATTGTCGTATCCCAAAACTATTATACTTTATTATTTTGTTATTTGAAAGTATTTTATTTTTATTCATGAAAAAATTATGTTTTAATTATAATATTAACATTTTATAAATTATTTATTTTAGAGAAATAAATTCATAGTATGATAATCATATATTTTAAGAAATTATAATTTTTTTTATTGTTTGAAATTTAAGATGTTAAAGTTGATTTACATTTCATAATAGTTTTTATACATTGCATTATTTCTATGTGAAATGATGTTAAAAGTTTTATTTTCTATGATTTTTTTTTACAGTTTATTTTTTTAAAAAAATTATTAACATATTTTTTGTATAATTTTTATGTTATTATACTGTTTTTATGGGATGATTCTTATGACAAAATCATTGACGTAATAAATAATGGAGAATAAATTTAGAGATTTTAGGAGACTTGTTCACTACCGAAGTGGTGAAACATATAGTACAAAATGTGAAGCCCCCCAATCAAGAAATAGGGAAGGATAGACCTTACTGAATGTTGAGTAGAGATGGAGAATTCATAGTCAAGTTCGCCTGGCAGTATATCTGACACAAGAAAAATTCAAACAAGGTATATAAATAAATGTGGATAAAAAGGATACTATTCAAGATGATATTCTTCATATGGAGGTTATGAAAATTTAAAGTACCAGTGGATGATAGTGAGAAGATGTGGAATTGAAGGGACCTTTATATGTTGGTGTTGTGTCAATCCAGATCAAGAGACACAATCACACTTGTTCGTAAGATCAGTTATTGCTAATAGGAAATGGTCCTACTTTTTCTCTTTTACAGGACTAAAAATTGAAGGCCTCTGTCTAAAAGAGGTGACCATGCTATAGTGGGGAGTTGGAGTAAAGAAAGATACTAAATCATACTATAAGGCATTTTCAAGCATTTTAGTATGGGAATTGTAGAAAAACAGAAACTTTAGAAAATATGAAGGGAAGAGGTTGACAACTCAGAAGATAATTTATAATGTGATCAGACACTTGCATATGCTGGTCAAAGTGAGAAAGTCTTCCAGGAAATTTTCAGAAAATTGGTTAGGAATGCTAAAGGAACTAGAAGAATTCAAACCAAAGATGAAGGTCTTCAAAGTTTCATGGGAGTTTTCACCAAATGACTGGGTCAAATACAATCTGATGGAGCATCTAAAGAAAATTCAAAGATAAGTTCTTATTTTTTTTGCTTAAGAAATGCTAATAGCGATATACTATATGCAAAGAGAACTATTCTAGAAGATACTACTAACATAGTAGCAGAAGCAACAACTATTCTAGAAGTTAGTAAGCATTGCAAGCTAACCCAACATAACAACACATAATACAAACATATTCATTAATGTTTAAGGGGGTCCTAGTGGGTGAATGGGTATGTCCCTGGAGCATTACAAATATGATTACAGACATAAAGGTTAATCTTACAGGAAAGCATACAGAATTTCAGCATATCATGAGGAAGGAAAATCAACTTGCAGATGACATAAAAAATCTAGCAATAGAGAAAGGAAATTACATTTTTGCATTTTAATATAAAAGCATGAAAAAAATAGGAAATAAGATCATCAACATTGACACGGTAAAATGTATGCACTTAAGACTATCACCTAGTAAAGGATAATTGGCAAGAAATGCTACAACATAGTTTTTTTCTCTTGAACAATAACATATTCACAAAGACTTAAAAAGGGTAAAATGTTACATAGCGTATACTACTTCAGCCATAAAAAAAGACTCAGCAAAATAAAAAGTTTTCAGAATAGATTCAAGAATGATAAACCTGAAAGTTGCTTTACTCACTATGGGATAGAAATATCGAGCTTTTCATGCACTCAACTCCGAATTCATCTGCAAAGAATGATTGGTCAGACTCATAACACAAAAACATAAAGAAAGGAGAATTGAATCATATCCGATAGAACAAGACAACTTCCACAGATAGGAACCTTCAACAAAATATGAAGAGTATTTTCACGCATCAGAGAACAGAGCTTAGAAAAGAAAAGCAGTCAGTGGAAGAAATTAAAAAAGATGGTGAAAACAAGGCAAGGAATACTTACTCTTGAAAGCTGATATTCAAAGAACTCGAGCCTTCAAAAGACGAGTATTGATAACCCAAAGAAGTCAAAAGGAAAAATTCATCGTTGAAGTGTGAAAACATCTTTTTTCAAGTGTGGAGAGGTGGAGATAAGTTTAGAGTGAGAGTGGGGATAAGAAACCCTCAATTTTTGGGTATATGTAATAAAATGGAAGAGGGTTGGGCCTCTTTCGTGTAGGCTAGTAGGCTAGGATTTAATTTTGATTGTATTAGTGTTATTTATTTTTTAAAAAATTAAAAAATAATACAACTTATCTTTCATTAATTACAAAAAATCCTAACTCCTCAAACTTACTACAAAAATCTCATTTTTCGTGTTTCTCTCTCTAAAAGAAAATATACATAAATAGAATGATTTCTTTCACCATTTTTATCTTTAAAACTCGGCTTAAATCACGCATCAGTTATCATTTTGAATACAACTGTACTTGGCTCCAACTTACAGCAATAAATTTTATCTTAATCTCCATTAATTATTCTGATTTGTAAGTTTTAAGGTTAGTAATTTTTATTCATCATTTAATGAACTGATTTTAGTGAATTTTTGAATGAACAAATTGTTGCATGTTCTTATTAAGTATTTTTTGGAGTTTCTTCTTTACCAAAATTTTCAAAATTGTCCATTTGAAGTAAGATATTAACAACTTAGCACTTTGTTAATGGAGCATTCTCCTTAATTTAATTTTGGAATTTTTCGAAAGAACAAATTGTTGCATGTTATTATTAAGTATTTTTTGGGGGTTTTAATTTAACAAAATTTGATTGTTATATCATTATTTTTTCTTTTTGTTTCAAAATCGTCCATTTGAAGTAGAAATAAACCTATTTGTACTTTGTTAATGGAGGATTCTCCTTTTTTTAGCTTGAAATTAACTTAGTTAGATACAAATTCGGTATTTTTTGTTACCGGAGTTTTTGACTATGAGAAATCTAACTTTGTTGAAAACAGATCTAAATTTCGTAACGACCCCTATAAGATGAAAGAGCTTAGAAAAGCTGCTACTGAAAAGTTGAAAAAAGCAGTTGAAAAATCATCAAGATTATCCAATTCAGGACGTCCACGTCTTCCTAAGGTATATATAATTTTTTTTTGTATATGTTGGTATATAAATTTGTGGTGAGTTTTTTGTTTAAAATACAGTGATCTATATAGTTTAATATACATAAATGAATAATGAGTTTATGTAAATTCGTATGTATGTGCTATACATACATTACTCAGCACATATACATAAGTTAGTATTTCGATTACATTATGTTATGTTAGTTTGATGCACTGAACATGCAATGTGTATATGAATAACATATACATAAAATTCAATATGTTGTTAAACTAATACTACATAGTGTACTTCATATACATCATATTTTCTGTGTATATGTGCATATTTTTTGAAGAGGTAGTTGAGGTAATGGATATCAGGTATGTATATATTGACATATACATCACTTTTGATATTTTATTTGCAGTGTTTTTGAATCAATAATTCTCACAATTCAATTTTATGTATATGTTAGTAATATACATAAGTTTAGTATTTTAATTTGATAACACATGCTCATATTGATATATATATATATATATGTTGGGTATATAAATTTTTGGTAAGATTTTTAGTTGAACTACACTGTTTTATATAGTTTATTTTTTGTTATTTTAGTTTGATACACTGAACATGCCATGTGTTTATGAATAATATATATATATAAACTTCAATATGTTGGTAGACTACTACTATGATGTGTAGTGCATATACATCATGTTTTCTGTGTATATGTTTATATATAAAAAGGTTCTTGAGGTAATGGATATCAGCTATGTATATGTTGACATATACATTACTTATGATATATTATTTTTTGTGTTTTAGAATCAATAATTCTCACAAGTCAATTTTATGTATATGTTAGTAATATACCTAAGTTGAGTATTATTTCATTTGACAACACATGCTCACATATCATGTGTTGTTTCATTCTCAATAGGGTATGAAATACAGGATAGGAAAGGTCCCTGCGCATCCGTTGCATTTCGGTAGTTATTGCAATCGAAAATTTGAAGAAGAAATAAATGATTGTCTTGGTGAAGAAGTTGTAAATCTGTTCCAGCAAATAATTTTTGGTTCATTCCTAAACATGCCGAATTGTAATTATCAGGGTCAATTATTCAAATACTTACTCATGCTCGAGATAGAACAAGACAACCCAGAGAAAATATACGTTTACGTGCAGGGAACCATACCAAGTTTTCTATTATTGAGTATGCCATTGTATCCGATCTTAAAAGTTCAGGAAATATCGAGGACCACCTCTTTTCTGATACATCAAAGTCCGCGTTAATGGTGAAGTATTTTTCAGGATCTAAGAGTTCTGTCAAAAGGAGCCTTTTTATAGAGCGATTCAAGTTGGGCAACTTTGACAATAATTCTAATGCTTTGAATATGTCAATAATTTACTTTATTTACATCTTTCTGTATTCACAAGTACGTGATTCTAAAATTAACAAATTGAATTTTATGATGATTGAGAATGGTAGTTACGAATAATTTTCATGGGGGAAGAGTTCATTTGAAAAGCTTATTGTATCGTGGAGACAGAATTTTTTTATTGTGAAACAGTTATACTTGTTGGGGGGAATGCCTCACATGCTGAATGTCTGGATATATGAATGTTGTTCTGAGGTAGATAATATGATAGCCGAGCGGGTGGAAAATGTAATTCCCCGAATTTTCAACTGGCAGGTGGTTGGAATCAAAGTTAAGTACGAGAATTTTATGGCTGATATGTTCAGCAAGGTAAGTATGATGTATATTATTTTGAGCTTAGTTTTAATTTTCAACGTGCTTACTTTAACAGACTGTTAATATTGCTATTTTTTATTGTTTAACAGTTTGTATACAATAATATATGACCAACTCATGAAGAAGTACAAAGTCTTAGTTTGCAAATGATTGAGGGATTTCAATTAAAAGAAGCTGAATGTGAATTTCCTCCAGAAATTGCTGTCGATTGTTTCGATAAAAGACCTGTTGTCAACGTATAGTTACAAGTGGACCTCGATATACAAAATTTTGAGGAATTTAGTACAGTCCCTCCTACAGAAATTCTCAAAAAGGCAGGGTTGATTACTGATGCTTCAACATCTCATCCTACTAAGAAGCATAAAACAGTCCGTTTTAATTCCACAACTGTCGAGAAGCAAGTTTGTCAGAAAACACCATCTTTTGTTTCAACAAAAACTGTGCCAACCCATAAAACAACTTCTTCAGATTTGGAACGTGTTCATGTCGAAAAGACAACTCCATCATCGCCACTCAAGTCAATTTGTCAGGACAATTCTGATGAAAAGTGGGATGATATAAAGTTATTTTTGTAGTCCTATGTAAGTTCATTCATATCTAATAGTCAACTTTCTTCAGCTTTTGACATGCTGGTAGACACAAAATTCAACTTTCATCAACATGCAGTCTTATGTAAGTTCATTTTGACATGCAGGTTGACACAAAAATCAACTTTCTTCATGATCTAATAGTCAAACAACATCAAGACTCAAATGAAAAAATGGATAAACAACATACCGAACTCATCCAAATATTGAAACAGAACAACCAAAAAAATAAAAAGGTACACCAAGTATGATTTAAGTTATACAATTCATGTTTTTGTATTTCTTTTTGCTTCAATTTTGTGCATTTATACATATTTTAAATTAAAATTGTACTACATATTATTTAACCATTATTTATACAATGTTTTATAACATACATAAAATATTTACTTTGTGTTATATAATATACAAACAATATGCTATGTATATTAACTATTTATCATGGAGTTGATAGTTGCAATGGTTTTGTAGCTGCCAATTATGTTATGTATTTTACATAATATACACAACTCCTTTAAGTTAAATTCACAATAAAATCACAAGTTATACTCACAAGTATGTTGTGTATTTTATAGCTATTTATATTACATATATTTTATGTATGTAATATAACATACAATATGCTATGTATATTATCTATTTCTCATGGAGTTGATAGTTGCAATGGTTTAGTAGCTGACAATAATGATATGTATTTTAAATAACATACATAATTGCTTTATGTTAAGTCCACAATATAATCACAAGTTATGCTATGTGTATTTTATACCTATGTCTATTACATATGAATTATACAATGCTATGCAACATATACACATAATAGTGCTATGTATATTACATTGAAATGGCATAGTATCTGACATATCTACTACAACAAAACTATAAAGGTTCATGTTTTGGATGGTTCAACTATCGGAGAAATATCATCACAAGCTCAAGTAGATGAGATGAATATCATGCAGAATATTGAAGACATACAAAAAGGGGTTATTTATTAAACATACATTATTATTAGATCAGTTTGATGTTATCAAATTTTTTAAAAATAATATACTATATTTATTTCAATAACATCAACAAGAGGGAGAAGAAAAACTAGGAAATGTACCATATAAAGAAGATGTTGAAGATATTGAAATCTTCAAAATCTTGAAAGAAAAAAAAAAGGTATTTATTCACAAGTGATAATTATACATACTTTGTTATATATATAATTTTTTGTTACTTCTTTAATTTTATGATTTTTATCCAGCTTAGAATTTGGTACAGATTGAATGTCGTTTAACGGCAGTTATATTTGCTTTACAATGTATACGAATTATATTATATGTATATTATTATAATATACATATGCAGCACAACACAAATTATGAAAGAAATTAACTTATAAAGAAATAATCATTTATTATTCATAGATTATCGGCGAGACAAATAAATCAACAGACGTGTACTCTGCTGATAATCCAATGAATAGTCACTATTTTGATTGAAACCGCAGTCCCATACAACAACAATCATAGATTACAGATCTCAAAATTTAACGTTTACAATTAAAACATTGAACTGACTTAGTTATGTATGTGTTTTACATTATGATTGCTAGGATGTCGAAGGATACAGTGAGGATAATGTTATTGCATGCTCTTGTAGAATTCGTGGTAAATCATAATTCCGACAACACCAATGTTGGAACATCTACTACTGTGCATGTCCATAATGATCACATGGTAAATAAATAAAGTCATTTTTTTCAGTCATAGGTCAACTATGTAAGAAATGTACTATTTTTTCACTTACAGTTAAATCTAAATAATGACCTACTTTTGTATATGTTTTGTGTTATCTCTTCAAGGATGTTGAAGGATTTAGTGCTGATATTGGGTCTGCCACATTGAAATGTCTCATCGTAGCTGTGAAAAACCTGAAACCTGATAATGATAATGATGGAACATCTACTATGCAGGTAACTTCACGAATTTTTTTTTTCAAACTGTATGTCTTATTTTCACACATGACACTACTTCTATGTGCGCGTTAAATCAAATCTAACAATACATACTTTAAATTTAATCTTAGGTTGATTATTCGAGTACACTTTCTGAATCAACTCAAGTCGAGTTAGATGTGATATTGAAAGTTATTGCAGCACCAGTGGATGACATTTCTATAGAAGTAGTTCCACCGTCAGAATGAGTTGTGAACCAACACATCTCTGATAGTCAACTTCCTCTTGATTTTCCTGATGTTGTTGTCGCGGCTCATCAAGCTGCAAAACCCCCTGCTAAGATTGCTAAGAGAATCAGGACGAGATCCAAAATTTTCAAGTCTCCATACACAACAGAATATGCTTCTGGCTCTAAAGAAATTGAGGATCAGATCGAAGAGCAGAAATAACAATTCGCTTTTGATGGTTTCCTAATATTTGACATTATGCCAAGCGGTATAATTGAAGAGTTCAAACAGTAGGTGGAGGAAGGATTATTGAAGTTTCATGCTAAAAAGTAAATTTTTAGCGATATTAAAATTATTTTTTTCACTCAATGAATATACTACCTTTTTTTTATACTAACAAATTTTATTTTTTTATAGAAAATATAATGATGATCACAACAAAGCAAAATCATCTTCGCTAGGATTTCATGAAATTGATTTTTTGGTTGCTCATGCACGGATAAAAAATTATTTTTACTTGATGTCTCAAAAGAACACGTGTTGGAACGATGAGGTATTTAAACTTTTTAATTTGATAATCATTCATTTTTACTTGTTCTGTTATGTTGTATACATATATGCATGGTATGTATGTGTTAACCTACTACAAAGATTTTGTATGTGTTAAATAAGTTTTAAATAAACTATGTTTCTCTTAAACTAATACTTAAATTTCTACTTTCCGTACATCATGCTTTTGCATGTTATATGTGTTCATTTTTTATATGACCAGTTTAGACATTTGACAACACCTACGTATACTTTATAATATACATCACTGTTGATTTTTGTATTATGTATATTTTTGTATCCTCAGGTCACACAAAAAAGTTTGTGTATATGTTAACAAATTCATCATTGCTAAAATAGATGAACATCATCTATATATATTATAACATATATGTTAACTCAATTATAACATAACAACATATGTATATGTCTACCTTAATATATGTATGAGGTTGCTAATGGCTATGTATTTTAAAAATGGATAGTCACTATGTATATTTAATAATATACATCACTGAATATATGTAGTTAGGGACTTTCTTGCATACTCGATTTCATCATATTTTATGTATATGCATGAATTATCTAGATGTATGTCTACAATCACTATTCTTATAAGTATGTGATTTTTATTATATAAGTATGTGATTTTTATTATATAGGACATAATGCGTTTCATTTTTTCTCCTTTTTTGTAGCATATTAATGTCATTTTCTATTATTTGCGGAAGAAATCGAAATTAAGGAATGATCAAGATTACAGGTTCATAACAACCAACTATTTTTTCAAGAACTACATTGACTAGACATACTTCAGATACTATGAAGACGATACAGATACAGTCCTGACTACACAGCAAGATTATGCTGAATCTGTTCGCGTAGCTCTAATTGAAGAGGCAATAACATATATAATCAAGGGATATTGCATGCCATCTGGTTTACCATGGAACCAAGTTGATGAGGTGTATGTTCCTATCAACTGCAATGAGAATTTTCACTGGGTGTTAGCTGTTATTTTCCTGAAGGGTAGACGCATACACGTCTACGATTCGCTGTCCAGGCGAAGGAATACAGAATTAATTACTGAGATTTAAAATTTGGCTAAGATGCTGCCAACTTACCTCTCTAACAATAAATTTTATGATGATACATCTCATACAGATTGGCTTAATCTTGAAACATATAGGGATAAGATTATTCAAGCGACACAAATTCTGAATGAACATCCCTTTGACGTTAAGTATGTTCAAGATAATATGCAACAAGAATGCGACAATGTGTAAGTATACTTATATATTCTTTTTGTTTGTAATATTACTGTACATGTATTTAATGTATTTGTATTTTTCATTGCTAGTAAGTATTACGTAATAACTTTTATTCTTTTTCGTATGTATGACAGAGATTATGGAGC
Source organism: Capsicum baccatum var. pendulum (assembly GCA_030864225.1). Lineage (NCBI taxonomy): Eukaryota > Viridiplantae > Streptophyta > Magnoliopsida > Solanales > Solanaceae > Capsicum > Capsicum baccatum. The sequence continues at coordinate 77,203,156 of CM061557.1, read as the reverse complement.
CTTTGTTGCTTGTTATGCAGAATACCTAAGTGCAGAAATAAACCTGCCTTCTGATGATTTTGAAGCATAGTACCATCGAATATGTTACGCCACCACACTACTTCGAAAATATGGTATTCAAAAAGAAAAGAAAGGTTATGTTAGTGAAAATGATGATCCTCTAAGACCAAAGTCAAGAATTATACAAATTTCAAATGAAAATGAAATAGTTTGCATTGAGTAGTGTTACTGAAGAATATTGTTAAGATTTTTTATGTATTCTGCTGAAATTTGTTAGGAATTTTTAAAGTTTTAATTATTTTAGTTTTTTTGTAAGGTAGAATACAATGAATGTTTTTTTTTAATGAATATGATGAAGTTTTTGTTTAACATATGTATTTTTTAGCAATGACGAATGTAGTTTTTGATGAATGTTGCATATGAAAATATTTACATATATTTGTGGTTGTAATGTGTGTATAGGTTTTAATATACACTAAACCTCCTAATTTTAATGTGTGTATATATTCTAATATACATATTATATTATAGAACTAACTAATAAGGTATGGAAAATATACATAAGTATACATTTAATTAATATATATATATATATATATATATATATATATATATATATATATATTAAAGAAGTAATTTAATTCAACTCTATATGTAAAACTAATAACATTTATATGTTTACATTTACAGCTCAGATGTTTTATAACAGATCTATGTATATTAAATGATATACATTAATTAATATATAATATACATAAAACATATATCTGAGTTAAAGGCTATAAATACAATTTATGTGTGTTATATAATATACATAACTGTATCACATACTGGTTTCTATAAGTTATTTCATTTCTCTTCATAAGTATAGCAAAACAATAAGTTAATTCAACATTATATAGAAAACACATAACAATTGATTTCCAAAATTTAGTTTTTAAAAAAATTAAACTTACACATCACAGTTTTTACATTGGAGCTATGTACGTTTTATGATATACAGGTTACCATTGTTTGATAATATACATAACTGTGTTACTCTAGAATATTTCAAAGAACTTATGAAAATACACCAGCATATACATAAAAATCACAAATAAGAAAAATAAATTAACACTACAATTAAAATCGAAATAAACAAAAATTTATTTCAAAGAAAAAATTAAAAAACGGAAATAAGTCAGTTAGTACTCTTCAAGAGTATAGAAAAACAATAAACTAGTTCTCCTTTGAAAACAAAACTACATGAACGCCTATTGTGTCCTTCATGGCTGTATCGTTCACAACGGTTTGTGCTTGAACAAAGTGTTTCACTTGATTTCTTCTTCCTCCCCTTCTTCGGTCTACCTGAAAGTTTTTTGTATAATGATGACAACACTTCTTCCTCATCTACACTACTTGAAACATTCCAGTCTTTCTTGTCTGGCATTGACACGATTGAAACTTCATATGTCTTGACCAATGTATTTGGCTTGTAGTATTCTGAATAGTATTCTCCAAAATCTTTTACATGGTTAGACTTCAATACAGCTATAGCATGAGCACAAGATAATTGATCTATTTGAAACCTTGCACAGTTGCATGAGCCATTTTCTAGATCAACAATGTATCTTCTCCCAGATTCATAAACCGAATATATATATGTTGAAGAAGCCTTCACCTGAACAATAAATAACAAAATTCCAACCAATTATTTTTTACTGAAATTTAAATTTAAAAATAGACTTCTTTTCAGTCAAACAAATACTACATATAAATGCACATTTCAAAAAGTTAAAGCTTATACATGCTGTTATTCTCCAAGCTTTTACACCGTTGAGAGTAAGAATTTCTTCAAATCGACGATCCAAAGTGGTACTTGTATAAGAAGCTATTTCACTATTCTTACAGTTTCAAGAACCAAATAATATTCGAACTTTTTCTAAGAATCCATATATTGGCAATCCCCGGGCCTCTACCAAACAACCATTAATACACTCAGCAATATTCGAGGTCATCATCCGACCTCTGTTTACCGGTGAATGACATCTACTCCACTTTTCACATCCAGCTTCTTGTAAATATTTTTTTACTCTCAAATCAGCTTTTTCAATCTTTTCCATCAAATATTCAAAATCATCTTTCCTATAAGCTTTAGCCATTGAATAAAATAAATCACTGATACTTTCTTTGTTCTTACGAAAGTTACTACAAATATTTTTTTAAAGATGCCATATGCACACAAGATGTGGGACATTTGAATATACGACACTGACAACTTTTATAATACTTTTGTTTCTATCAGATACAACACACATGTTTTCACGTTCACCGAATGCAGCTTTGAACTAATTTAAAAATCATGTCCATTAATTATCATTCTCAGTATCCACAACCTCATATGCAAGTGGTAATAGACATCCTAAATTAAATAAAAACTGTACTAGTAAAAGAACAACAAGATTTTTTTAAAGTCTACTGGACAAAATCTTTATATGTGTTAACATATACATAGATGTATATGTTAACATATACATAGTTAACATATGTTATTAGAATATACATAACTACGTACGTGATAATAAATATAATTTTTACTCTTTTTTTATACAAAATACAAAAAACAAGTTAACGAATTTTTTTCAATAACTTAAAAAAATTTAAATATGAAATATAATGTATGTTTAAAAAAAAAATAGGAATTTATTATTTTTCACATACCTGCACCATCAAGAGTACTTGCTGAGATGAAAGTGCCTTGATATGATCCACTTAAATGTGCACCGTCAACAACAATAATAGGTTTGCAATACACAAAATCCTTATCATGGGATGCAATGCTATAAACAAATACATGAATCGATTATCTCATGATTTGTGCATTGCAACGTGTGAATTAGGATATACATTTTTTAACATATAAATGTATCTCTGCATTTGTCTATAATCATCCGCAGGTCCGCCCCTAAGCAAAGCGATGGCACGCTCCTTCGCACTCCATGCTTTCATATAATTTATATCCACACCATATACAACTTTCATTTCTTCAATGATGTCCCTCAATGTATGACTTCTCTTATAGTTAACTGGAGCTGTGAATTCACATACAAAAGAAGTTGTCGCCAAAATATTCTGCAGTACCATATCCCTCAAATTTCATATATGCTCTGAAATAAATTTTCAAATCATAAAAACATCTGTTTTTTTGTAACTAGATGCTTCCAACTTTCACGTACATTTTTCATTGTAACAGCAGAGTACATAGCTAAAATATAAAAAATACTATTCACATGATTATATTTTGCACCATTTCATAAGATTTAACGATTTAATTGTTACAAATCCATCATAATACAACATAGACATGCATAATATTTCATCAAAGACAGCTATATACAATATAATAATTCACGTAATAAATTTTAAAGATAAAATATGCAGATTATAGATTAAATAACAAATCTACTGACTTGTTGCCAGTTATATATATGTTTACACATACATAACTGCTCATGTAAATGTTTTAATATACATAACTGCTTTCCTTTACCAAAACTTCTAATATAAAATATTTAAAACATATACATAGCAACTTATACGTATATTTACCAAGCACCTCGCAAATATTATACCCAAAAAAAAATGGTAACCAGTTGTGTTGTATGTATGCAAAGGCGTTTCAATAATAAAAATATAAAAAAAAAAATCTATAAATTGAAATTCATTACCTTGCATAAACATACATAACTTCAACATACTAACAAACAGATATTGCAAAGGCCACAATGATAATTTGTATTTCGATTTTAATTTTGACACAAAAAAATACACATGTTCATGCAACTATATATAACATTTTAATTAAAAAAAAATAATATAAAACATTCAAGATTTCATATATCGTATTGCTTAGTATAAAAAAGATACAATTTCACCTTTTTTTGTCTGATCGCTTTGCTCTAACATTGAATCCATTTGTCACCTTATATTTCGACATCACTGAAACAAGCGTATTTTTATCCTTATTCATCTGTTTCACCTTTACATCAATACTCTTGCTACCACATATCAAGTTATCTTCAACCTCCGGGATATATAAAGCATACTCATTTTGTGTCTCAGCAACAGATAAAGCTAAAGCATCAAATTCAACACCCTCCAGGCAAACCACGACTCCTATTTTCCTGTCAAATAATATGTCGTCTTTACATTTTTCTGTTGTTGAAATACATAACGGATACATCATGAATGTCGGTTGATTTTTTTCTACTCGACATACAATCGTACGTTATTATCATTACAGTTATGAAAAGGTGAATCATTTTCGTCAACAACATAACATACATCAATATTTTTTCGAGTTTCTTCAATGTTTAGTTCATCAGCAATCGACGAAATCAACCTCAAATAATTTACTGATTCAGTAACAACAATCCCTTCACTTTTATAATCCACATATTCTGTTTGGGATCTCCATTTACCCGAGTACCTTAAAAATAGCAATATTAATCTTCAATAATTCAAAATAATTTGCTCTCTTCAGTAAACAACAAAAAACAGAGATGAAATTTGATTTTTGCTTTATGATTTTGCTTCAGATTTGCGTTTTTATGTATTTGTGATCTTTAAAATTTAAAATTCCATTGGTGAAACATGATTTATAGGATGCAGTAATCCACATATTAAATTAGTTGCGCCATTTACGTCAATGAATGTTAAATGTCCGTTACTTCCTATTTTCCAGGACTCTAACAGATTATAATATACATTACTTGTTATGTATATGCCTTTTAAGGAATGTATATTAAAAGGGAGAGAGACTAAACTAATTCAAAAAAGTGGGATGGAATGTAATTACTTCTAAAATATTGACATCTATGTTATTTACACTTTATTTTTTGGGGTTGTTTGGCCTATGTAGGCTGTGATATTTTTTTAATTAATAGATAAAAGATTAAAATTTAATTAAAAATTATAGTATAAATAAAAAATTAAAGATTCATGGAGCTTACAACTCATGCCCCATACCATGTAAAATGCACCGCCTCACATTTTCGCTTTTTAAAATATTGTATGGCACCCATTTAATATAAAAGAGATACATTATATATACATGTACATGCAATCATTTTTATTGATAATTTTCTTTTGTCGCTGATATATTTAGTTAAAGAAAATTTTTACTATGAGTGAGACTCAAATAATGTAAGTTGTGCGAAGGTCTTTATGTATGATAAGTGTTTATTTCTCACCCATAAAGTCATGACCAACCACTCTTTTTCATATTTTTCTCTTTTTATTTTATTTTTTCAACTCTTCCATTTTTATTCACTTTTTTTAATCTAACAACTCTCAGTTAATCATAACTAAATTCATATAAACTTTGTACTATGGTCATGCCTGTCTCGTTGCTGCATATATAGCAAAATTAATATCTAGTGTTCCTTTGTTAATTTGGATTTTTTTTCTTTTTGCTTTTTCTAATTTACTTAGCTACAAGCAAAAATTAGTAGATAACTTTTTGAAATTGATATTCTATCCGTCTCATATTAGTTAGTCATTTTCTTTTTATACGATGTTAAGAAATCATAAATAAGAATGTAATTTTACTAATTTATTCTTAAATTTTTTTTTAGAAATTTTACAAACAAGTGTGAACACTTTCAAAAAGAATTAATTGCAAGTGTAATAATAAAAAAAATTAATTAATGCATTCTCGGTTTAGTAAGGTGGACATCCATTATGTGACAAATATTTTTAGTATGATAAATAACTAATATGAAACGGAGGAAGTAAGATTATCAAATTAATTTTATTTTAGATGTCCTAAACTTCTAACCTACAACATTTATGGCTTCTTTTGTCTCTCTGTTTGATTTGTGTGATGAAATATTGAAAAATTAGTAAAAGTGCAGAGAGTTAAATAAGGGTGATGGTATTTGAAAAGTTTAGATGAAATTTTGATGGAACAAAAACTATAATTAAAAAAAAAAATTCATGTACACATGGTCACTTAGGACGAGGGAACACCTGACGTCAGAGTAAAATCAAAGAATGAGTTAAGAATAGAGACATTGGGAAAAACTTTCTTCAAGGGGTCATTTGAGAAGTACTTGGATCATAGTCGTATCTAAAGGGGCGAGAGGACCCCCTCGACAAAAAATTACGTTGTATATATGAGCTAATAGTTTTACTATTTATGTAGCTATATAGTATTGTTAATTCCCTAACAGTATATTATGAGTAGGATCATTGATTTTGAAGGTTCGAAATTCACTTTAAAATTCTAAATTCAAATCTCAAGCATACATTTTTTTATTTTATTTTAACTCTCCTTGTAAAAATCCTAGATTCTTTCAGATTTGACTGTGAAAATATTTAAAAAATTAACATTTGAAAAATACAAAATTTACTTTTACTCTACGTTATTCCTAAAAATGTAAAAATACCTCTAATTCATATTTATGATCCAACACAATTCTAATTTTTAAATATCATTTTTATTTTAAAATATATATTTTAAAAATATTTATACTTTTTATTGGTAAGCACCTCCTAAAAAAGAGCTAAAAATATAAGTGAGAGCAAGAGGAAGAAATACAAAATAAAGAGGCAATATTTTAAAAAAAAAGAAGAAGGAACGAAAGAAAGGAAAGCAAATGAAATATAAACAGGAAATATGAGTAAATAAGGAAAGACATTTGCTGATCAAATGGATCCCACAAGAATACTTGTCAGAAGCAAAGAGGACCTCACACAACTATTGATTATTGGGTGACCTCACCCATATCAAAATTTTTCTTTAGGTAAAAACCCCAATATAATTCGTCCAACGAAGTGAATTAAATGTCATCACCACATAGTGCGATTTGAGATGGTGACACTTTTAACTCAAATTATTTTCCTTTCTTAATCTTTGATTTTCAGTTTACTACACTTAATTCATTGACATTGAGCTTGTCACTTGTCAGATTCTGGACTTACATGAGGCTTTCTAGTTTCTAGTCCGGTATGAACCACTCTCCTTTTATAATGTTATATGGGTATTGCATTTGTAAGTAACTTCCAATTCTTCATTGTACTCCATTCTAAAGAAACTTCAAACCAATGGTTTAAAGTTCAACAGTTAAAACTTAAGACCAGCGACTTGAAGTTTTGAGTGTGGCAGATTGGCAATTCAAACTTCAGAATAGTGGCCTTAAATGGAGTTGCAAAAGTTCGAACTTCAGGTCACTGGTCTCAAGTTTGAAATCCAGCAACTTATAATTAGCAAATCTTTCTCATAAATTCTATCGATAAATGGAGATCATTTACAATGTATTAGTATTGGGCATAAATATTAGTCAAGCCGGCCCTAAAACTGAGGCAAGTTTCTCTTTCAACTACCAAAAGTGGAAATAATTTACAGCAGACTAGATGCTACCATTACTTAGTCTGGTTGTTTAACATAGTGTAAATAATGTAGCCACTAACTGCTAGCATGTAGTTATTTACTGAATTGTTTGGTCTGTTACCTATGTTGTAGGAGATGAAGAGCTATGCCATTCTTGAAATTAAACCAAGCAACATTACATCAAACATGGAGAAACTAAAATTTTATAATATTGGACTGAAAGAAGCTTAAATAGAACGACATGGATGCAAAGAATCATATAGCCTGCCAACGTGCTTGAGATTGCAGCACAGTTATCGTACATTATATCAAACATGGAACTACAGATACGGTCAATCATCACAACCAGCTACATATCAGGGCAATTAGAGATGGTCACTGGATCACATTAGCCAGAAAGGAAATAACTGGAGAAAGAATGACATTTCTGAATTAAACATAAGCTTTTCGATAGGTACAAGTATAACACTTTCAGAAGCATGATATAAGGTTGAAATTATGGTTTGCCTAACTGAATGGAGTTCTACTAATTCGCCCTTTTGGACTTTGCTTCTATTAGCTAAAATCAACTAAATATGACTAGGAACAAAAGGATCTACATGTTCAACCAAATGGCGAGCTAAATTTCTCTAATCAGTAATTCCAAGAGAAACCTTGAATTTACCAACCAGATGTGGCAATGAATTGAAGCTTTCTTGAACTGACTGGTCTACGCATGATTCCATATCCTTTATGGCATCACTCTTGTTCTTCTGTTGTGTAGCTGTCGTAAACTTGTCCTGGCAGACCATTAGAGACCTGTTCATCTTTTCCTGCAGGTCAAGAAATTACGTGCAGAAACAATAATAAGATGCTTGATCAAATGATGATTTAATGAACCCACACTAGTTATAGAACATAATGGGGATTTCACAATTGCTTCAGATGTTATCAGCAGAATATCACACCAATCAATCTGCTATAGCTCTTCAGTTAAAGACTTAAGATAATAGACACTAATGTCAATTAAAACACAATAGCATCCTCCTTCCTGGAGATAGGAGCAGGATACACGGGGAAGTAATATCGCCAAGGACAGGGGTTATTTTGGACAAACCAAAAGCAGGACGGGATCAGCCAGCCACCCCACGTTTTGAAAGAAATCAGGAACAAGTTGTCAGTTAACCAGAACAATCATGCTAATGGAAGTAGATATTATCCCCTAAATATCCCAAAGGACATGAAAATCATCAAATGAGAATGTGTTCATGTGTTTTTCAGAGCCAATATACGATTGTGACTTTCATTGCAGCAACTTTCTCTTACAGAAATCAAATAAGATAAAGCCATATTACTTGATTTTAAGAGATGGATTAGACAGAAAACTAGCATCAAGAACCCTCTTATTTTTTTGGATAAATAAATAGCATCGAGAATCCTTGGAAGAGTTACTTCAAACTTTGTCTATCACTGGCAACTAGATTTACGAAAACTAGTGAATATCAACAGCAAGACGAAATGTATATGCAAGTAACTCTGGATTTGTCTCAAAGTTCAATTTATTCACCTTTCTTGCATTGGTGGTATAAATTTCTAACCAGTTTCAGTTGAGTGAAAAGAATAATGTGAAGCCCCATTAAACAATATTCCAAGAAAAATTTGAAGGCCTCTCTATTCTAACAACTGATGCATCTAAGAATCAATAGAAGAAAGAATCACTGAAGTATTATTTCAGCTACTGTTGAAAACCTCCATAATCTAATATACACACATTGAAAAACAAAGTCAAAGCTATTAAATGACTCCATAAAATTTAAAACATGGAGGAATATGAAATTGATGGGTAAATACTATATTTTTACATTATTATTGCAGTAGGGACAAGATAACCTTCACTTTGTGCTCCACAAGTACTTCTAAGCAACCAGAGATACATGGAACATGAGAGTAAATGTGTAGGGAAATGCAACAAAATCTTTTCAAACGAAGAGCAGAATAGCTTTTTCTTCGGAACGGAGAAAACAAATATTAATAAAAGAAGTAATAGAGTACCAAATATGTGCAGTATAGAACAACCAGACCTCGAAAAGTTTCAGTTATAAGCAAGAATTAAAACAACCCTCAACTTGATGACTATCGAGGGGCACGAATGCTCTAGTACGGAAGAGTGAGAAGCTGGCTATGGATGGTTTTAGGCGGGGTAGAGGTAGGCCACAGAAATATTGGAGAGAGGTGATTAGGCATGACATGGAACAGTTACAATTTACGGAGGACATGACCCTTGATAGGAAGGTGTGGAGGATGCGGATTAGGGTAGATGATTAGTAGGTAGGAGTATGTCGGTAATAGTAGGGAAGAGTGCTTTGTTTGTAACTATGTCTATGGTTTCTTGTAGTCTCTTGTGGTGTTTTGGTGATATTTATGATTTCGAACAACTTGTTTATAGTATTACCTTGTGGGTGTCTTGTTTTTTATTATCTAGCGGTGTGGTATCCTTTTTTATTGTTCGCTTTAATTTTTTGTTATACTATTATCTGTCCGCCTATCGGAAACAGTCTCTCTACTTCACCTGAGGTAGTGGTATGGACTGTGTACACTTTACCCTCCCCAGACCCCCACTTTGTGGGAATACAGTGGGATGACTATGAGGGTGTTTGGATTAATTTTTTTTAAAGTGACTTATAAGCTAAAAGTCAAAGACAAAAGTTGGTAGCAACCAACTTTTGGCTTTTTTGTGTACTTTTTACGCCTAAAATAAGGTGCTTGAAAACATTTTGTCTCTATGTCAAACACCTCCAAAATTTAAAAAGTGCTTAAAAGCCAAAAACATCTAAAAATAAGCCAATCCAAACACCCTATATTCTTACACAGCAATGCAGGACCCTAAATCAACAAGCTAAATCCCTAAATACAAAACTCACCCAAATTTTTCAAGCTTCCCTCACAATGTTCCCCACTCCTTTCCTAGCAAAATTCAATAGCTTTCAACTAGCTATTTTCTTTCTTCCATCTGTAGTTCTCTTTTCCTTTTTTTTTTTTTTCCCCTTTGGATCAACTGTACGTGTTTTCTTTTTCTTTGGCATAAGCAAAGAGAGGATAAACCTATATTGCACATCAGGGACACAACCTATTATGACTTCAGCACTCTTTACAAACACTAGAGGAAGACAGACTTAACCACAAATTATTATCCACCCCAAAAAGAAAAAGGGAAACAAACAAACACGTAGCACCACATTCTGAACTTACTCCAATCTATCTGGTATAGCGGGAAATATTGCTCAACAAGATGAACAAAAAGACTTCAGTCACTTATCGGTAGAAATTAGTTTCCCTTACAAATGCTCCGAGTCTTACTCGATATCAATTGTTTTAACCAACACATTGACATTGTTGTTAACCTTTATAGCTCAAAAATGTCAGTAAAGTAATAATCTTATACCCTATCATTCACTTTGTTGATTATCATATGTAACTATTCTTACACCTAATTGACCAAGAGAAGATGATCCACATAAGATATTATCCCATGAAAACGCTTCTGAATCCAACTCTTTTGTTATCATTTCTTGGTCTCCAATGGTTTACAGCAGTAGTTTGTCGCAGTAGACTAGTAATTATTCACCGCAGACTAGTAGTTATTCCAGTAATTATCTCTTTGTAATAGTTATTTACAGTTTCTACTAGTTATTTCTTTGTAGTTGTTTGCAGTTTCTCATTCAGCAATGTTAGGAAGTCATGTCCCAGTCTCTAGGGGTAGTTATCTTATTAGTATTATATTTAAGCTCCAGGTTTATTCAATTAAAGATAAGCAGAAAATTATTAAGTTTTTGATTACTTCAAACTCAAGAGATTGCAGGTTCTCTCTTCACGAACCAGTGCCATAGGATGTACAAAGAAAACATCAGATTTCATCTTACAACGTCCCAAAACTAGATCCATATCCGGGGACTGTAACAACTTTCCATCATATAAATGAACCTTTATTCCATAAACCATTTTCATTACCCATTTTTCCTGAACGTTTTCGACAACGCCCCAATCCCAAATAACTTAAGGTCGGATAAATGAATCTTCACTACCGTATTTTTTTGTTTCCCCAACTTCTTCTCTGTTCATAAAAAACAAACATTGTAACCGACAATCAACTGCAATGAGTTGCAACTATTGAAGCAAAAATCCAGGACCTTGCCCCCTCATCTGAATTTTCAACATTGAGAAGGGAACTAAGATTATTCTTTCCCTTGGTAAATTTTAAAACTTTTCAATTTACCATTTCACCCCTAATATGGGCATTCATAAAGCTCAAAACATTTTTCGCCAAAACATTATGGTGATCGCTACCACCAACAACCTAAAGAACATAATATTTTCACAGTAAGCTGAAGTAAAGTTGGTTCTATGAAATGCTAGTAAATATTTTTCATAATTTTCTAGTGTTTGATTGCCATAAATTGTGAGAAAAATTTTCAGTTTTTCACCAAAAGAGGGAAAACTACTTTCGTCACATATGGGCAGAAGTCATTTTCCTTTATAGATATCCAAACACTTTCTCCATTCTACAACACACTATCCTTATATCCTCAAACCTCACTTTGTGGGATTATGGTGGGTCTGTTGTTGTTGTTGGAAGAATAAGTAGGATATGAGGATGTTGCGATGGATCTATGGGCAAACAGGGAGAGATAGGATTAGAAATGAAGATATCTAGAACACGGTGAGATTAGTTTCAATGGAGGACAAGATGCAGGAAGCTAGCTGAGATGGTTCGGGCACGTGAAGAGGAGATGCATGGACGCGCCAGTGACAGGTGTGAGATGTTGGCCCTGGATGGTTTCAGGGGAGGTAGGGGAGGTAGAGTAGACCGAAGAAGTATTGGGATGAAGTGATTAGATGAGACATAGTGCAATTGCAGCTTACCCAGGACATGAACATCAAATAGAAGGACGTAGAGGAATCGAATTAGGATAGCAAGTTAGTAGGTAGCAATGCATTGTTTTGTTGTTTGTTTGTATCAGTAGTCATACTATTGCTCTTGTGGTTTCTTGACCTTCAATTTCTATAACTATCTGTTGATTCCTTATACCTCGATTAGCATATTGTTTTGTTGTATTTTCTATTCAACTACTATTTGTTGTTTTTTAATTATTTATTGATTCTTGTACTATCGTTACTATTTTTTCTAGATTGTTTTGTTATTATCTATTGATTCTTGTACTACCGTTGTTTCTTCTTCTAGACTGCTTTGGATTGTTTTTCCTTAAGCCGGAAGTCTATTGAGAATAGTCTTCCTAACTTTGAGGTAGGAGAAAGGTCAACATACACTCTGACCTCCTTAGACTCTACATTGTGGGACTACAATGGATATGTTGTGGAAAAATAAGCAGGATCCAATGAAGCTTAAGAATAATTTACAAAACCAAAAGCAAGGATAATACATTTCAAATTCTTTAGGTAAAAGCACAAAATCTCAAAGCTGGAATAGGAACCAAACATAAAGGAAAAACTTTTGAAAAGAAAATCAATTTTTACCTGAAAATTGGCCATTTCATTCTCAACAAAATTCTGAGCATTAAGAACAGGAACACTGCAATACTCCACACAATTCTCTATCTCCTCTTTTTTCTTCGTCCTATCAAAGCACTCGTGAGCACATTTGAAGTACGCTTGCTGCAAATTCCCATGAAAGAAAAACACCCAAATTACTAATTTTCTCATGTTTGGTTGGTCAAAATATTTTGAAAAACATTTTATCAGGGAAAACGAGCTCCTTGAAATTGAAACTGAAAAAATGACTTCCCTAATGAAAGTAGAGAAAAAAAACTTCATCAAGTAATATTCAAGTTCATTGTCTCCTCCCCATCCACCCAACATCCCCAATCCCCACCCTCAAACCCCCACTCCTTTCCCCATACCACCCACATAGTGTTCTGCTAGATATATTTTTATAATTGTGGTATCCGGACCAGTTTACGCACACGCAATTAATTCCACAGTATACCTGCCACCCTCACTAGCAACATGTAATGTTTGGAATAATATCTTTTGTTTTTTTCCTTAATTACCAAACGCTAGTATATAAGTTTATTTTCTAACAATATTTTCCATAAAAAAATATTTCCTTGGTACGAAAAACACGCTCAGAAGAAATAGTGAAACCTGAAGGGTAAAGAAGATATGGTCTTGGACGCCAGAGAGTTGTGTCTGGGCAGCTGTATTAACTTGGTTGATTTTCTGTGTTATTCTTTCACTCACAATTCTCTCTTCAACTGCAGCTATGTGATCCATCTCAATTATATTGGAAGACAATTTTCTCTGACGGGTGAATGGGGTTTAGGGTTTTAGACAAATACTGAGGTTTTTCTTATTGACGTGTCTTGTTCTTGGGATTGCTTGGGGAGGGGAAAAAAATTGGCAAACAAGGGGTTGTTTGGTTGGGAAATAAGCTATGCTGGAATTAGTTGTAATGAAATTATTTTTTAGTAGTTATTTAATTTATGGTATTAAACATAATATGTATTGTAATTTTTTTAAAAATAGATAATTTGTTTATAAAAATATACTTCACCTTATAACTTAATTATTTTTTTAATATTAAATTATATAAAAGAAATTTAAAAGCTATAATTTTTTTATGTTTTTAACTTATCAGTTTCTTTTTTCTAAAAATACATGTTAAGAAATTTATGTTAATATTTCTTAAATGTGCATGAAATTTTAATATTTTTTGTTAAATTATTTATTTTTTCCTAAATTTTATAAAATATTGATAATCTCAATTTTTTGTTAAAAAACTTCATCATAAAAAAATATGAAAAAAATCACCTCCATTTTTCATTATTTAGTATCATTAATTGGAAAGTCAAAATATATTTTTTAAAATCAAATTTTCAAATATTTTTAGCTAAATATAAATTATTTATTTATTTATTTAATAATTAAGCATTTATTAAGTTAGAAAGAGAATGTCAAGATACTTTAATTACTTTTCTATGATAAATTTGTTAGAAAAAATAAAAATTTGAAATAAGATTAATAAACATATCTACAAAATAGAAAGACAATAAACCCTTGAATTAATTTTGAATTTGATTGTATAAATAAGAGTAGTTTTTATGGTGTTACTATCATTTTTTCATGACTCATCATTTTTGTAGCATTTAATAAGCTCATATAATTGTTTAAATTTAGTAAATGGATAAAAATTTGTAGAGTAATTAAAATTTAAATTAGGGATAAAATTGATCAAAAAAATTTGATGTGAGTACTATCAAAATCTCATGTTCTTTGTTATATATAGTAGTAACTTATCATATATATATGTGTGTGTATGTGTGTGAAAAGTGTTAATCAAGAATTTGGAGGGTAATTATGTCTTTTCACGAATTTATCCCAAGGATAAATTAAGGTGGAATTGTTATACCACCAAATGCATGGGATAACTTATCCCGGTACTATTTATCCCGAATTAGACAACCAAACAAAGCACCAAAATTTCTATCCCGAGATTATTTGTATTAGTACCTCACACCAAACGACCCCTAATAGTATTAGCTAAATCCATTTACTATTTGAAATACGTTAGCTTTACCCTCTTTATAATTTTTTTTTTCAAAAACATCCTTTAATTATTTAAATAGTAGCTTAAATATATTATATTTTCTTTTAGTGTTGTTTCAAAATAAAAATAAAATAAGCTAATTTTACCTATGAACCATTATATTAAAAGTATGAAGGCGTTAGAAATAAAAAAAGGAACAAAAAAAGGGTAAAAAGTTTCAACAACCTTTTTCATATGAAATAAATAGGCTCAAAAGAACTTGACAAAATATTGCAAAAACCCTTTTCCATATGTTCAAATTTTTTGACCCACAAAAATAGGCCAAAAACTTGGCAAGAAATTACAAGAAACTGTTTCATATAAAATACCACTTGGTTGTTTTCATAACAAAACTAATTTTTCCAAACATTTTGGTGACTTTTCCTAATAGAAGAGGTCACCATTACTTCTATCTTTTCCTGAAAAAGGGTCGCTATTGCTTTTATATAAGACAAACTTATAAATTGTGATGTGATCTCTCGGACTGCAACTACCTCATTATGTAATCGGAGCTATATTCTCATTTATATGCCACGCTGAAGGTAAATTGATTTGTGTAAATTATAGCCATAATACCCTTTTATAAATTTCGTGCAACATGACTAATTCTCACTCTTAAAGAATTTATTGTTGCTCATTGCTTTCCCCTTTTTAGACTTGTATGTTAAACTATTTCATATGTTTTTTCTTGACAAAGAACAGAAGAATGAAGGATGTTCAGGCCTTAATTAGAGGTATTATTGATAAAAGAATGAAAGCTAGGCAAAGTGGAGAGACAAATAATGACGATTTACTTGGTATATTGCTAGAATAACCTCTTATAATGCAGTGACCCTTCAGACCATTTTCTTAATTTCTATGCATTTCTAATGTTTCGAGCCTTCCCATAGCATTTACAAGCCATTTACGACTAACCAGAACTGTCAGTTTAGTTATCGGATAATTGTTTGGGTTTTAGGCTCATTTTCCTATTTTGTAGCTTTCATTGTTAAGAAATTGAACTTGGATCAAAAATTTTAGTAAACAACCTTGGATGAGAATTTCGACACCACCATTAGCTCTGAAATATTGATTTTAGGCTAGGGGTCCCTTAGTTCAGGTTCTAATGCTTCTGAACTCATTTTGGACTATTGGGTAGAATTTGGTTAAAATAGAACTAGATGTGGGACCCACTATAACACCCTACATTTTTGAGCTAGAAATTGAATTGTTATTCCTATATGTGTAAGCTCTAATCCCATGATTTGTATTTGAATACATATGTCATGATCATTAGCCTAGTGTGAAGAGTACTTATGAGGTGGAAAAATGTTCATAGGAATCAATTAGAGCAAAGTTGAGCAAAAAGCCTTTGATTCGGCCAAATTTTGGTATTCGATTCTACAAGTGTAATACCCTGCATTTTTGGGGTAGTCTTTGAACCGTCGTTCCTACGTGTATAAGCTAAAATCCAAATAATTTCCATGTGAATATAAGTTTCATGATCTTTATCCTCATGTTTGATGTGCTATTGAGGTAAAAAACGTTCTTAAGAATCACTTAGAACAAAGTTGAGCTTAGAGTCTTTGATTCGTCCAAAATTTGGTATTTGATTCTACAAGGATCTACTTTGAATGTGTATAGCTTTTTATATACGTAGAATTGTGCAGTTCAAGATCCACCAAATTGTAGATAATTGAATAAGCTTTCCAACGATACAATTTCGCCTTAATCCGATACCCAAGCAAAAATTTATGGCATTTTCTGTGTAAGGCAGTAAGCAGATGCGATCGGGATGCGACGCGCCGGTCATTGACGCGATTAGCAATGCAATGCAATGGAAATTGCGTTACAGAACTCTTTCACATGCTATTTCAATTCCTAAAGGATCTAGGGGCACTTTGGTCACTTCCCCTCACCCAAATCTGTCCATAACACTTAATTTCAGCCCCAAAAGCATTAGATACATCACAATTCATCTCTTTCTCTCCAAGAAAACCCTAGCCCTTTCAAGAATACCAAGAACTCCACCAAATTTTCTCCAAGAATGTTAATAATCTAAGCTTCCAGGTTCAAGAACTTCAAGAATAAGATTCAAGAACACCATTAGATATTCAAAGTTCAAGCTTTCACATTCAATTTATCAAATATAGTACGTGGGGTTATAAATAAGGATACTCTTTCATCCTTGTTCCCAAAACTAGTTTTATAATTGAATTTACGTATATTGCAATTAGGGTTCATACCCAACTTATCTTGTTTTGAGTTTATGGATTTGTAAAGTGATTTAAGTGTTAAAGTGCATGCTTGTTCTCCTCTATTTATGCTTGATTTAAAGATTTTCAATTGAAATTTAAGAATGATATTATGTTGCAAGTTAAATGAAAGAAAGCATGAGATTCAAAGACTTTAATGCATCAAGATTTCGCATGATCATGTTTTGATCCATAAGATTCATATTGTGATTTTGATTTTATTATCTTCACTAAAATTATTGAAGTATTTCAAGAAGATTATTGAGAATGAAGTATTATTTTGATATGACATGAATTTAAAGCATGGTTTATTAAGCCCTAGTTTGAATATTGATATTTCAAGAAGATTATACTTTCAGGCATCCAATGATTAGTTTATACTCAGATTTTGAACAAGATTTGATCTTTTGATCCTCAGTTTAGATATGGAATCCACTTTACAGATTTGATTACAGTTTAAAGTAAACAGATGCGTAACTATTTTTCATAGTAAACCTCATGCTAGTTTTAAAGTGGATTTCCTACAGATTGAGCATACAGATTAAAGAGAGTAGTATTTAACACCGAACGGAAAGTGTGGGTTTAGCGCATCCTACTTCCCCAGAACTATGAGCCAATATAGGTACAAATTTAGATTATATTCCATTTGTATATGGATACAGATACAAATTGTAATCACTTAGCTCAGGTTATACTCCTTGGCAAGAGTATGACACTTCTTCCCAACGTGAGGTTTTCCCCTAAGGGAAACTAGACGTTGGACACTATGATAGCTCACATAGTGTATTTCGGTTAGAAGAACCTCCCTAAAGCCTAAGTCCTAAAATAGAATAACGGAATAACTTTTAGAAACTAAGTGTAAAGGCGCACGATTTTATGCAGATATTGTTTTACATAAGTCATTAGCTATGATATTTTAGCTTTTAGTTTACAGATACAAAGTGAGTCCTTTTCACTTAGCCTACATGATTTGAAAATAGACTTAACTTTAATTCTACTTAGTCTACTAGCAGAAAGAGTAAAAGTACAAATTTTAGAACTAAGTGTTATGACACACAAGATTTATACAATATGTTTTATCATTCATGATTCATGATTTTAAGCTTTCAGTTATTCCAGCCAATGTGAGTCATTTATACTTAGCATGCATTATTTTACAAGTTTATACAAATATTGATATATTTTTTTACTTATGCATTCACCCCCATATGCTCAGTACATTTCAAAAGTACTGATCCACATATACTTCTATGTGCTACATTATTTAATAATGTAGGTACCAGTTCAGTTATAGTCCATATATCACGATCATACAGTTGCAGATTCCAGCCAGCAGATAATGAGTCCTCCTACTTCGGGGACTTTAGTTAGTGTTATTTATGTACTTTACTTTCTTACTTATATGTATTGATTAGTGGTAGTTGGAGTCACGTCCCATCTATCTATAGTCAGAATAGTAGAGGCTTCACAGATATCAGTCATAGTCAGTCATGTAATTTCAGTTTCATAAGAATGTAAAATTGTATTAGTGTTGTATTTTTTTCTTGATTTCATCATGATTATATTTCCGCACAGTAACTTTAGTTATTTTATACATATGTAAATCAATTACTTAGTAGTATGCCAGTACAGGGGTTAGCTTGGGATCATTTGTGGTCCTAAGCACCGTGTGACGTCTCGGGACTCATTTTTGAGGCATTACAAACTTGGTATCATAGCACAAGGTTCAAGTGTACTAGGGTGTCTGTAAATCCATGTCTAGTAGAGTCTTGTGCAATGGTACAGAGACGTCTGTACTTTTCTTTCACAGGCTACAGGGCATTTAATAAAAGTTTCCTTTATACTCTAGATTGTGTTGTAAAGTTCTTCTCTCAGAAACATCTATCGATTCATGTGTCACTTCATAATTCTCCATCTATGTTATATTCTTGAGATAACATAATTAGCAAATTACAATTCATCCTAAGATGATGCTCTCAAATTTACTATCAGTAACTTCAAAAATCATACAAGGGGCTTGAGAGGAGCTCATTAGCGTGTTATAATTTCGTCAAATCAAAATTTATATCCTCATCTATATGAGTTGTTCAGTTAAGACAGAATAAGATATACATTCAAATTCCTCATTATTCCTTCAATACAGATAGTGCTCATAAGAGGAGATAGTATGAACCTGAATTATTGAATAGAGTTTGCATTTGAGGGATACTAAAACCTGAAGTGTTATGATTCATAAGTAGTAGAACCTTCTTATAGTTAGAATTATGGGTATAGGAGTGTAGTAACAAGAAAAGTGGGAATGACGATTGATAGAAAGTATAGAGATAAACTTATGTATGCTATAGATTTTATGTTATGGTGATATGTCCTAGTGTGTTAGTTTAGTAGAAGGTAGAGAAGAAGTTAATAGTTAAGGTGAATTATTGTTTGCTTGAAGTATGAAAGTAGTTATTGATGGTAATTATTGTGTTAGAAAAGTATAGATTATTTATGAAGTATTTCGTGGTTTAGTATTGTTAATTTATGCTTCTCTTAAGGCTGCAAAAAGGAGTTTAGTTGAAACTTATAGAAATATGAAAGAAATTTAGGTGTATAGATGGGTGAATAGTAGTGATGTGTAGAGGGAGGATGTGATAATGGATTATAATAAGATAGGCCGTACGCTCATGATCAATTATTGTTATTATGGGGTTTTAGTGGACTAGTGTTTCTTGATGTCTTGTTTTATAGATTCCAAGTAAGAATAATATATGAGGTTTTGTTGTTGATCATGCCTAGCCCTAGGTACTAAATTTGTACAGTGGATGATCATCAAGGTGGATGTAATAATTTCTTGGTTAGTACTGCTAGTTATATAGAGGTGAACCAATAGGCTTGAAATAATGAATGAAAGAATTTAAATTTATTGATTTGAGATTAAGTATGATGTTGTAGGTATGATGTAGAGGTGTACCCAAGGTGATATGGGGTTGTATTATTTTCTAGGGTTATTACGTGTCGTATGTGGTTAGTAGTACCATTGAGTTTCTAAGTGGAAGAAGGCTAGTTATATAGTACATGGTGTTCTTAATAGCTAAGTTTATGAGTTATGATTGATGATGTTGAGCCTTTTGATATGATCTTGATTCTCATGGTTTAGAAATATAAGTTTAGAGGCATGATAGTGGTAGGCTATGATGGAAGTAGTATGGTTCATTAAAAGTTTGGTGATATCCATGTTAAGTGTTAGAATCTAAGTATGAGTCTTTGAAGATTAGGCTAATATAAATAAGAGCTAAAGCACTAGATGGTGTGCACTCCGGCTATGGGGGTACTTATGAATATTCTAAGTTAGTAAGTGTTCAAGTATTATATGATGACTATTGGGGCTATAGAAATATAAAGTTGTATCTTCGAAGGAAGTATTAGCAGTGGGTTTTACACTTTCAGGGATAGTCTTTCGTGTTATGTTCTATTTTTACGTGTATTGTTATACACTAGGCTCTAGAGTAAAGTGGTTGCAGTTCAGTTAGAGTTAAGTAAAAGGGTTCCACAGACTTAGAATAATGGCTTAAAGCTAAGGGGAAATGATAGGATAAGTAACTAAGTCATATTCTCAGATTCTAGTAGCGCTGTCAGTATGGGAGGTAGATGCCCGACTCATGCTTATTTCAATATTAGTACTTTAGTCATCACAATATCTACTCATGACTTACGTGTCAGCTCCATGATCGTAGTTTTGTTCATGCATATCATAGAAAATCATGTACTATCTTAGTCCCTAGTGTGAGGAGTTCCAGTTCATTCAGCAGTACGAATCATATTCCAGGAATTTATGAACTCCAAACTTAGGTCATGTAGCTCGTGACTCATGTACTCATGCTTTATAGTATACTAAATTCCCATAACTCATGCTATACTTCTAATGATCAGTGACATCCATCTTATAGCAATGTATGCCCTCAATTTAGATCTATTTGATGAATCCATGATGTTAATCCTCTATTCTTCAGGCTTCACTTAAGTGTCAAGTTACGTATAGTATCCTTCTATGCTTCAAGGTGTCATGTTCTAACCTTTCAGTGACCCCTCCTTATGTAATGATATTGGTGATGAGTAAATATTTCTTGTTAATGAAAGATCATTGTATGCTTGTTTTAGCTAAGGCCATAAGTGTGAAGTAAGATTGAGGAAGTCTTTGTACATGTTGTGGTTAGTTAAAATTTGTGTGTGTATGTTCTTGGGGTAGTTCGTGAGAGTTGTTGTGATAGAGATTTGGAGAATATGAGGAGTATGATATTATAGGTGTTTGTTTAGACGTTCATATGTGGTTATAACAATGGGTTTGAATGTCATATTGGTGTATAAGTAGATGAATGTAGTGCGCATTAGTTTCCGACCTTGGAATGTAAATCTGTAAGTGAATTCATGATTGGGTTTATCAATAGCACATCTCGTGTAAGTTTCAGATTTTTTGAGTGAGGTTTGAGACCTATTTGGATGGTAAAACAGTGAGGCAACACGATATGGACGCGTTGCATCGCATATCATGTTAGTAGGGAGCAACGTGATGCATTGCATATCATGTCGGTAGAGCGACGCGGCACGTCACTTATCTCATCGGTAGTCCAGTTCTGTTATGATGTTATATGTTGTACTTTGTGATTTCGAGTTAGGCTTGACATGGTGAGAGGACTTAGTTCAGTTTAGACAGTGAGGTTTGAGACCTATTTGGATGGTAAAACAGTGAGGCAACACGATATGGACGCGTTGCATCGCATATCATGTTAGTAGGGAGCAACGTGATGCATTGCATATCATGTCGGTAGAGCGACGCGGCACGTCACTTATATCATCGGTAGTCCAGTTCTGTTATGATGTTATATGTTGTACTTTGTGATTTCGAGTTAGGCTTGACATGGTGAGAGGACTTAGTTCAGTTTAGACATTAGTAGATGGATTTATGAACAACTATGTGAGAATTAGAAGTTGAATCAATGAATATAGTATTTAAGGGGAATAGTATAGTTGAGGGATTATTTGAGAAGTGTTGCTAAGCATGAAAGTAAGAAGTTGCATTTCCTAAAGCCTAGTAATTCTATCCTAGCTTATGATTTATATGCCTATGTTCCAAGCAATAGAGTTATATCAATATTGTGATTCCTTAGTTAGATGTCTTGTTTAGATCATGCTCAAGATTCTTCGCTCCCTAATATTATTAGAATTTCGTAGAAGAGTGTTGAATAAATACTCCATTTGAGTATAGGAGTCAGTATGATCCAATCCGTATAGCCTGCAATCTCGTTTAGCAATCAATCAGATAAGCTCCTATAGATTTCTAACTTTTCATCTAGTCTTACTATCAGAAGTCTCATGAATATGGCTATTTCAACAGGTAGTTTGTTCGTATCTAGTAATTTGTGAATTCAGCTCATTTTATGCCTCATGCATCAGTTTTAAATTCCAAATATTCAGTCATGATTCAGTCCGTAAGTGTCTCATGTATTATCTCCATTTTTCCTTAGTATTTCAGCCAAGTCAGTATCATCCAGGGGACGAAATATCCTAAGGGGGAGATGTATTATAATGCCCCGGGAATTCATATCCTAAACCTTTCATCTTTTCTTCACCCAATCAGATCCAACCTAAGATAATGGTTAATCACAAGTCAACTCTCTCATTTCTATCTCAGCCTTATAACCATTCTCATGTAGTCAAGAAATCAATTCAGTTCATGATATTCAGTCCATGTATCATGTTTCAGGATTAGTTATGTAATCATGTTTTCAGTCATGCATGTTCAGAATATAATCACAGTTGCCTTAGTACCCTCAGTCTAATCAGCCTCATTCAAGGACGAATGCTCCCAAGGGGGAGATAATGTAATACCCTACATTTTTGGGCTAGTCTTTGAATCATTGTTTCTACGTGTATAAGATAAAATCCAAATTATTCCCATGTGAATATAAGTTTCATGATATTTATCTTCATGTTTGATGTGCTTTCGAGGTGAAAAACGTTCATAAGAATCACTTAGAACAAAGTTGAGCTTAGAGCCTTTGATTCATCCAAAGTTTGGTATTTGATTCTACAAGGGTCTACTTTGAATGTGTATAACTTTTTATATACATAGATTTTTGTAGCTCGAGACCCACCAAATTGTAGATAATTGAATTAGCTTTCCAACGATACCAATTTTGCCTTAATTCGATACCCGAGCAAAAAGTTATGGCATTTTCCGTGTGAGGTAGTAAGCCGACTGATAGGGACGCGATGCGTCGGTCATCGACGCAATTAGCGACGCGACGGATGGCAATTATTGAAGTATGGAAATTATGGCAATGATGCTTGATTTAAAGATTTTCCATTGAGATTTAAGCATGATATTATGTTGCAAGTTGTACAAAAGAAAGCATGAGATTCAAAGGATTTAGTGCATCAAGATTTCGCATGCTCGTGTTTTGATCCATAAGATTCATATTGTGATTTTGATTTCATTATCTTGACATAAATTAATAAAGTATTTCAAGAAGATTATTGAGCATGAAGTATTATTTTGATTTGACATGAATTTAAAGCTTGGGTTATTAAGCCCTAGTTTGAATATTGATATTTCAAGAAGATTATGCTTTTAGACATCCTGTGATTAGTTTATACTCAAATTTTGAACAAGATTTGATCTTGTGATCCTCATTTTAGATTGGAATCCACTTAAATATTTGATTACAATTTTGATTATAGTTTAAAGTAAACAGATGCATAACTGGTTTTCATAGTAAATCCTTATGCTAGATTTTCAGTGGATTTCTAATAGATTGAGCATACGGATTAAAGGGAATAGTATTTAGCATCGAGCAGGAAGTGTGGGTTTAGCGCATCCTACTTCCCCAGAACTACGAGCCAACGTAGGTTTAGATTCAAATTAAATTCCATTTGTATATGGATATAGATACAGATTGTGATCACTTAGCTCAGGTTATACTCCTTGGTAAGAGTATGACACCTCTCTGCAATGTGAGGTTTTTCCCTAAGAAGAACTAGACATTGGACACTATGATAGCTCACATAGTGTATTTCGGTTAGAAGAACCTCCCTAAAGCCTAAGTCCTAAAATCGAATAACAGAATAACTTTTTGAAACTAAGTGTAAAGGCTCACGATTTTATGCAGATATTGTTTTACATAAGTCATTAGCTATGAGATTTAATCTTTTAGTTTACAGATACAAAGGTGAGTCCTTTTCACTTAGCCTACATGATTTGAAAACGGACTTAACTTCAATTTTACTTAGTCCACTAGCAGAAAGAGTAAAAGTACAACTTTTAGTACTTAGTGTTATGACTCAAAAGACTTATACAGTATGTTTTATCATTCATGATTCATGATTTTCAGCTTTCAGTTATTCCAACCAATGTGAGCCATTTACACTTAGCATGCATTATTTTACATATTTATATGAACATTCAGACATTATTTTACTTAAGCATTCACCCCCATATGATCAGTACATTCCAAAAGTACTGATCTACATATACGTCTATGTGCTACATTATTTAATAATGTAGGTACCAGTTCAGTTGTGATCCATATATCACGATCAGACGGTTACAGATGATGATGAGTCCTCATACTTCGGGGACTTCAGTTTGATGTTATTTATGTCTTTTAATTTACTTTCTTACTTATATGTATTGATTAGTGGTAGTTGGAGCCATATCCCAACTATCTATAGTTAGTATAGTAGAGGCTTGACAAATGTCTGTTAGAGCCAGTCATGTAATTTTAGTTCAGCTCTTCAGTTTCATAAGAATGTAAAATTGTATTAGTATTGTATTTTTTTTCTAGATTTCATCATGATTATATTTCCGCACAGTAACTTCAGTCATTTTATACATATGTAAATCAATTGCTTAGCAGTATTCCAGAACAAGGGTTAGCTTGGGATCACTTATGGTCCTAAGCACTGTGTGACGTCTCGGGACCTATTTTCGGGGTATTACAAAAAGGATCAGATTTGAATGTGTATAACTTTTTACATATGTGGAATTTTGTATGTCAATACTTACCAAGTTATAGATAACTTAATTTGCTGTCCAGCGATACCAATTTCGTCTGAATCCGATATCCGAGCGAAAAGTTATAACTATTTTTGTGAAAAACAGTGAGTGTAGCACCCCATACTTTTGACACTCTAGCAAAGCATTCAAAATGACCTTTAGGACCCCCGTTTCGATGGTAAACCATGTTTATATGTTATGAGTTGTGTTGGGGGTGTTTTTGGACATTGGAATTAGGTATGCATCACCAAATAGACCCTCCGCTAAGGCCGTGCATCATATGATAAATAACAATAGCCACTGGATGGGGTGTTCTTTTGGTGTGAACCGCACATCCTCAGGTGTGCTTTTGGCGTACGCCACCCACCTTCAGGTGTGCTTTGGATGTGCTTCGCCCAACAAAAGCAAAGTTCCAAAGTTGCTTTATTTTGACTTAATTTAAGGGAGTTGAGGTCTTTTCACACCCCTAAACCATTTCTAATCATTCTTAAAGGAATTAAGGAGTCTTAAAACACATTACATCCACACTCTTAACCCCCAAGTGTCCAACATATGATTCTATACCCTTCCCCTCTGCCTAAGAATAAAATTCAAGTTTCTTCCCTCAAGAATTTAAGAATTTAAGTTGCAATTTCAAGACTTCACAAAGAATTCATCTAATTAAGGTATGTGGGGGTATTCATCAATGGATTACTTTCACCCATTGAGCCTAAAAACCCTTTTTTTGGTTAAATTATGAATCATACTCTAATTTACGATCAAGTTCAATGTAAATCATGAAATTCCTCCATATTTCCTCATTATTTTACATTCAAGTTATGCTAATTGATTTACTCTATGAAAGTTATGATTCTACATGCTTGAAGTTCCAAAACCCCATGTCATGTTCAGTTAACATCATGTCAAAAATTCTCAAATTAAGCTTTAAACTGTATAAATATAATATTTTCCCAAGGTTAACTCATTTCCATGTTTACATTCATGAAATTTATCAAACTATTGAAATATCTGATATTTTGGGTCTTTGAATTATGATTTTACGTCACAGTTTCAAGTGTTGTTATCGATATTTTGTAATTATTTAGTGTTGATGGGTTATGAATACCCGATACCTACATGTTTACTTACGTTTTAGACCTCTCAAGTAATGAATCAGTCAACTCATGATTTTTTTGTTAAACTCAGTTTGTTATGATTATATTGAGCACTATCAATTTACATATTTATAACTACTTCAAAATCTGTATGCACTGCTGTTTTCAAAATATCATGACCTGAGCTTATTAGTCATCAGTGCATGCATCAGTTAGTATTTCAGTATCTTCCAGTTGGGAGTAGGATTTAGCACCGAGTGGGAGGTGTGGGTTCAACGCATCCTACTTCTCCTAAACCTACATGCCATCGCATGTTTAGGGGCCTTGAAAAAGTGTGTTTTTCCTTGCCCAATATAGGCTCAGTTTAGTGATCACTCCAGTTTACGTTCTACTCCGAAGGCAAGGATAAAACAACCCTCCTCAACGTAGGTCAGACATTGGACTCCATGATATCTCACATGATTTTTGTCGATTATATGATAGCTCCCACAGTTTCAGTAAGTATTCAGTTTACCTCAGTTTAGGTTTGCTCGACCAAGTAATCAGATTTAGTAATTATCAATCAGTTTTACAAATTACTCATGTTATTCAGATCATGTCAGTACATGCTATACTTGGTCTTGTATTCTGAATTTTACATGTTCACGTTTTCATGATCAGTATCCATACGTGATCCTCAGTTTAGTTTTACAACATGTTCATCTTTACATGAGATTTACATACATTATTCATATTTTTACTACTTCCTAGCTTACAAAATCATTTTCGGCTCATGGTATATAGTCTTCTGTACTTTTATTCGAGAGGCTATAGGGCATTTAGGAAATGTTTCCCTTCTTTCATATCTCAGATCATATAGTAGAAGTGTTCTCCAAGAAACTTATGCAGATTCTTACGTTACTCCATTCATGTCAACTCTGCCTTATGTTTTAGGTAACAGAAATAGCCAAGCTTAAACCCTCACAGATCGAGTTTTTCAGATAGTCCCTATAGACAGTTATGGGATTACATATGGGCTCAAAAAGAATCCCACTAGTGCCTTTATTTTCCAAAGTATGAAATATTTCATTCATGATCATGAAAAATCATGCATTGAGCCGAAGTCAGATGTTCCCTCATATCCCTTCTTAGAATCCTACGATAACATATGATCTAGAGTTCGAAGCATGAACCCAGAAGTTTAGTACTAGTAAAGTAGGGATAGTGTTTATCTAGATTTAGTAGATTAAGTATCCATTGGGCTAGTTGTATGAAAGGTAAATCAGTAGGCTTGAAACAACATATGCAAGAATTTAAGTTTATAGATTCAAAGTTAAGTATGATGGTGTATGTTGGATCTAGAGGTGTACCCTAGGTGATATAGGATTGTATTATTTCTAAGTCTTACTATGTGTGCACGCTTAGATAGTACCCTTGAGTTGCTAAGTGTGAATGAGGCTAGTAGGGTAGTATATGATGTTCTTACCAGCTAAGCTATGGGCTATGGGTTGTTGATATCGGATATTCGATGTAATAGTACTTCTCATGGTTTGGAAAAAAATATAATCTTAGATATATGATATTAGTAAGATATGAAGGAAATAGGCAGATTATGTGTTTAATGAGGCAAGTATATTGTCAAGAAGAGTTGAAATTCTAGATAATGTGAACTCAAGGTATGGTGATACTCCTGAAGATTCTAACTTAGTTAGTGTCGTGCTCCATTTTTCTCACGAAAAGTGAGATTCGATGTGACAACCCTTTTTGGAATTGTTTAAAAAGTGTGAAGAGTCGCCACCTAATGAATTAAGGTGCATTAGGGCGCCATTCTAGGTCTAATTATGAACCTATTTTGTTATTTAGTCTTAGTTCACCAGAAATTTAGGTAAGGGTTCAAATTACCTTAAAAGGAAGGTGTTAGGCACCTTTCGAGGTCCAAAAAGGTAGTTCCCGACCAAATTTATATTTTACATGGGGATTCTATGTGATCAAATAAAGGTCACTTATTTTATTATTAACTTAATGTTAACTATGTGATAAAGTAATGAATAAATGAACATATTATTTGATTCTTCCTATTTGATAATTAGCTAAGTGATAAACAACATAGGAAAACATAAAAGAACAATAAGAATGACACAAATTATTACAAAAGGGGGAATGCTTAAATAAACTAACTACCCCAAATAGATAAGCAGATAAAGTAAAGAAAAACAAATTTGAAAATCAGTTAAGAAATAATTTTGGTTTTATTTGGATCAGAACCCCAACTTGTTAATCATTATTCGACTCATTAGCCGGCAACCAGATTCTTAGAAAAGTGACAATGTCATACGTCGTGTAATATATTTTGGGAATCATCACTTCTGAATATCTACCAACCCCCCACCTAGGATGGTTGTCAAACCTAAATGCGTTCTAAAAGAAAAGTTAAAACTAATGCCTCTAAAATACCTATCGTCCCAACCTATCGTCCAAGAGGCTTTATACTTTGCTACTTTGGAGTTATGGTCTAGACAAATAAAGCTAGGTTTCCTAGTGGAACTCAAAAAAGCGTGAAACACATTGGACAACAAGTAGCACATAAAGTCTCAAAGAAGCTTCTTGATTAATTTAGAGTTGATTAAAGTGATTAACATGTGAAGATAAGCAATTACTTTTTATTTAGTTAAGCCTATAGACATGGTATCTAGGTGTCCCATAATCATTTGTTGATGAGAGATAGTCATTAAGCCATTTCAAAACAGTGTCATAAATTTGTTAAAACATGTCAAAGTAAATATGATGGGGAATGATGCCCGTTAATTTATTGTTTAAAAAATACATTGTAAAAATATTTAGAGTATCATGAAACTATATCCTAATGCTGAAAATAATTAACCTGTAAGAAAGCACTTCTGAAAATTAATAAAAACAATGCTGGAAATCCATTTTTTGCATTCTGGAAATTTGTTTGAATATACTGGGAATCAATTTATGTTGCAAAGTAATCACTAAAAAACTGAACAATGATTTTATCGGAAATCTTTTTTATCGTAAACTGTTTAATTGGAAATTATTTTTCAATTATTGGAAATTGATTCTTAGAGGCTGAAAAAATAATGTTGACATGTTGGAAATTAATAAAAATTAAGCAGGGGCATAAATACAGACGTTGAACATTAATCATTTTACCATCGGTTAAAATAATATACTAGAGCTTGATACGTCAGAGAGTTAATTAAACTCCTAAAATAGGATATCTAGGTGACAAAATAAGTTTGTTATTAATCTTAATTCAAAGTTTGACTAAGTGATCCATGTAGAAAATAAAACACATAAATCCCACCCCCCAAATAGTCCCCGTAGTTTATCATTACACGAACATTTATACAATATTACAGACCAATATAAGAGAAACATAGAAACTAAACTAAAAGGCCGCCCCTTTCCTAAACTCCCGAGCAACTCTTCAAATCCCACATATTTCTTAAGGATGCCTATTAAACACAAGCGAAATTGCTAACCAAGCATAAAAAGGGTCAAGCATTAAAACACGGTCCTAAATGGGGAAACAATATAGCAAACAACAAACACTAATATTGAACCATTACTTTGAATTAGATCCTATAGACATGTTTTATAATATCATAAGGTCATCACGTAAGATATGAAAATTTCATCACGTAAGATATGAAAATTACATCGATAGAAAAATTACCAATAACCCATAAAAAATAATAAAAAGGACCTCGGCGAAGCAATTGAAGGAATAGCACGGGACCCAATGCCTTCTTAAAAATGCCTAGCGGAACTTGAAAATATTTTTAAACTTGTTTATAGAGAAAGATATGGCTAGTGGTGAGTATAATGTCATATCAAAAAGTGTCATCTATGAATGAATAAGAAGTGTTTATATAGTGTCAGAGAAAATTAAATCAGCCCAAACATAAAAGGAAAAGAAATATTTAACATCTTAACACCTTCGATTACTAAAGTCTTTTTCCATAAATAACAAGATTGATATTATATTAACTCAGTCAAAGTAAGTCAAGGAAGGAAGATATCAATCAATCACAACTTTCTTTTTGGCCTATGTGCTAATTAAGGCAATTGTTACATTAGTGTAAAATTGGTTCAAGATACAAAAGAAAAATACTAATCAGCAGAGACCTTTTCATATATGTGATATCCATGTAAAATTCAATCAAAGTAAGAAAAATATTTAAAACAACCAATCACATTATTTTTCTTAATCAAAGTAGACTGAATCAATTATGACTGAATCAATTAGAAACAAATTCACCATAAGCAAAACGATTTCTTGGGATAAATAAGAAAACAGGCGTACACTTTAATGCTTACCCTACATAGAAAAAAATTAGAACATAAATGATTAATCACATGAAATATTACTTTCCTTAATCACAATAACTTGAATATGCACACATCAACTCAAATCCTTAAAATTATATACACAATCAGTCTAAAAAATATTCAATCAACAATAATCAAATATTTTTTTGTCTTGAACATTAAGTGTATAGTCAGAATCAAATTCTACCAACATCAACTAACACAATCCACATATGAGAACAATGACCTCAGGATTTCAGTAAACACGAATCAACAACCTAACAGAAATTCAAAGTTAAAATTAACCATCACAAAATTTAGGGTATTCCCTATACACATGAGATTAGAGGGTTCAACTAAAAAATTCTCAATCAAATTCCATCAATTTAAATCCAATAAAATCAATCATAAGAGGGAAAATAATAATAATAAAGGAGTAGACGAAAAACAAAGTAACAAACCTGGACGGATTTTGAGAATCCATCATAGGACTTACTTTTTTCTGGTGTCAGTTGGCCGAGGTTTGGATCGGAGTTGAGGAAAAAGTGTGATGGGGATGCATATACAAACAACAGCGATGGCTGTATGAGTTCTCCGATGGTAGCATTGCACTTGGCGGGTGCTTTCCGGAGCAACGTTGGTTGAAACCCGAGGAGTTTGGTTGGCGGTGGTTTAATGGGTTTGTCGTGGCTGGTGGCAATGAAGAAAAAGAAAATTGGCAAGATGAGGAATGGAAAAGAAGAGGAGGATTTGACGGAGGGAAGAGAGGCGAAAGACCGATAGGGTTGCGCCGGTTAGTGGTTCACCAGCGGTGGAAAGAAGAGAGAGAAGGGGATGGGCGACTATTTTGGTAATGAGGGTTAGAGTTGTGGTTACTTTGGTTTAAAGTAAAGAAGGGATGATTTAATCTCAGATATTAGATCAAATTTCATCGATGTTTGAGATTAAAAATTGAGTTTAAAGTTTAGGCTTTGTAAAAAAATGAATTGAGGAGATATACGGTCAAAATTTACATTAATTAAGTATAAAAGTGGTTAGAAATTAATTGTAGAAGAGTTACGTTAAATTTGCTGCTATTATTATAATAATATAATAAGGTGTCGCTATTAAAAATAGACAATACAGGTAAAATTAATATTACGTAAAATATTTTGCAAAATTATCGTTAATAATAAATTAGTTGCAAAATTAATAATAATAATAATAATAATGAAAACTAGACAGTATATTTGTAAATTGCGAGTGTGCATATTTGCAATAAGATTTAATAAATATTTATACAATTATCTAAAATATTATGTTTAAATTAATAAATAAAATAACAACACATTAAAATCTAATTGATACAAGAATAATGTGTAAAGTTATCAATATTTGAAATTAATAATTTTGATAAAACAGTAGCCCAAAAGGAGTATCAGGAGGTCAAAATTAGGTGTCAACAATCAGTATTTAAGTTATTATATAATGATTAATGAGGCTATAAAAAGTTAAGAGTTCTATCTCAGAAGGAAGTACTAGCAATGGATTTTACATTTTCAGGTGTAGTCTTTCAGGATGAGTTTAGAATTTATGTGTTTATTATATCTTGGACTCTAGAGTAAAGTGGTCATAGTTCACCTTAGTTTTTATTGAAAAGGGTCCGTAGACTAAGAATGATGACCTAAAGTTAAGGTGGAGATGATAGAACAAGGAGCCAAGTTAGGCTCTCAGATTCTAGTAGTAATGCCAGTGTGTTGTAGAACAACAGTAAGGGAGAAAGATGCCCGACCCATTCTTACATCAATGCAAATTTTTGTACTTCAGTCATCACGACATCTACTCATGCCTTACATGTCAGCTCCAAGATTATAGCTCATAATCATGCATTTTCCATATAATTATACATGCTTTCTGTTCCTAGTATTAGGAATTCTAGTACACTCGGCAGTGCAAATCATATTCCATGAATTTATGAACTTTAAACTCAGGTCATAGAGCTCATGACTCAAGTACTCATGCTTTACAGTATGTTCAGTTCAGGAACTCATGCAACACTTTTAATGATCAGGAAAATTCAAATTATGTCATGTATGTCCTCAGTTTAGATCACTTTAATGAATCCATGGTGTGGAAACTCTATTCCTCAGGCCTCAGTTAAGTGTCCAAGTTATGCATAGTATTCTTTCATGCTTCAGGTCCTTATGTTCTAACTTTTCAATGACCTCTCCTTATGTCAAGATAGTGGTGATGAATAATTTTTAGATGAGAGTACGTAAATGTTTCGTATTAGGAAAAGATCATGGTATGATTGTTCTATGTAAGGATATAAACTTGAAGGAATAATGAGGTAAAACTTTTGATATATGTCTTAGGTAGTTGAAATTTTAGGTGTGTTTTCTTGGGGACAGTGCATGGAAGTTGTTATTGATAGAGGTATTACAGAATTTGGGAAAGATTCTTTGATGGGTTGTTTGCCTAGAAGTTCATATATGGTTATAATCATAGACTTGAACGTCATGTTGGTATATAAGTGGATGGGCCTAGTAAGAGGTTGAATTTACTTGTTGAAGTGGTAAGAAGAATTATTCTTGAGATGAGAGCTGTGAAGCACACATAGGGTATCGAATTCATGGCTCAGACTAGAATTATGGTGTGACATTTAGTACTTTGTAATTTCAAGTTAGGCTTGAACATGGAGAGAGTATGTAGTTCAACTCAGACTTGGGCTGAAGTAGTTATCTGTACCCATGTAAGGATTATAAATTGAATCGAATTAGCATGGTATTCAAGATAACAAGTATGGTTGAGGGAGTATTTGAGAAATGTGGCTAAGTTTAAAATTTAGCAGTTACATTGCCTAAGGCTTGGTAATTCTATCCCATCTATGTTTTATAGGCCTATTTTCTATGTTGAAAGTTATAGCCATATTAAGATTCTTTATTCAGATATCTTATTGAGGTCATGCCCAGGATTCTTTGCTCCTTAATGTTATTAGAACTTCTTAGCAAAATTATTGAAGAAATACTCTAGCTGAGTATAAACTTTCAGAATGAGTTAGTCCGTATAGCCAATAATTCAGTTTAGTAATCAGACAGATAAGCTCCTATAGATTTCCATCTTTTCATCTCATCTTACTATCCACAGTTTCATGAATGTGGCTATTCGATAAGGTAATTCATTCATGTCCATGCAAGTTGTGAATTTAGTTTAGTTCATGCATCATGTCAACGATTCAGATATTTGTCATGATTTTGTTCGTAAGTGTTTAGTGAATGATCTAAGTTTTCTAAGTATTCCAGCTCAGACAGTGTAATACCCATTGTCCTTGCATAATGTACTTGGTGATGCCATGAAGCCCTTTTCTTTTGATTCATATACGTGTTTTGTTGAGGGACAGTTCCTAATGAGAAGTTACGTACTTTATTCCATCTCGAGTAACTCTTAGGGTTTTGTTCCATTTGTTATCACTTCGCAATTGTATATGAATGATCATATCATGAACATTTCAAGTGAGTTCTAAACTTTCAGCATGAATCGGCTCCTAATGGTTAATAAAGTCAAGTCAACTAAAAAATCAATTTCATGATAAAAGTTTTAATATTTCATCTCAGCTACATCTTTCAATAGTAGACATGTCATGTGTAACTTATTCCATACTTCTAAAGTTTGAATAAATTCCTACCCATCATTCGAAGACGAATGATTCCAAGGGTGAGATAATTTAACACCCCACATTTTTTAGCTAGAAATTAAACCGTTGTTCCTACATGTGTAAACTCTAATCCCATTATTGGTTTTTGAATAAATGTTTCATGATCATTAGCCTAGAGTGAAAAGTTCTTATGAGGTGGAAAAATGTTCATATGAATCACTTAGAGCAAAGTTGAGCTAAGGGCCTTTTATTCAGCCAAATTTTTGTATTCAATTTTACAAGGGTCATTTTTGAATGTGTATAACTTCTTAAATATATGTAATTTTGCATCTCAAGACCCACCAAGTTATAGATAACTTAATTTGCTTCCTTATGATGCCAAATTTGCCTTAATATGATATCCGGGGGAAAGTTATGACCATTTTTGTGAGGAAATGTGAGTGTAACACCCCGTGCTTTTAACGCTCTATCAATGCATTCAAAATGAACTTTAGTACCCATTTTTTGATGTTAAAACATGTTTAGATGTCATGGGTTGAGTTGGTGTGTTTTTGGACATTGGAATTAGGTTTGCGTCGCCAAATAGACCCTCCGCTAAGGCTATGCATCGTATGACAAATGCCAATAGCCACTGGATGGGGTGTGCTTTTGGTGTGCCCCACATATCCTCAGGTGTGCTTTTGGCATTAGCTGCCCACCCTTAGGTGTGTTTCGGCTGTGTGCGCGCAGCAAAAGCAAAGTGCCAAAGTTGCTCCGTTTTAACTTAATTTAAGGGCGTTGAGGACTTTTCACACCCCTAAACCTTTTCTAGCATTCTTAAACGAATTAAGGGGTCTTAAAACATATTAATTCCATGCCCTTAACCTCCCAAGCATCTAACACACCCTTCCCCTCTTCCCAAGAACAAAATTCAAATTTCTTCCCTCAAGAATTCAAGAATTCAACTTCCAATTTCAAGCCTTCTCAAAGAAGTCATCTAATTAAGGTATGCGGGGTATTCATCAATGGGTTTCTTTTACACATTGGGCCCAAAAATCCTCTTTTAGGTTAAATTATGAATTATACTCTAATTTATGATCAAGTTCAATGCAAATCATGAAATTCCTCCATGTTTCCTCATTGTTTTACATTCAAGTTATGCTAATAGTTTTACTCCATAAAAATTATGATCCTACATGCTGAGAGTTCCAAAACCCCATGTCACATTCAGTTAAAATCATGTCAAAAATTCTCAACTTATGGTTTAAGCTGTATAAATATGATATTTTCCCAAGGTTAACTCATTCTCATGTTTACATTCATGAAATTTATCAAACTATTGAAATATCTCATATTTTGGGTCTTTGAATTATGATTTTATGTCATTATTTTAAGTGTTGTTATTGATGTTTTGTAATTATTCAATGCTAGCGGGTTATGAACACCCGATACCTACATGTTTACTTACGGTCCAGACCTCTCAAATAATGAATCAGTCAACTCATGATTTTATTGTTAAACTTAGTTTGTAATGATCACATTGAGCACTATCAGTTTACAAGTTTATAATTACTTCAGAATCTGTATGCACTGTTGTTTTCAAGATACCATGACCTGAGCTTATCAGTTATCAGTGCATGCACTAGTTAGTATTTCAGTGTTTTCCTGTTGGGAGTAGGATTTAGCAACGAGTGGAAAGTGTGGGTTCAGTGCATCCTACTTCCCAAAAACTACGTGCCACCATAGGTTTAGGGGCCTTGCTAGAGAGTGTTTCCCCTTGACCGATATGGGATTAGCTTAGCGATCCCTCCAGTTCAGGTTCTACTCTAATGTCAAGGATAGAACACCCTCCTCAACGTGGGTTAGGCATTGGACTTCATGATATCTCATTTGGTTTATGTCAGTTTCATGATAGCTCCCATAATTTCAGTTAGTATTTAGTTTACTTCAGTTTAGGTTTGCTTGACCAAGTAATCAGATTTCTATTCAATTAGTTTTACAGATTACTCATGTTATTCAGATCATGCCAGTACATGCTATACTTTTCTTATATTCATAGTTTTACATGTTCACGTTTTCATACTCAATATCCATACATGATCCTCAATTCTATTTTACACCATGTTTAGCTTTACATGAGATTTACATATAGTATTCATATTTCTACCGCTTTCCAGCTTACAGAATTATTTTTGGCTCATAGTTAATAATTATCACTATGACTTATTATTTTCACGTATAACCATGTTTTAAATATATGTTTCAACAAATAATTTATATCCTCAGTTTTAAATCATGTTTTAATTACTTTCATGATTTAGTGCATGTCTCCATATACTCAGTACATTCCAAAGTAACGACCACATATTTGCATCTATGGCTATATTTCTTTGTTATGTAGGTACCAGATATGGTTCACACATCAGGATCAGACAGTTGTCAGCTTTCATCTAGCAGGTGATAAGTCCTTTTATTTTGGAGACTCTAGTCCATTGTAGTTCATGTGTTGTATTTTGATTATCCATATGTATTGATTAGTTGTAGTTGGAGACATGTCCCAGCTATCTATGTTTGGTATAGTAGAGGCTTCATAGATGGTCAGTCAGAGTCAATCATGTAATTCAAGTTCTTTCTTCAGATTTATCATGATGTAAACTATTACAAAATCTTATTTATTTAGATTTTCTCATGACTATTACATTTTTAATTAGTTGCTCAAGTATCATGTAGTACATGGGTTAGCTTGGGATCATTTGTGGTTCCAAGCACTATGTTACGACTAGGGGGTAGCCTCGGGTCATGACACCCATATTTAATCGAAACAACCTCAGATGAAAGTTTAGATGGTTCCATTGAGTCTAAAATATTAAATTCGGTATGGTAGCATATTTCATTTATGCGTATGGGGTTTCGAACAAATTTTAAGCACCCAATTGAAGTCCATTAAGACTTAGAAAAATCTGATGCAGCTGCATCCAGTACAGCCAACCGTTGCCCATCGCGATTGTGAGGTTAGGGCCGTATTTGTGAAGGGTAAACCTTTTGACCATCTTGGAACAAGAACTCCTTCTGGTGTCTACAATGAAGGGTTGAGCCAACCTGAATGCTCTTCCTCTTTATGATTGCGACACCTCCCATAACATTTGCAGTCCCCCTTGCTACACTTTCACGGTTGTGACATGTTCCTTGTATTTACGGTGAATGATTATTCTCACATCTCAATCGCAGCCAGGGGTCCTCACAATCACGATTAGTAACCCCTAGGCCTATATATTATTGTCTTCTATGATTTCTTCTATTTTATAAGTTTGAATTTGTCATTATTGAACCCTAAAGCTTGGAGAAAAGTTAGAATTCATAAATCGGAGTTAGAGATATGTAGGGGATGTTGAGGTGACCATTTTACATTAATTCCTTTATAAGTTTTTGACCTAAATCCTTTGTTTAATTCTTTATTTTTCTCCTAAAATCTTTAACACTGCGGACTGATTTGGTTCTCAATTTGTAGCCTATTTATGCTCAACTTTTGAATACATTGTCCTTGTCCTTCGAGGACCACGTGATGGATTCAATTTTAGTATTCTGTTAATGAGCCCCACAAATCCATTTTGACCCAATTTTGGGATCCTAGAGTTTTATATTGTAATATGGGTCTCATTTTACACATATTGATGTACTAGATTATTGTTTTGATAGTGCAACATCATTTTTTGTATTGTGGAACAAAAATAAGTTTTTCTTGAATGGTTCGGGAATGCGATTCAACATTAAGGTATGCTTCGGCCTACTTTTATTTGTAAGATTGGGTATTGTATAGATTGCTTACTAGGTAGAGATTGTAGGATAGGATTTGATCTGAGGTGGATTTATGCACCTTAGTGTTGTTATCCTTGCTTATTTAGCCTTGTATTAAGGAAAACTTGTGTACTTAATGAGTGAATAATGATATAATATAGTGTCTAAGTGTTTATGTATTTGATTATAATGATTAAGGTGTCTTTCAAACATGTTTGTACTTAATTTGGTCACTTAGAGTTCAAATGAGAAAACCAGTGTTACTAGCTTGAGCTAGGTGTTTGACTAGTTGATCTCGATGGATTCTAGCGGGTGTAATAAGTTCATAATGGTATGATTGTGTAATTATGTGTGTAACAATTTTATTATAGTATTTAAAGTGCAATTGAATTGAGCCAAGAGTCAAAACTAAGTGAACGATTAAAAGGTGCAAAACTTGTATTCTTAGCTTAAGTTTCTAGTTCATCGTCTTGGATGTTGTATTTTTTTGAGCTCTAATTTGTTGTGTTTAATGATATAGGATGCTTGTTAAGTTTATTATGATGATATATTAAGTATTTACAAGCTTCAAATCAAGTAGAAACAACACCAAAAGGCTTGGAATGGATCAACGAAAGCACAAGACACAACTTGATGTGAATTGGGCACCTTGGATGTAAAGGACGCGTCGCGTACCAAAACAAGGGAAAAATGTTGTGTACCATATATAGGGAGATTCATAAGTGTCCCAAAATAGTGGGTCTCCACCATAAGGGTACATCGTTCAGCCAAACGCGGTAAATTAACCCCGCGATGTAGCCTAGTAAAAAATCGGCAGTTTTTTCCTCCTATAAATAGGACACTTGTACTTGATGTTAGATACCTCGAACGAATTTGAACCTTAGAGAGGATCTGGAAAACAATTCAACTAGGGTTTGTATTTCTTTAATTTATATTTTTAATGGATTTTATCATGTGTTTGTTCATCTTGATTATGCTTATGTCCATTAGTAGCTAAAAGCCCCCTTTCCGGGGTTAAGGCCAAGAACATATTTGTTATTGATTTGAATTGTTTTTTTTTTTTGGATTTCTTATCATATTTGGTTGTTTTTTTATCCTTGATTTAACTATTTTAAGGAGTATCTAACCTTAGAATACATATATTGTCGACCTTGTGATCTTAGGAGGGGAAATTGGAAGATAGAACATGGGGATGAATCGAACAAGGTTCTTATTATTTTATAAAATAAGAAATTTGAATTAACATCTAGGATAGGGTTATACCTAAAAGCCTTGTTTGGTTCACATGTTGGATGATATATTAATGCATCTAAATAGATTATTACATCCCCTCTCAATGGTGTAGTTGTAATGTCTAGTTAGGTGTAAGGTTAGAGGTCGGGAGACCATTATCATATGATAAAACCTACGAATCAATAACCAAGATAAGTAATCTAATGAATGACGTTCAATAGTGTAGTACAATTTTTCATAGTGGTTTAACCCTGGGTTTTCATCCATTGACTGTCCAAAGTCTTTACTTTTTCACTTTATCTTAGTTTGCTTTTAGTTTATAAACTTTCACAACTTTTTTGGTTATGTTTGCACTTGTTTAATCTGAATTTTAAAGTGGAATTGGATAGTTGTCAACACAAGTCTCTGAGGGATCGATATTCGACTTTTCGTAAGGCCACTGTATTACTTGGTGAGACCATGTACACTTGCGTGTGTGCTTGGGTGCAAGAAGTTTTTGGCGCCGTTGCTAGGGATTTGTAAATAGGCAACTATTTTAGTTTTAGTTTAGCTATATTGAGTTGTATATAGTTTAGTAGTTATTTTTTCTTTTTAGTTTTTTTACTTTTTTCTCACACTTCTTGATATGTCATCCTGGGATAGATGGTTTCGAGTGATGACAATTCTTGTTGTTTTTATGGGGGACCCCGTCAGAAGGCTTTTTGTCCAGATTTTGATAGAAGTGCATGAACGGGACCTTCGCAATATGAGGTGGATACTGTTCGATCTCTAGAATGGACCACAAGTTGGTGTATGGTTTGTGGCAATAGTGGTAATTCTACAGCTATGTGTGCTGTCAATCCCGATTCAGTAATATTTATGGGCTTTGCTCAAAGGCTATATTATGTGAACACTTGCAATCAAACATTGTAGACTCATCCACCAATTCAATCATGGAACAACCATAAAAAATAGTTTCAACAGCAAGTTCAGAATAATTAGGCGTAAGACCCCGCAAAATCCTAAGCTTAACTCAGTCTTTCGAGCTTGCTAAGGGTCCCAGACTTAGAAAATTTTAGCCAAGTATTCAAACTTAGTTTCATTTTAGCATTCATAAGCTCCTAACTCTATTTCACGACCTCTATGACCTTAAGATGTCAATCTTTAGGTTAATTCATGATCAGGAATGTCAGTAGGTGTTCCCAGATGAGTTTCGTATTTTTCGAACCTTGTTTGAACCACGTTTGGGAATCCAAAATAGTGTATTGACGTAATATCAGTGTGGCGCATCGGCCATCGTGTCGATCAATATTTTGCTTGGCTCACAGTGGTAATTTCCAGTGAACCGATGCAGACTCGATGCAGCGCGTTGTCTATCACATTGATGCCAACAACACAGCACATGGGTCTGCACGTTGATATTTCAATGTTCAGTCATTAAAAATTCGTACTTTTAGGGGTAGCTGGGTCTTTTTCCCATGGCCTACAACCCCCATAACACTAGATTTAGCCCTCAATTAACAAATTATATTCATTCTTTTTCAAAATACTCAAGAACAAAAACCCTAGAAGATTAAATTTCAAATTCAAGACTCAAGATTCCACCGTTAATCTTCAGGAATTTAGCAACCAAGGTATGTCAAGGGTTCATCCAAGGGTTCCTTCCACCCTTGGAGTCTAAGAAACTCTTTTAAATTTCAAGTAGGTTGATTTGATGCTTTCCATGATTTGGATTCAAATGTATTCATGCTTATAATGTTGATTGGATTTCCATTCCAAGATTAAGTGCAAGATTTATGTAAAAACAACTATTATGTGTGTATTATCATGCAAAATAATGTTAAAGCCTTGAAATTGTGGTTCTCATGTGTTGATTAGTACTATGTGTGTATACAATGCCTTCCAAGTGTTTGATGAGTTGTTCATGAGAAGTAAACAATGAAATTATATCATGTTAGCATGTATTCAAGTTCATGTCATGGAAGTGTTTTCTAGAATGTCCCAATTAATGATTGATGATCAAGTAGTTATTTATCTTGTTTCAAGATTGTGCCATGTCTTATAATTTATGCTATCGAGTTTTGGGGGTATTTAATACCCGACAATTTAGCTGATTACCTAGAGCCATGGTCAGTCTCAGGATAGTGGCAGTCATGTCACAATCAGTAGTACTCTCAGTCAGTTATAGAACTCAGGAAGAACTTAGTTAACTTATTGTTAGTCTAGTCCAGTTCAGTATTCAGTTCAAACTTCAATAAATTCAGTCAGTTAACAGAATTCAGTAGTATTCCATCAGTCAATGGAACTTAGTGAACTCCATTTAGTTTAGTTAAATAGTATGATTAGTAGCAGTTCTGTATAGCTTTGAACAGTTTAGAAATTAGTCCAGTGTCTATACAGTTGGGAGTAGGATTCAGCACCAAGTGAACACAAGGATGGGGATTCACCTACCAATAAAGGGTGTGAGCTTAGAAGCAGTTGTTGTGTTCCAGAACTATGTAGCCAATATAGGTTGAGACATCAACCTGCCAGTTTAGGGTTGATGAGGTGATCTACCTGCTAGTTGAGGGTGCTACCGATCTCATTTAGAGCACTTGCCAGATGAGGGTGACTCAGCTTGTCTTTACCCATGGCACGGTATTGACGCCCTTCCAACCGGAGTTCCAGGTTAGAACCCAATCTATTCAGAAAGGGGCATGTCAATTAGATGATTACCTCCCACAGTCTCAGTTCAGTTCCAGTCTCAGAATAGAACTCAGTTAAGTTTTATAGATTTAGGACTATCAGATACAGTTACTTAGCTCAATACAAAACTCAGTATAGTTCCACTGAATCAAGACTGTCAGATACAATTATTTAGTTATTATTAATTTAGTATCAGTATACTTTGATATCAGTTAATCAATATTCAGACTCAGTATTCAGTGTTATCACGAGATTTGTTACAGTTTACGTATCCATGCATGTACTCTCACTCAGTTACATTCATGTCATTCAGTCAGTATTGTTCATGCATATGAACCCATGCATTTCGGCCTACCTCACTTAGCATACCAGTATATTCAAAGTACTGACACATACTTTTCTCTTGCGCTATGATGTTTTATACCATAGGTTCAGACGCACGGGCTCCTGAGCACCCTTAGCAGTTCAAAACTTCAACAGTCAAAGTTAGTAGTAAGTCCTCAAAGTTATTATCTTAGCATTTAGTTTATTTTAGTAGTTTGAAGTTAGTTGGGGACTTGTCCCATCAACTCCATATTTCAGACAGTTCAGAGGCTTTTTCAGACTAGAGTGTTTTTAGACGGATGTTTCAGTTTGGTATTGTTATACCATATTTAGTTCTATTATAGTATTGAACCTTATGTCATGTTTTTTGCCTAATTACTTCATAGTTGCGGTACTACTATTCAGTTATTGCAGCAGGTACTAGTCATGGGTTAGCTTGTTGTCCTTCAAAATTATGAGCACCGTGTAGCGCCTGGGGTACAGACTCAGGGATTTACAAACTTGGTATCAGAGTCAGCTCAACAAAGTCCTAGGAAGTCTAAAAACTGCATTTAATAGAATCTTATGCATGGGTGTATAGTGCACCACATTTATGGACAAGAGGCTGCGAGGTGTTTTAGGAAAAGTTTCCCTTCTTTCAGTATTTATGTCGTGCAAGTGAGCAGGAGCTCCATTTAAAATCTTTATCTAATCTAAGTTTCTCTTTAATTTACAAAACATGCCTCCAAAGAGAACTAAGGGAAGAGGAATGGGAGACCAGCCAGAACCCCAGCCCATCCAGCCAGATCCTCTAGATGAACACGTCTCCCACGCTGAGTTCAGAGCTACTTTCACCACCCTATCTCATTCTGTGGCAGCCCAGAATAAATGTCCAGCTGTTGTTCTGGCCATCCTATTGGCCAACACTGCTACTGCCAGGATTTTGGATTTTACCCGAATAAACCCTTCATCTTTTACTGGGTCTAAGTCAGATGATGACCCTCAAGAGTTTCTTGATCAAGTGTAAAAATTTACAAATATTATGGGGGTGACTGCTGTTGAGAGCACTGAGTTGTCCGCATATCAGTTATAGGATATGGACTACTCATAGTTCAAATAGTGGAAAGCAGAAAGGGCCACAGATGCAGGGCCATAGAATGAAAGGAGTTTGCTACTGCTTTTCTGGATAGGTTATTCCCATTGGAGTTGAGGAAAATGAAGGTTTTGGAGTTTATAAGTCTGAAGCAGGGAAACATGACAGTGAAAGAGTATTCTCTAAAGTTTACTCAATTAGCCAGATATGCTCCTCATGTGGTAGAAGATAGCAGATCTAGGATGAGCAAGTATGTGTCTGGAATGGCTAATAGTGTGGTCAAGGTGTATAGGATAGCAATGTTGATTAAGGAGATGGACATATCCAGGCTCATGGTCCATGCTCAGCAGATAGAGAAGGCTAAGAATATGGAGAAAGAGAGGGAAAACAAGAGAGTGGGAATGGGTAGTTTCAACTTTGCTCAATCTAAGTCAGAGGGTGGAAATCATTCTTAGTTCCACCTAAAATCCTCAGTTCCAGCTCCGTCCTCAGCTATTGCTCCTGTTCTAAAATTCAGAGACGGCAACAGAGATAGGGCATCAGGACCTAATCTCCAGGATAGTGTT
Source organism: Capsicum baccatum var. pendulum (assembly GCA_030864225.1). Taxonomy (NCBI): domain Eukaryota; kingdom Viridiplantae; phylum Streptophyta; class Magnoliopsida; order Solanales; family Solanaceae; genus Capsicum; species Capsicum baccatum. The sequence continues at coordinate 77,159,261 of CM061557.1, read as the reverse complement.
AGCAGCGCTCGAACCAATCCCCCTTCTTAAAAATATGGCAAAAATCACCAGGGTATATGCAGAGCAGGCAACAATGTTTGTTTTGAGTATGGAAAGCTAGGCTATAGTGTTAGAGATTGGCCCTAGTCAGGTTCTCAGGGTCAGTATAACCGTCTCCCAGCTCAGTCTGGTCACCCAAATCAGCAGGGTGCCACTTCTAGTGCCACCAGTGGGTAGTGTCCAAATAGACTCTATGCTCCTAAGTCTCGACAGGATTAGGAATGTTCTCCTAATGTGGTCACTGGTATGTTACATGTTTTCCATTTACATATTTATTATTTTCTAGATCCAAGAGAATCGTTGTCCTTTGTTGCTCTATATATAGCCGTTGATTTCAGAGTCAGTCCTAAAATTCTAGCAGAGCCTTTCTCAGTCTCTACGCAAGTGGGTAAATCTATCATAGCCCAACGGGTATACAGGAAATGTGCAGTTATGATATCTCAAAAAGGCACTTCAGCAGACTTAGTTGAGTTAGAGATGACTAATTTTGATGTCATTCTCGGCATGGATTGACTTCATTCCTGCTATGCCTCAGTTAACTTTAGAAACAAAATTGTCCAATTTTAGCTTCCGAATGAACCTTTCTTAGAGTGGAGGGGTAGTACTTCAGTACTTAGGGGTCAACTTATTTCTTACCTTCGGGCGAGAAAGATGATATCTAAGGGATGTGTTTACCATCTCATTTGAGTCCAGGACTCTAGATTAAAAACCCTTACTCTTGAATCAGTGTTAGTAGCATGTGAATTCCCAGATATGTTTCCTGAAGATCTTTTTAGAGTTCCTCTCGAAAGGGAAATCGACTTCGAAATAACCCTTCTTCTAGATACTCAGCCCATATCTATTCCACCATATATAATGGCACATGTAGAACTCAAAGAATTAAAAGAACAGTTAAAGGATCCCCTAGATAAGGGATTTATCAAACCTAGTATGTCCCCGTGGGGCGCACCAGTTTTATTCGTGCAAAAAAAAGATGGTTATCTCAGAATATGTATTGATTACTGTCAGCTAAATAAATTTATGGTCAAGAAAAAATATCCACTTCCCATAATCGATGACTTGTTTGACCAGCTTCAGGGTGCCAGTTACTTTTCTAAGACAGAGCTCAGATCGGGCTATTATCAGCTCAGAGTCAGAGAATGTGACATCCCAAAAATAGCCTTAAGAACTTGATATGGTCATTTCAAATTCTTATTCATGTCCTTTGGACCTAACAACGCCCCAGCAGCCTTCATGGACTCGATGAACTATGTGTTCAAGCAGTACTTAGACATATTCGTCATAGTCTTCATAGATGACATTCTTGTCTACTTTGCAGTGAGTATGATCATGCGAACTATCTCAGAATAGTATTGTAGACTCTCATAAAGCATCAGCTATTCACCAAATTCAGAAAATGCAAATTTTGGATAAGGTCAGTAGCCTTCCTTGGCCATATCATTTCCGATGATGGCATTAGAGTTGATCCTCAAAAGACTAAAGCAGTGCGAAACTGGCCTTGACCCATCTTTCCATCAGATATTAGGATTTTCTTGGGCTTGGCTGGCTAATACCGATGGTTTGTTGAGGGATTTTCTTCTATTGCATCCCCTATATCTAGATTGAATCAGAAGAAAGTCAAATTCCAGTGGTCAGATTTGTAATACTCGTGCTTTTTCTTAGCTTGAAAATCATCTCAAGGATGTTAGAACTTGCTTTGAAATAACAATTCATTCTTATACACGTGGTATTTCCATAATTTTGACTTTTTATCACGTGGGAAATTGAATAAGCTTTCCATCGATATATAATTCACCCAAGTCCGACACCCGAGCAAAGAGTTAGGTCATTTTTAGTGAGACAGTGTTTGACCTAAGCCTTCAGTGCGTCACAGAGATAACTCAAATGGCAATTGTCAATTTCCAGTATTGGTCTGTGATACTGGCGCATCGCGCCAAACTTCCAGGTCATAGATAAGGTGGAAACGTGATAGCTCTACGTTGCGCCACCGTGCAATTTCCCAATTGTCAATTTCCAGTGACACGACGCGATAACGCCGCATCACACCAAGGGCCCAATTCGAGAAATTTTACTGAAAATTAAAATTTTGTTTCCCAGGTTACAAGGGTCAATTTGCCCCCCTATATAAGCTTCCAAACGTGGGATTTAACCCTTATTCATCCAAAATATTGATGTTTTTCTCAAATACTCTCCAGAACTCAAGCTAGGGTTTTCATAGAAGGTTTAATTTCAAGAGGGTTTCACCATCAATCTTTATGAAATCACGAACTAAGGTATGCATAGTGTTCATTCATGGACTCCTTTCATCCATGAAGTCCAAGAATTTCTTTTCTATACTCAAGTTGTGGATTTTCTATATGTTTTCATGTTTTGGCTACTCATTTTCATGTTTGATAGATGTGAAATTGGATTCTACTCCATGATTGTTGATAGTTTCTATGTGGGTTTAATTACTATAGCCATAGATTCATGCAACTTATCTTTTAAACCCTTGATTGACGAAATTAGAATTGAATAATGATGTTTACATGTACTATGTCTGTCATATGCTTGATTAAATGCCTAGATGAAGGAATATTGTCTAACAAGCATGATATCATGAAATCCCCATGTATGCACTAGATCATGCCTATTACATGTTTGATGAAATGCTTCTATGAAGGTAGTATGTATTATGAAAATAGTCAAGTCTTCAAGTAAATCATGTTGTCAGTTTTCTCCTATCTTAGTTATGTGCCTAGATCCATGTCATGTTTTCATGATACTCTCAGTCAAGCTATGAACTCTTAGACTTCAGATAGTCTTATGACTCAGGAAAAATCTCTATGATCTCATGACTCAATCAGTTGTTAGATATCAGTAGTATTCTATTAGCCACGAAAATTCAGTAACTCAGTCCATGCCTAGTTCAATTTAGTAAATCATGTTTAGTTTCCATTTAGATAAGAGTAGGAATTAGCACCAAGTGAACCCAAGGATGGGGACTCACCTGTTATACGAGGTTGTGATTCTTAGAAGCAATCCTTGCATTCCAAAATTATGTAGCCAACATAGGTTGAGACATCATAGCCTGCTATATGAGGGTAGATAAGGTGGCTTAACCTGTTATGTGAGGGTTCCCACCGTTTTCGCTAGAGTTACATGTTATATAAGGGTTACTCACATGTTGTCCTTACCAGTGGCGTAGTATTGACACCCTTCCAATCAGGGCATAGATTGGACCTCAGCTCAGCTATTACAGCACATTTGGGGCATGTCAATTAGATACTACTTCCCACAGTTTCATGATACAGAATCAGGACTATCAGATAAAGTCAATCAGTCTTAGTAATAGAACTCAGATAGTTTTTCAGATTTCAGGACTGTCAGACACAGTCAACTCAGACGTAGTATGGAACTTAGATAGTTTCATTAGATTCAAAACTGTCCTGTTCTCAGTTATATTTAGATACAGTCATTCATGTTATCAGTTATGTCATGTTATCAGTATCCATACTCAGTAGTTATGTTACCACAATATCAGTATCATGTTATCACTTTGTCAGTTACAGTTGCATATTTATATATGCATTCTCACATTCATGTTAAACAGTCAGTTAGTATTGATCATGCATACAAACCCTTGCATATAGCGTACCTCACATGCATACTCAGTACATTGCATTGTACTGATGCATTTGTGCTATGGTGCTTTCTTTTTATGTTACATCATAAGTTCAGAGACACGAGTTCTAGACCAGCAGTAGATTCTAGATTTAGCAGTTAGAGTAGAAGTGAGTCCTCATCCTTTGAGGACATAATGGATTTTTTTAGTATCTCATTGATTAGCTTATTAGTTGGATTTAGTTGGGGACATGTCCCATGAACTCCTTATTCAGATTCTTCAGACAGTAGAGGCTTCCAGACTAGATGCATACTAAATACAAAGTATCATATTTTAGACTTCAGTTTTGTTTTGGGTATTTTATTACCCCACACAGATGTTACGTTATTCAGTTATGTTCATGATCGAACCTTATGGATTTTCAGTGCATGTTTCCATATTATTATGTTATCTTATGCAGTATACAGGTACAAATATCAGTCATGGGTTTGCTTGTGTTCCTTCGGGGTTCATGAGCATCATGTAGCATTTCGGTTCATCAAATTGAGTCATTACAAGATTCTTATTAGAAGAGTTTTCAGGAGTTGAAGACTCGACTCACTACAGCTCTAGTTTTGACCCTACAAGATGGTTCAGATAGGTTTATGGTGTATTTTTATGCCTCCAGAGTCGGTTTGGGGTGTGGTTTGATGTAGAGCTTTATCTCCATGAAAAGAACTATCCTACTCATGATCTTGAGTTAGCAGCAGTAGTGTTTGCCTTACAGATTTGGAGGCACTATTTGTATGGGGTGCACGCTGATGTGTTCACTGACTATAAGAGCCTACAGTATGTGTTCTCTCAGAAAGATTTAAACCTCCACCAGAGAAAGTGGTTGGAGTTGTTGAAAGATTATAACATAAGTGTTCTGTATCATTTTGTAAAGCTAATGTAGAGGCTGGTGCTCTCAGTAGGATGTCTATGGGTAGTGTTGCTCATATGGAGGATGGTAAGAAGATGTTAGCTCAAGAAGTTTATCAGCTTACCTGAATAGGTATTCACTTACTCAATTTATTAGAAATTAGTATATGGGTGCAGAGTAGTTCAGAATTATCCCTAGTTTTTGAGGTGAAGGAAAAATAGGATAGGGATCCTAATCTAGTCAAATTGAAGGAATCTGTCAGAGATTAGAAAGTAGAGGTTTTCTCCTAAGAAGGAGATGGGGTGTTGCGCTACCAGGGTCGGCTATGTGTGTTATATGTAGATGACTTGAGGCAGCAAATTCTTGCAGAAGCGTATGGTGCACGCTACTCTATTTATCCAGGGGCTACTAAGATGTACCGTGATTTGTGGGAGATCTATTGGTAGAGTGTGATAAAGAGAGACATTGTAGAGTATGTGGCTAAGTGCTCAACATGTCAGCAAGTTAAGATTGAGCATTAGAAGCCAAGTAGGTATATGTAGGAGTTAAGTATTCCCACTTGGAAGTGGGAAGAAGTGAACATGGACTTTGTGATGGGTTTGCCTCGTACTCGTTGCCAACATGATTCAGTTTGGGTCATCATAGATAGGATAACCAAATCAGCTCATTTTCTACCTGTCCATACCTCTATTTAGCCGAGGATTATGCCAAACTGTAAATCAAGGAGTCGGTCAGATTACACAGTGTTCCATTGTCCATTATCTCAGATAGAGGTACCCAGTCATCTCTTATTTACGGAAGGAATTCTAAAAAGGTCTTGGTATTCGAGTTCACCTCAGTACAACCTTTCATCCTCAGATAAATTTTCAAGCACAAAGGACCATTAAGTCTTTAGAAGATATGCTGCAAGCGTGTGCAATAGACTTTAAAGATAGTTGGAATGACCACTTGCCTTTGATTGAATTTGCATATAACAACTATCATTCTAGCATTTAAATAACTTCGTTTGAGATTCATTATAGGAAGAGGTGTAGATCTCCCATTGGTTGGTTTAAAGTGGATGAGGCCGCAGTGGTAGGGCCTGACTTGGTATTTGATACCTTAAAGAAAGTTTAGTTGATCAGGGAAAGGCTTAAGACAGCTAAGAGCCGACAGAAACTGTACGCAAAAAGGATCTCGAGTTTGAGATTGGTGATTTTGTGTATTTAAAAATCTCTCCTATAAAAGGAGTGAAGAGGTTTGGCTAGAAAGAAAAACTCAATCCCCGATATGTCAGTCCTTACTGAATTCTTAGCCATTTCGAAAAGGTAGCTTACGAGCTTGAGTTGCCTTCAGACATAGCTTAAGTGTACCCAGTGTTCAATGTCCCATTGCTTAAGAAATTCATAGGTGACCCAACAGTCGTAGTCCCTATAGAGGGCATAGATATTCAGAAAAGCCTCTCTTATGAAGCGATACCAGTCAAAATCCTCAATTATTAGAATCACAGACCAAGGAACAAAAAAGTCACTCTAGTCAAAGTTCTTTGGCAGAATCAGTCCATTGAGGGAGATACTTTGGAAGTAGAAGAAGACATACAGACTAAGTATCCTCACCTCTTCTCCGCAAACTTAGACTCAGCCCAAGGTAACAGTTTTTCTTAAACTTACCCAGTCTCATGTTCAGATATAACTACCAATTTAGTATTTATTAACATTCCATACTCAGTCATGCATTCACAAATTAGATCAGTCATGTACTCATGCACCAGAAATGCATGTCCAGTATATAAGCGCAGCTTATCTGTAATCCCATTCATGCATTCATGAATCATGTTCAATTATGTACGCATGCATCAGATATGCATGTTTAGTATGATAATTTAGCATATCAGTAATCTTAGTCATGAAATCATGCTTTAGTTGTGTCTGTCTAATGTCTATATCTAGTCTATCAGTATTCTCAACTTAGTCAGTCTCATTCGAGGATGAATATTCCCAAAGGGGAGATATTGTCAGACCTCATAAAATCCTAAGCTTAACTCAGTCTTTCGAGCTTGCTAAGGGGTCTCAGACTTAGAAAATTGTAGCTAAGTAATCAAACTTAGTGTCATTTTGGCCTTCGTCAGTTGGAAACTCTATTTCATGAACTCTATGACCTTAAAATATTAATCTTTAGGTTAATTCATGATCAAGAATGTCAGTAGGTGTTTCCAGATGAGTTTCATATTTTTTGAACCTTGTTTGAACCATGTTTGGGAATCCAAAATAGTGTATCAACCCAATATCAGCACGGCGCGATGACCATCGCGTTGATCAATATTTTTCTTGGCTCCTAGTGGAAATTTCCAGTAAACTGATGTGGACTCAACGCAGCGCATTGGCTATCACGTCGATGCCAATGACGCGGCACATTGGTCTGCGCGTTAATGGTTTAATTTTTAGTCATTAAAACGCTGTTTCTTTGGGGGTAATTGGGTCTTTTTCCCAAGTCCTTCAGCCCTCATTACACAAGATTTAGCCTTTAATTAGCAAATTATATTCATTCTTTCTTAAAATACTCAAGAACAAAAAACCCTATGAGCTTAAATTTTAAATTTAAGGCTCAAGATTCCACTATTAATCTTTAGGAATTTAGCAACCAAGGTATGTCAAGTATTCATCCAAGGGTTCCTTCTACCCTCGGTGACCCAGAACCTCTTTTAAATTTCAAGTAGCTTGATTTCATGCTTTTTATAATTTGGATTCAAATGTATTCATGATTATAATGTTTATTGGATTTCTATTCCATGATTAAGTGCAAGATTTATGTAAAAACAACTATTCTGTATGAATTATCATGTGAAATCATGTTCAAGCCTTGAAATTGTGGTGCTCATGTGTTGATTAGTACTATATGGATATACAATGCCTTCTAAGTTTTTGATGAGTTGTTCATGAGAAGTAAATAATGAAATTATATCATGTTAGCATGTATTTAAGTTCATGTAATGCAAATGTTTGCTAGAATGTCCCAATGAATGAATGATGATCATGTAGTTATTTATCATGTTTCAAAATTGTGCCAGGTCTTATAATTTATGCTATCGAGTCCTGAGAGTATTTAATACCCGACAATTTAGCTGATTACCTATAGCCATGGTCAGTCTCAGGATGGTGTCAGTCATGTCACAATCAGTAGTACTCTTAGTCAATTACAGAACTCTGAAAGAATTTAGTTGAGTCAGTATCAGTCCAGTCCAGTTCAGTATTCAGTTCAAACCTTAGTAAATTTAGTCAGTTAACAGAATTCAGTAGTATTCCATAGTCAATGGAACTCAGTGAACTCAGTTCAGTTCAGTTAAATAGTATGATTAGTAGCAATTCAGTCTAGCTTTGAACAGTTTAGAAATTAGTCCAGTGTCTATTTAGTTGGGAGTAGGATTCAACACCGAGTGAACCTAAGGATGGGGACTCACATACTAGTAGAGGGTGTGAGCCTTAGAAGCAGCCCTTGTGTTCCAGAACTATATAGCTAGTGTAGGTTGAGACATCTACCTGCCAGTTGGGGGTACCACCGATCTCATTCATAGCACCTTCCAGATGAGGGTGACTCAGTTTGTCTTTACCTATGACACGGTATTGAAACTCTTCCAACTGGGTTTACAGGTTGGAACCTAATTTATTTTAAAAAAGGTCATGTCGGTTAGATGATTACCTCCCATAGTCTCAGTTTCAGTTCAAGTCTCAGAATAGAACTCAATTAAGTTCTACAAATTTAGAACTGTCAGATATAGTCACTCAACTCAGTATAGAACTCAGTATAGTTACACAAAATCAAGTCTGTCTGATACAGTCATTTAATTATCAGTAATTCAATATCAGTATACTTAGATATTAGTTAATCAGTATTCAGACTCAATATTCAGTGTTATCATGATCTCAGTTACAGTTTATGTATACATGCATGTACTCTCACTCAGTTACATTCATGTCATTCAGTCAGTATTGTTCATGCATATGAACCCATGAATTTTAGCCTACGTCACTTAGCATACCAGTACATCCAAAGTACTTATGCATACTTTTCTCTTACACTATGATGTTTTATATTATAGGTTTAGAACAAGGCCTCAAGGTGATTTGTCAAGTGATACTAAAACTTCTGAAAAAGTAAAGGAAATCACTTTGAGGAATGGTAAAGAGCTCAATGAAGAACCTCCAAAGATAACTACGGAGGTAGATGCAGAGTTGACTCCCCAACTGATTGCAAATAAAGTTGCTGATAATTCGAGGAAGTCTGAGTACTCAAAAACTGAAGTTGTTGAACAGGTTCAGGATATACCACCACCACCATCTCCATAAAGGCAAAGAAAAACACAAGAATTTCAGCTATTCAACTATCATTTTTCCTTTGAGACTAAAATTGAAAAGGTGAATAAAGGTGTGTGTGTAGTAGATGGTGTAAATTTTAAAGTGGGATTGGTTAGGTCTCATTCAAAGCACTTTTCTACATTATGTTTAGATGATGACTTGTCTATGGAATTATCTGAAATAGCGGGAGAATATGAAGATGAAGAACAAGATCCCTATATTCTTGATTTGCACCATATAAGCAACATAAAAACACACCTCACTTCAAAGCTGAGTGGTTTACCATGAACCATTTATTACTTGATTTCTTCATCTTTGTACCACCACCCTATGAGCAAAGCAAAAAGATGGATGTAAAGTTGGGGGTGAAATTCATATCTCGAGGTGGAGGAAAAAATTGATATGGACCGGGACACTAAATTAGGTGCTGCTTGGGAGGAAACCCAAGTTAAGTTAAGGTACATTTTATTTTTAGTATTTTAGTTTTTACTTCACTAGTTTTTGGTTTTATTGGGTCACATGTTGTTGGGAAGTCTGAGTACCCAAAAACCTATTCTAAGGAGCATGACGAAGACTAAGTGTGGGTCCCCTAGATCCTCTGGATGTGTAAAGATGCTACTAGCTAGGCCTAGAGGCCCCAGGGTGTATTTATATCTCTACTTTTAAAGCATACTTTGGGGAAAAAGTAGATTTTTAAGTGTGGGGTGGAGAAATTCCCATTTTAGGAGTAATTTTAAAAAACTTTGTGATAGGAATAAGTGGGATATTCTTGTTGGTGCTATATTTGATTGTATGATGCAAGTTTGTTTGTCGTAAAGAGCATGTTAGTTGTGCGAATTACTACTTTTGAGACTCCTAGGCTCATGATTATGACTCTTGTACTTGCTCGCTTAATTATTGAATTCATGTGATTGTTTAGTTAAGAGTCTATGATGATCCTACTTGAGTTGAACATGTGTCATGTGTGTGTGAGATGTTTGTATATTCCTTGTTTCATGTGATAACTAGAACTTACCTGGCGTATGTCCAAAGCAAAATAAACAGTATGGGTTTAGGAGATGATATAGTCATTTCTTTGATAGCCATGTTTATACCCTTTTTTTGACCTACCCTTATGCATAATACTAGTTAATCCTATTGAGCATTTAGCTTATTCTTTAGCAGCCTTATATACAGCCTAATCCTTTCTTTGATTGACCATAATTTTATTCAAAACTCCTAATCACTTTAGTTGAAATATAATTAAGTTAAGGAGTTGAAAATTCAAGAAGGAAAAGGTGAAATTGAAGCCCCTAAGTTATAGCTATTGGTGTTCAAAAATTTGTTATGTGTTGTGGTTGGGAGTTGAGTAATGAAAAGAATAAAAATTTGTTCAAATTGAATAAGTTGTGTGTAGAGAATACTGCCACTATGTGTATTTGAATGAAATGGGGCAAAATAAATTTTTGAACACACAACTTATTCAATTTGTGTGAAATGGGGAAAAACAAAAGATAGGGGTAAGCAAAGGTGGTGTGAATTGAACTTTACCCCTATATTTTGTTTTGCCCCACTTCACACCACTTTTGTTTACACCTTTAATAAAATTTGTTCAAATTGAATAAGTTGTGTGTATTTGAACTTTCAAGTGTGTATGTAACATGCTTAGTGTAGAAACTTGCATTCTGTGTAGTGGTTGTAGCACTATCTTGAGTGTATTTCTTGTAGTAGAAGTGTAGAGTCAGCTCAACTTATGATTCTTAGATTAAATAGTTGTTCGAGGACGAATAAGGCTTTAAGTGTGGGGCGGTGATCTGAGGTGGATTTATGCGCCTTAGTGTTGTTATCCTAGCTTATTTAGTCTTATTTTGTGGACAAATTGTGTTCTTAATGAGTTAATAATGATATAATTAAGCATATAAGTGATTAAGTATTTTATTATAATGTTCAAGGTGTCTTTCAAACAAGTTTGTACTTAATTTGGTCACTTAGAGTTCAAATGAGAAAACTAGTGTTACTAGCTTGAACTAGGTGTTTGACTAGTTGATCTTGATGGATTATAGTGAGTGTAATGAGTTACTAATGGTATTATTGTGTAATTATGTGTGTAAAAACTTTTTTATAGTGTTTAAATTTCAATTGAATTGAGCCAAGAGTCAAAACTAAGTGAAAGATCAAAAGGGGCAAAACTAATATTCTTAGCTTAAGTTTCTAGTCCATCGACTTGGATGTTGTGTTGTTTTGAGATCTGTGATACAGGATGCTTTTTAAGTTTATTATGATGATATATGAAGGATATAAAATCTTCAAATCAAGTTGAAACGACACAAAAAGGCTTGGAATTGATCAACAAATGCACAAGACAGAATTTGACGTGAATTGGACACCTTGGATGTAAAGGGCGCATTGCGGACCAAAGTGAGGTAAAATTGGATTGTTCCATACATAGGGAGATTCATAAAGGACCCAAAACAATGTTTATATGCAATAAGGTAACATTGCACATCTAGAAACGGTAAATTAACCCCACGACGCGGCCTAGTGCAAAAATCGACAGTTTTGTCCTCCTATAAATAGGACACTTCTACTTGATGTTAGACACCTTGAACGACTTTTAAACTTGGAGAGGGGATGGAAAACACTTAAATTAGAGTTTTTCTTTCTTTAATTTATCTTTTGAATGGATTTTATCATGTTTTTATTCATCTTGATTACGACTATGTCCATTAGTGGCTAAAAGCCCCCTTTCCGGGGTTAAGCCCAAGAACATGTTTTCTATTACTTTGAATTGAATTTGTTTGGATTTATTATCATATTTGTTTTTTTATTCTTGTTTTAACTATTTTAATAAGTATCTAACCTTAGAATACATATATTGTCGACCTTGTGATCTCGAGAGGGGGAATATGAAGATATAAGGTGGGGATGATAGAGCAAGGTTCTTATTCTTTTATAAAATAAGGAATTTGAATTAGCATATAGGATAATGATATACCTATAATCCTTGTTTGGTTCACATGTAAGATGATATCTTCTTGCATCTAAATGGATTATTACATCCCCGCTCAACGATGTAGTTGTAATGTCCAGTTAGGTAGAAGGTTAGAGGTTGGGAGACCATGATCATGCAATAAACCCTACGAATCAACAACCAAGATAAGTAATCTATCGAATAAAGTTCAATAGTATAGTATGATTGTTCGTAGTGCTTTAACCCCAGGTTTTCATCCATTGACTGTCCAAAGTCTTTACTTTTCCACATTATTTTAGTTTGCTTTTAGTTTATAAACTTCACAACTTTTTTGGTTACGTTTGCACTATTTTAATCTCAATTGTAAATTGGAATTGGATATTTATCAACATAAGTCTCTGAGGGTTGATATTCGGCTTTTCATAAGGCCACTGTATTACTTGGTGAGACCACGTAGACTTGTGTGTACGCTTGGGCGCAACAGAATTATGACTAGTATATCATGACTTAACCTATTTAGGAAATTTAGGATAAAAATTTGATTTGAACCTTAGCATAGGATACTTTTTAGGGCCTTTGAATCCTATTATCCTTGAATATAGACTTGTTTAGTGATAGATTGATATTACAAATCCTTTACTATAAGACTTAACATTTGACTTAGTGAATTGGGTTGTATTTCCCCTCTTAGATATTTGTCGTGATTTTATGCCCCTGATTACTGTAGTTTTCTAAAGTTATAGGGATTTATTATGTTACTTACGTATTATTAGGTCTGAGGTCATGGTTATGATACCAGGCGAACTCCGGGTTAATGTTCTATCCTTAAAATGATGAGGTTCTAGTTTATAGATGCTTATGTGCTTATGTTGTATTGGTTGAATACTGGTATTGCCATGCATACTTTTAGACACATTTATCCTCACTTAGTGGTACGTTTCCAATAAAATTCTTGATTTTACTACTTTTTTTTCTAAAAAAGGGTTTATTACCACTTTTCAATTTTAAAATGAATTCTTTTACAATGGGAATGGTACCACCTTATTTAATGAATTATAAACTCTTGAAACTATATATGATACTTCGGAAAATTAGACCAAGGTTGATTCTTATCCATTATTAAACTACTCCTTTACCACTATTATTTACTTTGGTCGACGGAGATTTTGACCCTTTCTCTGTCTCAAACTTGATCTCTGACAATGGATTTATAAATATACAGGTTTTTACTCTTAGTTTGAGTATGATATATATATATATATATATATATATATATATATATATTTATATATTGTAAATGATGGAGTAGATTTATTATGATGGTTATTACAAACCCTAGTTCGAAATCAAGCAATGTATATAGATACCCCGAGACCCCTATAGGTCCCTTCATCTGTGAGCCATAGTATTGGAAAATGATGGTCGCCGTAAGTCCCTGCTTTTTGATTTACTGATCTGGAGGAGGTTTATACACTTGGTATATTATGGAACTTGGATTGGACATGGTATTATCGATTTATATTGCATTCATTAATTCATATGCATTATTTATCACCAATATGATTGTTTGGTACTTATATCTATGGGGGCTGTGTAGGTATAAGCTATGATTGTTGTTTGCTTTTTGCTTTAACCTTCTAGGCTTATGGGGGACCAGTAAGGTTATTGTCTGTCCGGACTAGCCGGTTACTTTATTATTAGATATTATGGTTAGTCATATATGGTATTACACTTTAGTTCCTAAATACTGTTAGAATAGGATAGTTTATCTTTGTTGCTTCATTAGCGTTATTGTGTTTAGTTCCTTGGATAGTTGTTCCAATGTTACATGTTATTTATGGTTATATTATCTTTAGAGCTCAGTAGGTTAATGCCTACTGAGTACCACATTTTTGGTACTCCTACTACACTTTTGAGCCTGCAGATCATAGTACGAGTACTCACCATTGAAGTATGCATTGTGCAGAGTAGCCATAGATTAGAGATTTGGGGTAAGCTCCTAACATTATGAGTATTCCTGCTCTTCTATTATTAATTATATTGATCTTTGTTTGTATTTCAGAGATGACTTATATTTATATTTATTTGTATTTTGCTTGTACTCTTATTGTATTGGAAGATCTTGTACTGGCTCTACCAGGTTTTGGGATTATATTAGTCTCTTTATTTTATTGCTTTTTGTTGCTTTATATATTCCTCTTTGTAGTCCGTTACTAGATATTATAGACAACAGATTGGTTTGCCTTCTAATGGGTTAGAGTAGGTGCCATCATGACCTGAGAAATCAGTTCGTGACAAATTGAAATAAGAGCCTAGGTTTACTGATGTTGTTGGTACGAGAGCTAAGCACCTAATAGAATCCTGTAGATTGGTACTATCATGACCTAAACTAGGGCCTGTCCATGACGTTCATCTCTAATCCACCATGGACCGGACCCCTTAACCTAACCAAACACCATATACCGCCCAACAATGGTTAAATTCTGAACATATAACAAGATAGCTCAAGATAAGTTCAAAGAATAAAAGATATATCTATAGCCAATAACTAGTAACCGACCAAACACATACAACCAACATCACCCATGTCCACAGTAATCCAATAAAGCCTCTGTATAAAAAGGAATCCAATTGGGGTCTAGTCATAGTCAACACAGAAACCAATTGGGGTAAACATTGGCATCCTACGATTTGCACAAAACAACTCGTAATGATTCCTCACGGCTCATAGTGAGCCACTTTTACTCAAAGCAGAACTTCACCCCACACGCACTTTTTAGACTATGATCTGAGTCCAATGACTCGTAATGGGTCTTTATGGCTCATGTCCCTAAGTCATACTAAGGATAGAAACTCAAGAACCATTAACTGAAAACGTCATGAATAGGGTTATATGCCCCGTCAAGACATCCTACGACACATAGGGTGAGTCGTAGTTAAGACAGTGTGGATAAAATTTCAGAAATTTCCAAAGACCAAAATTCAGGGTATTACATTTGAGGATACCCCATAGTTAGTTGCTAGTACAGGTGTGTAGGTATGAGAAGTAGGGTACTCAGACTTCCCTTATTCCATATACACTTCGTATAAGCATAATTCCTCATATTTCATGCAAAGATCAATTTAGACCTTTATTCAACTTATAGCATTTAATCCCCAATTCACTTCAGCAAAAATAACTTTAGGTGCACACATTTCTTTATTTCAACATGACCACACCAATATGTAATACATACACACGCCTAACTTAACAATTTCAAACAAGTGCATGCAGAATTTCAAGCATAATTTTAGACTAATGGCACACATATATTAAAAACATAACAAATACTAAGTGTATGAAAATTTACAAATCACCCCACAATTTGTTTCTATCATGGTAGTTTAATTGAATAACCCAAGGTACTTAGACTTCCCTTTTCATAAATGTACACCCCATATGCTTATTTAACTGCCACTACTCAATCCCCACTTTATCTACACGTTTTTCATTCATGCATGTTACCCAAATCTGCAATATTCCACAAAAATCACACGTTATTAATCTATTTCAATCACAATGGAACAAGCAAGCACATAAAGCATACAATATTCTTTTATAGCACAAACATTCTCCAAAAACTCAAAAACATCTCACTAAGTAGCAAGCAAATCAAGTTTGCACTCTAATTATGCCTGAAATAATTTCATTTCTTGCACCTAAATAAGTAAAAGGAATAGTAACATGAGTACTTACCTTAGTTGTCTTGGAGAAGATGAGACAAAAATCTTTCTTTTGTTTGCTTGAAATTAACATAAAATAGAAGAAAGTATAGAAATTAGGGAATAGAGGGGCGACATGGCTGGGGTTTCTATGGGAGAGGGAAAATAGGAAATAAGGGAGTATTTAAAGGGAAAGGAAAATATAGGTATCGGATTTTGGTTAGAACCCAATTTGAAGATGGGTTTGTGTTGCAGGGCATACTGCTCGTGAAAGCCTCCGAATTGGAAGGCTTTATGCATAGGCTAGCCTCTACGTCGCCCATATTAGTGCTCTAATTTGGGGTTCGCATCACGGGCTTATTGTGCACGCCTATTGGAATTTGCATTTGGGGGGGGGCATATCTTATCCCCCATTTTCTTCTCATCCTCGTACCTCACTTTAGTGCATATTTTACCTGCCTAAGAGCACCACTTTAGAAAAATATCACTTAATTCTCGTTCTCGTTCATTCTACGGAATTTCTCATTCCTTCATACTAAAGAAAAATAACATAAGAAAAAGTGGGTTACCTCCTACTCAGCGCCTTAGTTTGGTCGTGGAACGACACATCTTTTTGTATTTTTGTATTTCTTCACTCTTTTTCTTTTATTTTATTCAAACAACTAAGAAATAAACTACATTGTTACATTACATTCATGGGTTGCCTCCCACATAGAGCCTTAGTTTACGTCATGGCATGACCCAACTCAATTTCATTCATGTGCAAAGGTGATGGACGTATTGTGCTGATCCCCATGATTTGTCTGATAGTTCTTAACTCTCTGTTCATTCACCATGAATTTTTTTCTCTTGTCCTTATTCCATAATTTGGTAGCTTTATGAGAAGTCATTCTCACAACTTCAAATGGTCTAGACCACTTGGACCTCAGGTTACCTAGAAACAACATCAACTTAGAATTGAATAATAGCACAAGTTGTCCAGGCTCAAAAGTTCTAGTCATAATATGCTTATCATGCCATCTTTTGGTCCTTTCTTTATACAATTTTGCATTCTTATAGGCATGTAAGTGAAACTCATTAAGCTCATTCATTTGTAACAATATCTTCTCTCCAGCAACCTTCATAAAATTCAACTTTTTTACTGCCCAATAAGCTTGATACTCAAACTCCACAGGCAAGTGACATGATTTTCCATATACCAACGATAAGGAGAGGTCTCGATGGGCATTTTATATGTTGTCGTATACACCCATAGTGCATCATCCAGCTTCTTTGACCAATACTTATACTGTCTATTGACTGTTTTCCGCAATATTTGCTTAATCTTATGATTTGTCAACTCCATATGGCCACTTATTTGTGGGTTATATGTTGTGGACACCTTGTGTCTAACACTATATTTTTCCAGCAAATTTTTAAACCAAGTGTTAACAAAGTGCATACCTTCATCACTGATAATTACTTTTGGTGTACCAAAATGACAGAAAATCTGCTCCTTGACAAACTTCATCGCTACTCTTACATCATTTTTGGGGAGATCAACTATTTCTACCCATTTATATACGTAATCAATATCCACTAGAATATACAAATTACCATGATATGGTGGGGAATGGGACCATGAATTCTATACCCCATACGTCAAAAATCTCTACTTCCAGAATATTATTCAAGCGCATTTTATGAAACCTTGATATTGTTCCCATTCTCTGGAACTGGTCACAATGTCGAACATAATTCACATAATCTTTAAAGAGTGTGGGATAGAAGAAACTAGACTGCAATACATTTTGAGTTGTCCTCTCTCACCATGATGACCTCTATAAGGCGCTGAATAATAACTTTCAAGTATCTTTTTAGATTCAGCTTCTGGAACTCATCTTCTCATTATTTGATTTACACCCTACTTAAAGATAAATGGCTCATCCCATACATAAGCACAAGAGTCATAGAACAACTTCTTCTTCTGTTGACTAGCGACCTCTGGAGGATAGATACCAGCTACTAGTAAGTTTACTATGTTAGCATACCATGGAACTTTAGCTATATCCAATGCCAAAGACTTCTTATCTAAAATACCTCTTGAATACAAATCTTATAATCTACTACGTGATCATGACTTTTAAGTCTCAAAAGATGATCCGCCACTTCATTTCCAGCTCCTTTCTATCATGAACGTCTAGATACCACTCTTAGAGAAGAACAATCCACCTTATCAACCTTGGCTTCATGTCTTTCTTGTTGAACAAATATTGGATGGCAGCTTGGTTAGTATGAACAATTACCTTTGTACCCACAAAGTATGATCTGAATTTATCAAATACATATATAAGTGCTAGTATCTCCTTCTCTGTGACTGTGTAATTCATTTGGGCTACATCTAAGACTTCACTTGCATAGTAAATAAAGTAAAATACTTTATCTTTTTTCTTCCCCAATACCGCTCCAACAGCCATATCACTTGCATCACACATCAACTCAAATGGTAATTCCCAATCAGTCAAAATAAGGATGGGTGCCATTGTCAGCCTTCTCTTCAGACCCTTTAATGCCTTCTGACACTTAGCTCCAAAATCAAAATTATTCTCTTTTTTCAAACAACGTACACATTAGACTTGCTATCATTGAAAAATCATTGATAAAGTGCCTATAAAATCCTGCATGCCCAAGAAAACTTCTTGCTCCTTTTACGTTCACAGGATAAGGTAGCTTTTTAATAACTTCAACTTTGGCTCTGTCTACTTAAATTCCTCTGTGTGACACCTTATAACCAAGGATAATTCCTTATTTGACCAAAAAGTGGCACTTCTCCCAGTTCAATACAAGATTTATCTCTTCATAATGGGATAATACTCAATCTAGATTCTGCAAACAAACATCAAACGAGTTACCATAGACAGAAAAGTCATCCATAAATACCTCAAAAAATTCTTTCACCATATCATAGAATATCACCATCATGCATCTCTAGAATGTTGCTGGAGCATTGCAAAGGACAAAAGGCATGCGTGTGAATACGTACGTTCTATATGGACAAGTAAAGGTGGACTTTTCCTGATCTTCTAGTGCTATTGTGATCTAATTATACCCTGAATATCCATACAAAAAGAAATAGTATTCTTGTATTGCCAACCTATCCAATATTTGATCAATGAACGAAATAGGATAATGATCCTTTCTTGTAGCTTCATTTATTTTCCTATAGTCTATGTAGATCCTCCATCCAGTCACTATAAGGGTTGGAATTATCTCATTATCTTCATTAGTCACAACAATCATCCCTTTTTTATTTGGGATGCAGTGCACAACGCTGACCCATTTACTTTTGGATATGGGATTAACTATCCCAGCATCAAGCCACTTAATGACACCTTTTCTAACCACTTCTTTCATCACTGGAACCAGTCTTCACTGGTGATACACACTTACTTTTTATCCCTCTTCTATATATATTTTGTGCATGCAAAAAGCTGGATTGATTCCTGTGATGTTTGACATTGTCCATCTAATTGCCTTCTTCTTTCGTTTTAACACTATCAATGCCTCTCTCACCTGCACATCAAATAAACCTACAGATAAAATTTCACGTAAAGTGTCATCCTCACCGAGGAAAGAATAATTTAAATGAGAAGGAAGAGCCTTGAGCTTAAGTTTTAGTGCTTCATCAACAAATGCCTTTGGAGATGGTCCAATCGATCTATTCAACGACTCAAATTTAGTAACTCTTTTGTCAATACTTTTCAAATCCATAATTTGCACCATTTACAGTGCCTCAACATCACCATAAAGATCATACCCCATCAATGCTTGCTAAAGTAGGTCATTAGACAAAATAAGGTAGAGCTCAAACTTAAGGTCTACAACAGTTATAGTGGATAATTCTTCATATATAGCAGGCAACTTCATTGCCTTATACACATCAAAAACCTCGACCTTTTCATGAGCTCTCATGGTCATCTTCCCCGCAGCTACATCAATAAGTAATTGCCCAGTTGCTAAGAATGGACATCCCAAAATAAATAGAACGACCGGATCAACATCAAAATTGAGAACAAAAAATCCACTGGGAAAATAAATGATCCCATTTGCACCAATACATCTTCAATGATGTCATCAGGCCTAGAAAGAGATCTATTGGCTAATTATAAAATAATTGTTGTGCGTTTGTAACTTCTAAGACCCATATTTCTGAACCAAGATGTGGGAATGAGATTTATGCTTGCCCTTAAATCACATAACCCCTGAGCATTGATGAATTAGCTGATGGTGATATGCAAAGTCAAACTTCCTGGATCTTTTAAGTTTATGGGCAATTTATTCTGAATCTTGGATGTGCACTCCTCAGTAAGTACTAATGTGGAATATACAACCAAATGGCTCTTGTTTTCCTTTATGTCTTTCATATATATTGAATACTTTGGAACACTCTGCAGAATATCAACAAGAGGGAGATTGATATGAACCTATTTCAAAATCTCTATTAAATTCTTATAACTAATCTCCTCTTAGTGCTTCTGAAGCCTTTAAGGGAAAAGTAGAGGTAGAGTTTTCTTCTCCACTTTAGTTTTCTTGCTTTCAGCTTTTTCTTCAACCACTTTATCTCCATTATTTTCATCATAGCCATCAATTGCCTTGTGATTTACTTGCTATAGTTCCAACTCTTTTAGCTGCAAACCCCTCCTAATAGTGACTGCATTTACCTGTTTTGGATTCGCCTCATTATCACTAGGTAGACCTCTCTGAGGTCTAGTTTTTTGCGCTCCTCCAATCTGACCAATTTGCATCTCCAAGTTCTTTGTAATCAACTATTGACTCTTCACATATGCTACCAACTGTGCTTGAGTAGCCATAATATTCTTTAGCATCTCTTTAATATTAGTCTTTAGAGTCGTGGCCTGATTACTAATTGTCATTATGTGCCTGATTTCCACTCTATGAGAAATTGGGATGGTTCCTAAAATTTGGATTGTAAGTGTTACCAAAGTTTTTCTATCCTTGACAATTAGCATTATCCACATAATAAACAGACTTTGGATTATCCGCACATGCATCTGCTGTATGCTCACTGCTTTCATAGATCTTACACCAAATATTAGGATAATGAATTGCATTAGCTGTTACTGCAGGCTGTGTAACTTCTAATTAATATTGCTGAGCTGAGTAGTTAATTGATTTTGTAGTGCAACAATCTGAATGGATATAGCAGTAAACTGGTCTACTTTCAACACACCAACAACCTTCTTTGGATCACTTCTAGAGTCAGTTTTCCACTCAGAATTCCCTTGTAAAATCCAATTCAGTAGTGTGTATAATTCATCATAAGTCTTCTCAAGAGATTGCCCACCTACTTTTGAATCAAAGAGAATCTTAATGTTCAGCTCCAGACCCTCTATGAAAGTATGAACCAAGACATCATTAGAATAATGATGGTGAGGGCTATTTCTAAGCATACCCTTAAATCTTTCCCAAGCTTGGTAAAGATTTTCTTCTTCTTTTTGCGTGAAAATCAGAATCTCAATTCTCAAACGTGTTGTCTTCCTAGATGGAAAGAATCGAATAAGGAACTTCCAAGATAGATCATCCCAGGAAGTGATTGAGTTTGTTAGTTCAGTATATAACCAACTCTTTGCTTCTCTAATTAGATAAAAGGGAAAGAGAGTCAGTCTGGCATAATTAGTAGATACCCCAGTAGGATATAGGTATCTCTTATTTCCAAGAAGGTCTATATGTGCTTTTGTGGGTCTTCGTATGACAACCCTAAAAATTGTCCACTTGAACACAACAGATGTACCATATTTTTATCCAATTCAAACTGACCACCCGCCTCTGGCTTAAAGATGAAATTCATTGCATGGTTTGTGACTGGGATTGCTACTTCACGCACTGGTCTAGATTTTGATCGAGCAGGAATAACTGGAATTACAAAAGCTGGAACACGTTGAGCATTAGGATCAACTGGATCATTAATATTAGGATCTCCTTGATCCACTATTCGAACTTATTGAATTGGATAGTGAGCTCTTAGCCTTTGGTGAAATGCCTATTCTGGTTCCAAATAAGGCTCTACTAACTCTCTATGTCTGCTATCCTGGTACTTCGCTAGTCCTGCATAAGTCATCCACTAAGATCAAGTCATTAACACTTAAACTTATTATCAAAATACAAAAAATTTACAAAATTCCTAATTATTTTAGTCCCCGGCAACGGTGCCAAAAACTTGTTATGGTCTATTGCACACGCAAGTGCACGTGATCATACAAGTAATATAGTTACTAAGAGAGTTAGATATCATACCTACGAGGACTACTAAACTAGTAATTCTACTAACTTTTAGTTTCGACAAAAATGTATTAAGTGTTTTCAAGTATCGATAATGATTGTGAAGATTTAATGAATAATCTACGTAATAAAAAAATAACAAAGTATGACAATAGAAACATAAGCAAAGTTTTAACCAATATGAGTGAGAATTCCAGGGTTGGGACACATTAAACAATCTTAAAAAACTCCATTCTTATCATAGTTTAGTTGATTATCGGGTTATTCATTCGCAGGGTTTAGAGTAAGATCATGGTCTCTCAATCCTCTAATCTTCTGCCTAAATAGACATTACAACTACATCGTTTAGCGAGAATGCAATAATCAATTTAGATGCATTAAGATATCATCCTGTGAGTGAACCAAACAAAGCTTCTAGATATATCCCTATCCTAGACACTAATTCATATCCTTTATTTTATAAAAGAATAAGAACCTTGCTCCTTAAACTCTTCAATCTAACTTATGATTCTCCTCCCGAATTCACAAAGGAAGGTAGGTGTATTTTAATGGTGGCCATTCATCAAAATAGTAAGCACAAGAAATTAAGAATAACCCATATGATAATTCAATAATAAACTACTCTAAGAATATCAAAGTGTAGTCATGTTTTCGGCCTCAACCCCAGAACAAGGGTGTTTAGCCACTCATATTCAAATAAAACATAAAAATAAAAACTTAATCATACCAAAAATTAATGTTTAAAGAGTGAAGTTCCAAGAACCCTAAGAAAAGTATCATAGTATTTTTAGCCTCTGCTGAACGTATACCAAAGTATCCTCAATTGTGTTGAAGTGTTTCTTTATTAGTAGGACAAGTTGGGCCTACTAAATAACCACCAATGCATTACAGGGCTCATTACGAGGGAATAAAGTCCACTCCACTAAAGCCATAACAAGGCGCGAACCCTCATTGGAATTGATCATTCGGAATTAATTTAGCCTTCATGTTGCGGGGCTATTGCGGAGGCTCACTGGAATTGACAATAAAATTATGAGGGGCGACACGTAGCTCAAAGTGGAGGATAGATTCCACACGAACAACTTATTCCCTCTCAGCTAATTGCTTCTTTGCTTGTTTCCGTCTCCAAATTCATGCTTTTTGAGCTCAATCCAAATCTTCTTTTGTCCAGAAACTCAATCCCAAAGCTTCAATCATTATTCGCTTCCCATAATGCATCCAATTGCATCCAATTTCGTAAAAATTCAACCCTATATCACTACTCATGTCCATTACTAAATCATGCAATTACAACTCTAACACAATATGAATAACATATTTTAGCTCATAGAACAAGTCCTACTATGGGAAAATATTGGCGCTTAGACATATAAATACACCCAATATCAACATTCTCTCCCTCTTAGGATCATCCATCCTCAAATGATGGGTCAAGGCATACGTTATCATGATTTAATGTAGAGACACTCCCACACATTCTTTTAACAAAGACAAAAAATAAAGATGTTAAGATCACACACATACCTTAAGAACGATTTTCTAAAATAGGAAACAGGAACAGATACTTGGCATTTATGTCCTCCTCGACTTCCCAAGTAGCTTCCTCAAACTATTGGTTCATCCAAAGAACCTTTATTGAAGCCACGTCCTTCGTCCACAGCCAACGGACTTGCTGTTCTAAGATTTCCATCAAAACTTCCTCATAAAATAAGAAATTCAAGATGACCACACCTTTCAAAGGAACAACCAACGAAGGATCACCCACGCACCTCTTTAACATCAAAACATGGAAGACCAGATGAATGGAACTCAAGATAGAAGGCAATTCCAATTCATAGACAACATTACCAACCCTCTTCAAAACCAAATACAGACCAATATAACGAGGACTGAGCTTCTCTTTTACGTTTAAGAACACCCATTCACCAATATTAAACTCCAACTCCCTCTATATCACATCCGCGTAGGACTTTTGGTGACTTTGGGTGGTCTTTAGCCTATCCCAAATCACCTTCACCTTCTCCATGGCTTGGTGAACAAAATCAGGGACGAATAACCTATTTTCACCAACTTTAAATCACCCAATAGGAGACCTACACCTCCTACCATACAAATCCTCAAATAGAGCTATACCAATGCTAGAGTTATAACTGTTGTAATATGTGAACTCTATGAGAGTGTAATACCCCGCATTTTAAGCTAGTCTTTGAACCATCATTCCTACGTGTATGAGCTATAATCTAAATTATTCCTATGAAAAATATGAGTTTCATTATCTTTATCCTCATGTTTAATTTGATTTTGTGGTGAAAAATGTTCTTAGAAGTCACTTAGAGCCTAGTGGAACTAAGATCCTTTGATTCGTCCAAAGTTTGATATTATATTCTACAAGGGTCTATTTTAAATGTGTATAAAATTCTATATACGTGGAATTATTCAGCTCAAGACCCACCAAATTTTATATAATTGAATTAGCTTTCCAACAATACCAATTTCACCAAAATCTAATTACCGAGTAAAAAGTTATGACATTTTTTATTTGAGGCAGTAAGATGATGCGATCTTGATGCATCGCGTCGACTGTGCCTCGACATGAAACACTGACGTGGATCCAAAGCTATTTTACATGCTAATTCAATTACAAAAGGTCCTAGGGTCACTTTAGTCAATTCCCCTCACCCAAATCCATCCAAAACACATAATTTCTCCCCCAAAGAACAAAGATACCTCATTATTCATTTTTTTTTTATCTCAAATAGCAAAACCCTAAGGCTCATACTTTCTCTCCAAGAAACTCAAGATTCCTTCATTAATTCTACAAGATAACTCAAGTTTAAGGTTTTCCAATACAAGAACTCAAAAAAATCATCTTCAAAAGCATCATAGGAATCCAAGATTCAAGCTTTCTCATCTAAGATCGTCAATTAAGGTAGTGGGGTTTTAACAAGGACAATCCTTTCATTCTTGTGCCCAAAACTTGTTTTAAATTATATATTTAGTCAGGGTTTATACCGAATTTATATTCTTTGAAGATTATGAGATTTCAAGTGATTGAATGTTGAATTACACGACTAATTTCATATATTTATGCATGTAATGCGAATTTTCAGATTTTTGCAATTGAGTTTAAGCATGATATTGAGATTATTGATTTTACTATCTTGATATTTTTGATGATTTTCAAGAAGCATATTAAGCATGATGATTTACTATGAATTTACATGATTTTGAAGCATGGTTTTTAGGCCCAAATTTGAGTATTGATATTTCAAGAACATGTGCTTTTAAGCACCCTGAGATTATCATATTTTCACTTATATAAATAGTATTTAATCTTCGAATCCTCAGTTTAGCTATGGAATCTACTTTTCAGAATTTACTACAGTTTACAGAAATAGATTATAGATTTGAGTACAGTTTATATCAAATAAATGGATACTTATGCTAGCTTTTAAAATGGATTTCCAACAAAGTGAGCATATATATAATAAGGGAGTAGAATTTAGCACCGAGCAAGAAGTGTGGTTTTAGTGCATCCTACTTTCCTAGAACTACGTAGCCAACATAGGTACAGATTCAAATTTTGTAACACCCCACATTTTGCATGTACTAGTAATGTTCACATAAAATGACATACGACTTGATTTAATTACTACCAAAACTTTTTTTTTCAAGTGTTCAAGTGTTAGATTGGGGCACTATATGGAAGTCTATTTAGAGACTGTGGCCTTAAACGGAGAAAAATCATTGACGTGCTTATGGAACTTAGGAAGCTAGCAGGTGAGTAACCTGTGTGGTTGGCTTAAAAAAAAATGTATATATACATGAGGGAGAATAATTCATTCATAAGTGAACTCACTTGAAGTCTAGACGTTAGTAAAAAGAAAGGGGAACGAAGACAAGGCTTAACGCCGAAACTTTCCAAGTCTTGCGACAAACGAAGCCCAAGTTAGGGAGGCTATTAAAGCCAATGGTTTAGCATTATATTGGGCCAAGATGTTCAGCCCAAGATTTTTATATAATAGGCCCAACTACATTCATTCACTACTAAGAAAATTGGGCCCAAACAAAGTGCAAGCAAGATTAAGGAAAATGGGCCACTAAAGCCCATTGATTTAGAGATCCAAAAGGCCCAAGTGAAAGGGGAAAATTGGTCATTGACCAACTTGAGTTAATCAGTTGCAAATATTAGGAGAAAGTCGGTCTAAGGCCCCTTTAAAAAGGGACCAAAACCGAGCTCCTTAGGTTAACTAGTAGGAGACCAAAACAATTTCAGCTTTTCTCTCTAAGTTTCTCTTGGCATTTCTTCACCTTGGAAGGCAACCAAAGGCTACTTTTTGAGTTCTTGAATTATACTTACACCTTGGGAGTTAAGGTATGTAAAAATAACCATATACTTGATATGAATTTTCTATGGAAAACAAGATAAGTTGGCTGGTGTACTGTGCAGGAATTTCTGGACAGCTTGTGTCCTGAAAGTTGTTGTTTGATTTTCTTGGCTTTGGAACGATTCTTACCCTGATTTTTGACTTTGATATGATATAAAGTTGAGGTTATTAATATGTTATAGTGTGTATATGGTTTCCAAGGTTGCTGGACTGTTTTGCAAGTTCTTTGGAAACAAGTATCCTTATATGATCTTATGTGCTTCCAAAATGGTATTGGACTGTTTTGATGAGGGGACTGATGTTTCACGTTTCCCCCCCTGTGTTTTGAGCTATTTTGTGACTGTGTTAAGGTTTATTTGATGTATATATATGTTGGGAGCATCTGGTTCAAAGTTGGGACAAGTATGAATTGTTAACGACGAAATGTAGGGAGACGACGAGATGTTGTGCTTCTTAATTGAGCATTTTGTAAAATGGTTCTGTGTTGTAGTTATGGACTGTTGCCAGCATGTTGTAGAGCTGATATAGGCTGTGTACATCATGTATAGGATAATGTGTACTGGTTGAAGACAGTTAGAATTGAGAAAGTCGGAATAACACCATTGAGTCGATGGTTATACGTTTGTTGCCAAAGTGTTGTGTTTTGTGAGATTGGGCTGTCCAGATGCATTGATTAGCTGCTAATACTAGCTTTAAAACATGATATTGTAGATAAATAGTTGGAAGAAAAGAAGTCATTTCGAGGTAAAAACAAGTTGATATGTCGAGGTATGTAAGGCTATTCGATCTCTTATTATTTGGCATGGAATCCAAAGTCTTTATTGGCACATAGAGATCTTTACAAACTTCGATATAACCACTCCACTCTTTCACATGTATTTGTGTGTCCAGATTCGAGCCTTGTCACTGCTGCATACATACATTGGACACCATGACATATGAGTCTTCTTTTTAGCAAAATAAAGTTCATACGTTGTTTATGTCCTACATGTTTCACTAATTGTATAACCCACTCTTTTCATTGTGATATGATGTTACATGGTCACATACTTGTCACTTGTCATGCTTATAGTCTTATAGCTCAAATTTTACGACCACCAAAGATTCATATCAAAAGTAATAAGAAGATATATGTATACAGTTGCTTCTGTTGGGTGGTATCCCAGGGGTGAAAGAATCACCTAGCATGGGTCAATCCCAGTATTACAGGGGGTATCCCAGGGGTGAAAGGAAAGCCTAGCATGGGTCGATCCTGATATAGATTTACCACTGATCAGCTGGTCATTTGTATTACATGATGTGCACAGATTATACAAGTGATAAGAGTAAAGTAACATAATTGTTATAAGATGCATGACTCCACAATATTCATAAAGGTGGTCTTTTACCTTACAGCAGTGTATGGTTTCATTTGAACTTTTATCTCATATATAGTACATGTTGCCTTACATATTCAGTACATTATTTCGTACTGACGTCCCTGTTGGGGGACCTGCATTCCATGCTGCAGGTGCAGAAGCTAATAAACCTCCCCAGTAAGAGTACAGGATATCAACTGCAGTCACTGAGCTCCAGGTTGCTTCGGGGCTTTGAGTCTTATCATATCTTTTTGCATTGTATAGTATCTTATCATGAGGCGGGGCCTGTCCCGACCCTTATAAGATAATGTTTCTTGTCTAGAGGCTTTGTAGACTATGTAAAGTATAGTATGGTCATGTATCGTATCGTAGACATTGTGGCTCCAACGGCCTAGTCATACAACATCTTTTGGCTTGCTAGTTCCATTTATCTTTTGAGGGCATGTTTAGTATAAAAGTAACTTATAATGTTCATAGGTAATGTATTGCTACAGGTTGGTTCTCCCGAGCCTTACCGGCAACGGGTGCCAGTCCGCCTTAATAGGATTTTGGGGCGTGACAGAAGTGGTATCAGAGCGGGTTGTCCTAGGGAGTCTACAAAGCCGTGTCTATGTAGAATCATGTTTATCGATGTGTTGTGCACCACATTTATAAACAAGAGGCTACGTGGCATTTAGGAGTTATCACTTCTTTTCATTCTTTAGATCGTGCCATAGAGCCAAATATTATAAGTGTACCATGTCTAATCCCTGAATTATTTTGTACAGTAAGTATGCCAGAGACAAGGAAGAGTAAAGGTAAAGGAAAGGAAGTAGAAGTGGTAGTTGGTATACCCAATCGGGCGAAACGACAGAGTGAGGCTCTAGATGAGTCTCTATCACAGACATCTCTAACCCCTCCATCTGTTGATGCACCAGGAAGTAGTGAAAACCCCCGAGAACCACCTGTTGATGCTTCTGTGCAGGATTTGAGAAATGCAGTTCAACTGTTGACTTGTATAGTTGCTGGCCAAGGTCAAAGACAAGAAGGCCCAGTTGCAGGTGCAGTTGGTGCAGGTAGGGCAGCCAGTACGAGAATACGTGATTTCCTCAACTTAGACCCCCCATCATTCACTGGGACAGATCCAAATGAAGATCCACAGGATTTTATTGATCAGATCCAACGCACCTTAGATGTTATGCATGTAAGTGGTTCGGAAGCTGCTGAGTTGGCAATATATAGATTGAAGGGTGTGGCTATACTGTGGTACGAAGCCTGGAAGCATTCCAAAGGCATAGATACATCTCCAACTACTTGGGAGGAGTTCAAAATGGCCTTTCTTGATCATTACTTGCCATTAGAGATCCGAGAGGCCCGTGCAGATCAATTCCTGAACCTCCATCAGGGGAATATGAGCGTGAGGGAATATAGTCTTAAATTTAATTCTCTGGCCAGGTACGCTCCTAATGTTGTTCCTACTATGGCAGATAGAGTCCATCGGTATGTCGATAGGTTGGATTCATATTTGGTTAGAGATTGTACCATTGCCTCTTTAAATAAAGACATGGATATAGCGAGGATGCAAGCTTTTGCACAGAAACTGGAGGATCAGAGACAAAGAAGGAGGGCACAAGAAATAGAAAGGGGGCAATTCAAGAGGGCCAGATCTACAGGACAGTTTACACCACCCCAGGGTGAGTTTAGGCCACGATTTTCCCATAGGCCACCCAGGCCATCATCCTCTTACTCTACAGCTAGTGCTCCACCACCAGTTCAAGGGTCTAGAAATGATCAATTTGGGCAGAGAAGTGAGGGCCAAGGTACACGGACAACAGGATATTCGGGAAGCCAGCAAATGCCTCCTAGGCAGCCTTGCAGACAATGTGGGAGATATCATATAGGTGCGTGTCGCAGGGGAACAGATGTTTGTTATTGGTGTGGTATGCCAGGGCATGTAATAAAAGATTGCCCAAGAAGACGCAGGGGTGATATGGCACAACCTACTAGATCAGCTGTTGTATCATCATCATCAGTGCCTCCATCAGGTAGAGGTGAGCAATTTCCCATAGGTCGCGGCAGAGGTATTAGAGGGGCAGCTAGTTCCAGCGTGGCCCAAAATCGCACATATGCTCTAGGGACTCGACAGAACCTGGAAGCTTCACCCGATGTGGTTATAGGTACATTGTCCATCTTCTCACATAAAGTGTATGCATTAATTGACCCTGGTTCTACATTGTCATATATTACTCCATTAGTTGCTGGGAAGCTTGGTAGAACACCTAAATTATTGAATAAACCACTTGCGGTGTCTACACCAACTGGGGAGTCAATTATAGTTAGAAGAGTCTATTGTGATTGCATAGTGACTGTCTGCGACCGAGATACATTAGCTGATCTTATCGAGTTAGAAATGGTAGAATTTGATGTTATAATGGGTATGGATTGGTTGGCTTCTTGCTATGCCACCGTTGACTGCCGAACCAAGAGGATGTACTTTCACTTTCCAAATGAAGCAGTCCTTGAATGGGAAGGCAATATTGGGGCACCAAAAGGGAGGTTTATCTCTTATTTTAAAGCCAGAAAGATGATATCAAAGGGATATATATGTCATCTCGTTAGAGTGAGAGACATGGAGGCAGAATCACCAACTATCCAGTCTGTTCCAATAGTGAATGAATTTATTGATGTCTTTCCTGAGGAACTCCCTGGTTTGCCTCCAGAACGAGAAATAGATTTTGGTATTGACTTATTACCAGGCACCGAGCCTATCTCTATTCCTCCATATAGAATGGCCCCGGCAGAATTACGTGAATTAAAGGAGCAACTGAAAGACTTGTTAGAAAAGGGTTTTATAAGACCTAGTGTGTCCCCTTGGGGTGCACCGGTTTTATTTGTGCGTAAAAAGGATGGCACATTGAGGATGTGTATTGACTACCGACAACTGAATAGGGTGACAGTTAAGAATAAATATCCCCTCCCCAGAATTGATGACTTGTTCGATCAGTTACAGGGTGCTAAATACTTTTCAAAGATCGATTTGAGATCAGGTTATCATCAGGTGAGAGTGCAGGAAAAAGATATACCTAAGACAGCTTTCCGAACCAGATATGGTCACTTTGAATTTCTTGTTATGTCGTTTGGGCTAACGAATGCACCAGCAGTGTTTATGGATTTGATGAATAGGGTATTCAAGCCTTTCCTGGATGTGTTCGTGATAGTATTTATAGATGATATTCTGGTGTATTCAAGGTCAGAAAAGGACCACGCAAATCATTTACGACTAGTACTACAAGTTCTCCGTGATCGCCGGTTGTATGCTAAGTTTTCCAAATGTGAATTTTGGTTAAAATCAGTGGCATTTTTGGGCCATATTGTATCGGATGAAGGAATAAGGGTGGATTCACAAAAGATAGAGGCTGTGAAAGATTGGCCAAGGCCAATGACACCTACAGAAGTTCGAAGCTTCCTTGGATTGGCAGGTTATTACAGAAGGTTTGTTGAAGGTTTTTTTTCTATGTCTGCACCTCTTACTAAGTTAACTCACAAGGAAACCAAATTCCAATGGAATGATGCATGTGAAAGGAGCTTCCAAGAGTTGAAAAGCAGGCTAACCTCAGCACCTGTGCTAGTGCTTCCAGAAGGCTCAGAGGGATATGCAGTGTATTGTGATGCTTCCGGAGTTGGTTTGGGGTGTGTACTAACACAACACGGTAAGGTGATTGCTTATGCCTCGAGACAATTGAGACCACACGAGAAAAACTACCCAACACATGATCTTGAGCTAGCAGCGGTTGTATTTGCTTTAAAGATATGGCGCCACTATTTGTATGGGGTGCACGTGGACATATATACAGATCATAAGAGTTTATAGTATATTTTCAAGCAGAAAGATCTAAATTTGAGGCAGCGGAGGTGGCTAGAGTTAATAAAGGATTATGATATTGATATATTATACCATCCAGGGAAAGCAAATGTGGTGGCTGATGCTCTAAGTCGTAAGACACTCTTGGGTACCAGTGATCAGAAAGGGGTAAAGCAAGGCATGGCTAAGGATCTGCGTCAACTAGCCAATCTGGGTGTTCGTCTACTCGAAACTCCAAGAAAGGACATTATTGTACATAATGCTGCCGATTCTTCATTGATAAGGGAAGTGAAAGAAAAACAGTATTATGATCCTATTCTACAATGCCTTAAGGAGAAAGTAAGTCAAGGTATAATGAAGGAGTTTAGGCTTACACAAGATGGAGTAATTTATTGCCAAAGTAGATTGTGTGTTCCTGATGTTAACAGACTCAGAAAGAGAATAATGGAAGAAGCCCATCATTCAAGATATTCCATCCACCCAGGATCTACTAAGATGTATCATGACCTAAAGGGAGTGTTTTGGTGGGGAGGCATGAAAAAGGACCTTGCAAAGTTTGTGGCTCAATGTCCTACTTGTCAACAAGTCAAAGTAGAGCACCAAAAGCCAGGTGGTTACATGCAATGTATAGAGATTCCAACTTGGAAGTGGGATATGACTAATATGGATTTTGTAACTGGTTTGCCTCGTTCAGTTAATAAGTTTGACTCCATATGGGTGATAGTTGATAGACTCACGAAGTCAGCGCACTTCCTGCCAGTTAGAAGTGATTATACAGCTGAAGAATATGCCAAATTATACCTCAAAGAGATAGTTAGGCTACATGGGGTCCCACTCTCTATTATATCTGATCGAGGAGCTCAATTCACGGCAAAATTTTGGAAGTCCTTTCAAAGGAGTTTAGGGACGCAAGTGAATTTGAGTACAGCCTTCCATCCCCAAACAGACGGCCAGGCAGAGCGTACTATTCAAACACTTGAGGATATGTTGCGAACCTGTGCATTAGATTTTAAAGGTAGCTGGGTAGAACACTTGCCCCTTATTGAATTTGCCTATAATAACAGCTACCATTTGAGCATCAAGATGGCGCCTTACGAAGCTTTGTATGGGAGGAAATGTAGGTCACCAATTGGTTGGTTCGAAGTGGGTGAAACCACCTTGCTCGGGCCAGATTTAGTCCAACAAGCCATGGAAAAAGTTAAGGTGATACAACAACGGCTAAAAACAGCCCAAAGTCGTCATAAATCATATGCAGATATGCGGAGAAGAGGGCTGGAATTCTCTATTGGAGATTGGGTATTTTTAAAGGTATCACCGATGAAAGGAGTTATGAGATTTGGTAAGAAAGGGAAACTAAGCCCACGTTACATAGGGCCATATAAGATTACTAAGAGGGTCGGACAAGTTGCATATGAATTAGAGCTACCCCAGGAACTTTCAATGGTTCATCCAGTGTTTCATGTGTCAATGCTTCGAAAATGCATAGGTGACCCCTCTCGTATCACTCCTATAGAAGATGTACAGGTCACAGAGGATCTTACTTATGAAGAGGTACCGGTTGCTATTCTAGATCGCCAAATTAAAAAGTTAAGGAACAAAGAAATTGCATCAGTAAAGGTACTCTGGAGAAACAACCAAGTGGAAGAAATAACGTGGGAACCGGAGGAAGTAATGATATCCAAATACCCTCATCTATTTGAAGACAAGGAGGGACTAAAAGATACAGAGGAGGAACATTAATAGGTATGTGTTTGAATACTAGTTATGTTATTAACAGTTGTGTGACCAGAAATTCAAACCTGCCTAGACTATACAGTTATGTTAACATTCGGGACGAATGTTCCTAAGGGGGGGAGGATGTAACACCCCACATTTTGCATGTACTAGTAATGTTCACATAAAATGACATACGACTTGATTTAATTACTACCAAAACTTTTTTTTTCAAGTGTTCAAGTGTTAGATTGGGGCACTATATGGAAGTCTATTTAGAGACTGTGGCCTTAAACGGAGAAAAATCATTGACGTGCTTATGGAACTTAGGAAGCTAGCAGGTGAGTAACCTGTGTGGTTGGCTTAAAAAAAAATGTATATATACATGAGGGAGAATAATTCATTCATAAGTGAACTCACTTGAAGTCTAGACGTTAGTAAAAAGAAAGGGGAACGAAGACAAGGCTTAACGCCGAAACTTTCCAAGTCTTGCGACAAACGAAGCCCAAGTTAGGGAGGCTATTAAAGCCAATGGTTTAGCATTATATTGGGCCAAGCTGTTCAGCCCAAGATTTTTATATAATAGGCCCAACTACATTCATTCACTACTAAGAAAATTGGGCCCAAACAAAGTGCAAGCAAGATTAAGGAAAATGGGCCACTAAAGCCCATTGATTTAGAGATCCAAAAGGCCCAAGTGAAAGGGGAAAATTGGTCATTGACCAACTTGATTTAATCAGTTGCAAATATTAGGAGAAAGTCGGTCTAAGGCCCCTTTAAAAAGGGACCAAAACCGAGCTCCTTAGGTTAACTAGTAGGAGACCAAAACAATTTCAGCTTTTCTCTCTAAGTTTCTCTTGGCATTTCTTCACCTTGGAAGGCAACCAAAGGCTACTTTTTGAGTTCTTGAATTATACTTACACCTTGGGAGTTAAGGTATGTAAAAATAACCATATACTTGATATGAATTTTCTATGGAAAACAAGATAAGTTGGCTGGTGTACTGTGCAGGAATTTCTGGACAGCTTGTGTCCTGAAAGTTGTTGTTTGATTTTCTTGGCTTTGGAACGATTCTTACCCTGATTTTTGACTTTGATATGATATAAAGTTGAGGTTATTAATATGTTATAGTGTGTATATGGTTGCCAAGGTTGCTGGACTGTTTTGCAAGTTCTTTGGAAACAAGTATCCTTATATGATCTTATGTGCTTCCAAAATGGTATTGGACTGTTTTGATGAGGGGGCTGATGTTTCACGTTTCCCCCCCTGTGTTTTGAGCTATTTTGTGACTGTGTTAAGGTTTATTTGATGTATATATATGTTGGGAGCATCTGGTTCAAAGTTGGGACAAGTATGAATTGTTAACGACGAAATGTAGGGAGACGACGAGATGTTGTGCTTCTTAATTGAGCATTTTGTAAAATGGTTCTGTGTTGTAGTTATGGACTGTTGCCAGCATGTTGTAGAGCTGATATAGGCTGTGTACATCATGTATAGGATAATGTGTACTGGTTGAAGACAGTTAGAATTGAGAAAGTCGGAATAACACCATTGAGTCGATGGTTATACGTTTGTTGCCAAAGTGTTGTGTTTTGTGAGATTGGGCTGTCCAGATGCATTGATTAGCTGCTAATACTAGCTTTAAAACATGATATTGTAGATAAATAGTTGGAAGAAAAGAAGTCATTTCGAGGTAAAAACAAGTTGATATGTCGAGGTATGTAAGGCTATTCGATCTCTTATTATTTGGCATGGAATCCAAAGTCTTTATTGGCACATAGAGATCTTTACAAACTTCGATATAACCACTCCACTCTTTCACATGTATTTGTGTGTCCAGATTCGAGCCTTGTCACTGCTGCATACATACATTGGACACCATGACATATGAGTCTTCTTTTTAGCAAAATAAAGTTCATACGTTGTTTATGTCCTACATGTTTCACTAATTGTATAACCCACTCTTTTCATTGTGATATGATGTTACATGGTCACATACTTGTCACTTGTCATGCTTATAGTCTTATAGCTCAAATTTTACGACCACCAAAGATTCATATCAAAAGTAATAAGAAGATATATGTATACAGTTGCTTCTGTTGGGTGGTATCCCAGGGGTGAAAGAATCACCTAGCATGGGTCAATCCCAGTATTACAGGGGGTATCCCAGGGGTGAAAGGAAAGCCTAGCATGGGTCGATCCTGATATAGATTTACCACTGATCAGCTGGTCATTTGTATTACATGATGTGCACAGATTATACAAGTGATAAGAGTAAAGTAACATAATTGTTATAAGATGCATGACTCCACAATATTCATAAAGGTGGTCTTTTACCTTACAGCAGTGTATGGTTTCATTTGAACTTTTATCTCATATATAGTACATGTTGCCTTACATATTCAGTACATTATTTCGTACTGACGTCCCTGTTGGGGGACCTGCATTCCATGCTGCAGGTGCAGAAGCTAATAAACCTCCCCAGTAAGAGTACAGGATATCAACTGCAGTCACTGAGCTCCAGGTTGCTTCGGGGCTTTGAGTCTTATCATATCTTTTTGCATTGTATAGTATCTTATCATGAGGCGGGGCCTGTCCCGACCCTTATAAGATAATGTTTCTTGTCTAGAGGCTTTGTAGACTATGTAAAGTATAGTATGGTCATGTATCGTATCGTAGACATTGTGGCTCCAACGGCCTAGTCATACAACATCTTTTGGCTTGCTAGTTCCATTTATCTTTTGAGGGCATGTTTAGTATAAAAGTAACTTATAATGTTCATAGGCAATGTATTGCTACAGGTTGGTTCTCCCGAGCCTTACCGGCAACGGGTGCCAGTCCGCCTTAATAGGATTTTGGGGCGTGACAAATTTATTCCCATTAGATATGAATGAAAAATTTAGCTTGTGATCAATCACATGGGCTGATTATACTCCCTGGAAAGAGTATGACACCTCTCCCCAATGTGAGGTTTCTTCCTTAAGAGGACGAGACGTTGGACTCCATGATAGCTCACATGGTTTATGTCGGTTAAGAGAACCTCCCTACTAGTAAAGAAAAGCTTTTAAAAGTATCTTCCTAAAGATTTTAGAAACAAAGTGTAAAGGCTCACAAACTTATTCAGATATTGATTTACTTGAGATTTCAGTTACAGATTTACAGTTTTATATTTCAAATACAAAGGTGAGATCTTTTTCACTTAGCCTATATGATTTGAGAATGAACGAGAAATACAAATTTTAGAACTCAGTGTTATGACTCACAAGCCTTACATTATATGTTTTACTCTTCATGATTTATGATATTTAGATTTCAGATTTCTCAAGCCTATGTGAGTCATTTACATTTAACATGCATTGTTTTATAAACTGTGAAGATATTGTTTAATTATTGCATGTACCCCTGATCCACATATAAGTCTATGTGCTACATTGTCTCATAATGTAGGTAGAAGTTTTAGTATGCACATTCAGATTCAGACAGTTGCAGATTCCAATCAGCAGATGATGAGTCCTTTTGATTCAAGGGCTTAAGTCAGTCAGAGTTTGTGTAGTATTTTATTTTCTTCATTCAATCGTATTGATTCGGGATAGCCGGGGTCATGTCCCGGCTACCTAAAATCAATGTTAGTAGAGGCTTCATAGATAATCAGTAGAGTTGTGTATCTTATTTCAGTTTTGATTTTACATAAAGTAGAGTTGTAATCATTTTTCCTATAGTTGTATTGATTATATTCAACCAAATATATATCTTCTACTTATTTTGTTCAGATTATGTATCTTATTTAGTTGCTCATGAGTTATGCCAGTACAAGGGTTAGCTTGGGATCACTTGTGGTCTTAAGCACCACCTGACGTCTCGAGACCTATTTTTGGGGCATTACAGAGAGGCAAGTGATCAACCCAACTACCACTAAAATCAAATACACAAGCCCTAGGCATATCTTCCAAGGTCTGAATTTTCCTTTTCGTTTTCCCATCCATCTGCGAGTGGAAAGTAGTGATAAGGGTTACCTTAGTCCCTAAAACTCACTAGAACAACCTCCAAAAGTGAGATAAGAACTGGGTACTATGATCAGAAATGATAGAAACTAGAACACTATGCAACTTTATGATCTCCCCAACGAACAACTTGGCATAGTCCTCAGAAGAGTAATTAGTCCTTACTGGCAAGAAGTGCGCAGACATGGCCATCCTATCCATGATGAACCAAAATGAATCAAATCGTTGGCGAGACCGCATAAGGACAGTAATAAAATCTATATTAATTATTTCCCACATTCATACCGATAGATCAATCTCTTGACTCAACCCACCAGTCCTCAAGTGCTAAACCTTCACTTGATGACACACCATGATCTTTGCCATAAAATTTTCCATATCCTTCTTCATGTTATTCCAACAATAAATCTCCTTAAGTTCATGATATATTTTCATCGAACTAGGATGAACCATATAACGCGACCTCTGAGCCTCTGCCGAAAATCTTCCCCGCATTCCATTAACATTGGGAACACATAATCTACCTTGGTACCTTAAGATACCATCACCACCAATCTTGAAAGCCATCAATTTCTGGTGACCCACTTCATCCCCGATCTGTATCAAGATAGGATCCAAAACCTGTTTCTCCTTCGCCTCCGCACCAAGAGATGACTTCGCCACCTCTTGAACAATCACACCACTATCCTTTGAATCCATGAGCAGAACTCCAAGAATAGTCAAACGGTGAATATCCTTCATCAAATCCTGCTTATTCTTGTCCACATGAGATAAGCTCCCCATGGAAAACCTGCTAAGAGCATCAACAACCATATTAGCTTTACCTAGGTGATAGCGGAGACTCATGCCATAGTCCCTTAGAAACTCAAGCAACCTTCTTTTCTTGAGAATTAGCTCCTTCTAAGTGAACATGTAATATAGGCTCTTATGATCAGAATAAATATCTACATGGATGTTGTACAAATAGTATCGCCATATCCATAATGCAAACACCACAATTAAAAATTCCAAATCATGAGTCGGGTAGTTCTTCTCAAGAACCTTTAACTTCCTAGAAGTGTATGCAAGCACCTTGCCATGCTGCATCAACACGCAACGCAGTCCCCCCGGGACATATCATAATAGACAACAAAACCATCAGTGCCCTCAGGTAGAGTCAAGACCAGAGATAAAGTCAAGTTATCCTTTAACTTCTCAAAACTACCCTCACAAATGTCAGACTTCAAAAACTTTACCTTCTTATGAGTCAACTTAGTCAATGGGACAAAAATCGAAGAGAAACTTTCTATAAACCTCTTATAATAATCGGCTAAACCCAAGAAGCTTCGAAGGTCGGTTGGAGTCATTGGTCTAGGCCACTTTTTCACCATCATAACTTTCTGTGGATCCACCATGTTCCCTTCAATAGAAATAACATGACCTAAATAAGTCACAACATTCAACTAGAACTCATATTTCATGATTTTCGCATACAATTGCTGATCTTTCAAGGTTTGCAACACAAAGCGAAGGTGATCAGCATGATCCTCACTTTTCAAATACACCAAAATATTATCTATAAACACAATTATGAACAAATACAAGAACTGATGGAATACTCGATTCATGAGTTCCATTAATGTTGTCGTGGGATTAGTCAAACCAAAGGACATCACAAATAACTCAAAATGACCATACCAAGTTTAAAAGACAGTCTTAAGGATATCCACTTCCATAATCTTCAACTGATGGTAACCCGACCAAATATTAATAATCTTGGAGAAACACTTAGCACCCTAAAGCTAATCAAAGAGATCATCAATCCTAGGAAGCGGATACTTATTCTTCACCGTCACTTTATTCAACTGGAAGGAATCTATACACATGCGAAGGGACCCATCCTTATTACGCACGAAGAGAATCGAAGCAGCCCAATGAAAAACACTAGGGCGAATGAAACACTTATCTAAACGATATTTCAATTGCTCTTTGAATTCTTTCAACTCAGTCAGAGCTATTCTATAGGGAAGGATAGAAATAGGATGAGTGTGCATAAGAAAATGAATCCCAAAATCAATTTACATGTTGGGAGGAACATTAGGAAGATCATTAGGGAATACCTCAGGAAACTCACAGACCATAGGATAAAATACAAAGAAGGACCTTCGAATCAAGAATTCTTAACATGCACTAAGTGATAAAGATACCCCTTAGAAATCAACTCTTGGGCTCTAAGATACGAAACAAATCTTCCCTTAGGTATTGGGTAACTACCTTTCCATTCAATCACCAACTCATTAGAGAAGTGAATACTGACCTTTCAGGTCCAACAATCAAGCATCGTATAACACGAATGCAACCAATCCATCCCTAAAATAATATCAAAGTCTAATATTTCCAACTCTATTAGATCCACCAAGTTCTCCCTACCACTGATAGACATAACACAACCCCTATAGACCCTTCTAGCCATAATGGAGTCACCCACCAGGGTGGATATAGAAAAAGGATCTGGAATACACTCATGATTAAACCCAAAATGAATAGCCACATAAGGGGTCACATAAGAGAGGGTAGACCTGGGATCAAGTAGAAAACAAACATCATGAGAGAAAAGTTTGACCATACTAGTAATAACATCGAGGGTTGCCTCAGAATCTTGATGAGTGGCAAGAGCATACAGATGGTTCCAACCAGTGCCAAATCCAGAAGTAGAAGTAGCACCCTTTGGTGTAGGAGATGATGAAGTAGCAACAAGGATCTTATTTTCCCTAGAAGCCCCCGAAAGGGAAATCTCTCTGTAAATGACCAATTTGACCACATTTAAAGCACTTGTTCCTTCTTTCTTCATAGGTGATATACCTGACCATAAAATTTATAAGAGGAATATGATGGAGATAACTGAGCTCCGCTAGTATGTGGCAGGGCACTCTATGCCCTAGAACTAATACTATTCTAAAAACAATGATCACCTAACGGCTTCAGATAAGGAGCACTAACAACAGAGTAGGAACTAGAATTGTCCCACTTCTTCTTAGACTATTTTCCACTGTCTCTACTAATCTGCTACTCACCTCCACCTAAATTTGAATACCAAAACTTCTTATTCTTCCTTTCACTCATCTCTTCTTGCTTCTTCTTATTTTCCACTTATTGCATTATACCATGAGTCTAGAGATGCCCATGGCCTTATGCAACAAGACAATCTTGCTCTCTACATTCAACTCATAGGATAATCCAAAAGCAAAATTTCTCATTCTAGACCTCACGCTAGACATTAATTTCAGAGCATATCGCGACAACTGATGAAACTTTAAGGCATACTCATTTACTATCATCCTGCCTTGCTTTAAGTTTAGTTATTCCTCAGCCTTTGCCTTTCTAAACTCCTGAGGAAAGAAATGATCAAGAAAAGCACTAGAGAAGTCATCCCGCAAAGCAAACTCAGCATCACCATCCCTAGATTGATCATATTCCTCATACCATTGATATACCATATCCTTCAAGTAATAAACAGTAAATTGCAAACCCTCTACATTTGTAGCATGCATCACACAAAAAATATTTTCTATTTCATTAATAAATTTTTAAGGATCTTTCTCAACTTTAGAATCAATGAAAGTCAGAAGAATTAACCTCATAAATTGGCCACCTCTAGTGACCTTATAAAATGGAGCAACAAAAGCAACACACCCAGTATGAGAGACCACCAACTGGGTAAGCAAATAAATTAACTGATGAAACTCAGCATTAGACACATCAGCTTGATGTTTTTGAGGAGGGATAGGGGGAATCAAGGGAACTTTACTAGGGCAATCAGAAGCACAGACCCTAGACAGGGTTTAAACTCTTTGAGTAGGATAAGCTCTATCCACACTGTGCTCAAACATGGTAGAAGAGTTTCTATGAGCAATAGATCTTCTACAAGGCATGATCTGAAAAGAAAATATATGGGGATTAAAGGAAATTTCAAGAACTTATCTATAGCTCAAAATAGAACAGCAAGTAAGGAAAACATTCCTGAATGCCTCGTACCCTCTCCCTGAAATGTGTGGCGCCCTACATACCTATAAAAAAGACTTTACATTACACAACTTTGTGGAAACCTAATGACCCCAACCCTAAGCTCTGATACCAACTTTTTCACGACCTAAACTAGGGTCGGGCCGTGACTAGCATCTCTATGTAAAAAGAATTAAAAAAATAGTCTTGGCCGGGATATGTCTCTGATTCTGACAAAGACAATGATAATGTTAATGATAATGAAAACTCTCAATCCTAATCTATGGTAAGAACTGATAAAATGTCTAAGTTTTCTGGAGAATGGAAGCTCACAACTTCACCATAACAAACTGATGAACCGAGTTAGTTCACTTAACTCTATATAAAAAAGTACAGGTATCTCCGGTGCCTGCATCACCTGGGGATACAGTGTTCGGATATAGTTAATAGGTTGAGCACTAGCATGTAACTCAGGAATAAGGATAACATAATATTGTGAACAACAATTTGAAATTATTTAAATCCATTGCACATAATCAAATACATATAGATATATGTCACATGTCGGTATCGTAAATAAGGATTAACATTCACTTTAAAATTTTAGCCTGAATTATGTAACTCAATCTTTATAACATAAGAAAACATCCATGGGTTATATGGGCCCAGCTCTCCCTTATCTTGTGGGGCCACAGTGCGTATGGCCGCACGAACCAAAGGA
Organism: Capsicum baccatum var. pendulum; assembly: GCA_030864225.1. Classification (NCBI taxonomy): domain Eukaryota; kingdom Viridiplantae; phylum Streptophyta; class Magnoliopsida; order Solanales; family Solanaceae; genus Capsicum; species Capsicum baccatum. Next base: position 77,117,452 of record CM061557.1, on the reverse strand, counting down.
TATATATATATGTACTATGGGAGGCTCAAAGCTCCCAACATATCAAGGTTATGCAAGCACCCAATCATGTAGTATAATAAGGGGGACTCAAACCTCCCAATCATATGATAATAATATGGGGACTCGAACCACCCGGTCATTTTGACCCCCTAATCGGCAACTGTAGTTTTCAGTATTGGTCCCTCGGGACCTCCACTTTCATAACTAAGCTACACAAACCTTATTAAAGACCAATTAAATTATTTATCGCTCATTCTCATTTAATAAACCATGATACACATTTAGGTATACATTTTTGGTATCGTCGTACCAACTACACTCGCAAGGTAACATCAACATGCCGAGATACTTTCATTACTTGGGGAAATTCATAGCCCCCTTGGTTTAATTATGCATTAGCTTGTGGAATTTCATAACCCCATAAGGTTCAATTAAAAATCACTATGCTTCGTCAACTTTTCACATTATGCAATAGTTCAAGAGTAGTTCAATATGCATACTTTTGCATATTCAAAAGCAATTTCACAATATAAGGTTGAGGACATTACCGCTTCAAAAGCCACAAGTTGGGGGAAATCACAATCCCTTTATTTAATCAACATACCCATGCATCCCACAAGTTCAAAATTATAATTAAAGCATGAATAGTCATAGGTAAACCATAGGAAACATTGTTTAACAACAAACATTTAAAACCCTCAACCCATGTTTCAAAACCATTATTACCATATAAACAACACTTTAAAATTTATTCTATTAACAAATTACCGATTAAGGAAGAGTAACATGCCTAAAATACCCAAGATTATGGACAGAATCCAACCCGTGATCCCTTAGATGACCTACTTCTTGGAAACCCTAAGTATTTTGCTTCAGAGACTTAATAGAGATGAAAGAACATTTAGAGTGGGTTATCAATAAAAACATATCCCCAAGTATGTTTATAGGTCATGATTTATTATTAATATAAGAGAGAAATATCTAAAATACTCCCATTTAAAAAGCTGGAAAATTAAATCATAAGTCATTATGGGTCTCATAACGACTCATCATGACTCATTACGACTCATCTCCCTGAGTTATTTTCAAGATAGTATCACCAGGCACACACACTATTGACCTTATGAATCATATATAATGGCTCGTAATGGAACCCAATGACTCATGGGGTCCAGTCATAGTCAACACAAAAAACAATTAAGCTAAACACTAGACATTTTATGATTTGCCCAAAATGACTCGTAATGAGTCCTAACGACTTGTAGTGAGCCACTTGTACTCAGAGAATAACTTATCCATACACACACAAATACTATTTAGACTATGATCTATATCAAATGACTCATCATAGGCATTTATGGCCCATGTCTCAAAGTCATACTCAAGGTAGCAACTCAAGTACTATTCACTAGACACCTTATGACTAGACCTTACAACTAGTGTCATAAGACCAGTCAAGACACCCTATGACTCGTAAAGTGAGTCATAGTCAGGACAGTAAGGTTAAAATTTCATAAATTTTCAAGGACCGAAATTTGGGGTATTATAGGTATGAAGACATTTATATCCTATCTTCTGAAGGGCATTATTAGGAAATTCTAATCTTGACTTCATGTCATGTGTCCGTATTTCCATAAACCCTTAGTACTTTTTTTATCCTATTCTTTTCCCAGATGGATAGCATGAGGTTATTGATAGATACAGATGGTATTTTGGAGTATGTTACTAGAGTTTCAGCTTAATATTAGGATAGGGAGTTAGAGATTAAATGTCAAATATGTAATACCCTGATCGTTCTTTAAGCCTAAATATGTCTTTTGAGTGAATAAAGATGACTTCCAAAGTGATTGATATTTATTTCGTGCTTTATTTCCCTAATTTTGACTTTTTGTCATGTGGAGAATTGAAAAATCTTTCCGTCGATACCAATTTTGTCAAAATTAGAGGTCGGAGAAAGAAGTTATGACTATCTGAAGTCCCAATCGTGAAACATTGTTATTTAGACCCTCAGCGCATCGCGGAGATGAGTAATATCCCAATTGTTATTTTCCAGTAAGCCTCTACTATAGTGATACGTCGCACCAAGGCTCAATATTAGGATTGTTAAATTCTAGCACACCAATGCAATTCCACCACGTCGCGGTGCCCTTTCAGGTCACAACTAAGGTGGTAACGCGATTTCACCATGTCGTTCCACTGAGCAGTTTCCCAATTATTCGAATCCAGTGAAGGACCGCGATTATGGCGCATTATGCTAGGGCTAAAAATTAGTAGAGGAGAGAAAGTCATTCTTCTCGATTTCTCTTCCAAGAAATATCTAGAACTAGGGTTTCTCTCTTCCAAATCCAAATCAAATCTTCTTCATGAAATTCAAGAATTTTTCCATAGATTTAAGTTGTTCAAGAATCAAGTTCTCCAAGTCAAAGGCTTCAAGAAAATTAGCTCAAAAGTGTGAAGAAGAGTTTCCAATCAAGTCTTTTCACCTTAAAGTTATAATCCAAGGTATGTGGGGTTTTGAACAAGAGTAATCCTTTTGTTCTTGTGCCCAAAGGTTTGATTTCTATTATGGATTTATATGATTTTGCAAGTGGGTTTATACCCAAATTACTTCATCATGAGATTATGAGAATATAAATTGTTCAAGCTTTGTTATACATGATTATTTTGCTATTCCCAAGTTATGACTTGATATTTAATATTGTGAATTTCAAATTTGTACCAAGAGTTTATATTTCAAATGCCTTTAAGATACGTGTCAAGCTTTAAGCTTCCTTATAACAAATTGGATTATTGAGTATATTGATTCATGAGATTAAGTTGTTACAATGAGTCTTGATATTTCCTGAAAGCTAATGATGTTTCTATGATTTAATGAATTGATACATTTTGATATCGAGAAAGATTGATTTGATTTGAGTCGAGTTAGGAATCCACAAATTGATTATGATTTGATAAATGAGAAAGAGATTTGATTTGGTCTTTATGATAGACCCTTGTGATGTTTATGGTGGATTTCCAAATGCATTCTAAGCTTGTGTCTGGGAGTAGTATTTAGCACCGAGCGGGAAATAAGATATTTCCCCCAAAACTACGTGCCACCGTAGGATTGATATTGATAATTATAGGCCAGGGCCATTGGGACAAACCCCCAATTGACTCAGACAGTACTGAAAACTATAACAACGAAACTATATCACCAAAAATATAGACACGGTCCTCGAACCATGAGGACTCACCACTGAGGGAACATAGTTAATGCACTCGAATATCGCTAACGCGGCTGCGGCTGAGTACCTGAACCTATATTATGAGAAAATGTAGCCCATAGGAAAATATATGGGTCAGCACTTTGGAATGTACTGAGCATGTGGGGGTGCATGCAACAATGTAAATATCATCATCAATTTCATAAAAATATGCATATGTACAGTGATGGCTCACTTGGCTTGAGTTAGATTGGAACATACTTTTCATGATCTCATAGTAAATAAATCATATGATAAAAACCTCGTAAATCATCATAAACAACTCAACTCTTCAACTTAAGACTCGGAGTGACTCGATAATTCAAGAAACTCAACTCTTATGGACATGGGAGGTTCTTATAATCGACATAAACCATGTGAGCTACATGGAGTTCAATGTTTTTCCCTCATAAAGAGAGAACCCCATATTGGCAGGAGCGTCGTACTCTTGCCAGGGAGTACAACCTAAATTTAGTGATCACAATCTCATACTTGGCCTCTGGCCAACAATTATCAATATTAATCCTACAGTGGGACGTAGTTTTGGGGGAAATGCCACATTTCCCTCGGTGCTGAATACTACTCCCAGACACACACTCAGAATGCGTTAGGAAATCTACCACAAACATCACAAGGGTCTATCATGAAGACCAAATCAAATCCCTTTCTTATTAATCAAATCATAATCAATTTGTGGATTCCTAACTCAGCTCAAATCAAATCAATCTTTCTCAATATCAAAATGTATCAATTCATTAAATCATGGCAACCTCATTATCTTTGATGAAATATCAAGACTCATTGTAACAACTCAATCTCACGAATCAATATACTCAATAATCCAATTTGTCATAAGGAAGCTTAAAGCTTGACACGTATCTTGAAGGAAGTTGAAATATCAAATCTTGGTAGAAATATGAAATTCACAATATTAAATATCAAGTCATAACTTGAGAATAGCAAAATAATCATGTATAACAAATCTTGATCAATTTATATTCTCATAATCTCATGATGAAGTAATTTGGGTATAAACCCACTTGCAAAATCATACAAATCCATAATAGAAATCAAAGCTTTGGGAACAAGAACAAATGGATTGCTCTTGTTCAAACCCAACATACCTTGTATTATAACATTAAGGTGAAAAGACTTGACTGAAAACTCTTCTTCACCCTTTTGAGCTAAGCTTCTTGATGTTTTTGACTTGGAGAACTTGATTCTCGAACAACTTGGTGAAATCTATGGAAAAATTCTTAAATTTCTTGGACAATATTTGATTTGACTTTGGAAGAGAAAAACCCTAGTTCTAGATATTTCTAAGAAGAGAAATGGAGAAGAATGGATTTCTCTCCTCTATTTGAATCTATATATAGAGGGCCAAACTAGGTGGAAAGACCAAAATGACCTTGAGTAAAATTCTAAAATTGGAGCCTGATTTTTGGCCCTAGCGCGATGCGCCATTATCGCAGTCATTCACTTGATTTGGCCAATTGGGAAACTGCTCAGTGGTGCAACGCGGTGAAATTGTGTTGCCACCTTGGTTGTGACCTGGAAGGGCACCGCGAAGCAGTGGAATCGCGTTGAGGCTTACTGGAAAATGAAAATTGGGATATTACTCATCTCTGCGACACGTTGTGGGTCTACATAACAATGTTTTATGACTGGGACTTCAGATAGTCATAACTTCTTGCTCCGACCTCCGATTTTGACGAAATTGGTATCAACCTAAAGCGTATTCAATTCTTCATGCGACAAAAAGTGAAAATTAGGGAAATACAGCATGAAATAAACATCAATCACTTTGGAAGTCATCTATATTTATTCAAAAGATAGATTTAGGCTTAAGGAATGATCGAGGTATTACAATATCTCCTCCTTGGAAACATTCACCCTTGAATATTGCTAGTTAGACTTAAGGTCAAAGAGGACGCTTGATAATGCCCTACTAAAATAATCTATTCAACAGGATTACTTTACTCTAGACTTTCAGATACTTCACTGAATGCACGAATCAAGATGGAAGACAACTATATAACCGAATACACTGGATTAGGAGGAAACTAAATTAAGGAAAAATAATACCTTCAGCTTGAGTTGCACTTGTAAATAAGAGATGGGGGTACTTAACTCACATATCTAGTTCTACTTCCCAAGTAGCACACTCAACTGATTGATTTCGCCACAGAACTTTAACCAAAGGAACTTCTTTGTTTCTTAGTCTACGGACTTGATAATCTATGATTTAAATTGGAATCTCTTCATTAGAAAGGCTATTCCAAATGTCTAAGTTCTCCGATGGATCAAAAACAACAACAGAATTGCCAATGTACTTTTTACGCATAGAAACGTGAAAGATAGGGCGGACAACTGACATCTCCGTAGGCAACTCAATCTCATAAGCTGCTTTCCCAATATGATGCAAAACTCTGTAATGGACAACATATCAGGGACTAAGCTTTCCTTACCAAATCTCTTCACCCCTTTCATGGGTAAAATTTTGAAGTACACTAAATCATCAACTTCAAACTCAAGAGCTCTTCTTCTTATATCTGCATATGACTTCTGATGACTCTGGGTTGTCTTTAACCTTTCTCAAATCAGCTTAACTTTCTCCATAGCTTCAAATACAGCATCAGGTCCAATCACTGCAGCTTCACCCACTTCAAACCAACCTATGGGTGATCTACATCTCCTTTCATATAAAGCCTCAAATGGAGCTATTCTAATGCTAGCATGAAAACTATTTTTATAAGCAAATTTAATCAATGGCAAATGTTCATCCCAACTTTCTTTGAAATCAAGAATACATACCCTTAACATATCCTCCAAAGTTTGGATGGTCCTCTCATCCTGATCGTCTGTCTGCGGATGAAAAGTGGAATTAAGATGAACTTGGGTACCAAGACCCTTTTGAAAGGCTCTCCAAAACTGAAAAGTAAATTGAGTACCTCTATCGGATATGATAGACAACGGAACTTCATGCAACCTTACTAACTCTCGGATGTGCAACTTAGCATAGTCCTCAGCGGTAAAGGATGTATGAACTGGCAAGAAATGCACGAACCTAGTCAACCTGTCAATAATGACCAACATCATCATGATGACAACAAGAGAGAGGTAAACCGGTCATAAAATCAATGTTCACCTCTTTCCACTTCTATGTAGGAATGCTAAATTCTTGCATCATACCACCGGGTCTCTGGGGCTCTATCTTCACCTGTTAGCAAGTTGCATACTTCTTTACAAACTTCGCTATATCCTTCTTTATACCATTCCACCAATAGATTTCCCGCAAATCGCGGTACATCTTGGTAGCATAGGGATGAATAGAATACCGCACGCCATGCACTTCAACCATAATTTTCTGTCTCAAATCATCAATGTTAGGCACACACAACCTATTCTAAAGCCTCAATACACCATCTCCCCTTGGGATAAAACCTCTACTTTTTGGTCTTTAACTGACCCTTTCAGTTCGACCAAATGAGAATCCATATCTTGCTTCTCTTTTACCTGTGAAACTAGAGAAGATTCAGAACTACTCAGGACCTAAACATTACCCTCAGCTGAATCAAGCAATCTAACACCCAACTTCGCCAAACGATGCACTTCACGAACTAACTCCTTCTTACCTTTCTCTAAAAGTGCTATACTACCCATGGACAACCTGCTAAGGGCATCCGCCACTACATTGTCCTTGCTCGGGTGGTACAACACTCTCATATCATAGTCCTTCAGCAATTCTAACCATTTCCTCTGTCGAAGATTCAACTCTCTTTGAGTATAAACAAACTACAAACTCTGATGATCCGTAAAGACATCAACATGAGCACCGTACAAGTAGTGTCTCCAAATTTTTAAAGCAAAATCCACTACAGCTAATTCAAGATTATGGGTCGGGTAATTCTTCTCATGTTGTTTGAACTGCCTGGAGGCATAGGCTATAACCTTACCTTTCTGCATCAATACGCAACCCAAACTAACTCTAGAGGCATCACAATACACCACAAAATCATTTACACCATTAGGAACGGTCAACACAGGGGTTGAAGTGAGTCGAGTCGTTAACTCCTAAAAACTCTTCTCGCAAGAATTTGACCATTGGAATTTAACTTTCTTTAGGGTTAACCGAGTCAAAGGAGACGCAATAAAAGAGAAACCTTCAACAAAATGATGGTAGTAGACAATTAGACCCAAGAAACTCCTAATATCAGATGGGGAAATAGGTCTAGGCCAATTCCTCACAGTTTTTACCTTTTGAGGATCAACTTGAATACCTTCAGAAGAAATAATATGACCCAAAAAGGCAACTGACCTTAACTAAAATTCACACTTGCTAAACTTGGCAAATAACTGATGACCTCTAAGGGTTTGCTAGGCAATTCAGAGATGATCTGCATGGTCGTTCTTACTTCAAGAGTACACAAGAATATCATATTTGAACACAATAACAAAGATATCTAAGTACTGCCTGAACACCTGATTCATGAGGTCCATAAAAGCTGTTGGGGTATTAGTTAGCCCGGAAAACATAACCAGGAACTCAAAATGACCATAACGAGTATGGAAAGCCACCTTTGGAATATCACACTCTCTAACCTTAAGTTGGTGATAACTGGATCTTAAATCTATTTTTGAGAAATAATTGTCACCTTGCAGCTGATAAAATAGGTCATTAATTCTAGGAAGAGGATATTTGTTTTTGACTGTGACCTTGTTGAGCTAATGATAGTCAATGCACATACATAATGAACCATCTTTCTTTCACACGAACATAACGGGTGTGCCCCAAGGAGACACACTGGGCCTTATAAAACCTTTATCAAGAAGATCTTTAAGTTGCTCTTTCAACTTCTTAAGTTCTGCGGGGGCCATACAATATGGAGAAATAAAAATAAGCTGTGTGTCAGGAAGAAGATCAATCCCAAATTATATCTCTCTATTGGGAGGTACCCCTAGGAGATCTTCCGGGAAAACATCAAGAAACTCATTAACAACACTGATAGACTGAATAGACGGAGTCTCAAACTTTGTGTCTTTAACTCGAACCAAATAATAGATGCAACCCTTGGATATCAATTTTCTGGCTTTAAGGTAAGATATGAAATGACTCTTAGGGGATATAGAATTTCTGAACCACTCAAAGACTGGATCATTGGGAAACTAAAACATGACTACACAGGTACGACAATCTATAGACGTATAACAAGAGTGAAGCAAATCCATACCCAGAATAATGTTGAAATCAACCATGTATAGTTCAATCAGGTCTGCAAACAAGACTCTATGAAGGACAGTGATAGGACACTTCTTATACACTTTTTAGCAATAACAGATTCATCTACTAGGGTAGAAACTAGGATAGGCTCAGGAATCTTTTTAGCACTGATCTCAAAATCCACAGCCTCCAATGGAGTCATATAAAAAAATCTTGATCCAGGGCCCATCAACACATACACATCAAAATGAAACACACGGAGCATACCAGTGACAACATCTGGAGAGTCCTCCAACTCCTGGCGAGGTGGTATAGCATAGAAGCGATTCTGGAGCAAACCGCCAACAGTACTAAATGAGGCGCCCTGAGGAGAAACTAGGTTGACTATGGGAGTAGGGGAACTGGTAGACTGACTCTGGGGAAGAGCATCTAGACTCCCCTATTTAGCATACGGATAATCTCTAAGTCGGTGAGCCAACTTTCCATAACTAAATCAACCCCTCTGATCAACAAAACACTCGCTAAAATGATCTCTACCATACTTGGCACATAAAGGAAGAATAGGTTGTTTACCTATACTTTCTTGAGACCTAGATGGGATAGGCCTGTTCCCCTACTCCTGCCTGCTTTTAGGTGAGGGAGCACTAACTGAGGAAGGCACGACCATAAATGGACGTCCCTGGAATTGAAGGCAATTCACTCAATGGAATCTGGACTGATCGAATCCCTGCTGCTCTGATCTAGCTCTTTTATTCTCTCTTACTCTCTCCCTCTCTTTCACCTTATCAACTTTAATCTATTGGGCATGTATCATAAACCAAGAAAGGTCCATATCCCTATTAAGCATAGCAGATCTACACTCTTTCACAACATAAATCGATACATCGGTCACGAACTTACTCATGATGGTCCTGGAGTCAGCCATCATACTAGGAGCATACTCCTTAACACTCATTGAGCCTTGTCTTAAATTCATGAATTCCTCTATCTTTTCTTCCATCATCTCAAGAGGAAAGAATCTGTCTAAGAACGTATCCTGGAATAACTGCCAAGTGATGGGAGCGGCATCCTCCCACTACTCTTTCCCCACATCTCCACCCAATCATATGTAACATTTTTCATTCGATAGGAAGCCAATTCAACACTCTCCTCCTCAGTCACATGAATAATCTGGGTAACCTTTCTCACTTCATCCAAGTACATCTGTGGTTCTTCACCTACCTTCTACCCATAGAACTCAGGTGGATTCATCCACAAAAAGTCATGAACTTGAGCTGCAGCAGAATTATTCTCTTGCAGAGGCAGAACAGTAGCCTGGGCATTAGCTTGAGCATTAGTGGTAACTGCCTGGGCTAGCACCAAGCTACCCAGAATTTTGCATGAGACACATTCTCGTTCGAGGGATCAACGGGTTGATGTTTCTTATTTTTCTATAAGCTCGACTAGGAGGCATTTTCTATTATAAGAGAGCACGATTTAATCGTAGATAAAGAGATAGTTGTAGGCACGATAAACTTTAGAAAGAAAGAAATGACTTTTCCTAAAACATTTTGTAGCCTCTTTCTTATAGATGTGTGGCCCTACACACCTATGATCAAGACTCTATGTAATGCAGCTTGTCAGACTCCCTGGGACTCTTTACACCTTAGGCTTTGATACCAAGCTTGTAACACCCCAAGAACTTATCCCGAGATATCACACAGTACTTAAGGACACACATGGACTCAAGGTAACCCTCTAAGCCTGTCATACCTTTTTAAACTCACTTTGACAGTAGTCATGGAAAAATAAGAAAGGATATCATATCATGGACATACTCAAAAGCAAAGATATGCTGGCCTGTACAATCAAATTACTGACATTCTGTACATAGTGATATTCTAGTCTGATAAAGCCTCTTCTAATCAAGACTAAAGAGCCATTGGTACAAACCCCCAACTGACTTAGACAGTACTGAAAGCCATAATAATAGAATGATATCACCAAAAATATAGACACGGTCCTCGAACCATGAGGACTCACGACTGAGGGAACGTAGTTGAGGCACTTGAATATCGCTAACACGATTGTGGATGAGTACCTGAACCTACATTACGAGAAAATATAGCCTATAGAAAAATATGTGGGTTAGCACTTTGGAATGTACTGAGTATGCGGGGGTGGATGCAATAATGTAAATATCATCATCAATTTCATGAAAATATGCATATGTACAGTGATGCTCACTTGGCTTGAGTTAGATTGAAACATACTTTTCATGATCTCATAGTAAATAAATCATATGATAAAAACCTCATAAATCATCATAAACAACTCAACTCAAGACTGAGGTCTCGGAGTGACTCGGTAATTCAAGAAACTCAACTCTTATGGACATGGGAGGATCTTATAACCGACATAAACCATGTGAGCTACATGGAGTCCAAAGTTTTGGCCTCCTAAAGAGAGAACTCCACATTAGTGGGAGTGTCATACTCTTTCCAGGGAGTAAAACCTAAATTTAGTGATCACAATCTCATACTCGGCCTCTAGACCATAATTATCAATATCAATACTACGGTGGCACATAGTTTTGGGGGAATATCATATTGCCCGCTCGGTGCTAAATACTACTCCCAAAAATAATCTTAGAATGTGTTAGAAATCCACCACAAATATCACAAAAGTCTATCATGAAGACCAAATCAAATATCTTTCTCATTTATCAAATCATAATCAATTTGTGGATTCCTAACTCAACTCAAAACAAATCAATCTTTATCAATATCAAAATGTATCAATTCATTAGATCATGGCAACATCATTAGCTTTGAGGAAATATCAAGACTCATTGTAAAAACTCAATCTCATGAATCAATACACTCAATAATCCAATTTGTCATAAGAAAGCTTAAAGTTTGACACGTATCTTGAAGGCATTTGAAATATCAACTCTTGGTAGAAATATGAAATTGACAATATTAAATATCAAGTCATAACTTGGGAATAGCAAAATAATCATGTATAACAAAGCTTGAATAATTTATATTCTCATAATCTCATGATGAAGTAATTTGGGTATAAACCCACTTACAAAATCATATAAATCCATAATATAAATCAAATCTTTGGGCACAACATCGAAAGGATTTCTCTTGTTCAAAACCCCACATACCTTGGATTATAACTTTAATATGAAAAAACTTGATTGGAAACTCTTTTTCACACTTTCGAGCTAACTTTATTAATGCCTTTGACTTGGAGAACTTGATTCTTGAACAATGTGGTGGAATCTATGGAAAAATTCTTAAATTTCTTGGAGAAGATTTGATTTGAATTTGGAAAACAGAAACCCTAGTTCTAGATATTTCTTGGAATAGAAATGGAGAAGAATGGATTTCTCTCCTCTACTTGAATCTATATATAGAGGGCCAAATCGTCCAAAAAAACCAAAATGCCCTTGAACAAAATTCTAAAACTGAAGCTTAATTGTTGACCCTGGAACGATGCACCATGATCGAGATCCTTCACTGGATTTGGACAATTGAGAAACTGCTCAGTGGCGCGATGCGGTGAAATCACGTTGCCACCTTGGTTGTGACGTGGAAGGGCACCGCGATGTGGTGAAATCACATTGGTGCACTGGAAATTGACAATCCTGATATTGAACCTTGGCGCGATGCGTTAGTATCACAATTGCTTACTAGAAAATGACAATTGAGATAATACTCATCTCCATGATGCGCTGAGGGTCTAAATAATGATGTTTCACGACTAGGACTTTAGATAGTCATAAATTCTTGCTCGGACCTCCAATTTTGAAAAAATTGATATCGATGGAAAGCTTATTCAATTCTCCACGTGATAGCAAGTAAAATTAGAGAAATACAACATGAAATAATTATCAATCACTTTAGAAGTCATCCATATTTACTTAAAAGACAAATTTAGGCTTAAGAAATGATCGGAGTATTACAAAATATCTTCAGTATTAGCTAGTGATTTTGGGGCTAGCCTAGGCTCTATAAGAGTGTATGATAGCCTCAGCTTCTGATGATTTAGTCGTAAGGGTTTTGAGCCTTTTTGCGGATGCCTCACAGTCAGTGGTGGTCCTTGTTCATCAAGTGGTTCTCAGGACAAAGTTGAGTTTATTGGTGTTCAACAGGGTTCTATGTCTATTTTAGAGTATGAGATTAGATTTCTCAATTTTCCCCGACATACTCCTATGCTATATTGTTCAAAGTATAAGATAGTGCGTGGATTTATCAGAGAGTTAGCTTTGCCACTCTGCTTAGAGTTGAAGCATTTGATAGTAGCTAAGTTTTTTCCCTTAAGTTGTTGATCATACAAGGATCATAGAAAAGGCATGTATGGAGAGATATGGAGGTATCAATAAATGGTTATGCCATTAGTACAGTGTTATGCTCATTTTGTCTGCGAGTAAGGATTCTTCTAGTAGGGATCAACATCACTTGTAGCCTATCAATTTTGTACAGGTAGCACCTCAACTATAAGTGGCTCTCAGATTAGTTGTGATGGTCATTGTGGGAAAAGTCCTCATCAGATATCATAGAGTATTTGGTAATTATCTTTTAAAACATAAAAACCATTCTGGATAAGTGTTTATTATCCATTAGAGAGTCCCAAAGGCATATTTTGACTGTGGAGAAATTGTTCATTAGTCTAGAGAATGCCTCAGGTGTGAGTTGGTTGTTCTGATAGGGTCAACACATGTTCCTCACTAGCCTAGGTCTCTTAAGGTATGTTATGATTGCTAAGAAGATTATTATTTCAGTAAAAAAGTGTCTTAAGAGTCAGTTGGTCAGCCAGTGTAAGACGACTCATGTTTCTTGCTAGGTTTGAGCTTCAAGGGTTTGTTACAATTATAGAGAGATAGGCCACTGGTCTAGAGAGTATCACCGACATGGGTTTATTAGTTATTCAGATCATCCAGATTAGTCTCATAGATTTGCGACATCTTCAATTAGAGGTCGTGCACATACTGCCTTAGTTGATGATTTAGACACCCGGTCTAATTTTAGATACGCTCAAATTCATACTCATTTTGGCATGTCAAGGCAATGACTTTGGACTCCATTGGTATAGGCTTGATTTGACTTATTTTCTTTTAGTTTCTATTTTGATTGAGTTGTGGTTTTCATACCCATTGGTGTTTACATGCCTTCATATTACTATACTGATTGTTGTATGACTTTGTATGGAGTTATGCATATATGATTATCCCTATAGATGATTTCTTTTAGTGGTGCATTGAGTGAATCAATGCTATTTTCCTTATGGTATAGCATTTGGTTTAAAACCCCTTTCCGTTGGCATTTTGGCCTTGTTATGACCTTAGCATGACATTGGTTATATTTTTCCATTTTTGGTGCCTCATACACCTTACGTTGTTGTTGTTATTTTTATTATTTTAGTTGTTATCAATTCTCACATAATAGATGGTTAGACTATTGTCATCTAGTTAGTGTTTCCCATCTTGTGAATCTTATTTGTTTGGCCTAGAACCTTGGTCAGTTGGTCTTCTTTTCTATTAGTGAGGCAAAGTCAATTATTGAGTGGATTTTTAATGTGAAGGTAGGATTGGCCTTCGTGGTTCTATTATGATTCTAGTATTGACAACTTACTTTTATAAGATTGATCAGCTTGGGGTGTGCTCTTTTGGTTTATGGGTTTATTTTCTGGTAGTGGTATTGATATTTTTTGTTGGTATTAAGTTGAGTACTCTGTTCTTCCTATGATGTGGTTCACGGATCAGTTGATTTGAGGTTGTTTTCATGGGTAAATTTAGAAAAATTCTTATTTTGGCTGCTATTCAACCTAATATAACTTCTTTAAGTACTTCTTTTTTGTGATATATACTTATGGGTATTCATGGTTGTAAGATTGGAATGACCATATTCGGGATAAGATCATATTTTTCTGAGTTGCTCAAGTTTTTCAACCATTAATACTTTTTGTAACCTTGGTGAGTTCTTCATTATGCCTTGATATATTTTACTATTCCAGCAGATGTGGATTTGATTGCTCGTATCTTCCACCAGTAGTTTTGCTCCATTGTAATTATGCCTTCGATGATATTTCAATTTTTGCCATTATGGGAATTGTTGGGCATATGCTTGATTTTTGATAGTGTGATTGATTTGAGTACCTGATCATAGTGGAGACTTGTGGGCTTCAATTTTTTATTTGGACTCTTTTAAATAGCTACTTGAAGGTTATGATTTATTTTGGAATATGAACGCTTACTCACTAGTAAGATTAGTTTGGATAACTAAGATTGAGTAGTTCAGCGTCGATGTAGATATTACTGCTATGGGTTGAGAAAATTGATTTCAACCTTATTTCTAGATTTGTTTCAATTGAGCTTTCATTTATAGGATATCTAATCCTACTCTTTACCTACCGGTTTGGTTATCTTCATTTTAAAAGGGTTATGTTTGATAAATGCTCGAGGGATAGTCTATTGGCATGCAGTATTGGTTTCTACTCTCTTGACCTTGATTCTCATGTTTTATCAAAATTTTGGATTGTTTGCTCAACAGAAGAAGTGTGCTCAAGTTAGACTTAGCATGGTTTCATCCACGGTTGATGGGATATTCTAGAGTGGATTATTCAGTTTCAAGAGTTTGTACTTTAAATTCCTAACTGCCAGTTTTGAGGGTCATTCAGACCAGTAGTAGCTTTAGCTAGAGATTGCAAGATTAAATCATCTCTATTTATGTGTCCAGGTAGCACCTTATGGGATTATTCTTATGTTTGCCATCATAGGTTTTTAGTAGATCAGCTTTAATCTTTCGAGGTTAGTGACATTTAATTATGCAGAAAGAACTCAAATGATATTCGGTGCAAATCAAAGTCAGAATAGCAAAAAGGTATTAGATTTTGGAATTTGGAGTTGGTTGCATGGTTCAGGCCTTAGGTGATCTTCAGCTTAATTGAGTTTTTGCTAGGTTGTGTGGGTATCAATGTGAAGTCGGTATGGTGTGGTTTGGGTTTATGTGCTTCAGTCATATTCAACTTAGTTGGAGGTCAGATGGTTGTTGAGCTATTAGGAAAGTAAAGTATGAAGTTGGTGAAAAAGGGATACCTCTGGTTTAAATCCCCTGAAAGCATTATTTCTTATTAGACATTATCAGCGGAGTCATGCTCGATGCATGTTGGTCTACTACTTTATTTTTTTGAACTTTCGAGCTCTTCTATCCATTCACTTTCATGGATGAAAATCCTTTCAGTAGTTGATATTATAATGACCCTATCAATTGTCTATTTTCATGTAATTTCGGCTTTACGATCCTTCCCATAGTGGTTATAGGTCATTTTTTACTTGTCAAAATTATCAATTTGGTTATTGAACAATTTGTTTGGGTTTTAGGCTCATTTTTCTATTTTGAAGCTTTTGCTATTATGGAATTTGTATTGGACTAAAATTCCTAGTAAACAATCTTGAATGAGAATTCCAACAATGTCATCTGATTCGAAAATTATGTTTAGACTAGGGGGATCTTTGGTTCATATCTAGAAACACCCAGACTCATTTTGGGATATTGGGTAGAATTTGGATAAAACAAAACTAGGGGTGGGACCTACCTATAGCCAAAACAATATCATATGAAAGTTTTGATAGTTCCATTATGTCAAAAATATTGAATTTGTGGTAGCATAGTTCATTTGTATCCACGGGGTTCCGAACGAATCTCGAACACCTAGTCGAAACCTATTTGGACTTAGAAAAATTTGATAAAGCTGAATTTGGTCCAGCCAATAATTTCCCATTGATAATGTAAGGTTGGGGCAGAATTTCCAATGGGTCAAACTTTTGACCATCTCGATCGCGAGCCTTTCCAACCACGTTTGCGATGAAAGCTAGAGTCAACCTGACTCCTCTTCCTTTTTGCGATCGTGAAACCTCCCATCACGTATGCGATAGTCTGCCTTGATAAGAATTTATGATTGCGGCATATTCCTCATATTCATAATAAATGATTCTTATGCATGTCGTGATAGTAGCTAGGGGTCCTTGTGATCGCGATGTGTAACCCCTAGGCCTATATATTACTCTCTTTCTCAATTTTCTCTCATTTTCTGAGCCCCAAACCATTATTATTGAACCCTAGCGCATAGACAAGAGTGTTAATTTATTGATTGGAGTTGGGAAGGTGTGTTGAGCTAACCATTTCCTATTAATATCTTCGTAAGATTTTGACCCAAATTCTTCGCTTAATTCTTTATTTTTCTCCTAAAATTCTTAATGTTGTGGGATGATCTAGGACCCAATTTGTATACTATTTGCACTCAACTTTTTATCACACAGTCCTTGTGTAACGACCCGAGACAACCCCCTAGTCATCACACGGTGCTTACGACCCCAAAGGATCACAAACTAACCAATGAATGATATCTGCTGTGAGCACTAAATAATAATACTGTAATTTATGCTGAAAATGGGTGGAAATTCTATAAGGTTCAAAATATCTAAAATACAGATAAATAACAACATCTGATAAAAACTGAACACTGTCTGAAAACTTGTCTGAAGAGCCTCTAACTGAATCTGTCTTAAAGTGGAGTTGGTAGGACAATCCCCCAACAACTCCATCTACTGAACATATACTTCTACTAAAAAGATGAAATAGTATAATATCCTCGAATGATGAAGACTTATTGCTAAATCTATGATAACGCTCAATCTACAGCTCTCGTGGGAGTGTAAAGCGGTCGATAGCAAATATAGAACCCAACCTGGGTTGGGTATCGATCCCACAGGGAATAGCTTGGTCAACAAGTACGCAAAATTAATAGACTTTTGGTGCAAGTCTCGTAAGAAGGGGGGATTGTAATAAGTAACCAAAGTAATGAAATAAAAGCTGAAAATAATAAAGTAAAAAGAGAGTATTTCGTAGGTTGTGAAACAATGAGAATTGAGGCGTTGGGGTTATGTCCACCTTCAGAGGTATACGTCTCTATTGGCTATGAGTGTGTAGAGTCTTGACATGCAATTGCTTATAGAGAATTGTAGTCGATGGTAAATCCAAGCTTCTCTCGACCTAAACAAGGACTATTTCACTTTAACTCTCTCGAGCTTAAAGTGTGTCTAGCGGTACAAATTCTCCAAGAGGTTAGTCCAGTTACGGCACTAGCTTTTTAATAGGAAAGGGTGTCCTACTACCTTGACATTATCTCTTTTCCAGACAAATAACCTTTCTCTCGAACAAGTTAAATGTTAGACTGGCGTTAGTCTATGCGTCTTCTTTTCTAGACAAATAACCTTTCTCTCGAACAGGTTAGATGTTAGAATGGCGTGTTCTTGTGTTTGAACCGCAAAGGATGTAGATTTAAGATGAAGAGAATAATGATATAAGCAATATACGTGTCTTGAACTCACAAACTCATAGCTGTAGATAGTAACTCATTCGGCTTCCATAACCCCAACTAAGAGGTTTAGTTACCCATGAATGCGAAGGATATCACGTTTTGCATGGTGGATGGCGTGAATAGTAGGTGTTTGGCGTGTGATTTTAGTGATTCCGTAGCAAGTAACGATTCTCTTGTTGTGGAATTTAAGAATAGAAGAATAGATTAGAAGTGTTTGTAGTGGAAGATGAGAGGGATGAAAGAAAATTGATTAAATTGTAAGGAGATGTCTTAAGTGAAGAGTTTATAAAAATCTCTAACATGATAGGGTATTTATAATACTCCTATCCTACTCCTACTAAGCTAATGAAATAAATAACCAAATCCTAATATACTAATGAAATCCTTGACCCAAATGTACTAGGGTAAGGTTACAAAATTATAATCCAAATGGAATAATGAAACACATAACCTAATTGCACTAGGTTAATGTATTATGGCAAAAATCCAGCTTTGTGTCTGTAAGTCCCCAAAGTCTTCAGAATTGCTGTTTTAGCCCGGGACAGATTTTCCATGCAGCAGATTTAGTCCTTTAGGCGTCCAGCTCCTTTCCACTTCGTTCGTGAGCTTTCTTTTGCGTCAAGTAAGCCATAAATTGCTGTATTTTGCATCATTTATACCTGAAACTTTCCTAATCACATTTGTTAGCTCATTTACAGGAAAAAGGACTAAAAGTGTATGAAATAGATAATTAGTTCTCAAAACTAGGCTAAAATATGGGCAAAATATATTGATATAGGCGCGTAAATTCGCCTATCATCAACACCCCACACTTAGAGCTTTGTTCGTCCTCGAACAACATATCATGTCCTTCTAAGCATCGACTTAGGGTTTTTACAGAAACAACACAAAACATTCTTCAAGACAAGCACAACAATTATCAACGAAGAGTAGCTTTCCGATTATAAGTAGAAACAATTTAACCTCAAGCATAGACTCGTGATGGTGATCAACTCGCATGCAAACGTTAAGGTGCATAGAATCATATACAACTATCCAAGACTCATCAACCATGTGTGTCTCACAATATAGTACCCATAATCACTCACAAGTATAGCATATTTTCCAAACATGGGTATCAATATATCCTTGCTCTCACTCTCGCAAAGAGTTCATATGTAGCAACTAATGACCATAGGCTTGCCCTTAATGTAGTACTCCACTAAATGTCGGAATGTTAAGATTAGGATCAAGTAGGTCTTTTGATGGTTGTAATGTAGGCTAAGGAACGGGTAGGACTATTTTGGCCAGGAATAGTGACTAAGCTCCTAAGCGCTTTAATACATCACATTGTATCATTGACACTTTTTCTTTCAACCTTTCTTCATTTTATTCTTCCACCCTTGTTCTCATCTTTTGTTTTTCAATTTTAAGCACAACTCACTTTTCAGCTTTCTTTTCCTTTTTTCTTTTCACAACATACCTCTTATGATAGCACTTTCTTTTTCATAACACATTCAAGCACCATTACAATTTAAAGCATCATACTCAACCAATTTCCTCTTATGTTGTCACATGAATTTTTCACTTTAAAGCACTTAGGAATTTGGATCAAATTATGGTCTTGAAAAAAAATGGATTAGGCTTACATACAAGGTTGTCAAAGAAATAGGCTAAAGGCTCAAAAGGGTTTAACTAGGATGATTTACATGGGTAGGAAAAACTGAAGGTAAACATGTATAGGTTGCCAAAGAAATGCCTAAATCATATCCTAAACTTACATTCCTTATTTTCGCTTTGCATACATACGAGGCAAGTTCTAGCATCAGCCACATACATAGAATATACTATTACCTCACACACACAAGGCACATGGTCGACTTGATTGGTAGTAATATAGACTCTCGACCCAACAAGTGAAGGAATTGAATCACACACTATCACATAATGAGTCACAACTAGAGCCTAAATGTCTCAATAGTCACAATTGTAGCACATACTCTTGTTCTAATCTCATGCTGCCTATCCAAATAATTTCATGCGTAGCTAGAAAAATTTTACTCCTAAAAAAACGTCACACGAAAAAAATCACAAAAAAATAAAAATTTGGACTCAAAACAAAATAAACAAGCAAACATACAAACATAGCATGCAGATTCTGCCGACACCCCACACTTAGACTAGACACTGCCCTCAGTGGAAAATGAAGTCGAAGAACCTGATTAGTCGGACTCTTCCTCAATGTCGGGGGTCATACCCCCTTCGTCCGAATCATCGTAAGAGTCATCGTCAGAGGTCTCCTCAGCATCAGAATCAGGCAAACGTCTATCATCATCAGTTGGCATGTCATCATCAAGAGGTTCCTCAAAATATACGCCCACTCCACACATCTTCCGGGCATGCCTATTCATTGGGTAGTCGTGGTCCAGCTGTTGGAGCTCTTCAGCAGTTGGAATACGTCCACCACTCATCATAGTGAATCTCGTCATGCCATAGAGATGACGGAAGAAACTCTCGTCACGAGCGTGTCTCTCCGCAGTGGTAAGGTTGACTCCATGTGTTGTTTCAGCATCTTTGACCTTGGTGAGGTCAACCTTCTTTGGGGTATGTGGGAGTTTGTGGTCAGCTGGTTCCTCTTCTATATCCTCCTTCCGCAACATTGCTGTCAACAAATTGCCGAATGTGAAATGGGACCTGCTGTGGAGTCTGGCTTTTCTCATGGTAGATCGAATGATTGCCCCAAAGTTGATAGGGACATTCGTCATCAACGCATAAACCAAACACACTCTATCTCTCGATATCTTTGTGTATTGCGTACCAGGAATAAGGCATGAGTTGACAATGCGCATCCAGATTCTTGCTTCCCTATTTAGTGGAGCATAGGGGAATGTGTTGTGACGGCCTGTTTCCTTATGTCTGCCCCATCTTGCCATTGATCTGCTTCCACAAAGCGTGTGTCTTATTGCTCTGTAAGGAGGCCTGCTGTACAGCTCTTTGTATGGTGCAGTGTCGACCGAAGGTAGGCCTAGAAACGAGTTGATCCAATCCGCTGTAAGCTGTAACACTTGGCCCCGAATTTTGACTTCGTTGCCTGTTGTGTTTGGCGACCAGTTGGCGTAAAACTCTCTTGTCAAGTCAAGATTGCACTCTCCCATGTCACGGAAGATGAAATCCAGCTTCAGAGCCATTATCTTAGCCAACATTTGCGGCTCCTTCTTTGCTAAGGTCTCCTTGTTGATTAAGTCGACGTGCACATATTTCTTTTCTTTGTTGCTGTTGTACCATGCCTTGGCGTCTTCCTCAAGAACCCATTTGATTCCGAACATTCTGCGTGGTAGGTGTGCTGAAGATGATTCTCCTTGGTATTTTCGGCTTCTCTTTTTATCCTTTCGGGTTGTGGTAGCCTTCTCCTTGCCTTGCCTTGCTTTCGGTGCCATTGTACCTGAGGCTAAAAATAATGTTAGTTGCAGCACAATCGCTCTTTATACAATCTACATGCAAGCACTAGGGGTACCACCCCACACTTAATCTTGTTAGCACAAATCAGTGAAGTGAAAGTGGTCGAGTACTCAGACTTCGTCGACATACGTTTTAGGATTGTATTCCGACAAGAAAATCAGCATTACATCACTTATGAGCAGCCACTTGGACGTCTTTCATGGTGCATATAGCGACACTACAACATAGGAGTTACCGCATGGAATTGCTATTCGTACAACAAACACTACCTCCTACGTCGATAGTCACTATAACCTTATCCCGATGGCCGGGATGGTTAATCATGCAAGCATCCAAACAACACTCTCAAGCAATATTCATAGCCACATATGTTCAGCAAGTATCATAACAATGCCATTGAAACAAAATTCAAGTCGGAAACAAGTCAAGAATTCCGTACGTATATATTCAATCACACGATTTTGCAACAAATATCCACACACATGAACATCACCACCAATTTCTTATGATTTAGCATTTTATAATAAGCATAGCAACGTAGTACTTACGATAAATAGATGAAGAATAAGAGAGCACTTACTTGCTTGAAGAGTGTGGAGAAGTTTGTTGTGGATTGGAAGAACAAAGGAAGAAAAATTTGAGAGGATTTGGGATGATATGCGGCGCCTTTAGGGTTGATTCTAATGTGTTTGTGATAAAAAAACAAGTCCCCTTTATATAGGAGGAGTATGGGTCGGGTTATGACCCATTTACAATCGGATTTGGGGACAAAATTACCACATATGCGGCGCATATCCCTCGGCATATCACTTACATGTGCGGCGCATTGTCCATGGCATAATGGGACATATGCGCCGCATATGGTATGGCATTTCTAGACATATGCGCCGCATAGTCTATGGCATTTGGTCTCAGTATCTCAAATGCCATAGCATAGGCGGCGCATAGTCAAAAGCACACCTAGGAATAGGCGGCGCATAGTGTATTGCACACTAGATTCCGAGTCCTTAGGCTATAGAATAGGTTGTGCATCGTTCGTGGCCTATTTATACCAAGGCCTAGCCTTCCTCGAAGCCTATTATGACGTGAGAAAGGCTCAATTCATAGCCTTATGCATCACCATTCCTAACTTACCGACTTTACCATACAATGCGACCAAATCGTCAATTGAAATCAATCTCCTCGTTGCATACTTCTTGCACCTATATTTGCTCAAAACACAATAAAAACGATTAGTACGATGGGTTGCCTCCCACCAAGCGCCTTAGTTTTGGTCGTGGCACGACTCTTATTTTTGGTTTTTTCATAAAACAAAACAAGTACTAGGATGAAAGGAAAAACGATAAAACGATAAAACGATAAAACGATAAAACGATGGGTTGCCTCCCATCTAGCGCCTTATTTATTGTCGTGGCTCGACATAGTTACCTCGAGTACTTAGACTTCGTCGAGATAAGTGATGGCCATGTCATTTATCGAGTCAAGAGGACCGATATATGGCTTGACACGTTGGCCATTCACTTTGAAGATAACACCCTCATTGTTTTCCAATTCGACTACTCCAGACGAGTAGACTTGGGTGACTTTAAATGGACCAGACCACTTTGATTTTAACTTACCCGGGAAGAGCTTGAATCTGGAGTTAAAGAGTAGTACCATGTCACCTTTTTGGAAGTTTCGTCGAACAATCCGCTGATCATGATACTTCTTCATCCGCTCCTTGTATAAATCTGATCTTTCATATGCATGGAGACGGAATTCATCTAGTTCGTTCAGCTGCTCCAACCTCAGGTTCTTCACATCATCCCAATTCAGATTCAAGTGCTTCAATGCCCATAATGCCTTGTACTCAAGCTCGATGGGTAGATGACAAGCCTTCCCATAAACTAGATGATAAGGTGACATGCCAATGGGTGTTTTGAATGCAGTCCTGTACGCCCATAGTGCATCATCTAGCTTTCGAGACCAATCCTTCCGATTCGCATTGACCGTCTTGGCAAGGATTTGCTTGATCTCACGATTGGAAACCTCTACTTGTCCACTAGTTTGGGGATGATAAGGCGTAGCTACCTTGTGTTGCTTGACTCCATACTTGGCCAATACAGATTTGAATAGCTTGTTGCAGAAGTGAGATCCTCCATCACTTATGATAGTACGAGGTACCCCAAAGCGAGAGAAGATATTCTTCTTTAAAAACGCTGCAACATGCTTTCCTTCGTTATCGGCCAATGCTACAGCTTCAACCCATTTCGACACATAATCCACAGCAACCAAGATGTACTTCATTCCAAACGAATTCACGAATGGTCCCATGAAATCAATACCCCACACATCAAAGAGTTCTACCTCCATAATTTTGGACATGGGCATTTCATGGTGTTTTGAAATAGCACCTTGACGTTGGCATTGGTCACACCTTCTCACATAGTCGTGTGCATCTCTGAATATTGTAGGCCAATAATAACCACTTTGCAAGACTTTCCTTGCTGTTCGATTACCCGCATGATGTCCTCCAACTTGCGAAGTGTGGCATGCTTCCAATATAGTAGGCACTTCTTCATGGGATATACATCGTCGAATGATACCATCCGCGCATCTTCGAAACAAATAAGGCTCATCCCAATAGTAGTGCTGAACGTCATGCATAAACTTCCTCCTCTGGTGGTAAGATAAATTGGAAGGTAACACATTACTCACCACGAAATTTGCAAAGTCGGCATACCATGGTAAGTTCTCCATTGTTGTCACTAGTATCTCCTCGTCAGGGAATGCATCGTCAATCTGATTTTCTGGTTGCGCCACATACTCATTCTCAAGTCTAGATAGGTGATCAGCCACTTGGTTCTCGCAACCTCTTCTATCTTTGACTTCGAAATCAAACTCTTGCAGCAGCAATACCCATCTAATCAGCCTTGGTTTTGCATCCTTCTTTGTCATTAGATATCTAAGAGCTGCATGGTCTGTATGAACGATCACTTTAGTACCCAATAGATAGGCACGGAACTTCTCAAACGCATACACAACCGCTAAGAGCTCTTGTTCAGTGACAGTGTAGTTCTTTTGGGCTTCATTGAGGACCTTACTCGCATAGTAGATAGGATGAAATAATTTCTCCTTTCTCTGTCCAAGAACAGCGCCAACGGCTACACCACTAGCATCACACATGATTTCAAACGGGAGCGTCCAATCTGGTGCTACCATGATAGGGGCTTCAATGAGTTTTTCTTTAAGGCATTCGAATGCCTTCAAGCAATCATCATTAAAGTCAAACTTCGCATCTTTCTCCAATAGCTTGCACAATGGACTTGAAATTTTGGAGAAGTCTTTGATGAATCTACGATAAAACCCAGCATGGCCAAGAAAACTACGAACTCCTTTCACCGAAATTGGAGGTGGTAGCTTCTCAATTACCTCTATTTTGGCGCGATCAACCTCTATTCCTCTTTCGGAGATCTTGTGCCCAAGAACAATTCCTTCTTTTACCATGAAGTGGCACTTCTCCCAATTCAGCACAAGGTTGAACTCTACACATCTTTGTAATGCCATGCTCAAGTTCACCAAACATGCGTCGAAGGACTCACCAACAACTGAAAAGTCGTCCATAAATACCTCCAAAGTGTCTTCTACCATATCAGAGAAAATAGACATCATACAACGTTGAAAGGTGGCTGGTGCGTTACATAACCCGAATGGCATACGTTTGAAGGCAAACGTACCATATGGGCATGTAAACGTTGTCTTCTCTTGGTCTTCGGGGGCAATACAAATCTGATTGTAACCTGAATAACCATCAAGAAAGCAAAACCATCCTTTCCCCGCTAATCGATCTAGCATTTGGTCCATAAATGGCATGGGGAAATGATCCTTGAGAGTCCAAGAATTCAGCTTGCGGTAGTCCATACATACTCTCCATCCAGTAACGGGCCTGAGTGGAATAAGCTCATTCTTTGCATTAGCAACCACCGTCATGCCTCCTTTCTTGGGAACACATTGTACTGGGCTTACCCATGTACTATCAGAAATAGGATACACAACTCCTGCGTCTAACCACTTGATAATCTCCTTCTTCACCACCTCTTGCATTGGTGGGTTTAGACGTCTTTGGTGTTCGATGGTGGGTGTGCACTTTTCTTGGAGCTGAATTTTATGAGTGCAAATCCCAGGTGGAATACCAAGGATATCCGCAATTGTCCATCCAATAGCTCTAATATACTTGCGTAAAATTGCAATAAGAGCTGCAACTTGTTGCTCACCTAAATCGGTTGCCACTATGACTGGAAGAGTGTTTCCGTTTCCTAAGAATGCGTACTTCAAATGGCTTGGCAGCTCCTTTAATTCTAATGTGGGTGGTTCTTCAATAGATGGCTTAGCTGGTGGTGTGGGTCGATTCTTGAGATCAAGATCCAGCTTCTTAGGAGTATAGCGATATGCTCCTAATCCTGATAGAGCACAAACATTATCTTCAGAAATTTCAGCATCATCATCATCTTCTTCCATGAGCAAAACCTCCAAAGGATCATCAAGAATTTGCTCTTCAGCAAGTAACTCATCCTCGTCATCAACGACAACATCAGCCACAGAAAATACACTTAGATCTTTGGGTTTCTTCATTGATTTGCAAACATCAAAGCGCACCACTTCATCATTTATTCGGAATGAAAGCTCATTAGCTCTCAAATCTATGAGCACACTTCCCGTAGCAAGGAAAGGGCGTCCCAAGATTATGGGAACCTCTGAATCTGCTTCACAATCCAAAATGACAAAGTCTGCTGGAAATATGAATGAAGATACCTTCACCAAGACATCGCATAGAATACCCACCGGTCGTTTTACCGACCTATCCGCCATAACAAGCCTCATATTAGTTGGTGTAGGATCTCCTAACCCCAACTTCTTGTAGATTGATAATGGCATCAGGTTGATGCTGGCTCCTAAGTCACATAATGCTTTAGCAAAGTCCAAAGATCCGACGGTGCAAGGAATAGTGAAAGCTCCGGGGTCGGCCTTCTTCTGAACTATGGATCGGGTAGCGATTGCACTACAATGATGCACATCATCTTTCAGCTCATAGCTTGCTGCCCTCTTCTTAGTCAAAAGATCTTTCATAAACTTCGCATACCCATGCATTTGTTCAAGTGCCTCTACCAATGGGACATTAATAGTCAGCAGCTTCAACATGGTCATAAATTTGCTGAACTTAGTGTCATCGGCCACCTTCTTCAATCTTTGTGGAAAAGGTGGTGGTGGGTATGGAAGTGTTCTCTCCATGGCTTTCTTCTCCTCTTGCTTCCGTTTATTATTTTTTTCAGGCTGCACGTCACTAGGCAACACGTCCTTGACGTTGGAAGTGGATATTGCGGCGTCTTCCCTAGTGGCGTCACTAGGTGTGGCGTCCATGTCTGTTGTTCCGTCAACTACTTGCTTGCCTTCTGCTGAAGTTTCCAGCACCTTACCACTCCTCGTAGTGATGGCCATGCATGACCCATCATTCCTTGGGTTTTGGACTGTATCGCTCGGTAAGGTGCCAGCCTTTCTTTGATTGAATGCTGCTGAAAGTTGGCTTAATTGCTGCTCTATTTGCTTGATAGAAGTGGAATTAGAATCAACTAATTGCTTCATGGAGGCCAAATCGTCAATCACCTCCTTAACTCCCGCGCTCGTCGCTTCCACTCCTTTCAATAACTTAGCCATCATGTCTTCCATAGAATTAGATGTGGTGGTATCACGTCTACCAGGGGGAACGTACAAACCACTATTTTCATTATTTTTCTTCCAACTACCTTGGTCTTTACCTCCAGATTTATCATAATAGTTCCGACCTTGGTTTCCTTGGGCATTCCCACGGAAACCCCCCTGATTGTTCAAGTAGTTGGCCTCCTCTTCTGAATCAGATTCGTCTCTTCCTTTTGACGCAATAGCTTTCACTTTTTCAGTCTTCCCTAATAGATGCTTTGTAAGAAGATCCATTTGGGTTTTCATGTGCGCCATATCTTGATCACGTTCTTCTTCTCTTCTTCTTTGGTCTGCAGACATGCCAATAGATAAAGTGGGGATTGCTACCTCAGAATCCCTGGTATGCTAAGCTCTACTTTGTTTAGTCATACGATCTAGCATGTTGCTTGCTTGACCAAAGGTGAGGTCCATAAAAGAACCTCCAGCTGCGTTGTCCACCACTGGTTTAGTTACTGAATTCAAGGATCTATATAAGATCTCCATCAAGTGGACATTGGTCATGTGATGGTTTGGGCATCTCGCTAGCTTTGTCTTGAACCTCTCCCATGTTTCGTGAAGAGCTTCAGATGGAAGCTGACGAAAGTTGCTGATTTCATCTCTCAATTGAGCCCTCTTGGATGGCGGAAAGAATCTTTCTAGGAAAGCGTCTCTCAATTGCCTCCAATTTGTAATAGAATCAGGAGTCAGCCCATTCAACCATAATGTTGCCTCCCCAGACAGAGACAATGGAAATAGACG
This sequence comes from Capsicum baccatum var. pendulum, assembly GCA_030864225.1. Classification (NCBI taxonomy): domain Eukaryota; kingdom Viridiplantae; phylum Streptophyta; class Magnoliopsida; order Solanales; family Solanaceae; genus Capsicum; species Capsicum baccatum. The sequence goes on along the minus strand of CM061557.1, from coordinate 77,089,705 downwards.
TAATCGAATAGCATTCTGACCAACACCAGGATTGTCAAAAGACTTGCATGTAGAAATAAAGTTGATGAGATGCATATTTGGATCATCGCCTGCTAGTCCACCAAATAATCCCTTGAGTTGCAATAACTGAATCATGGTGCTTGTGATGTTGAACTTGGCTCCGGGCGCTAATAGTGGTGGAATTATAGCTCCAGTGGCTCCGGCACCATCAAGATCATCATCATCATCGTCGAAAGCTGGTTGCAAAGGTTGGCGATCATATCTGTACCGAGCTTATCGACCTCTTCTGTTGGCAGGTGTTATAATTTCAGCATCACGCCTAGGGTTCAGTAACTCGTCATCACCTAAATCTTCATCGTCAGGATTTGTTGCTCGTCCAGGATTATCAATGTTTTGTTGTTGGACTTGAGCAGCGGCAAGAGCAGCTAATCTTGCTTGCTCGTGTTGAGCAGCCATCCTGTCGATTTCAGCTTGTGCTTCCATTCTTCTAATTCGTTGCGGTTCCGGATTGATTGGTAATAACGGTTGACCAGAACTTCTAGTATGGGGCATGCACTAAAAGAAAAACCTACAATAAACAAAAACAAAAACTAAACGTAAAAGTACGAGAATCTTTGACCAAAGGGTCTAGTAATTATCACGAACTTGATTGACACTTGTATTCCCCGGCAACGGCGCCAATTTTTGATAACGCTCAATCTACAGCTCTCGTGGGAGTGTAAAGCGGTCGATAGAAAATATAGAACCCAACCTGGGTTGGGTATCGATCCCACAGGGAATAGCTTGGTCAACAAGTACGCAAAATTAATAGACTTTTGGTGCAAGTCTCGTAAGAAGGGGGGATTGTAATAAGTAACCAAAGTAATGAAATAAAAGCTGAAAATAATAAAGTAAAAAGAGAGTATTTCGTAGGTTGTGAAACAATGAGAATTGAGGCGTTGGGGTTATGTCCACCTTCAGAGGTATACGTCTCTATTGGCTATGAGTGTGTAGAGTCTTGACATGCAATTGCTTATAGAGAATTGTAGTCGATGGTAAATCCAAGCGTCTCTCGACCTAAACAAGGACTATTTCACTTTAACTCTCTCGAGCTTAAAGTGTGTCTAGCGGTACAAATTCTCCAAAAGGTTAGTCCAGTTACGGCACTAGCTTTTTAATAGGAAAGGGTGTCCTACTACCTTGACATTATCTCTTTTCCAGACAAATAACCTTTCTCTCGAACAAGTTAAATGTTAGACTGGCGTTAGTCTATGCGTCTTCTTTTCTAGACAAATAACCTTTCTCTCGAACAGGTTAGATGTTAGAATGGCGTGTTCTTGTGTTTGAACCGCAAAGGATGTAGATTTAAGATGAAGAGAATAATGATATAAGCAATATACGTGTCTTGAACTCACAAACTCATAGCTGTAGATAGTAACTCATTCGGCTTCCATAACCCCAACTAAGAGGTTTAGTTACCCATGAATGCGAAGGATATCACGTTTTGCATGGTGGATGGCGTGAATAGTAGGTGTTTGGCGTGTGATTTTAGTGATTCCGTAGCAAGTAACGATTCTCTTGTTGTGGAATTTAAGAATAGAAGAATAGATTAGAAGTGTTTGTAGTGGAAGATGCGAGGGATGAAATAAAATTGATTAAATTGTAAGGAGATGTCTTAAGTGAAGAGTTTATAAAAATCTCTAACATGATAGGGTATTTATAATACTCCTATCCTACTCCTACTAAGCTAATGAAATAAATAACCAAATCCTAATATACTAATGAAATCCTTGACCCAAATGTACTAGGGTAAGGTTACAAAATTATAATCCAAATGGAATAATGAAACACATAACCTAATTGCACTAGGTTAATGTATTATGGCAAAAATCCAGCTTTGTGTCTGTAAGTCCCCAAAGTCTTCAGAATTGCTGTTTTAGCCCGGGACAGATTTTCCATGCAGCAGATTTAGTCCTTTAGGCATCCAGCTCCTTTCCACTTCGTTCGTGAGCTTTCTTTTGCGTCAAGTAAGCCATAAATTGCTGTATTTTGCATCATTTATACCTGAAACTTTCCTAATCACATTTGTTAGCTCATTTACAGGAAAAAGGACTAAAAGTGTATGAAATAGATAATTAGTTCTCAAAACTAGGCTAAAATATGGGCAAAATATATTGATATAGGCGCGTAAATTCGCCTATCATCAATCTACTGCTGCTGGCTGAACCTGATCGGGAACCTAAGCGTCCGAACCTATGATATGAAACATCATAGCGCAGAAAAAGTATGCGTCAGTATGTGGGAATATACTGGTATGCTAAATGAGGTAAGGCTGAATGCAAGGATTCATATGCATGAGGATATAACTGACTGAATGAGAATAACTTCACATGAGAGTATGTGAAGAATCTGAGAATACTTTAAATACTGAGAATCCAATCTGTGCATATACATATATATATATATAAACTGTAACTGCTCTTTTCTTATACTAAGTATTAAATTCTAATAACTGATTAACTGAGACTGATTGACTCTATCTAACAGTCCTGATTCTATAAAATTTAGCTGAGTTCTGAACTGAAGACTGAAACTATGGGAGGTAATCATCTAACCGACATGCCCTGCTCTGAACTGATTGGGGTCCAACCTATAACCCCAGTTGGAAGGGTGCTAACACTGTTCCACGGGTACTTACACTAAAAAACTAGGATGCTAAGCCTAACTGACGGGTGACACTTGGGTGGAGCCAAGCCTAATCTGATGAGTGACCCCTGCGAGGTAGTCAAGCTTAGTCTGACTGGTGACTCCTCATTCTATGATAGCTATGCAGTTTTAGAGTACAGGTATTGCTACTAATGACTTTGCCTATATGATGGAGAAATCCATCATCCCTGCTCTCGCTCGGTGCTGAATCATACTCCCAACTGAAAGACACTGAACTGAGTATATTGGACTGGACTGGACTGAGACTGGGTTTACTGAGTTTTCCTAAGTTTTGTAATTGACTGAGTTCTGTAATGGATTGAGAGTGATGATCTTGACATGAATGATACTATTCTATAACTGACACTGGCTCTAGGTAAACAACTAAGTTGTCGTGTATTAAATACCCCCAGGACTCGATAGCATGAACAGTAAAGCAAAGCATAATCATGAATAATATAACAATGTTCACTTGGTCATAATTCATTCATAGAGACATTTCATCAAACACTTGTAATGCATTAACTTGTACATGAATGGGATCACATAATAATATGTCATGCCTTTACTAGTCAATTTACGTTAGCATTTTATCAAACACTTGTAGGGCATATGCTTGTACATGATTAAGATTTCATAATAACATTTCATGATTCCTCTATCTACTTCACATAGGCATTTTAGGAAATACTTGGGGAGCATGAGTATTTCACATGATAATGGTCATCACATAAACATCATGAATACAATACTTAATTGCAAATTTAAGGGTTTAGCATGTAATTCTTATAATTTCCCCTAAATACTATTCTATTTTTTCATGAATCTTATCATAATCATGGATTGAAAACCAAATCAACATCATAGATGCATTAATCACTTTATAAGTTTAAGGGTCTATCAAGATAATCACATATTTGTTATACATGCTATTTAATTTCATGAAACTTGCATTTAAATCATGGATTGGAACCCAACTAATATTATGAACATCAATTCAATCTAATTTAAGCATGGAAATCATAAATACATCATCTTTGTACTTTGAAAAAAGTATTCTTAGACTTCATGGGTGAAAGAGACCCATGAATCAACATCTAACATACCTTAATTTGTGAGATTCTTGAAGTTCTTAAAGGATTCCTTGAGCTTGACCTTGATTTCTTGAACTAGGTTTCAGCCGTTTGAGAGAGAATGGCTTGCTTCTTAAGAAAATAGTGAATTAATGAACAATTTGTTCTCTTTTAGGGTTTGATTGCGTGTTTAGGATGACTAGGGGTGAGGGAAAAAAACCTTAGTGCTCTTAAAATTAAAAATTAGAACTGACTAAAAATCCCAATTTTGTACGCTGGCGCGACGCGGCGCTATCGCGCCGTGTCACTGAAAAATGACGATTGGGAACTGGGATGATGGCACGACGTGGAGCCATCGCAGTGCCTCACTAGTTGTAAATTTCCCCTTTGACGCGATATTCCATGATCGCGGAGTCACACTGGAAAATGACAATTGGGAAAAAAGCTAGTGGCGCAACGCTGTGGTATCGCGTTGTCTCACTGAAAAAGGACAAATGTCATTTGGTACACTGTCTTACTAAAATGGCTCTAACTCTTTGCCCGGGTGTAGGATTTGGGCGTATTTGGTATCGATTGAAAGCTTATTTAATTTCTCACGCAATGAAAATTAAAAATTTTGAAAATTACATATTTATAAAAATATATTCATCTTTAAATCAAGTCTTTGACATTTTTGGGATGAATTTAAGCTAGGTGAAAGTATGGGGTGTTATAATATCTTCCCCTAGGGAACATTCATCCTCAAATGAGACTGATTAAGCTAAAGATTGCTGATATAATGAGTTTATGTGCCGGACATGAATATCTGATGCATGAAATACATAACTGAACTGATTAATGAATATGTGACTGAATATACAACGATAATTGATACAAGATTATAGTTGTAACTGAACATAGAACTGAGTAGATCTAAGGAAGAATGTTACCTTAAGATGATAACACTGATAAGCCTAATATCATTTATTGAACATGCATTAATGCAAACATGAGAACATGAATGAGTCTGAAATATGATACACATACTGAATATCGTGAAGTAAACTGAGCCCTTGAGTACATAACATACAGCTGAGATTGGAACTAGAGGGTCAACTGTGAGGACCCATTACTCCAACTGGGTTTGTTACATGAAGAGAAAATGGAAGGTTTAGATCATTATAGCTCAGGGTTTATACTGTATCTCCCCCTTGGGATATTATGTACCTCAAAGAATGTTGACTTAACTGAGATACTGAGGAAAAGCTGAGACGATGCATGGGGCACCTAGGAACTGAATCGTAACTGGATATCTAGGATCTGAAACTAATACATGATACATAAACTAGGCTGAACTCATTACTACTAGGATGGTCTATCTTGGAATGGTTATATTCATGAAACTTTGGATAATACAACTAGATGGAAAGATGGGAAACTATACGAACTTGTCCACCTAACTGCTAACCTCTAGTACTGTCCTTATGGACTAACTTATGCTAAAATCTTATACTCGACTGGAGCATTTCTTGACACTCTTTCTATAGAGTTCTACTGACTTTAGAGAGCAAGGAAATCTTGGCATGTTCTGAATAAGACATCTGAACAACAAATCATAACATGGCTCTAATTCTGTAACATAGAGTAAGGCCTACAAAACACCTTCTAAGATAGAGTTGCTAAGTTTTATGCACTACAGCTATAAATTTTCAAAATTAGACATATTTTTTGAATACTTTCTTAACTGTACTCTCCACCTTAGCTCAGCACTTCACCTGAAACTACGAAAAATATTTACACGGGCACTAAGCACGAATGCATAAACATACTAGTTTATCTGATTAACTAAACGACTGATACCTGAATACTGGTCATGTAAGATTGAACTATTCTTAGCCTAAATAATTGGATTGAAACTGTAGAGTACTATATATATGAGGTAAGGACTAACTGAGGAATGTAAGGCAACTGAACATGAATTCATGGAAACAGTTCTTATTTAAAAATGCAAGATTGAGCGCATAACCTGATTCTAAAATGGTCAGTAAGCTGAAGTATTGAAATACTGATAACTGAATAATTGGTGACTGTACGCTAGGGTCAAGAAAACCTAAAACTGATCTGAGCCAATGAGCTGACTGCTGAACTAAGACTGTGACTGAGATTCATGCTAGTTATACAACCATACTTTGTCTTCTCTTATCTTCTTATTTCCCTTCAACAACTAAATACAGCCTTCTGCAAGCCATTCACTTACACACCAACATGAAATTTAAACCTATCTTTATGACTATAGCCTCGTGTTAAACAAGCATGTACTAATCTTTCTTAACATAAAACATTTACCCTACTCTCTCCCTTTTAAGCAATCGCTCATCACTACATCATCTCATAAGGATATTTCACTGAAAGGCTAAAACATGAGGACCTGAAGCATGAATGGACACTACACCAAACTTAATACTTAACTGAGGCCTGATAAATAGAATATCAACATCATGGATTTATCAAGAGGTCTAACTGAGGGTATACATGACATAATTTGAATTTAGCTAATTATTAGGAGAGTGACATGAGTACTGGAATTAAACATACTATAAAGAATGAGTAAACAGGTCATGAGCGACATGATCTGAGTTTGTAGTTTCTGTATTCATGGATCATGATTTGTAATAATAAGTGATCTAGAGCTCCTTATACTAGGAATTGTAAGCATACATGATTTTCGTTAGTGTACACAAATATAAACTATGATCATAGAGCTGACATGTAAGGTATGAGTATGGAAATTACTAAAATTACTACTAGAATCTAAAACCTGACTTGGTCATCACACGGTGCTTACGACCCCGAAGGACCATAAGCTAACCCATGAATGATATCTGCCGTGAGTACTGAAGAATAATATTATAATTAATATGATAAACAGGCTGAAATGCCATAAGGTTCAAAATATCTAAAATATTGATAAATAACAACATCTGATAAAAGTTGAACACTATCTGAAAACTAGTCTAAAGAGCCTTTAACTGAATCTGTCTGAAAGTGGAGTTGATGGGACAATCCCACAACTAACTCCATCTACTAAACTAATACTTCTTCTGAAAATATGAAATAGTATAATATCCTTGAATGATAAGGACTCACTACTAAATATATTGTTGCTAGCTGAACCTAAATTTACTATGCGTGATCGAGAACCTAAGCGTCCGAACCTATGATATGAAACATCATAGCGCAGAAAAAGTATGCGTCAGTATGTGGGAATATACTGGTATGCTAAATAAGGTAAGGTTGAATGGAAGGATTCATTTGCATGAGGATATAACAGACTGAATAAGAATAACTTAACATGAGCGTATGTGAAGAATCTAAGAATACTGTAAATACTGAGAATGCAATATGTGCATATATATATATATATATATATATAAAATATAACTGAGCTTTTCTTACGCTAATTATTGAATTTTGATAGCTACTTAACTGATACTGATTGACTATATCTAACAGTCTTGATTCTATAAAACCGAGCTGAGTTCAGAACTGAAGACTGAAACTGAGACTGAAACTGCGGGAGGTAATCATCTAATCAACATGCCCTGCTCTGAACTGATTGGGGTCCAACCTATAACCCAGTTGGAAGGGTACTAATACTGTTCCATGGGTACTAACACTAGAAAACCAGGATCCCAAGCCTAACTGATGGGTGAAACCTGAGCGGAGCCAAGCCTAATATGATGGGTGACCCCTGGGAGGTAGTCAATCCTAGTCTGATGGGTGACTCCTCATCATATGATAGCTATGCAGTTTTGGATTACAGATATTGCTACAAACGACTTTACCTATCTGATGGGGAAAGCCATCATCCCTGCTCTCGCTCAGTTCTGAATCCTACTCCCAACTGAAAGACATTGAATTGAGTATACTGGACTGGACTGGACTAGATGAAGACTGAGTTTACTAAGTTTTTCTAAGTTCTGTTATTAACTGAGTTCTATAATAGACTGAGAGTGTTGATCGTGACATGAATGATACTATTCTATAACTGATACTGGCTCTAGGTAAATAGCTAAATTATTGGGTATTAAATACCCCCAAGACTTGATAGCATGAAAAGTAAAGCAAAGCATAATCCTGAATAATATAACAATGTTCACTTGGTTATAATTCATTCATAGAGACATTTCATCAAACACTTGTAATGCATTAACTTTTACATGAATGAGATCACATAATAACATGTCATGCCTTCACTAGTCAATTTACATTAGCATTTTATCAAACACTTGAAGGGCATAAGCTTGTACATGATTATCATGAAACTTGCATTTAAATCATGGATTGGAACCCAACTAATATTATGAACATCAATTCAATCTAATTTAAGCATGGAAATCATAAATACATCATCTTTGCACTTTGAAAAAAGTATTCTTAGACTTCATGGGTGAAAGAGACCCATGAATCAACATCTAACATACCTTAATTTGTGAGATTCTTGAAGTTCTTAAAGGATTCCTTGAGCTTGACCTTGATTTCTTGAACTAGGTTTCAGCCGTTTGAGAGAGAATGGCTTGCTTCTTGAGAAATAGTGAATTAATGAGAAATTTGTGTTCTTTTAGGGTTTGATTGTGTGTTTAGACTGACTGGGGGTGAGGTGAAAAGACCTTAGTGCCCTCAAAATTAAAACTAAAAACTAATTGAAAATCTCAATTTTGTACGCTACCGTGACGCGGTGTTATCGTGTCGTGTCACTGAAAACTAACGATTGGAAACTGAGATGATGGCGCGATGCGGCTCCATCACGGTGCCTCACTGGTTGCGAATTTTTCCTTTGGTGTGACGCGCCATGATCGTGGAGTCACACTAAAAAGTGACAATTGGGAAAAAGGCTAGTGGCGTGACGCGGTGGTATCGGTGGCGTGAAATGGTGGTATCGTGGTATCGTGTGGTATCGGTGGTATTAAAATCAAGAATATCCTTGATTTTACTACTATTTTCTAAAAGGGGATGTATTTCCACTTTTTACTTTAAAAATGGATTCCTTTTAAATAAAAATTGTACCACCTTCTTTAATAAATTATGATCTTTTGAAACTACTAGTTTAGTATACGTGTATTGCACGTGTGTGTCATGACAATATTATTAACTTAAATACTGTAAGTGTAAGAAATTTAGGGTTTGAAATCCACAAAATCTGACTAATCTAGATTCGAAGCATCGGACCTGACATGGATATATTCTAATGGTTAAAAGTGAACAATATAATTGGATAATCTTCCTTTCCTTGCTATACACATTAAAATTTTAACTTAACGATAATGCTAAAATAAATTTCAATAAATAAAAAAGGTTTCATAACTTGTCGGGTTTGAATTTAATTATTCAGCATCTTTTATAATTTACATGAGAAAAGAATAAAGTAAGGAAATAGAAAAATTTATACCCAAAAAAATAAAGAAGCATACACTCAATTCAAAACATGTGAGACATGATCCATCCTTATCTCATTAAGCCATGAAGAAATATGTAAAATGTAATAAGGTGTCAAATGTTTTCCTAATAATGTGTGCACATTGGGGTTTCTGCACTTTCTTCCATTAATTTTCTTGATTACTGAATGTGGTCATGTTATACTTATGATCTGGAGTACATTGATAGTTTATGTGGTCTCTCCATATTCATGATTCTTGAAAACACGAATTTGTTCTAATATAATTACAAAACGTCTTTAATTTTTTCACTTTCTTGTCACACAAAATAGAAAGAAAGTTAAAGCCCTCTTATACACAAGTCACAACAAAGATGCATGAAGAGTTATAATTGAATAATATTTCAGAGAGAGAAAAAAAATTGAATCAACAACAACTACTGTTATAATAGTGTTGCCTAAATATTGCATAAAAACTATCAATACCTGTGAAAGAAATAAAACTTACGGCAACATAAAAGGGAATCACCATTTTCATAATATAAACCTTAATTTTTCCAGCGAAATAAGTCGTTAATCTTTTTATCTACCTCATTAAAAGTTATTTGTTAATTTGTGGAGCCCAAGTATTATGTACCTCTAACAAAATGATCATAAAATTTTTTAGATCAAAGATCTTTAAAATCTCTAGACATCTTTTTGACTCCAAATCCTCATTCTGTAGTTATCATTTAATGGTGGACTTTATAATTACAAATCATGATATATATAAACTATAAAATTTGGAATCTGAAAAATCGATAAAACTCTTATTTAAACAAAGAAAAAGAAAAAGGAAAGAGCTTAACTTTCAATTTTTATGACTACTTCATTCAATAACAACATGTTTCTTTTGCCCAAATTTTTTATCAAAATATAATCATCAACTGTAAGAGAAAAGAAAATAAATTATCAAAAGGGAGAATGCATTGTCAATTATTGAGTATGAATTCAAAGTTATCGATTAAGTAAAGAAAACCAAATGGTGTTGATAATAAATTCAAGAAGACAACTCAAATTAAATTTAAAATAAGAAGAAAACATAGAGGTAAAAATAGTGTATGCTACTTAAATAGCATTGTAAAATTTTTTGCTTATACATAGTAAAATTCTAATTAGCTTAAAAGTTGGAGTTATTATAAATGTTTTACCTAAATCAAATTACCCAAAAAAAAAAGTCCAAGGTTTTAGCTCTTTTGAAATAATGACGTGCACTTATTAGTTATTTTTGTTCTCCAACCTTTTCTTTTCCTTTAGTATTAGCACTCCAATTTTGATGGAAACTTAGAGAATAAAAATTGCCGAATGAGTCATAGTTTTTCTCCTTATATTAATTCTTATGAAGTAAAATCGTTATTGAATGCTACTGCTATTTTTTAATTTTAATGGAAACCTCGACATTTTTTTCTTCTTATCATTTTCTTTGGACTCCTTTTTTATGTACACAAGAAAAAAGAAAATTTACCAACATTAATTTTTCACATATTTTTGTCTTACCAATTTTAGGACTTCTTAATTTTAAATATATAATTTAAAGAAATAAGTAAAAAGACAATTTTGTCTATTACGGAGATTTTTAATGAGGGATAAAAAGTTTAAATCATTTTTTAAGGGTATTCACACTTCTAATATATTGTAGATATATGATACTTTGAAAAATTAGATCGAGGTTGAATCTGGTCCATTATTAATCCATTATTTTACCACTACTATTTCTTCGGTAGACAGAGAATTCGACCCTTTCTATGTTATTATGCTAATTTAGTCCCGAACTTGATCTCTGGCTATAGATTTACAAATTTACACACTTTTAGTGTCAGTTCGAGTTTAGATATTTATTATATATATATACACACACATATACATATATATCTGATACTGCATGCAGTATATTAATTATGATGATTATTCAAAGTCCTGGTTCGGGACTAGGCAGTGTAGACGAATATCCCGAGTCCCCTATGGTTTCCTTCATTCGTGAGCCACGGGGCCAGAGAAGGATGGTCGTTGTACGTCCTTTCTTTGTGAGCTACTGAGCTAGAGGAGGTGTACACACTTGGTAAATTATCACTCTTGGATTAGAATTGGTATTATCGGTTTATGTTGAATTTATTCATTCATCTGCATTACCTATCACCAGTATGATTATTTAGTGCTTATATCTATCGACCTTATATGGGTTGTCTAGCTATAAGCTATGATTGTCATTTGGTAAGTGCTTGTGTGAACATTCCGGACTTATGGAGGAGAGGGCGTCAGGTTATTATTTTCTTGGACTAGCCAATTACTGTACTGTTGGTTATTATGATTAGTTTGTGGCATGATGATTATGGACTGGTGCCCGAAATTGTCAGTATATTTCTTATTTCTTTCTAATAGTAAGATATATTATTGTTAGATTATCTTTTTATTATTCCCATTAGCTCCTTTACTTGGATATTATCCCTAAGATGTTAGGTTTATTCCCTCATACTATTATCCTTGAGCTTAGTCCTATATATGGGTGTGTTTGTGTGTGTGTACACACACACACATATATATCTCTCTCTTTCCTTATCTATTCATATAATATATGTCCTTTGGCCTTGTATTACTTTTATATATCCTTTTTTAACTCTTTATTTGTATATTGGCAAGTTATAGACGGTATTGTACTTTAGTTCCTAAATAAAGATATAGGATAATTTATACTTGTTGCTTCATTAGCATTATTGTGTTTAGTTCCTTGGATAGGTGCGTGTATTTTATATTCCTATTTTACATGTTATTTATTCTTATATTATCTTTGGAGGTCAGCCATTCGTGCCTACTGAGTACCATGTGTTTGGCACTTATACTACACTTCTGGGGCCAGCAGATCATAGTATGATTTCTCGTTGTTGAAGTATGCATCATGCGGAGCAGCCATTGATCGGATATATATATATATATATATATATTGTATCACTATATATCGTTATCTTTCTTACCTATTCATGTCATATATGTACTCTTGACTTTGTATACTACCCTAATGGTTAAGGTAATGACCAAGTTAACCACCCAAACATCACAAGGCATCCCAACCTAGTAGTAAATCTAGTGCTAACATAGCCAAGGTCTCTAATCATAATGTCTAGCCATGAGATAACTATCCATAATGTAAATTACCATAAAGAGTAAAGGGATCAAAATCATACCTCCAACCTCAGTATCAATCCATAATCAGCCTACCACAAAATAACCATGATAACAATAATGAAGTAACTGTCTAGTTTGAATAAACAATACCTAATTGGGCCCCCATAAGCCTAGAAGGTTCAATCAACACTCAATAATCATAACCTATACCTATGCGACCCCCCATAAGGATGAAAGATATAAACACCAAACAATATATTGGTGATAGGCAATGCATATAAATGAATGATGCAAAGTAAATCCATAGTACCATATTTTATCCAGGAACCATAACGTACTGTAACGACCCGAACCAAGGCCTAGTCGTGACGGGTATCTCAAGCTCACTATGGGTCGGAGACCACCCCTTTAGCCTTTCCTACAAATCATAATAATTATAAATAGCAAAGGACAAACCCAAACTAGTAATAAGAAATATAGATAGACAAAAGAAGATTTTGAAATCAAAACTAACAACCAACCTAACATTTGTCCACAAAAGCCTCTAAAACAGAATAACAAACTAGGTCAGGATATGCCCCCCACCATGACAAAAAAAGTCTACAATTTCCCAAATATGAAAAAAATCTAATGAAATGACCCGACCTGGGTCCTTATCGTAATGGGCATCCTAAGTTCGACCAGGATCGGGGACTACTCCCATTACCCAACCCAACCTCCAGTCGTCTGCCCTGAGTTGGTTAAATTTTGATCATATAACAAGATAGAGTGTTTATTCAATTCTAAACTCTGGGATAGGTCTATAACCAAGACCAACCCAACCGAGCGCAATCGCCTGAACCCAACCGAACCATACCAAACCATAAACTAAAACCAAACCAATCGGTAACCAAGTTCCTATCCATAACATAATATAAGAGGATAGAACAAAAAACAATACCGTCCAATGGTGTCATCCCCAATACTAATGCCTATACTAAGGCTAACCCCAATATCGATCCTGCCTATTCCAACCTATAGTAGTCACACAAGCCTCTAACCAAAAGAAAAATAATATCCGATTGGGACATGCCCCCAACCATTTCCAAATCCAATATCCATAAGTAAACCAAAGTAGAGCCTTTTGAAATATGGAATCTCACCACTTCAATCCAAAGTTGATCTCGAAGTTTGAACACCAAGTAGGAGGAATAGAATAGACGGTTCCTTCATCGCATAAGGATACAACTGCCCAAGGATTGGTAAGCAGATGAATGCTAGCAAGAAAACTCAGGATAACGATAAAATAATGACATTCTGTGAAACCAAGTAAACCATCCATATGCATACAAACCATTCATATATATATAACTATGCCAGGAAAAGAAATCGGGTTTAGCATGCATTTAAACCATTAACCTGGTATGAGAAGCTTAACCATCCTAAAACCACCCATGGGTTTATATGGGTCTAGTGTAACCCCCTGAACAGGCCCCGATATATGTAACCGCACAAACCAGATATACTATAAGAGTAGGGGATTCCCAAGTACCCTTCTCTTTCCATGATACATATGTATAGTGTACTTAGAGGATTCCTATGTACCTCATAGTATCATATAGGGTCGCCATGACCTTCCCTCATGTTTGCATACATGAGTTTTGAGTTCCCGTCCATAGAAATCGCACCTTCACGGTTAGATACCACACCCTCCATTATTGCCTAATTAAAACCAATTCCATCCAACCAAACCATTAGACCATTTTTATTAACCAAGGCTATAAGTAGTGGTATCGTCATACCGACTATAACTTGCAAGTAATGTCCTTAGCCAACCTTTTCATGTAGAGGGATTCCCGTGTACCCATAATCTGCATTATCAAATTAACTTGAGGGAATCCCGTGTACCCCTCAAGTGTTTCATTATTAAGTTTGCTTGGGGGAATCCCATGTACCCCACAAGTTGTTTATTAACCATGTTTACTTTGGGGATTCTCTTGTACCTCATAAGAAAGTTTAATTAACCATGACCATGACCACTAAACCTTACCATTTAACCATTCCAAAACTATTTAAACCATTTAAGCCATTTAGGGTTCCATTACCAAACCATACCGTGTAATAGTTCCACTAAAAATCCAATAATATAGTAAAAGTATTCTCATAGGCATTTTATCAAACATGTTGGGGACATAATATTTCTAAATCAATTCCAATTACCATTTAACCATTCCCATGCAACCAATTGTCTAAATAACCATTAAAGTATGTAAAAACATAATTAAAACATGGAAAAACCATAACCAAATATTTAATACCAAAACCCCAACACATATTTGAAAACACCAAAACCATACAATAATCATGCCATGAAAACATTGTATAAATCATGCCTTTAGTTGGAACTAACAATGAGAGAAGAGTATATTGCCTTATATTAGAAGACGGTGGAGAGAAATTACCAACACAAGTCCCAAACTGCCTCTAGATGAAACCCTAGCTTTTCTTTACCCCAAAAGCCTTAGAGAGAATTATAGAGTGTTTAAGAGATTTTTTAAGTGTCTAATAATATAATAATAGGGTATATAACCTCCTAAGCGAGTTAGAAGTTATGGGGCCTTAAAAGGTTAAGTAGGGAAATATCTAGATTGCCCCCACTTAAACTGCATACGAATCCCATCTTAGGGTACGACCATACCATACCAGTTGTACCCTCCAGTACGAGTGGTACCCACCACTCGTACCCTAGGTTCCCTCTTTGGACCTAACACTGTCTATCATATGACTTATCTAAACCAAGGCGTATTAAGCATACGACTTGTACCCTTTACCTATACCCCTAGCAGAATAAAATTAAGAAAAGTTTGAACACTGTTTGGCATGACTCGTACCCTTCTATACAACTCCTATCACCCAATTCACACCCATTCTAGAAACTAATCCAACCCATCAACCAACATTGGTCAGCATACAACCAAGACATACCACTCATACCTCAGGGTACGAGTAGTACCCATAAGTCGTACCTGGTCTAAAAAACAAAAATCCAAAAAATTATCTAAGGGTCAAAAACCCAGGGTGTTTCATGAAATATCAAGGCTTTCTGAAAGATAGAGGCTCACCACTTCACAACAACTCAATCGATGTACCGCACCACCTAACGATGTACAGGATAAATAGAAAAAACCTCAGACCCTACATCATGAAATGATGCAGGGATGGTCAGTGGGATGAGCACTGGCATGTAACTCAGGAAAAGTATTTAAATAATACCATTTACCAAAACTGTCAAAATCATATGTACAACATTCATATATACATACATAGGATGGTTCGATAGAGACAAGGGTCATGAATATGAGAGTTTAAACTATTAACCTGAATTATGCTACTCGCTCCATCCTAATGGCACCCACTGGCTATATGGGTTTAGCTCCCCTACTAAAAGGGGCCTAGTGCGTGTTAGACTCATGAACCAAGAAAATCTGAAGGAAAGTCTAAAGACACCAACGCAATAGATATTCCAATATATAATATGTTCACCAAGCACACGATCATATAGATCCCTATATCGACAAATATGGTTTATAGTGTTGGTCCCCCCGGGACTACACCTTCACGGTGAGCTACACGATTCACTTAAATTCCAAATTAAAACCATTTTGCACATAAACCCATCAATTAACTCAGGAGTCTTATGTTAAGGCATTTTTCAACATGGTATCGTCATACCAATTATGTTTGCAAGATAATATAAGTATACGAAACCAAAACAAAAAACCATTACACTCCCATGTCTCATTTAGATTCCAAAACCATGGCCACCAAGGGCACTCCAAAACTATTTTTATTATCCATTATCGTTTAATGCAATACAATAGTGTAAAGGACAAGTTATATTATGCAATTGTATATGTTTGTAACCAAATTCATGAGGTGGGTTAAGGTTAATGCTATTATCCAACCAAAATCCATTAATTTGTGGAAACCCATGTCCCCCATTCCAATCCCTATAACCATACACCCATCGTTTCCCAAAAAGCATTAAACAAAGCATGAATAACATATTTAATTCATGGAAAAAGTAATTCAAGCAACCACCATTAAAATCCCTCAATCTAATTTTAAACCCAAGAATTTAAATCATATGAATATTGAATTAATTTATGCCATGATGAAAAATAGTTGTATAGGGAAGACAGACATTATTGAAATACATAAGAAATTGAAAGGAATTCGAAGGTTGGAGCTTGAATACTGAATTACTTGTAAAACCCTAGTATTCTCTTACCTTGAGAGTTAAAAAGGAGAAAGTAGTATTTTGATTTTGATAACTGATGTTAAAGGGGTCGTTAGAGTGTTTTTAAGTTATGGGTAAAGTGTAAAGGGAGGAAAGACCAAAAAGACCTCAATTAAAACGTGTAGAAAAATACTGAGTATAGTTCTCATGACCTGGGTAATGACTCGTGAGGTTTGACTATGAGTCGTACCCTCAACTCGTTACCTAAGGGTCAATAATATGACCCCTCACTGTTATGAGAACAAGTCTCATATATGACTCATTATCTGACGTCACAACTCCTGGCGTCAACTCGTGGTTAGAGATGGATTCTTAGGCAAACTACCTATTGTGACAATAAGTCACTCCTAACGACTCATTATGCCTCATAATTAGTCATACCTTGGACTCATTATCATGGCACCAAAAACTGGGCAAACTCACTATCATAGTAATGAGTCATCATCATGGCTCATTACCTGACATCACGGCTCATTACCTGAATCGTTACTACTGGCAGTGTTGATAATATTTTAGAAACTTGCCTAATCAATTACCCAACTTATGGAGGGTCTAAAGCTCAAGAACTTAGGGTGTCATACGTACCAAGTATATACACCTCCTCCAACTTAACCATTTGCAAAGGCAAGGTCTATAGCGGCATCTCTTCTTTAGCACGACGACTCTCGAATGAAAGAGCACCTAGGGAATTTGGGGATATTCATATACACTACCTGGTCTTGGTTCAGGATTTCCAATAATCATCATCATTAATCTACTCTGTCTAGTATCAAAGAGATGTATAGATAATAAATACATGAATTTGAACCATAGATAAAAGAGTCTAAGCCTGGAAATTTATTGCTTGAAATCAATTCCGAAATTAAATTAGCATAAAATGTGTAGAGAGGAAAGAATCTCTCTCCACCAAAGTAAATACTAACGATAAAAGAGTGGATAAGCAATGGACCAAAATTAATCCTGGTCAAATTTCCAAAACATCATCTTTATTTTGAAAAATCATAAATTAGTAAATTAGGTGGTACGATCTCCATTATAAAGAAATCTATTTAAAAAGTAAAAAGTGGGAATAAATCTCTTTTTTTATAAAATAGTAGTAAAATCATGGTTTTGGTTGGAGTACTAAATGGGCATGAAAGCACCGACAATATGCATGTCATTACTAGTATCCAAACAACACAAACATAAGCTTTTGAATGTCTATAGACTAAGTCTACATCCTTTATAAGGATAGAATACTCACATAGTGTCCAACTGGTATCATAACCATGGCCTCGTGCCCAATAGTATATAACTAGAATAACAAACAATACTATAATTTGGGAAACTTTGATCCAATCCACTTATTCAAGTAGTCCTTATACTAAAGGGTACATAGCATCAACTATGATCAACACGCTTGCAATCTGGGGTGATAGGATTCTATAGTCATAACAAGTATTTCATCTTAAGCGTCGGATTACATTTCTACCCCAAATTACCTAAATAGGCTAAGTCATGATGTGCTAGTCATAAACATATCCCATCATCCATGCCTAGTATGTAATTTATACTATTCAATATCTTGTTAAGAAAAGTAGAGGGAAGCCTACCTCGATATCGAAACCGCAAGTCTTAAAGCATCCATAAATCGCTTATCTTTGCTCCATAATCTCAAAATGCCACCACACTATCAAAATAATAATTGATATATCAGTACAAGTAAAATGAGACCCAAATTATTCTATAAAAGGTTGGGTCAAAATTTAGGTCAAGAATAAACTCGTGGGGCCCACAAATAAAATCTAAAATTGAATTCATCACGAGGTCCCTCGAAGGTCAAAAAATGTGTGCTCAAAAGTTGAGCACAAATGGTGCATAAATCAAGCCCCAGATTATCCCCTAAGATATAAGGATTTAAAGACCTAATTTCTAAGAATTTATAATGAAAAGGATAAAAATTGACAAGAAAAATAATGGAAAAGGACCAAGGAGTGTTGGGCTAACTTACTTACCTTTAATGGATAATTTCCTACACTTTTTCATGTCCCATGCTCTCAAAATGGTGGAAAAGAGTTAAGAAAATAAGGAAAAAGTTATGATAAGGTGGAATTAATAACCCCCGATATCGTTAAAGTGATTACTTGGCCGATTAAGCGACTACTACGAAAGCGGCTCTTTGAATGCTAAATTAGTCAGGCAAGAAGCGGGGATTGCTAAAGTGGTATCCTAGCCGCTAAAGTGATGTTCGTTTAAGTAGACCTTGATCATTAGAGCAAACCTTAGCCAAATGTCCAAGACTGCTAAAACGAATCAAGGTTGCTAAAGCGACTACTATTTAAGTGCCTTTTTGACTGCTAAAGCAGTCAAACCAGATATCAGGCACTAGATTTTTCTCTATGTCCAAATGAACTCAGTTCGGGTGCTCGAGATTCGTTCGGCATACTATGCATGCAAACGAACTTGCTACCATATCAAATTTGATATTTCCGACTCAATGAAACCATCAAACTTTCATTCAAGATTGCTTCAACTAAATGTAGGCCCCATACCTATAGTTTTATTTTCATATAATCTACCCAATAGCCTAAAATGGGTCTAGAAGCCTTGGTACTTGAACCAAGAGTCCCCCAGCCTAAAATCCATGTTTCAAAGTTTATGGTGCTATCAGAATTATCATCCTAGATTATTTACTAGGATTTTAGATCGAGACAAATTCCTTAACAATAATAGCTCCAAAATAGAGAAATAAGCCTAAAAACTGAATGAACTGTCTGATAACTGATTGATAGTTCCAGTAAATCATGAATGACCTTCACCGTTGTAGGAAGGCTCAACATAAAAAATATGCAAAAATTGAGGAAATGACTTCTAGGGTCATTACAATATCCATTACTAATAGGACTTTTATCTGTTAAAGTCAATGGATAAGAACAACATGAAAGCTCAAAGGGATGAGATACAGAGTCTGCATGCTCCGAGCAAGACTCCCCAGGTAACCTCTTAGAAGAAATAATGCTTAAAAGGGATTTTGCTATAGGTATCTCTTTTTCAAGCCAACTTACTTACGTTACTTTCTAAATAACCAAAACTCAACCTCAACAAGCGAATGAACTCCAACTGAATCGAGAATGGTTGATGCATGCCACTCAAAACCACAACAAATTGATTTCACACTGATAAAAGCACAACCAAGCAAAAACTCAACCAGGCTAGAGGCAATCCAAGGCATGAACCATGCGACCAACTCTAAATCCAAATATAACCTTTATTTGCATCTCCAAACCTTTTATCTACTCCAAACCATGCAGAAGGTCATTCGAGTTATGTATGTACAACCCCATCATACTAGAATTAAAGAACTGGAGTTGATCCATCAGAAATCCATGATGGTAAGCATAAAGACAAGCCCATAAGGTGCTACCTGGACACACGAATGGATATGATCAAAGTCTGTAATCTATGCCAAAGATACACTCGAACCAATAGTCAGGAGTCCATAGCACAAACACACAAAACTTAATGATCTTCTCCAATGTGTCCCAATAACTAAGAATGAAACCATACTAAGTCCAACTCGAGTACACTTTTTTGCTGAGTAGATATTTAAAATTTTTGGTGAAGACTGAAAACCAATGTCAAAAGTAGAAATGTAAGAATACATAAAATCCTAGTTATTTATGTCGTAAACAGCATGACAAAAGAGGCCTCAAACTTAGAAAAATATAGCTAAGTGTCAAGACAGAATTATTTTTAGCCTTCGAAATTGAAGGATCTTATTTTTAACCTTTCCAACCTTAGTATGTCAATTTTCAAATTAATTCATGATCAGGGTCACTTATAGGTCATCTCAGGTGAGTTTCAAATTTGTCAGACTAGCATAAGGGTGATTTTGGATGTCCAAAATAGCAAAGGGTCATGATAGGCTAACGCCGTGAGGGCCAGTTAACCCAGGCTCAGGGTCGTGCTGCGATGGCTGATTGACCCGAGTAGGGGTCGCGTTGCGATGGTCGCTCGACCCAAGTAGGTGTTGTGATATAATAGGGACCCCATCCAGCATTATTTTATTCGGGTTTGTGAAAATTTAATATCCTAAAGGGTTAAATACACTCATAGTTCTTAAAATCATCCCAATAACAAGCCCTAGTTTCAATAAGCTCAAGAATCAAGTCTCAAGAACTCACCACAATCATCACGAAATTAATAGTCAAGGTATGTTAGATGTTCATACATGGATCCTTATGATACATGGAGCTGAAGAATCCCTTTTTTTAAAATACAAGATTGAGTTTTCATGAATTATGTGCTTTAAATTAATTGTATTCATATTCATGATGTTATATGGGTTTCCATCTATGATTTAACTGTAAGTTCCATGAAATTGAAATAGCATGTATATTAAATTGTATGATTCCCAAGATATAACCCTTGAATTTGCAAGTTGGGTGTTGGAGTTACAATGTTTATATGTTGTCTATGATTATATGCATTAAGTTGTGCTCCCCAAGTGTTTGGTAGATTGTCCATCTGCATTAAATGGTGAAATCATGATATGCTGGCATATGTACAAGCTTATTCCCTGTAAGTGTTTGATAAAATATCTCTATGAATGAATTATGATCAAGTGAACATTATTATGCTTTCAAGATTATGCCATGATTTACTTTCGATGCTATCGTGTCTAGGGGGTATTTAATACCCAAAAATCTAGCTGATGACTTAGAGCCATAATAGTTACAGAATAGTCTCAATAATGTCACAAGCAGTAGTACTTAGTTAGTTACAGAACTCAGTAAAACTCAGTCCATTTAGTTTAGTCCACAAATCAATGTCTTTTAGCTGGGAGTAGGATTCAACACCGAGTGAATCTAAGGATGAGGGATCACCTACCAGTTGAGGGTTTGATCCTAAGTAGTAATCCTTGTATTCTAGAACTATGTAGCCAGCATAGGTTGAGTTATAAACCTGCCAGTTGAGGGTTGATAAGGTGTTTACCTGCTAGTTAAGGGTAATACCGTTCTCATTAGGGCACCTATTAGATGAGGCTGACTTTTCAGCTTGTTTGTACCTGTGGCATGGTACTGATACCCTTCCAACTAAGGTTATAGGTTGGACCCCAGTTAGCTTATTTGGGGTATGTAGGTTAGATTATTACCTTCCATGGTTACAGTGTCAGTTTTAGACTTAGTATAGAACTCAGTTCAGTTCTACAGAATCATGATTATCAAAAACAGTCACCCAGTTATCAGTAACATAGTTATCAATAATATCAGATATCATTCTCTCAGTTATTAGAACTCAGTACTCAATTTTAATATGATCTTAGATATAGTATATATATACATGTATATGCACAGTATTGCATAATCAGTATTTACAGGAGTTTCAATTATCCATATACTCACATTCAGTTATATTCATATCATTTAGTAAGTAATTGTTCATGTATATAAATCCATGTATATCAGCCTAACCCATTAAGCATACCCGTATATTCCACTAACTGACGCATACTCTTTCTTTGCGCTATTATGTGTCATATTATAGGTTTAGATGCTCTGGGTCCTGAATATACTTAGCAGCTCGAACTATTAGCAGTAGATACTGTGGTGGGTCCTCATGTTTAGAGGATAGAGTTATTTATTATAGTATTCCAGTTAGTTCAATAGTCAGAGTTAGTTGGGTATTAGTCCCATCAACTTCATATTCAAATAGTCAAAGGCTTTCGGACTAGCACAGACTAATATTTAGTTTCTCAAATGTTATGATCAATACATTTAGTTATTATTTTAGTATTTTGATAACCTTATGGTATTTCAGTTATTTTTCTGCATTTGATTTTCAATATTATTATTCAGCGCTCATAGCAGGTACCAGTCATGGGTTAGCTTGAGATCCTTCGAGGTCATATGAACCGTGTGATGTCTAGGGTTCAAACTCAAGGTGTTACAAACTTGGTATCAGAGCCTAAGGTTCTAATGAGTCTAAGAAAGTCTGAAAGCTGCATCAAGTTGAGTCTTATGCATGGGTGTGTAGTGCGCCACCCTTATGGACAAGAGGCTATGAGGCATTTTAGGAAAAGTTTCCCTTCTTTCAGTATTCATGTCGTGTGAGTGAGAATGAGCTCAAGTTAAACTCTCAGTCTAATTATTTTCTTCCTTCCATCTACAGAACATGCCTCCTAAAATGAACAACAAAAAGAGAATAGGAAACCAGCCAGCACCTTAACCCATTCAAGTAGATCCCCTAGACGAGCATGTCTCAAATGCAGCATTCAGAGTTGTGCTCACCACCCTAGACAATTCTATAGCAACCCAGAATAAGCAACTAGCTGCTATTTAAGCCAACTCAGTGGCCAATACTATTGCAGCCAAGATTCAGGACTTCACCCGAATGAATCCTCTTTTATTTTCAGGATCTAAGTCTTAAGAGGATCCATAAGACTTTCTCAATAGGTGTAAAAAGTCACAGATATTATGGGAGTGACATCCAGTGAGAGTGCTGAGTTTTCTGCCTATCAACTATAATATGTAGCTCATACATGGTTTAAGAAGTGAAAGGTAGACAGAGGAGTAGATGTAGAGCCTATAGAATGGGAAGAGTTTGCTACTGCTTTTCTTGATAGATTCTTTTTCTTAGAGTTGAGGGAATCCAAGGTGTTAGAGTTCATCAATATCAGGCAATGCAACATGAGTGTGAAAGATTATTCCCTTAAGTTTACACAGTTTGCCAGGTATGCTCTCCATGTAGTAGCAGATAATAGGTCCAGATAGAGTAAGTTCATATTTGGGATGTTAGAGAGTGTGGTTAAAGAGTGCAGAACTGCAATGTTAATTAAGGATATGGACATATCCAGGCTAATGGTCCATGCTAAGTAGATAGAAAAGGCTAAGAATAAGGAAAGCGAGGGAAAACAAGAGAGATAGAATAGGTAACATTAATTTTAGTTAGACTAAGTCAGAAGGCGGTAACCGTTCATAGTTTCCCCCAAAATCATCAGTTCCAGCTCTGTCCTCAGCCAGTGTTTGAGTACCTAAGTTCAAAAATGGTAACAAAGCTAGGGCGCCAGGATCTGAATCTCAGGGTAGTATCAGCAGTGCTCAAATAAATCCCTTTTGTCAGTAATGCAGCAAAAACCAGCAGGGTGTCTGCAGGGCTGGCAGTGATGTTTATTTTGGGTGTGGTAATCCAGGCCATAGAATCTGAGATTGTCCTCAGTCAGGTTTGCAGGGTCAATATAGTCGCCCCCTAGCACAGTCCGATCGTCCTAATCAGTAGGGTGCCGCTTCTAGTGCCACTAGTGTGCAATGTCCAAAATATCTCTATGTACTTCAATCCTGACGGGATCAGGAAAGTTCTCCTGATGTGGTCACTGGTACGTTACCAGTTTATCATTTATATGTTTATGCTTTCCTAGATCCAGGAGCTTCTTTATCCTTTGTAACTCTGTATATAGTTGTTGACTTCGGAGTCAGTCACAAAATCTTACTAGAGACCTTCTTATTCTCTACCCCAGTTAGTAAATCTATCATAGCACGGTAGGTATACAGGAACTATTCGATTGTTGTATTTCAAAAAGTTACTTCAGCAGACCTAATAGAGTTAGAGATGACTGATTTTGATGTCATTCTCGGCATGGATTGGCTTCATTCATGCTATGCTTTAGTTGATTGTAGAAACAAAATTGTCTATTTTTAGTTCCCAAATAAACCTGTCCTATAATAGAGGGGTAGCACTTCAGCACTTAAGGGGAAGCTTGTTTCATATGTTAGAGCGAGAAAAATAATTTCCAAGGGATGTGTCTATCATTTTGTGTGAGTCAAGGACTCTAGTTCAGAGATTCCTAATCTTGAGTCAGTTCTAAAAGCAAATAAATTCTCAAATGTTTTTCTTAAAGATCTTCTAGGAGTTCCTCCCGAAAGGGAAATTGACTTTGAAATTGACCTTTTTCCCGGTACTCATCCCATCTCTATTCTGCCATACATAATGGCTCCAGCTGAACTTAAAGTATTAAAAAATAGTTAAAGGACCTTTTAGATAAGGGATTCATCAGACCTAGAATTTCCCCATGGGGCGAACCAATTCTATTTATGTGAAAGAAAGATGGTTCACTCAGAATATGTACAGACTACCATCAGTTGAACAAAGTTACGGTCAAGAACAAATACCCACTTTCTAGAATCAATGACTTGTTTGACCAACTTCAAGGTTCCAGTTACTTTTCTAAGATAGACCTCAAATCAGGCTATCATCAACTCAGAGTCATAGAATGTGACATTCTAAAAATAGGTTTCTGAACCCGGTATGGTCACTTCGAGTTTCTAGTTATGTCCTTTGGTCTCACAAATTCCCCAATAGCTTTCATGGACTTAATGAACTTTGTGTTCAAGCAGTACTTGGACATGTTTATTATAGTGTTCATCGATGACATTCTTGTCTATTCCCATAGCAAGAATGATCACATAGATTACCTCAAAATCATACTTCAGACTTTTAAAGCCCATCGGTTGTTCACCAAATTTAATTTAGTAAGTGAAAATTTTGTCTAAGGTCAGAAGCATTCCTTGATCATATCATTTCCAATGATGGAATTAGAGTTGTTCCTCAAAGACTAAGGCAATGAGAAACTGGCCTAGACCCATTTCTCTGTCAGATATCAAAAGTTTCTTAGTTTTAGCTAGATATTACCATTGGTTTATTGAAGGATTTTCATCTATTTCATCCCCCATGTCCAAATTAACCCAGAAGAAAGTCAAGTTTTAGTGGTCAGATTCTTATAAGAAGAGTTTTTAGGAGTTCAAGACTCGACTCACTATAGCCCTAGTTTTGACGTTACCGGATGGTTCAAATGGGTTTGTTGTGTACTGTAATGCATCCAGAGTTGGTTTGGGTTGTTTCTTAATATAGAGAGGTAAGGTCATAGCCTATGCCTCTAGACAGCTTAAGACCCATGAAAAGAATTATTCTACCCATGATCTTGAGTGAGCAGCTATTGTGTTTTCCTTAAAGATTTGGAGGGACTATTTGTATGGGGTATATGTTGATGTGTTCACAAACCATAAAAGCCTACAGTATGTATTTTCTTAGAAAAACCTGAACCTGTGTCATAGGAGATGGCTAGAATTATTGAAAGATTATGTCATGAGTGTTTTGTATCATCTGGGCAAGGCCAATGTAGTGGCCAATGCTCTCAGTAGATTATCCATGAGTAGTGTTGCTCATGTTGAGGATGGTAAGAAGAAGTTAGTTTCATCAGTTCATCAACTTGCCAGGTTGGGGATTCGTTTGGTTGATTCAGTTGAGGGTAGTGTATGGGTGCAGAATAGTTCATAATCTTTCTTAGTTTCTGAGGTAAAAAAAAGGAAAGAGATCCCAGTTTAATTAAGATGAAAGAGTTAGTCAGAGATCAGAAAGTAGAGGCTTTCTCCCAAGGGGGAGATGGTGTGTTGCGCTTCTAGGGTAGATTATGTGTGCCATGTGTGGATGGCGTGAGGTAGTGGATCCTTGCAGAAGTGCATGGTGCGCATTAGTCGATTAACCCAGGGGCTACTAAGATACACCGCGATTTGTGTGAAGTCTATTGGTGGAGTGGGATGAAGAGAGACATTGCAAAGTTTGTGGCTAAGTGCTCTACATGTCAGCAAGTTGATATTGAGCATCAGAAGCCCAGTGGGTCTCTGCAGGAGTTCAGTATTCCCACTTGGAAGTGGGAGGAAGTGAACATGGACTTCGTGATAGGTTTGCCTCGTACTCATCATCAGCATGATTCAATTTGGGTCATCGTGGATAGGATAACCTAATCATCCCACTTCTTGCTAGTTCATACCTCTTATTCAGCTGAGGACTATGCCAACCTCTATGTTAGAGAGTTGGTTAGATTGCACAGTGTCCCATTGTCTATCATTTTAGATAGAGAAATGCAGTTTACCTCTTACTTTTGGCAAACCTTCCAAAAGCGTCTTGGTACCCAGGTTTACCTCAGTACATCTTTCCACCCTCAGACAAATGGTCAAGCAGAAAGGACCATTCAAACTCTAGAAGATATGTTAAGAGCGTGTGTCATTGACTTTAAGGGTAGTTGGGATGACCACTTACCTTTGATTGAGTTTGTATATAATAACAGCTATTATTCCAGTATCCAATGGCTCCGTTTGAGGTACTTTATCAGAGGATATGTAGGTCTCCTGTTGGTTAGTTTAAAGTGGGTAAGGCCACAGTAGTAAGGCCTGACCTAGTATTTGATGCCTTAGAGAAGGTTCAATTGATTAGAGAGAGATTTAAGACAGGTCAAAGCCAACAAAAATCAAATGTAGATGTGAGAAGAAAGACATTGAGTTTGAGATTAGAGACTTTTCGTATTTGAAAATCTCTCCCGTGAAGGGAGTGAAGAGATTCGACAAGAAACGGAAGCTTTGTCCCCGATATGTTGGTCCTTATAGGATTCTCAATCACTTCAGTAAGGTATCTTATAAGCTTGAGTTACATACATACTTAGCATCAGTGCACCCAGTGTTTAATTTCTCATTACTAAATAAGTGCATTGGTGATCCAACAGTTGTAGTTCCTATAGGGAGTGTAGATGTTCAGAATAGTCTCTCTTATTTGGAAATCGCAGTAGGAATCCTTGATCATCAAATTCATAGACTAAGGAACAAAGAAGTCCCTTTGGTCAATGTTCTTTGGCGAAATCAGTCCGTTGAGAGAGCTACTTGGGAAGAGAAGTAGACATGTGAACCAAGTATCCTCACCTCTTCTCTGCAAACTTAGAATCATCCCAAGGTAATAGTCTTTCTTAAATTTACTCTATTCCATGCTCAGTTACAGCTGCATAATACTCTCATATCAGTCATGCATTTATGAAACAGTTCATTATGTATCATGTCTACAGAATTCAGTCATGCTTTAGTTATGCATGTTAGTGTAAGTACAGCTCCTTAGTTACTCTCAATTTAGTTAGTCTCATTTGAGGACGAATGTTCCCAAGGGGGAGATATTGTAAGACTTTGCATAATCCTAGTTATTTATGTCCTAAACAGTATTCCAAAAGAGGCCTCAGACTTAGAAAATTTCAGCTAAGTGTCAAGACTTAGAATTATTTTTAGCCTTTAAAATTGTAGGATCTTATTTTAGACCATTCCGACCTTAGTATATCAATTTTCAAATTGATTCATGATCAACGTCACTTGCAGGTTATCTCAGGTGAGTTTCAATTTTTTCAAACTAGTGTAAGGGTGAGTTTGGATGTCTGAAATAGAAAGGGGTCGTGATAGGACCGTGTCATGAGAGCCAGTTAACCAAGGCTAAGGGTCACGCTGCGAGGGCTTCTTGACCTGAGCAGGGGTCTCACCGTGATGGTTACTTAACCCAAGAAGGGGTTGCAATGCAATGGGGACCCGGTCCTTCATTATTTTATCCGGGGTTGTGGGGGGAAATGGGTTATTTTTCCCTTACATTATTCAGCCTTAACACAAAATTTAATATCTTAAGGGGCTAAATACACTTATTGTTCTCAAAATCATCCCAAGAACAAGCCCTACTTTCATCAAGATCAAGAATCAAGTCTCAAGAACTCACCACTATCTTCACGAAATTAATAGTCAGGGTATGTTAGATTTTCATCCATAGATCCTTATCATCCATGGAGCCCAAGAATCCCTTTTTAAAAATACAAGATTGAGTTTTCATGAATTCCATGTTTCAAATTAATTGTATTCATGTTCATGATATTATATGAGTTTCCATCTATGATTTAATTATAAGTTCCATGAAATTGAAATAGCATGTATATTGAATTGTATGATTCCCATGTCATAATCCTTGAATTTGCAAGTTGGGTGTTGGAGTTATAATGTTTATATGTTGTCCATGATTATTTGCATTAAGTGGTGCTCCCCGAGTGTCTGGTTGAATGTCCATGTGTATTAAATGGAGAAGTAATGACATACTAGCATATGTACCAGCTTATGCCCTACAAGTGTTTGATAAAATGTCTATATGAATGAATTATGAACAAGTGAACATTATTATGCTTTCAAGATTGTGCCATGATTTACTTTTTATGCTATCGAGTCCTGGGGGTATTCAATACCCAAAAATCTAGCTGATGACTTAGAGCCACAGTAGTTATAGAATAGTTTCAGTAATGTAATGAGTAGTAGTACTCAGTCAGTTATGGAACTCAGTAAAACTCAATCTAGTTTAGTTCAATCGACAAATCAGTATCTTTCAGTTGGGAGTAGGATTCAGCACCGAGTCAACCCAAGGATGAGGGATCACCTACCAGTTGAGGGTGTGATCCTTAGTAGCAATCCTTGCATTCCAGAACTACGTTGCTAGCGCATTTGAGGGTTGATAAGGTGTTTACCTACCAGTTGAGGGCAATACCATTCTCATTAGGGCACCTGCCAGATGAGTGTGACTCTTCAGCTTATTTGTACCTATGGCATGGTACTAATACCCTTCCAACTGGGGTTACAGGGTGGATACCAGTTTGCTTATTTGGGGCATATCGGTTAGATGATTACCTCCCACGATTTCAGTTTTAGTTTCAAAGTCAGTATAGAACTCAGTTGAGTTATACAGAATTTGAACTCTCTGAAACAGTCACCCAGTTATCAATAGAAAAGTTATCAATAATATCAAATATCATTCTCTTAGTTATCAGAACTCAGCACTCTATTTTAGTATGATCTCAGATACAGTATATATATACATGTATATGCACAGTATTGCATAATCAATATTTACAGCATTTTCAGTTATCCATGTAATCTTATTCAGGTATATTCATATCATTCAGTAAGTAATTGTACATGCATATGAACCCATGAATATCAGCCTACCCCATCAAGCATACCAGTATATTCCACATACTGACACATACTCTTTCTTTTCACTATGATGCCTCATATCATAGTTCAGACGCTCAGGGTCCAGACCATACTTAGCAGCTCAGACTATCAATAGCTGATACAGTAGTAGGTCCTCATGTTTTGAGGATAGAGTTATTTATTTCAATATTCTAGTAAGTTCAATAGTCGGAGTTAGTTAGGGATTTGTCCCACCAACTCCATATTAAGACAATTAGAGGCTTTCAGACTAGCACAGACTAATATTCAGTTTCTCAGATATTATGATCAGTACATTCAGTTATTATTTTAGTATTTTGAGAACCTTATGGCATTTCAGTTATACTTCCACATTTGATTTTTAGTACTATTATTCAGTGCTCATAGCAGATACCAGACATGGGTTAGCTTGTGATTCTTAGGGGTCATAAGCACCGTGTGACATCTAGGATGAAAACTCGGCATGTTAAAAGAAGAAACCATCATCAAGTATCAATAGGCTATCATATGAACATCTATCAACCACAATCTATCTGAATTGAAAAAAATCAAACAGGTAGCTAAAGAGTAGGCTTAGCCAGCCTTTAAATGAAATCCTAACTGAGTGAAACTTAAAACAAAGGATACAACCAAGTCATGCAATCTAAAATTATAACTTCAGCACTGAAGTAGGACTATTTGATCCCAAATATTATAATCAACCCTATCAACAAGTAAGCTTCTAGGCTCTAAGTTCTTGCACAACTTCTAAGTTGTCATTCACAAGAGACAAACTCCAAAACTAGAGCTAACAGGTCTGAACTAAGGTTAAATACCTAAGTTGAGTATACTGCATAAATTAGGCATATGTCCCAATAATCTTTGAAGGAACTAAAACTAAAATACTATACAAGAATATCACCACAATTAGGAAAAACCATCAGCTAAAGACACAAGCAGTCAGTTCCATATCTGTTCAAGGCATAACCAAGAACTCACCAAGGTTGTAAATAGTACTACTGATAACCAAAACTAGAGCAACTTAGAGATATTACAAACTTAACAAGAAATATCCAATGCTCTATCTAAAGAAATGAATACCCATAGGCACAGATCACCAAGGAGAAGCATTCCAAAAGTCACACTAGGCCAAAAAAATACAAAAATTATGATCTCTTGAATCTACCCATGCAAAACAACCTTAACCCAATAAAACCATGAATCACATCACAAAAAAGTAGAGTACCAATCTCAAGGACCAATACCAACGTCAATTCCACTAAAAGAAAATAAACTAGGCAAATCAAGATAGTGAAGCCCCAATTGGCCATTTTAAGAAGCAGCTATAGAAGAGGATCACCCATTTCCATGCTAAGAGCTCACCACAAATCTCTGGTCCATGGTTTCTCTACACGATGCACAAAACAATGGCGAGAACTCTATATGATCCATAGGTAACAGAAGTGTAGTATAAGTATGAAACACATGGTACTCAGTAGGCATCGACCGACTAAGCTGTAAAGATAATGCAAACATAAATAACATGTAAAGAAGAAATATAAACTACAAATAGTGATTCAAGAAACTAAACATGATAATACTAAGGGGAAATAAGTATAAACAATCCTATCATAATAGTAATCAGAGTGTAAAGTGCAAAATTATATATCACTAGTCAATATACAAGGAAGAGTGAAAGAAAGTTACATAGTAGTATACAAAGTTAAGAGTACATAGAAGAAATGAATATTCTAGGAAGAGAAGGATATACAGTGATACTATACATACATACATACATACACATATATAAAGGCTAACTCAAGGTAATTACCTAAGGTCCTTAATTGTAACGCCCTGAGTTTGGTACCCTAAACGCTACACGATGCTAATAATCCCGAAGGACCACAAGCTAACCCTTAACTGATATCTTTTACTGAGCACTGCATAATATACTATAAAAATACAAAAAAACTGGCAGAAACTTACCATAAGGTTCAAAACTAAAATACAAATGAAATGGAATAATAATACAACTGTCTGAATACCTAGTCTGAAAGCCTCTAAACTATCTGAATAAGAAGTTGATGGGACAATCCCCCAACTAACTCCGTGTACTGAAAAATATTGAATCTAATGCAAAATAATAAAATAATAGAACCATCCTCAAATGATGAAGAGTGACTGCTATCAACTGTCGCTGACTGAAATTGAACTGCTAAGGGTGATGTGGATCTCGTGCTTTTGAAACTAAGGTATAAAAGACCATAGCGTAGGAAAGTATGCATCAGTATGTAAGAATGTACTGGTATACTAGATGAGGTAAGGCTAAATTCAAAGGATCACATGAACTATAGCTGACTGAATAACATGAGTATAATGAATGAGGATACATGCATGAATGCATAAGCTATAACTGAAATTGTAGTAACACTGAATACTGAGTACTAATAACTGGATTACTAATAACTGGGTTTACTAATACTGATATCTGAGATTAGGCCTATCTAGTAGGTGATCTCTAGATCTACTAATACTCATGTCTAAAACTTAATTAATTGAATCTGAGATTAAGCCTATCTAGCAGGTGATCTCTGAATCTGCTGATACTGATGATGATTGACTGAATATAAGATCAAGCCTATCTAGCGGGTGATCTATGTATCTACTGATAATGAATATGATTATCTGTATTTGAAATCAAGCCTATCTAGCGGGTGACTCCTATAAGGTAGCCAAGCATTAATATAACAGGTGACCCCTCATCCTACACTGGCTATGCAGTTCTGGAGTATAGGGACTGCTACTAATGACACTGCCTGACTAACGGGGAAGCCATCATCCTTGCCCTCGCTCGATGCTGAATCCTACTCCCAACTGAAAGGCACTGAACTGATTTCTTATTTCATACTAAGCTTGACTGAACTATTACTGATTGCACTGCTTAACTGAGTTTAATTGAGTTCACTGAGTTCCGTTAATTGATGGAATACTAATGAGTTCTGTTATCTAGTTGAGTGCTACTGATTTTTTATCTGAATGCTTGAATACTACTAAGGTCTAAGCTAATTACTGAGATATTACTGTCTTTCTAAGTTTTATAACTAATTTAGTTCTACTGATCATGGTATGACTGAGATTATCTTGAAAACTGATACTGGCTTTAGACATGCAGCTAAATTATCGAGTATTAAATATCCCCCGGACTCGATAACATAAATAATATAAGGTAGGACAACTCATACATAATATGGTAGTAGGCTATCATTCACAATACAATCAATGAGGCATATCTTCAAGAACTTGGAAGTATTAAACATGTAATTGTATAGGGAGGCATGCTGTTGTCTCATAACTCATTCAATAAGGAATGCACATAAATAGTAATACATGCAACATATCATAATTCATTCACTAAGGCCCTACAACCAACACTTGTCATGTATTAACTTATACATAATTAGGGATTTCTTGTCAACATGTTATAATGACCCTATTTCCTTCTGTAACACCCCAATTTTTTGAACTGGAATACTACACGGTGCTCATAATCCCAAAGGACCACAAGCTAACTCATGACTGATATATGTACCTGTATACTGCATAATATATTATAAAATGTAGAAACATGAGCATGAAAGGCCATAAGGTTTTAACTGAATAAACGTTTGATAATAAAATATATGAAAAGGGATAGCAATACCAAAACAAGTCATAAATACTGAAAATAATGAGATCTGAATATCTAATCTGACATCTAGTCTGAAAGCCTCTAACTGAAGTGAATAAGGAGTTGATGGAACATGTCTCCAACTAACTCCATCTAAAACTAAATAGTAAATGTAGCAATAATCATTTCATCCTTGAATGAGAAGGACTCACTGCGAACTCTGAACACTAAAATGTTATTACTGATCTGGAGATCGTGCCTCTGAACCTATGGTGTAACATAAGAGAAAGCACTATAGTGAAAATGTGTCAGTACGTCTGAATGTAATGAGTATACGAGTGAGGTAGGCTAAATGCAAAGGGTTATATGCATGAACAATGCTAACTAATATGAACGTGAGAATACATACATGCATAAACAACTATAACTGAACTTGTGATTATGCTGACTACTGAGTCTAAATGCTGACGACATGACTTTACTGTTACTGAGGTACTGAATAGATTATTGACTATTTCTTACAGTTCAAATTATGAAGAACTGGTTTGAATGACTGTGTCTAACATTCTAAAACTGAATACTAGTAACGTGAGCTATGACAACTAATATAACTGATATAACTAAAATGATCGTACTAATTGATATAATCGATACTGAGCACTGTATCTGACAGTCTAAGTTCTGATGGAACTATCTGAGTTCTATTCTACTTGGAGTAACTAAATCTGAGATCAGTCCTATCTAGCGGGTGATCATGAGTATACTAATAATAAGGCTGATTTGAATTAGTCTGAGATCAGTCCTATCTAGCGAGTGATCTTTAAATCTAATAATTCTGATACTGATTAATCATAGTTGAGATCAGTCCTAGCTAGTAGGTGATCTTGAATTCTATTTACAATGATAAGCATTGACTATATCTAACAGAACTAAATCTGTACTACTAAGCTGAGTTGATTCTGTCTGAAAGCCCTGATTCTGTAAGTGAAACTGTGGGATGTGTTCATCTAACCGACATGGCCCAAGCTAAGCTGACTGGGGTCTAATCTCTGTCCTGACTGGAAGGGTGTCAGTACCATGCCACTAGTAAAGACATCTGCTATGGAGTCAGTCATAATCTAGCGGGTGACTCCTGGGATCAGTCCTATATATATAAATGTGCTAATGGGTGATCTCTGAGTATGCCAATCCTATCTAATGGGTGACATCTCGTACCTATGCTGGCAACATAGTTCTGGAACTTAGGAATTGCTTCTAGGGATCTCAGTCCTATTCTAGTAGGTGAGCCCTTATCCCTAGGTTTGTTCATTGCTGAATCCAACTCCTATCTAAAAGACACTGAACTAAATAGCTGGGCTGAACTAATCTGCTGAACTGATACTGATTAACTGAACTGATACTAGTGGTATTATTTAGCGGAGCTAAAACTGAGTTTACAGGATTCCGATGTTGGACGGAATATAATGAGTTCTGAGGATTGATTAAGAATACTAAAGTTGTAGAGATTTACTGTGATTACTGAGGTTACTGAGCACTGAGATTACTGAGAATATTGAACTACTGAGATTACTGAGTTTTTCTAAGTCATATGACTGACATGTTTCTATAAATCATGGCTTGACTGAGAGTATTGTGAAAACATGACATGGCTCTAGGCACACAACTATATTTTTCAGGTACAAGTACCCCCAGGACTAGATGAAAGGAAACTGACACACATGACTGACTTGATCATAAGAGTAGAATCCATAATCCACAATATCATAAATAAGGGATTTCATACTAAGCATGGTTCTCAACAATCTATTTCATGGAAGGGAATTTCACACAACATGTATATACTTGCATAGCTTTCAATATCATACTCATTACATATTACAACCACAATCCATAATATCATAACTTGAGGAATTTCATGAAGTACATGGGTATTCTACATCTTGTACATGAGTGGGTTTCGCAAGTAAGTATAGCATAATTCTATAAGACTAGTTCATGAGTAATCCAACAGTGTTCACAAGACACATTAGCAACATGGATGACATTAAATCATAGAGGCCTATCATGAATCCTTCACTTAGTCATAATTTAGCTATAATGCATGATTTGTAGTCTCTTAGATATTTTATCAAACACCTTACATACACTCTTTAAGGCATAGGTGTATTCACAAACTTACACCACTTTAATCCTCCTATAGTCATGGGTTCCAACTATATTATCACAATCTTCCTAGAAGTTCATCAAATTCCCACTCTATAATATAAACCACAAACAACAACACGAATACAACCATATCACCACAAAATATTCATGATTTTGTAATCAAAGATTGATTCTTGAACTCCACGAATGAAAGGAATCCATGGATGAACACTACACATACCTTAATGGCGATGAAATTATTGAAAGATTGGACCTTCAAGCTTGATTATGCAACCCTAGTAGTTTTTCTTCTTCTTGTGCTCTTGGATAATGAACTTAAGATGTTAATAGGGTTGTAATGTGATTATAAGCTATAAATTCGTGAGGTTAAGTATTGGGACGTGCAAGGATTGTTAAAAGACTTGTTCCAGTAGCCATGTGCGATTGTTTATGCGTCGCACTCCTACTTTGCAGTGCCACAACTTCTTGCTCGGGTGTCGGATTTTTATAAAATTAAAATTATGGGAAAGCTAATTTGATTCTATATAATTTGGTGGGTCTAAATCTGCTAAAATGTCACATATAAATCAAGTTATCCTCATTCAAAGGTCACTCTTGTGGAATCACACACTAAAACTTGATGGATTCAAAAGTTATTAGCTTGCCTTACTCTGAGTGACTCACGTAAGTATGCTTAACACATCATAAGCTATCTTATCGCTAGGATACTTATTGTAAATCATGTACTCAAATATGAATCACAGGATATGAGGTTTCATACGTAGGATAACTGAATCATTTCCTAGCTTGGAAACATACAGGGTATTACAATATCTCCCCCTTGGGAACATTCATCCTCGAATAAGACTAACTGATAGGGGAGAAAAACAACTGATGTGAGTACTAAGTATGAATGACTGAACATGATTTCATGGATGACATGACTGAAAACTGAGTATATCATACTGTACATGCATATCTAATGCATGGGTAGCTGATTTATGAATGTAGGACTGAGTGTTCCAATAAACTGAGTTTCTCAAACTAAGAATGCATATCTGATGCTTAACTAATAAGTCAAATCCATGCATATCTAATGCATGATTATATAACTGACATGATAGGTTAATGCATGACTAAAAGTACTGATAAGCTGACAATGTATACCTAATGTATGAATACATGATTGAACTGACTCACGAACATGCGACTGAACATGCAATGGTAAAGGCACTAAGATTGAAATGATACTGGAGAACATGATTGATTTTGCTACGTGACATATGGACTGAACATCATGAACTGAACTGAACCTCTGAATACTTGACTTACAGCTGAGTCCTAACTTGAGGGTCAACTTATGAGTACCCTCTATTCTAGACTAAATTCATTATGCAAGGAGAAACTGAAAGATCTAAGACATAAGAGTGTTAAGAGAAGGTGGGGTATCTCACCCTTGGGAGGCTATATCCCTCTATGAATGCTTATCTTACAATGATACTGGGTGATGTACAAGGCATCTACTAACTAGATTATAACTAAACTTTGGGGGTTTGAAACTAATGCATGAGATGGACTGAACTTGCAACTACTAGGAGGTTCTACCTTGAAATAGTTACATTCTTTGATATTTTGGATAGCATGAATAGATGCAAGGATGAGAAAACACGTTATACAAATAAAACTGCTCACTGGCATGACATAAATACTGAAAGAAGGGAAACTGTTCCTAAAACATCTCATAGCCTCCTGCACATAGGTGTGGTGGACAACACACGCATGTACAAGACTCTACTAGATGTGGCTTTTAGTCTTCCTAGGACCCTATTGAACCTTAGGCTCTGATACCAAGTTTCTAAACCCCAATTTTCTGAACCAGAATGCTACAAGGTGCTCAAGACCCCGAAGGACCACAAGTTAACCCATGACTGATATCTATACCTATATACTGTATAATATATCATAAAATGCAGAAACATGAGCATGAAAGGCCATAAGGTTTGAACTAAATAAATGTCTAATAATAAAATATCTGAAAAAGGTATAATAATACCAAAACAATTCACAAACACTAAAAATAATGAGATTTGAATATCTAATCTAACATCTAGTCTGAAAGCCTCTAACTGAACTGAATAAGGAGTTGAAAGAACATGTCTCCAACAAAATCAATCTAGAAACTGAATAGTAAATGTAGCAATAATCATATCATCCTCGAATGAGAAAGACTCACTGCAAACTCTGAACACTGGGATGCTACTGATGATCTGGAGATCGTTCCTCTGAACCTATGGTGTAACATAAGAGAAAGCACCATAGCGTAAATGCGTCAGTACATCTGAATATACTGAGTATATGAGTGAGGTAGGCTAAATGTACAGGGCTATATGCATAAACAATGCTAACAAATATGAATGTGAGAATATATACATGCATAAAAAACTTTAATTGAACTCGTGATGATTCTGACTACTGAGTCTAAATGCTGACGACATGACTTTACTATTACTGAGGTATTGAATAGATTATAGACTATTTCTGACAGTTCAAATTATGAAGAACTGGTTTGAATAACTTGTGTCTAACAGTCCTGAAATTAAATACTGGTAACATGAGCTATGACAATTAATATAGCTGATATAACTGTAATGATCAGAATAATCGATATAACCAATACTGAGTGACTATATCTGACAGTCTAAGTTCTGATGGAACTATCTGAGTTCCATTCTACTTGGAGTAACTAAATTTGAGATCAGTCCTATCTAGCAGGTGATCATGAGTATACTGATAATAAGGATGATTTGACTTAGTCTGAGATTAGTCTTATCTAGTGGGTGATCTTTAAATCTAATGATTCTGATACTGATTAATCATAGTTGAGATTAGTCCTAGCTAATAGGTGATCTTGAAGTCTATTCACAATGATAAGCATTGACTGTATCTAATAGTACTAAATCTATACTTCTAATCTGAGTTGACTGTGTTTGAAAGACCTGATTCTGTAACTAAAACTGTGGGATGTGCTCATCTAATTGACATGCCCCAAGCTAAGATAACTGGGGTCCAATCTCTGCCCTGACTGGAAGGGTGTCAGTACTGTGCCACCAGTAAAGACATCTGCTGTGGAGTCAGTCCTAATCTAGCGGATGACTTCCAGGATCAGTATTATACATATAAATATACTAACAGGTGATCCCTGAGTATGCCAATCCTATCTAATGGGTGATATCTCGTACCTATGCTTGTAGCATAGTTCTGGAACTCAGGGATTGCTTCTAGGGATCTCAGTCCTATTCTAGCAAGTGAGCCTTCATCCCTAGGTTACTCGATAATGAATCCTACTCCCATCTGAAAGACACTAAAATAAATAACTGGACTGAACTAAATAACTTAATAGAATTGATTTGCTAAACTGATACTGATTAACTGAATTGATACTAGTGGTATTGTTTAGCGGATCTAAAACTGAGTTTACTGGATTTCGATAATGGACGGAATATAATGAGTTCTGAGGGCTGATTAAGAGTACTGAATTTACTGAGATTTACTGTGATTACTGAGGTTACTTAGAACTGATATTGCTAAACTACTGAGATTGCTGAGTTTTCCTAACTCACATGACTGACTGATTTCTATAGTTCATGTCTTGAATGAGAGAATTGTGAAAACATGACATGGCTCTAGGCACACAGCTATATTTTTTGGGTACAAGTACCCCCAGGACTTGATGGAAGGAAATTGACACACATGACTAACTTGATCATAAGAGTAGAGTCCATAATCCACAATATAATAAATAAGTGATTTCATAGTAAGCATGGTTCTCAACAATCTATTTCATGGAAGGGAATTTCATACAACATGTATATACTTGCATAGCTTTAAATATCATGCTCATTACATATTACAACCACAATCCATAATATCATAACTTGGGGAATTTCATGAAGTACATGGGTATTCTACATCTTGTACATGAGTGGGTTTTGCAAGTAAGCATAGTATAATTCCATAAGACTAGTTCATGAGTAATCCAACAGTGTTCACAAGACACATTATCAACATGGATGACATTGAATCATAGAGGCCTATCATAAATCCTTCACTTAGTCACAATTTAGCTATAATGCATGATTTGTAGTCTCTTAGGTATTTTATCAAACACCTTACATGAACTCTTTAAGGCATAGGTGTATTCACAAACTTACACCACTTTAATCCACCCAAATTCATGGGTTCCAACTATATGATCACAATCTTCCTAGAAGTTCATCAAATTCCCACTCTATAACACAAACCACAAACAACAACATGAATACAGCCATATCACCACACAACATTCATGATTTTGTTATCAAAAATTGATTCTTGAACTCCATGAACGAAAGGAATCCGTTGATGAACACTATGCATACCTTAATGGCTATGAAATTGTTGAAAGATTGGACCTTCAAGCTTGATTATGCAACCCTACTAGTTTTTCTTGTTGTTGTTCACTTGGATACTGAACTTAATATGTTAATAGGGTTGTAATGTGATTAGAAGCTATAAATTTTATGAGGTAAAGTATTGGGACGTGTAAGGAGTGTTAAAAGTCTTAATTATCCTCAAAATAACTCAAAAACTAAGTGTTTTTCGTGGCTTAAATCGTAAGTGTGCGTCGCACACCTCATCGCACATGCTAAGGTGTGCGCTGCACATCCTATCACATAAGTTAAGGTGTGTGTCACACATGCTATCGTACACTTGAGGTTGTGTGCCGCACTACCTGTCGCACACTTGTTCCAGTAGCCATGTCTGATTGTTTATGCATCGCACTCCTACTTTGCAGGGCCATAACTTCTTGCTCGGGT
The DNA here is from genome assembly GCA_030864225.1 of Capsicum baccatum var. pendulum. Taxonomy (NCBI): domain Eukaryota; kingdom Viridiplantae; phylum Streptophyta; class Magnoliopsida; order Solanales; family Solanaceae; genus Capsicum; species Capsicum baccatum. Next base: position 77,049,622 of record CM061557.1, on the reverse strand, counting down.
GTTGAATTTTTATAAAATTGGAATCGTTGGAAATATAATTCGATTTTCTACAATTTGGTAGGTATAAATCTGCCAAAATTTCACATATAAATCAAGTTATCCTCACTCAAAGGTCACTCTTACAGAATCACACACTAAAACTTGATGGATTCAAAAGTTATTAGCTTGCCTTACTCTTAGTGACTCGCATAAGCATTCTTAACACATCATATGCTATCTTATCACTAGGATACTCATTATAAATCATGTACTCAAATATGAATCACAGGATATGAGGTTTCATACGTAGAAGAACTGATGCATTTCCTAGCTTATAAAAATACGGGGTATTACATGTTCACACAAGCATTTTATTGAGCATATGGGGAGCATACTTTGGTCATACAACATTCAATACACCTAATTAACATGGTTACATCAATCAACATGCCTCTTGTAGGTTTTATTATGAATATCATAAAACTCACCTCACACTAGAACCAAAGCTTGGAACTTTGTAATCAAAACATGAATTAAAACTCAACAACATCATAAACATGAATTTCAATTCACATAAATCATGAAAACTCATAAATATCTAATCTTTAAATTTAGAAAAATATTCTTGAACTTCTTGGGGGAAAGGAACCCAAGAATCAACATCTAACTTACCTTAGTTTTTGATTTAAATAAGATTGACGGAGTACCTGTGAGAATTTCTCTTGAGATTGATGTTCTAGAGTTTAGTTCTTGAGAGAAATTTGAGATAAGAGAGTATATTCTGGTGAATTAGGTCTGAATCCCATGTTATTGAGGCTAAATAGGGGTGGGAAAATGAAATAAATTCCCCTCTGGATACGATTCTTAAAGACTGAAAACGTACAAAGCGGATAGGTCTGATTATTTCTCACACTACCCTAGGTTTTGGAGCCTAGCGCCCCATCATGACTGTCATCTCTGAACTTTGGTACTGGTGCACTAGTTGAGGATGGAGCTGATACTAAAAACTTCTGACTATACTGAAAACGATTATCACCCTGAGACCTTGGTTGAGAAAAACTATAACTACCAATTCTGGCTTTCTTATTCACTCTCTCTCTTTCCATAGATTTCTCTGCCTCAATCTACTGAGTGTGCATTATCAATCTAGAAAGATCCATGTCTCCATTGAGCATATCAGTCCTACACTCCTTAAATACCAACTCCATAACTGGTTGAACTTAAGGTAATACTCCTTCACTATCATAGAGCCCTGCCTCAGGTTCATGAACTCTTCTATCTTAGCTTCCCTCATCTCAAGTGGGAAAAAATTATATAAAAATGCATCCTGAAATATCTACCAAGTCACGGGAGTTGCATCCTCCCCTCTACTCTTCTTCCACATCACTACCCAATCATGAGTGAATTCCTGCAACCTATAGGATGCTAATTCTATACTCTCCTCCTTATACACATGCATAATTTAGGTGATCTTCTTCACCTTCTCAAGATAAAGTTATGGATCCTCACCTGTTATTGATCTAAGGAATTCTGGCGAGTTTATTCTCATGAAATTTTTTATCCTAGCTACAGCTGAATCTCCATCTTTCTGAGGTGGGGCTGAAGCCTGATGGTTACCCTGAACATTAGTTGTCACGACTTGGGCTAGTGCCTGAAAAGCTGCCCAAAACGCTGCATATGACACATTCTCATTCTCAGGATCTACGGGCTGAGGTGGTTGGTTATTATTTTTACGGGCATTAGCTCTGCGAGGAGGCATATTCTATAAATAAAAGGAAGAATGGATTAGACTGAGAGTTTAACTTGAGCTCATTCTCACTCGTACGACATAAACACTGAAAGAAGGGAAACTATTCCTAAAACATCTTATAGCCTCCTGTACATAAATAAGGCGTGCAACACGCCCATGCACAAGACTCTACTAGATGCGGCTTTCAAAATTCCAAGAACACTGTTGAACCTTAGGCTCTGATATCAAGTTTGTAATGCCCCGAGTCTGGTACCCCAGATGCTATACGGTGCTCATAATCCTAAAGGACCACAAGCTAACCCTTAACTGATACTTGTAATTGAGCGTTGTATAATATACTGTAAACATATAGAAAAACTGGTGGAAACTTGCCATAAAGTTCAAAACTAAAATAAAAATGAAATGGAATACTAATACAACTGTCTGAATATCTAGTCTGAAATCCTCTAAACTATCTAAAAAAGGAGTTGATGAGATAATCCCCCAACTAACTCCATCTACTAAAAAATACTAAATCTAATGCAAAATAATGAAATAATAGAACCATCCTCGAATGATATGGACTCACTGCTATCAGCCGCTGCTGACTAAAACTAAACTAATAAGGGTGGTCTATAGCTCGTGCTTCTAAACCTATGGTGGTCTGAAGACTCACTGCTATCAACTGTTGATGACTGAAATTGAACTGCTAAGGGTGATGTGGAGCTCGTGCTTTTGAAACTAAGGTATAAAAGACCATAGCGTAGGAAAGTATGCATCAGTATATAAGAATGTACTGGTATTCTAGATGAGGTAAGGCTAAATGCAAAGGCTCACATGAACTATAGTTGACTGAATAACATGAGTATACTAAATAAGGATACATGCATGAATGCATAAGCTATAACTGAAATCATAGTAACACTGAATACTAAGTTCTAATAACTGGATTACTGATAAATGGGTCTACTAGTACTGATATCTGAGATTAGGCCTATCTAGTAGGTGATCTCTATATCTACTGATACTGATGTCTAAAACTTAATTAGCTGAATCTAAGATCAAGCCTATCTAGTAGGTGATCTCTAAATATGCTAATAATGATAATGATTGACTGGATATGAGATCAATCCTATCTAGCGGGTGATCTCTGTATCTACTAATAATGGATATGATTGTTTGAATTTGAGATCAAGCCTATCTAGTGGGTGATCTCTAAATCTATAGAACTATCTATGTTTTTTACTGAGCTGAGTGACTGTATCTAACAGTCCTGATTTTTGTAGTACTGATCTAAGTTTTGTTCTAAAGAATAAATCTGAAACTAAGAATGAGAGTAGTCATCTAACTGACATGCCCTGAATCTGAACTAGTGAGGTCCAACCTATAACCCCAATTAGAAGGGTGTCAGTATTATGCCACGGGTAAAGACACTTCTATGGTCAAACCTATCTAAGGGGTGAACCTAAGCAGAAAGTCAAGCCTAATCTAATAGGTGACTCTAAGGAGGTATCCAAGCCTTAATCTAACAGGTGACCTCTTATTTTACACATCCATATGTAGTTATAGAGTACAGGGACTGCTACTAATGACTCTGTCTGACTAACGGGGAAGCTATCATCCCTGCCTTTGCTCAGTGCTGAATCCTACTCCCAACTAAAAGACACTGAACTAATTTCTTATTTCATTCTAAGCTTGAATGAACTGTTACTGATCATACTTCTTAACTGAGTTGAATTGAGTTCACTGAGTTCAGTTAACTTATGGAATACTACTGAGTTCTGTTATCTAGTTGCTACTGATTTTGATCTGAATACTTGAATACTACTAAGGTCTAAGCTGAATACTGAACTGGAATAGACTGATACTGAGATTACTGTGTCTTTCTAAGTTCTGTAACTGATTGAGTTCTACTAATCATGGCACGACTGAGATTATCTTGAAAACTGACACAGGCTCTAGACATGCAGCTAAACTATTGGGTATTAAATACCCCCAGGACTTGATAACATAAATAATACAAGGCAGGACAACTCGTACATAACATGGAAATAGGATATCATTTACAATACACTCAATGAGGCATCTTTTCAAGCACTTAGAAGTATTAAACATGTAATTCTATAGGGAGGCATATTTTTGTCTTAGAACTCATTCAATAAGGAATGTAAATGAATAGGAATGCATGCAACATATCATAATTAATTCACTAAGTCCTTACAACAAACACTTGCCATGCATGAACTTATACATAATTGGGGATTTCTTGTCAACAAGCTATAATGATCCTATTTCCTTCACACAAGCATTTTATCAAACATATGGGGAGCATACTTTTTTCATACAACATTCAATACACCTAATTAACATGGTTACATCAATCAACATGATTCTTGTAGGGTTTATTATGAATATCATGAAATTCACCTCATACTAGAACCAAAGCTTGGAACTTTGTAATCTAAACATGAATTAAAACTCAACAACATCATAAATATGAATTTCAATTCACATAAATCATGAGAACTCATAAATATCTAATCTTTAAATTTAGAAAAGGATTCTTGAACTTCTTGGGTGGACGGAACCCAAGAATCAACATCTAACATACCTTAGTTCTTGATTTGAAAAAGATTGATAGAGTACCTTTGAGAATTGCTCTTGCAGTTGATGTTCTAGGGTTTTGTTCTTTTGAGAAATTTGAGAGAAGAGAGTATATTTTGGTGAATTACGGCTGAATTCCATGTTATTAAGGCTAAATAGGGGGAAATGACACAAATACCCCTATGGATGCGGTTCTTAAAGACAGAAAACGTGCCCAGCGACACTATAGCCAACGCACCACGTCGGTGTGCTCAACTCTATAGCCGATGCACCACGTTGATGGCATCGATGCTATAGCAAATGCATCGCGTCGAGTTTGCATTAGCTCACTGGAAATTGCACTAGGAACTGGAAAAATATTTATCAATGCAATAGACGACGCGATGCACTGAGATCACATGATACACTGGTTTGGACTTCTAAATATGGTTTAAACAAGGTCCAAAATTTCTGAATCTTACCCTAGATGTACTATTGACTTTCCCCTTCATGAATCAACATGAAAATAAATAATTAAAGGTCAGAAAGGTCACAAAATAAATCATCAAAGTTTGAAGGCTTATGAGAAGACTAATTTCCAACACTTCGCCAAATTTTCTAAGTGTGAAGTTTCCCTTGACATGCTTTAAAGAGCTCTAACGACTAGGAAAATTTGTGGGGTATTACATTAACATCTCAAGGCATCTTAACCCAGTAGTAAAGCTAGTGCTAGCATACTTAGGGTCTCTAACCTTAATGTATAACCATGAGATATCTATCCATAATTTAATTTAGCATTAAAAAGGGATCAGAATCATACCTCCAACCTCAGTACTAGTCTATAAGCAGCCTACCACAAACTAACCAAGATAAAAACATTGAAGTAACTGGCTAGTCCAAAAAATATAATACCTAATTGGTCCCCCATAAGCCCAAAAGATTCAATCAACACTCAAAAATCATAACCTATACCTATCCAATCCCACATAAGGCTGATAGATTGTAATACCTTATATTTTCCTAGCTTAGTTTAGCTCTCAGTACACGAGAATTTCTATATAAAAATTTCAATTAGCTTAGAATTTTCCATTTTAAGACTTACCAAATTATAGAAAATTTATTTACCTGTCCAACGATATAAAGTTTGCCTAAATTTAATACTCAAGTGAGAAGTTATAGCATTTTTAGTGAAGCAGTCTACCAAAATGAATAGCACCACGTCGCGGTGAAAGTCAAAATGGCATTCGTTATTTTCCAGTATGTCATTGTGATATCACCGCATTGCATAGATGTATTATTTGGCATTCGTACTATTCCAGCGAACCCAACTCGATTTTATCGCATCATGCCAAAGGTTGAATTCGCACTCAATGAGGCACAGCGATGCCGCCATACACACCAAAAGTATAGTTCCCAGTTGTCCATTTCTAATGACATAATATGATTTTACTGCATTGCATCATTGGTTATAATGGGAGTTGTTCATTTTTCAGTGAGCCAATGTGATTATACCGCGTTGCGTCGGTATGCAAAATTGGGAATTTCAGCTTTCACGATTTAGTTTCAGGGACTATTTCGTCAATTCCCAAAGCCCCCAATTCAACCAAAAAATGTGATTAAACCTCTAATAACCTAGTTAAGTCATTATTCACTCAATTTTCCGTAAATCAAGATCATTATCTCTCAATTAAAAAAATCCTAGCCTTCAAGAATCAAGAGCAATCCTCAAAAATTTCTTCAAGAAACTTCAAGAACTCATCTTTTCAGGTATGTTAGGTGTTCATTCATGGGTTTCTTTCACCCATGGAGTCCAAGAATCCTATTTACAATTACAAGTTTACAAATTTATGATTGACATACTTAAATTAGATTATATTTATGATTATGATATTGTTTGGGTTTCAATCCATGATTAATTACAAGTTTCATGAAATTTTGATAGTATGTATGTTGAATTATGTGATCTTCATGCTAAACCCTTGAATTGCAAATTGAGTGTTGTATTCATGATGCTTATGTGTTGACCATCATTATGTGTATTAATTATGCTCCCCAAGTGTTTGATAGAATGCCTATGTAAGTTGAATAGTGAAATCATGACATTTTATCATGTGGTCCCATTCATATACAAGTTCACGCCTCTCAAGTGTTTGACAAAATATCTAAATAAATGCATTGTGAACAAGAAACTAGTGTTATGCTTTCATGAGTGTGCCCTATTTACTATTGATGATATCGAGTCCTGGGGTATTTAACACCCAAAATATCACACCTGTAAGTAGAGGGTGTGATCCTTAGTAGCAGTCCTTGCTATCTAGAACTATGTAGCCGGCGTAGGTTGAGATATCAACCTGCCAGTTGAGGGTTTGTAAGGTGTTTTCCTGCCAGTTGAGGGTAATACCATTCTTATCAGGGAACCTGCCAATAGAGGGTGACCCTTAGTCCTTCGGGATGACATTTCAGTGGAACCACATTGCCAGAGTCTATATCCATTGCACGGTACCGACACCCTTCTAACTGGGGTTATATGTTGGACCCCAATCAATTCAGAGAAAAGCATATAGGTTAGATGATTACCTCCTATAGTTTTAGTTTCAGTCTCAGCATAGGACTTAGTACAGTTCTAAAGAATCAGGACTGTCAGAAATAGTCACCCAGTTACCAGTAATTCAGTTATCAGTGATCTCAGATATCAGTTACTTAGTTATTAGAACTCAATACTCAGTTTTAGTACAAATCTCAAACATAATATATATGTAGATGCATAGTATTACATAATCAGTGGTTACAGTAGCTTCAGTTACCCATGTACTCTCATTCAATTATATTCATATCACTCAGTCAGTTATTGTTCATGCATATGAACCCATGCATTTTAGCCTTACCCCATATAGGATACCAATACATTCCATGTACTGATCACATACACTTTTATTGTGCTATGATATAACATATCATAGGTTTGGATGCTCAGGTTCCTGATCGTGCTTAGCCAGATTCAGTTATCAGCAGCAAATTTAGTAGTGAGTCCTCATCCATTAAGGATATTATTTATTTTAGAATTACAATAGATTCAGTATTTTATTAGTTGGAGTTAGTTGGGGGTTTGTTCCATCATCTCCACATTCAAACAGTTCAGTTAGAGGCTTTTCAAACTAGACTAGTTCAGACAGTGTTCAATTTTCAGATATTATTATCAGTTGCAATAATTATCAGTATTCAGATTATGAACCTTATGTCACTTTAGCCTAACTTTTGCATTATTTTAGTATTATTATTTAGTGCTTATGGCAGGTACCAGTCATGGGTTAGCTTGTGGTCCTTTGGGGTCGTAAGCATCGTGTGGTATCTGAGATGTAGACTCGGGGCATTACAAACTTGGTATCAGAGCCTAAGGTTCAATAGAGTCCTTAAGAGTCTGAAATTTATGTCAAGTGGAGTCTTATGCATGGGTGTATAGTGCACCACACTTATGGACAAGAGGCTATGAGGCATCTTTAGGAAAAGCTTTCCTTCTTTTAGTATTCATGTCGTGCAAGTGAGCATGAACTCAAGTTATACTCTCAATATAATTCATTTCTTCCTTCCATTTATAGAACGTGCCTCCCAAAAATACCAACGAAAGAAGAACTAGAAACTAGTCAGCACCTTCACCCTTTCAAGAAGATCCTCTGGACGAGCATGTCTCCCATGCAGAATACAAAGTTGTGTTCACCACTCTAGCCCATTCTTTAGTATCTCAAATTGAACGTCCTACTATTGTTTAGGCCAACCCAGTGGCTAATACTTCTACAACTAGGATTTGGGACTTCACCCGAATAGATCCTCCCCTATTTTAAGGATTTAAGTCTGAAGAAAATCCACAGAAGTTTCTCAATCAGGTGCAGAAAGTCACAGATATTATGGGAGTAACATCTATTGAGAGTGTTACGTTAGCTGCCTATCAGGTGCAGAAAGTCACAGATATTATGGGAGTGACTTCTATTGAGAGTGCTATGTTAGCTGCCTATCAGCTATAATATGTATCTCATACGTGGTTTAAGTAGTGAAAGGTAGACAGGGGCACAGATACAGGGACCATAGAATGGAAAGAGTTTGCTACTACTTTTCTAGATAGATTCTTTCCCTTAGAGTTGAGGGAATCCAAGGTGTTAGAGTTTATTAATATCAGGCAAGGAAACATGAGTGTGAAAGAGTTTTCCCTCAAGTTTACTCAGTTAGCCAGGTATGCTCCCCATGTAGTAGTAGATAATAGGTCAAGAATAAGTAAGTTCATGTCTGGGGTATTAGAGAGCATGGTTAAGAAGTACAGAAATGCGATATTAATTAAGGAGATGGACATATCTAGGCTAATGGTCTATGCTCAGCTGATAGAAGAGGCTAAGAATAAAGAAAGAGAGAGGGAGAACTAGAGAGCTAGAACAGGTAGCTTTAATTTCACTCAGCCTAAGTCAGAAGGTAGTAACCGTTCTCAGTTTTACCCAAAATCTTCAGTTCCAGCTTCGTCCTCAACCAGCGCTCCAGTACCTAATTTCAGAAATGGTAACAAAGATAGGGTGCTAGGATCTAAGTCTCAGGGTAGTGTTAGCAGTGCTCGAATAAATCCTCTTTGCCAGAAGTATGGCAAAAACCATCAGGGTGTCTGTAGAGCTCGTAGTGATGTATATTTTGGGTGTGGCAAGCCAGGCCATAAAATCATAGATGGTCCTTAGTCAGGTTCGCAGGGTCAGTACAATTGCCCCCCAGCTCAGTTTGGTTGCCCGAATTAGCAGGGTGTCACCTCCAATTCTACTAGTGGGCAACGCCCAAATAGACTTTATGCACTTCAGTCCAAACATGATCAGAAAAGTTCTCCTGATGTGGTCGCTGGTACATTACAGATCTTCCATTTACCTGTTTATGTCTTAATAGATCCAGGAGCTTCTATGTCATTTGTAACTCCTTACATAACAGTCAACTTTAAGGTCAAATAAGAAATCTTAACAGAATATTTCTCAGTCTCTACCTAAGTAGGCCAGCCTATCATAGCTCGATGAGTATACAAGGATTGTACGACCATGATATCCTAAAATGTCACTTTCGCAGACTTAGTAAAGTTAGAGATAATGGATTTCAACGTCATTAACAACATGGATTGGCTGCATTCATGTTATGCCTCAGTTGACTATAGAACCAGAGTTTTTCATTTTCAGTTTCCAAAAGAACCAATCCTTGAATGGAGGGGTAGTACTATGGTGCTTAAGGGTAAGTTGATTTCATACCTTAGAGCAAGAAAAATAATATCCAAGGGATGTGTCTATCATCTTATGCAAGTCAAGGACTCTATTTCAAAAACTCCTAGTCTTGAGTCAGTGCCAGTAGTAAATGAATTCACAGATACATTTCCTAAAGATCTTCTTGGAGTTCCCCCCGAAAGGGAAATCGACTTTGGAATAGACCTTCTTCTATACACTCATCCTATATCTATTCCACCATATAGAATGGCTCCAACTAAACTCAAAGAGTTAAAAGAACAGTTAAAGAACCATTTAGACAAGGGGTTCATCAAACCCAGCATTTCCCCATGGGGTGCACCAGTCTTATTCATGAATAAGAAAGATGACTCACTCAAAATGTGTATAGACTACCATTATTGAACAAAGTTACAGTCAATAAAAAAAATCCACTTCTCAAAAACAATGACTTATTCGACCAACTTCAGGGTGCCAGTTATTTTTCTAAGATAAACCATAGATTTGGCTATCATCAGCTCAGAGTCAGAGAATCTGACATTCTGAAAATAGCTTTCCATACTTGATATGGTCACTTTGAGTTTTTAGTCATATCCTTTGGTATCATAAATTCCCCAGCAGCCTTCATGGACTTAATGAATTGTATGTTCAAGAATTATTTGGACAAGTTTGTTATAGTCTTCATCGATAACATTCTTATCTATTCTCATAGCAAAAATGATCACGTGAATCACCTCAAAATTATACTTTAGACTCTCAGAGCCCATCATTGTTCGCCAAATTCAGTAAGAGCAAATTTTGGCTAAGGTCAGTAGTATTTCTTTGTCATATCATTTTTGGTGATGGCATTAGAGTTGATCTTCAAAAGATCAAGGCGGTGAGAAACTGGCCTAGACCCATTTCTCTATCATATATTAGGATTTTCTTGATGTTACCAAATGGTCCTGACAGGTTTGTTGTGTACTGTGATACATCTAGAGTTGGTTTGGGTTGTGTCCTAATGTAGAAAGGTAATGTCATAGCCTATGCCTCTAGACAGCTTAAGTCCCATGAGAAGAATTACCCTACCTATAATCTTGAATTAGCAGCTATAGTATTTGCCTTGAAAATCTGGAGGCATTAGTTGTATGGGGTGCATGTAGATGTGTTCACAGATCACAAAATCTTGTAGTATATGTTCTCACAGAAAGATCTCAATTTACGTCAAAGAAGTTGGTTAGAGTTGTTGAAAGATTATGACGTGAGTGTTCTGTATCATCTTGGCAAGGCCAATGTAGTAGTTGATGCTCTCTGTAGATTGTCCATGGGTAGTGAAGCTCACGTTAAGGATGGTAAGAAGAAGTTAGTTCAAGAAGTTCATCAGCTTTCCTGACTAGGTGTCTGCTTAGTCGATTCGGCAAAGGGTAGTGTGTGGGTGCAGAATAGTTCAGAATCATCTCTGGTTTTGGAAGTAAGAACAAAGTAGGACGGAGATCCTAGTTTAGTTAAGCTGAAAGAGTAAATCAAAGATCAGAAAGTAGAGGTTTTCTCCCAAAGAGGAGATGGTGTGTTGCATTGCCAGGGTCGGCTATGTGTGCCAGGTGTAGATAAATTGAGCCAATGAATTCTTGCTGAAGCACATGGTGTACGCTGCTCAATTAATCCAGGGGACACCAAGATGTACCATGATTTATAGAAGATCTATTGGTGGAGTGGGATGAAGAGTGATATCACATAGTTTGTAGCTAAGTTCTCTACGTGTCAGCGGGTTAAGATAAAGCACCAAAAGCCTAGTGAGTCCATACAGGAGTTTAGTATTCCCATGTGGAAATGGAAAGAAGTGAACATAGATTTTATGACTGGTTTGCCTCGTACTCGTCGTTAGCATGATTTGATTTGGGTCATTATGGATAGAATGACCAAATCCGCTCATTTCTTGCCAGTCCATACTTCTTATTCAGCTGAGGACTATTCAAAACTCTATATCAGAGAGTTGGCCAGGCTACATAGAGTCCCAGTATCCATCATTTCAGATAGAGGTACCCAGTTTACCTCTTATTTTTGGAAAGCATTACAAAATATTCTTGGTACCCAAGTTCACCTCAGTACAGCCTTCCACCCCAAGACAGATGGTCAAGCAAAAAGGACTATTTAGACTCTAGAAGATATGTTAAGGGCATGCGTTGTTGATTTTAAAGGTAGTTGGGATGAGCACTTGCCTTTGATCAAATTTGCATATAATAAAAGCTATCATTCTAGTATTTAGATGGCTTCGTTTAAGGCTATTTATGGAAGGATATATAGATCTCCAATTGGTTGGTTTGGGGTAGGTGAGGTCGTAGTAGTAGGGCTTGATTTAGTGTTTGATGCCTTAGAGAAGGTTAAGTTGATTAGAGAAAGGCTTAGGGTAGCCCAGAGACAACAGAAATTGTATGCAGATGTGAAGAGAAAGGATCTCGAGTTTGAGATTAGCAATTTTGTGTACTTGAAAATTTCTACAATAAAGGGAGTGAAGAGGTTCGGCAAGAAGGGAAAGCTCAGTCCCCGATATGTCGGTCCTTACAAAATTCACAATTATTTTGAAAAGGTAGCTTATGAGCTTGAGTTACCTTCAGACTTAGTTTCAGTGAACCTAGTATTCCACGTCTCCTTGCTAAAGAAATGCATTGGTGACCCAGAAATTCTAGTCCCCTTAGAGGGCGTAGATATTTAGAATGATCTCTCTTTTTAAGAGGTACCAGTCCAAATCCTTGATCATAAGATTTGTAGACTAAGGAACAAAGAAGTTCCCTTAGTCAAAGTTCTTTGGCGGAACCAGTTTGTTGTGGGAGCTACTTGGGAAGTAGAAGAATATATGCATACTAAGTATCCTCACCTCTTCTCCACAAACTCAAACTCATCTTGAGGTAACATTCTTCCTTAGATTTACTTAGTTCCATGTTGAGTTATAGTTACAAACTTGGTATAAGTTACCATTGCATAGCATCCTCATGATAGTCATACATCTATGAATCAGTTTCAGTCATGTATTTTATGCTTCAGTTATGAATGTTTAGCATGCAAACTTATGTCTATCAGTATTTCTCAGGTTAATCAGTCTCATTTGAGGACGAATGTTCCCATGGGGGGATATTATAATAACCCACTTTTTTCTAGCTCAATTTAGCTCTCAGTACATGAGAATTTCTATATAAAAATTTCAATACACTTAGAATTTTACAGTTTAAGACTTACTAAAGAGTAGGAAATTAAATCAGCTTTCCAACGATTGAAAGTACGCCTAAATTCGATACTCGGGTGAGAAGTTATATCACTTTTAGTGAAGCAGTCTACCAAAATGACCAACACTGCGTCGCGGTGAGAGTCAAAATGACATTCATCATTTTCTAGTGTGCCATCATGATATCACTGCATTGCACAGATGTTTTATTTGGCGTTTGTTATTTTTCAGTGAACCCAAAACGATTTCATCACGTCGCGCGAAGGGCCAAATTTGCATTTAATAAGGCGCCGCGATGGCGCCGCGTCGTACCAAAAGTCCAGTTCCCAGTTGTTCATTTCTAGAGGCGCAATGCGATTTCACTGCATCGTACAATTGGTCAAAATGGGATTTGTCTATTTTCCAGTGAGCATTATACCGCGTTGCGCCGACATGCAAAATCGAGAATTTCAGCTTCCACGATTTAATTTCATGGACTGTTTGGTCAATTCCCAAAGCCCTTAATTCAACCAAAACACGTGATTAAAACCCTAATAACCTAGTTAAGTCATTGTTCAGTCAATTTTTCCTAAATCAATATCATTCTCTCTTAATTAACAAAACCCTAGCATTCAAGAATTAAGAGAAATCCTCAAGAATTTCACCAAGAACTCATCTTTTCAGGTATGTTAGGCATTCATTCAAGGGTTCCTTTCACCTACGGAGTCCAATAACCCTATTTACAATTACAATTTTACATATTTGTGATTTATATGCTTGAATTTGATTGTATTCATGATTATGATGTTGTTTGGGTTTCAATCCATGATTAATTACAAGTTTCATGAAATTTTGATAGTATGTATGTTGAATTATGTGATCTTTATGCTAAACCCTTGAATTGCATATTGAGTGTTGTATTCATGATGCTTATGTCTTGACCATCATCATGTGCATTAATTTGCTCCCCAAGTGTTTGATAGAATGCCTATGTAAGTTGAATAGTGAAATCATGACATGTTATCATGTGGTCCCATTTATGTACAAGTTCATGCCTCTCAAGTGTTTGACAAAATGTCTAAATAAATGTATTGTGAACAAGAAACTAGTGTTATGCTTTCATGAGTGTGCCATGTTTACTATTGATGTTATCGAGTCCTGGGGGTATTTAATACCTAAAAAATCTAGTTATTTACCTAGATCATAGTAGCTACAGAATAGCCTCAGTAATGTTACAAGCAGTAGTACTCAGTCAGTTGCAGAACTCAGTGAAACTTAGTCCAGTTCAGTTTAGTCTAATAATCAGTCTTATTTAGCTGGGAGTAGGATTTAGCACCGAGCAAACCCAATGATTAAGGCTCACCTATTAGTAGATGGTGTGATCTTTAGTAGCAGACCTTGCATTCCAGAACTACGTAGCCAGTGTAGGTTAAGATATTAACATGCCAAATGAGGGTTGGTAAGGTATTTACCTGCCAGTTGAGGGTAATACCATTCTCATCAGGGAACCTGCCAGTAGAGGGTGAGCTTTAGTCCTTCGGGTCAATAGTTCAGTGGATCCACATAGCCAGTGTCTGTACTCGTGGCACGGTACTGATATCCTTCCAACTGGGGTTACAAGTTGAACCTCAATTAGTTCAGAAAGGGGCATGTCGGTTAGATGATTACCTCCCACAATTTAAGTTTCAGTCTCAGTATAGAACTCAGTTTAATTCTACAGAATTAGTACTGTCAAAAATAGTCACCTAGTTATCAGTAATCTCAGATATCAGAACTCAATACTCAGTTTCTGTACAAATCGCAGACACAGTATATATGTATATTCACAGTATTGCATAATTAGTGGTTATAGTAGCTTCAGTTACCCATGTACTCTCATTCAGTTATATTCATATCACTCAGCCAGTTATTGTTCATGTATATGAACCCATGCATATCAGCCTTACCCCATCTAGTATACCGGTACATTTCATGTACTGATCGCATACTCTTTTCTTGCGCTTTGATGTATCATATCATAGGTTTGGATACTCAGGTTCCTGATCGTGCTTAGCCAGATTCAATTAGCAACAGTAGATTCAGTAGTGAGTCCTTATCCATCGAGGATATTATTTATTTAATAATTACATTAGATTCAGCATTTTATTAGTCGGAGTTAGTTAGAGGCTTGTCCCATCAACTCCACATTCAGACAGTTCAGTTAGAGGCTCTTCAGACTAGACTAGTTTAGACAGTGTTCAATTTTCAGATATTATTATCAGTCGTTATATTTACAGTATTCAGATTATAAACCTTATGGCATTTCAGCCTAACTTTTGTATTATTTCAGTATTATTATTTAGTGCTCACAGCTGGTACCAGTCATGGGTTAGCTTGTCGTCCTTCGGGGTCGTAAGCATCGTGTGGCGTCCGGGGTAAAGACTCGGGGTGTTAAATAGCTATAAGCACCAAACAATTTATTGGTGATAGGGACTGCATATGAATGAGTGTATGCAAAGTAAATCCATTGTACGATATCTGATCCGAGTATCATAACGTACCAAGTATATACACCTTCTCCATTTCAATAACTCATAAAGGCAGGACCTACAACGACCACTCTTCTCTAACACAACGGCTCACAGATGAAGGGGCCCCTTTTAAGGATATTTGTATACACTAATTGGTCCCAGTCCAGGATTTCCCATAATCATCATCTCTAATTTACTCTATTCAGTACCAGAGTAATGTATATATAATAAATGTATGGACTCGAATCATAGCTAAAAAAGTGTTAGTCTGTAAATCCATTGCTCAAGATCAATTCCGGGACTAAATCAGCATAAAATATGTAGAAAGATTTGGAATCTCTCACAATCGAAGTAAATGGTAGTGGTAAAAGAGTGGATAAACCATGAAGCGAAATAAACATCAGTTAAATTTTCAAAATATCATCTTTTGTTTTGAAAGCTCATAAGTCAGTAAATAGGGTGGTATGATCCCTATTACAAAAGAATCCACTTTAAAGGTGAAAATGGGATTAAATAGTTCTTTTATAAAACAGTAGTAAAATCACGGTTTGGTTGGTGTTGTACCACTAAATAAACGTGAAAGCACCGAGAATAAGCATGCCATCACCAGTATCCAAAAAATACAACCATAAACGTCTGAACATCTATAGACTAAGGCAAGTTCTTTTTAAGGATAGAATACTCACTTGGAATCTAACTAGTATCGTAACCATGCCCTCGGGCCCAATAGTATATAACTAGAACAATAATAATATTATAATTCTAGAAACCATGATCTAATCCATAAAATCAAGTAGTAAACTTTATACTAAGAGGTCCTTAGAATCAACTATGATCAACATGCTTGAAATCTAGGGTGATAGGATTTTATTGACAAAAGAAGATTTCATCTTAAGGGTCGGGTCACATTTATACCCAAAATTCTCTAAATAGGCTAAGTTATGATGTGGTAGAAGTAAACATATCCTATCATCCTTATATAGCATGGAATCTATGAAAATAATAATAATATACATGTAAATAGGAGTAAAATGAATCCTAATTTCTATATAAAGGGCGAGTCATAATCCGGGTCAAGAATGGGACCACAAGGCTTACAAATGTAAATCCAAAATTGAATCTGTCATAAGGTCCCTCGAAGCATAAGAAATGTGTGCTCAAAAGTTAAGCACAAATGGTGCATAAATCGGGGCCTAATTAGCCTCTAAGATCTAAGGATTTAAAGACCTAATTTCTAAGAATTTACAGTAAAAAAATGGAACTTGACAATGAAAATAATAAAAAATGACCAAGGAGTGTTGGGCTAAATTACCTTACCTTCAGTGGATGATTTTCCACACTTTATCATGTCCTGTACTCTTAAAATGGTGGAACAGATTTAAGAAAATGAGGAAACAATCAGGCAAAGAAGGGGAATTTAACAATCCTCAAGTACCGCTAAAGCAGTCACTTGACCACTTAAGCGACTGCCGTTAAAGTGTCCAAGAAAGAAGAGGTGGGGATTCCTAAAGAGGTCTCCTGGACGTTAAAACAATGTACTCTTAAGCAGATCTTGACCACTAAAGTAAACCTCAGCCAAATGGCTAAGGCTGTTAAAGAGACTTAGGGCCGCTAAAGGGACTGTCGCTTAAGCAGCTCTTTGATCTCTAAAGCGATCAAACTAGATATCAGGCACTGGATTTTTGGCTGTCCAAATGAACTCTGACCGAGTGTTCCGAATTCGTTTAGAACCCTATGCATACACACAAACTATGCTACATACTAAATTTGATATTTCAGACTTAATGAAATCATCAAAACTTTCATTCGAGATCATTTCAACTAAATATGGGGCCCACACCTATAGTTTTATTTTAGGAAAAATTTAGAAATAGACTACTTATCCCCTTAATTATGAGTTTCATAGCAACAGTTTCATAATTACATAATATAGCAAGTTGTATTTTGTAATTTTACAAACTATTGCTAGAAAAATACAAATACATATGATTTTTACTGTCCTAATAATCGATATGTATTTTGTATTTTTACAAACTGTTGCTACAAAAATACAAATCTGTACAAATACATATGCTAAAAAATGTAATTTGATAAAAGTGTTGCTATTTTTTGTAATTTAATACTTAAGTATGCTACTTTATGTACTTTTTCCTTTTATTTTTCATATAATCCACCCAATAGCCAAAAATAAGTTTGAAAATCTTAGGATCTGAACTAAGGGTCTCCCTAGCCTAAAATTAATGTTTCAAAGCAGATGGTGCCATCGAAATTGTCATCTGAGGTTGTTTAATAGGAGTGTTGGTCTAAAACTAATTTCTTAATAATGATAGCTCCAAAATATAGAAATGAGTACAAAATACAAATAATTTTTCTAATAATCGAACCGACAGTTCCAACAAGTCATGAATTACTTGTATCCACTATGGGAAGGCTCAAAATGTTAGAAATATGCAATAAGTGAGAAAATAACCTAAAGGGTCATTAAAATTAGTCTCTTTATTTTATCCTTTCCACTGCTTTCTTTATTCTTATTGGTAGTCATCTACTAGCTATTCCAAACTATGGGTTGACTTACCTACTAGTGAGTTAGAGTAGGTACTATCATGACATGAAAAATTAGGTCTTGACATATAAGAAGACCAAGAAGGAGACAACATTAATTGTTATGATGGAAAAACAACAGCTTTTGGATGTTTATATGTCATAAATTAGAGGGAAAATGGGTAGATAAAAAGTTATATAAGTTAGTCAAGGTTAAAGAGAGAAGGGCCAGAGATTCAAAGCAAGTAAAGTGATTTAAAATTAAGGATGACAAAGAATAGAGGAGACACTTATTAAATAGAGGTTACAATCATATTCTTTAAACTCTTGAACAAAGAAGATTACAAAAACATTATGATGAAAAATTTGGAGCACTCTAAGAGGATTTGTGATTTTGGACATTGCAGGTGTATAACATTTAGGAAGGTTAAAGATGTGATTCGAATGATGTATGGGTAAAGAATGATCGGTCCATATGAGATCCTGATAAAAAATTTAAAAATCATGGGCAAGGCAGACATGGAGTGGTTGACTGAGTTAGGTCATTTTTCCGACACCAAAATGACCTAAGACTAGAGGTAGAATACAATGATCACAGTGTACAAGAATAAAAGTGATATTTAGGATTGCAACAACTATTGAGGTATTAAGCTGCTAAGTCACACTATGGAAGTTTGAAAAAAAGAGGTAGAGTTGAGCTAGGAGGGGTATGGCTATTTTGAAGACCAGTTTAGATCCATGTCGGGGTGTTATACTATAGAAGTGGAATTGCACTGGATATATTATTTTTGTTGTTGTTGCATCATATTTCTCTCTCTCTCTTATACATCTCAATTAATTAATTAACACTACCTCCG
This sequence comes from Capsicum baccatum var. pendulum, assembly GCA_030864225.1. Lineage (NCBI taxonomy): Eukaryota > Viridiplantae > Streptophyta > Magnoliopsida > Solanales > Solanaceae > Capsicum > Capsicum baccatum. The sequence goes on along the minus strand of CM061557.1, from coordinate 77,031,014 downwards.
ACTCAATTTATACTCCCTCCGCACACTTTTACTTGTTACATTTTGACTTGGCAAACCCATTAAGAAAAATAATTATTGACATGCTTATTTTATCATAACACCCATATTAAATAATGTTACTATTGTGTATTAAAATTAATTCAAAGAAAAATAATTAATGTTAAGGGTAAAATAGAAAAACAAAGATGACAAGTAAAAATATTATGTTGTCTTTTCTTGATATGTCAAAGATGACAAGTAAAAACAAAAATTTAGTTAGAAAACAAGTGACAAGTAAAAGAAAAGAGAGGTAGTATGAGTTAGTATGATCTTACACGTAGTTTAAGAAAGAAAGAAAATTTTTTTGCAACTTGTATTCTAAAATAAGTCAATAAATGTTTGTGTGACTATCAAATCATTTTATTAAGGCTATTTTAAAATTAAATTGTACTTCCTCTAGTCCACAATAAGTGAATTTTTCCCTTAATACACTCCTATTAAGAAAAAGAAACTAGGTCATAAATTATACTTTACTTTTCATTTTTATCCTTTTAGATATTATTAAACTACTCTTGAAATTTCAGCTATATTAAAATAAAGTCAGTTAAGTCTCTTGAAATTTATAACATAGAAAGTGTAAATAAAGAGTAAAAAAACTTCCTAACATATTTATTGAAGAACTAGTCACAAGAAGCCCGTGCAAAGCATGGGGCCAACATCTATCCTAAATTAATATTATAACAATAATCATATCAATTAATGTGAAATCTTTTGAATTTTGAAATTTAAATAAATTTATTTTTCAAGGTAATTTTTGCGTATATTCTTAAAATATTTTAAGTTATCAATTATTGTGATTTATTATTCAAATATACAATTTTATTTCAAAAATTTAATCTACGATCAAAATTGAACTCTACAAATGTATAAATTAGTAAAGAGTCTGAAAAGTAAAATTCAATGGACCTATATTACTGATAAGTTATCACACATGTCGTCAAACTTGGAAGCAATTCTGACAACTTATGTGATAACTTATCAGATTTGTGATAACTTATCACACATGTCGTCACACTGAGGCAGAACACCAAAAAGTGGAAGCATGTCAGATGACATCTGTGATAACTTATCACAAATCTAATAATTTATCACAGAAGTTGTGACATTAACCAATTTACTTCTTTTTGGGCTTTGAGCTTGTAATTCAATTTTCAATCCTTTGATTTAGTTGTGGGAAATTCTTATTGTACTTAGAGGAGAATCAACTTTGAATTTCATCTTTTGTAAGTTTAATTGCTTTAAATTATGAATTCAATCATTGTTATCTCTTTTTATCTCATGAGCAACTAAAACCCACAACTAGGGTTGTGGGATCTATGACTATTCTTTCATTGATTTAGTAGTTGGTTAGGGTTCGAGTGATTATGGGAACATCTTGATAATTCTTTTGTATTAATTATTTCCTGTTGGATGAAAACAATAGGCTTTGCTTACTGTTGATTTGATTGAGATAAGAAATCAATCCTAGTAAGAAGTGAATTATCAACGAAAATTTGGAAAGGTTAAGTTCTCATCTAATGATTAATATTGTAACAAGATTGATCAACTCGAGATAAAATCAGTATGAATAGAATGACTTCTTAAGTTCGAGAGAATTAGGGAGTTCAACATCTAGGTAGGTTGAGAAACACTTAGATGGACTGTGAAAACTGATAATCTGGTATTTCCCGTAAGTCATGAGAACCCGATGCCACAACTATTATTTAATAGGGATTAGTAATCATAGTGATACAACCCTAGTTTATTCTTTATCATTGATTTGAACTATTGAACTTATGGCTTTGACTTCTGAAGCAAGTTATAAATTTAACATTTGTTTGATCATTGAAAATCTCCATTTTATCTTTTTGGGCCAGTTGTTTCAATTTAAATTGTAGCTTTAGTTTTAAACTAGTTTAATTGTCACTCATATTTTTCTCTATGGATTCGACCCCGAATCCAAAGTTAGGTAAATACATTGACGACGACCGCCTTGTACTAAATTGATGTGTAAGTTGAGCATTATCAAAAATAGCGCCGCTGCCGGGGAATAATTTGGCGTATTGAGTTGGTTTGGAATTTTAGCCTACTTGCTTGAATTCAAACTTGTAAATATTTGTTTTTAGCTTTCTTTTATTTCTTGTGTTAGGTAGATTTTTATTTTAGTTTACTTATTACTATGGTATCGTGGAATGAACATGAGCTTGGTGGTTGAAAATCTTATCTTGATGATCCATGTCCATATTGTGATCGACCTCACTTTGGGCAAGATTGTAGATATGCTCCCCGTAGAAAGATGTGTGCACCATGTCCATCCTACCGGGAGTATGATTGTTCTTTATGTGGTGGTCAAGATGGACATTGGATTGCTTGCCCAAATTCCCCATCCCCTCATTGTGCTAACCCAAATTCTAGTTTTTCTTATGATTTCAATAGTTCTTTTGGTCAAGAAAAGGAAGAACAAAGCACCGGAAAGAGTGGCATTGAAGGTATGATTTAACTAATGTTGGATCTTATGGACACAACGAATGATATCATATGTGATATACGTTACGACATTAGGGCATTTAACAAGGATATAGAAAGGATAGGGGAGATGGATATCGAGGTTAATCATCTGAAGCACTCTTCTACATTATGTTTAGATGATATCTTGTATGTAGAATCATTTAGACTAATCGAAGAGTGTGAATATGAGGAGCAAGAATCCTATATTGAGGATGAGCTTGATGTTGATCAACCCTTGAAGATTTCCCAACCAACCAAACCAACCATGAGGGATGATGCCAAGATTGGGGAAATAGTGTTAGAGGCAAAAAAAGAAATCAAGCACAATCTTTATGAAGACTCTAGTACATTTCGGGATAAAGATACTAATAGGGATGCTACTCCGAAAGTAAGAGTTAGTCCTCATTTGAACCACTTTTCAACATTATGCCTGGTGGATGTGATGAAAGTCGAATCACCCAAGCAAATGATGAATTTTGAAAATGAGGAGGAAAATTCTTACATTTTAGAGTTTATCTTTCCAAAAGGGTATACCACAACCCCAATCATAAAATCCAAGAAACCTAAAGATCGATGTTCATTTAATGGCTTTTTAAGATCTGCACTGCTTCCCAATGAGCCTACATGAAAGTTTAATGCAAAATTGGGCAAGCGGTTTAAGTTTTCAAAGTGGCGTGATAGAACATTCCTTATCATGCCCTCACCTTTGCCCAACGGATCTAAAAGGAGTAAAGATCGAAATATGGGTCAACAATTCAAATCTTCTAAGTGGAGGGATAAAGGATGACTGACTGATGTCGTGCTGCGACACTAAATTAGGTACTTCTTGGGAGGCAACCCAAGGTATTTTGTTGTTTGTATTCGTATTATGTTATTGATATCATATCTTTGCACCCATGGTGCCACAGGTATATTTCTGACTCTCTTGTTTTGGTTTGACGCATTGGGGACAATGTATGATTATAAGTTGAGGGTGGGACTACTTGTGGGTGTTGATGTCCTCTTAGAGCTTTTATTGTCATGCCTCTTTTCCCCAAAGTCTTGTTCCTAGTAGAGCCGACATGTTTAATCATATTGTGTTTTATTTTGTGATGTGTTGTGGTTAATTGGGATAAAAATAAGTATCTAAGGTAGTTGACATATTTTTGTTGATTTTTGAACACCTCTCTAAAGGTCTATTTTTTAACTGTGTGATATGCATTTATGTGTGACCACTATGCATCTTGGTATGGCATTAGTACTAGGTGCATGATAATCACTGCTAACAATTCCATGAACCGAATGGGTAGTAGCTGGTGATGTACCTTTGTTCCATATGTGTGTGAGATACTAACTAGTTTTCGTTGTGTGTGAAATTCAGAACTTGCCCGGTTAGTCTTTCCTTGGTTCTAGGATAGCGGTTAGGAAAGGGTCATAGGTCGTTGTTAATATTAGCCCACTTTTTGCCTAAATGACCTTCCATGTGCGACTAATATCCCTTGATCCTGATTTTGAGCCTGAATGCCTATTCTTTTTATTAAACCTATCATCTTCCCATTTGTATCATAATGAACCTGTTTTGGCCCTGGTCCTCCTTGGAGATTGTGCACTTTGACTTAGGGAAATAGCCTAAGTTGAGGGTGGCTATCATAGGGGTGCATGATGTAAAGTGAGTATGAAGAAGGGTAATATATATATATATATATATATATATATATATATACAAGGCTGAGTGTGGTAGAAAAAGAATGAGAAAAGAAAAGCTGTGAAAAAAAGAAAATGAATAACTAAATGAGCACACCCATCCTGAATTTGCTTAATCAAGGAAGGGAGAAATAAGGTAAAGGTTGATAAGTGAGACCCCAAAAATAGTGTAGTGCCAAGGACGCTTAGTTATTTTAAATATCCTTATGTATCATACTAGCCCCGAGCCTACATTACAAGGTGAAGAAAAATCCTATAGTGATCATAACTTAACTGTCTGAAAGTTTCGGTAATGAAAATAAGGTCAAGCTTATGGTGGCATACATTGACTGGAACTTCCTTCTGAGAGTGAGTGTCTCTTGACCCTCCCTGCATTTACATGCTTGATTTCATACATGTGTGAGGAGGGACTTCTTTGTTGTAAGGTACATCGATTGCATTGCTAGTTGCCTACTTATTTGGGAAGTGAAATTTGTATATAGGCATGGTTATTTTTGCTAAGTTGATGTCATATCTTGATTCCCTTATGTCACATTGCTGATCTTGATTGATATACACAGTTGGGTTTAAACTGATTGAAAATAGAGAGGGTAATGTGTTTTGAACTAAACTTGATAATCAACTGTCATAGGTATCTTATGTGTCTCTTAGTTAAGCATCGTAGTATGGTATTATGTAGTTGCTTGAGGCAAGCAATTGTTTTAAGTTGAGGGTGTTGATGTGCTAGCTTTCTGTTAGCACATTTAAGACTTTTAACTCGAAATAATTGTAAGTTCTTAAGTAACTACTGTTATGTTTTTATTATATTTCATGTGATTTTGTAGAAAAGTCAAGATGCATGGAAATATATGAAATCTATGTCAAGGAGGAGGATTTTTGGTGAAAATAATTGATTTTTAAAGAATCCGCCTAGAAGCACTTCTGACGACTTGTGTGATAAGTTATCATAAATCTGATAAGTTATCACACATGTCGTCACACTTGGAAGCAATTCTGATGACTTATGTGATAACTTATCAGATTTGTGATAACTTATCACACATGTCATCACACTGAGGCAGAACACCAAAAAGTGGAAGCATGTCTGACGACATCTGCGATAACTTATCACAAATCTGATAAGTTATCACAGAAGTCATCACATTGAAGAAGAAGCTCTGACGACGTGATAAGTTATCACAGATGTCGTCAGACATGCTTCCACTTTTTGGTGTTCTGCCTCAGTGTAACGACATGTGTGATAAGTTATCACAAATCTAATAAGTTATCACATAAGTCGTCTGAATTGCTTCCAAGTGTGATGATATGTGTGATAACTTATCAGATTTGTGATAACTTATCACACAAGTAGTCAGAAGTGCTTCTAGGTGGATTCTTCAAAAATCAATTATTTTCACCAAAAATCATCCGTCTTGACATAAATTTCATATATTTCCATGCATCTTGACTTTCCTATAAAATCACATGAAATATAATCAAAAAACAACAGTAGTTACTTAAGAACTTACAATTATTTCGAGTTAAAAGTCTTAAATGTGCTAACAAAAAGCTAGCACATCAATTACTGTTTTTTAGATAACACGGACTCAGTATATATTATTTTTTGTCTCAGTTTATTTGACATAAATAGAATTTAGATAATCAATCATACTTTTAATATGTTTTTAGATATTTTAAGTTGTTAACGATTGTAATTTATAATAGTTTTTAAGTAGTTTTTAATGAATATAAATTACTCTCCTTGTCCAAACTCTGGTGGCGTGATAGTCAATTATATTCTTAAAATTATTTATTAAGTTTTAAATTATTGTGATTTATAATACTTTCCTTCTATTTCAATTTAAATGTCATTGATATAATTTTGAGAGTCAACCAAATATTTTAAATCTTTTATACTTTTTAAGTTATTAATTATTGTGATTTATAGTATTTTTATGTATTTTTTGAAATATATAATAGATTAATTTTTTTAGATGCTTTAAGTTGTTAACTATTGTGATTTATAATATTTTTTATCTAATTTTTAAATAATATATGTTACTCTCCTTGTTCAAATTTTTGTGGCATTGATAGTCAATTATATTTTTTAAAATAATTCAAGTTTTAAATTATTGTGATTTATAATATTTTTTCTTCTATTTTAATTTTAGTGGCATAATGCTTAGATTACCATAATAATTAATTAGGGGTGATATAGTAAAATCACGATTGAAGTAGCAAAGCATATATGCGCAACAACTAATTAGAAGTGATATAGCAAAATTACTATCAAAAATACTTGTGAAAAAATTTAAGTGGGTCTCATATAGATGTCAAGTTAATTTAAAACATCAAGAGTTAATTTATCAATTTATATCTATTTTACCTTTTTTATTAAATATTATTATATTTTAATACTTGGATGATTTTCAATAATTAATCAGGGGATGATATTTAGTAAAATTACGATTGAAGCAGCTTAAGCAAACATGTCATAATGTTTATCTTATATTTTTTATTAAATATTATTAATTTTTTAATATATAAATAACTTATAGTAATTAATTAGGGGTGATATAGTAAAATCACGAAGCAAGAAATTGAAGCAGGCATGTTGATGCCCTGCTGCCTGCTTTCTTTCTTATTAGTTAGTATAATTTTTATTAAATATTATAAATTTTTTCATACTTAGATGATTTATAATAATTAATTAGGGGTGATATTTAGTAAAATTACGATTGAAACGGCTGAAGCAAACATGTCATAAATGTCTATTTTATATTTTTTACTAAATATTATTAATTTTTTAATATTTAAATAACTTATTATAATTAATTAGGGGTATAGTAAAATCACGGAGCAAGAAGCTAAAGCAGGCATATTGACGCATTGCTACCTGTTTTTCTTTTTATTAGTAAGTATTTTTTATTAAATATTATTAATTTTGTAATACTTAAATAATATAAAATAATTAATTAGGGATGATATAGTAAAATCATGGAGCAAAAAGCTAAAGCAGACAGCTGAAGCAAGCATGTAGACCTCCAGGTCTAATCAGAGAGATTTATCGAGAACTAAGACAAATAGATAACAGATTATCAGAAGTACAAGTCAAAATATTTTAGTACAGAAACCAAATAAAAATAGAAGAAATTTGGAGACAAAAGAACGCTATTTATCTAGCTTAATGAGAAGATCTCATAGAAATACTAGGTCCTACAAAGAGATTAAGGAAAAATTAAATGATCTATAGTTAAAATATAAGAGACTTAATAATACAAAAGAAGATCCTATAAGACTAGATCAACTAATCACCATAATATCTCGACTAGAATATAAATTGATAGGGCATCTCAAATCTAGGAATAAATGAGAACACACTTGTGGGCTAGAAGTGTACAACTAAAATATTGATACGTAAATCGAGAAATAATACTAAAAAGAAAGGCGATCGAATTCGAAAAAGTTTTAAGTAACTATTTCAGAATACTAAAAATTAGAATCATCGAAAACGCTAAAGTCAAGACTATTAAAAGAATATATAAGTTCTTTAAAGTGGGAATTAGAAGGTATTAGAAGTGATATAGAATGATATAATAAACAAATCAGACTTCATAGAGAACAGTGTAGAGAAATTATTCCTTTGGGATAAAGTAAGCCACAGTAAATAAGAAAGATATATGAATACACATCCTTTTGCTCGACTAGTACAAAGACCATATAATCAATTATATAAAGAATTGAAACAAAGAAACGAAATTTTGAAAATAGAACAAACCTTGAAAAATCAAATAGAGGAAGTAGAAACTATAGAATTATCAGAAGCAATGATAATTTCAGACCCTGTAAATCTATTAAACTGTGTAGGTCATATAAACTTGTTAAAGTGTAGATTAGAAGGTATTAGATATTGCATAAAATATAGAAATATTAGAATAAAATTCATTAGAGAACAATGTATTAGCAATACATTTCCATCAGGGTAAGAATAGTGTTAAAATAGATAACTTAAGGAAATTAGAGTATTTAGATCTAAAAATTTAAACGGAGAAGAAATACAGACGTTTTAAAGATAATTCACTTATTAGGTGTAGTTTTAACAACGGAGAATATATATTACATGGAGAAGATCCACAACTAAACACTATTACAGACCTTATAATAAATCTAGGAGAAACAGTTAAAAAAGAAAATACTAAAATATTGAAGATTCTAGAGATATTAGAAGATCTACAGAACAAACAAAGAAACTGTTAGATAAAATAGAATAAAATTTTGATTTACTAAAAAATCAACAAGCAGAACTAGAAAATAAAGTTAAAGATTTAATTAATAAAGATAAAAAGGGTAGCCTAGAACATCCTGAAATAAAAACTAGTGCTACAAGAAATAAGAAAAGAAATTAAGCAAATAAAAGAAATAACACTCTCATGAATAATATTCCTATAAATGATCAACTCTACATAGCAATATTACAAAAAGCAACACAAATCCAACCAAACCCCAAAGGATTATCAGACTATCAACCTCAAGGAAAAACAGACTTTATAGTCATAAACCAAAACAATACTATAATATTGTTATTATTAGAACTCAATAAAAATCTAGAAAAAGCAAAACAACAAGCTAGTCAAGATAAAAATATAAAAGAGTTAATAGAGCAATTAAAGAAAATAGAATTAACTCCCCAAAAAGAAAAAGAAAAAGCTAAAACGACTAAACCTAAAACACGGAACTTTTTTCAACATCCACAAGCAATCTAAGATCAAGTTTTACCAAAAACAAATTAACAAATAGCGTGATATCCAAAATAACAAGTAGATCAAAAATGACTTCAAGACGATAGCTAGAAGAAATAATAGACACGGATAAAGATATACAATTATTCCAACAAAATAAATTAAAACTTTTAAAAGTCAAAACTTTATACAATGAAGGAATGTTTTCAACAGCACAATTATATAGGCATTGTAGAAAAGAACAACTATGTGTTATTGGAGAAAATAGCAGTAGCATAAATTTAATAAGCACAGACTCTTTAAAAGAAATTACAAAACTAAACATGAGCCTTATGCACATGGGACTAATAGTAATAGGCTTAAAAGGATTAACTAGGAAGAACCTAGGAACTAAAGTATTAGTTACAATATACGATAATAGATGGTCAGACTCAAAAAGGTCCATAATAGGAATAATTGAAGTAGACATGTCCTGTAATGGAGGACTTTTTTACTGTAGTCCAGACTATATGATAAATTGTCTTAAATTTGGAAAGTACATAAAAATAGGTATTCAGACTAAAGGATATGAAAAAATGAATAATGGAAATAACTTACTAATATATGTAGGTTTTATAGAAAAACTTGTCACTAATAGTGATACAAAGTTTAAGTTAAAAAAATGACGTAGTAAGCTTACTGGGAAATAATGGAATAAGACTAATGAAGCCATTAAAGATAAATTCAGAAGAATATGCAAGACTAGAATGGGATCTAGAGAAGTTCAATAAGAAAGAAATACTAAAATCAACTGATCATTTAATGTATACGAATAAAAAAGGAAGAACCTCAGTTAGATTCACAGACTATACATATACAAATGAAAGAGAGATAGATGAAGAAGCTGAAACTAGTGAAAATAATGAATACATGAATATAGAAATAATAGAGGAAAATGGTTTCGAAGTAAATAAGACCATAATGAAAGTTGAATCCCTATACGAAATAAATAACAATAGAGTGTTTAAACGCACAGGCTGTAAAATAGGATATCTAAATCTTACTGAAGTAAAAGAACATTTTGTCAGATGTGAATTAAGAATAGATAATTATGGTTATACACTCAAACGGGGAAGAAAAAAAGAAGATTTAGAAACAATTTACATTATAGAAGAGATAGAAAGTATAAGAGAATTTATGGAAAGTGCGGCAAGTACTTCAAGCCCTTTCCAAAGGACAGCTGGTATGCAAAGAGAAGATAGAACTACAGGAAATTTGCCAAGAAATAGAGTATTTAGAATAAACTCGAAAGAACAGACAGAACAAAATATAAAACTTAGAGGAAGAATAATGCCAATAGAAGAGTCCATTAGGTTACAAGAAGGTGGTAATAAGATAAAAATTTTAAATTTGATGGCTCATGACCTTCAGACGTGGAATGTTGTAATAGACCTATGGAAAATGTAGTTGTAGCATATTACATACAAGCTAATCAAGAACCAAATGCATAAAATATGTATAGATATCTAGAAACATTCCTAGGAGAAATTATTAAGGCATTATGGGAAGCCTACAAGACAAACTTCTCCAAAGATTTTCAGGGATTGGTAGATTTAGGAGTCAATCCATATAATTTTGTAAATAAAGTACTTGCTTTACTAACAGGTGAAGATCCCTATAGTGGATTAATAGTATTACAGAACAGAGCTTTAATAAATTTAGAGCAATTAAGAAAAAATAATTGATAAAAAATTAAGGAATTTTTAAACGAGTATTTCTATTATTGTATCATTAGTGGAAACTCGTTTGAACAGACTCTAGGAAAAAGATTATTTAATAAATTACCTGGAGCCTTAGGAAGAGAAATGAAAGAAAAATGGTCTAAAAAAGAAGGAGTAGTGCAAAACCCAGACACTAAATGGTCAATAGGACAAAGAATACACATGTTATGGAAGTATTACAAGAAAAGTGTACAAATATACAAATACAAAAACAATTAAAAAGAAATGATTCAGATTTATGTAAATATATATATATATATATATATATATATATATATTACACAACATTATGATCAAGATTATAAGAAAAGAAGATATAAAAAATCATATAAAAAGGATTATCGTCCTAAGAAAAAATATTATTTAAGAAAGTCAGATGCAAAAAAACCATATCTAAATAAATAGCGACATGTAAGAAAATATAACACCAATAGAACTTATAAAAATAAATTAGAATGTTTTACTTGTGGAAGTATAGAACATTTAGCAAATACTTGTCCAAACAGAAATAATAGTAGATCTAGAAATACACAGTTAATAGACGATGTAAATGAAAATATAATAAAAGTAGATGAATATATATCAGATAATGAAAGCATATACTCCATCAGGAGTATGGAGGTATTTGAAGAAGAAAAATACCCATTGAATTCCTCGGATTCTGAAGGACAAGAATTTATAAATGAAGTAGGATTAGAAAAGATAATACCAGACTATCATGATTTAGTCAACTTTATAGAAAAATGTGAACATAAATTTGAAAGAGGTAAAGGACTAGACAGTAACCAGTGTTTTAACTGTGGATGGTTTTCAAGTAAAAATAAAAGGGAAAAATGTAGAAAATATTACATAGAAAGATGCATAACTTATATAAAAAAAAACCTCACAAATGCAAAAATCAGAAAATAAGTTAAGAAATTTAAATAGACAGGAACCAATGAATAAAACAACAGATGATAAAATATTAGAACTAGAAGAAAGATTAAGAAGGTTGGAAATAAGAATAAATAGTCTCGAGAAGAATAAAGAAGTAATTAAGGAAGAAGAAGTAATAGAAGTAGAATTATTGAATACATCCATGAAGGGAATAGTGGATAATCAAAATAAACAGAAAAAATCAATGAATATATCATTAGAAGGAATGATATGTAATGAAGATAAAAAGATTAGTGCAGTCAAAGTTTTAACAAGAATAAGGATTCAAGATTATGAGTTTGAAACATTAGTCATAATAGATTCAGGATGTACAAAAAGTATATTAAATAGCAGAATTTTACCACCAAGACTAATTAAAGAATTACCTAAGCCACAAAACTCCATGAAAATGGATGGAACTTATAACACCTATACAAAGTATATACCAAGAGCAAAAGTAAGTTTTATCAACACTTGCAAAAAATTCTATCAGACATCATTTAAACTCAATGAAATACTGGTCAGAGACTTAAACATAAGGGCAAACTTTGTGTTAGAATTAAATTTTATGGTACAAAATAATGGAGGATATTTTGTTACTAGAGATTGGATAATCTTCGCAAGCAATATTACTCACTCAACAGTACAGACACAATCTATACTAACTAAATATCATTTTCTTAAGGATAAATTAGAAGAAGAATGCCTAAATAATCAAATAAAACCCAAAAAACCACTAGAATGTGATAAGGGAGAAAAGTGTACATGTAGTAACAATAAAAAGAATACAATGTATGAAGAATAACAAGATTTATTAACAGTAGAAGAATTAGAAAACGACTATACTCTAATAAAAATGGATACAGAATTGTACAATTTTAAGAGAGGAATACAACAGATAGGAGTAATAAAAGATCAACAAGACCTAGATAAAATAATACAAATTCTAGACAAACAAGAAATAATTGGAGAAAAACCCTTGCAGCACCGGGACTCCAATCAAATTACCTATAAATTAGAAATAATCAATCCAGAATATACTATAAAAACAACATCTATAGAAACTACAAATGAAGATCTTAAAGATTTTAAAGTACAAATAAAGGAACTATTAGAATTAGGGATAATTAGAAGATCCAAGTCAAGACATAGATCAGCAGCTTTCATAGTAAGAAACCATAGTGAAATAGTACGAAGGAAAGCTAGAAAGGTAATAAATTACAAAATACTAAATGATAACACTACGATGGATGAATATAAGTTACTAGACAAAACAGAATTAATAAATAGAATACAAGGAAGAAAAGTATTTAGTAAGTTCGACTGTAAATACGGATATTATCAAATTAAGATGCACGAGGATAGTATACAATGGACAGCTTTCACATGTCCAAAAGGACATTTTGAATAGCTAGTTATGTCGTTCGGACTAAAGATAGCTCCTACAATTTTTCAAAGAAAAATGCATAGTATTTTTGAAAATTATAAGAACTTTATATTAGTATATGTAGATGGTATTTTAGTTTTCAGTAATAACATAACAGAACATCTAGGACATTTACAACAAGACTTTAAATTATTTGTAGACAATGGAATAATAATAAGTAGGAAGAAAATGAAACTATGTAAAAATAGTATTAATTTCCTAGGAGTAGTCATTAGGGATGGTAGAATAAAATTACAACCACACATAGCTAAGAAGGTCTTAGAAATGTTAGATAGATTAGATAAAATCAAGGATTTATTATGCTAGAGCTTTCATTAAGGATTTTGGAAAAGTTATAGGGCCACTATATTCTAAAACTGGATCAACGGACCAGAAGACTTTTAATGTTGAAGACATAAAATTAGTCCAACAGCTTAAACGCGTGATTCAAGACATCATAGACTTCACACTGCAATTAGAAACAGACTATTTAATAGTCAAAATAGAAAAAAGTCTTCGAGGATGGGAGCAATATTAAAAGAAAAACCTAATAAATATAGTGAGAAGAAAGATGCAAAAATTTGTTCTTATTCAAGTGAAAAATATGAAGAAAAAGGCAATTTGAATAGTATAGACGCAGAAACACTAGTAGTAATCTACGGTTTAAATAGTTTTAAATTTTATATATTAAATAAACCTGAAATATTAGTAAGAACTGACTGCAAAGCTATAGTAAAATTCTATCACAAAATAAAAGAAAAAAATAGTAGTAAAAAGAGGTGGTTAAATTTATTAGATGCCACTTCAATTTACAACATTATGCTAGAACATATTAACGAAAAAAATAATAATCTAGCAGATCAAATTAGTAGACTAATAAAAGACAACTAACGAATCTTGTTTCAGTATGTATATAGGCAAAGGAAATGGTAAGGCCTCATCCTCGTCCTCCCAAGACTATCTGAGGAAGTTAATGAGTAATACTCATTACAGACCACTTATAATGTTGGAACATCCAAAATTAGAAAGGATGATTTTCGGGTTGCACAACCTGATCAGTTATAAGGCATCCAACTTGACTTTCAAACTTAGACCAGACGTGCGAATAGACAAACAATAGATATGCCTGATAAATAATTTATGGATATCCTACAATAAGACACCTAGAAATAATAGCTATTTCATTTCAGTCCTAAATGCTTTAAGTTATTATTTTACTGAGAAGAATAACACTAACAAATTTAAATTTTATGTTGTTCTTAGGGGACAGACACAAGGAGTATTTCAAACATGTATAGAGGTGATGGACTCTATAAAGACTATACAACACCTCTCTATAAAGGTTTCAATGACCTCACAGAGGCATTAGACTATGCCCGAGGAAATCTAAAGCCAAACTATTATATTACTCCAGCTTTAAGACCAAATATGAAAGAAGTTCCCCAATATAATATCAAAAAAGTTATAGATAAAATTATATTTTGCGATTATTGTTCATCGATGACAGAAGCTTTTAGAAGACTAAATCATGCAAATGAGACAAGACAATGAGAACCTTATAAATAAAAAAGGAAAAATGATAGAACATATAGGAATTTTACAAGATCGTATTAAAGTTCTTCATTATGAATTATCCCAACAGACTCAGCAGACCTATGAAACTCAAATGGTTTCGAAGAGTTCTCCATCTCTTTTAAAAATGGATAAGAAGGGTGTGCATTCCCGAATGAATGTACAAAGACCTATTGTATCGGGTAATGATACAACTATTCTAGTTCAAATGGTAATTGGTAAAGACTCACCAAATCCGTTAACATATTGCCAAAAATTGTAGGGAGAATTCTCCCAGCCAGTTTCAAAATAACAGGTACTCAGACACTAGACGAAGGAACGTCTGCATCTACCCAAGACAAAAATAAGAAAGGTTTCTACCTGTGGAAAAGGAAAATTGGTAAAATAAATATATAAAAAATAGTAGCAAACTCTATCAAAAAATTGCTAGCAGAATAGCCTAAAGAAATAGTAATGAAAAATCCAAAGCCTGAGCCTAGATTCAGGATTTTCTCGATACCAGGAGAAGAAACAAGACCTAGGACTGGAACAAGACTAGGACTTTTGAGTAAAGATGGTAAAGAATATGATCCAATAATGAAAGATGACTATAACTCAGCTCTGGATTAATTCGCTGAAGATACAAATATAGACGATGACTCTGGAATGAATTTCTCTCCAGAAGCATTACATAATTTGGAAATGTAAGCAGTGACATACTCATAAGAAGAAAAAACTCAAGACGTAAGCAATAATGTAAAGGATGAATAATTGATGCCAACCGAAAAACATATGAATGGATATGGATTAAAGATGAAACATGACTATGTGATGATGGGGCTCACAAAGTGTACCCGCCATGCAAAAGTTTCTTAAGCACATTTGAAGTACGGAATTAAAATCTGTCAGACGCCTATAAATACCCACTTCTTCATACTTAAGAGGACGGAGTGAAAGAGAAGTTTGAAATGCAAGAACTTAAGAGTAAATACGAAAGTGAGAATTTCTTATTTTCTAAAATTTTGTTTCCAAGTTAAAAAAAATAAGTAAGTAAGTTGTGTATAGTTTTTAAGTTGTTTCATCTATAGCTGCGAAGTTTTTAGGGGCTCTCGAAAGGGAAACCTCTATTTACCTTAAGGCAGTAAGTAGTTGTTATTTAAGATCATTGTAATTTTTCTCCCTACTATGTAAATTATGTTTGTAATATAAAATTTCATGAACTCTTTGAATTATTGTAAATTGCTTGATATACCCCCAGTATATGGTTAGTTTCTTAGTGTTTTAGTAATAATGATGGATTAATCTATAAATTTCTAGGAATTTGAAAGTCTAAAGAAGATTTGAAAGAACTGTTGTGTTGTCCCCGAGGTGTGATTAAAGAAGATATTGCTCAAATACCTAAAACTGAAGAGAAGGGGATGAATAGGGTATTATAAAAAAAAGTATTTTGGGAGAAAAACATACTTTGATTTAGATAATTTCACTACTACATATAACAAAGGATAATGAAGGAGGGAGTACTGAGTAGGATTTTACACCATATTTATAAAATATATCTGCTTCAACCCTGCTGCTTGCTCATTAAGAATCAAGACATGCTATTTATCTTTTTTGTGTGTTTTTTGAGTTTTTGTTTAGTTTTTTCTCATTTATAAACCTAATTTATATATCTGAAACAACTCTAGAAGAGATAAATAATTGAAAGAAAAGGACATAAATTAAATAACTCATGAATGGATACCTTTAAGTTTCAGTTTTTTACCTTTTGGTTATCCATTATTATTACCTATTTTAAAGATCTTAATTATCCTTTAGTACAATAGTTACATACATATAGAAAATATATATAACATTACTAAGTTCTCTTCAAATGTTTTTTAGCCAACATATGCTAAATAACAGATCTAAAATTTTATATATATTTTTGTTTTTGTGCAGATGGGGAGGCTGATAGTGAATTATTTGACACAAATTATAGAGGATCTAAGCTGGGGGAAGAAAGGCATGATTGATCTATAAACGAATTAAACTAAGGGTACTAAAGATAGAAGCAGAATCTATACAAGTGCAGTGTACTATCCTTTCTTTTTTTATGCTTTGATTTGACATCTAATTAGATTTGGTGGTGTCACGTCTACCAGGGGGAACATACAAACCACTCTTTTAATTTTTGATCTTCCAACTACCTTGGCCCTTGTTTCCAGATTTATCATAATAGTTTCGACCTTGGTTTCCTTGGTTATTCCCACGGAAACCCCCCTGATTGTTCAAGTAGTTGGCCTCCTCTTCCGAATCAGATTCGTCTCTCCCTTTTGACACAATAGCTTTCACTTTTTCAGTCTTCCCTGATAATAAATGCTTTGTAAGAAGATTCATTTGTGTTTTCATATGCGCCATATCTTGATCACGTTCTTCTTCTCTTCTTCATTGGTCTGCAGTCATGCCAATAGATAAAGTGGGGCTTGCTACCTCAGAATCCCTGGTATGCCAAGCTCTACTTTGTTTCGTCATACGATCTAGCATATTGCTTGCTTGACCAAAGGTGAGGTCCATAAAAGATCCTCCAGCTGCATTATCCACCACTGGTTTAGTTATTGAATTCAAGGCTCTATATAAATCTCCATTAGGTGAACATTAGTCATATGATGGTTTGGGCATCTCGCTAGCTTTGTCTTGAACCTCTCCCATGTTTCATGAAGAGCTTCAGTGGGAAGCTGATGAAAGTTGTTGATTTCATCTCGCAATTGTGCTCTTTTTTATGGCGGAAAGAATCTTTCTAGGAAAGCGTCCCTCAATTGCCTCTAATTTGTAATAGAATCAGGAGTCAGCCCGTTCAACCATAGAGTTGCCTCCCCAGACAGAGACAATGAAAATAGACGTAATCGAATTGCATTCTGACCAACACCAGGATTGTCAAACGACTTGCATGTAGAAATAAAGTTGATGAGATGCATATTCGGATCATCGCCTGCTAGTCCACCAAATAATCCCTTGAGTTGCAATAACTGAATCATGGTGCTTGTGATGTTGAACTTGGCTCCGGGCACTAATGGTGGAGGAATTATGGCTCCAGCGGCTCCGGCATCATCAAGATCATCATCATCATCGTCGAAAGCTGGTTGCATGGGTTGGCGATCATACCTAAACCGAGCTTGTCGACCTCTTCGGTTGGCAGGTGTTATGATTTCAGCATCACGCCTTGGGTTTAGTAACTCGTCATCACCTAAATCCTCATTGTCAGGATTTGTTTCTCGCCCAGGGTTATCAATGTTTTGCTGTTGAACTTGGGTGGCAGCAAGAGCAGCCAATCTCGTCTGTTCTTGTTGAGCGGCCATCCTTTCAATTTCCGTTTGTGCCTCCATTCTGCCAATTCGTTGTGGTTCAGGATTGATAGGTAATAATGGTTGACCAGAACTTCGAGTATGGGGCATGCACTGAATAAAAACCTGCAGTAAACAAAAACAACAACTAAAAGTAAAAGTACGAGAATCTTTGACCAAAGGGTCTAGTAATTATCACAAACTTGATTGACACTTGTATTCCCCAGCAACGGCGCCAATTTTTGATAACGCTCAATCTACAGCTCTCGTGGAAGTGTAAAGAGGTCATTAGCAAATATAGAACCCAACCTAGGTAGGGTATCGATCCCACAGGGAATAGCTTGGTCAACAAGTAAGCAACGATTACTAGACTTTTAGTGCAAGTCTCGTAAAAAGGGGGGATTGTAATGTGTAACCAAAATATTAAAGTAAAAACTGAAAATAGCAACGTAAAAAGAAAGAATGTTTAGTAAGTTGTAAAACAATGAGAATTGAAGAGTTGGGGTTATGTCCACCTTCTGAGTCATACGTCTCTATTGGTTATGAGTGTGTTGAATTCCGACATGCATGTGCTTATAGAGAATTGTATTCGATGGTAAATCCAGGCGTCTTTCGACCTATTCGAGGATTATTTTACTTTAACTCTTTCGAGCTTAAAGCGTGTCTAACGATACGAATTCTCCAAGAGGTTAATCCAGTTACGGCACTAACTTTTTAATAGGGGATGAGACCCTACTACCTTGACACTATCTCTTTTCCAGACAAATAACTTTTCTTTCGAACAAGTTAAATGTTATACTGGCGTATTCTTGCGTTTGCAACCACAAAGAATTTAGATTAAGATGAAGAGAATAATGATATAAGCAGCATACGTGTCCCGAACTCACAAACTCACAGCAATAGATAGTATCTCATTCGGTTTCCATAACCCCAACAGAGAAGTTTAGTTACCCATGAATGCAAAGGAGCTCACGGTTGACATTGTTATTATACCACAATACTAATTAATTTCGTGTAGTACAGGTGGTAGGCATTTAGGCATGAATTCCTAGGCAAAGTAACGATTCTCTTGTTGCGGAATTTAAGAATAGATGAATAGAAGAAAAATAGAATTAAGGGAAGAATTCGGAATTGAGAAGTAGAAAAGATTAATAGTTGAAGAATGAATATGGATCCCTAAAAATCTCTAGCATGATAGGGTATTTATAATACCCATATCGTAATCCTACTAAGCTAATGAAATACTTAACCAAATCCTACTAAGCTAATGAAATACTTAACCCAATTGTACTAGGTTAATGTAACATTATCCAAATCCAAATAGACTAATGAAATACTTAACCCAATTGTACTAGGTTAATGTATTATTATCCTAATCCAAATAAGTTACTGCAAGTCCCCAAAGTCTTCAGAAATGTTGTTTTAGCCTGGGATAGATTTTCCATGCATCACTTTTGGTCCTTAGGCGTCCAAGCTTCCTTTTCTCCTTCCGTGAAGCATTCTTTGGCGTCAAGTAATCCATAAAATGCTGAATTCTGCATCATTTACACCTGAAACTTTGCTAATCATGTTCGTTAGCTCACTTACAGGAAAAAGGACTAAAAGTGCATGAAATATATAATTTGTTCTCGAAATATGGCACAAATATGGGCAAAATATATTGATATAGGCGCGTAATATCGCCTATCATCAACACCCCACACTTTAAGCTTTGTTAGTCCTCGAACAAAATATCATGTCCTTCTAATCATCAACTTAGGGTTTTACAGCAACAACACAAAATATTCGTCAAGACAGGCACAACAATTATCAACAAAGAGTAGTTTTCCGATCATTAGTAGAAACAGTTTAACCTCTAGTATAGCCTCGTGATGGTGGTCAACTCATATTCAAAAGTTAAGGCACAAGGAATCATATACAACTACCTGAAACTCATTAACCATGTGTGTCTCACAATATATTACCCATAATCACTCACAAGTATAGCATATTTTTTCAAACATGGGTATCAAAATATCCTTGCTCTCGCTCTCACAAAGAATTCATATGCAGCAACTGATGACCATAAGCTTGCCCTTAGTGTAATGCTCCACTAAATGTCAGAATACTAAGCTTAGGATCAAATAAGTCTTTTCCAGGTTGTAATGTAGGCTAAGGAACGGGTAGGACTATTTTGGCCAGAAATAGTGACTAAATTCCTAAGCACTTTAATACATCACATTGTATCATCAACATTTTTCTTTCAACCTTTCTTCTTTCTTTTATTCTACCACCCTTTTTCTCCTCTTTTGTTTTTCAATTTTAAGCATAACTCACTTTTCAGCTTTCTTTTCCTTTTTTCTTTTCATAACATACCTCTTATGATAGCACTTTTTTTTTCATAACGCATTCAAGCACCACTGCAATTTGAAGCATCATACTCACCCAATTTCCTCTTATTTCGTCACATGACTTTATACGTTAAAGCACTTAGGAATTTGGATCAAATTACGGTCTTGAAAAAAATGGATTAGGCTTACATATGAGGTTGTCAAAGAAGTAGGTTAAAGGCTCAAAAGGGTTTAACTAGGTTAAAGGCTCAAAAGGGTTTAACTAGAATGATGTCCATGGGTAGGTAAAATGAAGGTAAACATGTATAGGTTGCCAAAGAAATTCCTAAATCATCTCCTAAACTTACACTCTTTATTTTCGCTTTGCATACATACCAGGCAAGTTCTAGCATCAGCTACAAACATAGAATATACTATTAATCTCTCACACACAAGGCACATGGTCGACTTTATTAGAAGTCGTATAGACTCTCGACCCAACAAGTGAAGGAATTGAACCACACAATATCACATAATGAGTCACAATTAGAGCCTAAACGTCTCAATAGTCATGATTTTAGCACCTACTCTTGTTATGATCTCATGTTGCCTATTAGAATAATTTCGTGCGAAGCTAAAATTACTACTAAAAAAACTTAACTTAAACTAAAAAAATGAAACACACAAAAAAAAACGAAACAAATAAAACAAAGTAAACAAAGTGAACAAACATAGATGCGGTAGAGAAGTATAGCATGCAATACCGCCACCCCATACTTAAACGAGACACTGCCCTCAGTGGAAAGTAAATACGAAGAACCTGGTCAGTCAAACTCTTCCTCAATGTCGGGGGTCATACCCCCTTCGTCGGAATCATCATAAGAGTTGTCGTCAGAGTTCTCCTCCATGTCGGAATCTGGCAAGCGTCGATCATCATCGATCGGCACATCATCGTATAGAGGTTCCTCAAAGTATGTGCCTACTCCACACATCTCCCGTGCATGCATATTCATTGGATAGTCATGGTCCAGCTGTTGGAGCTCTGCAGCAGTTGGAATACGACCTCTACTCATCATTGTGAACCGTGTCATGCCATAAAGATGACGAAAGAAACTCTCATCTCGAGCATGTCTCTCCGCAGTAGTAAGGTTGACACCATGTGTTGTTTCAGCATCTTTGACCTTTGTGAGGTCAACCTTCTTCGCGTTATGTGGGAGTTTGTGATCAGCTGGTTTCTCTTCGATATCCTCCTTCCGCAAGATTGCTGTCAACAGATTACCAAAAGTAAAGTGGGACCTCTTGTGTAGTCTGGCCTTCCGCATTGTAGAGCGAATGATTTCCCCAATGTTGATAGGGACATTCGTCATCAATGCATAGACCAAACACACTCTATCTCTTGTTATTTTGGTGTACTGAGTCTCAGGAATAAGGCATGAGTTGACAATACGCAACCAGATTCTTGCTTTCCTATTCAAAGGAGCATAGGGGAAGGTGTTGTGTCGTCCGGTGTCTTGGTGTCTGATCCACCTTGCCATGGATCTACTTCTACAAAGTGTGTGTTGAATTGCTCTATAAGGAGGTCTGCTGTACAGGTCTTTGAATGGTGCTAGATCGACCGAAGGTAAGCCAAGAAAAGAGTTGATCAAATTCGCGTTGAGCTGTAAAACTTGGCCCCGAATCTTGACTTCGCTGCCCGTGGTTTTCGGCGACCAGTTGGCATAAAATTCTCTTGTCAAATCAAGATTACATTCTCCCATGTCACGGAAGATGAAATCCAGATTCAATGCCATAATTTTTGCCAACATACGCGGTTCCTTCTTCGCTAGGTTGTCCTTGTTGATCAAGTCGACATGAACATATTTGCTTTCCTTGTTGTTCCTATACCATTCTTTGGCTTCCTACTCAAGAACCCATTTATTCCAATCATTCGGCGGGGTAATTGCATTGAGGATGATTCTCCTTGGCCCTTGCGACCTCTCTTCTTGCCCTTTTGGGTGTGGTAGCCTTATCTTGTCTCGCTTTAGGTGCCATTATTCTTGAGATTTAACGATATTTCATGTTAGCATCAACTCAATGGAAACAATCTATAAACAATCCATCGGGGTACCACCCCACACTTAGGTTCGATGATACAAATCAGTGAAGTGAAAGTGGTCGATTATTTAGACTTCGTCGACATACGTTTAAGGAGCTATATTCCGACAAGAAAATCAGTGATGTATCACTTCTTGCAACCTTTTCAATGCGTTCATGTTAGGTAAAACAAGACTACTACATAGGGGTTTCATCATGGTATAGTTTCTATCAAGAATTACAACCTCCTATGTCGGTAGGCAACTATAAGTCTTATCCCGATGAACGGGATAGCCTAACATGTAGGTATACAAGTGACAAGACTATGAAATGTTCATAACCATAGCAATTCCGCAAAGAGTATGACAATGCAATTAAAACCAAATTCAAGTCGGAAACAAGTTAAGATTATCTTTAACGTACATGTTCACTTACATGGTTTTGCATCTACAATTGAAACACTTTAACATCACCAATATTTCTTCAAGATGTAGCAATTCATGATAGACATAGCAACGTAGTACTTACGAGAAATAGATAAAGAATAAAAGAGTACTTACGTCATTGAAGCCTTTGGAGATGTTCTTGTGAATTGAAAGAGCAAAAAGAAAAATTTTGAGATGATTTAGAGTGGATGTGCAGCGCCTTTAGGTCAAGTTTCAATGTGTTTATGTTTCAAGACTAAGTCCCCTTTATATAGGAAAAGAATGGGTCGGGTTTTGACCCATTTAAAATCGGTTTTGGAGACAAAAAGGGACCATAGACGGCGCCTTTAGCTTTGCCTATGCATGGTATAGGCGGCGCCTAATGCAAAGCATAAGCGAGCATAGGCGGCGCCTAGTATAATGCATAAAGGGACCATAGGCGGCGCCTAGTGCATGGCATATGAGATACTGAGACCAAATGCTTTAGCATAGGTAGCGCCTATGCTATAGCATACCTGAGCATGGGTGGCGCCTATGTCTTTGTACACTAGATTCTGAGACCTTAGGCTATAGTATAGGTTTTGCATTGTTCATGGCCTAGTTTTACCTAGGCCTAGCCTTGCTCGATGCCTATTTTGTCATGAGCAATGATCAATCCATAGCCTTATGCATCTTTATTCCTAAGTTACCACCTTTACCATGCAATACGTCCAAATCGTTATTTGAAACTAATCTCCTCGTTGAATACCTCTTGCACCTATATTTGCTCAAAACCAATGAAAACGATTAGTACGATGGGTTGCCTCCCACCAAGCGCCTTGGTTTTGGTCGTGGCACGACTCTTATTTTTGGATTTTCTTTTATCAAAAGCAAAACAAGTACTTAGAACGAAAGAAAGACAAAAACGATAAACGACAAACGATAAACGATGGGTTGCCTCCCATCTAGCGCCTTATTTATTGTCGTGGCTCTACATAGTTACCTCAAGTACTTAGACTTCGTCGAGATAAGTGATGGCCAGATAATTCATCGAGTCAAGAGGACCGATATAAGGTTTAACACGTTGGCCATTCACCTTGAAGACAACACCATTATTGTCTTCCAATTCAACTACTCCAGACGAGTAGACTTGCAGAACTTTGTATGGACCAGACCACTTAGACTTTAACTTACCTGGGAAGAGCTTCAATCTTGAGTTGAAGAGAAGTACCATATCATTCTTTTGGAAGTTTCGTCGAACAATCCGCTGCTCATGATACTTTTTCATCCGCTCTTTGTATAGGTCTGACCTTTCATATGCATGGAGACGAAACTCATCTAATTCGTTCAGCTGCTCCAACCTTAGATTTATTGCATCATCCCAATTCAAGTTCAATTTCTTCAACGCCCACAATGCCTTATGCTCGAGCTCGATGGGTAAGTGACAAGCCTTCCCATAAACTAGTTTATAAGGAGACATGCCAATGGGTGTTTTAAATACAGTCCTATACGCCCATAGTGCATCATCTAGCTTCCGAGACCAATCCTTCCTATTAGCATTGACCGTCTTCGCAAGGATTTGCTTGATCTCCCAATTGGAAACCTCTACTTGTCCACTAGTTTGTGGGTGATAAGGCGTGGCTACCTTATGTTGCTTGACACCATACTTGGCCAACACAGATTTGAATAGCTTATTGCAAAAGTGAGATCCTCCATCACTTATGATAGTGCGTGGTACTCCAAAGCGAGAGAAGATATTCCTCTTTAAGAACGCTACAACACACTTTCCCGTTGTCAACCAACGCTACAGCTTCAACCCATTTTGAGACGTGATCTATAGCAACGAAGATGTATTTCATTACAAACGAATTCACGAATGGACCCATGAAATCAATGCCCCATACATCAAAGAGTTCTACCTCAAGAATTTTGGACATGGGCATCTCATGGTGTTTTGAAATAGCACCTTGACGCTGGCATTAGTCGCACCTTCTAACATAGTCATAGGCATCTCTAAATACCGAAGGCCAATAGTAACCACTTTGCAATACTTTTCTTGCCGTCCGATTGTCTGCTTGATGTCCTCCAACTTGGGAAGTGTGGCATGCTTCCAAAATATTAGGCACCTCTACATGGGATATACATCGTCGAATAATACCATCCGCACATCATCGAAACAAATATGGCTCATCCCAATAGTAGTGTTGTCGTCATGCATAAACTTCCTCCTTTGGTGGTAAGATAAATTGGCAGGTATCACATTACTCACCACGAAATTTACAAAGTCGGCATACCATGGTAATTTTTCCATTGCTGTCGCTAATATCTCCTCGTCAAGGAATGCATCATCAATCTAAATTTCAGGTTGCGCCACATGCTCATTCTCGAGTCTAGATAGGTGGCCGGCCACTTGGTTCTCGCAACCTCTTCTATCTTTGACCTCGAAATTGAAATTTTGCAGCAGCAATACCCATCGAATTAATCTTTGTTTTGCATCCTTCTTTGTCATTAGATACCTAAAAGTTGCATGGTCTGTATGAACGATCACTTTAGTACCCAATAGATAGGCACAAAACTTCTCAAACGCATACACAACCGCTAGGAGCTCTTGTTCTGTAACAGTGTAGTTCCTTTGGGCTTCATTTAGGACCTAACTTGCATAGTAGATAGGATGAAATAATTTCTCCTTTCTCTGACCAAGAACAGCTCCAACGGCTACACCACTAGCATCACACATGACTTCGAACGGGAAAGACCAATCTGGTGCTACCATGATAGGGGCTTCAATGAGTTTTCCTTTGAGGCATTCGAATGCCTTTAAGCAATCTTCATTAAAGTCAAACTTCACATATTTCTCCAAGAGTTTGCACAATGGACTAGCAATTTTGGAGAAGTCTTTGATGAACCGACGATAGAAACCTGCATGGCCGAGAAAACTACGAACTCCCTTCACCGAAATTGGAGGCGGTAGCTTCTCAATAACCTCTACTTTTGCTCGATCAACCTCAATCCCTCTTTCGGAGATCTTGTGCCCAAGAACGATACCTTCTTTTACCATAAAGTGGCACTTCTCCCAATTCAGCACTAGGTTGAATTCTACACATCTTTGCAATGTCATGCTTAGGTTTGCCAAGCACGCTTCAAAAGACTCACCAACAACTGAAAAATCATCCATGAATACCTCCAAAGTGTCTTCAACCATATCAGAAAAACAGACATCATACAGCGTTGAAAGGTGGCTGGTGCATTACATAACCCGAATGGCATACGTTTGAAGGCAAACGTACAATATGGGCATGTAAACGTTGTCTTCTCTTGGTCTTCGAGGGCAATACAAATCTGATTGTATCCTGAATAACCGTCCAAGAAACAAAACCATCCTTTCCCCGCTAATCGATCTAGCATTTGGTCCATGAATGGCATTGGGAAGTGATCTTTGAGTGTCCAAGAATTCAGCTTTCGGTAGTCCATGCATACTCTCCATCCAGTGACGGGTTTGAGTAGAATAAGCTCATTCTTCACATTTGCGACCACCGTCATACCTCCTTTCTTGGGAACACATTATACTAGGCTTACCTATGTACTATCAGAGATTGGATATACAACTCCTGCGTCTAACCACTTGATAATTTCTTTCTTCACTACCTCTTGCATAGGTGGGTTTAGACGTCTTTGATGCTCAATGGTGGGTGTGCAATTTTCTTGAAGCTGAATTTTATTGTACAAATCCCAGGTGGAATACCAATAATATCTGCAATGGTCCATCCAATGGCTCTAATGTACTTCCGTAAAATAGCAATAAGAGCTGCAACTTGTTGCTCACCCAAATCGGTTGCCACAATAACTGGAAGTGTGTTTCCGCTTCCTAAGAATGCATACTTTAAATAACTTGGCAGCTCCTTCAATTCTAACGTGGGTGGCTCTTCAACAGATGGCTTAGCTGGTGGTGTGGGTCGATTCTTGAGATCAATGTTCAACTTCTTGGGAGCATAGAGATATGTCCCTAATCCTGATAGAGCACAAATAGCTTCTTCACAATTTTCAGCATCCTCATTCTCTCCATTCATGAGCACAACCGCCAAAGGGTCATCAATAATTTGCTCTTCTTCTAGTAATTCTTTCTCATCATCAAAGAAAACATCATCCACCAAAAATACACTCAGATCTTTGGGTTGCTTCATTGATTTGCACACATCAAAGTGAACCACTTCGTCATTTATTCGGAATGAAAGCTCATTAGCTCTCAAATCAATGAGCACACTTCCTGTAGCAAGGAAAGGGCGTCCCAAGATTATGGGAACTTCTGAGTCTGCCTCACAATCCAAAATAACAAAGTCTGCTAGAAAGATGAATGAAGAAACCTTTACCAATACATCACATAGAATACCAACAAGTCGTTTTACCGACCTATCCGCCATGACGAGCCTCATATTGGTTGGATTAGGATCACCCAACCCCAACTTCTTGTAGATTGATAATGGCATCAAATTGACGTTGGCTCCTAAGTCACATAATGCTTTGGCAAAATTCAAAGATCCAACGGTGCAAGGAATAGTGAAAGCTCTGGGGTCGGCTTTCTTCTGAACTATTGATCGGGTAGCGATTGCACTACAATGATGAACATCTTCTTTCAACTCATAGCTTGCTGCACGCTTCTTTGTCAAAAGATCCTTCATAAATTTCGCATACCCAGGCATTTGTTCAAGTGCCTCCACCAATGGAACATTAATGGTCAGCTGCTTTAACATAGTCATAAATTTGCTGAACTTCGTTTCATCCGCCACTTTCTTCAATCTTTGGGGAAAAGGTGGTGGTGGGTATGGAATTGTTCTCTCCACGACTTTCTTCTCCTCTTGCTTCCGTTTTTCCACTTTTTCAGGCTGCACGTCGCTGGGTGTGACGTCCTTGACGTCTTCCGCGGACTCCTCTCCTATTGCGTTGTCATCTAAGTCCGCGGTTTTGTCAACCACTTGCTTGCCTTTTGCTGAAGTTTCCAGCACCTTACCACTTCTGGTAGTGATGGACATGCATGACCCATCATTTCTTGGGTTTTGCACAGTATCGCTAGGTAGAGTGCCGGCCTTTCTTTGATTGAGTGCTGCTGAAAGTTGGCTCAATTGCTGCTCTATTTGCTTGATTGAAGTGGAATGTGAATCAACTAATTGTTTCATGGAGGACAAATCATTAATTGCCTCCGTTACTCCCGCGCTTGTTGCTTCCACTCCTTTCAATAATTTAGCCATCATGTCTTCCATACTTCCAAAATTAGATGTGGTGGTGTCACGTCTACCAGGGGGAACGTACAAACCACTCTTTTCATTCTTGATCTTCCAACTACCTTGGTCCTTGTTTCCAGATTTATCATAATAGTTCCGACCTTGGTTTCCTTGGGCATTCCCATAAAAACCCCCCTGATTGTTCAAGTAGTTGGCCTCCTCTTCCGAATCAGATTCGTCTCTTCCTTTTGATGCAGTAGCTTTCACTTTTTCGGTCTTCCCTGATAATAAATGCTTTGTAAGAAGATCCATTTGTGTTTTCATAGGCGCCATATCTTGATCACGTTCTTCTTCTCTTCTTCTTTGGTCTGCAGTCATGCCAATAGATAAAGTGGGGCTTGCTACCTCAGAATCCCTGGTATGCCAAGCTCTACTTTGTTTCATTATACGATCTAGAATATTGCTTGCTTGACCAAAGGTGAGGTCCATAAAAGATCCTCCAGCTGCATTATCCACCACTGGTTTAGTTATTGAATTCAAGGCTCTATATAATATCTCCATTAGGTGAACATTAGTCATATGATGGTTTGGGCATCTCGCTAGCTTTGTCTTGAACCTCTCCCATGTTTCATGAAGAGCTTCAATGGGAAGCTGACGAAAGTTGTTGATTTCATCTCACAATAGTGCTCTTTTGGATGGCGGAAAGAATCTTTCTAGGAAAGCGTCCCTCAATTACCTCCAATTTGTAATAGAATCAGGAGTCAGCCCGTTCAACCATAGAGTTGCCTCCCCAGACAGAGACAATGAAAATAGACGTAATCGAATTGCATTCTGACCAACACCAGGATTGTCAAACGACTTGCATGTAGAAATAAAGTTGATGAGATGCATATTCGGATCATCGCCTGCTAGTCCACCAAATAATCCCTTGAGTTGCAATAACTGAATCATGGTGCTTGTGATGTTAAACTTGGCTCCGGGCGCTAATGGCGGAGGAATTATGGCTCCAGCGGCTCCGGCATCATCAAGATCATCATCATCATCGTCGAAAGCTGGTTGCATGGGTTGGCGATCATACCTAAACCGAGCTTGTCGACCTCTTTGGTTGGCAGGTGTTATGATTTAAGCATCACGCCTTGGGTTTAGTAACTCGTCATCACCTAAATCCTCATCGTCAGGATTTGTTGCTCGCCCAGGGTTATCAATGTTTTGCTGTTGAACTTGGGCGGCAGCAAGAGCAGCCAATCTCGCCTGTTCTTGTTGAGCGGTCATCCTTTCAATTTCCGTTTGTGCCTCCATTCTGCCAATTCGTTGTGGTTCAGGATTGATAGGTAATAACGGTTGACCAGAACTTTGAGTATGGGGCATGCACTGAATAAAAACCTGCAGTAAACAAAAACAACAACTAAAAGTAAAAGTACGAGAATCTTTGACCAAAGGGTCTAGTAATTATCACAAACTTGATTGACACTTGTATTCCCCGGCAACAGCGCCAATTTTTGATAACGCTCAATCTACAGCTCTCGTGGGAGTGTAAAGCGGTCGTTAGCAAATATAGAACCCAACATGGGTTGGGTATCGATCCCACAGGGAATAGCTTGGTCAACAAGTAAGTAACGATTACTAGACTTTTAATGCAAGTCTCGTAAAAAGGGGGATTGTAATGTGTAACCAAAATATTAAAGTAAAAACTGAAAATAGCAACGTAAAAAGAAAGAATGTTTAGTAGGTTGTAAAATAATGAGAATTGAAGAGTTGGGGTTATGTCCACCTTCTGAGTCATACGTCTCTATTGGCTATGAGTGTGTTGAATTCCGACATGCATGTGCTTATAGAGAATTGTATTTGATGGTAAATCCAGGCGTCTTTCGACCTATTCGAGGATTATTTCACTTTAACTCTTTCGAGCTTAAAGCGTGTCTAACGGTACGAATTCTCCAAGAGGTTAATCCAGTTACGGCACTAACTTTTTAATAGGGGATGGGACCCTACTACCTTGACACTATCTCTTTTCCAGACAAATAACTTTTCTTTCGAACAAGTTAAATGTTATACTGGCGTATTCTTGCGTTTGCAACCACAAAGAATTTAGATTAAGATGAAGAGAATAATGATATAAGCAGCATACGTGTCTCGAACTCACAAACTCACAGCAATAGATAGTATCTCATTCGGTTTCCATAACCCCAACAGAGAAGTTTAGTTACCCATGAATGCGAAGGAGATCACGGTTGACATTGTTATTATACCACAATATTGATTAATTTCGTGTAGCACAGGTGGTAGGCTTTTAAGCATGAATTCCTAGGCAAAGTAACGATTCTCTTGTTGCGGAATTTAAGAATAGATGAATAGAAGAAAAATAGAATTAAGGGAAGAATTCGGAATTGAGAAGTAGAAAATATTAATAGTTGAAGAATGAATATGGATCCCTAAAAATCTCTAGCATGATAGGGTATTTATAATACCCATATCCTAATCCTACTAAGCTAATGAAATACTTAACCAAATCCTACTAAGCTAATGAAATACTTAACCCAATTGTACTAGGTTAATGTAACATTATCCAAATCCAAATAGACTAATGAAATACTTAACCCAATTATACTAGGTTAATGTATTATTATCCTAATCCAAATAAGTTACTGCAAGTCCCCAAAGTCTTCAGAAATATTGTTTTAGCCCGGGACAAATTTTCCATGCATCACTTTTGGTCCTTAGGCGTCCATGCTTCCTTTTCTCCTTCCGTGAAGCATTCTTTGGCATCAAGTAATCCATAAAATGCTGAATTCTGCATCATTTACACCTGAAACTTTGCTAATCATATTCGTTAGCTCACTTACAGGAAAAAGGACTAAAATTGCATGAAATATATAATTTGTTCTCAAAATATGGCACAAATATGGGCAAAATATATTGATATAGGCGCGTAATATCGCCTATCATCAGTGCACAATAGACTCTTGTGATCGGGCCCTTTCCCAGGACCTTGCGCATAGCAGAAACTTTTGCATTGGATTGCCCTTTTTAATTTTTATTTGCTGAAAAATAAATGCAATAATTCATTTTGAGGTTCAAAAAAAGTTCTTTTTTCTTCCAATGAAGTTATTCACTTTTTATAATTTTATTTCATAGTAAATAATTTTTAATATTATACGTGCGTAGGAAATTCATATCGACCAAGATTGTGTTTACTATTTATTCATAAATATTACATGGACATGAATGACCATTTGATTCCTAAAATAAGAATGTGTTAGTGGTAACTTGTAATACTTTCTCGATCTACCGAATGGAAGAATAATAGGAAATAAGTTGGAATAATGTATCCATTTTGAAAGCCGGATTTCAAAAAAAAGAAGTGGTTCTTGATTGCTTACATATAGGTAATAGGATGTCTATAAAAAATTGATAGTAACAATTAATTTGTTAACTAAACAAAATAAAAAAAGAAAAACAAGAGTGAAGAACGAGAAGGTCTGCCCCAAAGTTTTTTTTTTTAATTTCTTATCCCACGGCTTATTACTTTTCATTTAAGAATGTGATGAATTTTGATAAGTATTTTATAAATAATACTCAAAACATGCACATATTAATACATATTAGACACTATTAATTTTGAGTAAGCATCCATAATTTGAAAAGTTTACGCTCCTCTCTTCTCTCTCTTTCTAACAAAAGTTCTCTTCATCGTCTCCAACGTCTCTTTGATGTGATTGCCATCTCCGGCAAAGAAGACGCCGGCATAGTAATATTACTGGCGGCAGGTAAGTATGCTACCTTCTCTCTCTCCCCCTCTCCTCTCCTCTGGTCTCTCTTCCTTCTACTCCTCCACTTCTGCTAGTTCAGTCCTCTCACTGGCATTTGGGTTCCCATAGTTTTCACTTCGACGCGGCGAGGTAAGAAGAAGATTTATCAGCGATTTGGGTCAGCCGACCTGAAGTGATTGCCGCCGGCGACCCTCTAATGATTTTTCGGGGACGTCATTCCGGCGAATGTCAATACCAACAGAGAAAGAAGGATCTGAGTACTGGATCCACGTTTTCTGGTGAATTCGAACCTCTGAACTTTATTTTACTGAGCTTTATTGTATTGCTCTTTTTAATATCTTCACTGTTTATAATTTATGTGGGTTAATTTATTGTGGAATATTTGTTTTGTATATCGGTGTCTAGCATCTGTTGTGCTTGAATTTTGGTTGTATTTTGTGTTTTACGTGTGCCTTTTATTATTATTGTTGTTTTATCCTGTCCTATTCTTTGGGTTGAGTAGTAGCTTAGGTGGCACATGGTGGAATAGGTTCATATTTGAGGGATCATGAGGGCTCTGTGGAGCTGGGAGAGGGATCGGGGGCTGCAGGTGGGGTAGGTCTGAGATACAGAGTACAAGTTATTAAGAAAGGGGATAAGAGAGTTGATAATTTGAGGGTCGGGTCGTGGAACATAGGAACCCTACAGGGTAAGTCTATAGAACTGGTTAAGATTCTTAAGAAGAGAAAGATTAGTATTGCGTGTGTCCAGGAGACTAAGTGGGTAGGGTCCAAAGCTAGGGATATAGATGGGTACAAGTTGTGGTATTCAGGTAGTGATAGACGTAGGAATGGCGTAGGTATCTTAGTGGACGAGGAGCTTAGGGGGCAGGTAGTAGAGGTTAAGAGAATTAGTGATAGGGTTATGACTATCAAGTTGGTCTTGAGGGGGGTTACTTTGAATAGCTGTTGTGCGTATACGCCACAGGTGAGCCTAGAAGTGGAGGAGAAGAAGAGATTTTGGGAGGTTTTCAATGAGGTGGTTAGGGGCGTGCTAAGTTCGGAGAAAATTTTCATAGGAGGGGATTTCAATGGGCATATCGAGTCATTGCCATTAAGGTACGATGATGTGTATGGAAACTTTGGGTTTGGGGTTAGGAATGATGAGGGAACTGCTCTTTTGGAGTTTGTGAGGGCCTTTGGGTTGGTGGTAGTGAATTCCTACGTTCCGAAGAAGGAAGAGCATCTGGTACTTTTTGTAGTAGGTTAGCCAAGACCCAGATTGATTTTTTACTGCTTAGGAAGGGGGATAGAATTTTGTGTAAAGATTGTAAGGTTATCCCGAGTGAGAATCTTGCGACCCAACATAGACTACTGGTGATGGACTTGGTTATCAAGAAGGGCAAGTTGAGGCGGGCTAGGAAGGGTTGACCTAGAGTTAGGTGGGGCAGTCTAACTCTGGGTAGTGCTTTGGAGATAGGGGTAAAGTTGGAGGGGATGAGGGTATGGGATAGTAGGGGGGACATGGATAGTATGTGGGATAGGGCTGCTA
This sequence comes from Capsicum baccatum var. pendulum, assembly GCA_030864225.1. Classification (NCBI taxonomy): domain Eukaryota; kingdom Viridiplantae; phylum Streptophyta; class Magnoliopsida; order Solanales; family Solanaceae; genus Capsicum; species Capsicum baccatum. The sequence goes on along the minus strand of CM061557.1, from coordinate 76,997,813 downwards.
GTTGCATCAGGAAGTCTGCTAGAGAGGTGTTGAGTGTTTAGAGAGGCGGGTTTGGCTGGTATCGTGGGTATTGGTGGTAGAATAAAGATATTAAGAAGAAGGTGGAGAAGAAGAAGGTGGCTTACGTTAAGTTGGATGAGAGTAAGGATGAAGAGGAGAAGTAGGTGAGCAGTAAAGAGTATAAGTTAGCTAAGAAGGAGGCTAAGTTAGCAGTTATGGTTGCTAAGACAGCAGCTTTTGAGAGTTTGTATAAGGGGTTAGAAGAGAAGGGCGGGGAGAAGAGGTTGTTTAGGCTTGCCAAGGTTAGAGAGCAGAAAGTTTGGGATCTGGACCAAGTAAAGTGCATTAAGGGGGAGGATGACAGAGTTTTGTGAAAGACGTCCTTATTAATAAAAGATGGCAGTCGTATTTCCATAGTCTCTTGAATGATGAGGGGAACAGAGGTGTCGTGTTAGGGGAGTTAGAGCAGTCCGAAGAGTGTCGCGACTTTGGCTTTTGTTGGAGTTTTAAGGTAGAGAAGTTCAGTGAGGCTATTCGCAAGATGCGAAGGGGCAGGGCGACGGGGCCCGATGAGATTCCAGTGGATTTTTTGAAGTTCTCTGGCCGAACTGGTTTGAGGTGGTTAACCAACTTATTTAACAATATTTTTAAGTCAGCAACGATGCTCGAGGCATGGAGATAGAGCACGATGATTCCTTTGTATAAAACAAGGGTGACATTCAGAGTTGCAACAATTACCGAGGAATTAAGTTATTGAGTCACACAATAAAGATTTGGGAGAGGGTGGTGGAGCAGAGGTTGAGGAAGATTATGTCTATTTTAGAGAATCAATTTTGTTTATGCCTGGTCACTCCACGACTGAGGAAATTCACCTAGTGCGGAGACTGGTAGAGCAGTACAAAGAGAGGCAGGGGGATCTTCACATAATGTTTATTGACTTGGAAAAAGCGTATGACAAGGTCCCTAGGGAGGTTCTTTGGAGATGTTTGGAGGCGAGAGAGGTCCCAGTGGCGTTCATCATAGAGATTAAGGACATGTATGAGGGGGCAAAGAGTCATGTAAGGACAATGAGAGGAGATTCTGAGCATTTTCCGGTCTTGACAGGGTTGCACCAGGGATCGGCTCTAAGTCTGTTTTTATTTTCCTTGGTGATGGATGTGTTGACGCGGAATATTCAAGGCGAGGTGCCTTGGTGTATGCTTTTCTCGGATGATATTATTTTGATTAAGGAGTCACGACAAGGGGTTAATGATAAGCTGGAGGTTTGGAGACAAACCCTGGAGTCTAAAGATTTTAGGTTGAGTAGGACCAAGATGGAGTACTTGGAGTGCAAGTTTAGTAAATCGAGACAAGGGGAGGTGATAGTGGAGTTGGATTCCCAGGCGGTTTGCAAGAGGGATAGTTTTAAGTATCTTGGGTCTACGATTCAGGGGAATGGAGAGATAGATGAGGATGTCTCTCACCGTATTGGGGCAAGTTGGATGAAATGGAGGCTTGCTTCGGGAATTTTATGCTATAAGAAGGTGCCTCCGAAGTTGAAAGGCAAATTTTATAGAACTGCAGTCCGGCATGCTATGTTATATGGATCGGAGTGTTGGTCGGTTAAGAATTCTCATATTCGAAAGTTGAAGGTGGCAGAAATAAGGATGTTGCATTGGATGTGTGGATTCTCGAGGGATGACAGGGTTAGAAATGAAATTATTCGGGAAAAGATGGGAGTAGTGTCAGTGGAGGATAAAATTCTAGAAGTGAGATTGAGGTAGTTTGGTCATGTGATAAGGAGGGGCGCGGATACCCTAGTTCGTAGATGTGAGAGATTGGCCTTGAAAGGTTTCAAGCGGGGTAGGGGTAGACCGAAGAAATGCTGGAGAGAAGTGATTAAGCGTCACTTGGAGTAGTTACAGCTGACTGAGGACATGAGCCTGGATAGGAAGTTATGGAGGAATAGCATTAGGATAGAGGGCTAAGGGTGTGAATGAGTCACAGTCAGTATTTAGGTTGAACTTGGTGTCCTGTGTTTTGCAATGTACAATATGTTTGTGGATGTTGTACATATGTTATTTTATCCTGTTCTATGCTTTTGTTGCTCTTTCATACTGTCTTTTGTCTTGAGCCGAGGGTCTATCGAAAACAGCCTCTCGACCTCTTTAGAGGTAGTCGTATGGACTGCGTACACTCTACCCTTCCCAGACCCCACTATGTGGGAATATACTGAGTTTGTTGTTGTTGTTGTAGACACTATTAATTTAAAAAATAAGATATTATGCTGAAACTTATTTTTATTCTTAAGGAATAATCAATAAGTTGATTGACTAAATAAATGCTTATAAATTTATAGGCAAAATGGTTTGATGGACCCTTGTACTGTGTCCGTTTTGTAATGTGGATACTGCTTCTTACATATTTGTCATCTGGACCCTTGAACCAAAAAAAAGCAACATTTTAAATCCTTTGACCATTAACCGATCTATATGGCATTAAAATAGTTGACTAGGACAAAGTTCGTGATTACACGCACGTGAAGTGCGAGTGAGGATCATTTTTTTGTTAATTTTATATTAAAATAATTTAAAAAAAAATCATCCCCCCCTCCCACCCACCCTACCAAAACCTTTCATCTTTCTTCATTCACCATTACAGCCCCCACCCTACTCTTCTTTTTCTCTGTTTTCTCTCTCAATCATTTCTCTCTTTGAATTTCTTTCTCAATTTCTCTCTACTCTCTTTCCATTCTTTTTGCGTCTTCTTCTATTTCTCTCCTTTTTTGCTCAATTTGTGTGTGTGAATCTGTGAAGAGCACTTAGTTGAGGTCTATCAATCCCAAAAGAAATTGTTCACTAATTCCAACAATTGATTGGAGAGGGTCAAAGAGGAGATCATAACGCCTCAACCAGTCCAATTAATTACAAAGAAGTTTTGAGTAATAGTACTTTCCTATTTGGTTTGGTTACAACATAGGCAATTGGTCAGATCTAAAAAAGAACTCATGAAAAGCATGTAAAGAGAAAAGATTTGTTTCACTTTTGGTTGGAGTTTCTGAAAGTGTCTTTGCAGCAGTAATGAAAAATTAATTTTCTGGTACCAGTTGTTTAATCAGGTAGTAATCAAGAACCCCTTTTCTGTTATTTTTTTGTTTATCTATTTTTTGCCTCTGATTTTTTTTATTCTTGTGGAATTGTGGGAAGAATCAAAGATAGAAACTTCAGAGAACCATGCAAGAAGTTGTGATTTTTTTTTCTTTTTCGAGTGTATGTTCTAAATTGATTATGTATTGTGTAACTGAATTGATAATATAGTGGTAACGAATGCATACCCTTTGTCCTCCCCAGACTCCACTTTGTGGGAACACACAGGGTATGTTGTTGTTGTTGTTGAAACTTAATTAATGTAATCTTTGTTGTGAAAGATCTTTGATTTCTATTACCATGCAATTGGATAGTTGAAATGTAATTTCTCTAATTTTGAAGTTTATTTTATTTTTAAAGCATTGATCTGGTCTGAGATTTCTATTTGTTGGAATGAAATGGACCCGAATAGAGTGTAAGATGTATGAATATGAATGAATTGAAAGAAAGAAAGAACACTGAGAAGCAAAGCAAAAGATAGAGAAACAAAGAAAAGCGAAAGTCAAGTGATTCAAGAAAAGTTGTCTTCACCTTTAAGAGAAAATTGATAAAAAAAATAAAAATGAAAAAATGTAATTGTTGGACTGTCTTTCTGCTTTACCTATAAACTTTTCTTGCTTCTTAGGCAAAGAAATAAGAAGATGAAGATGATGAAGGAAAAGAAGAACGAGAAGAGGGGAAAAAGAATAAGAAAAAGAAAGAAAAAAGGGAAGAGAGAGGAACAGGGGGTGGGGGTGGGAGGTGGGGGTTGGTTTCTTTAATTTATTTATTTATTTATTTTAATATTTAATATTTTTTATACTTAAAAATGACGTGGAAGATGTCGTGGCAGTTGATGTGGGGCGCGTGTGTTACACTCACCAAAAAAGTGCTTAAAATGTTGTTTTTTAGTGGATTAAGAGTCCAAATGATAAACATATAAGTAGGAGTATCTATATTACAAAACGAATATAGTACAAGGATCCATCGAGCTATTTTATCAAATTTATATAACAAAATTATCATTTCTATACAAGTATGGACTTTCGAACCCTCTTAAACCAACTTGCAACACATATGCAGATATTGAACATTTTTTAAATATGTTTTCTGTAATAACTTAATTAATAAAAATAATATTTCGTGATTTATATTTATTTTTTATCGCGCAAAGCGCGAATAAATTAATTGATTAGTAAGTAATGAAGGACTAAAAAAGGTGAGGGTTACCCTATTGATTTGAGTAACAAGAATCAATTAGAGAAAAAAAACCACGATTAATCATTTTAGCATGTCAAAAAATTCAAGACAGTAAATTATAATTTGTCAAAATGATCAGCAATATTTAAGACATGATGGACTAAAAAAAAAAAAAAAAGTGCAAACCTTCAATTCGAAGGAAAAACATCAAAGCTTGCTATTTAACGTCAACCAAAAGTCAAGTCCCCACCAAACCAGTATTTATAAAACCAAAAAAAAAAAAAAAAACTTCTTCATATTTCTTAAAATTTTACAAATGGAGTCGTCACAAGCCAATCTAACATGCCAAAATCTCCCTAGAATACTCTCCTCTTTTGTTGACACATTCGTCGATTTCTCAGCCAGTGGCGGCCTTTTTCTACCACCACCAACCCATTCATCATCAAACAACCAAACAGTATTCCCTTCTCCAACTCGTTTAATTGCTATTGGTGATCTCCATGGTGATTTCCAAAAAACTAAAGAAGCCTTCAAACTTGCTGGTTTAATTAATGAAAGTGATAAATGGTGTGGTGGGTCAACAACAGTTGTACAAATAGGTGATGTATTAGACCGTGGTGGTGAAGAATTAAAAATTCTTTATTTTCTTGAAAAGTTGAAAAGGGAAGCTTTAAAAGTAAATGGTAATGTAATTACTATGAATGGTAATCATGAGATTATGAATGTTGATTTTGATTTTAGATATGTTACTAAAGAGGGTCTTCAAGAGTTTCAAGATTGGGCTATGTGGTATTGTGTTGGTAATCATATGAAAATGTTGTGTGATGGTGTTAGTGTTGTTCAAGATTTGTTTGATGGGATACCCTTTGAATTTCGTGGCGTTAAGCCGGATGTTTTTGATGGGATTAGAACGCGTATAGCAGCGTTAAGGCCGAAAGGGCCGATTGCTGAGAGGTTTTTAGCAAAGAATCAGACGGTTATTGTGGTTGGTGATTCGGTGTTTGTGCACGGTGGGCTATTGGTTAAACATGTGGAGTATGGATTTGAGAATGTGAATGAGGAAGTGAAGGATTGGATTTGTGGATTGAAGGGAAGAGTTTCGAGGGATTTGGTTAGAGGAAGGGATTCTGTTGTTTGGTTGAGGAAGTTTTCGAATGAGTTGGAGAAGGATTGTGATTGTTCTACTCTTGAACATGTGCTTGCTACGATTCCTGGAGCTAAGAGGATGATAATGGGACATACAATTCAAGAAAGTGGGATTAATGGAGTTTGTGGTAACAAAGCTATAAGGATTGATGTAGGAATGTCAAAGGGATGTACTAATGGATTGCCTGAGGTTTTAGAGATTGATAGGGATAAAGGATTGAGAATTTTGACGTCGAATCCACTGTATCAAAATGGAAAGGAGGGTTCTTTGGATGCTAAACCTAAGGATGGTCTTGGTTTGGTGCTCCCTGAACTAGGACCAAAGCAAGTTGAGGTGGAGGCGTAATTGGGTGATTGAACTCACAATGATCTAATCTTTTTTTCGACATTCTTGGGGATTGTATTTCTCCGTTGTTGGTATGATTCTTCTATTGCTCTTATACTAGACCATTGTGTGGTGATGAGAAAAGTATTGTTTTAAACTGATGTATGGTTAAGATATTGTGAATTTTATTAGCTATTAGCTCTATTGAAAAATTGGTGTACTGAGATATTAGTGATTACTCAGTTTGCTCTTTTTTATTCTTTGTTATGTGTTTCAGTATTACTGTCGTTTCATTTCTACTAGATAGGCCCCCATGTGCTCCTATAAATGACAGTTTAATTCTTTTGCTGAATTGTTGAATCTGAAGTAGAGAACTGGTTCCTTTAATTGGAGTCCTTGGTTAGGTTGCATGTATTGGCGAACACTTTATCTTGATTACTAGCCATCCATCTGGAAAATGAGTATCTATTACAAAGTGACATGAAGGGTGCTTTTGTTGGATGTTAGATCGATAATCTTTTAGAGATTTTGTTTTTGGATGAGCAACGATTTTGTAATGTTTTCTGCTCTTTAAAGGTTCATTGTTGGATCTCTCGAAGGTGTATTATTTCTGAAAAGAACAACGCTGGAGTTTCCTATATTTTGTAGAACACATTTTCTTGGCAGATGCTTTCTTGCTGTTGTGACCGTTCTTAGCATTCTCTTCTTCTTGAAGCTCTGAAGTAAAAATTATTTCTTAGATGTTCTGGTCCACTTATATCAAGCTCTGGTAATTACAGGGGACAAGTAGATTAAATCACTATAGAGCTGTGTCACCTTCCACCCATCGCATGGTAACGATGCAATAAGTTGCTCTGTCTGTTCTTGCTGGAGACACTTGAATTGCTTAAAATTTTGTTGTTTGTTCTGTAACCTTTTCCTCAAGGCTTTCAATATCTGGGCCAACCTTATCGAGGCCATGTATATGCAGATTGGCAGTGAACCAGGCTTCTCGTAGTATAATATTGGTTTCATGATGGGTCGGAATTAGCTTTTAGAAGAAACTATGAAACTGGGGAGTTAGAGGCGTGGGTAAACTTCTGACTGTAAATTAGGGCTTAGAATTAACCAGGGAGAACCAGATAGGTATAAAGAGATGGAGGCACTGAAGGATTTACTCTGTAAATTCTGGTTACAAAATGTTGACCTTAAGTCGGAATGGCTCAACAAAATGGGCTTGGAGATAATCTGGGAAAACGGGCACCCCATAAAGTAGCCAGATTTTGTTGGATTACCGCACATGAAGCTTATCTAACACAGTCAAAATTGCAGAGAAGGGGGATGCTGTGCTGCAGGTGTTTCATGTGTGAAGTGAAAGAGGTCAGTTAGATGTTTCTAAACTGCTAGGCAGCAAAGAAGCTGTGGGGGTATGTTTCTTAGTTTATATAACTTCCATGTGGATATAATCCAATAACAGTGAAAAAGCTTCTATGGAGCTGAACCGGAAGGATAGTAAGAGAAGAAGACAGGAAGGTTTTTTTGCTAATTGACTGGAGAGGGAAGGGACGTAGGTGACACACATTTGGTTACTGGGTTAAAGATGGTGATTGGTGGTAATGAACATCTTTTGAATTGACACTACATTGGTGTATACCTTCGGTGATGCTTGCAATGTACGACAAATATTTCACGAGGTTTAGATTAATATCAATGGATCCTTCTATCAATCATTCATTGAATGACAAGTAACTAGAAGTGGCGAAGACAGACGATTTAAATAAACGGAAAATCAAAAGAAAACGGTATCGAGAGTGACTGAAACTCGTGTATGGTTAACCTGTGCATGGTTGGATGGACTGGGAGAGCACATTTAATGTCAACTTTGTTTCAGAAATGTATACCCATACATTGTCTATGCATTAGAAACACTTTGATTTTCTGTTGGCATGCACCACAAGGAATGCATGTTTTTGCAGCAGTTCTGCCAACACTTCCTAGTGGAGATTACTCTATGCCAATTTTCCCCCTTCATTAGCAACTCAATGAACTTGAGAGTGGATGCACCAGAATCAATCTCAAGAAAATGTTAAAATAGTGATGATTCAATTACACTGACGGTGTGTTTGGTATGAAGGAAAATGTTTTCCATGAAAAATATTTTCCTAGAAAATGTTTTTCCGGAAAACAAGTTGATTTCTTACTTGTTTTCTTATGTTTGGTTGGTGGATGGAAAATATTTTCTAGTATTTGGTTGGTGAATGAAAAAATATTTTTCAAAAAATACATTTTAGTGTTTAGCTAAAGCGTAAAAATACATTTTAGAATCCTTTTTTAAAATATAAATTAAAAAAAATTAGATTCTTTTTTGGGAAAGGGGTTGGTAGGCAGGGAGAGGGGTAGTAGGAGTTGGGGGTCAGGGTAGGGGAGTGAAGGGGAAGGGATAAGAAAAAAATTGAAATTTTTTTAAAAATAAATTTAATTTTTTTTTTTGAGGTTGGGGTGGGGGTGGGGGGATGGGAGAGGGGGCTGGTAAAGGGGGAGGGAGGGTAGGGGTGTGGGGTAAGAGATAAGTTTGAATTTTTTAATAAAATGTAAATATTGTTTTTGGAAGGGGGTTGGTAGGGGTGTTCCCATATCTCCCTCTCCCAGATCTCCCTCTCCCAGATCTCCCCCTCTCTCTCTCCCTCTCCCTCTCTCCCAGATCTCCCTCGCTCTCTCTCTCCCTCGGCGGATTTAGGGTCCCGGCCGACTAGATTTCCAGCAACAGACGGCTCGATCTAAGGTTCCGGCCGGCTCGACTTCCAGCTCGATTCAGGGTTCCGGTCGGCGCACTCCGGTGAAGCGACATACCGGAGACGTACGTACCAACAGCCCTTTGACAGACCCAGCAGTTAGCAATCCCCCTCCTTACGCCGGCGGCCCAGCTCCGGTCAGAAGCAACCGATTCCGGCGGGGGCATCCGAAGGTTACACGGTCTCCGAGTGTACAGTATCGGCTCGGACTTCGGTGGCACACTGGCGAAGCCCTGACGATAATACCTCGGTGATCAGTTTCTGTTTCTGCATCATTTTGCGGGGATCAAACATACCGCGCAGGAAAGGAGTACTTGGTCTACAAGCGTAAACCGGTAACTTCTAATCTTTGTTATTTCATTATTTCATATTTCATTCTTTGTACTATTCCAGTATTATCTGCTGTATATTGACTTGCGTCTGATTTGTCGATATTGCCTGTTGTTGTTTCTTGCACTGCTTGTTGTTGGGTTATCTTGACTTGGTGTTTGCTCTCTATTTGAGTCTAGTTTTGTTGCGTGATTATTCCGTCGTATTTAGGTGTGCCTTGTATTTTTTGCGGATGCTTTGTTACTATCATTGTTTATATTTCCTTGTATTTCCTGGTAGTACTAGCTGTGGGCGTTGATGGTTGGATAGGGTCATGTCCGAGGGGGTTGGGGCGGGAGGCTGTTGTGGGGGCGGGGGAAGAGGAAAGGGCGGGAGGGGGAGGGAGGCCAAGGTGTGACCTCAGGGGTGGTCGAGGAAGACATGTGGATAGTGATGGTAGGCTGAGGGTGGGGACTTGGAATATAGGGACTCTTCAGGGTAAGTCCATAGAGCTTGTGAAGATTCTTAGGAAGAGGAAGATGAATATCGCGTGTATTCAAGAGACCAAATGGGTAGGGTCTAAGGCTAGGGATGTGGATGGTTACAAGCTATGGTACTCTGGGAGCGAGAGGCGTAGGAATGGAGTTGGCATCTTAGTAGATGAAGAGCTTAGAGGCCAGGTAGTAGAGGTGAAGAGGATCAACGATAGGTTGATGACTATTAAGTTGGTCATTCGGGGGTTTACCCTGAATGTCCGAGGGGGTTGGGGCGGGAGGCTGTTGTGGGGGCGGGGGAAGAGGAAAGGGCGGGAGGGGGAGGGAGGCCAAGGTGTGACCTCAGGGGTGGTCGAGGAAGACATGTGGATAGTGGATGGTAGGCTGAGGGTGGGGACTTGGAATATAAGGACTCTTCAGGGTAAGTCCATAGAGCTATTGGTGGAGGATGGTCACATTAAGAGTAGATGGCAGTCGTACTTTCATAGGCTCTTGAATGACGAAGGGGATAGAGCTATTGTGTTAGGGGAACTGGATCACTCAGAGGAGGGTCGGGATTTTGGTTATTGTAGACGTTTTAAGGTAGAGGAGGTTAGAGAGGCTGTTCGCAGGATGCGGAGGGGTAGGGCGACGGGGCTGGATGAGATACCGGTGGAGTTTTGGAAGTTCGTTGGAGAGGCTGGTGTAAGGTGGTTGACTGGATTGTTTAACGAAATCTTCAAGACGGCAAAGATGCCCGAGGCATGGAGGTGGAGTACCATGATCCCTCTCTATAAGAACAAGGGTGACATCCAGAGTTGCAATAACTATAGGGGGATTAAGTTATTGAGTCACTCTATGAAGATTTGGGAGAGAGTGGTCGAGGTGAGGCTGAGACGGATAGTGTCTATTTCGAAAAACCAGTTTGGATTTATGCCTGGCCGCTCGACGACAGAGGCAATTCACCTGGTACGGAGGTTGGTGGAACAGTATAGGGAAAGGAAGAAGGACCTGCACATGGTGTTTATCGACCTGGAGAAGGCATACGACAAAGTCCCCATGGAGGTGCTATGGAGATGCTTGGAGGTGAGTGGAGTCCCGCACGCATATATCAGAGCAATTAAGGATATGTATGATGGAGCGAAAACTCAGGTGAGAACGCCGGGAGGAGACTCAGAGCATTTCACTGTCTTGACAGGATTGCATCAGGGATCTACTCTTAGCCCTTTTTTGTTTGCTTTGGTGATGGATGTGTTGACGCGGCGTATTCTAGGGGAGGTGCCTTGGTGTATGCTTTTTGCAGACGATGTAGTTCTGATTGACGAGACTCGAGGGGGTGTGAATGACAAACTAGAGGTGTGGAGACAAACTCTTGAGTCTAAAGGGTTCAAGTTGAGCAGGAGCAAGACAGGGTATTTGGAATGCAAGTTTAATGAAGTGAGGCTGGAGAATGAGGTGGTAGTGAAGCTGGAATCACAGAAGGTATGCAAGAGGGATAGTTTCAAGTATCTCGGGTCCGTGATCCAGGGTAACGGTGAGATTGACGAGGATGTCTCGCATCGTATTGGGGCGGGATGGATGAAGTGGAAGCTTGCGTCGGGGGTGTTGTGTGATAAAAAGGTGTCGCCCAAGCTTAAAGGCAAATTCTACAGAGTGGTAGTCCGTCCGGCCATGTTGTATGGTGCGGAGTGTTGGCCAGTTAAGAACTCCCACATCCAAAAAATGAAGGTGGCGGAAATGCGGATGTTGCGCTGGATGTGTGGGCTGACTAGAGGGGATAGAGTCAGGAATGAGACTATCAGGGAGAAGGTTGGTGTGACTCCAGTGGAGTGCAAGATGCGGGAAGTTCGATTGAGATGGTTCGGACACGTGAAGAGGGGGGGTATGGATGCCCCGGTTCGTAGGTGTGAGAGGCTAGCGTGGGATGGTTTTAGGCGGGGTAGGGGTAGGCCGAAAAAGTACTGGGGTGAGGTGATTAGGCGGGACATAGAGCAGTTACAGCTCACCGAGGACATGACCCTAGATAGGAAGGTATGGAGGTCGCGAATTAGGGCAGAAGACTGGGGCCAATTTGGGTCGCTAATGTAGGGAATTACTTGGTGGGGGTAATATTTCTTGTTATGATTTCGTGTTCCAGGTTTTATTACGAATCTGGGTGCTTGCCTCTGTTTTCTATTACTTATGGGTGTCGTATTTATGTTATGTTATGAAATCCTATTCTGTGCTTTACTATGTATTTGTGTGGTGTCTCGTGTCTTGACCCGGGGGTCTATCGGAAACAACCTTTCTACTTCTTTAGAGGTAGAGGTATGGACTGTGTATATCTTACCCCCCCAGACCCCACTAGGTGGGAATACACTGGGTTTGTTGGTGGTGGTGGTGGTGGTTGGTAGGGGTGGGGTGGGGGTAGGGGGTGGACTAAGAAAAAAATTTGAAATACTTTTTAAAACAATTGAATTTTGGGGGGTGGGGGCGTGGGGTAGGGGTAGGGGTAGGGGTGGTGTCCGGGTGATAGGGTATCAGGGACGGGGTAGATGATTTTGAGAATTGTATAAACATTTCAACTTTAAAGTGAAGTTGTAAGAGAGTTTTGAAAAATGTTTTCGTTACTTTTTGAAGGGAAGTCATTTTCCTTAGATTTAAGGAAAATAAGTTGGTTTGGAAAACATTTTCCAAAACATATAAGCTAACCAAACATAAGACAACTGGAAAACATTTTTCAGTTCGTCCTACCAAACACACCCTAAGACAGTTAAAAATTTTGTAAAATTTACGATAAGAGTGCACACCATGACACTTTCTACATTTCACTAATGAGTTTATTGAAAGGCGACACAATTACTTGAACTCTCTATGATGAAATAGACTTGTTTGAATGCTTTCTTGGAGTTGATTGTTTTGAATATCAATCACTTGCAAGCAAGGTAAGTAGACAAGCCTTTAAGGGATGTCCCTATGAAAGTTCTTGTTCCCAAGATTGGGCTCTCTGAGAAAAGCAGATTGCCCAAAGATGGGGAAATTGTGCTTTGGAGTTGCAAATTAGGAAGAGTGAAGGCCATAACCCTTTGTTTATTTGTACTCCAGGTGACACCAAACAAGAGCAAAAAAGAAGTATTTTCGGATCTGCTTTTTATATATTTTTATTGGGATCTTATTCTATTTGAGTGAATTGAGAAATGGGTTTGATTGTTGATATATATGAGATATTGCATTTTCTGGATAATTCAAATCAAAGCAATTGGACATCTAACTTGGATCTTTATGACATACTGATCAGTGGATGCACTTTTGTCATGTATTATGTTCGTCACACGAAATAGATACTCCATTATATTCATAGAATATAAGTAGCCAAAAAAGGTGTTGGACTTGTAAGAAGTCTTTGAAAAGATAGTAGAACTTGGATTGTTTCCACAAAGAAGAGAAATCATCATGCACAAAGGACTGAAAGTTCTGAACAATGTAAAATTTCATGAACTTTACAGCTATAGCTGCATTGCACCTCAAAAAATACTGCACTAACAATTCACACTATACTTTTTGTTCGAAAAACTCGTACACTATTATAAAATTTGAAAGTTAAAGGTAAAATAAAGGGACTTTGAATTAAAAGGGACAAACAAATTTCTCAATTAAGTGAGGGTTCTTCAAGTTTTAATAATTAGGTTATAGGGACAAAAAAAAATTCAGTTTTTTTTAGTATTTTCGCTCCAACAACTAAAGAGGTTGTCTCAACAACTATAGAAGTTATCTCAACAACTATCAAAGTTGTTCGATAACTTTGCAAAATTGTTCGACAATTTTGCAAAGTTGTTGGACAATTGTGCAAGTTGTTGGACAACTTTAATAGTTGTTGAGACAACTAATGCAGTTGTCGAACAATTATTCTAATTGTTTAAGTGACTTTATTTCTTTTAACTTAATAATATTGTGGGATCCACTTGTCCCTTTTTTTAATTAAAGACTTAAGAGGAGGGTCTATGAGCTCATTTTTCTATAAAATCAACCTCTGAAAACTATTTCAATACTCATTAATGGAAAACAATACTCATGGATATATATCTATAATCTATATTTATATCTATAATATATAATATATAATATATTAAAAGTGTGAAAGACCTTAAAAATATTGTTTGAACTTTTTGTCCTTCATCAAAAGTTTTTGCTTTAGAATAAATTATCGTTTCACTATTTTTTTCTAATGTTTATAAGTGATGAAAATTAATTTAATATATTTATGGTAAAAACCTTTTCTTATTAGAAATCATTATAATTAATGATAACTAATAATTTTTTCATTTATTTAAGAATTCTAAATCAACTAAATTTGATTTTAAGAAGATTTGAAAAATCTAGAAATAAATATAAAAGCGTTAGAATAAGAATAATTTAATAAGTACCAAATTTTTATAAGTTTTACGTAATAAGAATGTAATCAATGATTTTATAAATATTTGACTTTAAAAACAAGAACATATTTTAAATATAGAATATATAAAAATGAAAAATAATTGCACCACAAATATGATTTAAATTGATGCGTCTCTCTTAACCTCTAGCGGCAAGGGAAAGGGGTATGCATGACAAATGCAAAAGTGATGATATATTAAAGTGTGAAGGATATTTTAAAAGTGATTTGAATTTTTTACACTTCATTAAAAATCTCCGTAATAGACAAATAATTTAATTTTATTTCACTATTTTATCTAATATTTAAGAGTTGAAAATTAATAAATATATTTATGGTAAAACATTTTCTTATTAGAAGTCATCATAATTAATGACAACTAATATTTTTTTTATTAATTTAATTATTCTAAATCAACTAAATTTGATTTTAAGAAGATTTGAAAAATCTGAAAATAAATATAAAAACGTTAGAATAAGAAAAATTTAATAAGTATCAAATTTTTATAAGTTTTATGGAATAAGAATGCAATCAATGATTTTGTAAAGATTTGACTATAAAAATAAAAAATATTTTAAATATAGAATAAAAAGAAATAATCATACCACAAATATGGTTCAAATTAATGTGTCTCTCATAGTCTCTAGCAGCAAGAGAAAGGGGTACGCATGGCAAACACAAAAGTGATATATATTAAAGTGTGGACGATATTTTAAAAGTTATTTGAACTTTTTACACTTCATTAAAAATATCCGCAATAAATAAAATAATTTAATTTTAAATAATCATACGATACACGTGCGGTTAAACTAGTGTGTATGTGTGTGTGTATATATATATATATGAGTCAAGTGGCAAGCTACTGAGAAGCCACATGACAGATTTTAGGACAAAGTTTAATGGCATTGTAATAAATTTTTTGAATTTATAGATTAGAAATATTTGAATTTAAAAATACATTATCCTTTAAAAAAATAGCTTAAATATAAATTATCCTATAATAATAATAATAATTATTATTATTATTATTAATTATTATTATTATTATTATTATTATTATTATTATTACGTCTAAATAATATATATTTGAAGTGTGTATCCAAACATTATCCTTACTTGCAATATTATTATTATTAGTTTAATCGCACGTGCTTCGTATGTGTAATTTTTGATTATTTAAAATTAGATAATTTTGTCTATTGAGAAAGCTTATATAGATACTTATATACTCCTTCCGTTTCAAAAAGAATGACTTACTTTTCTTTTTAGTCCGTTTAAAAAAGAATGACCCCTTTCCTTTTTTGGTAATACTTTAATTTCAACTTTTCACATGACATGTTTAAGATCACAAGATTAAAGGGCATTTTGGTACATTTGACACAAATTTAATTGAAAGCCACAAGATTCAAAAGTCTTCTTTATTTTCTTAAACTTTGTGCCAAGTCAAAATAGGTCATTCTTTTTTAAACGGAGGGAGTATAACTTACAAAAAGTTAAATAGTAATATACTCAAAATAGAGTAGATTATAATTTTTTATAAAGATATCTAATTATAATAACAATGATTGCTTACAAAATTTATGCAAAAAAAAAATTAGATTAAAATTGAAAAGCACAGTAAAATTAAAACCTTATCAATTACATGGACATAAGATGATAAAAGAAATATTCCTAGAAAAAAATGCAATATTATCGAAGACAAAAATAATTGAGAGAATAATACCTTAATGTCTTTTAATTTTACTAAATTTTTTAACATCTTCTCTATATGACACCACACCATAAAGTTAATACTCTAAATTTGTAATGAAGAATGTTGATTATCGGCCTTTTATATATAAGTGTTCGGATCCTCCTCTTTACGCAACCAAATTTTCACATTCATATCTCAAATCTATATAGTCAAATTTTTTAATTAGATATTTGAATTATGTTTAATCGAATTCTTACACCGATATTTATATTTGGCTCCATATCATCAAATCTTTAAATTTAGATTATGAAGATCAAATATCCACATGCGATTACAAGCAACCAAGACATTCACATATAAACTAAAACCAACCCAATCAAACCCAACCTTCGATAAAGGAGGTTACTACGCTCAATGTGATATTGGTGAAAATTACTGTACTAGTTCTTTAACATAAATAACAATTAACATGTCTCACTTACCAATAATATGAATTCCAATACTTGTTGAACTGTACATAAAAGATACGATATTACCAAAAACATGATTCATATATAAAAAAGAATTTAACCTCCTATTCTAATTTGTGACCTCTATACTCTTTTTCAAAAAAAAAAAAAAACTTGGACTTGGAGCCTTTTTTATGCCACGATAAAAAAATTATGTCACGATTACACAAAGAAAGTAAAAGAAAAAAAAAGAGCAATAAACCATTGGTTTTTGAAAACTTCATTCGGCGGCAGCATGCTTATCCAATTTTTTGATTAGAAACTTTCAACTGAAATAGAAACACAAGAAATTATCAAAAGAGAGAATCAATGTCAATTGTTGATTATTATTCTTCATATATAATCTTTAAAGGTATGATTTAAAAGAAATAAATAAAAACAAAAGTGATGATGACAATGACAGAAAGAAAACACGTGAATTAAAACTAAAATAAAAAGTAAAAGTACAATATAAGAATTTGTTTCGTATAAATTTTGATCCAAAATATTACTTAAATAAGATTGTAGAGAATATTTTTTATATAAGGCAAAGTTCTAATTGTTTTAGAAGTACTAAATATTACCTACATTAAATAATCAAAATCAACAAATTAAATCCTAAAACTCATGCGTAGGAACAATAAATTAAATTTATTCTATTTATCAAGTTTTTCTTTTTAAAATCATATAATTAATTATTAAGTTTTCCGAGTCCGTTTTTTTTTACGTGAACAATGGTTTCTTCCTTTTTTAACTTTGACTTGTCCTACTTTTTTTTCTTTGATTTTTCATTCGATGTCCGATACTCGCATTGGAGCCTGACTAATTCAGATTCACGCCGGATAGGACCCCATTCGGGGGGTAGCGCTCCTGATGTTAGGCGTATTTACACGCCTAAAGTACCTTAATTCACCCATATTTTAGCTAAGTTTTAAGGACAAAATATATAATTCCTGCACTTTTAGTCCATTTTCCTATAAGTGAGCTAACCAACGTGATTAGCAAGTTTTCAGGTATAAATGATGAAGATTTCAGCATTTTATGGACTGGTTGACGCCAAAGGAAGCTTCACGTAAGAAGGAAGGCAGCTTTTGGAAGCTTGTGGACTGAAAGTAATGCATGGAGAACTTGTTCTAAAGACTTGGGGATCAACAGTAGCTTAGTAGGATTAGGACAAGTATGCAGTAACCCAGTAGGACTAGGACAAGGATAAAAACCCTATTTCAATAGGACTAGGATATAGATGTTACATAAACCCTATTTTGCTGAAACTTTTCAGCATTCTCTTCTTATCCCCCTTTCTATTCTTTCCCTTCTTCAAAAATTTGTTGTTGACATTATTCTTCATCTATTCGACTTTTAATTTTCACGACAAGGGAAACGCTACTAGCAAGGAAATCACACCACAAGTGGCACCAAAACATACTTCACGTGAGATTGATATTATTTTGGTATGATGATAATGTCTATTGTGTTTTCCGTTGCACTCATGAGTAGCTAAAATTCTCTGTTAGGGTTATGGAAGCCTTATGATATACTATCTATTGCTATGAGTTTGTGAATTCTTGATACGTATGCTGCTTATATCATTACTCTCTTCATCTTAATTGAATTCTTGTGGTTTCTAACATATAGAATACGCCAGTATAGCATTAACTTGTTCGAAAGAAAAGTTACATGTCTGGAAAAGAGAGAATGACAAGGAAATAGGGCTACTAACCCCTGTTTAAAAGTTAGTGTCGTAACTGGATTAACCTCTTGGAGAATTCGTACCATTAGATACGCTTTAAGCTCGAAAGAGTTAAAGTGAGATAATCTGTGATGGTCGAAAGACGCTAGGATTTACCATAGAATACGGATCTCTATAAG
Source organism: Capsicum baccatum var. pendulum (assembly GCA_030864225.1). NCBI lineage: Eukaryota > Viridiplantae > Streptophyta > Magnoliopsida > Solanales > Solanaceae > Capsicum > Capsicum baccatum. The sequence continues at coordinate 76,980,024 of CM061557.1, read as the reverse complement.
CGCATGCATGTCGGAATTCCTCATAACTCATAGCCAATAGATACGTAGAACTCATAAGGTGGACATAACCCTAACTTAAAATTCTCATTGATTAAAACCTACTAAACATTCTGATTTTCTTTGGTACTTTGATACTTTTAATTCACGCTAAAATTAAATCCCCCCTTTTCGTAGAATTTTCGATCAACAGTCTACTAATCGTTGCTTACTTAGTGACCAAGTATTCCCTGTGGGATTCGATACCCAACCCAGTTGGGTTCTATATTTGACAACGATCGCTTACACTCTTACGAGAGCTGTAGTTTGAGCGTTATGAAATTTTGGCGCCGTTGCCGGGGAATACGGTTGTCAACTAAGTTTGTGATAATTACTAGACCCTTTGGTCAAAGATTCTCAGATTTTACTTTTAGTTGTTGTTTTTGTTTTAATCAGGTTTTGTTCAGTACATGCCCCATACTCAAAGTTCGGGACAACCATTATTACCCATAAATCCTGAACCACATCGTATTGGCTGAATGGAGGCGCAACGTGACATTGAAAGAAGGGCTGCTCAACAGGAGCAGGCTAGACTAGCTGCGTTGGCCGCTGCCGAAGTACATCAACAGAATATTGATAACCCTGGGCGAGCAACAAATCCTGACGATGAGGACCTAGGTGATGACGAGTTACTAAACCCTAGGCGTGATGCTGAGGTGGCGACACCTGCTAACAGAAGAGATCGTCAAGCTAGATTTAGACCTGAATGTCGAGTTATGCAGATCCCTTTCGATGATGATGATGACGACCTGGACGGAGCTGGTGCCACAGGAGCTATTGTTCCTCTGCCCTTGACACCTGGAGCCAAGTTCAATATCACCAGCACCATGATTCAGTTGTTGAAGCTAAAGGGATTATTTGGTGGACTTGCAGGTGATGATTCGAATATGCATCTGATCAACTTTATCTCTACATGCAAGTCATTCGACAATCCAGGCGTTGGACAGAATACAATTCGGTTGCGCTTATTTCCATTGTCTCTATCTGGAGAGGTAACTCTATGGTTGAATGGGCTGACTCCTGATTCTATTACTAATTGGAGGCAATTGAAAGACGCTTTCCTAGAAAGATTTTATCTGACATCCAAGAGAGCACAGTTGAGAGATGAGATCAGTAATTTTTGACAGCTTTCAACTGAAGCTCTCCACGAAACATGGGAGAGGTTCAAGATGAAGCTTATGAGGTGCCCAAATCACCATATGACCAATGTCCACTTGATGGAGATATTATACAGGGCTTTGAATTTGGTGACTAAGCCAGTGGTTGATAATGCTGCGGGTGGTTCATTCATGGACCTTACTTTTAATGAGGCAAGTGGTATGCTAGATCGTATGACAAAGCAGAGTAGAGCTTGGCATACCAGGGATTCTGAGGTAGCAAGCTCTACTGTATCTTTTGGCATGATTGCAGAACAAAGGCGAAGAGAAGAGGAACGTGACCAAGATATGGCACACATGAAAACGCAGATGGATCTTCTTACCAAGCATTTATTATCAGGGAAGATCGAAAAGGTCAAAGCGGTTGCGTCAAAAGGAAGAGATGAATCCGATTCTGAGAAAGAAGCTAACTACTTGAATAATCAGGGGGGTTTCTGAGGCAATGCCCAAGGAAACCAAGGTTGGAACTATTATGATAACTCTGGAAACAAGGACCGTGATCAAGGTAGTTGGAAGAATAAGACGGACAGGAGTGGTTTATATGTTCCTCCTGGAAGGCGTGACGCCGCTGCATCTGGCTCTGGGAAGATGTCCATGGAAGATATGATGGCCAAGCTGTTGAAAGGAGTGGAAGCAACCAACACGGGAGTAACTGAGGTAGTAAATGATTTGTCCTCAATGAAGCAATTAGTTGACTCGCATTCCACTGCAATAAAACAGCTGGAACAACAACTGAGTCAACTATCAGCGACATTCAACCAAAGAAAGGCTGGAACTCTACCTAGCAACACAGTACAAAATCCGAGGAATCATGGATCGTGTATGGCTATTACTACCCGAAGTGGTAAAGTGTTAGACAATTCGTCTAAAGGCAAGCAGGTGGTTGATGATATAGCGGATAATGTTATTGATGCAGATTGTGATGATTTTGTAGAAGCTGAAAATCTGAATAAGAGCGTTCATGAGAAAACTATTCCCCTTCCACCACCACCTTTTCCGCAGAGACTGAAGAAGACGGCGGATGATACAAGGTTCAGTAAATTCATGACAATGTTGAAGCAACTGACTATTAATGTTTCTTTGGTGAAGGCGCTAGAACAGATGCCTGGGTACGCTAAATTCATGAAGGACCTTTTAACAAAGAAGCGGGCAGTAAGCTATGAGCCGGAAGATAATATTCATCATTGCAGTGCAATTGCCACAAGGTCCTTAGTACAGAAAAAGGCAGACCCTGGTGCTTTCACTATTCTTTGCACGGTTGGATCTATGAATTTTGCTAAGGCATTGTGCGATTTGGGAGCAAGCATCAATTTGATGCCACTATCTGTCTACAGAAAGTTGGGGTTGGGCGACCCTACACCAACCAATATGCGGCTCATGATGGCAGATAGGTCGGTAAAACGACCTGTTGGTATCTTAAATGATGTGTTGGTGAAGGTTTCCACCTTCATTTTTCCTACAGACTTTGTCATTTTGGATTGCGAGGTGGATTCTGAAGTTCCTATAATCTTGGGACGCCCTTTCCTCACAACTGAAAGTGTGCTTATTGACATGAGAGCTAATGAGCTTTTATTTTGGTTGAATGACGAAGTGGTCTATTTTGATGTATGCAAAGCAATGAAGCAGCCCGAAGATATGGATGTGTTCTCTGTAGCTAAAGTTAATTATAAGGATGACAAAGAATTATCGGTAGAAAAGCAGCTTACTAAGGAGTCACTATCTGATGAGATGCTGAATTTTGAGCGTGAGGAGGCTCAAGAACATGAAGAAACTATGTGTGCTCTAACAGAAATAGGGTCCTATTCTCATACTCCTAAGCAGCCGGACCTTGATCTTAAGAATCAACCATCACCAATAGCAAAGACTTCCATTGAAGAGCCCCCAGTGCTACAATCGAAAGATCTCCCCAATTATCTAAGGTATGTGTTCTTAGGAAGTGGAAATACACTTCCTGTGAGTGTGGCGGATGATTTAAGTGAACAGCACGTAGAGGCTCTCATCTCTGCTCTGAAGAGATACAAGAGAGCTATGGGTTAGACTATTGATGATATAATTGGTATCCCGCCTGGGATATGTATGCACAAGGGTTATCTCGAAGAAGATTGCATGCCTACAAGTAAGCCTCATTGTCATCTGAATCCATTCAGAAAACGATCCACCATCTATCTCGATGAAGTCTAAGTAATCGAGATAGCTATGTCATGCCGCGACAATAAATTAAGCGCTTGATGGGAGGCAACCCATCGTTTTTAATTGTTTTTGTTGTTTTTGTTTTCCTAGGATTTTGTCGAGCCACGACCAAAACTAAGGCGCTTGATGGGAGGCAACCCATCGTTCTAATCGTTTTTGTTGTTTTTGAGTAAGTGTAGGTACAAGAGGTGTAAAGGAGGAGATTGGTTTCAAATTTTGATTTGGAAACGGTTCATGTTGAAGGTGGTAAGTTAGGAATGAAGAAGAAAAGGCTATGGGTTAGGCAAGGCCTATGTAAATCTAGGCAACGAACAAGGCATGGCCTATGCTATGGCCTAAGCTCTCAGAATCTAGAATGCCATAGCATAGGCGCCGCCTATGCCCAACAATGCTATAGCATAGGCGCCGCCTATGCAAAAGCCTTTGGTCTTGGATTCTACAATGCCATGGCATAGGCGCCGCCTATGCCCAACAATGCCATAGCATAGGCACCGCCTATGCTCAATAAGTCTTTGCAAAAGGCGCCGCCTATGCTCAACAAGGCTTTGCATAGGCAAAGCATTAGGCGCCGCCTATGCTCACTTTTGGTCTCCAAATCCGATTCCAAATGGGTCAAAACCTGACCCAAGATTTTCCTATAAATAGAACCTTAGTCTTAAAACAAAAACTCATTGCAAATCCAACCTAAGCGCCGCCTACCATTCCAAATTCTCTCAAAAAATTTCTTTTTGCTCTTTTAACTTTGCAAGAACATCTTCCAAGTCCATCAACCAAGTAAGTACTTCTTTGATCTTCTTTTATATTCTGTAGTCATTACAATACTACGCCTATAATGATTCGTTAAATCTTTAAGTAGTCTTGGTGATTCAAATATGTTGATTTGTTGTGATACAACTAAGTGAGTGAAAGGATACGTAAGGATGGTCTTGACTTGTTTCCAACTTGTATTTGATTTTGATACACTGTCATACTTTTGCGGAATAGACATGGTCAAGTAAATTGCATAATCTTGTAACTTGAAAGCTTTCATGTTTGAATGACTTGTTCATTGAGATGAAAAATCATGGTTAACTACAAACATGAGATGTTGATTATTTCTATGCCATAACTTGATACAATCTCTATGTAGTAGTCTTGTTCAAAAGGGTACATCAATCCAAACATGAAAGTATTGTCAAGATTACATGAGATAGAATCGAAAAGGATAGTTAAGATGACTAGAAAAGTATGACTGCACTGATTATATTGTTGGAACGTACCACCTAAACGTATATCGATGAAGTCTGAGTAATCGACAACGTTCACTTAATTAGTTTATACCAACAAATTAAGTGTGGGGTGGTGCCATTACTGTTTGTTTTCCGATTACAGTGAATCTTCTGAGATGAAGCTAACATGACTCTATTAGGAGCTCAGGTAGAATGGCCCCAAAAGGACGACAAGGAAAACAAAAAGTGTCCACTTCACAGAAAGGTCAGAAAAGGGGAAGAAAAGAGCAAGTTGAATCCTCCTCGCTACAAATACCGCGATGCACTTTTGGGAATAATTGGTCTACAAATTGAGGAAACTCTGAGGATGACGACTCTGATGATGATTCCGACGCAGGGGGTATGACCCCAGACATAGAGGAGGAGTCCGACTAATCAGGTTTTCCGTATTTATTTTCCACTGAGGGCAGTGTGTCCCGTCTAAGTGTGAGGTGCTAGTATTTGTATGTTGTATTTCTTTGCCTGCATTTATTTATGTTTTTTTGTTTTAATTAGTCGTAGATTTTATTTTTATTTTATTTTAGATTTTGATGCATAAAATTGTTCTGATAGGCGGCATGGTATTATGACAAGAGTTTGTGCTATAATAATTAATATTGAGATGTTTAGGCTCTAAGTGTGACTCACTATGTGATAAGTATGTGATTTAATTCCTTCATTTGTTGGGTCAAGGGTCTATACTGCTCCCAATAAAGTTGACCATGTGCCTTGTGTGTGTGAGGTAATAGTATATTCTGTGTTGTGGCTGATGCTAGAACTTGACTGGTGTGTGTAAAGCGAAATAAAGAGTGCAAGTTTAGGAGATGATTTAGGCATTTCTTTGGCAGCCTATACTTGTCTACCTTCTTTTTACCTACCCATGGGCATTATCCTAGTTAACCCCTTTTGAGCCTTTAAGCCATTTTCTTTGACAGCCTCATATGTAGCCTAATCCATTTTTTTTCAAGACCATAATTTGATCCAAATTCCTAAGCGCTTTAAATAGTAAAGTCATGTGACAACATAAGAGGAAATTGGGTGAGAGTGATGCCTTAGAGTGTATTGGTACTTGAATTTGTTATGAAAAAGAGTGGCTATCATAGAGGTGTGTTATAAAAAAAAGAGAAGAAAAGAAAAATAAATAGAAAAACAAAAAGATAAATTGTGATTATGATTAAATAAAAAGATAGTTATGTTTGAATGGCAAAATAAGTGAAAAGGGGTGATAGATGAAACAAAGGTAGCAGGGTTGATTAAAAGAGAGTGTTAATGACATAATGTGATGTATTAAAGCGCTTAGGGAACATAGTCACTATTTCTGGCCAAAATAGTCCTACTCGTCCCTTAGCCTACATTACAACCTGTAAAAGACCTATTTGATCCTAAACTTAGCATTATGATATTAGTAGAGCATTACACTAAGGGCAAGCCTATGGTCAGCAGTTGCAACATATGAATTCTTTGTGAGAGTGAGAGCAAGGAAAACCTTATACCCATGTTTCAAAAAATGGAATACTTGTGAGTGAGAATGGGTGATAGATTGTGAGACACACATGGTTGATGAGTTTTGGGTAGTTCTGTATGATTCTTTGTGCCTTAACTTGTGCATACGAATTAACCATCATCACGAGTCTATGTTAGAGGTTAAATTGTTTCTAGTAGTGATAAATAAAACTACTCTTTGTTAATAATTGTCGTGCCTGTCTTGATGAATATTCTGTGTTGTTACTGTGAAATCCTAAGTAGATGTTTATAGGGACATGATATTTTGTTCGAGGACGAACAAAGCTTTAAGTGCGGGGTGTTGATGTTAGGCGTATTTACACGCCTAAAGCACCTTAATTCACCCATATTTTAGCTAAGTTTTAAGGACAAAATATATAATTCCTGGACTTTTAGTCCATTTTCCTGTAAGTGAACTAACCAACGTGATTAGCAAGTTTTCAGGTATAAATGATGAAGATTTCAGCATTTTATGGACTGGTTGACGCCAAAGGAAGCTTCACGTAAGAAGGAAGGCAGCTTTTGGAAGCTTGTGGACTGAAAGTGATGCATAGAGAACTTGTCCCGGGCAAAAATAGTATTTCTAAAGACTTAGGGATCAGCAGTAGCTTAGTAGGATTAGGACAAGTATGCAGTAACCCAGTAGGACTAGGACAAGGATAAAAACCCTATTTCAATAGGACTAGGATATGGATGTTATATAAACCCTATTTTGCTGAAACTTTTCAGCATTCTCTTCTTATCCCCCTTTCTATTCTTTCCCTTCTTCAAAAATTCGTTGTTGACATTATTCTTCATCTATTCGACTTTTAATTTTCACGACAAGGGAAATGCTACTAGCAAGGAAATCACGCCACAAGTGGCACCAAAACATACTTCACGTGAGATTGTTATTATTTTGGTATGATGATAATGTCTATTGTGTTTTCCGTTGCACTCATGAGTAGCTAAAATTCTCTGTTAGGGTTATGGAAGCCTTATGATATACTATCTATTGCTATGAGTTTGTGAATTCTTGATACGTATGCTGCTTATATCATTACTCTCTTCATCTTAATTGAATTCTTGTGGTTGCAAACATATAGAATACGTCAGTATAGCATTAACTTGTTCGAAAGAAAAGTTACATATCTGGAAAAGAGAGAATGACAAGGAAATAGGGCTACCAACTCCTGTTTAAAATTTAGTGCCGTAACTGGATTAACCTCTTGGAGAATTCGTACCATTAGATACGCTTTAAGCTCGAAAGAGTTAAAGTGAGATAATCTGTGATGGTCAAAAGACGCTAGGATTTACCATAGAATACGGATCTCTATAAGCGCATGCATGTCGGAATTCCGCATAACTCATAGCCAATAGATACGTAGAACTCATAAGGTGGACATAACCCTAACTTAAAATTCTCATTGATTAAAACCTACTAAACATTCTGATTTTCTTTGTTACTTTGATACTTTTAATTCACGCTAAAATTAAATCCCCTCTTTTCGTAGAATTTTCGATCAACAGTCTACTAATCGTTGCTTACTTAGTGACCAAGTATTCCCTGTCGTATTCGACACCCAACCCAGTTGGGTTCTATATTTGACAACGATCGCTTACACTCTTACGAGAGCTGTAGTTTGAGCGTTATCAGCTCCCAACAGAGTTTTTTTCATACCCAGGGTCGAACCCTCGACCTCTAATTAAGAGTAAAACAGCCTCATCCACTGCACCACAACCCATGTTGGTGACTTGTCCTATAATTGTATTCATAATATATTATTTATTCTTTTATTATTATTAATTTTAAATTACTAAGTATTAGAAGTTTTTATTTTATCAGGATTCTTTCTATATATTTTATGAGTCATTAAATTCTTTCCATATATTTTAGGAGTTTTTAATCTAATTAAATAATAAATTATGAAAAATAGTAAAAAGATGTTTCTGTCTATTGCAGAAGTTTTTAATAAAGGACAAAAAGTTCAAACGATATTTTTAAGGCCCTTCTCACTTTTAATATAGTATAGATAGATATAGATATAGATTATTGTAATAATAATAATAATAATAATAATAATAATAATAATTATTATTATTATTATTATTATTATTATATGTCTAAATAATATATATTTGTAGTGTGTACCCAAATCTTACCCTTGCTAGCAATTATTTTAATATTTTAATATAAATTAAAATTTGATAATTTAATTCAACCTATATACCTACTTGCAATTCTTTTATATATCTAAGATACCAATTATTCCCTCCGTTTAAAAGAGGATGACCTAATTTGACTTGACACGAAGTTTAAGATAATAAAGAAAACTTTTGAATCTTGTGGTCCTAAATTAAAGAAAGTTATGTCAAATGTATCAAAATATCCTTTAATCTTGTGGTCTTAAACATGTCATATGGAAAGTTAAAAGTAAAGTATTGCAAAAAAGGAAAGGGATTATTCTTTTTTTAAACGGATTAAAAGGGAAAGTAGGTCATTGTTTTTTTAAACGGAGGGAGTAGTTTTTTAATTAACAAACAAAAGAAAGAAAAGAAAATAAACGGAAAAAATGTAGAAAAAAAGGTAAAAAAGTAAAGATAGTTAAGAATAATAACTTGTTATTTTTAAGTTAAAATAATTTGTATATAAAATTACAGATTAGAAGTTGTTAGTTATCACACTTAAGGGGTCATTTGGTACACTGTCCGAAATATGTAAGGATATTTCATGGGATTATTTTATTCCTTCCTTCTATGAGATAGTAATCCTACCATTTTAGTAAAAAAAAGGTGAGATAAAATAGTCCCAACATTAAATAGTTCCTGTTACCAAACATGTGATAAAGTTAATCCCAAACGATATTTCGAGATTATTTTTCTTATCCCTTCTACCAAATGACTAGATTTCTAACTAGATTTTTATTATTTTCTAATCAATCTTATAAGATGTTGTCTATTCTATCAGTTTTTTGAATTTGAATTGGAGATACAATATCTTCTAAAAGTAAACCTGTAATTAAAAATATTAGATGTGTTTATTCCTTTATGAAGTGATTTGCTGCCAATAAATGTGGATAACCATTATTATGAAACTGCATTATAACTACAAGACAAAGATTAGAAATTTGAATTTAAAATAGAAGTTGCAATAGAAATAATAATAATAATAATAATAATAATAATAATAATTATTATTATTATTATTATTATTATTATCTCATTGATTACAAATTATATAAATTATTAGGTAAATATACATTATGTTTTGATTAAAAAAAAATCAGGATAAGAAAAAATAACAAATTAATCCTCTTTAACAAATTAAATGACATTTGAAATTTGAATTTAAATGAAATTTAAACTAAAATGGAATTCTAGCTTCTTAACCTCTCTTATATACTACTATCACATTAGCTTTATTTATAAATTTGTTTATCGCATTCCTGATATTTTTTATTTTATAATTTTTTTTAAACTTTAACATTTTTTTATATGCAGCAACAATAATATGACTTTTTCGTCTTCATTTTTCTCCCTTAACGTAAAAGAAAAGGACCAACTCCACATCTATTGATGTTAATTCTATCTACTTCTCGTGGTTCTTCACCTGTCACTATAAATGATAACAACTTTCAATAAGATGAGAAGAAAAAGGATCGGTGATGACTGAAATGGTGATTTCGAAAAGTAAAAGATTCATAGATTAATCAATTTTAGATTAATATTGTTCTATTATTTAATTGATGAAAAGGTATTTTTGAGAGTTTGTTTTTATCTTTTTAGTGATAATTTTATTATTATTGCTAACCTACATAAGTGATAAAGAAGAATATATTTTTTTAAAGAATTTTAAGGGTTGAGTGTAACACCCCGATTTTTCTGAACCGAAATGCTACACGGTGCTAATGACCCCGAAGGACCACAAGCCAACCCATGACTGATATCTGTACCTATAACTGCATAATATTCATATAAAAATGCGGGAACATGAACAAAGAGGGCATAAGGTTCAATCTGGAATACTAAGATATCTGAAATAAGGTGGTATCACAGTACAAAAACAAAACTGAAAATACTAAAGTCTAAATCGGAAAACTCTATAATCGTCTGAAAGCCTTTAAACTGTCTGAATAAGGAGTTGAAGGAACATGTCTCCAACTAACTCCCTAAATTGAAAATAAACTGAAATACTGGAATAATAAATGTAATGATCATGTCCTTGAAAGATGAGGGCTCACTGCTTACTGAACTGCTACTGCTGATCTGGAATCTGCACCTAAGAACCTATGGTATAACATAAAAAGAAAGCACCATAGCGCAAATGCGTCAGTACAACTAAAGTACTGAGTATACGTGGGGGTAGGCTAAATGCATGGGGTTTATATACATGAACATGCTGACTAATATGAATGTGAGAATACATACATACATACGTAACTGCTACAGAACTCATGGAGATACTGACTACTTGAGTTTGAACTCTGACAACATGAGTTTTGTGATACTGAGATACTGAATGACTGATGACATGGATGACTGTATATAACAGTCCTAATTCTGGGGAAAACTATCTGAGTTCCAAACTGTATCTGAACATCTAAGTCTGAGATCTGTCCTAGCTGACAAGTGATCTCTGAAACTGATAGTGAGAATACTCTACTGAATCTGAGATTGAGATCAAGCTTGTCTGCCGGGTGACCTCTAGATATAATAATAAGCATCTGAATATGGGACCAAGCCTATCTGACGGGATGGTCTAGGAATCATTGTAACTATCTGAGTTCCTTACTGAGATTAATGACTGTATCTGACAGTCCTAATTTCTGATTTGTACTCTGAAAAATAATACTAAAACTGTGACTGTACTGTGACTGTGGAAGGTAGTAACCTAACCGACATGACCCGCTATTTTACTGGTGGGGTCCAATCTTTTACTTGATTGGAAGGGTTTCAATACCATGCCACGGGTAGAGACCTCTGCTATGGTCAAGCCTCTCTAACGGGTGACCCTGAACAGAAAATCAAGCCTAAGGCAATATAATAGTAAAGTTTAGCCTTAATCTGATGGGTGACTCATTTCCTGCACTGGCTACGCAGTTCTGGAGTACAGAGATTGCTGCTAACGGTTCTACCTCTCTAACGGGGAAACTGCCATCCCCATACACGCTCGATGCTAGTTCTAACTCCCAACTGAAAGACACTGAACAGATTAACTGAGCTAAACTGACTAACTGAACTGAACTGATTCTGAGTTTACTGAGTTCCTTGGACTGATAGAACACTACTAACATCTGATATCTAGCTAAGTCATGAGATTGCAGATCTTACTGAATACTGAGTTTTCATGAGATTTTTGAGTCTTTCCTGAGTCACATGACTAACTGCAATCTATGGAACATAGCTTGACTGAAGATGTCTTGAAACATGACACTATCTCTAGGCACACAACTATAGTTTTCAGGTACAAGTACCCCCAGGACACGATGGAAGGAAACTGACACACATGACTGACTTGATCATAAGAGTAGAGTCCATAATTCACAATATCATAAGTAAGGATTTCATAATAAGAATGATTCTCAACAAACTATCACATGATCGGAAATGCACACAACGTGTATATACTTGCACGGCTTTAATAACATGGTTATTCCATATCACAACAATATCATGAGCATCTCATACAATATTTTCAATTCAAGAAAATAGCATGGGGATCATATTGAACATAAACTTAGAACATAGAACAGTCATTTAGGGCTTATTATGTCATAAAAGCATGATTTCTATTCCCTTATGTATTTTCACAAACACCTTACATGCACATCTTAGGCATAGGTGGATTCATCAAGATTTCAAACATTCAACCACCAATTTTATATGTTTATACGTTAAATACCACCATATCCTCACATAAAACATACAAACATCCCATCTTAGGCATCATCAAACTCCAACCACATGAACATCAACCACCAACAACATAAATATCATAATACATAATTTAGAAGATGGTTCTTCAGCTTTATGGACGAAAGGATTCCATGAATCAACTCACAGATACCTTAGAAGGAATATTCTTGATGATTGACGGAGGAATTTCCTTGAAATCGGATCTTCAAGATTAGTTACGCAACCCTAGTTATTTTTCTCTTTTAGTGCTCTTGGATGATGAGCTTTGAGATGATAATAGGGTTGTTATATATTTAGAAGATATATATTTCGAGGGTTAGGTTTAGGGACGTGTAAGGAGTGTTAAAAGACTTAATTACCCTTAAAATAACTCAAAATGGAGTGTTTTTGGCACCTAGAACTGACTTAGGAGGAGCCTAACCAATCTCTTATGTTTGATTGGGCGGCGCCTAACCAATCACCTATCCTTACTGTCTCTCACAAAAATGGGCATAAATTGTTGCTCGGGTATTAGATTAAGGCAAAATTGGTATCGTTGAAAAGCTAATTTGATTCTCTACAATTAGGTGGGTCTAAATCAGCCAAAATACCGCATTAAAATCGAGTTATACTTGTTCAAAGATAACCCTTGCAAAATCGAACACTAAAACTTGATGGATTCAAAAACTCTTAGCTTGTATTACCTTAAGTAACTCATATGAACATGCTTAATGCATCATAAGCTATCATATCACTAGGATATTCATTGAAAGTCATGTACTCAAGTATGAATCACAGGATAGGATATTTCATACGTAGGAATACTTATTCACTTCCTAGCTTAGAAACATGCGGGGTATTACACTGAGCATCACCGCCTGGCCTTATCATTAATCAGAGCAAGAATCTGTACATAGAGAAGGGGCATAAACCTGACCTCCAGTAAATAAATACATGTAGTGAAACAAGTATAAAGCTATAAAATAGGAATATAATATGCCTTTCTCAAGCATGTTGATGCTCCAGACTCTGTAATACATTGTCAGCAACACTAATGAAAGCATCAACTCTAAGGGGGTTCTTTAAGCCTTTATAGTTTCCTTCTTCTGAAACTTGGTATGCCCATCTTGTCCATTCTAAAATAGCCTGCTACTTCATGTGGGAGTTGATTGCCATGGAAGTAATGTTGGGGGTTGTCAAACTTATGACTGACTTTGGATAGTGAATCAACAATTGGCTTATTTGAATACATGTCTGCAAATACAGAGTTGGAATTGAGAGATGATCTTAAAAAGAGAATTAACCGAAGATTGTAGATGCCAAGGAGGTAATTTATAAGCCCTGGTCTATCTTATATGGAGTCCAGAATCAACCTCCAGGATAACTTTTTGTATACCATTATGCAGACACCATGATAGACCTCAGATAGCAGCCTCCATTTCTTCTTGGTTGTTAGTCTCTTTCCCTAAAGGTGTAGCATATGCATAAATGAGATCTCTATTGTGATCCCTAATGACACCCCTGCTCCTATCTTTCTAGGATTAGAGAGTCCATTTCCATCTGAATTCACCTTAACCGTATTGATTAGTGGTTTGGACCAATATACAGATCTCACAATTGTTTCCTATTTGCATTGCTCAACAAAGGAGATCATCTTGTTTGATTCAATAGGCCAACAAATATAAAAAAATGCAGTATATAACAGATTAAAGTTTTCCCTTCAGATCAAGAATTTTACCCTAGTTAGCTGCGATTTCTTACTTTTATATTTAATAGGACGCCTATTCTTCCATAAGTTCCAACATATAATAATAGGAAAAGCCCGCATCACTAGTTTATGAGCAATATTCATGGGCTTCAATTTCCACCATTTCAACAACAAGTTCTTGAGTAAGTTTATGGCATAAGTTATACCCAGAGAATAAGAGAAGTTTTGTCAGATTTTCCAAGAAACGTTTACAGCAACAAAAGTGTGCTGAATGGTATCAGGGCCAGGGCTAGAGCGATACCCACAGTTAGCAGGAGCAATGCCAAATTTACTAAGGCTTTCATCAGTAGGAAGTTTTCTTATTAAGTTCTCCATACCAGGAATGACCATTTGAAAGGAACATGCCTATTCCAAGTGTATTTATCAACCATAGTAGCCGCTCTATGATTCCTGATCACATCCCAGACAGGGGAGCATATGAATTATCCACAGTCAGTCAGTTTTCAATAGGTTATATCATTGATATCTATTGAAACCCTGAGAGATGCACCACACAGTGAGGGACCAGGTCCCTCAAGATCAATCACGAGAAAAATACATGAAAATAGAATTAAGAGACGGTGCAGAAAGAGTAAACAACATAAGATTTTTACGTGAAAACCCAGAAAGGGAAAAAACATGGCTTTCCCTCACAAGCACCAAAGAAATTCACTTTAATAACCTCATGATTATAGTCTAGATTTCAGCCTACCTCTAGACTCCTTTCGCTTGTAATAGCTCTACTACAAGTTCATCTTGGTAACTCTACTAAGGACCCTCTCTATTAATTAACTCTAATCAGTAACTGGCTTAAGAAACTCTACCTAAGCAACTCTCCCAACAAAAGAAAACAATACTCTTATAACATGAGTAGTTAAGTTACAAATTATTTCTCACTCATAAAGTTGGGAACTTGAGCAGCATTAAAATGAGGGATTTTTGCTACCTTTATTCACTCTTTGTATTTACAAAAACTAATTGATGAAGAGGTGTCTCTTTTATTTTATATCTGAGTGATGATTAGGGATGAAAGATCATTGGACCAGCTATCCTAATCAGTACAAAATAATACCTGCAAGTTTGTTACACAAAAGGACAAAATTATGCAAACAACGTGTGCCAGTTGTACTATACTTTACACGTCCAAGGACTTGGTCCCTTGCAGTTTAGTTTATCATCATCAAAACTCATATAACAATTTTCCCACTTTTTGATGATGACAAACCAAACCATATAATTTGAGTATCAGTGTATTTTATCATATTTAATCAGAGTGATTACTACCTGAAGATGAATGTTCCCCCTATAATCATACTTCCTCCATCATCATTCAACACAGGTGAAACACCCTGGGTTTTAACCCTTGGAAAATTTCTTGGACTTCTGGTCTCTAGACAGGGTACTACCAGGGGAAACGACTCGTGCACTGGGATACGAATGGTATGGGTTAGTCATATGCTGACCAGTGTTGGTTGGTAGGTTGGATTTGGTTTCTGGAATGGATACGATTTGGATGGTATGAGCCGTATCGGTGGATACAAGTTGTTTGCTTACTTCACTTAATCTTAGGATTGAAAAATTAAGCTGGATCTAAGTACGAGTGGCTCATCTTGAGTCGTAAGCTAGGCTACGAGTCATACATGGACTCGTATGGTGGGCAGTGTTCAATCCTCTTTAGATTCTATTCTGTCATGGGTACGGATCATGGGTACTAGTCGTACACTTGGATACGACAGGGTTTAGGGTGATTCGTACCTTGGAAAGCATTGGGTCCAAGAGAGATCTCCTAGGATATGAGTGGTGGGTACAACTCATATAGAAGGGTATGACTGGTATGGATGGTCGTACCCACCTAACAGAATTTTTGAGAGTTTAAGTGAGGGAAATCTGGACATTTTCCCACTTATCCTAATAAGGCCCCATGTCTTATATTCCTATTGGAAGGTTATTTACCCTACTATTCTATTCATTTAACACTTAGAAGCTTTCATAAATATTCTATAATTCTCTCAAAGGCTTGTGGGTGGAGAAAAGCTAGGGTTTTATCTTACGTATTAATTTGGGGCTTTTGTTGGTGATTTCTCTCCATCAACTTTGTCAATTCATGTATGTTCTTTTCTCTCATTGTTAGATCCTAGTAAAGTCATGGTTTTATCCAATATTTTCATGATTTGATTATTGTATGGTATTGGGTTTTCAAATATAAATTGGGGGTTTGAGTTATAAATGCTTGGTTATGTTTTTCCCATGTTTTACTTATGCTTTTATATGTTTTAATAGTGGTTTTGGATAATTGATTGCATGGGAATGGTTATTTAGTAATGGAATTTGGTTTTGATAATACTATGCCCCCAATGTGTTTGATAAAATGCATATAAGAATGTTTTCTCTACATTGTTGAACTCTTATGGAACTTATGCATGGTTTAAACTTGGTGATAGAGCCCTAACTATTTAAATGGTTTGTAATGGTTTAAAGGAATGGTTCGACTTAATAAACATACTTGTAAGGTACAAGGGAATCCCCCAAGTTAATATGGGGATGAACACTTATGGGGTACATCGGAATCCCCCAAGCAAATTGGACAATATGATCTATGGGTACATGGAATTCTTTGATATGTAAAAAGGTTTGTCTAAGGACAATACTTATAAGTTATAGTCAGTATGACGATATCACTATCTAATAGCCTTGGTTAATGATAATGGTATAATGATTTAGTTGGAAATAGTTTTAATTGGGCAATAAAGGCAGGGTGTGAAAGCTAACCTTGAAGGTGGGAGTCCAATGGACAAAAACCATAAACTCATGTTTGCCGACATAAAGGGTAGGTCATGGCGACCTTATATGATACTATAAGTACACGAAAATTCGTTAAGTAGACTATACATATGTATCATGGAGAGTGAAGGGTACATGGGAATCCCCAACTCTTATGGTATCTCCAATTCGTTTGGCTACACGCATCGGGACTCGTTTAAAGGTTACACTAGACCCCTATAACCCGTGGGTGGTTTTAGAATGGTTAATGTTCACATACCTAGGTTAATGGTTTTAAATGCATGCTAAACACGGTTCCCTTTCCTGACATGGTTATATATATATATATGGTTTACTTGGTTTTATTAAATGGTATTATTTTATCCTTATCCTGAGTTTATGCTAACGTTTACCCGCTAAATCGTCTTTGGGTGTTGTATTCCCATGTGATTCAGGAATCGACCATTCTACTCCTCCTGGTTAGCACTTAGACATTCAGGGTCAGCTTTTGGATTAAAGTGGTGAGCATCTTTCGAAAGGCCCCATTTCATGGATATTATTTCATACTTTGGTTTATTTATGGATATTGGTTTTAGCTATGGTTAGGGACATATCCCAACCAGATTTTGGTATTCTTTTGGTTAGAGGCTTTAGTCGAACTACTATGGGTTGGCATGGGCTAGATTAGTATTGGTGTCAGCCTTAATATTGGCATTGGTATTGAGGTTGTTACCATTGGACTAAATTTCTCACTGTTCTATCCTTTTATGTTATGTTATGGAACTTGGTTTGGTTATTAATTGGGGTTATGGTTTTGGTTTGGTTTGGTATGGTTGGACTGTTGATATGGAACGGTTGGACTTGGTCGGGTCAGTTACGGTCGTGATCCTATCCTAGAGTCTTCATATGATCTGTTACTCTATCTTGTTAAATATTCATAATTTGGACAACTCAAGGTACGCACAGGTTGGTTGGGTTGGGTATCGAGGGAGGTCTCTAATCCTGGTAGGACTTGGGATGCCAATTACAGTAAGACACTAGTTCGGGTCGTGTCAACAGGGACATGGTCCCTTGCAGCAAAAACTTCTTATTTGCTTCTCCATGTCATTGTGCACCTTCATTTAGTGCATTGCTTCCCCTGTCACTATGCACCTTTATTTAGTGCATTTTCGCACTTTGCACTTTCACACTTTCCCCTATCAACATGTTATTCAAATCTTCAACCTATTTGCAACTTATTCCTTACTATATGAACTTAGTAGTCCCTTTTTTGGCATCATTGAAAAGGATTCGCGGTAAACCAAGAGTAAATTATGCACAAGTTAGTTAACTCATGGCCACTGGGGAACACTAACATGAAGAAAAACTTTGCAAGAAGGAGAACAAATGTAACACATAAAGCAAAGATTCATCCATCCATAATAATCAGTACCAGTAAAGTAAGCTAGAATAATCACCATAAAAATAACTATCTTTAAAAGGCATTATGTAAACCAGGATGTGAAACTGACACAAGTTTGGTGTGAAAATGAGGATAACAGGGCTCATCAAGAGAGAGGATTGGGGGAAACGGATTTAAACAACATCTCCATTCTTGCATTTTCAGCAATGTGGGCATCCAACAACTTTTTAGTAAGATTATTCACTTTAGCATTCAATTCTTGAGCTTCACCAGTTAGTTCTGCCACTTTTTCCTGTTGTTTTACATTTTTATTTGTAAGTTCATCAGTGGCACCTGGTCCCTCTGAAGACAACTTTTGATTCTGAAATTTTAGGTGCACTAATTCAGCATCTTTGTTAGCCAATTTGATCCTTAATTCCTCCATTTCCATTCCCAACATTTCTTGAACAACTAGCAACTCTGATACTTGAGCCACCAATCCACCTTTTCCCTTATGTATTCATTTTCTACAAGTGTTGATTCCTCATTTAGATGTAGCCATCCTTGGCACCCGACATACTTTACCAACTCCATCATTTCAAGCTTCTCACTTATATTGGGATCAAGGGTTTTTCCTGACAGAACCTTCTGAGTCATCAATATTTTATTCTTTCTTTAACTAGCCACATCCTTCATCTCTTTCTTTGGTCTCATTATTTTCCTCTTCTTTTCTAATCGTAACTTTTCTCTTCTTAGGACTATGTCCCTTAGAGTCTTTTCTTTTTTTGATAGCTATGTGTTTCTGCCTCATTCCAGTAAGGTTACTTTGACTTAGAGGACCTAAGATGAAGTTTTCTAAGGTCATGGTTTCTGAAGGATCAAGGTATTTGATAAGGGCATATTCAATTTTTAATTTTCTGTAGTTTTATCTACTTCAGGGTTCTTGGCTAGGTTTAAGGGAGTAGTTATGTCAGTCATTTGCTTTTGTTAGAGAAGGAGAGTGAGAAGGACCAATTTGGTTTAGAGAAGGCAGAGAGTGATGAGTTGAGACTAAGAATAAGAAACAACCTGATTTAGAAAATTGAAAAGATGTCCGTTGT
The DNA here is from genome assembly GCA_030864225.1 of Capsicum baccatum var. pendulum. NCBI lineage: Eukaryota > Viridiplantae > Streptophyta > Magnoliopsida > Solanales > Solanaceae > Capsicum > Capsicum baccatum. The sequence goes on along the minus strand of CM061557.1, from coordinate 76,961,029 downwards.
CATAAAAATGTTCCTTTTGAAATGATATGTCTGATCCTAATAAAAATAACTCTTCATTTTACAAAAGAATTGACAACTTTTATTTAGAGAAAGAAAAGAGAAGAAAAACACATGGCTTTCTAGACAACATTTTATGATTATTATTAGAGCATCCTATATAGGTACTAACCTGAGAGATGGGACCAGGTCCCTCTCCTTTGACTGAATCTTTAAGTTTGTGTTGCCACATTTGTCCACTTCCTAAGTTGTTTCCATGGGTGCATACCTGCAAGGGTACAATACCGAGTTAGACCAAGTACAAATTTACCAAAGATACTTGCCTCCTGAATATAACTAATTTTGTGAGGAGATACTGATTCACTTGATAGTAGGTCAAGTTAGTTTGATCAATTATAGTCTAAGCTTGATAGATTCATTACACTACATGATACTGTGACTTATTCTGGAAATAGGTCTTAGAACCAGGTCCTAGACTTAGGCATTCTTCAAATGTCAAGAGTTCCTTCAATATTGCTCTGAACTTGATAGCTTCTTTCACATCTTTGAGCTCATTCTTGAGATAGGAATTCTAATCACATAAGTCACCTTCACCTTGAAGTGTCTTTAGGAAACATAATACAATCATACCTTCCATTCATCACCTTAAGCAATAACAAGAAGATTTTTTTGATTGCAAACTCTTTCTCCCTCATGTACTTATAATTATTTGTTACACTTGGGAACTGTTTGAGTTTGAGTTCCTAGTAGCTAGACATAGGTGTGATTAAATCTTTCTTTGTCCAACTAGGTAGTGTGAGATTTTTTTCCCTTTCTTTCAGAGACTTAAAATCCTTATAATATGCATTCTTCTGCTGATTGTATTCAATACTCTTCAATTTAGCCTTAAGTTAGTATGATATGTTTCTTTAAAATGTCCATATCTTCCACAGTGAGTGCACAGGAGTTCATTCCCTTCGCTTCCAATATAACAAGAAGCCTTTCCTTTAGACTCAATAGGTTGGAGTTCTACTTGATAGCCCAAACCTTTACCATCATTGACATCTTGACTGATCAGGTTAGAGAGGATTTTTGAAGAAGCAGTCTATTTAAGAGATTTGTTCAACTCTTCATTCAAGTGGACCAAGACCTTCTCTAACTCTTCATTCCGGTGTAGTGCTACCATAAGGTGCTTTTGAGAATCCCTCAGCCTTTCCTCAAGATCGATTTAAAGCCTTGAAGCTTCTTTCTTTCCTTTTTCATCTACCTCATTTACCTTCTTTAGATTACTCATTAAGCTCAGATTTTTAATTTTCATTTTGGTGAACAACTCTTCAGTTTCAGAATTTTGTAGAGCTAAGGTACTCAGCGCATTCTCTTGATTCTCTACTTTTTCTTCCAAGGCATTCTTCTCAGTAATTAGTTCAGAAATAGAGTCAATCAAGACACTAGCAAGCCTTTTTATCTTTCTAGCATTATAATTATCTAGATTCTCCTAAATATTATAAAGAGTTATCTCTTTTTCTTTTTGATTCTCTGTGTTTGTTATGAATGCAAACAGGGAGTCATAGATAACTGGACTTTCCTCCACTGCTAGCATAGAAATATCTCCAGTCCTTTCATCTTCACCTGATTCACTGGAAGAGTCTCCACATGCTGCCAGAGCTTACCTTACAATATATTCAGCTGTTGTCTTCCTTCTTGAATCACTAGGGACCTGGTCCATGTTCTTTCCTTTGTCACCAACAGTATTGAGGTAATCCTGATGATCCACTTTGTGCATAGGACAGTCTTTAATGAAATGCTCAGGACTTCCATAGTTGTGACAAACCTTCACATTGCTTTCTCTTTTGTTGATGTTTCATCTTCTTTGGAACTGACTACTCTTCTTCTGGTCATTAACAATTCTTCTTGCCAGATAGTCAACCTCAGTGTCATCTTAATTTGGATCATGTTTGAAGCTTTTAATACCAGGTATTTTTTCCTTTTTGCATTATTTGTATCTATCCCTTGCTGTTTCTTGAGCTCATGGGTTTCTAAATTTCTAATCAGTTTATACATGGTGAGGATCTTCAGGTTTCTGGCTTCAGTTATGGTATCTACTTTGTTTTCCCAAGACTTAGGAAGAACACCAATAATTTTCTCACTTTTTTGTACAGGGGAATCACTTCACCTAAGCAGTGAAACTCATTTATGATACAAGTGAACCTTGTATGCATTTTTTGGATTGTTTCTCTTTTTTCATGGTAAGGGTTTCATACTGAGTAGTCAGTATGTTGACTTTTGAGTCCTTTACATCAGTGGTGTAGCATTTTCACAAGCTGAGACCCTATTGTATTCATCAGGACTTATGCCACACACTAGCAGTTTCTTGTCCTTGTAACTTTTTTCAATCTTTTTTCTATCTTCATCATTGTACTCTCTCCTGCTTTTAACAAAAATAGTTATAACTACTCCTTCTTTGACTTCTTAAATAGGCATATGAGGACCATCAATAATTATGTCTATCGGTTCACTATCCTCAGCCATAATAAAGTCAAACATCCTGGTTTTCCACCAACCATAATACTTCCTATTGAATTTGGGTGGTCTACTAGTAGATTGTCCTTCTTCTAAATTAGGTGGACCAACCATTCTAACTAAGACACTCTAAGTGTCAACCTTTTAGAGTGGCTTGACTCTGATACTTATTATTAAAACCCTAAGGGTTGCACCACACAGTGAGGGACCAGGTCCCTCAAGATCAATCAAAGGCAAAATACACGAAAATAACCAGGGAGTAGAAGACAGTACAGGAAGATTAAAAAAACAAGATTCTTACGTAGAAATCCAGGAAGGGAAAAACCATGGCTAGCCCTCATAATCACCAAATAAATCCATTATAATCAACCTCCTGATTATAGTCAAGATTTTAGCCTACCTCTATGCTCCTTTCGCTTGTAATAGCTCTACTACAAGCTCATCTTGGTAACTCTACCAAGGACCCTCTCTACTGATTAACTCTAATCAGTAACTAAATTAGGCAAATCAACATAAGAAACTCTCACAACAAAAGAAAACACTACTCTTATAACATCAGTAGTTCAGTTATAAATCATTTCCCACTCAAGAGCAATTTTTAATTTAAGCACTCATAAAGCTGGGAACTTGGGGTAGTGTTGAAATGGGGTTTTTGCTGCCTTTCTTCACTCTTTGTATGTGCGAAAAACCAATAGATGAAGAAGCGTCTCTTTTGTTTTATATATGACTGATGATTAGGGATGAAAGATCATTGGACCAGCTGTCCTAATCAGTACAAGATAGCACCTGCAAGTTTGTTACACAAAAGGACAAAATTGTATAGATAACGCGTGCCAACTGTACTGTACCTTGAGCGTTCAGGGACCTAGACCCTTGTAGTTTAGCTGCTCATTATCAAAACTACGTATAGCAATACCATCTTAAAATTAAAAGGAAACTTGCGAAATAATCTGAACTAAGTGAGGGGGATTGTTGTAGTTAATTTGTGGATATCCTAATTCCCATTATTCCAGAATGATGCAACTTTAACATTATTTAACCTTACATCACCCAATCTGAGATTATGTAAAGGTAACATACATGTCTAATTATTCCACCAGAAGTAGGAATTGCCAAATTTGAGTCTTCATAGAATCTCAGTTTCTATCTTAATTCTCATCATATGTTTCCACACCAGGGAGTGACCATTGCACTATTTCCTCGCTACTAGATTAACTCTCTTATGGTATTTATATTTCAAGAAGATTCCCCATAGAGACTCTTTAGTTCTACGCACCCACCATTGTTTGAGTTGCATGGCACTACAAATATCAACCATATGTCTAATCCCAATACTACCTTCGTAATAAGGTAAGCATAAATTTCTTAACCAAGCCCAATAAAACTCTTTCTTATTATCTTTCCACCCCAAAAAGAAGTAAATAAATAGACACATGAGCTATTTAAGAGTAGTTTTAGGAGGGTATATGCTAAGAGGATGTGAACAGGGATTGATTGAAGTACATGTTTCACCAGAATTGTCTTTCCTATATAACTGAGCAATCTTAATTGCCAACTAGAAATCCTAGATACAACCTTACTAATCATTCTAGAGTAATGACTAATTCGTTGTCTTATAATATATATTGGGCATCCCAGGTGAGTAATGGAGCTATGTCTTTGCTGATAACCTATTTCAGATCTAATTCTAGAAACAATGGAAGGGAAAGCTTGGTCATGTAATAAGAAGTAGCTCTTGTCTTTGTTAATAAGCTGGCCAGACACATCATCATATGCAACTAATGTCTTTATTATTAATCTTAAGGTATTTCTTCTTCTAATTGTAAAAATGGTCACATCATCAATAAAGCTGAGGTGATTAATCTGAGGACCTTTTCTTTCCATGTGGAAACCATGATATTGAGGGTGTTGATATATGTTAGTCAAAGTTCTGGTTATTACTTCAACCTCAATAATGAATAATGTAGGTGACAGGGGAGCACCTTGTTTTAGACCTCTTGTAGAGTGAAAAACCTATGTCTGGTACCATTTACAATCATAGAGTACCAGTTGTTTAACAGGGTTCTTCAAATCATATCAATGATAATCTCACCAAAGCCAAATCTTCTAAGAACTATACATACAAATGACCAAGATACCCTATCATATGTCTTAGCCATATCTAGTTTAATGACCATATTTCTACCAATAACATGTTTTTTTAATGCTACTGATAATCTCTTGAGCAAGCATGATATTTTCAATAATGTTTCTACCTATCATAAATCCTAATTGGTTGGATGAGATAATAGAAGAGAGAATAGGATCCACCCTGAGGTATAACAGTTTAGAAATGACTTTTTTGGTGAAAGTGATAAGACTAATAGGTCTCAATTCTGAGAGTTTGTTAGGATGTTCTACCTTTGGGAGCAGAACCAAACAAGTGTTAGAAAAATATTTAGGCACAACCTTTCCACAAAAAAATGATAACACCACCTGAAGAAGATCTTGACCTATAATATGCCAGTAAGATTGAAAGATTTTCTCATTCATACCATTTGAACCAGATGCTAAATGAGCATTCATAAAAATTACCACAATTTATAATTCATTAAGAGTGGGAATTGCTTGGAGAGATTCATTATGTATATCTGATAGTAGTTTAGAAATACAAGATAACACCTTTTCAGGTATATATTTATCTTTCCCTATAAAAATATCCTGAAAGTGTTTATAAGCTGCGACAATAATTTCAGAGTCCCATTGAATCTAATCTCCCTCCTTGTTTATGTCTTTATGTATAAACAACTTCTTTTTTCTTTCCCTAATTAAAGCATGAAAGTAACTCGAATTGGTATCTCCATATTTAAACTAGTGTAATTAAGTCTTTTGCCTTAATACAACATCTTTCACTTTAAGGTGTCTAATGTATTCATCTTGCAGTCTGTAAAACTTTTGTCTATTTTTATTAGTTTCATTCAGAATCAAGTTCTGTTCTACTACTTGAATTTTCTCCTCATAAGTCTTCACATCACATAGATGTCACCATATTCATATCTAGACCAGTGACTCAAGGTAAAGGATAGTCTTTTCATCTTCTACTGAAACTTCCACAAAGCCTCCTCTATGCATGGTTTCTGCCGACAAGATTCCATAATGCTAAAAAATAAGGGATTATCCACCCATCAATCCAAGAATTTAAAGTATTTTATGAATATAGTTGTTCTTTCTTGCATCTCCAACAATAAAGGGAACTGGTCAAAGCCAACTGAGGATAAATAAGTGATGGAAGGCAGGGGTAATTTTTCCAACCATATATCAGACATCATTGCCCTGTTTAATCTCTTCCATATCCTAAAGTTTATACCTCTAAGGTTGGACCAAGTAAATTTGGGACTATGAAATCCCAAATCAGTAAGCCTATATGTTTCAATAACACCTAGAAATTCGAAGCTTTTTCTCATATCATAAGGAATTCTACCAAGCTTTTCTTCAACAGTGGTAATTACATTAAAGTCCCCAACAGTGCACTAGGAAAGACTAGAAGAGACTAGTTGAACCAAGCTAGTCCAAAAAGGTCTTTCAGAGTGTCCCTACACTTAGCATAGACAAATGCCATAAGATATTGCTGACCAAGTTGTGTATGATTGATAGAACAGACAATCTACTGGTCATCAATTGCAATAACATCATAAGAAATATCCATGGACCAAAAAAGCCAAATTTTTTCATTAGATTTAGATATAACATACTCTATCTTGAACCTCCCTTTAGCCTCTTGAATATGAATTTTACTTGAAAAAGGTTCCAAAATTTCAATCAGAGACTGGTAATGAATATTAATGAGATTTTAGAGTCTTTCTAGGACACCTGAGGTGTAGATACCCCTAGCATTCCAGATGAGGTGACTAATTGCTTAGATGAATGTGAAGAGTGAGACTTGGTGAGAGGTTTACTTATGATAACAGGCATGTTAGACAACCTTTGTTTGGACTCATTCTTTGATATACCTAAGGAACCTCTTGGTGAGAGGCATTGTTGACAAGCCACCTGGGAAATCTCAGCTGCAAACTTTTTCTGGTCATTAAGGTCAAATGAATCAATCACTTTATCAGGAATACCTCCTTCTTGTTCCTTTTTGCCAGGGCCTTTAATTTTATCTTCAGATTTTATTAATCTATACTCAAAACCTACCTCCTGAGCAGGGAAGTTAGAGGGACAATGTTGACGAGACTGACTATTATTTAGATCCTATAAATTATCACTAGGGTTTTATCCACTTGATTAATAGAGTCTTCATTTTCTTAATAATTAACATTCTCGATGGGGATCTGAGAACAACAATATGCTGGGGTGAATTACTACCATCCACTATAGATTCTATCACCTGATAAGTAGTGTTATTTACCTCCACTTTATTCCCCCACCAATACATTTATCATTAGAGTACTCCACTTACTGATCATTGGAAAGTGGGGATGGAAGAATATTATTTACATCATCAAATACATTATGATCAATAGGACTAACATCCTCAGTACCAACAGAGCATTTCTACAAAGGTGTAAAAGAATTAACATCATGCTGCACGTTAGATCCAACCTATTTTCTTGGAGATTTAGGTTTGGAGTTTCTGTTGTGTCTCTGCATACAATGGTGAACATCTCTTCTTTATATTTTTTTTGAGACTTTCATTCATCCTTGGGAGATTTACCTTTATCAATAATAAGATGGAAGAGGGGTGTATGTTGTTGCTAAGGCTTGTTTTCTGGTACAACCTAACCCATCTGATTCATCTGATGCTCTGCCTCTTGATTACATTCAACATATGTAATTGGTTCTGCTTTCATTTTTGATTTTGTAGCCTCATCTTTCTATTTACTAAAACAACCTCTAACAGTATGTCCTTAGTCTTTACAATAGCTACAATAGTCTGGCACACCCTCATATTGAATGGCTTGCCACCTTTCTTCCCCATGTTTATCATCATATCTCACCTATACATGCTAGGGTTTAATTTTGGTAAGGTCAATCTACAATTTCATCTTTCCCACACTACCCTTGGTCTTCTTATAAGTATCCAGGTTTATGAACAAAACCTTACTTATAGGAGATAGTAGAGGTGTAACCACCTTCAGACAATAACAAGGCCAAGGAAATTCGGGTAGACTGCCCAAATAGGTACCAAAGGTGTCTCTTTCACTAGATTAAAGGTGGAAATCCATAACTGAAGTCGCATCATTTGTCCTTGAATGTACATTTTACCTTTTGACCAAACAGTTGAGTGATCATACTCATTATCAATATCAATGTAAATATGCCTAGAATGAAATGTGTAAGTTTGACCTGGCCTCTTAACTCAGTTTGTAGGATAAATTACTTCCTTATCACTTCCATTCTATTTAGTATTATCAAATTTACCATTCAGAGTGAATCTGCATCTTTGGCCAAGCTTAATATTAAAGTCCTCGAGTTTAAAAACAACAGCTGGAAGGCCTTTGTTTAGTAGTTATGTTGGATAGTGTAATCTATATGAGCTCAGCCTTCATAGCTTTCTGAGCTCTTAGCTTTGTGGCCAAGGAGTGTGCCACCTTTGGTAAAGAGGGTTTAGGGATATGAGAGATTTTGCGCCAAGCTACATTTGTGCCAAAAACCCCTAAATTCTTTAGGGCATTGTTCTGAAGAACTCCTAATATCTCATCCCTCAAATTGGAACCATTACTACATTGGATAGGAAGCTTACCACCAGGGTTGACTACGACACTTGGATTGCCATGACAAGAAATAGTCTGAGTTGTGGAAGACACCATTTCTGGATTGCTTTCATGGATAACTATTTTCAATTTCTCAAGTTCCTTCTCCACCTGAGTGTTCTCTTACCCACTCGGATTACCATATGCCTCCAGTTTAGCTTGAGAACCCAATGCAACTGCTCCTCAGAAATTCGAAACCTTAACCCATCCTGGTTCTACAACTGTGGAGAATTATGTGGGTATTGTGTGGGTGATGCCTTATAAAGGGATTGTATACTAGCATGACGCCCCTGAGAAGGATTGTACGATGGCCGGAGTGGCTCTGCCAGTGTTGGCAAAGCTATAACTGCCGACTAAGATGAGTGAGTAGTTGAAAACCGCCTAAGAGAGAAATTTTAGAAGGTTCTGTTAAAGATTTGAGTTTTTTAAAGAAGAATAAAGAGAAGAAATAATACATAACTGCAGAATTAGGAGTTTTACTAGTACGGTTGAGAAGCTTAAGCCATTCAAAATATGTGTTTGATTATTGTTCCTCTTCTTAATGTTGTTTTATTTCATTTTTTCTATATTGATTCAATTGTATGCAATTTATAATTGATCGAGTTCATAAATTAAATATTACATACACATAATTACTTTTTAAGTGGATTAGAAAACATATTTATAGACATTTTATTTATTGTGTAATTGAAATTATAAAAATCCAAAGCATTAAAATTATTTTGCTAATAATTATTTTATTTTTACTCGTATAGATTTGGTTAAGGAGGGTGTGGGGTGGGGGAGGGAGGGAATATTAACAATCTAATATCTTTAGAGTTTTTTTTTTATAATATTATGATTATTTTCTTTGTATAGATTTAATTAGAGATAGAGAGGCAGAGGCGGGGGGGGGGGGGGGGGGGGGGGGGGAGAGGGGGGGTTATAACTTTTTTTTTTAAAACAGATTTACTTTTTAGGATGATTATAAAATAGATTTATAGACATTTAGATATTTTAATTTATCTATTATGTATTTGAAGTTATAAAAATATGAAACATAAAAATTTTTTTGCTAATTATTATTTTGTTTATATTCATATAGATTGGGTTAGAGAGGAGGGGGTTCATTTAATATCTTTAAATTGTGAATAAAATAATAAAAAATATATAAAACATAAAAGATTTTTTTATAATAATATGATAGTTTTTTTTTTGTTTCTCATACGGTGTTGGTGCCCGCATTGGAGCCCCGACTAATTCAAACCACACGTTGCAGGGCCCATTAAGGTGACAACGCTCCCAATAGAATTTTCTCCATACCCAGGGTTGAACCCTCGACCTCTGGTTAAGAATAGAGCAACCTCATCTACTGCACCACAACCCATGTTGGTTAATATGATAGTTTTTTACATATAGAATTGATTAGAAATTTTGGGGTGGGGTGGGGGGTGGGCTGATGGAAGCGGGGTAGGGGTGAGTGAGGGACAGAGTTTTTTTTTAGCATTTTATTGAGAAATAATGTGGTGGTTGATTTTCTTTTTCTTTTAAAAAGATGATATGATTTAACATGTTTAAAGAAATATTTCAATATGAAACGATAATAATAGTGAGGGACAGAGTTATATTTTTTTGTAGCATTTTATCGAGAAATAATGTGGTGGTTGATTTTCTTTTTCTTTAAAAAGATAATATAATTTAACATGTTTAAAGAAATATTTCAATATGAAACAATAATAATAGTTCAATGTTATCCCGCATTGCACAGGTATGTATGCTAATATTTATAAAACTAAAATTGTACTTGATACACAAATAGAATTGATACGATCTATTATACAAGTTTTTGTCCGAGTGATAATATTAGAAAAGAGAGCTAATTTTTAAGAAGCAAATAAGACAAGTAATTTAAATGAACTTTTTTTTTAATGGTGAAAAGGTAAAAGCATCTTTTTAAATTCATTTTAACAATGTACTTGGACATTTACGCAGAAAACTTTATAAACCCAGTACAGCTTAAAATGACAACAGTCAAATTAGTCGCACCATGAAATTTTACTTTGCTTTACTGAGAGGATGAATATTCATTGTTTTAGAATTCTTTTTCACTTTATTTAAATGACCTTAGTGCATGGAAATTACGACGTATAACATGTATACTAATTAACATTGTCGATATCTGCTCACTGCTTTTTTCCCCTCATACTCCATTTCAACTGCACGCTTTCAAGAAAATAAAAATTAAGTGGGAAAATGTAGATAAGTTGTTTCATCTTAAAATGTTAATCAAAGTTATCAATTGATTAAAAAATAAATCAGAACTGCTTATCTCAAAAGATTAATTAGACTTTATTAAAAAAATTAAGTAGAAATTTATAAAGTAGTTTGTACAACAACAACAACAAACCCAATGTATTCCCACATAGTGGGGTCTGGGGGGTAAGATGTACGCAGTCCATACCTCTACCTCTAAAGAAGTAGAAAGATTGTTTCTGATAGACCCCCGGCTCGAGACACGAGATATCACACAAATACATAGTAAAGCATAGAACAAGATTTCATAACATAACATAAATACGACACCCATAAGTAATAAAAACAGAGAAAAACACACAGATTCGTAATAAAACATGGAACAAGGTATCATAACAAGAATAATGCCCCCCAAGTAGTTCCGTACACTAGCGACCCAAACTGGCCCTAGCCTTCTGCCCTAATTTGCGTCCTCCAGATCTTCCTATCTAGGGTCATGTCCTCGGTGAGCTGTAACTGCTTCATGTCCTCGGTGAGCTGTAACTGCTCCATGTCCCGCCTAATCACCTCACCCCAGTACTTCTTCGGCATACCCCTACCCTGCCTAAAACCATCCAACGCTAGCCTCTCACACCTACGAACCGGGGCATCCATGCCCCTCCTCATCACATGTCCGAACCATCTCAATCGGACTTCCCGCATCTTATACTCCACTGGATTCACACCAACCTCCTCCCTGATAGTCTCATTCCGAACTCTATCCCCTCTAGTCAGCCCACACATCCAATGCAACATCCGCATTTCTGTCACCTTCATTTTTTGGATGTGAGAGTTCTTAACTGGCCAACACTCCGCTCCATACAACATGGCCGGACGGACTACCACCCTGTAGAATTTGCCTTTAAGCTTGGGCGGCACCTTCTTATCGCACAACACCCCCGACGCGAGCTTCCACTTCATCCATCCTGTCCCAATACGCTGCGAGACATCCTTGTCAATCTCACCGTTACCCTGGATCACGGACCCGATATACTTGAAACTATCCCTCTTATATACCTCCTGTGGTTCCAACTTCACTACCACCTCATTCTCCAGCCTCACGTCATTAAACTTGCATTCCAAATACTCCGTCTTGCTTCTGCTCAACCTGAACCCTTTAGACTCAAGAGTTTGTCTCCACACCTCTAATTTGTCATTCACACCCCCTCGCGTCTCATCAATCAAAACTACATCATCGGCTATGTTATGTATATTAATAGAAATAGATAGTAAAATAATTAAAAAAAATGAGAGAGAATATAATTACTTTCAAAAGGAATGATATTTATGTTATTTATACTTTAAAATATTTATTTAACAATTTAATTTTAATTAGAAGATTTTTTCTCAACCTATGCACCAAAAGTAAAACTCGCCCAATGCTTAGGTGTACACCCAGACTGACAGGGTCTGCACCACATGATACTTTCGCCCTCATACATAGCCTTGAAGCATTTTTACTACGCCTGTCCCTCCCTTCCTTCCATTTAAAACATTGTTTTTTTTACACTAAACGATAATACCGTACCAGCACGGACCCATTATAGTCAAACTACTAATATATTTTTATCAAAATAATAAATGTTAATTAGGAGAATTTTAATCCTCTTTATGTTATTAATTGTATTAGAATATAACAGAATTGTTTAAAATTATATAAGAATTAATTTATAGGAGTTGTATGCTTAATCACATATTGGATGATTTGTTTTGCATGTAAAATAATAATTACCATACATTATTTATTTAATAATGAATTATGTTTATTTCTTATAAAAGTAGCGGTTATTATAGGAAAGATCTAATAGCGTGAAACTTATGTGGTGATTATTATAAAGAGTTCAATTTCAAATCCAACGATTTACAAATTTGCTATTATGCAACTCATTAGGTATTTTCTTCCATTTCTTTTTACTTAATTTATATTAATTGATATATATCTTAAGAAAATACTTGTTAGAAATTTACTTTACTAAATTAATTTTATTAAAACATTTAAATTTGAGATGGAATATTCAGAATAAATATTAACTTATTTGATAAAGTTAATAATTATTTTAATTTATTTGATAAAATAAGTAACAAATTATTATACTTGGCAAAGAATTTGTTTAACTATAAAGTACTTACGTGATAAAATATTTGTTCCTTTCAAAAACAAAAATGGCGCACGGATTCAGAAAAGTACTACACTTTTCGTAGGGATATAGAAAGACAAAGATGTACGTGTTAGATAATGATCCTACGTATTCAATATTAGGGCAATATATGCACTTTCTGAGAAAGAATAATACAATAAAAAGAATAACTTTTTTAAGCTAGTTGATCTTGTGGAGAGACTTTAATATTCTCATACTTTTCACTTAATGACTATAAGCTAACATAACATGTCAAAGTCGGCTCTTCTAATATATAGAAAAATCACACGAGGAAAGTTTCTTAAAACAAGATTGGATGTGTATATCACCAACTAAAATAAAAGCATACCATTGAACATAAATAACAACAATAATGAAAATAACCACTTCTAAGTAGACACCTCTTTTCGAGGATGTTAATTGTTTGTTCCATTAGTCATTTCAGACTTTTTTTTGGCACAATTCCACATTAGATTAGTAAACACATTACCTTCATAAATAGAAGTATTAGTCGTCCACAAAATCGCCTTTTATCTATTATGCAACACAAAAGATAGTATTTAGTAGTATTATTTAACTAACTATATTAGTACCCGCGCGTTGCGCGGTCGATACAAGAACAACAATAACAATAAACTCAGTGTATTCCCACGTTGTGGGGTCTGGAGAGGGTAAGATGTATGCAGTCCATACCACTACTTCCGGAGAAGTAGCAAATATTTATAGAAATTAACTATAGAAATTATTATCTTATTGATTTAATATAATAAAAAATTTATTCAATATCATTCACATATTTGAAATTAATAAAGTTATGCAATATGAAAAATAACTATTAAAATATTGAACTTAATATCATTAATTACATAAAATTTAAACATTTTCTTTCGAAAGTTAGTATCCGCGTGCAAATAATATTATATTTTAATATAATTATTTGAGAATATTAGAAAATATTGTGATCTATATTGATTTATTTTGTAAAACAATCATATAATTGCAAAAGAAAATACATATTTAACATAATTATGATTAATTAAGTGACTTACTTCTAATTTTGGTTAGAAAAATAAAGAACTGATGAAAGATATGTTTTAAAGTTATGCACATGAGTCTTCTCTGTAAAATTTTAACTTGAAATTTAAATTCTTTTAAGTTAAATATTTAATTTGCACCCTCTTGTCAAAAGGAAGAAAAGAGTTTCTCTTTCTCTTTTCTTGTCTTAATAGATTTTTCTTTCAAAGTAAATTTTGTATTCCTTTGCACGATCTTAGTCGTAGTATATTTTTTTATAAATTTAAAATATTTTTGCATCAAGGCAAATATTTTGAGAAAAGTCTCAATAATAGTCAATTTTCCCTCTCTCATATTTTTTTATTACCATTTTTTCAACAAATAACTTATAACATTATCCAAAGTCCTAACCTGTTTGCACGATTTCACAATATTCACTTATTCTCTTATGATAATGGACCAACAAATATTAATGAATCTTATTATATATTATTTTTTCGAATAAATGGTTTAGTCCCTCGTAGGTTTGAATATTCACTCTCCAACTCTATTTTCGATCAACCCTATCATACTTTCTCAATTTACTCAATTTGAATGAAATTATAAATATTAATCACTATCGAAATTGAATTCTCTTCCATTTTAGAACATTCAACTAATACTTAACCCCTCATGTTCATCAGTACAATAAGATATTCATCTTATTCATCTTTATCTTTTATATTATAAAAAGTAGATCAAAATAATTATTACACCAAAAGATCTACAATATTCTAAAATTAGAGTTACAAATATAAATATAAACATGATTGAACTCATTACCTGTTTATATCAACTAAAACAAAAAAATAAGAAAGTTTGTAGCATAATGTTTATAAATAATAAATGATAAATGGTCTTTAATTACTTTCACATTAGTACAATATGCTACGTAAAAGTACAATAATATTTGTAGTAAGAATTTTAAAAAATCAATATTCACAAGTATTTAATTTATTAAATTTGAGCGTTGCCCATTGAGCATCAACCAAGAGATGCTCACCAGAATTTTGATCTTCGATATGTAGCTTTTTGAGATAGTAATCCTAGTGTTAGGTAAATTTCATAAATAGTTATACAACTATCATTTTTTTACTAAGGTCACTTAACTATCATTCCTAATACAATATCGTAAAACTTTTAATATACTATTAAAATCACACAATCTAATTTATAAATTAATTGTTAATCATAACATATAGAAATATAGTATAGACAAATCAAGTGTTAATCCTAATATATAGAAATATAATGGATTAGTAATTTAGTATCATAGTTTATTAATTTTTGAAATCATACTATCATCTTACTAAAATCTAAAGCAACAATATTTGCAATGCAAGAAAATCAACTATCTAATATAAATATTAGTTTCTTCATATTTAATGTATAACTTGTAAATTTTTGTGTTATTGCTAAAATTCCCATTGCACATTTTGATCAAGATAAATTTTTATAAGTCTTTAAGAATGTATGACATATTAAAAGATCACTAACTTAAATTTTCAAAGAGTACAAATTATATTTTTTTTTATAAAACATAAGTACATGAATACTGGCTCATAAATTTTTCACCAAACATGTAAAAAATAAAATGAATATGCAACATAACTTGTATATTTAATTGACTTGATAAATCAAGAAAAATCTATTCTAAAACAATACTAGCAGTAAATTGAAATTCTAGCGATTATCACGACAAGATAAGTTGTGGCGAAAATCACTTGCACAATTCATCTTCTCCAACATATTATGGTAGAAATTAATTAGCTTTTACTAGGTGTATCCTTCTTATATAGTGGTAAATTGTTATGACATTAGAACTTCTAGATTAATTGCAATTGGTACAATATTCTTTTCCATATATATGTATATAATTGTTAATTGATTATTCATTTTCTATATATATTTTTCAATCAATTTTGTCATGTTTCCTTAATTGACTTACATTGAATGAAATCATAAATACTTTTTGTCATATAAATATTCATTTTATGGTAATACTTCAATTGCATATATTCTAATTTATTAGTAACTCGCACCTACATTTCATCATATAATATTATTATAAATTTTTATTGATATTCTTAATATTAAGAAATATTTATTCCTAATTTATTTTATTGATCTGCACGTTTAAATTTTTATATAAGATAATTTAATCTTTTTAAATTAATTTTTGTTCATCAAAACGAAGTATCTTTTTCAAATTTGATTATTTTAAAATTCGATATTATTCTTACAGACATATATAAGGTTATATAATTGGTTAATTAAAGAATAAATTTATAAAATAAAATTTTATTTGACTTCGAATATTAATTAGGACTAATGTAATTTTAGTAGTTATTTTCGATAAACGTTATCCAATATTTTCCGTGTAGTAATATTCATTTTTAAATTTTTTAATATTTATTTATTTTCAATCTATTCTCCTTTTAAATTCAAGACTATCATTTATTCATTCCCTATTATAGAATGATAGTGTAGTTACTCATTGATAGTTATTCTTAATTATGAAAATCCTTTCATTAAATATGAATGCATATTATTTTAAATATAGATTACTTAAAATATATCGAATGAAAATTCTTCCAATAAACATGAATGCATATCTTTTAAATAAAATTCTTGAAATATATTGAAATAGATTTCTTCTATTTTGTAGTCCAAAGTTACCATTTAAGTGACTACATCTTTTTCATAATATTTTTAATTTTGGAATAACTCTTTGATTATTATATATTTTTCCCATATAAGTTGTTTGATTCCTAATTGATTATTTTCTTAATTGATGTTTCTTGATACTTTCTTGATTTAGTCAATTATAATCAAATCATAAATATTTTTTTATATATAGTATTGTTACTTAAATTAATTATATATACATTTTGAGTGATGACATCCTTTTCATAATATTTTTAATTTTGAAAGGACTCATTTGTCGTAATAATCTTTTTCATAAAAGTTACTTAATTAATAATTAGTTATTCTCTAATTGATTTTTTGTAATACTTTCTTGATTTACTAAATTGTAGTGAAATCATAAATATTTTTTAAATAATATTATTATTTAAATTAATTGTGTATATTTTTTGAGGGATAACATCTTTTTCATAATTTTTTTAAATTTTGAAATGACCTTTTGATTATTATAATCTTATTCATATAAGTTACATGATTACTATTTATTAATTGATTTTATTGCTATGACATTAGAACTTCTAGATTAATTGCAGTTGGTACAATATTCTTTTCCATATGTATATAATTGTTAATTGATTATTCATTTTCTATTTATATTTCTCAATCAATTTTGTCGTACTTCATTAATTGACTTACATTGAATGAAATCATAAATACTTTTTGTCATATAAATGTTCATTTTATGATAATACTTCAATTGCGTATATTCTGATTTATTAGTAACTCACACCTACATTTTATCACATAAAAACTATTATAAATTTTTATTGATATTTTTATTGTTAAGAAATATTTATTCCTAATTCATTTTATTGATCTGAACGTTTAAAGTTTTATATAAGATAATTTTATATTTTTAATTAATTTTTGTTCATCAAAACGAAGTATCTTTTTCAAATTTGATTATTTTAAAATCCAAAATTATTCTTACAGACATATATAAGGTTATATAATTGGTCAATTAAACAATAACTTTGTAAGTCAAAATTTTATTTGACTTCGAATATTAATTAGGACTATGTAATTTTTGTAGTTATTTTCGATAAACATTATGCAATCTTTTCTGTGTAGTAATATTCATTTTAATTTTTTTAAATATTTATTTATTTTCAATCTACCTTCCTTTTAAATTCATGACTATTATTTATTCATTTCCCAATATAGAATGATGGTGTAGTTACTCATTGATAGTTATTCTTAATTATGAAAATCCTTTCATTAAATATGAATGCATATTGTTTTAAATATAGATTACTTAAAATATATCGAATGAAAATTCTTCCAATAAATATGAATGCATATTTTTTAAATAAAATTACTTGAAATATATTGAAATAAATTTCTTCCATTTTGTAGTCCAAAGTTACCATTTGAGTGATAACATCTTTTTCATAATATTTTTAATTTTGAAATAAATCTTTGATTATTATATTTTTTTCCATATAAGTTGTTTGATTACTAATTGGTTATTTTCTTAATTGATATTTTTTTTAATACTTTCTTGATTTAGTCAATTATAATCAAATCATAAATGTTCTTTTTTATATAATATTGTTATTTAAATTAATTATATACATATTTTGAGTGATGACATCTTTTTTATAATATTTTTAATTTTGGGAGGACTCATTTGTCATAATAATCTTTTTCATATAAGCTACTTGATTATTAATTAGTTATTCTCTAATTGATTATTTGTAATACTAAATTGTAGTGAACTCATAAATATTTTTGTAAATAATATTATTATTTAAATTAATTGTGTATATTTGTTTTAGAGATAGCATATTTTTCATAATATTTTTTTTAATTTTGAAATGACTTTTTGATTATTATAATCTTTTTTATTTAAGTTACATGATTACTATTTACTGATTGATTTTTTTGTAATATTTTCTTGATTTACTCAATTGTAGTAAAATCATAAATATTTACTTTTTATAGTATTATTATTTATGTTATTTAGATTAATTGCTCACATATTTCAAGGAATGACATCTCTATTGAAATATTTTTTATTTTGGAATGACCTTTTGGTCATAGTAATTTTTTCCATATAATATGCTTGATTACTTATTGGTTATTCACAAAAGTAATCACCAATATAAATTTTGTTGTCAGTAAAATAGATTTTTGTTGCAAAAATATGGCTAGTTCTCAATATACCACTTAGCTTAATTTTAGGCTAACTTCTTTGCTTTATTATATATAGAGAGAGAGACATATCAACATCAGCTAAATATAATATCCTTCATACCCCAGGGTGCTCTAATATTCATTATTTCGAAGTCCACCATGCATTGCTCACAGGAAATATTGAATTCATGGCAACCAACTACATCGGCAACGTTGTGATTCTTCCAGTGAACCCCTGGACCAACACCTTTACACAGCCTGGTCATTGGGGCTTTAAGGAAATTTTCCTCACCAATAATGATTTTCGAGCGTATTCGAAACAAAATGGCAAGAGCTCTGCCACCCGGATATGGAAAATTTTAATATGTGAGAGGTCCAAGTATTACATAGCAGACAAAAGTTATGTGAGAGTCTCTCAAATTTTGCCAAGTAGAAATAGTGGATCCCACTATCACTAAAAGGAGCCAAAGGCTTAGATGCCCTATTTTTCTCTCTATTTCTTTTCTTTCTTACATTTTTTTTTTTGGGTATGACTGTCATGCAATATCCTCTTCCAATTCACCTCTCCACTAACATTGAATATTTTAATTTTTAAAAGTTAAATTTACTCATGTCATTTCGTTGCACAAATTAAAATAACACAATAACAAGATCAAAGGACAACAAAAAACAGTAATGGACATTTGGTCATGAAATAAAAAAATTACTTTATTTATAAATTTTAAAATTGAAGTTGGAGTTGTGTTGGTTATACTTTTTGTAATAAAGATTAAAAAAAATTCATTTAGCCATAAATAGTATTCACTATATTTCAGAATACATTTTTACTTATTTCGGAATACTTATTTGGTCAGAAATAAATCAAATACAAATTGAAGTTGTATGTGAAAATTTGAAAGACATCTCAAAAGATGTTTTCACTATTTTTGATTGCACTTATTGCTTTATTTTAAAAATAAATTAATTTTTTATTTTCATAAAATAACTTTAGTTTCATAAAATTCTATTTTTAAATTTATTTTCACTTTTTATATTTTTCTTAAAAAAACACATTTAAATTCTAATATCAACTTCAAATACTATGACCAAATATAATTCAACTCTATTTTCAACTTTAGAAATTTCAAATAAAGTGAATATATTGACCTTTCATGGCCAATGCCTATTTAAAATTGAAAGCTAGATGTGAAACTAAATTTTTTAAGATAAATTTCATTAGTGATTATTCAACTTTGGGTTTATTACAAATAATTTTTATTTTCTTATTACATAAAAGTTATCTAACTTAAAAGTTTAATACACATAAATATTATTTTATCATATAGGGTGTGTTCGGTAATAAGAACTTTCAATGAATGAAAATATTAAAATAAAGAAGTAATAAATTTGTTAGAGTAAATAAATCAAAAATTTATTTACATCAAAATATGAATATATTGCAAAGCAACCAGTGTAAGAAAGGAAAGAAATAAAGAGAAAAATAGGGCATCTAAGTATGATAATGGGATTCATTATTCTTACTTGGCAAAATTTGAGAGGATCCTTACACAACTTTTGTCTACCATGTAATACTTGGACTCTCATGTCAAGTCCTCCAACAGCCGCTTCCCTCAATATGTCCTCAGTGTCATGATGATCTAGATAGAAGAACCTATATATTCCCAATAGTAATGATGCCTCTGATAGACCCTTGCGGTGCCTCTGATCAACCTCGCCTAATGATTTGTTGAATAGTCCATACAAACCTAGTTTTTTTTCAAAAGGTGGGGAATATACCACCTCCCGAAATTGTTTGGACCTGTAGGTACGTTATACACAGCGGAATAATCCAAACGAAGAATATATAAAAGTAAAGGAAAATATCAACTCACACTAGTGAAAGAGACGAAACATCCCTTCTTAAAGAGACGAAAGGATTTTGTAAAAGATAGTCGTTTTTGTATTACATTGATCATCTTTAAATGCATAAGGGGGAGTTGAGAATGCTTAATGATACAAAGGAAACTAAATAAAGAGAATCAAAACTCAGAAGATTACAGAAAATAAGGGATATTAACAAGATATGGAAGATCTGAAGGATTGCAAAATCAGAAAGAATAAACGGAAGAAATTCGAAGGATTATCTTTCCTTCTTATGCCCCCGCAATATACGTGGTGGTTCAGTAACACCTATTGATCTTTTGGGCGTATTTATACATTCAATTGCTAATTATTGCCTGTACTTTTACTGAATTGTGAGCTACATTTCGTATAATTCATATGTTTGGGCTAAAAATGTGTTCGTGAACTACTGGTGTGATTAGCATTTTCAAGTTGAGATTTTGTGAAGACCAAGCTTGATTTGAATTCGATGAAGTGCTTTATGATGATGAATACTATATGCAGATATTGGGATGCGAGACGAGCTAAAAATAGGTGTTTGAAAGAAACTATGGACCATGGGACACAAAGGCAAGTTGAAGAGTGCACTTTGAGGGAAAATAGTTGGAGATTTCTTGTCTCCGTACGGAAGTCAAGCCCCTCGATATGGGCGTGTCACGGAGATGGCTAATTCATGAGTGCCAAGAAATAATAGCCTTTCGATATTTCAATATCACAGAACCTATGTTCCATGATTTCAAAGTGACACAGGGGTATTTTTCAGCAGCTGCTAGCAATAGACTATAAATAGGACACTTGATATAATTTTGTATCATTTTAATTTGTACATCCTTAGGAGCAAGAAAAAAAAATGCATGGCTTATTTTAGGGTTTATTACTCCACTCCTTCTTTTCTTTCAAATACCAGATAAATATATTGAATTCCATGAAGTTGATTCTAATTATGAGTGGCTAAAAACCTTTATTCTAGGGTTGAGGCCAAACAAATGATTGTATTTCATACTCTTGATTTCGTTTAACATTGAATTTATCGAATTGGTTGTTCTCAAGCTCTTGTTATTACTATTTTAATGCTTGACTAACATTAAGATAAATCTAATCCTCTCGTGAATCCAGAAGGAGAATTATTAGGAGAGAATGAAAGGGTCACATGGCGAGCTTGAATCTTTCCTAAAGTAAAGATTTGATTTGCATCTAGGATAGGAATACACTTAGAAACATTGTCTGGTCAAAATATGGGACAATATCTTAATACATCTCAATTGGATTATCCCATCCTCTCTTAATGATGTAGTTGCGACATACCCTTTTAGGTAAACGATTAGAGGTTTGAGAGACCATATTCATATTATCAACCTTGTGAACCAATAACCAGATAAATGACATATCTAATGAGAGAGTGTCGTGATGCAAGAATACAATACATGCATTAACCCTGGAATTTCCCCATAATATTGTTTACACCTTTGGTAAGTAATCCTTGCTTTAAATATTAAATGTTTGTTTATTTAGGATCACCTAAAAACCTTATCTTAATCGATTAATACTGCATTTGGTTGAGACACCAGTATTACTTGAGTTAAGAAAATTACTAGAAATACAGTCTTGATGGGTACGATATCTGGATTCTTAATCTTATATTATTTGTATGATCACATACGCTTGTGTGTACATTTGGATGCAATAAGTTTTTGGTGCCGCAACCTGGGACTTAGAAAAAAGTGATTTTCTAATTTTGGTTTTTACTAATATTTACAAGTCTTGACAACTTGATGTTACCTGCTATATTTGTAGGTCTAATTGCAATTCTAAAAGCTAGCTCGAAATGAAGAATTAGTCGAACCATATCTTGAATTGAAGCAATATTTACATCAGCAGAAAAGAGCGGTTGTGCTTCAATACCCAATTTAACAAGTCCAGCCAGACCCATGAAGAGATTGTTTCTATAGATATGGAAGTAACAAGGCAAATTCGGGAAGTGGCAATCCCACTTGCAACTAATGTCACCTCTAACATTCAAAAACCTAAACTAGTAGATCGATTTGAGATAAAATAGAACATGGTGAAATTGTTGCACAAATTTAGGTAGTTAACAGGTCTTTCATATTAAGATCCATAGAAATATTCACAGAATGTTTTGGAGATCAATGACACGTTCATTTCCATCGGATTCTCGGTCGACTATGTGAGACTTACACCCTTCCCATTTTTATTGTTGGGAGAGGCTAAAAGGTCAATCATGACATGGGATGACCTCGCAAGTAAGCTTTTAATTCGATTATTCCATCTGGAAAAACAACAAGGTTGAGAAGTGAGATTTTGAGTTTCAAGTAGAAACCAAAAGAAAATATCTATCAATAGTGGGAAAGATTTTAGTCTCTCCCAAGAGATTATCCTCATCACCAAGAATCACATCATGTGTTGGCATACACATGCTTTTTTATAGAGTCTCGGCCCAAGAAACAAGATGTTATTTGATTCTGCAGTAAGGGATCAATCTTTTGAGAAAACGTATATTGAGCTAATTGCTATATTGAATCACATTACATAGAAGCTACCCAGAGTGGAATGGAGATTCTTTGAGAAATATGCTGAAGAATCCTACAGGTACGTTAAAAGTTGACAATATCACTACTTTAGCTGCTCAGATGGTTGTTTTTCAAAATCAGGTGATTTGGCAACTCAACAAATTAAACATGTCATAGCCGCATGCGCATATTAATATGGTACAATAGAATAAAGTGTGTTGTGAAACTTGTGGTGCGAGTGATCACTCATCAGAGTTATGTGGAGTAAATCTAAATTCAGTAAATTTTGTTAGGAATGCATACAAACAAAATGGTCAAAATTTTGGGAACTCTTACAATTTTGGATAAAAAAATCATCCATATTTTTCATGGGGAAGTTACCAAGGAAGAATTCAATCACATCCAACACAGGAACCCAGGGTAGAGCTAGAACCAACAAGCGTCTCAGTGAAAACAAACAACTATTCAATCTAGTAATATTGAAGAGATGATAAAGTCGATAATGACAAATAATCCAAGATGGCTGTAGAGCAAATAAGATAGATAAAGATGTAATAATCAATAGTTTACCACTCAACAATTAGAAAAACAAGTGGTTCAAATAGCTAGAGCGTAGATTATGAGGTCTCTTGGAGGTCTACCAAGTGATGCAAACCCAAATTTAAGGCAAATGAATGCATTCTCTACTCAGAGTAGTAGACAGTTGGAAGAATTAGAGCCCAAGAAACACCTCAAAAGGCTATGGTAGTTGAGGAGAAGTAAGAAGAACCTAAAAAGGATATGAATTATGAGAGTACCTTAGAAAGTGTGAATCTACCTCCCCCATCTAAAAAAGCTGAAGTAGGAAGCATGTTTTCAAAATTTTATATATCTATTAAAATATGTATATAATAGTCTTCCTTTTATTGATATTTTGCAGGGAATTCCTAAGTATTCAAAATATATCAAGGATATTGTCAGAAAAAATAAAGGTTGATAGAGTATAGTACTATTGCACTTGCTAAAGAGTGCACGTCACGTATTCAGAATAGACTGCCAATGAAGCTCAAGGACCCAGGGAGTTTCACTATTCAGATCACATTAGGAAGTCTATTGGTGCTCGGGGATTGTGTGATCTTGGGGCCAATATTAATTTGATGCCTACCTAGTTATTCAAGAAGATGAGGTTGGGTAATCCAAGGCCCACCACTATGATTTTGTAGTTGGTTGATCGTTCGCTTTCCAGGCCTGATAAAATAGTTAAAAATGTGTTGGTGCAAGTGGGTTCACTCATCTTCCCTATGTATTTCATTATATTGGACTTTGATGCAGACCTAGATGTCTGATTTATTTTGGGACATCCATGTTTTGATACTGGGCATGCTTTGCGAAATGTAATTTCTAGGCAATCGACGATGCAAGCTCATGATAGATTTAAGATTTTTGATGTGTACAAATTAATGAAGCTATCATCTATTTATCAGGATTATCTACTTTTACGGTGATAGATCTTAAGTCAGAGCTCCCATTCATTACTTCCAAAGATCCCTTAAAAAGAGCTTAGTGGGGCATGATATCTTCAGAGATACAAACGCTAATGAGATGGTATAAATTTTATATATTGCAAGCATCCTACTTCACAAGGGAAGATTCAACTTCTAAATAGACCCCTTGATTCCCCTCCCAAGCCATCTATTGATAAGAATCCTAAGCTAGAGCTAAAGATATTGCCTCCATACCTCTAGTATGCCTTTTTAGTAAATATAATTCCTTACCCGTTGTTCTATCCATGGGACTATCTGATGTATAGGTTAAAGAGACTTTGGAAGTGCTTAAAAGGTAAAAGAAAGTTATTGACTGACAAATGTCAAACATCTAGGGTATCAATCATGCTTTTTGCAAGCAAAAAATATTTATGAAAGAAGGTTATGAGCCAAGCATGCAACACTAGAGAAGATTAAACCCAGTGATGAAAAAAGTAGTAAGAAAAAAAATGGTCAAGTGGATTGATGCAAGCATTGTGTACCCTATTTCAGGCAACATGTGAGTGAGCCCTATCCATTGTGTCCCAAAATATGAACAAATGAAAGTGATGACTAATGATAGAAATGAGTTGATCTCAACTCGCATAATAACAAGATGGAGGATATGCATGGACTACAGAAAGCTTAATGATGCCACTCATAAGGATTATTATCTAATCCGTTTCATTGACCAGATTTTGGATAGACTTGCTGGACATGAGTATTATTGCTTTTTGGATGGGTATTCCAACTATAATTAGATAGTCATAGCACCATAAGATCAATAAAATACCATGTTCGCTTGTCCATATAGAACTTACACCTTCAAACGTATGGCCCTTAGGATTTATAACGCGTTGGCCACCTTCTAGTGTTGCATGATGCCATATTTTATGAAATGGTGGAAGACTTTCTTTAGCTATTTATGGATGATATTTTTGTGTTTGGTAAATCTTTTGTAGTATGTTTGTAGAGTTTGGATAGGGTCCCTAGCAAGAAATGAGGAGACTAATTTGGTGCCAAACTAGGAGAAGTGTCACTTTTTTGTCAAGAAAGTGATTATCCCTGATCATAAAGTTTCTCAAAAAGGACTGGAGATAGAATGAGAGAAAGTAGAGATTATAAAGAAGTTACCACCATCGATGTCAGTAAAAGGTTCCACAATTTTCTTATGTATGTCAGATTTTACAGTAGGTTTATTAAGGATTTCTCAAAGTTGTCAAGACCTATGTGCAGATTTCTAGAAAATGATGTAAAGTTCGAGTTTGGGGACTATTATATAAATATTTAAGGATTTGAAAGAAAGTTGACAGAAGCTCTTATTTCAATCTCTTAAGAACGGGAGCTCCCTTTTGAGTTGATGTGCAATGCCAGTGATGTAATCATTGGAGTTATATTAGGTCAAAGGAAAGAAAGGGTCTTCCATTTGATGTATTATGCAATCAAGACTCTAGCTACCATTGACACCTAATTTATTCCCTCCACGTCAAAACCATTTTCTTTAAAATAAAAAATCCGAAAAGGGATAAAATAGTTGCAACCTAAAAAAATTACACATTAATAGATTAGTAAATATTGACTTTAATTTATGCTTCCGATAAATTTAGATCCTCTCCAGTGGGAATGAAGGTAACAGCTAACACTGACCATGCTGCAGTTTAGTACTTATTTAATAAGAAATATGCTAAACCCAAACTCAATAGATAGATTTTGTTGTTGCAAGAATTTGATCTTGAGGTCCAATATAGAAAAAGATTAGAGAATTAAGTGGTAGACCATTTGTCAAGGCAAGAAGATCAATCATATGTAGTTGATGATAGGCGTATTATATAGGAGTTTCTTGATGAAAAAATCTTAGCACTTAGTATAGATGAGCTCCCATAGTAAGCATACATAGTGCATTTATTGGGGAATGGTGTGTATCCACCAAAAACAACCAATTAATAGAAGACCTTATGTATGGATGAGTCATACTTGCTTAAGCATGGCACTAATTAGAAAATCTATTTTTGAATGACAGGCTAAACAAGTATTTGGGAGCTATCACTCATCACCTTACAAAGGTCATTATGGAGGAGGATGCACAATGCATAAAATGTTGCAATCAGGATTCTTTTGGTCTACTCTATTTAAGGATACCTTCATATTTGTTAAAGAGTTTGATCAATGTTAGCAAATGGGAGCTATATCCAGATGATATAAAATGCCATTAAACAATATTTTAGAGATGTAGATCTTTAACATTTGGGGGATAGATTTCATGGACTCATTCCCGCTATTGTTTAGCAATAAATACATCTTGGTTGTATCTAAGTGGGTAGAAGTGACAACTCCCCTCAATAATAATGGATGGGTAGTAGTTAAATTCATAAAGAAGAACGTTTCTCCATGTTTAGAATCCCGAGAGCAGTCATTAGTAATGAAAGGTCACACTTTATGAATAATTGGTTCAAAATTTGCTAGCAAAGTATAGGGTAAGACATAAAGTTGCTATAGCCTACCATCCAAAATGAGCGATCAAGTCAAAGTGTCAAACTATAAAATAAAGTAGATTATCTAGAAGACTGTGAATGCTCAATTCAAGGACTGAGCTATCAAATTGGACAATGCACTATAGGCGTATAAAACTGCGTACATGTAGAACCCTTGGTGCACCACACAGTGAGAGACCAGGTCCCTCAAAGTCAAACACAAGTGACAGAATAGTAAAGGAACTATGAGATGCTGGAAAAACAATGGCAGTGCATGAAAGTAAGAACAGAGGATTTTTATGTTGAACCCAAGAAGGGAAATACCTCAGCTTGCACTCACAAGGACCAAACAATCTACTATAACTAACCTCTTTATTACAGACTCGACTGTAAACCTAACTCTAGGTTTCTTTTACTTGTAACAACTCTATTATATGCTCATCTTGGTAACTCTACCAAGGACTCTCTCTATACTGATTACTTCTAGTCAGTCTCACACTTAGGTAACGCTACCTAAGCAACTCTCTATTCAAAGAGAAAAACACTACTCTTATATCTTGAGTAGTTTGGTTACAAATCAAAGCTTGCTCAAGAACAATTTCTATTTAAGCTCACATAAACAACTAAGAACTTGAGCAGTGTTAAAATGGGGTTTTGCTGCCTCTTTTTTCTCTCTTTAGAATTTGCAAAAACTATTTGTTGAAGATGGATATCTTTTCTTTTATAGCTGAGTGATGATTGGGGCTGAAATATCATTGGACCAGATGTCTAAGTTAGTACAAAATAGCACCAACAAGTTTGTTACACAAGAGGACAAAACTGTGCAGATGATGCATGTCAGCTGTACTATACCTTGCACGTCTAGGGACCTGGTCCCTTGTAGTTCAACTGCTTATCATCAAAACTACATATATCTATTTTTCCCCCTTTTTATGATGACAAACCATACCATACATTTTGAGCATTAGTGTACATTCATCACATTTAATTAGTGTAATTACCACCTAAAAATAATTGCTCCCCTTATCATCATGCTTCCTTCATCACCATACAACATAGAGACCTAGTCCCTTGTTGTCATTTGTATAAAAAACTTTTGATTTATTTCCTTTCACTATGCCTTACATTCACTTAGCACATCACTTACTTCCCCCTATTAGAATACACCTTCATTTTATGAATTTCCATGCTTACCGCTATCAATATGACCCTTCATTCATCTATTTAGCACATCACTTACTTTCCCCTATCATCATGCTATACATAAAATGCATACACATTATATGTTACCTGGTCCCTGGATATCACACTCATCAGACCTGGTCCTTACATATAAAGTCAGTATTCCCCCTTTTAGCATCATTTAAAAGGATCAACAGTAAACTAAGAGTAAGGATAAGTGAAAGCTAATTAAATCATGGCCACTGGGTAACACTAGCATGAAGAGCATTTTTAAATGTAAAGGAGACAACTGAGGCATACAAATAATAATTTATTCATGATTAAATAAGCTAAGTACCATTACAATACGCCAAAAAGAAATTATAAAACTATTATTTGCAAAGGCCACAATAGAAACTGATGCAGGAAGTTGACACACTAAGACTCAGGTAGAAGGGGACTTAAAGGAGAGTGATTTTAGCAACATATCCATTCTAGCATCCTCAGCAACGTGAGCATCCTGCAACTCTTTAGTGAGAGTTTTAACTTCAACTTTTAACCCTTGAACCTCGCCAGTTGGTTCTGAAACCTTGCCCTTTAGCTTTGCAATTTTTGCTGTCAGTTCCTTAGTGGCACCAGGTCCCTCTGAGGATAGCTTTGAATGTTGCAGTTTTAGATAAACTATTTCAGTATCTTTTGCAGCTAGTTGAATCCTTAACTCCTCCATTTCTTTGTCCAAATTTTCTTGAGAAACCAAGAGTTTTGATACTTAGGACATAGTTCCAACCTTTCCTTCAATGCATTCATTCTCCACTAAGGTTGTCAGACTAAACTTCTGTTTAACTATTCTAGGGGTCCCCTTTGTCCCAATTATTCCATAATGATCAAACACCTTGTTTAGGAAGTACCCATAAAGCATTCCATACTTTCCTTATTTCTCATAGATTACTTTCTTCATTTGCTTTATCATAAGAGCAGGTAAGCTTATCAACTCATATTTACTCAAACATTCTATTAGGAATAGGTCAACACCAGAGGCAATGGTTCTTTTCTCTGATCTTGGTAACAGAGCTTTATTGATTAACTCATATACTAGCTGAAACTTACTGATTAAGTTTTTTTCACAATAGCTATTGAAGTTCCACCCACTTTTGAGGCTTCAATCATAAATTCAAGGGTAGGATGCTCCTTTACAATAGATTTTAATCCCATAACAAATACATCTAAAATCTTTTCTAGTGCTTCTTCATCTAAATAGATAGACTTTCCTTGCACCTGGTCAGTTAAGCTTAGCCCATCTTCTGATAAGTCCATAGTATAGTAAAGCTTCCTAACTTTATTTTCAAACACCATGGGACCTCATTCTTTAAGTAAGTGAATCCAACCTTGGGTTTTCACATATTCTACCAATTCCACCATCCCTGATTTATCATAGATCCTTGGATCAAATACTCTCCCAGTCAGCCCTTTTAGGGTTTTCAAGACAGCATTCCATGCTTTTCTAAGGACAACCCTCCTCTTTCTCTTTTCTTCTTCTCTATAATTCACTATTTAGTTCTTCCTGTTCATTATTTTTTCTCTTCATAGGACCAGGTCCCTTAGAGACTTTCTTTCTTTTAACAATAATATGCTTCTTTTTGCTTATAGCAGGACTACTAGACTTTTGATTTGAGGACTTGGTTCCCTCAACAACTTGAACTTTTTGTATTTTTTTCTTAGTTGCAATAATAATATCAATGTCCGTATCTTCTCCAACCTCCACTAATTAAATATTTACCTTTTCTATTCTAGTAGCTTTCTTGAGTCTTCTTCTTTTAGTAGTAGAAGACTTGCTTTCCTTTATCACATCTGCTAGTAATTTTTATTCAGATCCCCTAGTGGAATAGAATATAGTGCCTTGTATACCAGTGTCAATCATTTTTCCTTTTTTTTTGTCCTTCAGTTTATTTATTTTCCAACTCAGAGGTTGATTATCCTTATCCTCTTCATCTTTCTCATTTAGAGGTAATACCACCTCTTTATTCCGTGTCTCTTCATTCTTTTCCCTTACAAATTGCTTCTCAATACTTACAGAGCTTTCATTTGGATCATGAAACATCCTGAGTTTTGACCATTACAAAATTTTCCTAGAATTTCCATTCTTTGGGCCCAATACTAATCATGGGTACGAGTTGTATGTTAGGACACGAGTGGTGTGGTTTTGTATGCTGACCAGTATTATTTGGTGGAATATTTTTGGTCACTATAATAGTTACAACTTAGGGGTATGAGTTATAGGACTTGGTACGAGTCATATCATAGATGCGTATGGTGGATAGTGTTTGATCTTCCTGGTATTTCATTCTGGCAGGGATACGGGTCATAGGTACGGATCATATGCTGTGGTTACGACTTGGTTGGATGAGTCGCATACTGGACAGTGTCTGATACAAGAGTGATGATTAGATACAAGTGGTGCAAACCAATCGTATAAGAGGGTACAACTCTTATGGGTCAATCGTATCCCTGTGACAGGATTTTTATGCAACTTAAGTGGGGGTATTTTGGACATTTTTCTACTTACCCTAATTAGGACTCACAACTTCTAATAGACTTAGAAGGTTATTTACCCTATTATTCTATTCATTAACACTTAGAAACTATTTCAAAATACTCCATAATTCGCTCAAGAGTTTTTGGGGAAAGAGAGCTAGGGTTTCAACTAAAGGAATGCTTTGGGGCTTTCTTTGGTGATTTTCTTCCATTATCTTCTTTAGTATAAGGCATGATTCTCTTCCCTCATTGTAATTTCAACTAAAGACATGGTTTATATGATTGATTTCATGGCTTTACTATTTCATGATTATGGTTTTCAACTATTATTTGGGTTTTTTTATATTAAATGCTGGGTTATGGTTTCTTATGGTTTTAATTATGCTTTTATATGCATTAATAATGGTTTTGGACAATTGGATTCTATGGTAATGGTTTAATGGTCTTTGGAATTGGTTTTGGTTATATTATGCCCCCAATGTGTTTGATAAAATGCTTATAAAGATATGTTCATTGGATTGACTTCTTTTAATGGAACTTTTGCTTGTTTTGGCTTATGTAATAAATCTTTAAATGGTTTGAAAAGGCTAAAGGCTAAATATTTATGTTTGTGGGGAACATGAAAGTCTCCCAAGTGGTTTAATATGGTATACAGAAGGGCACTTGAAAGTCCCCTTAACCTAAATAGTTTGGCTATAGATATTGCTTACAAGTAAGAGGTGGTATGAAGATACCACTAACATTGGACTTGGTTAATAAAATTGTAAATGTATTGGTTAGTTATTTGGAAATAGTTTTAACTGGGTATTAGTGGTGAGGTATATAGCAAAACTATGGAAGGTGGTAGTCTGAGGAGGGACCAAAACTGGAAACTCATATTTTTCGATATTAGGATTGGTCTTAGTAGACTGTGTGCATGATGTCACACTACTGGGGGATGTACTAGTCATCCCATGGGATCCCTGGTCGTGTGGCTATATGCATTAAGGCCCTTTCAGCAGAGGGAGATGAACCCATATAGCCCGTGGGTGGTTTAGGACGGCCAACCTACACAGCCTAGGTAAAGGTTTCAATGGCATGCTAAGCCCGGTCACCTTTTTTGGCACTTATATATATATATGTATTATAGTGTGCATTAGATGGTTTTACTTGGTTTTATAACTGGCATTATTTTATCCTTCTCTTGAGATTCATGCTAGCGGTCACACGCTAACCCATTTACTGGCGGTTGTATACCCATGATATGCAGGAACTGATTGTTTGACTCCTCTTACATAGTGATTGACTCAGGGACAACACTTGTACTAAAGTGGAGAGCTTCCATACTTTTGGAAGGCATCATTTTATGTTATGTATATTGTTAGAGTTGGAACACAAGGAACACAAGGAAATTCTTCCATTCCATCTGGGGATAATGCTGAAGGGTTATGTCCTACATATGGAGTACATCTTTGATCTCATGGTCCTATTCCTGATGGTGCTAGAGTTCCTCCTATTCCAGCTAGTTCTTCTCAGGTCCCTAAGGCAACAAGATTAATGCAGAATTTTGTCAGTCTATTTATATTATTACCTAACTAGTTTCGACTCAGGTTAAGTGGGGTATGGCTGGTGCTTTGTCTGCTGAGGCCACAAGGGTTAGTCAATTGATGAAAATGGGTCCTCCAACTTTTACTGGAGTAAAGGTAGAGGAGGACACATATGGCTTCTTAGATGAGATATAAATAATCTTTCGAGTGATACAGTCTACTAATGTATAAGGAGTTAACCTTGTAACTTATCATCTCAAGGATATTACTTCTCAGTGGTTTGAGGAGTAGGATAGAGATAGGGGTGATATGGAAGAGAAAAGATTGTGGGAGGCTTTTTCTAATGCCTTCTTAGATTGGTTCTTTCCTTAAGAGTTGAGAAAAGCTAAGATAGAGGAGTTTGTGAACCTCGAGTAAGGAAGGATGTTGGTAAAGAAATACGCTTTGAAGTTCCATCAGCTATCAAGGTATGCTCCTGACTTAGTGCCTGATATAAGGTCGAGAATAAGGAAGTTCGCTTTTAGGTTGAATAGAGATTTGATTCTGGAGAACAAGATTACCTTGTTGATTAAAGATATGGATATCTCAAGGTTGACCGTTCATATACAGTAGGTTGGGGATGAGAAGAAGAGCGAGGCAAAGTTTAGGGATAGGCAGGGAAATAGGAGCAGGTTTTCTGATTAGGGAGGTGCTCAGTCTCACGGTGGTAGGGATGGTGGCATGTGGTAAAAAAAGAAGTGGGGGGAGGGTTTGGATCCATTTCTGCTAATGCTCCTTACCAGTCAGGAGACATGCGTCATTCGGGTGGTGACAATTTGTGGGCACAGGTTTCCCAATCTCAGGCGAGCGTGAGGTTAGTCAGTTTCTTTGTGTCCTCCTTGTCGATTTTGTAGTCTTTCTCACCGGGGTTATTGTGATAAAGGGAGGGGAAAATGCTTCAAGTGTGGCTAGGCAAGCCATCGTCTCAGGGATTGTCCGGTCAATAAGGTTGCTACGAGGGCAAATAAGATTCTTGTTGCTCCACCTTCTGCTCCTGCACCTGGTGGTGTGGCATCTACTTCTATTACTGCTCCTAGTTCTAGTGTTGGTTAGAACAGGTTGTATGTTATGGCATCCCGACAGGAATTTGAGGTATCATCTGATGTCGTTATGGGTATGTTATATCTTTTCTCTCATGATATATATTGTTCACTTGATCTGGGGTTCACTCTTTCTTATATGAATCTATATATGGTTTTATCTTTTGGTTTCAATTCAAAAGTTATTTTGGGTTTTTTTTTCTATTTCTATGTCGATAGGTAACCCGATTATTGCTAAGAGAATCTATAGGGTGTGTGTGGTATCTGTTGGTTGCAAGCAGACCTTGGTGGATCTAATTGAGTTGGATATGGTAGATTTTGATATAATTCTGGGTATGGATTGGTTGCATTCCTATTACGCATCTTTGGATTGTCAGACCCATAAAGTTATCTTTAAGTTCCCTGAACTGGTTATAGCATGGAAAGGTAGTTTCTTAGCTCTTAGGGGAGGTTTATTTCTTATCTTAGAGCTCGGAGGTTAAACTCCACGGGTTGTCTTTATCACTTTGTTCAGGTTAAAAATTATAAATCAAAAGGTCCTTCTCTGTCTTAGGTCCCTATGGTTAATGAGTTTCCAGGGGTCTTTCCGAATGATCTTCCTGGTTTTCTTCTAGATAGGGAAATAGAGTTTGGCATTGATTTTCTTTTGAGCACTTCTCCAATATTTATTCCTCCGTATAGAATGGCTCCGACTGAGTTGAGGGAACTCAAGGATCAACTTAAGGATCTTCTAGACAAGGGGTTTATTCATCCCAGTGTTTCTCCTTAGG
The DNA here is from genome assembly GCA_030864225.1 of Capsicum baccatum var. pendulum. Classification (NCBI taxonomy): domain Eukaryota; kingdom Viridiplantae; phylum Streptophyta; class Magnoliopsida; order Solanales; family Solanaceae; genus Capsicum; species Capsicum baccatum. Next base: position 76,927,047 of record CM061557.1, on the reverse strand, counting down.
GTGCACTAGTGTTATTTGTGTAAAAGAAGGATGGTTCCGTTTGGATGTGCATTGACTACAAGCAGTTGAATAAGGTAACGTTCTAGAATAAATATCCTTTCTCGAGGATAGATGATCTGTTTGATCAGTTACAGGGTGCCAAGTTCTTTTCTAAGATATATCTTCGGTCGGGGTACCATCAACTTAAGATTAAAGAGGTGGATATCCCTAAGACGGCTTTTTATACTCAGTATGGGCATTTTGAGTTCTTGGTAATGTCATTTGGGTTGACCAATACTTTGACAACATTTATGGACTTGATGAACAAGGTGTTCAGGCAGTATTTGGATCTCTTCATCATTGTGTTCATTGATGACAATCTGGTTTATTCAAAGAGTGAGGTGGATCGTGATAATCACCATAGTGTGGTGCTACAGACCTTAAAAGAATAATAGTTGTATGCCAAGTTCTCTAAGTGTGAGTTTTGGTTGAATGTTGTAACTTTTTTGGGTCATAAAATTTCTAGTGAAGGGATCATGGTTGATCCGCAGAAGGTTGCTATGGTGAAGAGTTAGCCTAGGCCCTTGACTCCATTTGTTATTTGGAGCTTCTTGAGTTTAGCCAGGTATTATAGGCGGTTTGTGGAAAGCTTTTCTTTGACAGCTGCTCCTCTAACTAAGTTGACTCAGAAGAAGGTTAAGTTTTCTTCGTCAAATGCTTGTGAAGGGAGTTTTGAGAAGTTGAAGGATAAGTTGACTTTGGCTCTAATCCAGACTTTGTCGGAAGTCAATAATGGGTTTGTAGTTTATTGTGATACATATCGGGTAGGTCTTAGTTATGTTTTAATGCAGCATGGGAAGGTGATTTCCTATACTTCCAGACAGTTAAAGATATATTAGAGGAATTATCCTACTTATGATTTGGAGTTGTTGGTGGTTATGTTTGCTTTAAAAATATGGCGGAATTATTTGTATGGTGTTCATGTGGATATCTTTTCTAATCACAGGAGTTTTCAGTACATATTCACTCAGAAAGACTTTAATCTCAGGCAGAGGAGATGGCTTGATCTTCTCAAGGATTATAATATGAGTCTTCACTACCACCCAGGTAAGTCTAATACGGTTGTTGATGCTCTTAGCAGGTCTATGGGGATTTTGGCTCCTGTAGAGGAGGGAAAGCGATAATTAGTAAAGGATTTCACCACTTGGATAACTTAGAGTTCGTCTTTTGGACTCTAAGAATGGTATTGTGATAGTGCAAGAGGTGGTTCAATCATCTTTTGGTGTGAAGATTAAGGAGAAGTAAGTGTTGAATCATATTTTGATGAAAATCAAGAGTGACGTTGGTGGGCAAAAGGTAGTGGTGTTTGAGATCTATAGTGATGGTACTTTACGGTACCAAGAGAGGTTGTGTGTTTTTTATGTCGATGGGTTGCGACAAAGGGTGATGGATGAGGCGCATGAGTTGCACTATGTTGTTCATCGCAGCTCGACTAAGATGTATGATGATCTCAAGGAGATCTATTGGTGGAATGGCATAAAGAGAGATATGATAGTGTGGCCAAGTGTATGGTGTGTCAATAGGTTAAGGTTGAGCAGATGAGGCTAGACGAGGTGTATCAAGAAATTAATTTACCCGAATGGAAGTGGTAATTGATAAATATGGACTTTGTTACTGTCCTTCCTCGATCTCAGAATTAATATGATTTGATTTGGGTCATCGTGGATAGGATGACAAGTCTGCTCATTTCTTGCCAGTGCAAACTACCTTTTCGGCAGAGGATTATGCAAATCTATATCTTCAAGAGATTTTAAAGATGCATGGGGTGCCCATTTTGATTATTTCTAATCATGGTACGCCATTTACGTCTTACTTCTGTCGATCTTTCCAGAAAGGGTTGGGGACAAAGGTTAGTCTGAGTACTGCTTTTCATCTGCAGTCGGATGGGCAAGCGGAGAGAACTATCTAGATATTGGAGGATATGCTTCGGGCTTGCATGATTGACTATAGTGGCAATTGGTTTTAGCATCTACCTTTGGTGGAGTTTGGTTACAACAATAGCTATCATTCGAGTATTGGTACGACTCCTTTTGAGGTATTGCATGGTAGGAGGTGTAGATCTCCTAATTATTGGTTTGAGCCTGGTGAGGCAGATATGTTTGGATTAAATTTGGTTTATCAATCAATGGAGAAGGTCAAGGTGATTTGGGATAGGCTTAAAGCTGCCCAAAGTCGCCAAAAGTCCTATGTGGATATTAGGCGTAGGGACTTATAGTTTGAGGTCAGGAATAGGGTGTTCATCAAGGTGTCTCCCATGAAGGGAGTGGTGCAGTTTTTCAAAAAGGAGAAACTCAGCCCTTGGCATGTTGGTCCTTATAAGATTTTGCGAAAGACGGGAAATATTACTTATGAGTTAGAGTTTCTATCTAGCTTAAGTTTGGTTCATCCGGTCATTCATGTTTCTATGTTGAGGAAGTGTATTTGTGATCCTTCGTTGGTTGTTCCTATATAAGGATTAGGTATTTTGGATTCTTTGTCATATGAAAAAGTCCCGGTTGAGCTATTAGATAGGAAAGTTCGTTGGTTTCGGACCAAGGATATGGCTTCGGTTAAGGTTCAACGGAGGAACCATAAGGTGGAAGAAGCTACTTGGGAAGTAGAAGAGGACATGAAGTCCAAGTATCCACATCTGTTTTCTGCTCCTGGGATTCATGCAGAAGGTATATGTTCTTGAACACATCTTTATTTTCTGTGTTTGTTAAAGGAAAGATTGATATATTTGACTCTTAGTTTTTAAACTTAGATAAAGATTGGGAATATGTTTAATAATTCAAATGACTCTGTGTATAGTTACCCCTACCTTTTCCATTATTCAGGTATGAATATTCCTAGTGGGGGAGACAGAAATATCTTGGGTTTTGACCCTTAGAAAATTTCCTAGAATTTCCATTCTCCGAACCCAATACGACTCATGGTTACGAGCTGTATGTTGGGGTACGAGTGGTATAGTCCTGTCGTATGCTGACCAGTATTAGTTGATGGGATAGTTTTGGTCACTTCAATGGTTATGAATTAGGGGTATGATCCATAGGGCTTGGTACGAATTGTATCAGGGACTCGTATGGTGGGCAATGTTTGATCCTCCTGGTTTTTCATTCTGCCAGGGGTACGGATCATATGCCGTGGTCACGACTTAGTTGGATGAGTTATATACTGGATAGTGCTTGATCCAAGGGTGAGTCTTGGATACGAGTGATGGAAACCAATCAAATTGGAGGGTATGACTCGTATAGGTTAGTCATATACCTGTGACGGGATTTTTATGCAACTTAAATGTGGGTATTTTGGACATTTCCCTACTTACCCTAATTAGGACCTACAACTTTTAATGCACTTAGGAGGTTATTTACCCTATTATTCTATTATTTAACACTTAGAAACTATTCCAAAACACTCCATAATTCTCTCAAGAGCTTTTGGGGCAAGAGAGTAAGGGTTTCAACTAAAGGATTGCTTTGGTGATTTTCCTCTGTTATCTTCTTCGGTATAAGGCATAATATCTTACCACTTTTAGTGGTAATCTCCATACATGAGCCATCATTCTGCGGATTCTGAACTGTATCACTAGGTAACGTTCCACTCTTCCTCTGGTTCAGCACTGCAGAGAGTTGGCTCATTTATTGTTCCAGGTGTTTGATAGAAGTGGAGTGCAAGTTTACCAACTGACTCATAGAGGACAGATCGGTCTTCATGGTAGTCACCCCTGAGTTGGTAGCCTTCACTCCCTTTAACAATTTAGCCTTCATGTCCTCCAGGGATATCTTTTCAGAACTTGTTGTATCAGCCTCACGATTTCCAGAAGGGACATATAACCCGTTCCTATCATTAGTGCTCCTCCAATTACCTTGCTCCTGGTTCTTATATCCAGCCTTATCATAATAAGTCCGACCTTGATTTCCTTGGCTATTGCCTCGAAAATCCCCCTGATTATTTACATAGTTTGCCTCTTCTTCTGAGTCAGACTCCACTTTACTCTGCGATCCCACAGCCTTCACTTTATCGATTTTACCTAATATTAAATACTTGGTTAGCAAGTCCATCTATGTTTTTAGGTAAGCCATGTCTTGATCACACTCTTCATCTCTTCCACGTTGTTCCGCAGTCATACCAACAGAAACAGTGGGGCTTGCTACCACAAAGTCCCTGGTATTCCATGACCGACTCTATTTGGTCATTCTCTCAAGCATTTTTGAAGCCTCTGGGAATGTAAGATCAACAAACGAACCACCAGTAACATTATCTACAATCGGTTTTGTCACAGAGTTAAGAGCCCTGTACAAAGTCTCTATCAAGTGTATGTCTGTCATGTTGTGGTTCGAACACTGTGTCAGCTTCTTTTTTAATCTCTCCCAGGTCTCATGTAAGGCTTCAGTTGGCAGCTGTCTAAAGTTGCTGATCTCATCCCTCAACTTTACCCTCCTGAAAGGTGGAAAGAACCTTTCTAGGAAAGCTTTTTTCAACTGCCTCCAGGTTGTTATAGAATCGGGTGTCAGCTTATTAAGCCATAATGTTTCCTCCCCAGACAGAGACAATGGAAACAATCTCAAACAGATAGAATTTTGATCCACTCCTGGGTTATCAAAAGATTTACAAATGGTGACATAGTTCACCAGATGCAAGTTCGGATAATCCCCAGGAAGGCCACCAAAAAACCCCTTCAGATTAAGGAGTTGAATCATAGTACTTGTAATGTTGAATTTCGCCCCAGGTGCTAACGGTGGAGGAATAATTGTACTCGTTCCACCTGCTCTATCCATTCCATCATCATCATCATCATTGAGGTCATACTAGATTGGCTGGTGATCTTGCCTTCCTCGGAACGGATGGTTCCTGTTAGCATTACATTATACTGGTGCAGCTATTTGTTCTGCACGCCTTGGGTTATCAGGGTTTAGCAACTCCTCATATCCCAAGTCATCATCCTCAGGATTTGGATGTCGTACTTTTTGACCATCATTCTGCATATTTACCTGAGCTCTAGCTAAGGCTGCTAACCTGTCAGCCTCCTGCTGGTCTGCCATTCTGCCGATTAGTTGCGGTTCTAGATTAAATGGTAATAATGGTTCTCCAGAACTTCTGGTTCTTGGCATGCACCACAAAAGTCCTGCAGCAAACAAAAACAACAAATAAACATAAAACTAGGAAACTTGACTAACAGTCAATTAGCACACACAACTTCAATTTACAACCGTATTCCCCGGCAACGGCTCCATTTTTTATAACGCTCAAACTACACCTCTCTTAAGAAAATGTAAGTGATTATTATCAATATATAACCCAACTATGTTAGGGTCGAATCCCACAGGGAATGTGGTGTGAATTTGAGTTATATGCGGGTTAATCAACTGATAGTTATCAATTTCCTGTGAATGGGGTTTTTTGGAAAGGTAACAAATAATTATTTCTCAATTCAGTGTTTGAAATCAATATAATAAGGAAAACCATAGTTATGTTCACTATGGGTGTTGGGATTTGACAGACGCTCGTAACGGTTCAAGATTCTTGTGGTAGGTAGGAACAACAGACTATCCTTGTCAAAGTTATGTCTAAATGTTTCTCAACATATTTAGACATTTAACCACCTAATTCTCTCGAACTTAGAGAATTTATATTTCATAACAAAATGTTATCTCAAGTTAATTAATCTTGTTACAACATTAATTATTAAATGGAAGTTTGATGCTTCCAAGTCCCTGTTGATAATTCACTTCTTACTAGGGTTGATTTCTTATCTCAAGCAAATCACCAGTAAGCAAGGCCTATTGTTTGCAACCAATAGTCAGAGTATAAAATAATGGAATTAACAAGAAGTTTCTACCATCGTTAGACTCTTGAACACTTAGTTACGTTACAAACCCAAACCCATAGATCCCACAACTCGAGTTAAGGGAATTTATCTACTCATAATAAAATAATCAAGACAACAAGTTGAATTCATGGTTTGATATATGAACTTATAACAAGATGAATAGCAACAAGTGTTTCTCAGATTTGATTCACAGTAGAAAATCCCAAAACAATTGTAATAATCTCTCCAAAAATAATTGTAAAGTTCAAGTCAGAAAAACTCAAGAGAAGAGATTCTCAAAACGTCAGTTCCCTCTTTTATATATCATTAGAAAACCCTAACATATGGTTTAATTACTTCAGTCTAATTATGGAAACAAAATCATAGATCACAGTATTTTCTCAGAAAGGCAACAACGTGTGTGATGGCTTATCAGGAGTTTGATGACTTATCATGAATGCCGTCAGCTCCTCTTCACTCTTAACAATCTCTGCCTTAGGTTGACGATGAGACATGATGGCTTATTAGATATGTAATGAATTATCAAAATTGTCATCACTTCTTCACTTCAAATCCTATTCCCTACCTAAGCCTAACGACGAACCTGATGGCTTATCATACTTCTGACGGCCTATCACAGATGTCGTCATAAATTCTAGCTAAAGCTTATTCTCTGTCTAAGGCTAACGACGAGCCTGACAGCTTATCACACTTCTGACGGCCTATCACAGATGTCGTCTGTCTAAGGCTGATGGTAACTCTGATAGCTTATCACAAGGCTGACGACTTATTAGAAAAGTCGTCTGCTATACTTCCCTCTCTACTTGCTCAAAAATCAACTATTTTACTTTTATTATTATTGGTTCTCTTGCATCTTAACTTTTACTGCAATATCAAACAGAAAACAATCAAAAACGACAAAAGTTTCTTAAGACTTTGCAATTATTCTTAGTTAAAAGCCTCAAATGTGTTAGCATCTGCTCACACATCACATACACCACATATTAGAGCTCAAAACAACACAATATCAAGAATGGTGAACTAGAAACTTAAGCTAAAACTAGGCTTGCCCACATTGATCTTTAACTTATTGTTTTGACTCTTGAATTGATTCAATTGAACCTTGAATATTATAAACAAGTTTTTCCACATATAATTACATAATAAAAACCTTAGGAACTCATTACACACATTAGAATCCAATGCGATCAACTAGAACAACACCTAGCTCAAGCTAGTAAAATTAGTTTTCTCGTTTAAACTCTAAGTGACCAAATTAAGTACAAACTTATTTGAAAGACACCATAAACGTTATATTCACATACTTAAACACTTATCTGCTCAATTATATCATCATTAACTCATTAAACACATAAGTTTCACTCAAAATAAGACTAAATAAGCTAGGATAACAACACTAAAGTGCATAAAACCACCTCAGATCAGGAGTGTAAACATTTCTATTAGGGTTATCTTATAATCTCAAAAAATCTTGAATTTTGGTATGAATAGTTTGATTTATTTGATGTTATTTCTAATCATGAGTGGCTAAGATTTTTATCTAGGGTTATTGGAACCTTGTAATCAACAATCTAAACTATGGGTTTTTGAGTTTATATTGCAATTGTTCTTATATCCTATTCTCTTCATTCTTAATAAATTCTCATGGTTGCAAACTTGAGAGTGTACCTTAAAACACAGCTTGCTTGAATGAAGGAGTTGTTATTTTAAAAAGAGATTAGTGATAAGGAATTAGAGTTTTCAATCTCTAATTTGTGAATTAATGCTTTAAACGTATTAATGTATTGGAGAACACGTATAATTATCTTTTACCACTTTAAGTTTGAGAAAATGAAAGTGTCTTTCCTTGAAGGTTGATAAACACTTGGATTGAACTTTTAAATATGTTCCTCTATAAGTACAATATATATATATATATATATATATATATATATATATATATATATGAATTCACATAACCCATAGTTGGAAAGAATTGAAATAACAAGGTGAACATAACCCTAGTTTACCATTTTTATGTGTTCAAACATTACAAGAAGTTTCTCATTGTTTTCAAACTGAAATCACTAAGTTATCATTTGAATAAAAACCCCTTTATTTTGTGGAAACATATGATTAAAAGTCAAGTAATCTACATATAACTTAATTAGTACTCTATTCCCTTTGGGATTCGACCCCAACCTTCATTGGATTATATATTTGACGGCGACTGCTTACACTTCTGCAGAAGAAGTTTTAATTTGGATGTATCAATCAACAACGATGATGAAAAAAAGTCTTAGCAGTGAAATTCGTTATGGTTTCCAAAGGATGTGCAAGCTATTTATAATTTTTTAACCAATTGTATTAAAATAGAAAATTTCAATTTCTTTACCAACAGAATTCGTCGAAGAAAACAAAAAAGGGAGAGGGGAGTTTGCCGAAAAAGAATAGAGAAAGCAGAGTGAAATGGGTTAAAATTTTAATGAATCGGAGTTTACCCGACCCAATACTAAAAAGAGAGAAAAAAATAAAGTATATTATTTAATTAGAGAGTTAGATGCACCCACTCAGGCTCTGAGTACCACTGGCATCAAAAGTGTGTATTTATAATGATTAGGCCTAGTTTCGTAGGGGTAATAGGACCCCCGCAAACTTTAGGTATCCTTTTAAAAATTCAAAACAACTTTTAAGGTGTATTTATGTATTTTCTCAAATCAAAAATATAACCCGCCCCCCCCCCCCCCACACATTCCACCCCTACCCTACCCCCACCTCCATCTCCATACCCTCCCCTAACCCTTCAATTTTTAAATTAAAAAAATCTACCCACCCCGCGCTCAATCCCTTCACATCTAACTATATATATACATATATATACATACACACACACACATATAGAGAGAGAGGGGGGGTAGATAGATATAGAAATAGATAAAATTATTAAAAAATATATATGTTCTTATATTTTTTTATTATATTATTCCTAATTTAAAGATATTATACTGTTAATACCCCTCTCTCACCTCTAACCAAATCTATATGAGTAAAAACAATCATGTAACTGCAAAAGAGCTTTTATGTTTCTAATCCTAAATTCAGAATAAATAAATTAAAGTATCTCATTATCTATAAATCTTTTCTATAATCAGCCTAAGAAGATAATAGGTAAATGTGATATTAAATATAGAAATCAGATAATTATGAATTTCATACAATTAAATTAAATAAAGAAAAAACTATAAAATAAAACAACATTAAAAATAAGTACAAAAACATCAAATACATATTTTGAAAAAACTTAAATTTATCAACTATATCAACAAAACTTCTACTTTCACAGTTATCTATTGTTCTTTTTTCTTCATTGTTCTTTATCTATTCTGTAAGTCAATTTAACAATGAAATTTTCACTAAAAACTTAGAATGTATTTTCAAGGACACTTCTTCATAAAGTGAACAATAGAAACGGTATTAATTAAAAATCGGTTTACCTATGATTCTTTTACTTATTGAATTCATCGTTTCAATCATTACTAGTTTCTTTTTCTCCTTATCTTCTTGGAATATGTTACCATTTAAAATAAGAGGTGAAGAGCGTGAGAAGTGGATAGAGATAATATCAACCGCCGCTCCCCCCTCCTTTTCCCCCTCCCCCTTCCCCCCACCCCCCAAAAAAATTGAAAAGAAAAAGAATTAAAATTATTATTATTATTTTGTAATATCTAGTATATTTTTAAATTTAAGTATTTTCTAATCTTTTTTCAAATGTAATGTATATTTATCTTATAACCTATACATTTGAATTTGAATTGAGATAAATATTTAAAATGAAATAATAATACTAATAATAATAATAAAATCATCATCATCATCATTATTATTATTAATATTATAATAAAAATAATGATAATGATAATGATAATGATAATGATAATGATAATGATAATGATAATGATAATGATAATGATAATAATAATAATAATAATAATAATAATAATAATAATAATAATAATAATAATATTGCTACTACTACTACAATTACTACTACTCTAGAATGACTTTAAATTAAATTATTTTTTGTTACATTTCATAAACAAATGAGTCTTCTTCTTTCAAATTTCAAAGCTTGAAATATTTAATTCAAATTTAATTTACTTATTTTTTGTTTCTTAATGTTTATTTGATTTGTTGTTATTGAGATTTTAGTTACATGATATAAAAAATATAAAAGACATATGAAATTAGTAAAAAAAAATTATTCATACATAAATGTAATATTGCAAGTAAAATAAAGAAAAAAATAAATTAATTAAAATATTTAAATGCTTATAAATCTATTTTATAATCTTTCTAGATGAGAGTAAAAATGGAAATTAGACATAATATTGTTCTAACGTCGTATCCGTGCTTAAGAGAAATATGTTAAAGATATGAAAAGGTGATATAATAATATTTTTGGCCATACAAATATATTTGTGTTCATCCTTTACAAAATAATCAGACAAATCATTTTTATATATTTCATTCTCCATTGTTCTTGTTGATTTCTCAAATATTTATTTTTTACTTTTAGAGGGATTTGTGCTCATTATGTGGAAACTTTAGCTTTCATAGATACACTAGTGAAAAAGATAAGTATAATATTAATAACAAATAATAACAAAATAACTTTTAAAAATTAAATTAAGCATAAGCAACATGCCTCGGTAGTTATTGAGAGAAATTTGATAAGCATAACATATATTTTCTAATTCATGATAGGTACATCTGTTTCAAAAGATAAATATAATGTTAATCATAAATAATAATAAAATAATTTAAAAATTAAATTAATCATGAACAATATATTGGTAGTTATTCAAAAAAAATTGATAGGCGTTACTTATAATCTTTTGATCCATGTTAGATATATCTGGGACAATAAATAACAATCAGGCTCTCAGTCGCCGACTAGCACATCACCAGCCATCGGCAAATCTTGACTACCAGATTCACAGTTAAAAGGTCGATCTACCTCAGATCTGCCGACGACTTCCTCGCGGCCAAATTACCCAGCAAATTCTTCTCGACCGGCGACTCTTTCTTGCACCGCTATCTACGTCGGCGCAGTTCCGACTAACTTTGTCTTTTCACCTCTTTCTAGTTCTTTCTTTCTTTTTTTCTTTCTTTGTAACCCCTTTGCAGGTACTACAAGTGAAGATTCCAGCTATAATAACACTATTTCAGTAACAGCAACACTATTCCAGTGATAGCAACACTATTCTAGCGATGGCAACACTATTCCGGTGATAGCAACACTATTCCGGCGATAGCAATACTATTTCGACGACTAATTTCTACCGTAAATTGCCAGAATCCAGTGAATTAATCAAGTAAATAGACCCAACCCAGCTTCAATCAGTTGCACTCGCTCCATCTTTTCTAGTTGTGTACATAGCTTTCTTGATTCTAGGGGCTGCTACTAGTTCTTTTGCTTACTATTCCTATTTTAATTCCTTTTTCTTCGCGTCTTGGCTGACTATCTGGATTATGGGTGATGACTTACTTGTTGATTTTTGTACTTTATAATAGTGTTTTACTTGTTAATCCTATTTGCATTTTTGGCTTTTTATTGTTCTTAGTAGTTTTGAAGTGTGGACTTGGTAGTACTTTTTTGGTTGTTATCTAAGCTTTGTGCTTTTAGTGTTATTGGTCGGTGTTGTCTGGGGTGGCTGTGATTGATGTTGTTGGAGTAGGGTCATGTCTTTGGATGAGGCATGGGCTGGGGTTGGGGTCGGGGTCGGGAGGTAGAAAGGGTATAAGGGCTAAGGAGGACTATAGGTTAAGAGTAGGTTCATGGAACATAGGGTCTTTATCGAAAAAGTCTTTAGAGTTAGTGAAAATTCTTAGGAAAAGGCAAATTAATATAGCTTGGCTCTAAGAAACCAAATGGGTAGGTTCAAAGGTGAGAGTAGTAGATGGTTATAAGTTGTGGTACTCATAAACCATGAGGAATAGGAATGGGGTAGGTATTTTAGTAGATGATGAGCTTAGAAAGCAAGTGGTAGAGGTTAAGAGCGTCAATGATAGGATGATGTCAATTAAGCTAGTTATTGGAGGTTCTTCTTGGAATATTATTACTGTGTATGAACCCCATGTAGGCTTGGATGATGAAGAAAAAAAAAGATTTTGGGAGGATTTGGACGAGATGGTGAGGAGTGTCCCTAGTAATGAGAAACTTTTCATAGAAGAGGATTTCAATGGGCACATAGAGTCTTTTTTGAAAGGTTATAATGATATGTATAGACGACATGGGTTTGGTGTAAGGAATATCAAAGGAGTTGCACTTCTGGATTTTGCTCGGGTGTTTGGATTAGTGGTAGTTAATTCAAACTTTCCCAAGAAGGAGGTTCACTTAGTTACCTTTTGTAGTTCGGTGGGAAAAACTCAGATTGACTTCTTACTTCTTAGAAAAGGGGATAAGGGTATTTATAAGGATTGTAAGGTCTTATTGAGTAAGAGTCTTTTGATCCAACATAGTCTTTTGGTGATGGACTTAGGGATCATAAAAGAGCGGATGAGGAGGTATGGAGGATCAATCGGAGGAATAGATGAGTCAGGTTGACTTTGGCTAGTACACTGGATATAGGGGATAAGTTGATGGCGAGGAAGGCTTGGGAGAGTGGAGGGGATATAGATAGTATGTGGGACGAGACTGCCAATTGCATCAAGGTGGCAGCTAGGGAGGTGTTGAGAGTATCGAGAGGTCTTTAGGGCAAGCACCAAGGGGACTGGCGGTGGAACAAAGAGGTGAAAGAAAAGGTGGAGGACAAGAAGAGAGCGTATGCAAATTTGACGGAAAGTAAGGACAAAGAAGATAAATTGAAGAATAGAGAGGAATATAAGATTGTTAAGCGAAAGATGAAGTTAGCGGTCATGAGGGCTAAAGATGTTGCTTTTGACAGTTTATACACATCGTTAAGTAGTAAAGATGGGGATAAAAAGTTGTATGGGATCGCTAAGGTTAGGGAGAGGAGGACTCAGGATGTGGATCAGGTGAAGTGTATTAAGGATATAGACAACAAAGTTTTGGTGAAAGAGGGTCATATTAGGAAGGATGTCAGTCTTACTTTCATAAGCTCATGAACAATAGAAAGGATACTAGCATTGTTTTGGGGGGTTTGGAGCATTCCAAGAGGTTTCACGATTATGGCTATTGTAGGTGCATTAAGGTTGGGGAGGTTAAGGGATTTATTCATAGAATGCCTAGGGTTAGAGCGACCGGGCCAGATGAGATTTCGCTGGATTTTTAGAAGTGCACGGGAGGGGTAGATATGGAGTAGTTGACTCAGTTGTTTAACATAATTTTCAAGATGGCGAGGATGCCTGAAGCTTAGAGGTGGAGTACGATGATTTCTTTGTATAAGAATACGATGACATTCAGGATTGCAATAATTATAGGGGTATTAAGTTATTGAGTCACACTATGAAGGTATGAGATAGGGTGGTAGAGTTGAGGTTGCAGAGGATTGTTACTATTTTTAAAAACTAATTTAGATTTATGCCAGGGAATTCGACTACAGAAGCCATTCATCTCGTCAGGAGACTGGTGGAGCAATATTGGAAAAGGAAGAAGAATTTGCACATGGTGTTTATTGACTTAGAGAAAGCCTATTATAGAGTTCCCGGGGAGGTTATTTGGAGGTGTTTGAAGGCTAGAGGTGCTATGTTATGGTGATTAAGGATATGTATGACGGAGCCAAGAATCGAGTTCGGACCGGTGGAGGGGACTCGAAGCACTTTCCTGTCTTGATGGGGTTACATCAAGGATCAAAGCTTAGTCTATTTTTTTTTTTTGCCGTGGTGATGGAAGTTTTGACGCGGCACATTCAGGATAAGGTGCCTTATTGTTTGCTTTTTGTGGATGATGTAGTCCTGATTGATGAGACTCATAGTGGAGTTAATGCTAAGTTGGAGGTTTGGAGGCAAACCCTTGAGTCTAAAGGTTTAGATTGAGTAGGTCCAAGATGTAATATTTTTAGTGTAAGTTCAGTGAGGTGACTCATGAGTACGAAGTGGTTGTTAAGATTGACACTCATTCCATCAGTAAGAGAGATAGTTTCAAGTATCTAGGGTCGATAATTCAGGAAAATGGAGAGATTGACGATGATGTCACTCATCGGATCAGGGTAGGGTGGATGAAATAGAGGATCTCCTCCGGTATCTTGTATGACAAAAAGGTACCTCCCAAACTTAAATACAAGTTTTACAGAGTGATGGTTAGACCAGCTTTTTTGTATGGGATGGAGTGTTGGCCTGTTAAGAAAACCCACATTCAGAGGATGAAGGTGGTAGAGATGAGAATGCTTCGGTGGATGTGTGGGTGTACTAGAAAAGGTAGGATTAGAAATGAGGTTATTCGAGATAAGGTGGGAGCCGCTTTGGTGGAAGACAAGATGAGGGAAGCAAGGTTGAGATGGTTCAATCACATGATGCGGGGGAGCATGGATGCCCCAATGCAGAGGTGTGAGAGGTTGGCTAGGGATGGTTTCAAACGAGGTAGAGGTAGATCGAAAAAATATTAGGGAAGTGATTAGACATGACATGGAGCAACTTCAGCTTACCGAGGACATGATCCTGGATAGGAAGTTGTGGAGGAGGCAAATTAGAGTAAAAGGTTAGTCTTAGTTACGCTGTTGTATGTTTTGGTGTATACATGAAGTATCTTGCTTTGGGTATTATTGAGTATGTTAATTTCTAGTATATCTTCTTGTTTTATTACTATTCCGTATCTTATCTTAGATTTCTTTATTTTGAGTCGGGGATCTATCGAAAACAGCCTCTCTATCTCACGTTGAGGTAGTGGTATAGACTGCGTACACTTACCCTCCCCAGACTCCACTTGGTGGGAATATATTGGGTATGTTGTTGTTGTTGTTGTTATTGTAACTTAAGTATGAACAACATACCTTGGTAGTTATTCAAAGAAAATTGATGAACAATATGACCTATAATCTTCTTATCCATTGTAGAAATTATCTATGACAAAAAAGGAATGATAAAATATTCTTCACAAAGATATTTCTTTAGCTTTAAATACTACTATTATGGTAGCATTCTGAATAAAAAGAATAAGGACATAAAGTTATTTTATTAGTACTAAAAATGAGAATAAAAATTTCTATTATTGTTACATTGATTATATACAAAAAAATATTTTTAAGAAACACAAATAAAGATTAATCAATACCTTTGCAAATAACGACCATAGAAAATCTCTCGAGATAAATAAAATCTAAATTTGAAAATGATTATCAATAAAAAGAAAAAAAGGTTGACACTGGTATACATGTCACTGAAGGGTATGTATGTATGTATGTATACACACACACACATAAATATATATATATATATATATATATATATATATATATATATATGAGATTACAACGCTGGATTTTCATGAAAACTAAAAAGTTGTTCAAATTCTAAAATTGAATGTGATAGTAATTTGTTATAAAAGATAAGAGTTAAAATATCATAATTATCTTATTGCTTACACATTTTAGTTTGGAAAAAAGTTTATCTCAAATTAAAATTAGATTGATACAGTTTAGAGATATTCTTATCAGTTCAAATTCAAAAATACAAATGTACCTCATTTATGTTAAAGCACACTATCCATTTTGTATAAGACACATTCAAATGTAACACATGTTAATCTCTCAAACAAAAAAGCTTCATGTATATATATATATAGGAAACTTATTAAAAGTATATTATTTTTAAAATTCAAATATATCCTCTCTTTCTCTCTCTCTCTAATAAAGATACTCACCATTTTATAGTGAGAATTTATTTAAGACTCTTTCAATTATGAGTTTCTAGTTTTTAAGCTAATGAAATTTTTTATTATTGTGCTACTGCTGCTGCTACTACTACTACTATGTATTACGGCTATGTCCTCTACAACTACACATACTACGTACTACAATTATTTATTTATTTATTATTCAGGTATCTCAAGCTCACAATGGATCGGAGATCACCCCCTTAGCCTAACCTCAAGAGCAGAATAATCATAATAAAGAGAAAGCCAATCAAACATATTAATAGAAGATAAATAGGTCAAATGAAAGTTTTAAGAGTGAAAATCAATAATCTAACCCACATTTGTCCACAAAAACCTCTACAACCAGAATATCAACTAAGTCGAGACATGGCCCCAACTATGACCAAAAGGAATTCAAAGGTACTATGACAATAAAGAAAGAATAATAAAATGACAAGGTCTTCTAAAAATTAGAGGTTCACCACTTCACAGCAACTCAACTAACGTGATTAATCACCTAACGCTGCACAGGAGCAACAGAAAACTCTTCGGACCCTACATCATGAAATAATATAGCGTTCAGGGACAGCCACTGGGATACACACTGGCATGTAACTCAAAAAATAAGGATAAAATAATTTAATTACCAAAATTCAATCATAAACTATATGCACCACGTTCATAATCATATATAGGATATCAGGATAGGAAAAAGGTTCATGAACATGAGAGCTTAAAGTATTCACCTGAACTATGTAGGTTGCTCCATCCTAAAGACACTCATGGGCTATATGGGTTCAGATCTCCCTGCTGAAAGAGCTCCAGTGCATGTTAGCCTCATGAATCGAAGAAAAAACGAGGAAAAAACTAAAGCCACCAAGGCAATAGCCATCCTAAAAATATATATATATCAAGTGTGCACCAAGCACATAGTCATATAGACCCCCAACGCCGGCAAACATGATTTTCAATATTCGTTCCCCCCTCCCCCCCCCCCCCCCCCCCCCCCCCCGCTCCCCTCCGCCCCCCCCCCCCCCCAGAACTTACACCTTCACGGTATGCTACACAATTTTATTTAATCCCAAATTAAAATAATTTGCACATAAACCAATCCATTAACCCAGGAGTCATTCATTAAGGTAATTACCACTTGGTATCGTCATACCAATATGTTTACAAGCTAAATCAAGTTTGTCAAACCAATACATATAACTAAATTGACTCTCAAATTTCATTTAAAATTCAAAACCAAGGCTACCAAGGCCATCCCAAACCATATTCATTCATTTATATTTTAATGAAATGCATTGAGTTCAAAAACAAGTTGAACCATGCAATTTTCCATATTCAAAAATTAAATTTTATAAAGTGGGTTGAGGTTAATGCATTTATCAAGACAAAATTTTATTAATTTGGGAAAACCCATATCCCCCATTCCATTCATTTATACAATGCACCAATTCAGTCCCAAAAGCATCAATTTAAAGCATGAATAATTAAGGTTTCTCTCATTCTATCCATTTACACAATGCACCAATTTAGTCCCAAAAACATCAATTTAAAGCATGAATAATTAATTTAGAACATGGGACAAGCAATTCAATTAGTATCAACCAAAACCCCTCAACCGAATTTTAAAATTCACAATTTAAATCACATGAAAATCTATTCAATTAATGCCACAATATAAAACTAAAGTTGGGGAAAAAGAAACATGCCTGAAATACACAAGTAATTGAAAACAATTCGACGTTTGGAGCTCAGATGGTGAATTCTCTGTGAAATCCTTGAATGTTCTAGTTTGAAAGTGAAAGAGAATGATTTGATCTTTGAAAACTGAAGGGAATGAGGTTATTTTATGCTTAAAGAATGTACAAGGGGTAAAAAGACTAAAAGTCTATCACCCCAAGTGAAAATAAAAAAACTAGATAAATTTAAAATAGCGGCATGACATGGCCTTATCACGGAGGTTAACCTCCATGCCACGCTAATATCGCGGAGGTTAGCCTCCGGGCTACACCAATATTATGAAGGCTCACTGCCTCAGAATCCCAAAATCACCCTAAACTCCTTTCAAAAATTTTGAAACTTTTCCAAAATACCCCTTTAATATCCTTAAAAATAATTCAAGTCAAAAATTGACATTATACATGCAGGAGGGTCAAAAATAAAATAATTGAAATTTTAAGGGGTCTTACACTTCAATCATAGTTTCTATTTATTAAGATAATAATTTATTTTTAAGAAAAAGGATAATGTATTTCAAATTGAAATACGTAATATTTCAATTCAAAACTTTTATTACAATATTTTTAGAATCTGTTTTAAAATTGCCACTTGGCTTATTCTTGTGCTGACATTTGACTTATTCGAGTGCTTTCAGTTTTGATATATATACATACATATATACATACATACATATATATATATACATATATATATATATATATATTACTACATATTATAAGGGGGAATGAGGACTTATGGTCATCCTCACAACCCACCTTTGTGCATTATTGTTGGCCACAGAAATAATAAAAATTACTATTGAATTTCACACATTATTGTAACAATTAGACCAACCACGTGCGGATACTACTTTTTGGAAATGGAGGTGGATCCCACAAAATGAAACAATCACCAATTTACATAATATGACAACACCACAATCACACAACCTATATTAAGTTAATTTTTTTTCATTTTATAGGGTCTATTTTATCAAATTAACCTTATTAATTATGTTTTAAAAATATAATTTTAAATATATATATCTTATTTAGTCATCTAATGATAGGGATATTACTAAAATAACATATTAAAATGCTTTTGATTTCATTAATAGAACAATTAAATTGAAGCAAATCTTCTTAGAAAGAGGGCCAACTAAACTGAAATAAAGAAAGTATTTTTTGGAAATAACCAAAAAAAGTATTTATTTGATGTTGTACATAATGTGGAAACACCACAATCACAATATAGTCTAATAAGTTAATTTTCTGGGGTATGTATCTCAACATATTACATGTTTCAATTCAAGAATATATTAATAGAATAACAATAACTAATCTTTTCTATTTTTCTTTCTGAATAGATTTAATCCTTTCACGTTGAAGGTAAAATGTCATTCATGGATGATGATGAGCAGATATTTTATGAGTTAATGTGTCCAAAATGCAAGAACATTGTTAAAATCAAGATAATAAAGGATTGATTGTGGTAATTGCCAAGAATATACCATGTTAACACCCAGGTATAACAAAATTCTCATGATTAATTGTGCAATCATTCTTTGTGATATGATGTTGTGTGTGCCGATTGAATTCCAGCCTGCAAGTGTTTTATCATTTTATTTCTTTTTTTCTTTTTACTTAGGAGGGGTGTGAGGTTGTAGTGGAGATGGGGGTGGAGCTGAGGTGTTCTAGGCATTTATTTTTTACATTGAATGAAGAGAAATGAGTTGAATGACAGAGAGGTTATTGTCTGTTTGGTGAATGTGTGCTAGAGACTGTTTGAGGAGTCTGTCTGAGAGTGTAATGAGCTTGTGACTGATGTTGTGAATGAATAAAGAGTCCCCCTTCAAAGTGTTGCATGTGTAAAATTTGAAACAATTGAACTCTTAGAGTGATTAATTGTGTGGTAGTTCTATGTGATGTGGTGTTATGTGTGCCGATTGAATTCCAATATGCAAGTGTATTGTCGTTTCATTGAAAAGTTTGTCTGTGTAAAATATGAAATACTCTTGAGGTCAATTAAACTCCTAGAGTGATTAATTATGCAGTGGTTCTGTGTGACATGGTGTTGTGTGTGCCAATTGAATTCTAGCCTGCAAGTGTATTGTCCTTTATGGTTACATTAATCGTATCTTCAATTTTTAATTCATTGAGTATGGATAATCCTCAATTTTAGGCATTTGTCTCTGTTGATGGACTGCTTGAGACCTTCATTTTTTAGTGTTTGAGTAAAAAATATCCATAGGAATGATCCAAAACTAATTTAGCTTCCTTTGGATGTAGAGAAAATTATCTAATTTCACTCGACACCTTGGCAAAATTATTGATAAATATATTGGTACCCATAGGTTTAAGATATGAGGTACCTTGAACTTATCTCCGAGTGGTTTAATTAAGAATGGAGACCATTGGGCGGCTGTTTTAGAACAACTTTAGTTGCCTAGTTGGTCTTTAGATCTACTCTACTTATTATGTAGAATTTTAGTACATACGATCATTGATGTTTTGTAACAGTATGTAAATTGCAGCTACCAATTAAAATTCCAGTAAGAAATTGGGTGTTTGGAATTGTAAGATCACGTGGAAAAAATTGATAAAGAATTTTTTTCTTGCCCTGTTCCTTTTATCGAGAAGAATGGGACAATAAACACAAGCATTTATAAGTATGTTTCTGGTCAATCTGAAGTTGCAAAGTCAGTGTTTGAATCAAATGGAAGTAGTAGTCGTGATAGCATCCTTCTCTTTGGACATCTATCTCAATTTTCTGTTCAGTTTGTTGATCACTCTATTTTCTTTTTCTATTTTGGAAAAAATTATTGTTAATTATATTGGTGCCCATAGTTTTAACATATGGGATACCTTGAACTTGTATCCTAGTGGATTAGTTAAGAATGGAGGCAGTTGGGTGGCTATTTTAGCACAACTTTAGCTAGCTTGTTGGTCTTTAGATCTACTCTGCTTATTATGTGCGATTTTAGTACATACGATCATTGATGTTTTGTGATAGTATGTAAATTAATTTTTTTCTTACTCTGTTTCTTTTATCATCAAGACAGACAATAAACACAAGCATTTCTAAGTATGTATCTAGTTAATGTGAAGTTGCAAAGCCGGTATTTGAATCAAATGGAAGTAGTAGTCGTGATAGCATCCTTGTCTTTGGAAATCTATCTCAATCTTCTGTTCAGTTTGTTGATCACTTTGTTTTCTTTTCTATTTTGCATTAAACTTCTAATACTGGTATCCGTTGAGGCTATTGGTATTTGTTACTCGATATCATTAGAGACAGTTGATTGAATCTGTGGTTCTTTGTCATACAGATTACTCTTTTGTGTTGTAAAGCTAATTATTTTTGAAAAAAACTGATTCTTCTCCTATATTTTGATTGTTGACTTTATATAACAGGTGTCGTTTTCAAGTTCAAATTATAGATGGAAGTGGATCAACAACTGCAACATTACTTGGTGAAGTTGGGGAGGATCTTCTTTTAATGAGAGCTAAGCAAATCTATGAAACAATTAACATAATGGTACAAAAAAGAATTGAAATTCAATTAAATTCTTACTTCAACTGATATCTTAGAACTTGATGAGATTCTTTTTAGATGTAGAAAGAACCATTGGCCCTTCAATGTATCCAGAAAGAACTTGCCAATAAAGTGTTTAAAATAAAATTGAAGAAACATATTCTAGGAATTCTGATAATAATCCAGCGAAACTGTTCATTTTATCATTTGTAGAGAAGCAGGATGATCTTCAATTACCAATATCATTAGCTTCTATAGATGTTGGAGAAAGCAGTAAAAGAGAACTTGACACTGCATCATCACCAAATGAACTGAAAAATCTAACTATTGGAAGTACCTCATCTAGCAAGAGACAACAGCTTGAGCATGCAACTCCAACAAAAAAGAATGTCTCTTTCAGTAAAAGAGAGGGTACTCATCCAATCACTCCAGCTGAGATAAACTTTAACATCCAAACTTGATTTGCGGGAAATTAAGGATCAGTGAAAGAAATTATTTAACCAAAGAATATTTCTAAGACTCTGGTCTAGTGGTAGCAGCACTAGCCACTACACGTGATGTGTGGATTAGGTGCATGTCATGTGTTTGAACATGTTACGGACCAAAATGATAGTTTTTGTTGTTCTAGAAACAAATAATATATGGTATAATCAGTTGATTGGGGGTTGTTCACTTTTTATATCCTATTTCATGTCATTTTTCTTACCTTTAGGCTGCAATTTGATCCAACTAATGCTCATTTCTCAACCATTTAATACCTTCACATATTAATCCCTACAATATACTTGTAGTTCAATTTATTTCTTCCCATTTGTGTGCCCATATTTTTTTATTACTATCCTATTATTGCTTGTGTCTTCATAAATATTGCATTTTTGCTTTCTGTGAGCCGAGGATCTTTCGAAAACAGCATCTCTACCCAATAATATCCCCAAGGTTTGTGTACATTTTACTTTCTCCAAGCTCCACATGTATGATATATTCTAGAACATATCGGTGTCCAAATAGCAGTGGCTAAAGCTAGAAGGTTAAGGACCAAGCTCTATCGAATCTAATCGTTTTAGTTCAAATTTTGTATTTATATTAATAAATTCACTGAACGCATAGAAAAATTAAATCCAGAATTCTACTAACATCTAATGTTGTTATCCTACAATATAGACATAAGATTTAAACTCTGGCCTTGTTGCATTACCAAAATATAGGAAAAAACTTTCACCCCCAGTTCTGCATTAATTGATTTAGTACATGACATGTGATTTTACATTTAGCTATAGTTAATTAATGAACGTCATCACTTCAAGTTTTATCACTATCCATTCATCAAGTTAAGGTAAACATTCAGAACAAATAACAAGTCTGGAAATTAATTATGTTTTGTGTTTCAATTGTCTGGAGTTGGTTGTCATGGAAGGAGTTGTATAAAAAGGGCTACCTGGTACACTGATGCTCCCTCATTGCTTAAGAAAGAAAGACAAATATATTGCGATTCCAGCATGATAAATGTATTATATCCATGACTTCACTCTTTTTGCCTTCTTTATGGAGTCCATACTGTTTTCAACTTATAATGTCATCTTATTGGCAATTGACGCTATACTGACATTCGTTTGGGTTAGGTAATCAATTGCAGATGGGCTCACAAGTATAACTTCAAGAAAAGAAGAAGCTTGCTCGCAAAAGAATAACTGGATTTCAGGTAACCATTTGCTTCCAATCTTATTTCACAAGAATGTGTTATGTGCTTCAAAGCTAACGTCAACTTCATGCAGTACTGCCCAATCAAAAGTAAGAGTACCATTTACTTTTCTCTTAATATAACAAATCAGCGTCCTCCGAGTGCATTCTGATGGTGTATACTTCATTCGGGTGAAGTTTTTGAATCTTTCTTGGGCCTGGACTTGGCTCAGGCCAACCACACTAGTATATCTATATCTATAATCTATAATATATTAAAGTGTGAAAAGTGATTTGAACTTTTTATCCTTCATTAAAATATGTTACAATAGACAAAATTGTCCTTTCACCTATTTTTCTTAAAATATTATATTATTATTTAATAATATTTAATTAAGGAATCCTAAATTATATGGTAAGAGGAAATATATTTAAAAAATTATAGAGTCCCAAAATAGATAGTAAGAGAAGAATATATGATAAAATATAAAAAGGAAAAAGTCATTTAATTATATTTTTTATTAATTATATAAATAAATTATTAATAAAAATTTTATAATTTCATAAAGAACTCACGTGAAAGTTAGAAATGGATCAACCAATACATATATTATATATGGAAAGTTTATAATAGACAAATATGGAGCTATTATTCAAGAAACCATCAGATGATTTATTCAAATTCAAAAGAACTACGACAAGCAGATATGGAAGATGTTAGGCAATGGATAATGACATAATTGTTTCAAATCCAATATAGGAATTAAGCTTTTCAACAAGGAAAAATTTTATTCATAATATTTAGACTTTTGAAATTAATTAAAATATTAATTATTTTTCCTTATTGAATTAGGTAGGGAATCCTAATATTTATGAACTTTATTTATTAAAATTTACTTTATATAAATTATTTTTCCGATTTAAACCATATAACATAATCATAAAATCCTTTTAACGTTAATTTTCTCTTAAACTGGTTTACATATTTGTCAATTTTCATAAACAATTAAGAGATGTCGTAAAGAAGAAACAAAATATGGATAGGGAAGGAGAAGATATTGATTTGCGAGAAAAAGCAATGATATTTAAAGCAAAACTCATGATGAACTCTGAACATCATACCATAATAAAAAGAGAAAATGCATCAAAACCCCCCTAAGCTTGTCTGTCCAACTTACTTTAGTACTTAAACTTAACTTTCATTTATTTACCCCTTTAACATCTTTAAAGTGAATTAATTCCAACCCTAATGCTGATGTGATATTTTTTAAAAAGAAAAAAGAAAAAAAACGTGTGACTTTTTTTTTAAAAAAAATGTCTACTAATATATATATATATATATATATATATATATATATATATATATATATATATATATATATATATAACAGAAAAAATAAAATAAATTTCCTCCTTCTTCTACCCCCCACCCCCATCCCACCTCACCCTAATTCTCCTCCCAAACCCGCCAACCACCAAATCTACCACCACTAGCCCTCCTCCAAAACCTAACCCCAATTACTTCTCAAATTACTAAATCTGTCACCATCATTAAATCATTGAAGAATTTGAGTTTGAATGCTAATTTGGTATTATTTTTTTTTGGTGTTTGGGTGGTTTGGACAATTGTATAAAGTTTTAGAATTTTTTTTGTTGTTTGGTTTAGGATTGAGGGTTTTACAATTTACTTGGTATTGTAAGGTTTGGAATCGTCTTCTTTGTGATTTTTGTGGGAAATCAAATGAATTGAGAAATGGGTGTTGCTCCAAAAATATTTTGAATGAAAAATGTAGCGAAAAGATTAAGTCTTGTAAGACTGGGTTGTTGATGAATTTGAACTTAGAAGAGGAAAAAAATGATGGTTTATTGAAAATGGATAGTGAAAAGGAGGAGTATGAAGACGAGTGTAATGATGAAGACAAAGTGTTTGATGTTTTGTCGCTGAGAAAAATGGTAAAGATGGAAAGGCATAGAGCAAATGCTGCTTATTTGGAACTTGAAAAGGAAAGAATGGCAGCAGCTACAGCAGCTGAGGAAACAATGGGGATGATATTGCGGTTACAGAATGACAAAAGTTTAGTTGAAATGGAAGCAAATTAATATAAAAGGTTGGCTGAGGAGAAGCAATTACATGACCAAGAAGTGATTCAAGGGGCGGGAATAGGGGTAAAAGAAAAAAGAGGGGTGGTGGGGCTTGAAGAAGAAAGGAATAGGGGCAGGGTGGGCGGAGGGGGGAGGGTTTTTTCTTTTTTCTTTTTTTTAAGAAGACACTTTGAAAGGTCTTGAGCTTTTCATGGAGATGAGTCGAATTGTATACTTAATTTAACTATTTTCAGTTAATTAGTACAAATCATCACCTATGTGGAAGACCAGGTATGGCAATGTAGTTTCTGAGTTTAGTTATTTTTTTCTTTGTTTAAGTTTACAATTAGCTTTAGATTTGAATAATTTAAAACCAAAAGTCTATTGATTTTGATGTGTGACTAATGCTCTATTCTGAGATTAATACAGGTGGTAGATTAATTAAGTTTTAAGAAATTTTTGTATAAAAATTAGGTTCAATTTTATTATTTTGGTTTCTCGATTATCATATTGTTTTGTTCGAATTTTTATTTTATTACTATCCATTTTTTCTTATTAATAAAGGTTGTCGACAAATGTTCATTCGAGCTTTGCAAAATTTCTGTTTAAAGATTAGATTTTTTTTGGTAAGCATGATTAGTAATATTACATATTAAAACAACACAGGGAGGTGCTATGAGGCACTATTAAGAGTACCTAAAGGTTAGGTTTAATCACATTGTTCTGAAATTTCGATTATCGTATTATTTTATTGTAATTTATATTTTATTTTTATCTATGTTTTTCTATTTAATACAGGTTTTTGATAAATGTTCGATTGAATTTTGAGAATTTTTTATGTAAAGATAGGATATTTACTATTATGTTTTGCAAGTTATGTTGCGTGTATTGAATTTAGAAAGAAAATAAATAAACTACTTATAAAGGATATTACAAACAAAGTTTTATTAGATATTCATTTGTAAATCTATATCTAAAAAAAAGTTGTTATATATTATACAGAAAAGGCTCAAAAATACCCCTGAACTATCCAAAATAGCTCAAAAATGCCCTTCGTTAGATTTTTGGCTCAAAAAAACCCCTCTGTTAAATATTTGGCTTAAAAATACCCCTCCCAATAAAATAAAATTCTGGAAAGGGCCAAAAATATCCCTGAACTATCTGAAATGGGTCAAAAATACTCCTCTGTTAAATATTTGGCTCAAAAATATCCCTCCTTTAACGAAATTAAATTATTTCGATTATTTCGTTAATTTATATAAAGTTCATCATTTAATTTATATTTCGTTAATTTCTTTAAGTGAAAATTTATATTTCGTTAATTTATATTTCATTAATTTTTGTAAATATTAAAAAGATGTAAAGTGAAAATACCTTTTTAGAATAAATGTATGTTTATTTTCCAAATCGAATTCAACCAATTTATATTATAATTCAAATACTTTTTTTCATTATCTTATTTTTAAAATTTAAAAAATACTTTTATGTAAAAAATTAAAGTATTAGGGTTAAAAAGTTAAAGTTAGGGTTTAATTCAATCGAAATAATTAATTTCGTTAAGGGGAGGGGTATGTTTGAGCCAAATATTTAACAGAGGGGTATTTAACGAAATTAAATTGTTTCGATTATTTCGTTAATTTATATAAAGTTCATCATTTAATTTATATTTCTTCAATTTCTTTAAGTGAAAATTTATATTTCGTTAATTTTCATTAATTTCTTTAAAGATTAAAAAGATGTAAAGTGAAAATACCTTTTTAGAATAAATGTAAGTTTATTTTTCAAATCAAATTCAACCAATTTATATTATAATTCAAATACTTTTTTACATTATATTATTTTAAAATTAAAAAAATACTTTTATGTAAAAAAAAAATTAAAGTATTAGGATTAAAAATTTAAAGTTAGGGTTTAATTCAATCAAAATAATTTAATTTTGTTAAGGAGAGGGGTATTTTTTAGCCAAATATTTAACAGAGGGGTATTTAACGAAATTAAATTATTTTGATTATTTAGTTAATTTATATAAAGTTCTCATTTAATTTTTATTTTGTTAATTTCGTTAAGTAAAAATTTATATTTCATTAATTTCGTTAATTTCTTTAAAGATTAAAAAGATGTAAAGTGAAAATACCTTTTTAGAATAAATGTATGTTTATTTTTCAAATCAAATTCAACCAATTTGTATTATAATTCAAATACTTTTTTTCATTATCTTATTTTTAAAATTAAAAAAATACTTTTATGTTAAAAAAATTAAATTATTAGGTTTAAAAAGTTAAAGTTAGGGTTTAATTCAATCAAAATAATTTAATTTCATTAAATGGAGGGGTATTTTTGAGTCAAATATTTAACAAGGGGGTATTTTTGACCCATTTCAAATAGTTCAGGGGTATTTTTGATCCTTTTCCGAATTCCGTTAAAGGGAGGAGTATTTTTAAGCCAAATATTTAATGGAGGGATATTTTTGAGCTAAAAATCTAACGAGGGACATTTTTGAGCTGTTTCAGATAGTTCTGAGGTATTTTTGTGCCTTTTCCGTATATTATAAGAAATATGTTTTAATAAAATCTACATGAATATTCTGTAATTTTGAAGAATGATCATGCATGAGTTGGTCTACGTTATGTAAATTAATTATTTTTTATATAATGATAGTATACTAAAATAAATTTTTTATCATGATATAAATCAATAAATTATTTGTAAATATAAAAAGATTGGGTGAGACACGACAAACAATAATATATAGAACATACAATGGTTATTTATCATATTTAAATAGATATAACAATCATTTTAGTGTTAACTACTATCCTTTACGTAATAATTTTATTTTAATATATAATTTTATTAATTGACGTGAAACACACGATAAGACACATTCTTTTTCTTTTTTGTAATTATGTGTCATTTTGTATAAGATACATTCAAATTTAACACGTATGCTCAATAATACTTTGGGAAAATTATCTCCTATACATTTATTAGATTAAAAATTGTAAGTTATAGCAACACTTTTAGATAATTGTTTTTTTAGTTATTTTAATTGCAAGTTGTAGCAACTTTTTACAAAATGAGTTTATTTAATTTAAAAAAAAATTGATTAAATATGTTTAAGTAAAAATAACTCCTTTTTTTAGGGTTTAGTATTTAATTCCTCCTTAATAACTATATGGATAATTATGGAAGGAGTAAAATCTGTTCAATATTATATTTTAGTTATTATCCTTCCTACCTTTTTAAAAAAACTCCAAATTTATTATTCTCTGTCATAAATTACACGATTCTTTCTCTCTTTTTTCACTCTATTTTACTCCCACGTATATTTTCTCAAAATCCTTCACAGATAATCACAAATTTCATTTTTTTTACCACAATTTTTTTTTTAATTCTTCCATTATTGAAGAACTAGATGTACTGTAATTTTTTTTTATAAATGTTGATTCTTTTTTCAGTATGAAAGATGGCAATGTTTATTAAATATTAATGTAATACAAAAATAGATAAGATAGAATCTTGATTCAAAGAGATAAGCACGTAGTGTATGAAATGGATACATAAATTGGTATCACCTAAATTGAATATCATAATTTATATATATCAGTTTATAAATCTATTTCATACCCATTTATACACATGTGACATGTAAATTCCAATAGACTTATTGGAGGGTCCCATTAGAGTGCATCCAGTAGGAATTGAACCTATGAATTTGCCAATTATGAGTTGGGCGCACAGAAATCACTTTTATAAACTAATTTCATTCAATTTATAATCCTAGGTATATATATTCTAATTGAATATCACAATCACATTATACTCATTTCATAAAAAGATAACATGTAAAAAACTATTTTATAAACCTTGAATGTAATATTGATATTATGCAAGTTTCATACACGAAAAATTCAAAAAATACAAGTTTGTATATTTATTTATACACTAAAATAAATAATAACGTATAATATTTAGTGAAAGTCGATTTCTATACCAACTTCTGTGATCATTTGTAACGCCCTGAATCTGGTACCCAGAACGCTACATGGTGCTCATGACCCCGAAGGACCATAAGTTAACCCATGACTGATATCTGTAACTGAGCACTGAATAATATATTAAAAATATGCAGAATATAAGTTGTAAGGTCATAAGATTCAAAACTAAACTAATATTGAATATAAAACAATGTCTGAAATGGGGCATAACCATACCCAAAACTGAAATAAAACTATCTAAAAAATGTTGTAGTCTGAAAGCCTCTAAACTGTCTGAAAACTGTGGAGTTAATGGGACATGTCCCTAACTAACTCCGAACTACTGAAATAATAAATTAATAAAATATTTACGCTATCCTCGAATGATGAGGACACACTGCTAGTTTGGCTGATGAACGTCTGATTTACTAAGGATGTTTGAAAACTCGTGCTTCTAAACCTATGGTATAAAACACCATAGTGAAAATGTGTCAGTACATTTGAATGTACTGGTGTGTAAGTGAGGTAGGCTAAATGCAATGTTTCATATGCATGAACAATACTAACTAACTGAATAACATAAACGTGAGAATACATGTATGATTAAGTAACTATAACTGAGACCATACTGATACTGGTACGGGGTTCTGAGTACTGATTTACTGACGTTTGAGCTTACTGATACTGATGACTGAGTCTACTAAATACTGAGAGACTGATGTTGTATTACTGATAAAAGAAAGGTTGTTTCTGACAGTTTTAATTATGAAGAACTGATTTGATTGACTGCATCTGACAGTCCTAAAACTGAATACTGATAACATGAGTTTTCGTATAATTAATATACTATTAACTGAGTTTGTGATAACATGATTATTGAGTCTGAATACTGATAACATGAGTGACTGTATCTGAAAGTACTGATACTAATAGAACTAGCTGAGTTTCGTATTGTACTAATTTGATTGTATCTGACAGTCCTGGATTTCTTTAGAACTGAACTAAGTTCTATTACTAAAACAGGATATGAAAATGAGCCTGTGGGAGGTAATCATCTAATCGATATTCCCTAAAACTGACTAGTGGGGTCTAACCTGTAATCCGAGCTGGAAGGGTATCACTACCGTGCCATGGGTAAAGACAAGTTGTAAGTATACCCTCTCTGACCGGGAGCTCTTTCGTCAACCCCTCCTAGTAGGAAACTCAAATGAGTGTTATAAATCCTTAAACGCGTAGGGTGCATCTAAACCTACGCTGGCTACGTAGTTCTGGAACACAAGGATTACTTCTAGGGATCACACCCTCCACTGAATAACAGGTGGTCCCCATCCTTGGGTTCACTCGATGCTGAATCCTACTCCCAACTGAATAGACACTGGATTGATTATACTGAACTGAACTATTACTGATGGTATTATTTAACGGAGCTAAACTGAGTTCATTAAGTTCTGTTGACTGATGGAATACTACTAAGATCTGAGGATTGACTAAGGGTACTAAAGTTACTGAGATTTTTTAGAAATACTGAGATCACTGAGATTACTGAACTACTGATATTACTGAGATTTCTGAAAGAGACTAGATCGATACTGAATTTACTAAGTTTTCCTGAGTCATGAGACTGGCTAAATTCTACTGATCATGGCTTGACTAAGATTATCATGAAAACATGACATAGCTCTAGGCACACAGCTAAATTATCGGGTACAAGTACCCCCAGGACTCGATAGAATAAAACTGACAAGGCTTGATACTTTTGATCACATGACCAATATCAACAATTCATAATTTCATAGTTGGGGATTTCATGAAGCACATGATCATCATAATATTGTACAGGGATAGTAATGTGTATAAACATGGCATAATTTCATACTTCTAATCTTATGAACATCTCATCAAGCAATCACAATGCATAGGTTTTGCATGGAAATTATCTTAATCAAGTAGGTATAGCATAACTTAAAAGGCATGACATGATCTTGACACATAGAAACTAAATACTTGATCATCATTCATTCACTGGGGAATATTATCAAACACCTTTCATGCACACTTAGGGCATAGGTATGATCATCAATTTAATACAACATGGTTTCACAATTTAACTCAATTGCATGAATTTCAACCCTATACTAACATAGTTTCATGAAAACATGATAAGGATGCAATCTTGGCAATCATAAAACAATAAAAACATGAACATAATCAATTCAAAATAAGAACATCATGATATATAGTTTAAAATAGGGTTCTTGAGCTTTATGGATGAAAGGAGTCCATGAATCAATACTGTGCATACCTTAGTTCTTCATTCTACGAAGATTGACGAAGAGATTCTTGAATTTGGGTCTTGGATTTGGATTTTCAATTGAAAACCCTAGCTTGTTCTTGAGAGAAACTTGAGAGAAACAATATATTTTGGGTGAAATATGACTGAATCACGAGTTATTCAGTTTATATAGGGGTGGAAGATTGACCCTTTTAACCCTTGGATGCGTATTTTAATTCTGTGAAAATTTCCTGATTTACATCCTTGGCGCGACGGCCACTATCGCGCCAAGTCACTAGAAAGTGACAAATGGGAAATTGCACGGTGGCGCAACACGGAGCTATCGCATTGCCACTTTGTTTTTGACTTGGAAGTTTGGCGCGACGCGGAGACATCGCACTGAGACACTGGAAAGAGAACAATTCTAAATTTGAACCCTGGCGCAACGCGCCATAATCGTGGAGGCTTACTGGATTTTGATGATTACCATTTTGGCCTACTCCGCGACGCGTTGATGGATCAGGTGGCACACTACCTTACTAAAATGGCTCTAACTCTTTGCCCGGGAGTCGAATTTGGGCGAATTTGGTATCGATGGAAAGCTTATTCAATTTTTCACATGATAAAAAGTGAAAATCTTGAAAATATCACATATATAAAAGTGGATTCATATTTAAAACAAGTCTTTGATATTTTTAAGACGATTTCAAGCTAGGTAGAAGTACGGGGTATTATAATATCTCCTCCTTGGAAACATTCGTCCTCGAATAAGATTGATTAAAATGGGAGAAATGATAAGCTGAAGTACATACTGAACATGAACAACTGTAACTTGACTACTTGACTGACATTACTGAGATTTATACTGAGCATACATATATGATGCATAATTTTTTTATGACTAGATGATACATGAATATATGATTGAACTGACTCATGAACATACGGCTGAACATGTAAGGGTAAAGATACCAAGTTTGAAATGAAAACTGAGCATGAAACTGAATACCACATTTGTAAATGAAATCTGAATATGAAACTGGATAAGCTTGAGAAAAGCTATTACCTTGTGCTAAGTTTGAGATGAAGCGGAATCATAAGAATGTAACTAGGTCTGGAACATAATACATGAACTAAATATAGTGATCTGAACTGTGTTCCTTGAACACATAGCATACGACCAAGATTAGAGCTAGAGGGTAAACCTATGGGTACCCACTACTCCAAAGTGGATTTGTTACATGAAGAGAAGCTGGAAGGTCTAGGACACGATAGCTTGGGGTTTATAGAGAATCTCCTCCTTGGGACACTATGTCCCTAGAAGAATACTGACTTGACTGTGATACTGAGGAAAACTGGGATGATGCACAGGGCACCTACAAATTGAATCGGGATTGAATATCAGAGATATGAAACTATGACATGATACATGAACCAAGTTAAACACGCAACTACCTAGTTGGTCTATCTTAGAATGATCACACTCATGAGATTTCCAAATAGTGCGATTAGATGAAAAGTTGGGAAAACCATACCATCTGAACTTGTCCGTTCTAACTTCTAAACTGAAGTACTACTTTACAGACTAACTCATGCTGAAAACTTATACTCGATCGGAGTATTTCTATGACACTCTTTCTACAGAGTTCTAATGACTATAGAGAGAAAGTGAATCTTGGCCTGGTTTGAGTAGGATATCTGAATAGGAGATCGCTACATGGCTGGGGTTCTTGTATTAGGAGGCAAGACCTATGAAACATCATCTAAGATAAAGTAAAAAAACCTTATGCACTGCAACTAAGATTCTGAAAAGGTTCACATGGTGTTGAGCACGAATGCATAAATATACTAACTTATCTAATAAACTGAATAACTTATAGATGAATGCTGGCATATAAGACTGAACTGTACTTAGTCTGAATGCCTAACCTGAGGCTGTAAAGTATTATGCATAGGAGGTAAGGACTGACTGAATGACATGCGGTGACTGGGCATGGATTTATGAAAATTGTATTACTTAAAATTGTGAGACCAAGCGTATGACATGATTCAGAAATATTCTGTAACTAAGGTACTAAAATACTAATGACTGAGTAACTAATAGCTATATGCTATGGTCAAGTAATCCTGAAAGTAAACTGAGTTTCTGATCTGGCTGAACTAGGACTAGGACTGAGATTGTAGCTAAGACGGTAATTAAGACTGTAACCCTAACTAAGACTGTAATTGGGACTGAATGTTGGTTTAGACTGGTACGAGAACACTGAATTTTGATGGCTAAATAACTGGTAGCTGAAAGCCATGGCTCTGTAGGACTATCTGAGTCCTTTACTGAATATTGATTACGAAACTGACGCTATAACTGAGGCCTGTGGGATGGAACATTAACACTACAGATTCAATGAGGTATCTATACTGAGAGTATACATGACATAATACGTGTTTGGCTGATCATTAGGAGTGAAGTCATGAATCATGTGGGCTAAGCATACTGTAAAGCATGAAAAAGCATGAACATATAAATAAAGGATCTGTAACATACCAGTATCTGCATCAGGAGGACTTTCCTGATCCTGTCGGGACTGAAGTGCATAGAGTCTATTTGGACGTTGTCCACTGATAGCGCTCGAATTGACACCTTGTTGATTCGAGCGATCGGACTAAGCTAAAGAACGACCGTGTTGACTTCGAGGATCGGGTTTAGGACAATCTCGAACCTTGTGACCTGATATGCCACATTCAAAATACACATTACTGTCCGCTCTACACACACCCCTATGATGCTTACCACATTCTTCGCAAAGTAAATGAGTAAAAACCCTGCTCTCACTACCCTGGGCCTTGGATCCTGGCGCCCCATCTCTATGGTTATTTCTAAACTTTAGTACTAGTGCACTAACTGAAGAGTGAACTGGGGCTAAACATTTTTGACACAACTAAAAATGATTACCACCCTACTACCCTGACTGAGCAAAACTATAACTACCTATTTGGCCCTCTTATTTTCTCTCTCCTTCTTCTTAATTTTCTGCTCCTCAGTCTGCTAAGCATGGACTATAAGCCTAGATATGTCCATCTCCCTAATAAACATCATAGTTCTACACTCCTTAAGCACTCTACCTGATATTCCAGACACAAACTTATTTATTCTGGACCTATTGTCTGCTACTACATGGAGAGCGTACCTGGCTAACTGAGTAAACTTAAGGGAGTATTCTTTTACGCTCATGATACCTTGTCTGATATTGATGAACTCTAACACTTTATCCTCCTTCTGCTCTATGGGAAAGAACCTATCTAAAAAAGTCGTAACAAACTCTTCACAATCTATGGGATCTACATCTGCACCCCTGTTTACCTTCTACTGTTTAAACCATGTATAGGCTACATCTTGTAGCTGATAAGTGGCTAACTCTACACTCTCACTGGAAGTTACTCCCATGATGTCTGTGACTTTCTGAACTTGATTGAGGAACTCCTGTGGATCTTCTTCAGACTTAGAACCTGAGAATAGAGGAAGATTCATTCGGGTGAAGTCCCAAATCCTAGCTGAAGCTGAATTGGCCACTGGGTTGGCTGAAATAGCAGCTGGCCATTCATTCTGAGTTGTGACTGAATTAGATAGAGTAGTAAATGCAGTCCTAAATTCTTTATGACACGCTCATCCAGAGGATCTGGATGGATGGGCTGAGGTGCTAACTTATTTCTGTCCCTCTTTCGTTAGCCCTTTTAAGAGGCATTCTCTGTAAATGAAAGAGAGAACAGATTAGACTGAGAGAAAAATTCAAGCTTATGCTCACTAGCACTACATGACTACTGAAAGAAGGAAAACTATTCCTAAAACATCTCATAGTCTCCTGTACATAAGTATGGTACACAACACACTCATGCACAAGACTACTAGATACGGATTTTCAGTTTTCCTAGGATACTATTGAACCTTAGGCTCTGATACCAAGTTTGTAACGCCCCAAATTTGGTACCCGAAATTCTACACGGTGCTCATGACCACGAAGTACCACAAGCTAACCCATGAATGATATCTGTAACTGAGCACTGAATAATATATTGAATATATGCGGAATATAAGCTGTAAGGCCATAAGGTTCAAAAATAAACTAATACTGAATATAAAATAATGTCTGAAATGGGGCATAACTATACCCAAAACTGAAATAAAATTATTTGAAACATGTCGTAGTCTGAAAGCCTCTAAACTGTCTGAAAATTATGGAGTTGTTGGGACATGTCCCCAACTAACTCCAAACTACTGAAATAATAAAGTAATAAAATATTCATACTATCCTCGAATGATGAGGACTCACTGCTAGTCTGGCTGCTGAACGTCTGATCTACTAAGGATACTCGAAAACTCATGCTTCTAAACCTATGGTATAAAACAACATAGCGCAAATGCGTCAATACGTTTGAATGTACTGGTATGAAAGCGAGGTAGGCTAAATGCAATGGTTCATATGCATGAACAATACTAACTGACTAACTAATGTGAACGTAAGAATACATGCATAAATAAATAACTGTAACTGGGACCATACTAATACTGGTACGGGGTTCTAGTATTGATTTACTGATGTCTGAGTTTATTGATACTGATGACTAAGTCTACTGAATACTGAGAGACTGATGTTGTATTATTGATAAAGAAAAGGCTATTTCTGACTGTTCTGATTATGAAGAACTGGTCTGATTGACCGTATCTGACAATCCTGAAACTGAATACTGATAACATAAGTTTTTGTATAATTAATATACTATTAATTGAGTTCATGATAACATGATTACTGAGTCTGGATACTGATAACATAAGTGATTGTATCTGACAGTACTGATACTAATGGAACTAGCTAAGTTTCGCATTATACTGATTTGACTGTATCTAACAGTCCCAGATTTCTATAGAACTGAACTGAGTTCTATTACTGAGACTGGATCTAAAACTGAGATTGTGGGAGGTAATCATCTAACCGACATACCCCGGAACTGACTGGTGGGGTCCAACCTTTAACCCCAGCTGAAAGGGTGTCAGTACCGTGCCACGGGTAAAGACAAGCTGTAAATATACCCTCTCTGACAGAGAGCTCTTCCGCCAACCCCTCCTAGTAGGAAACTCAAATGAGATGTATAAATCCCTAAACGCGTAGGGTGCATATCAAACCTATGCTAGCTACGTAGTTCTAGAACACAAGGATTGCTTCTAGGGATCACACCCTCCACTGAATAAAAGGTGAGTCCCCATCCTTGGGTTCACCCAGTGCTGAATCCTACTCCCAACTGAATTGACATAGGATTGATTATACTGAACTGAACTGTTACTGATGGTATTATTTAGCGGAGCTAAATTGAGTTTTCTGAGTTCCGTTGACTGACGAAATGCTACTGAGATCTAAGGACCGACTAAGGGTACTGAAGTTACTGAGATTTTCTGGGCATACTGAGATCACTGAGATTATTGAGATTTCTGAAAAAGACTGGACCAATACTGAATTTACTGAGTTTTTCTGAGTTATGAGACTAACTAAATTCTACTGCTCATGGCTTAACTGAGATTATCGCGAAAACATGACATGGCTCTAGGCACATAGCTAAATTATCGGGTACAAGTACCCCCAGGACTCGATAGAATAAAACTGACAAGGCTTGACACTTTTGATCACATGACCAATATCAACAATTCATAATTTCATAGTTGGGGATTTCATGAAGCACATGATCATCATAATGTTGTACAGGGATAGTAATGCGTATAAATATGACATAATTTCATACTTCTAATCTTATGAACATATCATCAAGCAATCACAATGCATAGGTTTTGCATGGGAATCATCTTAATCAAGTAGGTATAGCATAACTTAAGAGGCATGACATAATCTTGACACATAGAAACTAAGTACTTGATCATCATTCATTCACTGGGGCATATTATTAAACACCTTGCATGCACACTTAGGGCATAGGTATGATTATCAATTTAATACAACATGGTTCCACAATTTAACTCAATTGCATGAATTTCAACCCTATACTAACACAGTTTCATGAAAACATGATAAGGATGCAATATTGGCAATCATACAACAATAACAACATGAACATAATCAATTCAAAACAAGAACATCATGATATATTTCGGATCTACGAAGATTGACGGAGAGATTCTTGAATTTGGGTCTTGAATTTGAATTTCCAATTGAAAACCCTAGCTTGTTCTTGAGAGAAATAATATATTTTGGGTGAAATATGGTTGAATCACGTGTTATTGGATTTATATAGGGGTGGAAGATTGACCCTTTTAACCCTTGGATGCGTATTTTAATTCTGTGAAAATTTTCCAATTTTTATCCTTGGCGTGACGCGCCACTATCGCGCCAAGTCACTGGAAAGTGACAAATGAGAAATTGCAGGTGGCGCGACACGGAGCTATCGCGTTGCCACTTTATTTGCGACCTGGAAGTTTGGCGCGACGCGGAAACATCGCGCTGAGACACTGGAAAAAGGACAATTCTAAATTTGAGCCCTGGCGCAACGCACCATAATCGCAGAGGCTCTCTGGATTTTGACGATTGCCATTTTGGCCTTCTCCGCGATGCGTTGATGGCTCAGGTGGCACACTGCCTCACTAAAAAGGCTCTAACTTTTCGCCCGAGTGTTGGATTTGGTATCGATGGAAGGCTTATTCAATTTTTCACATGATAGAAAGTGAAAATCTTGAAAATACCACATATATAAGTGGATTCATCTTTAAAATAAGTCTTTGACATTTTTGGGATGATTTCAAGCTAGGTAGAAGTACAGGGTATTACATTATTATACTCAATCCATATAAATATAACATGTAAGAAACTATTTTATAAACCTTGAATGGAATATTGATATTTTATACTGATTTTATACAGATTTCATACACGAAACAGTCTAATAAGTATATACAAGATAATTTTTACTATATTATTCTTATGAAAGATTCTGATTTACATTCAAATCCTTATTTATGTTGTTACCAACACAAATAATGGATTGTTCTGTATTTTCTCTAATATTCATTGACATATCTTTTGTTGTTACATACAATGGATAC
This sequence comes from Capsicum baccatum var. pendulum, assembly GCA_030864225.1. Lineage (NCBI taxonomy): Eukaryota > Viridiplantae > Streptophyta > Magnoliopsida > Solanales > Solanaceae > Capsicum > Capsicum baccatum. The sequence continues at coordinate 76,889,040 of CM061557.1, read as the reverse complement.
TTAACAAAGAAATTGACAATACTCCTTATATCACATTTTTTAACGAACAAAGAGAAAATTAGAATAAAGAGAATTTCGAATGAAGGAGAAGAAATCGTTGGTTGAATAATGATTTTGAAAGTATGAAATCATTTAGATGTTAATGAAGTAAGAGTAAAATCATTTCAGAGAGAATTACAGGGATGATTGATATCATGACAATAACTATCATCCCTTTTATAGGTATTAAATCTTTTTTCCATATATAAAGATTGAATTTTTCTTTTTATATTATAAGAAAAAGTAATTTGTTGTTTCCTTTTCTGTGCCTTTTTTGCTACAACTTGCAAAGATGAAAATTATTTTATAAGTTGCAATTAATCATCTAAGGAAGGCTATTTAGATTTTTTTACTTTTTCCCAAACTGATCTGATATGTGTTAATTAAAAGGGGAAAGGACAAAAACGACATTTCAAATTAAACTATTTTCACGAAAATGACCATGGAATTTAAATTTCGCTTTCTAGCCATTTCAATTTGTTGGTTTGATCTATACCATTTCTACACACCTTCTATATAGTTTCTATACATATCTTATACATATAAACATTCTATACGAAAATTAGATAATTTCGGTACACAATTTATACAATAATTGTACTATTTTTTACACATTTTATACAACAATCATATAATTTTTATACACTTTCTATATATTTTATATATATACATATTTGATAGTAGGGGCGTGAATTGGTCGGTTCGGTTTGGTTTTATATATTACCGATTCGGTTTATCGATTTTCGGTTTTTAAATATGCTAAACCAATAACCAAACCAATAAGATATTTTATCGGTTTTCAGTTTATCGGTTTTTAGTCCTTAACGGTTCGGTTTTCGGTTTAACCGATAAGAAAATACTCATAAAATAGAAATAGTAGTAACTAACATGAAAAATAATCGAATCTTAGCTGCAAACAAAATTTTTACTTAATGTGTTTTAATTTACAAGAATCTTCAAGTTTGAACTAAATGTTGTTAGGAGAAATTAAGAGTTTGTATAATTGAAATAATAAGTTTATATATATATATATATATATATATATATATATATATATATATATATATATATATCCAATAACCCAATAAGAAAAAAATCAAACTGAACCAATAACCTAATAATTTTTTCTATAAAATCATTAAAAAACCGTAAACCCAATAACAATAAATCAATAACATTTTTATCGTTTTGATTTATCGATCGGTTCAATTTTTACACAATCCTATTTGATAGAACTATACAATTCATACACATATATCTTATATAGATACATATTATATATAACAGTTATACCATTTTTATATAATTATATTTAATTATTATTTCTAAACAATTACAAAAAAAACACAGAATATTTTTCAATTAAAAACTTTATAGCAAAAAAACTGAAATATTTTTAAAAGGGTCGAATGACCCAAGTTGTAAACGGTATCAATATTGTATATGAATTGTATCAGTATTGTATATGGACTGTATCTGAACTACATAGGTCAAAGTGACCCAAATTAGGAAAGTGAAAATACTTTATCCGACATTCCGACTGGTCACTTTCTGACAAAATCTCAAATTTGCACTATTTATTTTAAAAGTTAAAATTACAGAAAGTAGCACACTTAAGACTACAATTACAATAAATAGCAACATTTTTGTAAAATCACAGTTTATAGCAAGAACAACATTATTTTACTCATTAACTAGGCAAGTGCATGTTTTACTCTCACTACTTTACATTTTTTTATTTTCACTTCACTATTTCACCTCCCCAAATATATCCATATCTTTTACCCTTTTTTTTTCATCTTTTTTTTTGTCATTTTATTTTTATTATTTTTTTATATTTTTTTTTTTATTTCCACTTTATTTTCTCTCTTCTATTTCTCTTTTTTTTTGTTTTCTTTTTTTTCAATATTTGAAGATAATTATCTCCATGATCTTCAAGATTTCAATATAAAACATTATTACTGTCTTTCACTCTCTTATATCTCTACTTTTTTTCTTATTAATTTTTTTATGTTATTTTTTTATCATTTTATTTTTTATTTTGATTTCTTTTTCTTTCCACTTTATTTTCTCTCTTCTATTTCTCTTTTTTTTTTTCCTTTCTCATATCTTTTTTTTCTTTTTCTATTTTTATTTTGTTCTTCGTTTTTCTATTTTCTTATTATTATTTTTTCCTTTTTTTTTTAATACTTCTATTTCTCTTTCTTCCTTTTTTTTGTGTTTTTCTTTTTATATTTTTATTTTTTTCCATTTTTTTACTCTTCTATCTCTAACTTTTATTTTGAAAAGACAAATATGTATATCACATACACATATTCAAAAAATATGCAAAATACATAGCCATAGTACAAAACATACATATGTATTTATGAAATACATATCATATTCATATTAAACAGTAACAAACATAACTATACTATATATCTTCATATATATTTGCAAAATATAAAGGTGACTCATATAAAATAAGAATATATATATTCAGGTATGTATTCTGTAAATACATATGCAGAGCTATATGTATTTTATACGGTGTTGGATTTATCTTTGAACTATACATACCATGCCATTTTTTAGAGGGTAACATATGTACTTATTTTATTTTTTTTACTGTTTAAGATATGTATCATGTATTTTTTTATTACCTATATGTATATGTATGTAATTGTCATTTTTGTTGTAGAGATTTTGTGTCCTATATGTTTATATATACATATGAGTCAGATACGTATTTCTGTAAATACATATGCAGATATATATGTATGTTTTTTATCGTAAATACATATGCAGATTTGTATGTCTATTTATTTTGTATATTTTTTGAATATATATATATAGAGAGAGAGATTTGTCTTTTAAAAATAAAAGATAGAGACAGAAGAGTAAAAAAAAATAGAAAAAAAAATGAAAAATAAAATTTTGAAAAAAAAAAAGAAGTGAAAAAGGAAAAAAAAGAAGAAGAAAGAGAAATAGAAACTAGGGTCAGATTGCTACAAATATATGTATGTTCCTTTTACTACACAGTGTCCTTTTCCCTAATTAAAATGGGTCAGATTGCCATACTACACACTTGGGCTAAAACGGCCACTTCAGAACTGTAGGCCCATTTTGAACAATTTTTGCCTCCTTAAAGAAACTAGGGTTAGGGCTATAGTTCTTCGTACCTATAAAACCAAACGACTTTATCATCTTTTCCAATCAATCATAAACTCTCCGAGGGAACAATTACTTGTGGTATTTTGCAATATTTTACTCCATTTCTTTGTTTTGTTTTTTCATATTTGTTTTTCTTATGCTTTTTATTACTCCATTAGAATGAAGAAAAATAGTAGCCAATTAGCAGAGCAAGAATGTCAAATAAATAATGACGAACACTTGCATTGAAGGTTGGCGATATCAAATAAGCGATTCTCCGTGCCTTTCAAATACGTATCATTTTGATTATGGCCTCGAACAAATCGCTAAATTTTCCCTACATTTTCTGCATTTTTGTCTATATTTTCATCGATGACAAAAGCATCATTAAACCTATATCAATCAGTAATTTCTTTAAACGACTACTGATTTTTTTTAAGGTTCGTTTCTTTTGTTTTGGAAATTTTTATGTGTTTCAGAAGATTTTATATGTCTGATACCGTGATCGATTTAATAAAGTTTGTGTTACATAAATATTAATAATATATTGCTAACTATATTATAATTGTTTGCCAAAGTAAGACGGACATAATCCAACTCCAAATTGAGAAATTGACTTGAGAAAGTGAGCGGGTGGTGGATTGAGTATTATGATTCTCAAGTTCAAATATGAATGAAGATAAAAATGAGTTTGATATTTTTGCCTGGCTAATGAGAATATATGTTTGGCAAGTTCATTTTCAAAGACTATTCAAAATTATCACAACTTTGATTTTTCATTTTATAATGGATATATTTTATGATAAAAATTAAACTCATAAATTATAAACAGTTTTACACATGGAGCTATTGAAGTTTTTACAATTTACAAAGGAGTAATTGATTTTTTTATTTACATTATTTTTAACAAATACTGTGTGTGGCATTTAGTGGTGTACATAGGTCGAATTTGTTCGGATTATTATTAAAATATAATCAAATCAATAATGTCGATTTTTAAAATCTATAAATCAAAGCAAACCAATATGCAATCGATTTTTTTATTTTGGTTTTAGTTGGGATTTTTTAATTTTTTTATTTTTATACAATTATAAAGTGATTGAAAAAAAAATTATATATTTTTACTAAAAAGATGAAAAAAAAATAATGATTATAGAGTAGTTTCAATAAAAATTAATGAAGAGCATAATAAAAAATGTGAGCACACGTGTAACATTTGATTATTTAAAATTAAATAATTTTGTCTATTGCAAAGAATTTTAATGAAGAGCATAATAAAAAATAAAAAAACGTTAATAAAAGATGCATAATATTTAATATTGTTGACCTACAAATTAAAAACTAATATTAAAGAACATAAAACTAATCTTTTCTTCAACATACTATTTAACAATTAAATTGTGAATGTTATTCTATTATTTATTGAAAAAAAGAAATGCTCAATATATAGATGTACGATTTTTTTCTTTTTAAGAAATAGTTGATGAAACATGGAAGAAATTTAATCTAATTTGAGAAACTTTTTTCGTAAAAAACTAATTATTATAGAAAATCAAGACAAACGAAACTTAAGAAAAGAAAATTAAGGACTCCTAATTAAATCAAAAATCATACTTAAAAGAAAGAAACTAGGTCGTATGATAATTACCACTACTTATTTTTTTTTCTTTTTGAGGTGGGACATGTTTTTTTAGTAAAAATAGTTAAATAAGAATTTGATAAAATAATAAAAAGACATTTCTTATTATGTATTTAAAACTTTTTAAAATTTGATAATTATTAAAATTTTCTTATTCTAAGGCTTTTATATTTGTTTCTAGATTTTTCAAATCTTATTAAAATCAAATTTAGTTGTTTTATAATTCTTAAACCAATGGAAAAAATATTAGTTGTCATTAATTCTGGCGACTTCTAATAAGAAAAGGTTTTACCATAAATATATATTAATTAATTATAAACTTTTAAAAATTAGAAAAAAATAGTGAAAAGACGATTTTGTCTAAAGCGAAAAATTTTAATGAAGGAAAAAAGTTCAAACAATATTTTTAAGGCCCTTCACACTTTTAATATATTATTATAGATTATAGATATAGATTATAAATATAAATATAGATATAGATATTGAGCTTTGTATTAATTTGTTATTAATGGAAAAATACTATAATTAAAGGTTCAAGAATATATATCTATTTTCTAAATATAAAAAAATAATAAAAGTAATTAGAAAGTAGATTATATGTAATATTTTTTTACGCATAAAAAATTAAAATTATATATGTATTACGTCGGTTCGGTTTGGGTTCGATTTGATTTTATTTTTTCTAATACCAAACCAAACCAAGAATGATCTTTTCTTTTTTTGCCAACACCAAACCAATCAAATCAAACCCTAAGTTATTTTTTTTCCTCGGTTTGGTTTGATTCATCGGTTCGATTTGACTTAACGGTTCGGTTTGTACACCCCTAATAGCAGTATTGTTACACATTTGAATTAAATAACAATGCTTATTAATAGAGTTGGTTGGCAAATAGATATTAGTTGGGATTAGTAAATGGATAATTTTATAAATTATAAATGTTTTGGGTAAAAGTTAAAATAAATGGGTAATTTTATAAATTATAAAAGTTTTGGGTAATTTAAATTTTTAAAATAAATGGCAATTTTAAAAATTATAAAAAATTTGGGTAAAATTTAAATTTTTAAAAATTTTCAAATAATGGAATTTGACCAAAGATTATTATTTTTTTTTTTTAAGTCTTTGGATTAGTTATCAAAAATATTTGTTAAATAATGATAGATTATATGACTACTTAAGATATGTATGGCCAAATAGTCCTAAGTCCCGCATAAACATGCATGGATTAAGGAAAAATGATTTCCTAAAGAGAAAAGACATCTTTTTCTCTGAACTTGTCCTCCAAATTCACTTTAACATTTAAACTTAACTTCTGTTTATTTACCCTCCTTAATATCTTTAAAGTGTATTTGTTTGGCTCCTAAAGCTGATGTGACATTTTTTTTAAAAAAAGGGGCGCATTTATGTATTAAAAAATATTAATTTCAGTAGTATTATATTTAAAATATAATAAAATAATTTTAAAAAATTAAAAATAAAATTAAAATAAAAAATGGATACTTTTTTCTTCTTTCTTCTTTCTTCTTCAAATCATCATCAACAACAACACTCAAACCTCCATTAACAACCTCAAGTTTTTTTTACTTTCCTCCATTAACAACATCACCCAAGAACAATACTTTTCCTTAATTTTTTTTACTTTTCTCCATTAGCAACACCACTCAAGAACAATATTTTCTTTTAATTTTTTTCACTTTCCTCCATTAACATCACCCAAGAACAAACATGAAAACACTATTAAATAATTTTCTCCATTGAACACCATCTCAACCTTCAATCCAACTCCCTCAAAATTTAGATAAAAATTAAATTAAATTGATGATTTTATTTTTGAATCACTTATCATCAATGAGATTTCTTTGATTTTTACTTTTGAATTTTTTTGTTAATAAGACAATTTGAAAAAAATAATTTTAACTTGATGAAAGTATTTTTGTGTTTGAATAAGAAAGAAGAGGGTGGGGGTGGGGGACTGGAAGGGGGAAAGAACTGGGGGGTGGGGTGAGGTGGGGGGCTGGAAGGGAAGAAGAGCAGGGGGGCTGGAATGGAGAAAGAAATTTGGGGGGGGGGGGGGCTAAATTATTTATTTAATATATATATATATATAAATAGTACATGTATATTTTTTAATTTTAAAATAAAAATACATAAAAATAATTATATAAAATATATATTATTTAAATAAAAATGGGGTAGGGGTGGGGGCATTTTTTATTTAATATATATATATATATATATATATATATATATATATATATATATCGTAAATATATATTTTTTGCTTTTTAAAACAAAAATACATAAAAATAGTATGTGTGTGGGATATTTTTTTTAAAAAAATTCTAATTTCTTACGTGACAATGACCTAACACTGATGTGACACTGATTTGACACTGACATGGCACGTGTGTAACCCACTCTCTGTTGTGAGAGTGGTATTCAGTTTTGAGGGGTGAAACAAATACACTTTAAAGATGTTAAGGAGGGTAAATAAACAGAAGTTAAGTTTAAGTGTTAAAGTGAGTTTGGAGGACAAGTTTAAAGGGGGAAAAGATGTCTTTTCTCTTTCCTAAATGATTTGGAAAAATGATTTGCTAAATGGTAGCTGTTGTTAAGTCGGGGCAAACTCATTAGTTGCGTAAGTACTTAGGGTCATTTGGTTTGAAAACAAGCTATATCGAGATTAGTTATGTTGGGATAAGTTATATTGGGATTAGTTATGCTGAGATTATTTTTTATTGAGTGTTTGGTTTGTTGTATTCAAAGTAATATGCATGGTATAATTTCAACGAATAAATTGATTGATCACCAAAATAATCTCCATCTTATTTAACTTATATATATATATATATATATATATATATATATATATATATATATATATATATATATATATATATATATTTCTTTTTAAGCTTTAAATATTCTTTCTTATTTTTTTTTTTTTTAGAGAAATTAAAATATATAAATAAACATAATTTATATATTTTACAACCATTTTGAACGGTAAATGCCTTTATACTTCCTAAAATATTTAATTACGGAAATAGACTAAATTATGCATTCAAATTATAGTACGAATAATAAATTATAATAAATTTAATTGTGTTAACTTGAGAAATATAATAAATTATGCACTCAAATTATAGTTGCTTCACAGAAATATCTTTAGTAAAAAATTTAAATTATGCACTCAAATTTTAGCACTCAAATTATGTGTATGGAAGTGAAAAATCAAAGAATTTAAGGGTAACATTGTCATTTTATGATTTTATCCCATGTAAGAATAATGTTAGGATTGTTATCCCACCAATTGGGAGGATAATTTATCTCGGGACTAATTATTAGTCCCGAAATAAGTTATCCCAAATATTTACAATCAAAGGATGGATAAATTCTTTTATATTGGGATTATTATTTTATCTCAAGATTAGTTGCAAACCAAACGGCCTATAGTGAAAAAATGGAAAAAGTAGAGTTGAGAGTATGAGAACAAGTTAAAAGTGAAAAAGTTGGTCAAAAAATGTGAATAAATGAATGCACTTGGACACTTTTCAAGCCAAGACACCAAATTTGAACTTTTCAAGTAAAGAAATGTTGCACAAGTTCACTTTTTACAATCCAAAATATCAGAATAATTGATTTTGAATTGAGGCTAAGGTTGGAAATCTCAAAGTTTTAAAATAGACCTGATCATTTTGAAATTAAGTAGACCGGAAAAGATAGTCAGTGAGACCTCTTTAAATGTAACTTTTCTTTTCTTAAAGAAGCACAGGATATACTCAAATCACATATTTCATTTTCTTCCTCTTTCTCAAATCAAAGAATTGGGAGCTAAGTATTGAATCATAATACAATCTTCTTATGGCCTCTTCATTATTATACATCGATTCTATGAATACCATACAATAGTTCATGCACTCATATAACAAACAAACAAAATGTAACTCCACAAGTTAATAAGTATCTCCAAGAAAAGTAATAAAAGAACAATCACACAAATCTGTTAAATGGTCTCCTCCCACCAACAACTGCGGGCATCGAAACAGTTGAATCCACACTTATATGATCTGCCATGGACTCATGTTTATCGACTTCTTTCCGAGAAGTAGAATCCTTTCCAGAGCCTTTGCTCCACTTGGAAGACCAAACATTTGGAGTCAAAGGGAAAGAAAATCTTTTCTTTGTGTCACTGGATTGTTTTTCCAGATTTCTCTCCTTAGGATTGCTATTTGCTCTGGCTTTAGCTTTAGCTGAGGCAGTTTGTGACATGTAATGTGGTACTGAAAACGGAGGACAACTCGTGAGGCTATCATCGTCCTTCAATGGAAGATCAAAAGGGTAGTTAGAAGCACTAGCTCGGGCTCTCGAGTACTTTTTTAGACTTGAGTTGTTCATTGGTGGTGTTCTAGTTGGAGTATGCATCTGTTTCCCCCTTGTTGGAATTGCTGACTTGGTCGACATTGGTGTGACCGATGAGTCATGGTTATCGTAATCAGATAGTATCCGTCTGAAAGTAATGTTGTTTACAGGCGTTGGACTTGGTTTGTGCTCTGAAATAGCCCTTGTTGGTGTTAGTTTGATATCTTTCACAGCAGCAGGAATCTTGTTAGCGTTTCCTGAAGGTAGTTGACGTTCCAACCAATTCCACCACCATGGAAAACCATTAGCTCCAAGGTCCAAAGCTGATTTTGGATCATTTTTCCATAGCTGATAAAAGAGGTAATTCAACAAAATTATCCTTGAGAAGTTTGCAAGAGAGATACTTAATCGCAAAATATACTTAGCAAAGACCAATAACAACAAACAACAAACATCTATAAGACCTTGAAAAACAGTCATCAGTAATCCGTAGAGGGCTGATGGACCATATGTTTAATGAACTCATCATTTTTTCAACACGGGGCATCTATATATATGTGTATGTGTGAAAAACTACTACGATGTCAACAAATGTTAAATTCTACCTGGTGAGAATATGCATATGCCATTGCTCTCTCCCTCTTGATGACTGCCTCTACTTTTTTCCTCAGCCTTCCTTCTACTTCTTCTTTGGTCAGCAAACTATCATCCCAATTATCCTGGTTACCTGCCTCGCACTATACCAGCATTGTTCATCAAACATCAAGTGAAAAGTTAATACTCTATTTGCATAACAAGAAAAACTAATAGTTTTAATTTGAGTACTCCGGATATCCCTGCATCCAAATGATGACAGAATAATAATTTTGCCATAGCTAACAACACCTATGTAAATAGGGACTTTTGTACTATTCTTCCACACATGATAATGAATCACAAAATTAAACAAAATCAACTTGAACCGACAACTGTCAGCACTAATCGTTCTGGAGTGATGATTTATGGATACAAGAATGGTACAAATTATCACCACTAAATAAGAATTGGAACTCATGAAGATGGTCCAGACATACCAGCTGAGTCCATTTACTGATGCTGCTCTCAACTTCCTTGTCATTCCTGTATGCTTGGTGTTGAAGTGCCTGGCTTTCCAACATTTGGATCCTCCTAGACTGAATTTGAGTTTGGACCCTAACAAGAAGTTGCATCTGTTTCATGGCATTTGCTGTTTGCTTTTTTACATTACTACTTCTCACAACTCCTTGAAGCCTTACTAAACCCCTCAAAGCTCTGAAACTCCTCCTTGCCTGTGAAAATAGAAAACTCTCAAGATTGGAACATAACATAGATTGAAGCAGAAGAAATGGGATTTTGGATATGGATATGGTCATTGGACAGGCAAACGAAACTTGAACTCGACATTGTATGACTGAATACAAACATGACTCACTAAACTCAAGTTATATTGTTGAAACTGCTTGTTATTACCTTCTGCACAGTTACAAGAATAAATGAAAAATGGATAAAAATCTTTTACTTCTACTTGGTATTGGCAATAGGTTGAACAGTATATGAAAATATTAGATAGCTGTAGCCTTCCTGATATATGAAGCAATTGTTAAACCTCCGTATTATATGCAACTAAAGCAGGTTCTTGCTGATGGTAGAAACGGGGTGGGTAGTAGGGGGGGAGGGGAGACGCAGTGTCTGTTCTTAGTTGGGGGAAGAATCTGCCCTGAATCGATTTTTGAGGAACATATCGGTCGAGAGACTATTAGATTCTGTTAGACAATATGTGCTGCAGTCCACTCTACAGAATGAACTGCTTTACTTTAGGTACCAACAACTAACAAGCATTTTCCCTCTACTTGTTGCCACAAAAACTAAACCAAAAGCTTCTAACAAAATATTTATCCGACCATTGCAAGAGGCAAGTATACTGAAACTTACCATGTAACCTCTGTAGGCTGCTTGTATCTTGGTTGCTGAAAGATTGTGAGTTCTCAAAGTTGGTTCTGGTCTATAAGCATAGCTCATTTCTTTGCGGTTGTGACTCACATTAGGAGAAGATACCCTTGGAGGATGAGCCTTAGGAGATATAGCTCTTGGAGAAGCAGCTCTAGGAGAAGTAACCCTTTGAGAAGGAGCCTTAGGTGAAGTAAGCCGGCGAGAAGAAGAAGCCTTAGGAGAGGCAACTCTTGGAGACGTAGCGCTAGGAGTGATAAACCTATAAGAAGAAACCCGAGGAGAGACAGCTCCTGCGGGTAAAGTGAATCTTGGAGAAAGTAGTTTTTGTTCATCTGCTTCTCCTAGTATTTTCTCAATACTACTTGGCTCTCTGAAGAGAGGGATAAAAGATTTGGTCTCTGCATGCTTCAGTTTTCCGTGACCTTTCTTTTCTTTAGCACTTTTCTTCTCTGATTCCTGCAACAATCGTCCAATTTACATAAGTATTGCGTATATGAGATACATACATGCAGAAACTCTCTCCATGATCCCAACATGATCCTTCAGAAAGTATTCCCACCTGGTGGGGTCTGGGGGAGTAAGATGTACGCAGTCCATACCTCTACCTCTAAAGAAGTAGAAAGGCTGTTTCCGATAGACCCCCGGCTCAAGACACAAGATACCAGGCAAATACATATTAAAGCACCGAACAAGGTTACAAGACAACATAACATAAATAACATAACATAAATAACATAAATACGGCAGCCATAAATAGAAAGAAACAGAGGAAAGCACCCAGCCTCTTACTAAAACAAGGAGCACGGAATCATAACAAGAATACTACCCCCAACAAGTAAAACCCTACACTAGCGACCCAAACTGGCCCTAGTCTTCTACCCTAATTCGCGTCCTCCAGACCTTCCTATCTAGGGTCATGTCCTCGGTGAGCTGCAACTGCTCCATATCCCGCCTAATCACCTCACCCCAATACTTCTTCGGCCTACCCCTACCCCGCCTAAAACCATCCAACGCTAGTCTCTCACACCTACGAACTGGGGCATCCATGCCCCTCCTCTTCACGTGTCCGAACCAGCGCAATCGGACTTCCCGCATCTTGCACTCCACTGGAGTCACACCAACCTTCTCCCTGATAGTCTCATTCCGAACTCTATTCCCCCTAGTCAGCCCACACATCCAGCGCAACATCCGCATCTCTGCCACCTTCATTTTTTGGATGTGGGAAGTCTTAACTGGCCAACACTCCGCTCCATACAACATGGCCGGGCGGACTACCACCCTGTAAAATTTGCCTTTAAGCTTGGGCGGCACCTTCTTATCACACAACACCCCCGACGCTAGCTTCCACTTCATCCATCCCACCCCAATACGGTGCGAGACATCCTCGTCAATGTCACCGTTCCCCTGAATCACAGACCCGAGATACTTGAAACTATCCCTTTTACATACCACCTGTGATTCCAGCTTCACGACCACCTCGTCCTCCAGCCTTACGTCATTAAACTTGCATTCCAAATACTCTGTCTTGCCTCTGCTCAACCTGAACCCTTTAGACTCAAGAGTTTGTCTCCACACCTCTAATTTGTCATTCACACCCCCTCGAGTCTCATCAATCAGAACTATATCGTCTGCAAAAAGCATACACCACGGCACCTCCCCTTGAATACGCCGCGTCAACACGTCCATCACCATAGCAAACAAAAAGGGGCTAAGAGTAGATCCCTGATGCAATCCCTGCAAGACGGTGAAATGCTCTGAGTCTCCTCCCGCCGTCCTCACCTGAGTTTTCGCTCCCTCATACATATCCTTAATTGCTCTGATATATGCCTGCGGGACTCCACTCACCTCCAAGCACCTCCAAAGCACCTCCCTGGGGACTTTGTCGTATGCCTTCTCCAGGTCGATAAACACCATGTGTAGGTCCTTCTTCCTTTCCCTATATTGTTCCACCATGCTAATGACATATAATACTGATGAGCTTAAATGTAGCGACATGGACAATGATGATTCATATATCGGACATCAACTTGCTCAGGATGAGGCGATGTTCTAGTTGTTGCACATGCTACAGAACAGTGTTCAGAACAAAAAAAATTATGTAAATGGTGCTCCCACGTCGTACAACTCGATTTCAAATAGTTTTGAGAATTTAAGTTGACTTCAATTGCTACATACGTACTCACTCCGTTTTAATTTGCTTATTTGGTTATGAGTTAGTCACAGTTTAAGAAAATCAAAATAGTTTTGAATTTTGTATTCTTAAACAAAAAATATACCAACATGTTTTTTAATCCTGTGATCAGAAACGTGTCATGTGGATAGTTGGAATTAAAGAACTGTCAAAATGAAAGATGCATTTTAAAGTAAACAAACAAATTGAATTATTGAAACGAGCGACTATATTTTTCAGTCAGAGGAAATAAGACACTACGTACTTGTTGAAATAGGTCTATGATCTGAAATAACAACATCAACAACTTTTCTGGTATTAATTTATTCGCAAACAAACAGCATCATCGGCAATAAAATAGAAAATTCTCGAAAACTAATTTTGAAATATGAAGATAATCACAATTTTTCCTCAAATTAACATGATTTTTTGAAGAAAAAATAAACTTACATTGGCTAGTTTCTCCTTGGAGCTGGGCGTAAACACCCTTTTGATGGCAGAAAACCAACTGCCTTTTTTACCCATAGTACTAGCATTACTCTTTTACCCTGAAAAAAATATCGAAGCAAATTAACTTAATTTATCACATGCAGTTCAAAAGGCATCAATTAATGATGCTAAAAGAATATTACTACAGAATTTACACAGAATTGGCTTTAATTCTCGAATGGTAGAATTGGATTTTCGTTAGTATCTAAAAATTACGTTGAACAGATTGGCATGAATTTTCTCCTGTAAAAACACAGATCTCACACCTAAATCATAATACCGAAAAATACTTGCCATTTTTTTTTTTTATGACTGTGGTGTTCCTGTCAATTTTCCCACATCTCAATTAATTTCACGGGATTCCTCAACCTCCCACTATTTGTTATTGTGAAGTATTTTATGTAATTGTGAGGAGTGAATATTACTCAATCATACTTGACCAAAGGTTTTGGATTCGAGTCCACGTTTGATAGAAAACGCTTTATCCAAAAGTAGGACTTTCTAGAGTGAATCCAAATTTAGTCCAATCCCAAAACAAGTAGTACCAAACACCAAGTGGGAAATGAAAAAACAGTTGTTTCATTTTTTTTTTAAAAAAGTTAAATTTCAAAGTTTTGCAGATTTAGCTGCTATGTTGTGATAAAGTAAATTCAAATTATTCACCATGAAATGATTCAATTTTCATTTTCCAAAAAGAGGCAGGGATGGATGAAAAGAATTCATGGAATAAAAATTAATGCATACATTGAATTTTCTTTTTTCACAGTCCCTTGAAATTTAAATTTGAGTTTGAAAAGAAGATTCCACTTCTTAAATTGAATCTTACATGCAGACATTAAAGAACAAGAATAACTAAAACTATATAACATGAAACTTGTCCATCTATGCTTCTCTTCAATCACATCATAGACGAGAGAAACTATTCACATCTTGGTTTTGATTTCTCACTTGATCTCCATTTTTTGTCATGATGGTGATGAAGAGAGAGAGAAATTGTCTAAATTGCTGCCAAAAGAATTTAATTTATACACGCTGACAGAAATACGAAGAATTAAGAAAACATCACAGCCTCACAAATTTAACATGCATACACATGAAATAGGCCAGCTGGTACACCAAAGCTCTCCCTCTGCTCAGGTCGAGGGAAAGGTCAAACCACAAGGGTTTAATGTAGGCACCCTTATTCAGCATTTTTACAAAAGATTATTTTCAGGACTTGAACCTATGACCGGTCACATGCGCACGCACAAAAAAGCTACAAATACAAGCCACGGGAAAACAGAAAACAAAGCTACCAAAGGTTATCGTGGGATGTGTAGGATCTTTCCATCCTTAACTAGAATTTGAAGAGAGTAAAATCATTTCTTAGTTCAAGATGCAGCAAAACATAGGAAGAAAAAACAAAAGACATTTGAATTTGCCACCAAAAATCATTTAAAAGAAAAAGATCCAAAATCATGTACCTCAAGCGTTGTTGTGAATCTTCCATAATAAAGCTGCAAGAAAAAACAAAAGCAAATTGCAAATCAAGAACAAGTAAGAACTTAAGCCCTTTTTGCTTCTCTTTCTCTCTCTCTCTCTCTTTGTAGCTCACTTTCAGTTTTTCTGCTATACCATAATATTGGTGTCCTTTTTTAGGATTTTGATTCACCAACTACTTTGAATCTTGCTTCTACCTCCCAACATTTTTTTCTTTTTTATTGCTATACTTTCTTTATTTTTATTTATTCATTTTGAGTTTTGCTCGCTATTATAAAATAATGATTAATATGAGTAGTTTAGTACAATACCTCCATTAATTTATGTGGAGTCTTTTGTTTTGAGAAATAATTTGTGGAGTAAGCAACTAATATTGAAGATAAAATAGAATAGACTAATTTTTTTTTTTTTGATATATTAAAAATTATGATAAAAGTAAAAACTTATTTTTGAAATACTGGATAAATAAAAATAAATGGAATAAGCTTTTTTAATTTGGCCTTTCTTTTTCTCCCTCCTCTTTACCTTCCACCTTTTGAGTTTTTAATACTTCTTTTGGTTTTAATGATCTTTCATGATGAAAGTATACGACCAAATTTTGATTCAAATTGTCCTTTTTTATTTTTTATTTTAGAATAAGGATAATTTTTCCTCTCCTTTTTTAGGTGGGGAAGGAAGTTGGCCACTTTATCACTCAATGGCTTTTTTGGCGGGCCTCAACT
Organism: Capsicum baccatum var. pendulum; assembly: GCA_030864225.1. Taxonomy (NCBI): domain Eukaryota; kingdom Viridiplantae; phylum Streptophyta; class Magnoliopsida; order Solanales; family Solanaceae; genus Capsicum; species Capsicum baccatum. Next base: position 76,873,039 of record CM061557.1, on the reverse strand, counting down.
AACTTTCCTTAAATTGGAAGACTATTTAATTTTATCTATCAAAGGCAATTTCACCACCTATTACTTATTTTAAACAACTAATTATGATAAGTTTGGTTCGATTAGTACTAGTGTATTATTTTTCATTATTACGTTTGTGGTAAAATAATGAGTTAATAATTTAAATGATCACTCAATTTTAAATTTTTATTCTAGACAGTCACTTAACTTTGAATTCTACTCAGAAAGTCATTCAACTTTAGATGTTTTACTCAAAAAAACTACTTAATTCATTTTATTATATTTTAAACAAAATTTTGGGAATTTTTTTAGTAACAAGATTTTAAAGAATACAAAATATCCACTTAATGACCCTTTTACCCTTTCCTTCATTCCTCTAAATTATCTTTATCACTTGTTTCTCATATTTTGCTTCTCCTTCTATTGTTGTTTCAACCATATTTGTTTCATATACACCATTATCCAAAGTATTGACTCATGGATTTGTAGCTTTATTCACCACTTGATAAAAAATAATCTATAAATTACATTCAAATGTCACTGAATAACCAACATTCTTTAAACAAAAAATACTATTTATAAGACAACACATGCAACTAATGAGTAAAGGTCATACAAAAATAAATTTTAACAAAATAAGCAAAATTAAGTGATTTCATTTTTGTATTTTGTACTAATACATGTATGTTATTCGTGTTTTTTTCAATGTTTAAAACTGAGATTATTCGAATGATGCAAATGTATAATATACTTTATACATTTGTAAATGAACAAAATCATACTTTATATAAACGTATAACGTGTAACATTTAATATTCATTAAAATGACATTTTTTCCTGTGAAAGATAATACACCAACACAACGCATAACGCTAAATCATACATTTCTTACTAAGTAAATACTAACGTATAATAGTTCATATTGATTATGTTTCAACTATTTTTTAAGTGAATGTTATATTTCCCGGGCAACATAATACATATACCAATCAGTTGTAAATTACAGTGATATGGTTACGAAATATGATAAACGAAAAATTACACAATCTGTTCTAATACTATTAAACATTAAATGAACAAGTGAAACTCAAATAGCAACTCAAAAACTTATAATTAATTGTTCCAGCATTTCAAAAAAATCTAATTAAAATAATTATATTACTAAAACCAAACAAACCATCAACATGTAGAAAACATATTATCTTCATCATGATTCCTTTGGAAAGAAACCGCAAGTCCTACGGTTGTGACCGGCTCTTCCGTATTTACCGCAGTGGTTTGAATTTGAAGACAATGATTCACTTGATTTCAGATGCCTTCATTTTTTTTGACCTACCAGGAGGTCTTCGATATTTGGCGGCAAAACTACTTCATCATCAACAAAACATGAAACATTCCAATCCTTCTTGTCTAGCATTGGAACTATCGGGAGTTCATATGTCTTCACTATGGTTTGTGGACTGTACAATTCAGAGCAATAACGACCATAATTCTTTACATCCACATTTTTACTTTTTAATACGACAATTCCATGTGGATAAGGTATTTCATCAATTTGATATCGACCACAATTGCATGTGCCATGCTCAATATCTACAATGTACCTCCGTCCCGAATCATAAACACAATAAAGATAACTCCCTGCTGGTTCAACCTGTTATCAAAAGGCATAATATGTTTCGGATGTAAAAATATTAATATACATTCAATGTAAAATAAAGTTTCTATTCCATAATTATTCTAACACATACCGTCATCCGCAAAGCTTTCACACCATTATGAGTTAGAATCTCTTCAAATCTTCTGCCAAGAGTTGTATTTGTGTACGATGTAATTTCGTTGTTCTTACAATTCCATGCAGCAAATAAGAATCTAACTTCTTCTAGGAAACCTAGAATAGGAAGTTTTCTAGCCTCAACCAAACAACCATTAATACATTCGGCTATATTTGAAGTCATCATTCTACCTCTATTTACAGGAGAGTGACACCGAGCCCATTTTTCATACCCAACTTCCTCCAGATATTCCTTAATTCTTTGATCAACTTTAGCAACCTTTGACATAATATATTCAAAATCTTCTTTTTTTATAAGATTTAGTCATGAAATAATAAAGGTCACTAAGTCTATCTTTGCTTTTCCTAAAATAGGTGCAAATGTTTTTCCATAAGTGTCATATACAAGCTAGATGAGGGATCTTAGGATAAACAATGCTTACACCTTTTATGATACTTTCATTTCTGTCTGAAACAACACACATGTTGTCTCTTTCACCAAATGCCTCTCTAAACTTTTGAAAAAATCAAATCCACGCATTGTCATTCTCCGAATCAACAACACCGTAAGCTAATGACAAAATGCAACCTACATATAAATTAAAAAAGTCAATCATTTTTTTTTAAAAAAAAAGTCAACTAAAAAGATGGTAATTTTAGCATATGTATGATTCATTATGCATAAAACATCAATGTATAATATAATATAATATATAGTAAATAACAAAACAATAAAAGCGTACAAAACAAAAAAACTTAACGCACAGTACCTGCACCATCTAATGTGCTTGCCGATACAAATGTTCCTTCATATGGACCGCTTAAATATGCCCCGTCAACAACTACAACAGATCTACAAAATTCAAAACCCCTAATCATCGGACACAATGCAATAAACAAGTATTTAAACTCGTTATCTACTACCTTATGCATTCGAATATGCGATTGGGGATACACTTGGTTCAACATATATATATAACGGGGCATTTTTCTATATCCATCTGCTGGTCCACCTCTAAGCATCGCAATCGCCTTCTCTTTTGCACACCATGCTTTCATGTAGTTAATGTCGACTCCGTAAACAGCTTTCATCTCTTTGATAATGTCCGCGGGGTGTGTATTCTTTTATGATTGATTAATTTTGGAGCAATAAATTCACTCACAAAATTACTTCTCGCAACCACATTATTCAGCACTCGGTCCCTAAGACTGCAACTATACTCCGAAACAAATGTTTTAATCACAAACAATTTCGATTCATTCATACAAGAGGCCTTCATGACCCACTTGCAATCTTCGTTACGACAAATCAGTACATAGCTGGATCATAATATAAACACTTAGTCATTCTGTTAAATAAAAGTATTAATCTTGAAAATAGAAAGAAAATAAATCTATTCCAGCAACTGCCCAGTTATATTATACATATCTCTGAATGTATAATATACTTTATACATACGTTTTTTAAATAAAAAAAATAGTTCATAAAGCACATTAATCAAAGAATTAAATTTCAGAAAGTATGTATTCATGTTATCAATACATATCTGCATCAACAAATAAAAACTTCATCAATGTATAAAACAGAAATATTGAAAATTAAAATAGTAAGAACAAAAAAAACAAACTTTCACTGCCCCAGTTATATTATACATATCTCTGAATGTATAATTAAAATTATAAATTCAAAATTATTACTTAAAAAACCAGTAATAACAGACAAACGAATTCACAATCTTTTAAACCAATGCATCATACATTTCTTTGACTGGCATGATTTAATTATGCATTACCCAACACATAAAATAGCACATTATACATTCGTATATTAGCATTACATATCAACAATTCACAAAAATACACAACATAAATTTCTTAACACACAAAAAAATCAATATGATATAAGATCAGGACATACAATTGATATCATACCTTTTTTTGTAGGATTGTTTCTCTTTTGTGTTGAATCCATTCGTTATTGCGTGTCTTGCCATTATTGAAACAAGAATTTCCTTTTCCTTGTATATCTGACTCATCATTATTTCAGTGTTCTTGCAATCAGTAATGAAGTTTTTAGCTTCCATTTCAGGCACATATAGTGCATACTGATTATCCATTTCAATAACTGTTAGTGCAACCGAATCATATTCACTACCCTCAATACACATTACAGAACCAGTTGCTTTATCAAACTCTATTTCACTATTGGCTTTGTAGCAAGTTGAAATACAAAGCGGAAAATTAACCAAACCAGCAAGTTGTTTCTTTAACTCAACGTAAATCCTCACTCCATTTTATTATAATTGGAGAAGAGTTTCCTTCAACCACATATTTCACTTCAATTTTTTTACGCACTTCATCTATATCCAACTCCATGGCGATTGTAGAAATCAATTTCAAGAAAGTAATACTTTCCGAAACAATTATTACGTCACTTTTGTATGACTTATAACTAGTTTCTGACTCCCAAATTTCAGAATGTCGCAGCAATATTGGGATATTCATGTTGCTTTTTGAATTTTTGAAGAACGTATGTAGAAGAATTTTGTTGTCTTTTGGGATTTTTTTAGAAGAAATATTTTGCAGCAATAGAGCTTTTTTGCTTTCCAAATCTTCAATCAAATATTAGACAAAATAAAATTTAACTTGTATATTTTTTTTTTTTGAAATTCAAATTTCAGTTACTAGTTTTATCCATAAATGAGTTAACATTAGCTAATTATTGTCATTAATTAAGGAACAATGATGTAATTACTGATTTCAATTACCTTAAATTTAGGAATAATTGTTTCATTATACATTCCACTAATGTATAATGTTTGGTCGAATGTATGAGTATATTTGTCAAAATAAGAGAGGTTTATGTAATTACTTTCTTAAGCTAGGGAATTTATGTTGTTTACACTTTTAAATTAGGATGGAATGATTATTTGAAGGTAAAATAAATAAAAATACGTAAATGATTAGGATCACGACACGCGACATCGTTAGTGAGAAGAGTATATATGTACCAAATTATTAATGGCAAGGATATATTTATATCGAAAGTATGACAAAGAATATATACGTATCATTTCTTAAAGTTTAATGATATATTTGTACCTTTTTCGTTTTATTTATTAACGGTGAATCTTACAACTTTAATTATTGTCTATTATGTTAATTAGCGTAGTTGAAAAATAGTATTGATCCTTTTTCAAAATTTTAACATTTCTCCTTTAAAATTTGTTTTTGTTTTTTTTCCTTTTTCTCTTTTCTTTTGCTTTGCTCGATGAGATTTCGTGGAGGATTAGAACCTGTATATTCGAGGGTCGGTGACTGACTGATATTTCTCATAGCCATTTCGTTACAGCATTTATTTTTCTTATTGCTGATCTTTTCCGCACATATCCTTCAATATATACGCGCCTAAGCAAATCTTACATCACGAATCAACCTCCACTTCTAATAACCTCACACATACACTTTCTCCCTTAAATTTACATAAATTAAGAACCCAAATAGCTTATTTCTCGAAAAGAAAATCAATCAATGTAACGAAGTCACATTAGGTTCATCCACCACAAAAGTTGGTCAACAACACTTATCACTCTACTCATAATTATCTTGGCTTTAATACTGCTTTTCATACTAATTAGCTTTTCTCTTTCAGTCCCAATTACTCTACTAGGCCTAAAGCTTCAAATTCTTATTCAAAATCAAATATGTTTGGTACAAAAGCTGAAATCTTGCATGATCTTTTTCGATTTCCTTACTTAATTTCGGGTAATATAAACAGCATCCCATAAGGATCAAAAGGATGCTTCGATAATGTACCATCCTAAGAATTACTACATTTCATGTTACTTGTGCACTTTTCCTTTACACATAATATAAACGAAGTCATAAATAAAAAAGTACTTTTACTAGTTTAATCTTAATTTCTTTTTAATACATTATGTATTTTATCCATCAATACCAAGGCTAACAATGGATAAACTTTCTTGAAACTTTATACTCCTTCGTTTCTAAATATTTGCCACATTTATTTGTATGTTTCTTGAGAAAAATATTAATTCGAGAGTAATTTGACTAAATTATCTTATTTATTGCTCATTTTTGTTTAATATTTTTCTCGTTTGCATCATATTAATATCTCTTCATATTTATAACTGAGGATAAAAGTGTAAACAAACAACTAATTGTATCTTGATTTTCTAAAATGACAAATATTATGAGTTATTTATTTTTAGTAAAAATAACAAGTACTATCTTCATTCCTTTTTAAATGCTTCCTTTCCATTTTTAAAATCAAAGGATAAAAACTTTTCTCAACATATTGAGATGTATTTTTTGATCATATTGAAATAAGAAAAATTGGAACTTATATTACTTTTCATATAGGAGTTAATAACTTAAACGGTCACTCAACTTTGGACTTTTATTCAGAAAGTCACTCAACTTTAGATGTTTTACTTAGAAAGTCATCACCCAACCCATTTTATTATTATTTTAATTAATTTTCACTTATGTGATTTTTTTTTAATAATAAAATTCTGAAAAATACAAAATATCTATTTAATGACCCTTTTGTCTTTTCTTTTATTCATTAAAGAGTAAAACATTTGGCACTTCATTCTGGTAAAATTTGTTGAAGGGAGCAGAACTTTTTTTGATGTCTGACTAAAATGAAATGATTGAAAATCAGAAAAATACCTACGACATGAAAAGTATCATATTACTAAAATTCAATTGTTAAATTTTTTTTTTAGATAGAAGTGGAATTTCCTAAATGAAAAGGAATTTTGATTAATTCAAAATGGAAGTCTCTCTTAATAAAAAAGCATCTCTATTTTCCATCAATCTGAAATATAGGTAATATTTGAAAGAAAATATCTCTGTTTGAACTGTAAATGGAATTGGCAATCACAGATAAATCATAACTAAGAAAAAACAGCTCCAAAATCGGGGCTGAACTTGCTTAATCAGACTAGTCTCGATTCTGATTAGAGGGGAAGTATGATCTTTAGTTATACTAAATGTAGTTGGTAAATTGTCAAACTCTCTTTTGTCTATCAAATGATGTAAAACTATTTAGAAAACTAATGTCATTTTATCTAAGTGGATATACCTCAGGAAATGTAAACTTGAGAAGTGAAGCCAACATATGCAGTCAAGTGCCTTTGATTCAAGAAATATAAGCCTAAGATTGAATTACTTATACCTAAACGATCCTATAGTTTTAGTTGCATTATGTAGCATGCATACCCCAATGAGACAACATCTTGCATGTACGATTCATTTTGTTGGCTGCTAAAAATAATAATATGAGGACTCAAAAGTATTTACATTCCTGCTTTAATTTAACACTTGTTTGTAGATGAAAAATCATGAGTGAAGCTGTTAAAAGTGATCACGGTAGACCTAAAATTACATGGAAGAAAAAATTATCTTGGAAGATCTACAATTTCTTTAACTTCATGCAGACCTAGTAAAAAAAAGAGAAAAATAAAAGAGAAAAATCTATATAAGCGGCAACAATTAGTTGAGAATAGCTTTTAGTCATATTAGTATGTTTGTGTTCCTATTCTTTCGAAGAGTCCTAATCTAATCATTTTGCCAACTTGAAATTTCCAATTAATATGTACCTAATCTAATAAGTAAAAATATATGATGTGTGAACACAATTTAAGAATAAAAATGTAACTAAAGAATAATGGACACAACAGCTAAAAATTCTCTATCAAGAAAGTGACTGCAGATCATATGAACTAGCATTTCAATGTAGGTATCAAATGAAAGAAAGGAGAATGAAAGAAAGGGTAAATGGGTCATTAAATGAATATTTTATATTTTTCAGAATTTTGCTATTAAAAGAAAATTTCACATAAGCAAACATTAATTAGTTAAAAAAATAATAAAATAGGTTAGGTTGACTTTCTGAGTAAAATATCTAAAGTTGAATAACTTTTTAAGTAAAGTTCAAAGTTAAATCACTTTTTGGAATATAAGTCCAAAGTTGAGTGACCGTGTAAGCTATTAACTCTTTCATATAGATTTTGAATATTCAAACTTTAATTTTAAAATATTAAATAAATCTAATCTAATTTCGCTTTGAAAATTAGTCAAATTGACTCATGAAGAACGAAACATATAAATAAAAAGAAATGGATAGAGTAATATTTGTACTTTGAAAAAGAAGTAATTTAAAGGCAAAAATGGGAAAAGTTAAATTAAACCTATCTTAATTTTGTAAACTGACAAACAATTGAGACAAATCATTCAATATATGGAAGAATTTGTTGCATCTTTTTTAGAACTTAGAAGGACTCACACAGTGAGAGATTAGAGTTGGCGAAATATGTTAAGTCACAGATTGTTCTTAGGGAGTTTTTGAGAATTTTAAATTATCGGTAAATCAGATTTTTGGTATTTATAAAGGGCCTATTAAGTTAGCTTTCACTAGCGGTTTTCATGCAATTAAAAATTTTGATGCGGTAATTTTAGTTTATTATTTTTGAAAATATTATATTATTATCATATTAAAATAATTCGGTGCTGTTTAGTATTTTAAGCTTCGTTCCAATGAAGTACGATATGATTTATTGATAATCGTAGTTGTTCGATTTCAACTTACATATAGTAAAGAATTGTGACTTTGATTTTTTTGAAAATATTATATTATTATCATATTAAATTAATTCAGTGCAGTTTAGTATTTTGAAGGGGAGCTTTGGAGTAACTGATAAAGTTACCTTCATGTGACCAAGAGGTCACGGGTTCAAGCCTTGGAAACAGTTTCTAACAGAAATGCAAGGTAAGGCTGCGTACGATACACCCTTGTGGTGGGGCCCTTCCCCGAACACCGTGCATAGCGGTAACTTTAGTGCACCGGACTTCCCTTTTTAGTGCAGTTTAGTATTTTAAGCTTAGTTTCAATGAAGTACGATATGATTTATTGATAACCATAGTTATTTGATTTCAACTTACATATAATAAAAAATTATGACTTTTATTTTTCAAAAATGTTAAACTCTTTTTTAAATTAAAGGAGAAAGTACATGTTATCCGAGCATCCCCTCTCACTAAATTTACTTGATTAGTGAATATAGAAAATTTGATTAGGACATTTTTTATGCCAAAAGATAACGGAAGGCAAAGGTCCAATTTCTACTCTGTTTCTGCTGGTTGAGGGATGGTTTTGGCCATTTTCATTCAACAATGTGAAAAGAATATGAAAGTATATAATAAGTGTGAGTCATACTCTGCAACGTGCTGATCTCTCATGTGAGAGATCTGAAATCGAATCAAATTCTTTTCTGCCACTCAATCATGAATTTATCGCATCAGACTTACCTAGTACGGTATGCATCTCTTGTATGATTTGTAAAAAAAAAAAAGTGTGAATTATATTTTTATTAAAAGAAAAAAAAATAACATAAATTGCTACCATTCGAGTACCGAGTACTGATTATTACCAATACGAAATCAATAATGGATTGCCTTTATTATCGTATTTTTGATCAAACTTCTAAAATTAGCTTATTTGAAGAAATATTTTTTTCATAAGTGTTTTTTTAATGTACTTTTGATGAGAAACAATTTGTATTTGATCAATAAATTTTAGAAATATTTTTTAACATCAATTAGTGTTTGACCAAATTTTTAGAACTTTTATATTTTTTCAAAAGAGCATTTACAGAAAACTACTTTTTAGCTTATGAAAAAACTATTTAGGGCCCGTTTGGGATTGCCGTTGCAAAACTGCTTATTTGAGAAACACTTTTATAAATGGCTTTTCAAAAAAGTGCTTTTAAAAAAAGCAGTTTGTGTTTGGTAAATTCATTCGAAAAGTGTTTTTGATAATCAAATTATGTTTGGATAATCTTTTTCAAGAAGTGTTTTTTTAAGACAAATGACCAAAAAGGACATCTATCAGTAGACTTTTATTATTAAAATCAATTTATAGAGAAAAATTATTTTAAATATCTATTATAATATTTTTAATTAATTTTTTTATTTAATTAAAAAGTACGTACTCTAGAATTTTCAATCAATACTTATATACATAAATAAATTACAAAAATTAAATGGTGATATATTACTTAAATAATTTAAATATTACTTAAAACATCAAACAAAAATGAATATAAAAGTTATTTCATAAATTAAATCACTACACATGAAAAAATTAACGACAAAAATAATTGGCCTTTCATACATCACAAAAATTCTCAACGATTTCTTCCCTAATTTTATCACGCAATATCTCCATACTTGTAGAATATCTGTCTTGTATTTCTGAAGGTATACCAAAAGGCTGGTCTGCTTCTTCGATCTCTGTGATGATGTCTTTGTCATCATAATAGTTAAAATCTTTATCAGTAGTAGAGTGTTGTCGTATGAAATTATGTATAGCCATAGTAGTTATAACAAGATGAACTTGAGTTTCGAATTTAAAAGATGGCATTGAACGTAGGAGAGCAAATCTATTTTTCCAAACTTCAAATGTTCTTTCAATTGTACATCTCAAATTGGAGTGAAAGAAATTGAAAGTCTCATTTGAATTTCTGAAGTTAGAATTACGTCTGAAATCAGGGAGATGATAACGTTCCCCTTTATATGATCCTAAATAACCAATCATTGTTGGATAACCCAAGTCCATTAAATAATATTTATCTACATCAATATAAGAAAAATTAATTAATTAATATAAAAATAATACAATTTATAAAATAATGCAAAATATAATATTAAATTCACTAACCTGGTGGTGGATGAGGAAAATTAAGATCTGACCTTTTAAGCGCTTGATTAAATATCCTAGCATCATGTGAAGTACCTTCCCATCCAGGCCATACAAATGTGAAACACATGTCCCAATCACATACTTGCATAACATTTTGAGAAGTGAAACCTTTTCTTCCAATGTATTTAATTTGATCCTTCGAAAGGACAATACATGATACATGTGTTCCATCTATAGCTCCAATGCAATTTTTAAAATATGGCCAATACCTTTTATCTTCTTTTAGTTTAGGATGTATATCATAAAATGTTGAATCTTTTGATTTAATAATGTCCATAGTCAATTTTGTCACGCATATAAAACATGATGAAAATGTCTACTAACAGTTTCTCCTAAATGTTGAAACCTTTCCTGGATCATTCGATTTTCAACACCATGACCTACTACCATTAAAAACATAGCAACCATCTCCTCGATGGTCATATTTCTTGTTGCTTTTAAGCCATATTGTTCATTTAAAGTCTTTTACAACTAAAGAAAAATATGTTTTTCCATTCTAAACATTTCATAACATCGTCGATCATGTCCTTCAAGTACTTCTTTAATGAAATAAAAACTTGTATGAAGAGAATTTCTGCATGAAAACTTTAAGCAAAACTTCATGAAATATTCTGTTGCTAAAGTGATGCTGAAAATTGCCGCATCAAAGACAATATTATTATCATTATTTCTCTTATTTTTAATTAAAATTTCTTCATTAGACACATCATCATTAGACGCATTACAATTATTTCTAGCCAATGACATATCTGTTAAAAAAATTATTAAATTTACTAATATAAAATTGATAATTTATTGCTCATAGAATCATAGTGTAAATTGTTCAAATATAAAACTAAATAACTTGAATAAACAAATTTTTATAGCTAAAAAAAACTCAATTAAAAAAAAAAAATCATATATTTTAAAAGCAAATCATAATAAATAACATCATAAATCTAATCCCTATGAAGCATGATCTTCCTTTCTAACCATTGCAATTGCAATTCTGCATCTTCTTGTGCTAAGAACATTTCTCTCATTGATTGTTTGACAAGTAAATCACTCGCTTTCCACCATAAATCACTACCAACAATCATACCAGGCAAATTATGAACTATAGTCATTGCATTTTTAATACTAAATAAACGTTCTCTCGACTTCGTTGAAGTGTGTGATTCAATGACGTCAACAATTCTCTCCATTGATGAACTAATTTTTTGTCTAGGATTATTTTTTTTCATTTCTGTTGATGCCTTTCTTTTTCTTCTAGTATCACTCTCACTGTTACTTTTTTTTTTTTTTTTTTCTGTTTCAATTAATTCTTCTACATCATCAAAAGTATATTCTTCATTATTTATTGGAGTATCAAACTCAAATGGTGCTCAGATTGAAACCATCTACTCCCTTGTATACCATCTGGTAAAACTCAAGATGATGGTGCCCACGCATGTTCGCCAGTAGCAACAACATCCTTAAAATATATCTCCATTTGAGTTAGATATTGTAAGCTTTTTTCTTTAAATTTTTCTACATCTGGATTTTCCTACAATAATGAGATGAAATAAGATATGTTATTAGTGACCAAAATAACAAAATAACTTATCAAGTTTAATTGAATAATATGTAATAAGATTAGAAGTACTTTTATTTTTCTATCCCACTATTCGAGACTCGCTTGAATGGTTTTCTTCTAGCTATCCCATCCTAAACCAGTTTCCTTTCCAACTAAAGTGTCCCATTCTTTCCAAGTGTTTTTAAGATTATCTCATTTATTATTTAATTTGACTTTATCATATTTTTTTTCGGTTCTAGCATTGAATTTTGTCACCAAATTAGTCCATCTAATTTTGTTGAAGTGGTTACCAGGGCGATTTCCAACGATAGCTTCATCCACACATAAAATTTAAAAAGAACTCTATGTTTATTGTACTCCATTTAACCTTCTCAACATTACTCATTTTCTATGCATTACAGATATATGATTAATAATAATAACATTACACAAAATAGTGAAATAAAAATATTATTGTCAAAATAAAAACTTAACAAAATTAAAGAATTTCACAGACAATGATATTATCACATATGCTATTATAGGTATGCACATAAAAAATTTATTTATATCATGATAATTATTAAAAGAACATACCTTCAAATGAGAAAGCAATTTTGATTAAAAAAATAACTTATTTTTTTGGTAAGCATAAATTGATTCAATTAACTTAAATTATGAGTTTACAGTGGTAGGAGAGGCTGAGATGACCCTTGAGTTTGTAGTAGTAGTTACCGTCATAGAAACTAAATTAGTACATGCCACAACTATCCTAGGGAAAGTAATTCCTAGTATGTCTGCATTCAGCTCTTGATTCGCATAGGAGGAACTATTAAAATTTGTGGCTCGTCAAACTTGCATTCTTTGCCCCTCCCTTTGCTAAAGCATATGCAACTCTGTTTTGCTCCATGTAGATGTGCCTAAGCTCCGGAGCCCCTAGCTGTAGCATTAGTGACCTGCACTCAGAGATTATATTAGCATGTGGTGTGTGTTGGTGTGTAATGCTCTTTAGGGACAATAAAGAGTCAGTTTCAATAACAAGGGGTGTCAGTTTCAACAGATATGACTTCATATTTTGGAAAGCAGTAAAATATATGTATATATGAGAAATATTATCTGTATTTATAGATGAAGGAGAAAGTGTACAATACGCTAAATTCGTTGAATGAATAGAAGGTTTGAAAAAAAGGTCAAATAAATATTTAATTAGAATCTATCTTCTTTTTGTTACCTTATTTTTTGGATTCATTTTACTTTTTCAAATTTACTAAAATTTAGCAAACACTATATTCATGTTTACAAAGATCTAAATGAGATAATATTTGTTATTTTTTGTCTTTTCTTTTGGATATCTCTTTACCATTTCAATTCTAAAATTAAGTATCCAAATTCATATACGTATACTACCTGATGACAAATATTTAAAATAAAATTTTATCTATTATTTGTTATCTTTTTTTAATATATTTTTACGGTGTTAAAATTTACTAAGAATAAGCAGTCATCATATTCATATATATATATATATATATATATACACACACACACTATATACGTATACTACTTGATGACAAATATTTAAAATAAAATTCTATCTATTATTTGTTATTTTTTTAATATATTTTTATGGTGTCAAAATTTACTACGAATAAGTAGTCATCATATGTGTGTGTGTATATATATGTATATATATATATATATATGTCAAAATTTACTACGAATAAACAGTCATCATATTCATATATATATATACACTATATACGTATACTACCTGACGGCAAATATTTAAAATAAAATTCTATCTATTATTTGTTATCTTTTTTTAATATATTTTTACGGTGTCAAAATTTACTACGAATAAGTAGTCATCATATGTGTGTGTGTATATATATATATATATATATATATATATATATATATATATATATATATATATATATATATATATATATATATATATATATACTATATTTTAACAAATATGTCACTTTTCATGAATTATTTATTGAAAATTAAATATTCGAGAAAAATTTATATGTGATGTCAAAGTACAATCTTGTAACGTGATTCATTTGTCCATTATTATCATTAATAATAATAAAATAAATTATATATTCTTTAGTCATCATCATCAATGATATTTTCAAATTTATTTAAAGAAAATGAGTGAAAATAAAATAAAAATATATAAATTATGATTTAAATATGAAATGTAAAATTTAAAAAATCAAACGTTAATCAAACTTGTAAGATATGTTGATATATATATATATATATATTTATGTGATAGGGATAATTCTGTCATAAAAAAATAATTTTCTACTTCTGTTTCTGCGTTTTTGAGAAACAAAAATTTTCTGCTTCTTCCCAGAAGCAGAAAAACTGCTTCTACTTATTTTTAAAAGTATTTTTGAAAGTTTACCAACCACCCTCTTTTTAAAAGAAAATATGTTTTCTTCAAAATAAGTACTTATTTTGGAAAATAAGCAATCCCAAACATGCTATTATTCTACTCTTCAAAAGTATTTATTTTCTTTCATAAGCTTGATCAAACATCACAATTTTTTAAAATAAATATTCTTGAGAAAATGATAAACACCTTTGATGAAAAATAAGTTTGATCAAACATGCCATTAGTCTAAACTTTTAAATTAATAGTAACTAATCGATTTAAAAGTTTGAGCCTAAAATGGCAATTAAGTAATTCACCTAAACCTTCATGATCGTGTCAACAATCCTTGTAATATACATGTGAAGGCTTCTTTCTTTCTTTCTCTTTTTGTAAGAGACTAGAATTCAAATATTCAAAAATCATATTTTGTGTTAATTTTTTTTTTGTCCAGAGAGATGGTGAGATACTGTCGTACGTTGGGTTAACATAGTGGTCCAATTTGCTAAAAATGCAAACTCGAAAGGACCACAGGAAAAAGGTTGCCATCTCTTGTCCCTGGAAGATTCATACATCAACATCACTTGAGAAAGAGGTTGTGGGAGTGACATAGTGGTTTTTTATTTTTGTTGGGGGTTACTATAACATTAGCATAACCGTTTTATTCCATTAGGGGTGATGGTGGAAGAGAGAATGATGTGTACTTTGTCTTATTTTTGTCTTTTAAAATTAGAGATACTTTTTTATAATAGGTCTTCGATTTAAATATATTTGTCGATAATAATGTAGATGAGCAGAAGCAATACCAAAATAATATGACAACTGAACAAAAGAAATAACTGAAAGTAATAAAATTGAAGATTAACACATATAATAATTAATTCTTATGCTATCATTTGAGTGTCATAATCTAATTCAATTAAAGCGATCTTAATTGAAAGATATGCGTAATCATGTCTAAAAATTTCAAAGCTCAGCCCTACTTTTCCTGTGATTTTAATCGTTAAAAGTTATGTCCAAAAAATTGAAATTGACATTCTTCCTCTACTTCTTCTCGTCTCTTCATTTTATTTTATTTGACTTTTATTGACTTGAATACTTCTTAGTAAAATTTCAATTAGAAATGTATTTTACTAAATTAATCTTATTATTGATGCTTTGAATCTCTAAATTTGACTAAAATATACTCTAAAAAATTCTCTTAATTTTATAAATTGGACAAGTAAATTAAAACAACTATTTTTAAATTAGGTCCAATTAGTAAAGAGAAATGGAGGGAGTATATGTGATATATTGTCTATACTCCGTTAGTCCATCTTTATTTATCCACTTTTTTAAAGATTAAGAAACAATAAGTAATAGGGGTAATTTTATCATATTACCTTTTGAATATACTAATAAATTTAATTCTCTGAAAGATGCATTAGATAATAAATCGTATTTAATGTTAACAGTAACATGAATACAAATAAGTAAATTATCTATTTATCTTATAAATTAGATGAATATTATTGAACATCTCAAAACAAAAATATAGACAAGTAAAAATAGAAGAAAAAAAGTATCTCCCAAGTCCGAAGGTAAGGTAAATTAATGGGTCATAATAATGGAACAACAAATGGGATAATAAATACTAGTAAGTAGTATTTCTTCTTTTAGAAAACAAAACACATTTCTAGACTAACATTAATTTCTCTTATGGCCAAAGTCTTCAAACACACACGTTGCAATTTGTTGGAGAAAGTAAAGACACTTAGTTGAGAAAGCCATTGATCATTTCAAATTTAAGGACATTTTTCTTAGTTT
Organism: Capsicum baccatum var. pendulum; assembly: GCA_030864225.1. NCBI lineage: Eukaryota > Viridiplantae > Streptophyta > Magnoliopsida > Solanales > Solanaceae > Capsicum > Capsicum baccatum. The sequence continues at coordinate 76,856,748 of CM061557.1, read as the reverse complement.
GCCATCATATACTTCCGTACGTACTTTTTATTTGTAGTATACATCTTGTCCCAGAAAGTCATTCATTTCACATTTGCAGAGTATTTAGGAAAGAAATTATCTATTTATAATTGTTTTTAAATTTTTGAAAAAAATAAATTATCTATTTATAATTGTTTTTAAATTTTTGAAAAAAATAAATTATCTATTTATAATTGTTTTTAAATTTTTGAAAAAAATAAAAAGAAAAGAAAGGTATGGTCATCACCCTTTGCCTTGGCTTGCAAGTTAGGCTACCTGAGCAGTATCGACAACCATTATTCTAGCAACTACTTTTGTGGAAAATAATGATTTATAATCTTCTTATTCTATTCAGTTTCTTTGGCTGGAAGATGTAAGTAGTACACATTGAGGATAAAATTTAAAAAGTTGTTTGTGATGGTTTGGACATGTACCAATAGATGCACAGATTCATAGATGAAATTATGGTAAGCGAAGATGTTAAAAGGGTAGACCTAAATTTAGGTCAAAGGAAATCGTCTCAAAAGACCTCCAAATATTTGGTATCAATACAGACTAAACTAAAGATAGGACACAACAAAAGAAAAAAAAAAATCTATATTGGTGATAACTACTGGTTGAGAATGAACTTTAGATTCCTATCAAATTTTTATTATTAGTAGTATTATTTATATATTTTAAACCATATTATGCAATTTTATGTTATTATTATTATTATGATGTGCTATGAGCTTAAATGAATAAATAAAGATTAATATAGTCAACTTATTTGATATCGATGCATAGGTATTGTTATTTTATTATTTTGTCAAGTTTTTCTTTAGATTTTTGAAGTCTATCGAATTATCTTCTCTAAGAAAAAATATGTTTAAATCAAATAGTCTAACCACTAGGATTGAAGAAGTCCATACATCAAAGGCATATTCAGGATTTCAAGAGGATAGGTGCATTATTATAAGAATAATTTGAGCATGGGTTCATACATCTACATTTGAATATTTTTAGAAAAATATAACTCTACTATATATGATAGGAGCATGAGTTCACGTGAATCCAATGACTCCCCACCTAGATATGGCCTTGCTATACATGATTGATATCGAGGGTATCATTTAATGTGAACTATGGTGAAGCACGACTTAGGAAGTGAAGACATTACATAATTTCCATGATAAGGTCTCAATTGAATAAATCGAGCAACTTGAAATAGACTAGATAAAATTTGTCAAGATAAAAGCTTCATGAACAGAGATAAAGTCCGTTCGTATTCCCTCAATCGGCACACCTAGTACGTCTTAAGTGAAGTAAAATGATAGTAACTACAAAAATTACGCAGTAATACCTATATATAAGAGAAGATTAAAAACAATCCTATTCTAAAAAATATTCTCTAAATTCCACTGTTATTTGCACCTATACCTTACTGGTCAACTTAGGTCTTGACAAATATTTGGAACAATTTTCTGTAAATCATTTTAAATTTTTTAAAAAGAACTAATAAGGGACACCTCCCCCCCCCCCCCCCCCCCCCAAAAAAAAAAAAAAAGTGAATAAGTGAAAAAATCTTTAAACTATCAATATTTGTGAGTTTCATTCGTAAATTATTGAGAGCGTTCACAAATCCATCTAAGCTAAAATGAACTCATATTAAGATACCAGTCGAAAGAATATGACATGCTACATAAATATCATGCTTCAAAAAGATAATTCTCCAACGAGTTCCAAGTGACAATACACAAGGAAAAAAAAGAGTGAATATGTTGAAATCCTCCCCCTAAACTTACTGTTTTGCGAATTTTATACCTAAAATCCATTCGGAAATCGGAATTCACAATATCCTTTGAACTCGTTATACCAGATAGATTCATTTTTAAGACCTTTTCATTTCTCATGCATCTCTAATAACTTATCCCAAACATTGCCACATGTTCAACCGGCGGCTTTTTAATCTAAAAGAAATTATAATCTAGGGAATGATTGAAAAACCCAAAAGATTTGAAATATGGAATTCTCAAAATGATGACAATTTAGGTGATTTTTCACCTATTCACTAAAAAAAAAATGTACATAGAGAGTTGGAGAAAAGTCAGAATGGGTCACTAAATATATAATTGGAAACTTAAAACTCCAGCCATTTAGTCAGAAGAATGATTCTGTGAAAAGTTAGCAGTAGATGTGTATGAAGCATCAATGTTAATAATAGTAATAAATAAAATAAAAAAGCATGAATTTTTTTCTTGCCACTTTGAATATTCAAATATTGTATGGGTATTCATTGCTTGCTAGGTTGTATCATCATCTCCACACTGTTTTTCAGCACATGAGGCATGTTTTGGTACCTTTCCCTTTATCTTTTTATTCTTAATATAATTTTGGTGAGAATGAGATGGAAAGAAGTCCTTATGGCATTTTAAATCTTTTTTGGTGAGAATATATTTTATATATTCATTATAGATTTTATGGCATCTTAAGATTCTCTTGATCTCTAGCTATTGCTATAAATCCAGCAAATCATAAAAGTTTGGAGGGAATATATAAGACAGACTATAGGCACTAAACACACAGGCTTCCTTCAAGAAAGTTGTGATAATTATCTTCGAACCTGTAGATGAAAAGCAAAGAAAGAGAAATGTTTAATTTAATACTCCCTCATTTTATTTTATTTTACTCCTATACAAAATAATTATTTCAATTTACTTCTTCAATCTATGAAATCAACAATTTTTTTAATATTTTTTTTTGTTGATTTTGTTATATATTTTTTCGTTTTTATCCTTAGTGTTGAACAACTACATAAAGAAATAATTGTAAATTTTGTTAAGATTTGTCGTGAATTTCCTACTTTACTTGGATTCTATCATAATTGTGTTTTACTTCGGAAATGATTTCTTAGTGGAAAAGATTTCTTAGTAGGGAAAAATCTTTTTCCTATTAGATTTCTATTGGGTTTATTCTTTCTTAAAGGAAGAGTTTTGTAACTCTGCAAACAAGAGATCTCTCTTTTCAAGTCATAACACAATAACATCCACAATGTAGTCGTTTAAGAGTTTTGTTTAGTGAGAGATTTTCTCTTAATTAGTTTTTATGCTTTTTTTAATTTAGGTTTTTAATATGTAGGTCAATTGGCCAAATCATATCAATAGAATTATGTTTTAGTGTGTTTTTTGTCATCTTATTTATCGTCTCAAATAGTTTGCAACTATTAACTTCCGCATGACGCCCTCTCGATTTCGAACCCAACAAATAGTATCAGAGCTTTTGATTTAGTCATGAATTGAAGACAACGTGAAGACTATTTCAGTTATAGCTGCAAGCAATTTGACGATAATGAAGATCTTTGTCTAGCCACATGTGGAAAAGAAGTTTAAAGTATATTTTCAACATTCCTGCTGCTTCATCTTTAAAAATAAAAATAAGATATTTTTAAAACCATTTTTAATTCATAATATTTTGAATTTTATTTTACCCATGACAAGCAACAGAGATTACGCGAAGAAAAATATGATGATTAATTTTGTCAGAAAATTTAGACCAAGGGGAGATTTCTTAGTGAAAAAGGTATCCTAGTAGGAAAAGACCTCTTTCCTATTAGATTTCTATTAGGTTTATTCTTTCTTAGAGGAAGGTTTTTATAACTCTACAAATAGGAGATCTTTTGTTTAGGGGAGGTTTTCTCTCAATTAGTTTTTATACTTTTTTGATCTAGGTTTTTAATATGTAGGCCAATTGGCCGAATCATAATAATAATATTATGTTTTAGTATATTTTTCGTAATCTTATTTATCGTATCAAATAGTTTGCAACTATTGGCTTTCGCATGACGCCCTCTCGATTTCGAACCCAACAAACTTAACTGTTAGGGTTAGGGTCCAAAAAGTGGAAAAAGTGGGGTCTACATGTGGGTCAATGGGCCTTTTCAATATTTTTAAAACTTTGAGAATTTAATAAACTACACCTAACATCCCCTACTTTTTTCAATATTAAATAAAACCCCTTCTCTCTCTCTTCGTCAACTTCTCAAACTCCCGCTACTCTCGCTGCTCCCAAGAGAATCCTCTCAAACATCACTTTTGCTTTTTCTTCTACTACAGGGGCAAAAGGCTCCTTTTAGCATTCTAAGGTAAGTTAAAGTCAAGTTTTGATTATTTGTAGATCCATTTTAGCGATTTTTGTTTGTTATCCATTTTGTAGTGATGTAGTATAGGGATTTTTTTCAAATGTGATTGATTAAATAGTTAAAATATGAGAATTTTATAGGTAATTAGTTAGATTTTGTAGCAATAGTTGTGTTTTTATTCCGCAGATTCGACAGAATTTTTCATTGATAACGCCGTTGGATTTTGAAATTTTTGTTAAGAAGTTTTGCTTCAGTTATGATATTTTTTTAGCACTGCAGTGTTAAATGGTGAGTCTTAATTTCTAAGTTATTTTAGCTATTTGAATCAAGCATTGACCTGTTTCTGTTTGTAGACTTGAGGTCTATGAATTAACAATGCCTTAGATTGAAATAAATTTTAGGTATATGAATTTTTTTTAAAACACAATTGATTAAATACTGAAAATATAAAAATTTATAGCTAATTAGTTTAATTCCGCGTTGAATTTTGATTTAACATATCTGACTGAAAATTTTCTGTTGATCATGCTGTTGGATTTTGAATATTTTTCTAAAAAAGTTGATTCACTTCTGGTATTTTTATATAGTGAACTGTTTAATAGTGGGATAGTTAGTTATTTTGACTTTTTTATTTGAGCATTGAATTATTTCTGTTATTAGACTTGTGGTCTATGAATTGACAATGACAGAACTATTTTTAGGTGTAGATTCTGTTAAAAACTAGATAAATCTAGAGTTGGTGTTAAACGTACTGTTGGTACCACGTTTGGTTCTGCTTCTAGTAGTAGAAAAAAAGAAGTGAGGTAGTTGAAAATGCCTCTAAAAGAAAGAAAATCAAAGCGAAAGAGTCAAAATCATATTCGAAGATCATAAAGGAGATAAATAGATATGTTGATGAGTCTAGTGATGATGTTGCTGAGTGTAGTGGTAGTGATGATAGTGAAGGGAATGAAGGTAGTAAAAAATAGTATTGATGGGGATAACGATTCCTTGTCCATGCTATTTTGTTCAAGGTATATTTTTATGGAGTGATATGACCTTCGAACTTTGATGCACGAGGTTGGATCTTTTCGGATAAAGATATTGGTAAGATCAAAAATGACTGATACCGAGAATTTAAGTAAATTTTTGTTGATCAAGATTTGAAGAAAAGATTTAATAAATCCTGTTATGGACACTTGAGAAACATACCGCAACATCTTAAATTCAATAGACATTTAGTCCATTATTTCTTGTTGCGATGTGTTAAGAATGATAAGATGCTTCATGAGATATGATTTTGTGTGAATAATAAACCCGCTTATTTTGACTTAAAGGAGTTTTGTTTAATCACGGGGTTGAACTGCTCATCTTACCCCAGTGGATCAAAATTGAAAAAGGTGTTAGAGAAGGGGAAACATTTTTGCATTAAGGTGACAAAAAATAAAAATATTACGTTGGGCAACTTGTTACAGTTGATTAGAGGGTATAAGTTGAACGAGGACTAGAAGTTGAAGTGCTGTTTACTGTTGTTCTTGCACACCATGTTGCTTGCAAAAGATTCAATGAAGGTTGTCGATACAAAACTGATTCGTATGGTGGATTCTTTGAGTTTCTTCAAGAGTTATCCGTGGGTAAAATAGATATTTTAATTAACCATGAATTATATAAAGAAGAAAACTGACCTAAAAAAGCAGAGAAAAGTATTTGATGAGAAGCAGAAGGCATCCTATGCTCTATTCGAATTTTCTTGAGCATTCATGATATCTAACATCAACCCTTTAGTCAGTTTTTCATAGATTCTTATTTTATTTATACTCTGTCATAGACTCTGATTTATTTTTCACTATTGTACTACTATAAATTTGGATCTATAAGGTCTTTTCTCATCTTGAAAAATTTACTGGAAAATCAATAGATGAGCCCTTTTTCATTTCTTGCATCCTCAGATGGCACACTATAAAAAGTAACAAAATAATTGAAGGCAACCCATTCAAGTATAAAGAAAAATTATCGAGGTATGAACTTATTTTTTACTATGCAAAAGTGCTACTATAATATTGAGAGTTATGTAATTGTTAAACTTTTTTTGTAGAACGTGCACCCGTACATCATCCCTACTGTACATGAGATGAAGATGGATTACATGATTACATTTAAGCCATATAAGAATAAGGTGAAGAATAACTTTATCGATGGCTTGAAAAAAGATTTACAATGAGTGACTGCCCTTACTTCAAATGGGGAGAATGATGATGAGAAAAATTTGAATGGTAACCCTATTGGAGTACGCGTTGGTGATGATGCTTCTCTAAGTACCTTAAAAGTTATAGTGGGTACCTCTATCGATGAGATCTGCATAAACTTGTTGCTATGCTCGAGGAAGCCATGATGGATATTGCTGCCTATATCAAAGATAAAAGACTGAAGGAAAACGAAAAGGATGAGCAACAATATGACTGAGGTAACTTCATTTAATAATTGATGTAGTTGATGAATTTTCAGCTATAAATTTTTCTAACACTTTGTAATATGATACAGTGTATGTGGTCTTCATGAAACGTAGAGGAATGACAAAGAAGAGAAAAGAAGTAAAATGAATGAGTTGACCACTGTTGTGACGAAAGAGGAAAAAGAACAAGAAAAAAGGATGAACAAAAAGAATCAGGAGACAAAGAATAAGAAGAAGAAGAAAAGACTGAAGAAGAAACTGAAAAAAAGGAGCAAGAGATGAAGAAGAGGAAGGTGAGAATAAAGAAGAAGATGAGAAAAAAGTAGCATGTGAACAAGAAGAAGCTAAGAAAGGAAAAGAAACAGAAGTTGAGAAGGAGAAGAAGCTGGAAAAAATATTGAAGAGGTAGTTAAAACTGTCAAAGAAGAAAAGAAAGAAACAACAGACAAAGAAGAAGAACCAGAAAAAAAAAATAAAGAACATAAAGAACAAATAGAATAAGCAAACAAAGAAGAGGCAAAACAAGAGAAAGAGGAGGATAAAAACGAAGAGAAGAAGGAGGAAGAAGAAGAACATCCCTATGGTGTGGTCATGCATATCGTTGATTACATCAACGATAACATTTGTGATGATGAGAAAAAAGACATTTTACTGCTAATATTGTTAATGTTTAAACCATTTTTTAATTTGATAAACAAAGAAGTTGAATGATCGTTAGATGATATAGCAAATATTTTTTAATTTTATGAAATTTGTTAGAATTCTGCATTGAATTTGTTTTTATCGAACTGTCTTTTTGTAGGGAATTTGAATATGTATTGTGTTGTCATAGATGATACAATATATGGTTAACATCATAGAATGCATATTTAATCTACCGTATACTGCTAGCATAGTCTATTACTACCATGCTAGTCTATTTTAAGTTGATGTGTAGTGTGATCAACTATGATTCTATGAATAGCAGTATTAACATTCTTGAAAAATAGAATAATTCTTATTTATTCAATGTCACTACATCTATGTTACACCTTTTCAAACAACGAATACTAGCATTATACCACATAACATCATTTTTAGGCGATTCTCCCTTCGGTCAAAAATAACTTTTATTTTAGTTGATCACTCTCTATTTGGATGTCTTGTAACAATACTTTCAAGTGATCCCTCTTCTCTTAGACTTCTTTGAAAAATGTCATTAGGAAATTTTTATTTTCTTTGTATTCTCAGAGCCTTTGTAGTAGATTAAATTTTTTTACCCATAAATATTTGATGTCTCGGATCTTAAACTCAACATTGATGGACTGCTTGGGGGTGATACCTTATCAAACCATTTAAAACATGAGCATGCGCCATTATCCTAGAGAAAAAATTAATAATAAGATAACAATTTTTTTAATTTAAAAATAAAAGCATGCACAACTCACCTTCGCAATTGCACAGTTATAAAATTTGCGACCTGAATTTCAGCCCGTGCATAACGTTGATTTGATGTGGATTTATGCACCTCAATGTTGTTATCTGTGCTTATTTAGCATTGTTTTGAGGACTTTTGTGTGCTTAATGAGTTCTTAATGATATAAATGAGAAACTATGCGTTAAAGTACTTGGTTACAATGTTTAAGATGTTTTTCAAATAAATTTGTACTTAAATTGATCACTTAGAGTCTAGACAAGAAAACTAGTGTTACTAGCTTGAGTTGTATGTTGTTCTCGATGGACTCTAGTGTGTGTAATGAGTTACTAAATTGTATGATTGTGTGATTTTGTATGGAAAAACTTGTTTATAATGTTTAAGGTTCAACTGAAACAAGCCAAGGGTCAAAACTAAGTCAAAGATCAAAAAGGGCAAAACTAGTTCTTAACTTTAGTTTCTAGTTCACCGTCTTATATTGTGTGTTGTTTTGAGCTATGATTCATCATGTGTGATACTATAGGATGATTGGTGATTTGATGATGATGATACATGGATGATACACAAGATGGAAATCAAGTTAAACCAACTCCACAAGGCTGGGAATGGATGAATGAAATCAAGGGACAAGATTTTAAGTAAAACGAACACTTTGGATGCCTTAGCGTATCGCGAACCTTAGCCAATTCTATAAGGTTCACTCCACAGACTAGGGGGATTTATAAGGGACGAAACACAGTGTATCTTCATGATGAGAGGTCGAAGTAGATCCTAAGCACCGAAATGGAGAGGGAGACGCAGACCCTAGATCAAAACCGATAATTTTGTCCTCCTATAAATAGGACACTTAAACATAATGCTAAACACCTTGAACGACCTTGAAACTTTGAGGGAGGACGGACAAAAATTCAAGTAGCATTTTTATTCCTTTATTATAGTTTGTTTATGGATTTTATCATGTATTCATCTATCGTGATCACGGTTATGTCCATGAGCGGCTAAAAACCCTTTTTTCAGGGTTAAGGCCAAGAACATGAATACTCTTGTTATGAATTGAGTTGGTTCTAATTATTTATCATATTTAGTTGTTTATTTATCCTTTATATTACTATTTTAAGTATTCACAACCCTTAAAAAATATCCATTGTCATCTTGTGAGCCGGAAGGAGGAACAAGAGAATAGAACGTGAGGTAAATAGAATAGGATTGTAATCTTCTACAGAATGAAGTTATAATTTGCACTTAGGATATGAATATACCTAAGTGAACTATTTGGTTCACTTACAAGATGAAATATGAATGCATTTAACTTATTTTTCACTTCCCCGCTCAACGATCTAGTTGTGGTTCTAAGTTAGATAGGTAACTGGAGGCTCGGAAGACCATTGTCATAATATCAACCCCGTGAATCAACAACCAAGATAAGTAACATAACCAATGAAGTTCAATAGCATAGTATGATTTTTTGTAGAGCCTTAACCGTTGGTTTCTCCTCATTAATTGTCCAAGAATTTTAATTTACTGCATTCTTTATTTTACTTTTAGTTTATAACTCAAACACTTTTGGTTACATTTGCACTGGATTGATCATAATGGTGAACTAGAATTAGATAGTTGTCAACACAAGTCTCTTAGAGATCGATACTTGTCTTGCAAAATGCCACTATATTACTTGATAAGACCACATACACTTGTATGTGCACTTGGATGCAACACATTTTTGGTGCAGTTGCTGGGGACGTGTAATTTAGCAACTGCTTTAGTTTTAGTTTTTTTTTTTTGATTTCTTTGGTGCTTTTCACTTGGTCTTGGTTTTTAATTTGCAGGTACAGGTTAACAAGCTAGTAAGCTGGAAAGGGATCATGAATTGGTTGAATCAGACCCTGAACTTGAACAATGCTTACATCAAAGGATGAAAGAAATAGTCCTTCTCTACCGCATTCAGCAAATCAATGAAGAATAAGATATTTTTGCCCCCATGGTTGAGGACCCACCAGACCACAGGACAATTCAGGAAGTGACAATCCCACTTACGGTAAATTTGACCTTCCCTATTCTAAAGCCGGCTGTTGAAGGTAGATTCAAGCTGAAGAAGAACATGGTCCATCTCTTGCGTAGCAGTGGACAATTCATCAGGCTATCACATAAAGATCCACAAGTCCACTTGCAAAACTTTTTGAAGATCAGTGACACACTCATACCTATGGGTGTGTCACTGATTATGAGAGGCTGATACTCTTTCCCTTTTCACTATTGAGGGAAGAAAAGAAATGGTTGAACGCTGAGCCAACAGATTCAATCACAACTTGGGATGACTTATCTCGAAAGTTCCTCATCCATTTCTTTCGATCTGGCAAGATATCGAGACTTTGCAGTGAGATTTTGAGCTTCAAATAGAGGCAAGATGAGAACCTTTATCATGCTTGGGAGAGATTGAAGTCTCTTTTTCAGGACAATCCACATCATCAACAGTCTAATGAGGTTTTATCTCACACCTTTGTGGAATACCTTGACCATAATATAAAAATTGCTAGATTCAGCTGCAGGTGGACATGCTTTGGAAAAGACATTTATGAGCTATACAACTTGTTGAGCCGGATTGCACAAGGAAATCCAGATTGACATGGTGATGCCTCAAGAGGCTCAATGAAAAAGGTTGCATGCATGATTGAAGTTGACAGTATTACGACCTTAGCCGCCCAACTATCAGCTCTGTAAAACTAAATGATGACACAATTCAGCAAGTTGGGTGTGCAGCAGTCTCAGGCTCAGGTGAGTGCAGTGTAGTAGACCACAAGTTGGTGTGAGGTTTGTGGAAATAGTAGACACTCTGCAGATATTTATGGTGCGAATCCCGATTCAGTCAATTTTGTCGGTAATTCTAAAAGGCCAAATTATAGTAATGCCTACAATCCAAAGTGGTAGAGTCAGGCACCAAATTATTCATGGAACAATAATCAGCAAATTCAGCAGCAACAGAACACAGAGACCAATTGACATGACCTAAACTGGGGACTTGTCGTAATGGGTATCCTAGGTCCAACAGGACCGGGGACCACCCCCAATACCCAACCCAACCATCCAAATGCATACCCCAAGTTGGATTAATTTCAAACATATAACAAGATAGCGTATTTGCACCAATCCAGACTCTGGATTAGGTCCATACCATGACCAACCCAAATAAGTCCAACCGTCCCAAGCCTAACCAATAACCATACCATAAACCAATCCATACATCCTATACAAAATGAGTTCCAAATATAAATATTCATAACCCAAAACAAAATAAAACAATCATAAATCAAATACCGTCAACCAGTGTCAGCCCCAATACCAATGCCAATACTAAGGCTGACACTAATAACGACACCACCCAAACCAACCCATACTAGTCCCATAAAGCCTCTAACCGAAGGTAAAATAATAACCGGTTGGGACATGCCTCCAACCATAGCCAAAACCAATGTCTATGAAATAACCAGAGTATGTAAAGACATCCATGATGTGAAACAAAGCCTTCCGGAATATGGAAGCTTACCACTTCAATCCAACTGAGCTGATCCCAAAATTCGATCACTAAGTAAGAAGAGTGGAACGACCGATTCCTGCATCACATGGGGAAACAATCGCCTGAAGATGGGTTAATGGGTGAATGCTAGCAAGTACTTAGGATAAGAAAAAAATAATAGCAATCTTTAAAACAAAGTAAACCAACCATATGCATTCACAACCATACACACACACACACACACACACACACATATATATATATATATATATATATATATATATATATATATATATATATATATATATATATATAAATTCTATGATAGGAAAGAGAACCGGGTTTAGCATGCCTTTAAAATCATTAACGCGGGTATGAGTATCTTAACTATCCTAGAACCACCCACGGGCTATAACCCCTATGAACGAACCTCGATGTCTATAGCTGCACGAACCGGAGATATCATAAGAGTAGGGGATTCTCGAGTACCATTCGCTCTCCATGATACATATATACAAGTGTACTTAGGGAATTCCCGTGTATCAGTAAGAATCATATACGGCCGTGATGGCCAATCTTCATGTTGTTAGACATGAATTTCCAATGTCTGTCTATTGGACTCACACCTTCACGGTTAACTATCACACCCCGCTATTATTGCCTAATTAAAACCATTATTATACAACCAAACCTCCAATTCCATTTGTTATTAACCAAGGCTATGAGTAGTGGTATCGTCATACCGACAATAGCTTACAAGAAATATTCTTAGCTAACTTTTTGAAGAAAAAAGGATTCCCATGTACCCATAGATTACATTATTTAGTTGCCTAGGGGATTCCCATGTACCCTATAAGATGTTTGTTATTAATTTGCTTGGGGGATTCCCTTGTACACCACAAGGCTTTCAACTAGACCAACCATAACCACCAAGACCTTACCATTTAACCACTCCAAACCATTTAATTCATTTATACCATTTAGGGTTCTAATACCAAGTTATACCATGCATAGTTCAACGAAAGTCCAACAATTTAACCAAAAATATTCTCATAGGCATTTTATCAAACATGTTGAGGGCATATACTTTCCAAATCCAAAATCAAGTACCAAGTAACTATTACCATGTAACCAAATGTTCAAACCACCATAATAATATGAAAACTATAAGTAAAGACATAGGAAAACCATAACCAACCATTATAACCATAACCCCCAACATATATTTGAAAACCCAAAACCATACAACAATTATGCCATGAAAACAATTCATAAATCATGCCTTTAGTTCGTACTAACAAAGAGGGAGGAGTAACTTACCTTAGATTATGAAGATGACGGAGAGAAATCACCCTTGTAAGTCCCCAAATTGATCCTATAGATGAAACCTTAACCTTCCTTGACCCAAAAGCCTTGAATTTGATAGTGTTTTAAAAGAGTTTGAGAGATTACAAATAGGTTAAATGATATCCCAAGAGCGATATAAGTCATGGGGCCTTAAGAGGTTAAAAAGGGCAATTTCCAGATTACCCACAACTTAAATTGCTTAAAATTCCCATAGGATGGTACGACCACCCCACCCCAATCATACCCAGGGTATGAGTGGTACCCTTATCTCATACCCTAGGCAGAATAGGATCTCCTAGGCTAGACTTAGGGATTTACACGACTTATCACCATACCACTCAGATCCCATTATACGACTAGTATGATCCAATCTTACCTTGTACAAAAACCAACTAATCTACACTGGTTACCATCGACCAAGACCATCCTAGTCGTACCCTATAATACGAGAAGTACCCCAAATAGTATGATATCAAGTAGTCAAGAACTAAGAAATTTTTCGAAGGGCAAAAACCCTGGGTGTTTCAGTCTCCCCCACTAGGCTCATTCATCCCCAAATGATGGACAAGGTAGTACAAACATGATTTATACCCCAACATATCCATTCCAATCTTTAAGAAATCAAGGAAACAAGGATGCAAGGAAATAAACCTTTTCTTTAACAAAGTCAGAAAACAAAGATGTGATCAAGAACACATACCCTAAGTATGATTATCCATATCCAAAAACTAATATGGATAATTGGAATTTATGTCCTTTTCCACTTCCCAAGTAGCCTCTCCATCTCGTGGTTCCGACATAGAACCTTAACTGAGGCCATATTTTTGGTCCATAACCGATAAACCTAGCGATCCAAGATCTCAACCGGGATCTCTTCATAAGACATAGAATTCGAGATACCCAATTCTTCCAAAAGAAAAACCGATGAAGGATCATCTATAAACTTTCTCAACATAGAGACATGGAATACTAAATGAATGGAGCTCAAACTAGAAGGCAGTTCCAATTTATACACCTCATTACTAATCTTACTCAAAACCACATTAGGACTAATATACTGGGGATTGAGCTTTACCTTTTTCCCAAACTGTATTACTCCCTTTATGGGAGACACCTTTAGGAATACCTTATCCTAAACATCAAACTCCAAGTCTCTGCGCCTTATATCCGCATAAGACTTTTGGCGACTTTGGGTAGCCTTAAGCCTATCCCGAATCACCTTTACCTTTACAATAGCATGATAAACCAAATTTGGCCAAACATATCTGCCTCACCAATCCCAAACCACCCAATAGGAGATCTACTCCTTCTATCATATAATGCCTCAAAAGGAGCCATCCCAATGCTAGAATGATAGCGATTATTGTATGCAAAATCTATAAGAGGTAGATGCTCAACCCAATTACCATCATAGTCGATCACACATGAGCGAAATATATCCTCCAACATCTGAATAGTTCTCTCTACTTACCCATCCATCTGTGGGTGGAAAGCAGTACTCAGACTAACCTTAGTCCCCAAACCTTTCTAAAACAACCTCCAAAAGTGAGATGAAAACTGCATACCATGATCAGAAATAATTGAAACAGGTACCCCATGTAGCTTCACAATCTCATGAAGATACAACCTCACGTTATCCTCAACCAAAAAGTTAGTCCTCACTGACAAGAAGTGAGCCGACTTTGTCATCCTATCCACGATGACCCAAACTAAATTGAATTAATTTCGTGACCAAGGAAGACCTATAATAAAATCCATATTGATCACCTCTCATTTCTATTTCGGCAATTTAATTTCCAGATACAATTCTCCAGGCCTTATGTGCTTAACTTTCACTTGTTGACACACCATACATTTGGCCACAATATCAGCCACCTCTCTTCATACCATTCCACCAATACATCTTCTTGAGATCATGATACATTTTTGTTAAATCGGGATGCACAACATAGCGCGATTAATGTGCCTCAGCCAATATCTTTTCTTGTAAACCATCGACATCAAGAATACATAACCTCTCTTGGTACCATAAGGTACCATCACCACTGATCTCAAATACCACCAGTTTTTGCCTACCTACCTTACCTTTGATCTCCATCAAGACTGGATCTAGAATTCGCTTCTCCTTGATCTCTGCACCAAGAGACGACCGAGCCACTTCCTGTACCAACACACCACCATCCTCGGATTTCAAAAAATAAACTCCAAGATTAGCCAAGCGGTGAATATCCTTTACCAACTCCCGCTTCTCCTTATCCACATGAGCTAAACTCCCCATGGATAACCTGTTAAAAACATCAACAACGACATTAGTTTTATTTGGGTGGTAGTGAAGACTCATGTCATAGTCCTTGGGAAGCTCAAGCCATCTTCTCTACCTGAATTTAAGCTCTTTTTAAGTGAACACATACTGTAGACTCTTATGATCAGTAATGATGTCCACGTGCACTCTATACAAATAGTGCCACCAAATTTTCAATGCATATACCACTGCTAAAATCTCTAAATCATGAGTAGGATAGTTTTTCTCATGCACTTTTAACTGCCTAGAAGCATAGACAATCACCTTTTCATGCTACATCAAAATGCAACCATGTCCCACCCAGGACGCATCACAATAAACCATAGACCCCTTCTTGCCTTCAGGGAAAGTCAAAACTAGAGCCGAAGTTAGCTTATCCTTCAGCTTCTCAAAACTACCCTCACACACATCCGACTAAGAGAACTTTACCTTTTTTCTGACTCAACTTAGTCAATGGGGCAGCTATAGTTGAAAAGCTTTCCACAAACCTCCTATAGTGCCTAGCCAAACCCAAGAAGCTCCGAATATCAGTTGGAGTTATAGGTCTAGGCCACTTCTCAACCATCGCAATATTTTGTGGATCCACCATGATCCCTTCTCTAGAAATAATATGACCCAAAAAAGTGTCAGTGTTTAACCAAAATTCACATTTAGAGAATTTATCATACAACTGCTGCTCTTTCAAGTCTGTAATACAACACGGAGGTTATTGGCATAATCCACCTCACTCTTAGAGTACACAAAAATGTCATCAATGAACATAATGACAAAAAGACCCAAAAACTGATGAAAGATCTTATTCATCAAATTTATGAATACCACCGGGGCATTGGTCAACCCAAATGACATCACTAAGAACTCAAAGTACCCATACCAGGTTTGGAATGCCGTCTTAGGGATATCCACCTCTCTAATCTTAAGCTGATGATACCCAGACCGAAGATCTATCTTATAGAAAAATTTGGCACCTTGTAACTAATCAAACAAGTTATCTATCCTTGGAAAAGAATACTTGTTCTTAACCATCACCTTATTCAACTGTCGATAGTCAATACATATCCATAAGGGACCATCCTTCTTATGCACGAATAACACTGGTGCATTCCATGTGGACACACTAGGACAAATTAAACCCTTATTCAGGAGATCCTTAAGTTGCTCCTTGAGTTTTCTCAACTCAAGCAGATCCATTATCTAAGGAGAAATAAATATTAGACGAGTGTTCCGAACCAAATCAATCCCAAACTCAATCTCCCTATCCGGAGGAACACCAGAAAATCATTCGAAAAGACCTCAGGAAACTCATTCACCACTAATACTGAATGTAAAAAAGGTCCTTCCGAGTTAGAATCTTTAACCTAGACTAGGTGATAGAGACACTTCTTGGAGATTAATCTCCGATCTCTAAGATATGACTAAACCTCCTCTTAGGAGCCAAGGAACCACCCTCCCACTCAATAAATGGTTCACTAGGAAACCTAAAGACAACCTTACGGGTCCGACAATCTAAGGACGCATTATAAGAGTGTAACCAATCTATGCCCAGAATAACATCAAAATCCACCTTATCTAATTCATACAAATCCACCAAAGGCTCCTTACTACCAATAGATACCACACACCCCATAGACTCTTTTAGCAACCACAAAGTTACCTACTGGGGTAGAAATAGATAAAGGATTTGAAATAACCTTGGGACTAAAACAAAAATACACATCTATAAATGGGGTCACATAAGAGAGAGAAAACCCCGAATCAAGTAAACAATAAACATCCTAAGAAAAAAATTTCAACATACTAGTCACGACATCAGGCGATGCCTCGGACTCCTGTCAGGTAGGGAGTGAATATAACCGATTCTGACTTGTACCGATATCAGAAGTAGAAATAGATGCAGAAGTAATACCCTTTGGTGCGGGAGCAAATGAAGAGGCAACCAAAACCTTGTTTGCCCTCGAAGTAACCATACCAACCAGACAATTTCTAGGTATATGTCCTGGCTACCAAATTTAAAACATATGTCCCTTCTCTCATCATAAAACCCCCAATATAACGGACCACAAAACTTCCAAAGAGGAAATGTTAAAGCTGACTGAGCCTAACTATCTTGATATTGGACACCATGTGCCCTAAAGTTATCGCCACCCTGCTGAGGCCTATCACCTGACTGCTTCGGGTAGGAAACACTAGCTGTGGATAAAGGAAAGAACTCACCTATTTTTTCTTTGGACACTTACCACAATCCCTACAACTTTGCTGTTATCCATCTCCCTGCTTAGAGAGCTCAAACTTCTTTCCCAGCCTTTCCCCTATATCAACCTATTTTCTCTTTTTTCTCCCCCACCTGTTGCATATGAACAACCAACCTAAAGATATCCATGTTCTTAATCAACAAAGCAGTTTTACTTTTAAGGATCAACTAATAAGACAACCCTGAAGTAAACTTTCTCATTTTATCCCTCATATCAAACATCAATTTTGGAGCTTATCTAGACAGCTGGTGAAACATCAAGGCATACTCCTTGATCGACATCTTTCCTTATTTCAAAATAACAAATTCCTCCACTTTCACTTTATTTAACTCCTAAAAAAAGTAGCAGTTCAGAAAAGCATCAGAGAAAGTCTCCCATAAAAATAACTCATCAACCTCACCCTTTGCCCGATCCCATTCCTCATACGATTGGTACGCCACATCCTTTAACTGATAGAAAGTAAAATTCACCCCTTTCACATTCGTGGCATGCATTATCCTGAAGATATTTTCCATTTCATCTAGAAAAACCTGAGGATCTTTCTCTATCTTAATATCAATAAAAGTTGGAGGATTCAACCTTATGAACTAGCCAACCCTTATAGCCTCAAAAAATGGAATACCAGATGCACCATGCTAAGCCTGAGAATCTACCAACTGAGCAATCACATAAATCGAATAATGAAATTTCACATTCATCACGTCACCTTGAGAAGCTTAAGAAGGACCAAAAAAAACCGGTGGAACTCTAGAATAAATAGGGATGGATCCCTAGACCGAGTATGGATCACCTAAAAAGAGCGTGTCCTGTCAACATTGTCCCCAGTTAGGACAGAGGAGTTTTAATGGGCATCAGATCATCGAGGCATGATCTCAAAAACAAGCAAATAAAAATCATGAGAATCCAAAACCTTAGACTCCAAGCTTGAAAAAAGAACACAAAAAAGAGAAATAGTTCCTAAATGCGTTATAGCCTCTCCCTTATGAGTATGGCGCACTACACACCCCTAAAAGAAACTCTACTTGATATAGCTTTATGGACTCCCTAAATGACCATGAACCTAAAGCTCTGATACTAACTTGATACAATCCAAATTGAGGCCTTATCGTATTGGGCATTCTAAGTCCAACCAGGATTGGGTACCACTCCCGATAACCAACCCAATCATCCAAACGCATATTCTAAGTTGGATTAATTCCAAATGTATAACAAGATAGCGTATTTACACCAATCCAGACTCTGGGATAGGTCTATGACTATGACCAACCCAAATAAGTCGAATCGTCCAAAGCCCAACTAATAACTATACCATAAACTAATCCATACATCTCATACTAAATGAGTTCAAAATATAAATATATATAATCCAAAATAAAATAAAATAATCATAAATCAAACACTGTTAACCAGTGTCAGCCCCAATACTAATGCTAATACTAAGGTGACACTAATACCTATACCACCCAAACCAACCCATAGTAGTCCCATAAAGCTACTAACCAAAAGTAAAATAATAATCGATTGGGATATGCCCCCAACCATAGCCAAAACTAATGTCTATGAAATAACCAGAGTATGTAAAGACAACCATTATATGAAATAGAGCCTTCCAAAATATGGAAGCTCACCACTTTAATCTAACCGAGCTGATCCCAAAATTCGATCATTGAGAAAGAGTAGTGGTACGACTGGTTCTTGCATTGCGTGGGGATACAGCCGCCCGAAGACGGGTTAGTGGGTGAATGCTAGCAAGTACTTAGGATAAGGATAAAATAATGCCAAACTTTAAATCCAAGTAAACCAACCATATGCATTCACAACCATACTCACACACAGAGACTATATATATATATATATAATCCATATCGGGAAAGTGAACTGAGTTTAGCATGCCTTTCAAATCATTAACGTGGGTATGCGTATCTTAACCATCCTAGAACCACCCACAAGTTATATAGGACCAATGTAACCCCCTGAACGGGCCCCGATGTGTTTAGCCGCACAAATCGGAGATATCATAGGAGTAGGGGATTCTCGAGTACCTTTCTCTTTCCATGATACATATGTACAAGTGTACTTAGAAAATTTTTATGTACCCCATAAGTATCATATATGGTTGCCATATCCTATCCTTATGTCGTCAAATATGAGTTTCTAGTGTCCGTCCATTGGACTCACACCTTCATGATTCGCTATCACACCCTGCCATTATTGTCCAATTAAAACCATTACCATACAACTAAACCACCAATTCCATTTGTTATTATCCTAGGCTATGAGTAGTGGTATTGTCATACCGATCATAGCTTGCAAGAAATGTCCTTAGCCAACCTTTTAAAGAATGAGGGATTCCCATGTACCCATAGATTACATTATTTAGTTGCTTGGGGGATTCTCAAGTACCCCATAATATGTTTGTTATTAAATTTGCTTGGGGGATTCCCTTGTACCCCACAAGGCTTTCACCAACCATAACCACTAAGACCTTACCATTTAACCACTCCAAACCATTTAATCCATTTATACCATTTAGGGTTCCATCACGAAGTTATACCATGCATAGTTCAATGAAAGTCCAACAATTTAACCAAAAACATTTTCATAGGCATTTTATCAAACATGTTGAGGGCATATAGTTTCAAAATCCAAAACCAAGTACCAAGTAAATATTACCATGCAACCAAATATTCAAACTACCATAATAATATGAAAACTATAAGTAAAGACATAGGAAAACCATAACCAACCATTATAACCAAAACCCCCAACATATATTTGAAAACCCAAAACCATACAATAATTATGCCATGAAAAAAATTCATATATCATACCTTTAGTTTGAACTAATAATGAGGGAGAAGTAACTTGCCTTAGTTTATGAAGATGATGGAGAGAAATCACCCGTGTAAGTCCCCAAATTGTTCCTATTGATGAAACCCTAACCTTTCTTGACCCAAGATCCTTGAAATAATTTGAGAGCATTTTAAAAGAGTTTGACTGATTGCAAATAGGTTAAATGATGTCCCAAGAGTGATATAAGTCATGGGGACTTAAGAGCTTAAGAGGGAAAATTTCCATATTACCCCCAACTTAAATTTCTTAAAATTCCCATAGGACAGTACAACTGCCACACCCTAATCATACCCTAGGGTGTGAGTGGTACCCTTATCTCAGACTGACAGAATAGGATCTCCTAGGCTATACTTAGGGCTTTATACGACTTAACATCATACCACTCATACCCCATCATACAACTAGTATGATCTAATCGTACCTTGGACAGAAACCAACCACTCTACACTAGTTTCCATACGACTAAGACCATCCTAGTCGTACCCTATCATACGAGAAGTACCCTAAATAGTATGATATCAAGTAGTCAAGAACTAAGAAATTTTTTGAAGGATAAAAACCCTGGGTGTTTCAGTCTCCCCTACTAGGCTCATTCATCCCCGAATGACGGACAAGGTAGTACAAGCATGATTTATACCCCAACATATCCATTGCAATCTTTAACAAATCAAGGAAATAAGGATGCAAGGAAATCAACCTTTCCTTTAACAAAGTCAGAAAACAAAGATGTGATCAAGAACACATACCCTAAGCACGATTATCCATATCCAAAAACTAATATGGATAATTAGAATTTATGTCCTTTTCCACTTCCCAAGTAGCCTCTTCCACCTTGTGGTTCCGACATAGAACCTTAACCGAGGCTATATCCTTGGTCTGTAACTGATGAACTTGCCGATCTAAGATCTCTTCATAAGACAGAGAATCCGAGATACCTAATCCTTTCAAAGGAAAAACTGATGAAGGATCATCTATATATTTTCTCAACATAGAGACATGAAATACCGAATGAATAGAGTTTAAAATAGAAGGCAAATCCAATTTATACGCCTCATCACTAACCCTTCTCAAAACCACATGAGGACTAATATATCGGGGATTAAGCTTTCCCTTTTTCCCAAACCACATTACTCCCTTCATGAGAGACACCTTTAGGAATACCTTATCCCAACCTCAAACTCCAAGTCTCTACGCCTCACATCTGTATAAAAATTTTGGTGACTTTAGGTAGCCTTATGCCTATCTTGAATCACCTTTACCTTTTCTATCGCTTGATAAATAATATTCGGGCCAAACATATCCGCCTCACTAATCTCAAACCACCCAATAGGAGATCTACTCCTCCTACCAAAAAATTCCTCAAAAGGAGCCATCCCAATCCTAGAATGATAGCGATTATTGTAAGCAAACTCTACAAGAGGTAGATGCTCAACCTAATTACTACCACAGTCGATCACACATGCACGAAACATATCCTTCAATATCTGAATAGTTCTCTCTGCTTGCCCATATATTTGTGGGTGGAAAGTAGTACATTGACTAACTTTAGTCCCCAAACCTTTCTGAAACAACCACCAAAAGTAAGATAAAAACGGCGCACCACGATAAAAAATAATTGAAATAGGTACCCCATATAGCTTTACAATCTCATGAAGATACAACCTCGCGTAATCCTCAATCAAAAAGTTAGTCCTTAATGGTAAGAAGTTAGCCGATTTTGTCATCCTATCCATGATGACCCAAATTAAATTGAATTAATTCCGAGACCAAGGAAGACCGATAGTAAAATCCATATTGATCACCTCCCATTTCTATTCAGGCAATATAATTTCCTAATACAACCCTTCCAGGCCTCATGTGATCAACTTTCACTTATTGACACAACGTATATTTTTCCACAAAATTAGCTGCTTCCCTCTTCATTCCATTCCATCAATACACCTCCTTGAGATCATGATACATTTTTGTTGAACTGGGATGCACAACATAGAATGATTCATGCACCTCAGCCAATATTTTTTCTCGTAAACCATCGACATCAGGAATACATAACCTCCCTTAGTACCACAAGGTACCATTACCACTGATCTCAAATACCGCTACCTTCTGCCCACCTACCTCACCATTGATCTTCATCAAGATTAGATCTAGAATTTGCTTCTCCTTGATCTCTAGACCAAGAGATGACCGAACCACTTCCTGTACCAACACACCACCTTCCTTGGAGTCCAGAAAATGAACTCCAAGATTAGCCAAGCAGTGAATATCCTTTACCAAATTCCACTTCTCCTTATCCACATATGCTAAACTCCCCATGGATAGCCTGTTAAAAACATCAACAACTATATTAGTTTTATTTGGGTGGTAGTGAAGACACATGTCATAGTCCTTGAGTAGCTTAAGCCATCTCCTTTGCCTGAGGTTAAGCTCTTTTTGAGTAAATATATTCTGTAGACTCTTATGATCAGAAATGATGCCCACGTGCACTTCACCTATTGCATATGAACAACCAACCTAAGGATATCCATGTTCTTAATCAACAAGGCAGTTTTGCTTTCAAGGATCAACTCACAAGACAACCCTGAAGAGAACTTGCTTATTCTATCCCTCATATCAAATATTAATTCTGGAGCATATCTAGATAGCTGGTGAACCATCAAGGTATACTCCTTGACCAACATCTTCCCCTATTTCAAATTAACAAATTCCTCTATTTTCTTTTCCCTTATCTCTTAAGGAAAGAAGCAATTTAGAAAAGCATTAGAGAAATTCTCCCATAAAAATGACTTATCAACCTCACCTTTTGCCTAATACCATTCCTCGTACCATTGGTACACCACATCCTTTTACTGATAGGAAGTAAAATTTACCCCTTTAACATTTGTGGCCTGCATTACCCTAAAGATCTTTTCCATCTCATCTAGAAAACCCTGAGGATCCTCCTTTATCTTAACATCAATAAAAGTTTAAGGATTCAACCTCATGAACTGGCCAACCCTTGTAGCCTCAGAAAATATAATACCAGATGCACCATGCTAAGCCTAAGAAGCTACTAACTGAGCAATCACATGAATCAACTGTTGAAACTCCATATTCATTATGTCACCTTGAGGATCATGAGGAGGACTAGAAGAAACTGGTGGAACTCCAGAATAATTAAGGATAGATCCTTAGACGGAGTTAGGACAGAGGAGTTTTTGTTCGCATTAGATCATCAAGGCATGATCACAAAAACATGCAAAATAAAATCAAAATGATCCAAGACCTTAGACTCCAAGCTTGAAAATAGAACACAAAGAAGAGAAATAGTTCCTAAATGCCTTGTAGCCTCTCCCTTATAAGTATGGGGCACTACATCCCCCTAAAAGAGACTCTACTCGATACGGCTTTGTGAACTTTATTGACTCCCTAAATGACCATAAACCTAAAGCTCTAATACCAACTTGACATGACCCAAATTGAGACCTTATTATAGTAGGCATCCCAAGTCTAACCAGGACCGGGGACCACACCCGATACCCAACCCAACTATCCAAACTCATACCCTAAGTTGGATTAATTCCAAACATATAACAAGATAGAATATTTGCACCAATCCAGACTCTGGGATAGGTCCATAACCGTGACCAACAAAAATAAGTCCAACCGTCCAAAGCCTTACCATAACCATACCATAAACCAATCCCTATATCCCATACCAATGAGTTCCAAATATAAATATATAATCCAAAATAAAATAGAACAATCTTAAATGAAATACCGTCAACTGGTGTCAGGCCCAATACTAATGTCAATACTAAGGTTGCAACTAATACTGACACCGTCCATACCAACCCATAGTAGTCCCATAAAGTTTTTAACCAAAAGTAAAACAATATTCGATTGGGACATGCCACCAATCATAGCCAAAACCAATGTCTATGAAATAACTAGAGTATGTAAAGACATCCATGATATGAAATAGAGCCTTCTGGAATATGGAATCTCATCACTTCAATCCAATTGAGCTGATTCTAAAATTTGATCACTGAGCAGGAGGAGTAGAACGACCAGTTCCTGTATCACATGGGGATACAACTACCCGAAGATGGGTTAGTGGGTAAATGCTAGCAAGTACTTAGGATAAAGATAAAATAATGTAAGAAATTAAAACCAAGTAAACCAACTATATACATTAACAACCATACACACTCACACATATATCTAATCCTTATCGGGAAAGGGAACCAAGTTTAGCATACCTTTAAAACCATTAACTTGGGTATGTGTAGCTCAACCATCCTAGAACCACCCATAGGCTATATAGGTCTAGTGTAACCCTCTAAACGTGCCTCGATACATGTAGCCATATGAACCAAAGATACCATAGGAGTAGGGGATTCCTGAGTACCCTTCGCTCTCCATGATACATATGTAAAAGTGTACTTAAGGGATTCTCGTGTACACCATAAGTATTATATTTGGTCACCATGACTAATTCTCATGTAGAAAAACATGATTTTCTAGTGTTCATACATTGGACTCACTCTTTCTTGGTTAGCTATTACACCCCGCCATTATTGCCTAACTAAAACCATTACCACACAACCAAACCACCAATCCCATTTATTATTAACCAAGGCTATGAGTAGTGGTATTGTCATACCGACTATAACTTGCAAGAAATGTCCTTATCTAACCTTTTGAAGAATGAGGGATTCCCATATTCCCATAAATTATATTATTTAGTTGCTTGGGGGATTCCCATGTACCCCATGAGAATTTTGTTATTAAATTTGCTTGGGTATTCCCTTGTACCCCACAAAGATTTTAATTAGACCAAACATAACCACCAATACTTTACTATTTAATCATTCTAAACCATTTAATCCATTTATACCATTTAGGCTTTCATTACCAAGTTATACCATGCATAGTTTAATGAAAGTCCAATAATTTAACCAAAAACATTCTCATAGGCATTTGATTGAACATGTTGAGCGCATATAGTTTCCAAAGTTAGAACCAAGTACCAAGTAACCATTACCATGCAACCAAATGTTCAAATTGCCATAATTATATGAAAATCATTTGTAAAATACATAGGAAAACCACACCCAATAATTATAACCAAAACCCCAACATATATTTGAAAACCCAAAACCATACAATAATTATGCCATGAAACAATTCATAAATCATGTATTTAGTTGGAACTAACAATGAGGGTGGAGTAACTTGCCTTAGATTCAAAGATGATGGAGAGAAACCACCCTTTTAATTCCTAAATTGATCCTATTGATGAAACCCTAACCTTCATTGATCTAAGAGCCTTGAGGGAATTTGAGAGTGTTTTAAGAGAGTTTGCGTGATTGCAAATAGGTTAAATGATGTCCTAATAGTGATATAAATCATGAGGCCTTAAGAGGTTAAGAAGGGAAATGCATAGATTACCCCCACAGGATGGTACGACCACCCCACCGCAATCGTACCCTAAGGTATGAGTAGTACCCTAATCTCATACCCTAGGTAAAATGGGATCTCCTAGACTAGACTTAGGGCTTTATACAACTTAACATCATACCACTTATAACCCATCATACGACTTGTATAATCTAACCATATCTTGAACAGAAACCAACCAACCCACAATGGTTACCATATAACCAAGACCATCTTAGTTATACCCTATCTTGTGAGAAGTACCCAGAGTCGTATGATGTCTAGAGGCCAAAAAATGATAAATTTTTCTAAGGGTTGAAACCCAAGGTGTTTCACTAATTACATAGAGGATATGTTAAAAAAGATCATGGCCACCCAAGAACAGATGGCTGCTGAACTCAAAAATCTGCAATTACTTCAGAAGTAGTTAGAGTATCAGTTGGGGAAAATGCAATAGGCATAAAATACCAGGCCTTAAGGTGGTTTTCCAAGTGATAATAAACCTCCAAAATAAGTAATGGTGATCACTTTGAGGGGTGGTAAAGAGTTGATTGACAAACCTCCAAAGATAAATAAGGAGGTAGATGCAGAGTTAACTTCTCAATCTGTTGCAAACAAAATTGCTAATTATTTGGGGAAGTTTGAGTAGCCTAAAACAAAAGTTTCTAGGAAGGATATCCCACTACTATTGTTTCTATAGAGGTTAAGAGAAGCAAAGGAGGATGCATGCTTCAAGAAGTTCTTTGACACGTTCAGAGAGATTCACATTAACCTTCCTCTTTTATATGTTTTGTAGGGAATACTTAAGTATATTGTGTACTTGACGGACGTGGTAAATAATAAAATTAAGCTACAAGATGTTGAGATAGTAGCACTAATCAAGGAGTGTAGATCTGTGGTAATGCATTTACCAAAAAGCTCAAGGACCCTGGAAGGTTCACTCTCTCTATTCAGATTAGCAATAGCAAGGTGCTTCATGTACTTAGTCATTTGTGGACAATTATAAATTTAATACGACCGAGCTCTATGGTACTCCAAATGGCAGACCAGACTATAGTCCATCCTGAAGGAATCATTGAGAACATTCTCATCAAGGTTGGTAAGTTTATTATACCTACTTAATTTATTATTTTGGACTATAAAGTAGATGATAGGGTGCCAATCATCTTAGGACGTCTATTCTTAGCGACGGTAGGAGTATTAATAGATGTGAGAGAAAGCACGCTCAAAATTAGGTTGGATGATGAAGAAGTGGTCTTTAGGGTTTACAAACCACTCAACGCACTATCCCATTATAAATATTTATACATAATTATAGTGATAGAAGTAGATGAGTTGTGGTGGGGGGGGGGGGAGTGGGGGTGGAGTCCAATCCACAAAATACCTCTTCGAACTTTCTCATTGAGTTATCCAAGACACCAATACTTAAGCCCAGAGTGATGCTAATTTATGATACTAAAAAGGCTATTGCTGAGAAAGCTATTGGCCTTGAGATTTCACACTCAAGAGGTCATAAACGAATAAAAAGATAGCCTCCAAGTAGGAGGAAGAGGATGGAGAAAAATAGTTAAGAGTGATGATTGGGTCGTGTCGCGACACTAGATCAGGAGATGCTTGGGAGGTAACCCAAGTTAAGATAGGTCTTAATTTTTTTGTATCTTTAGTTTTTAGTTCACGCGGACCCTCTTGATGTATAAAGATGCTACTAGCTAAGCTTAGATGCCTCAGAGAGTATTTCTATCTCTACTTTTGATTATACTTTGGGAATAAAGTAGATTTTAAAGTGTGGGGTGGGGAAATTCCCATTATTTTTGGTGAAGTGATGCTATAAGGTCTTGAGTCTTAGATGTTTTTCTAGTTTTGGGTAAATTTGAAAAATTAGAAAATGATTTTCTCTTCTTAGATTTTAGTTTATTTGGTTCAATCTAGTAGGTGCACACTTCACCCACCCCGTGGTTGTTCTTTTTGATTCTTTTCCATGGGGGCACCTCTGGAACCCAATATTCTTTTTCTTTTTTAGGAGTAAATTTTTAAATTCTTTTGTTTTTAGTAAGTGGGATATTCTTGTTGGTGCTATGTGTGATTGTATGATGCAAGTGTTTTGAATATAAAGAGCATGTTGACTGTGTGAATGACTACTTTTGAGAATCATAGGCCCATGATTATGACTCTTGTATATTGTTGGCTTAATGTTGAATTCATGTGATGGTTTGGTTGAGAGTCTATGATGATACTACTTGAGTCAAGCATGTGCCATGTGTGATGTAAGGTTGTTGTGTATTCTTTGGTGTATGTGATGTCTAGAACTTGCCTGGTGTGTATACAAAGTGAAATAAAGAGTGTGGGTTTAGGAGATAATAGAGGCATTTCTCTGATATCCATGTTTCATACCCTCTTTTACCTACCCTTGTTCATAATCCTAGTTAACCCTATTAAGACTTTATATTATTTTCTGTGGTAGTCTCATATGTAACCTATATCCTCTTCTTTGGTTGACCTTAATTTGATCCAAAGCTTTTCAGTGCTTTAGTGTAAAATTAATTGAGTTAATGAGCTTGAAATTTAAGTAGGAGAAGGTGAAATTAAAGCCCCAAAGTAATAGTTATTAGTGTGTACAAATTGATGGGTTGTGGTTAGGAGTGAAAGAAATTTGTGCTAAAATTGAATCATGAACTAGACAATACTCTCTTTTATATTGTATGTGAGTGAACTTAATGATATGGGCTAAAAAAAGAGATACATGCAAATAGAAGTGGTGAAAATTGGTTGTTAGAGGTGAATTGAATTAAAAGTGTGATGTATTAAAGCGCTTAGGGAAGATAATCACTATTCTTGTCAAAAATAGTCCCTACCTGTCCCTTAGCCTACATTAAAATTCTTAAGGACCTATTTGATCTTGAGCTTTAACATTCTAATATTAGTATAGTATTACACTAAGGTAATGCTAATGATTCGTCATGTGTAACTTGTGAATTCTTTGTGAGAGTGAGCGTAACTTGATTCTTGTACCCATTCTGTGATAAATTGCATCTATGTGAGCGAGTATGGGTAACTCTCTTGTAGTGAGGGCTCATGTTTGATGATAGTTGGGTGAGTTGTATGATGTCTTTGATTGAGCAATATGTATGAGTTTTCCAACTTGGTGAGTAAATTCTTGAGGCTAGGATGTTTTGGATTAGTGTTCTTGAGCTTTCAATTGTGTGTATAACATGCTTAGTGTAGAAACTTGCATTCTATATAGTTATTGTTGTACTACCTTGACTGTCTTGATTTTAGTAGAAGTATGGAGTCTTCTCTAAATATGATGCTTATATTAAAGAGTTTTTCGAGGACTTAAGCGTGGGATTGTGATCTGAGGTGGATTTATGCAACTCAGTGTTGTTATCCGAGCTTATTTAGCCTTGTTTTTAGGACTTTTGTTTGCTTAATGAGTTTTTAATGATATAAATGAGAATATAAGTTTTAGAGTAATTGATTACAATGTTTAAGGTATTTTTCTAACAAGTTTGTACTTAAATGGGTCACTTGCAGTTTAGACAAGAATACTAGTGTTACTTGCTTAAGTTATGTGTTGTTCTAGTTGATCTCGATGAACTCTAGTGTGTGTAATGAGTTCATAAATGGTATGATTGTTTAATTTTGTGTGAAAAAAGTTGTTTATAATGTTTAAGGTTCAATAACAATCCAAGAGTCAAAACATTCAATTGAAACAAGCCAAGAGTCAAAACTATGTTAAAGATCAAAAAGGGCAAAACTAGTTCTTAACGTTAGTTTCTAGTTCACCGTCTTGTATTGTGTATTGTTTTGAGCTCTAATTCGTGGTGTTTTATGATATAGGATTCTTGGTTTGTTTATTATTATTGTTATTATTATTATATATTGATTATACACAAGCTTTAAATCAAGTGAAACCAACACCATAAGGCTTGGAATGGTTGAATGAAAGCAAGGGATAAGATTTGACGTAAAACGAACACTTTGGAGGCCTTATCGCATTGTGGACCTTAGACAATAATATAAGGTATGGAACACGGCATTTGTGGATTCTAAAGGGAACAAAAATAGTGTGTCTCTTCTATGATAGGGGGTTGCATACCCTAGGCACTGCAATGGAGAGGGCGACACAGACCCTAGATCAAAACCGACAATTTTGTCCTTGTATAAATAGGACACTTTAACATGATGCTAAACACCTTGGACGACCTTGAAACTTTGAAGGAGTATGTATAACGCTTAAAATATGGGGTTTTTTCCTTTATTCTAGTTTTTTTATTGATTTTATCATGTATTCATCTATCGTGATTATGGTTATATCTATGAGCATCTAAAAGCCCTTTATTCTAGTTAGTTCTGATTATTTCTCATATTGGTTGTTTATATGTCCTTGTTATTACTTTTTTAAGGATTTGTTACCCTTAAAAAATACCCATTGTCACCCCGAAGGACGAACAAAAGGATAGAACGTGGGGTAAAAAGAATAGGATTGTAATCTTCTATAGAATGAAGTTATAATTTGAACTTAGGATAGGAATATACCTAGGTGACCTATTTGGTTCACTTTATGGATGAAATATGAATGCTTTTAACTTAGTTCTCACATCCCCACTCAATGATGTAGTTGTGGGTCTAAGTTAGATCGGTGACTGGAGGCTCGAAAGACCAAAGTCATAATATCAACCCCGTGAATCAACAACCAAGATAAGTAACATAAACAATACAGTTCATTTAGCATAGTATGATTGTTCATATAGCCTTAATCTTAGGTTTCTCCTCATTGATTTTCCAATACTTTTAATTTACCGCATTGTTTACTTTACTTTCGTTTATAACTCTCAAACAATTTTGGTTACATTTGCACTGCGTTGATCATAATAGTGAACTAGAATTGGATAGTTGTCAACACAAGTCTCAGAGGGATAGATACTTGGCTTGTAAAAGGACACTATAGTACTTGGTGAGACCACATACACTTGTGTACGTTCTTTGATGCAATAGACATCCTCAGTATAACTGCATTTCCACAAAGACAAACTATAGTCATTTTTGAATTTGATGTTTGAGATGCTTGAGATATTGTAGAAATTTAAATAAAAAACAAAGTTGAGGAAATAAATAGGGATGAAGGACTTTATATATAAAGTAAAAAGAAGTGTTATCATTTAAGAAGTACATAATTAACCGTTTGTTACCGTTGGAACAGTAACTATGCTTTTTGAACTATTACTGACACTTAATTGACTGTTATCGATCTTGACCTATGTCAATCATCAGCGGGATATATAAGTCTACCATGGACCCGCTGAATTGATGGACCCCTAATAATATATTTAAAAAATGGAATAATAAATTAAAAATATACTTGTACTTTGAGGGTCCATCAGTTCATGTGGTTTATCGTAGACTTATACTTTAGTCGTGTATAGATTTCTCGAGGGATCAATGGTAGATCACATAGATCTATGTACATGGTTATAGATCCTCACTAGAATGTTCCTTAAAAAGGAATAATTAAATAAAAATAAATAAATTGTGAGATTCTACAAATATGAAGGAGTTTAAACAAGTCATATGATTATGTTAGAGCACACATTGATTATGGGTGGTAATTTAAGGAGTATGTGGATGGGTAGTGGTTGTATAAACAACATACTAAGAGTAATGTTTTTTTGTCAAAGCAAAATTATGTTTTTAGGATATTGATTGCTGAACCACTACCCATCCACATACTCCTCTAATAGTTTATCGATTCATCTGGTATATGGTCGACCGTATTGTATGGTTGAGGATTGACAGAGTCCAAGATTTAGGATAGTTCCTATAAAATAATCTGGTCATGTGTAGACCAAACACTTGACTCTTCGAGTATTTTATCAAGGTAGTCCATAGTTATATTCATTGATTGAGCAACAAAATTTAAAAAGTCGGCAGTGCAATAAACAAAATTTAAAAATAGAATAATTACAGAACAACAAACATCATTACCAAGAAGATTACCATAAAACTAAAATCATAATATTCATATTATATTATTCATTGCATTACATACATTTACAAATACCAAATCTAGCAAAAAGGGCAAAAAAGAAGAAGCTTTCTTCTAACAAAAATCCTACCCAATAAAGCTTCTTCTGCAATGAACAAAAGCAAAAACTTATACTAAAACAAAAAGATAAACAAAATTAGGGGGATGGTGGTGGTGGTGGTGATTGGGGGGGGGATGTAGTCACTACCTTTCATTCCAAGCCTTTTTAGAATTTCCCTTGAGAAATGAGCAATGCGACGGAGTTCACATTTTAAGTAAATATGGTCCTGACCAAGCCTGTAGAAAAAGCGTTCAAGGTCATTTTGGAGGAGAAGAACATCATAGTGCCAGTGGGTACTTATTCTCCTATTCAAACGAAGCGGAATTATTCTCGAAGGCATGACTGTTTTTTGAAGAAGAAGAGTCTTTTGCATTTTTTAGCTTAGCTGGAAGTGACTCGTCACATAAAAATTATCACTGTATATATAGACTCTTAGAAGGTGGAGTTTTATATTCCCAACCAATGAGAAATCGACGTGTGTATGTATAGAACATGATTTGCTTGCATATACCAACTGATTTTGCTATGAATAGATGTGTTCACAGCTTTTAATTAATTGAAAGCATGAAATGATGGTTTAATGCATCAATTTTAGTAATATGGTAGTAAAAATAGCTACATAACGTGTTTGATGAGATATCATATATCCTTTAACAATTCTTTAATTGATAGAGTAAAAGATATAGCATAGATTTATGTGGTCTATCGTAGACAAATAATATAGTTGATTACAACTAAACATTAAATTCTACAAAAATTGGGCGGTCCCTCAAAACAGTAGCTTGAGTTACAGAAGAAGAAAAAAAACCTATCTAACAGTTGTTAGCCATGCTATATGTGGTTTTTTTGTGCCTGACTTTCTTGCATATTGAACATTTATTTCTTGTTTTGGACTTGAAAGTTTCACTGACGCCCTTAATGCGTTTGACACATAAGGGGTAGAAGATCTTCATGTCTTGTAATTCCTGTGGCACAATCCATTTGAACTCTATCGGGAAAATGTTAATAGATTCAGAGTATGCAAGGAGGTAAGTTTTAATTTTATAAATAGGCAAAGAGTACTCGTAGATGGAATTACCATAACCTTCACCATTTTCATACTTTGATTTCAAAGCAGCCATAGCATATTCGCACGATAGTTTCACCAAGTCATATATCCCATAGGAACAAGTTTTCTCCAAGAGATTTACCTTAGAAGTAACACCGCTGTCGAACATGGTGAATTGGTTGAGATCCTCATTTTCATTAGTTATTCATAAGGAATCGTTCATAATCTTACTATCCTTTAAGATCTTTTCTATCTATTTGGTGAAGCATCTACCAAAAGCTTGAGAAGGTATCGATTATAAATAAGGTCTATGAAATAAGACCAGTAGTAAAAAAAATGAAAATGTCAGATTTTTACAACGGTCATAAAGTATACATCAAATCAATACCCAATGGTAATATCTCACTTTTTTTTCTATAAAAATAAGGCTATTTTTGTGTTAACACTCTCATTTTTTTGGCTTTAATTTTTGTTAACAACTACAATGTTTCAAGCATCCCACAAATCAAATGTAAAAGTGTCCTACATATGTCATTGTGGCAATCCAGTTGTTTTTAGGACGTCACGCATAGATTGTAATCTAGGTCAAAAATTCTTGAACTGTGTGGTTGGAAAGGATAATGGCGGATGCTCTTTTTTTAAGTGGCTTGACGAAGACTCACCAATGAATAGCCCATCGACATCAAAGTTTTGAGGCGCTTCCAAGTTTCATATACTCCAAAGACTTCGGAAATCTGAAGAAAATATAGATCTACTCATAACATTGCTAAAATAAGCCGAAGTTCAAAGAGATTACTCGAAAGGATCGCTAAAAGAAGTTGAACTAGAGAGGGATCAAGTAAAGCAAAGGCTAATTTTGGCCGAGGAAAAAGAGAAAGGTCTAAAAAATTTATTATACGGTTTGTTATTGTTGTTGGCTTTCCGGAAAGGTGTAATAGGGATATAGGAAATTCAATAAATAGATCTAAGGTTTCTTAAATCAATCTTGGGTGTAATCTATAATTAATAGAGAATTATGTCTGTCTTTTATCATCGATCTCCATAAACCATGATAGTTACGATAAGTAAATATATGAATTACTCAATTGATAGAATGTTAAGTTTATAAATTATCGAGAAAAACTTCTATTATATTTCCAATCAACCACTATAAATTAGGAAAATAGCTGAACTTACTGGTAACGTAATGCAACAAGTTGTGTAATCTAACGAGACAATGGAATAACTGAACATTATTTCATCAGTAAATACCATCATTGACATGTCAAATATATGTAATTAAATTATTCATAAAGAATAAATCACTATAAAAACAAATCATTAAGAAAATTATTTGTTCCAAATCCACAAAACTACATATTTCTTGATTGAGTTCCGCAACAATGCCCATCACATCCACTTTTTTTCTTCATGTTTTTTCTCCTCTTCTTCAACTTTTTCATTCTCATTTTTCTTCTCTTCTTCAATGTTTTCAACCTCCTGTCCGACCACTAATTCTTCTTCAACTCCCTTCTCATTTTTGTCTTCTTCTTCTTCTGATTTCTTTTCACCATCTTCTTTTGTTTTCTCCTCATTTTCTTCTTCTGCTTTAGCTGTCATCTCCTTATGTTTTTATTTTTCTTCTTCTCCTTCTTCTTCTTCTTCTTCTTCTTCATCATCATCATCATCATCATCATCATCATCATCTTCTTCTTCTTCTTCTTCTCCTTCTTCTTATTTTGCATCTTCATTATCTGCTGCATTCTTCTCTTTTGTTTCTTCTTCTTTCTTCTCTTCTTTATTGTAATACCTCAGGAAATTTTTTATTGAAATTTTGTGCATAAACGTGTTGGGTTCTATCTTCTAGAAAGAATTATAAATTTTTCATATGTAATGTTTTAGATTATGCCCACCATTGCGTAGAGTATGGAATAAGCTTTCCAACGATATATGGATCATCCAAAACAGACAACCGAGCGACGAGTTATGAACATTCCGATTGAACCGTGAATAGTAGTGAACAGTAAAATGTGCAGGAAAAAGTACTGAGGCTTGGCGTATTTTTGCTCCAACTTTAAACGATCATAAATCCTTATACATAATTATCTTAGTGATCTACTATATATCAACGGAAAGCCCTGGGAGTCCTCTTTCCAATGAAATTAGTTTAATCCAATTTGTCTATCGGAGCAAAAAGTTATGGTCGATCCACTTCAGCCTATCAAAAGTGAATTTTTGGGTCAACTTTAAATGATCATAACTCCTTGTACACAATAATCTGGGTGGGATACTATATATCAATGGAAAGATATGAGAGTCCTCTTTCTAATGAAATTGGTTTCATCCAATTTGGATATCGGAGTAAAACGTTATGGTTGATCTACTTCAAACTATCAAAACCGTCCACCAAAGGACAAATTCGAGAATTATTTGATTTTTAGGGGCGTTTTGGTCAATCCCCCTCACCCAAAATCCATCCAAACCCTATATTAAAGCCTATTAGAATAAGGAACATTAGTTATTTGAACTACCGACAAATGCATGTTGCTCCTTGAACTTTTCATCAATTTTTGTAGCAATCAAATTGAATAAGTATGGCGTAGGGTAATCCCATTCATCCGTAAACACTGTATTGAGTGACTCAGTGATGTTTGTGGTCATCCTATCATATCTATTACTAGAAAAGTGTGCTTTAATCCACATCTCAAAGCCAAGTATATTTTCAAGTATATGTGCTGCCTCGGGGTATTTATCCTTGAATTTAATTAAATGCTCGCTAAAATCATTAAAATAATAAGCCGTTGTCGCAATGTATAATAGAAAAAGATGCTTTCCGCAGTGTTGATTTACTCAAAGATTTTCAATGAGGTGTCTTATGCAAAGTCCATGGTACCCCTGACTACAAACATGGGAGAAGGCATTGGCGATACTAATTTGCCTATTGGAGATGATGCATAAATCTAGATCATTATCTACTATAGACTTCAATTTCTTAAAGAAGAAGGTCTAAGAATGTAATACCTCGTATTATTCCTAGCTCAGTTCATCTCCTAGTTGTATGCATAAAAGGCTTAAATACTTAAAATTTAAATACTTAAAATTTCACTAACTGTTGTGGACTTAGTCATTTTTAGGCCTCTTAACTTTGATGATTTTTAAATTGGTCTTCTCGACCCTAAGATATTGATTTTAGAGTTAATTCATATTCAAGGTTTTAAGAAGCATGTATCAGGAAAGTTTTGAATTTTTTGAATGAGGATTGGGTCTTATTTGGATCACGATTCCATTAGCTTATCGCTATAGGGCTGCATCACGGTGGTAATAGCAATGGAACCCTCATCGCATTATAGTAACCCTATAAACCGCGTTCTAGTTACGAATTTAATTGCCAAAGGGGAAATTTTATCTTTTCCCCTCAACCCAATTTGTCAATTAATGAATTATAACACCAGTGAAAGCATTATTTGCCCATCTTCTACAATTTTCTCTCAAAAACAATCTCTCTCATCCCTCCTGATCATCAAATTCCATTACTTTCTCTCCAATAAAACTAAGAATTCAAGTTCCCAAATCCAAGAACCTTTAAGAAAGCATCAAGATTGGTGTTTCTTTTTCAAGCTTAAGGGTTTAAGGTATGTGTGATGTTCATCCATGGGCCCTTTTCACCCATGGAGTCCAACAATTCTTTTTTATTTTTAAATTATGAGTTTTTACATGTTCAAGTTGAATTATCTCCATGAACCTATTATTGATTTTGATTTTGAGTTATGTTTACAAGTTTTTTCGTTGGGATGAGCCATTACAAGTTTTAAATATTGAAATCCTTAATTCATGGTTTTAGTGTTATGGTCATGTTATTCTTGCATGATTTTACCCATTACCATGCTTAAATTCATGACTCTCATATGCTTATTGATATGTCTAAATCCTGGGTTTTGAGAAATGATCCCCTAATATGGTTACTAAAGCATTATATCTCACCATTGTTATTTCCATTTAGTGCTGGTGGGTTATGAACACCCGATACCTAATTGTTTACATAATTTCAGTATCTTGAGAATGATTTCAGATAAACCATGAGCATTTTCATTCAATTAGTTATTATAAATAGTCGTTTATTCAATTAAGCGTAATTAATGTCAGTTCAGTTGGGAGTAGGATTTAGCACCGAGCGAATGAAGGGATGGCATCTTTTCTTTAGTTAGGAAAATTCATTATTAGAAGTTCCTGTACTCAAGAGCTACATAGCCAGCATAAGATATGAGGAGTCACCCGTTATTTTAGGCTTGACTTCCTTCCATGAGTTACCCATAAGTTAGGGTTGAGACCCTAGTCCTTTGTGATATTGTTTTAGTAGATCCACACAACCAGTGTTAGTACCTGTGGCATGGTTCTAACACCCTTTCAGCTGGGGTCATAGGTTGGACCTCAAATAGCTCAAATTGGGGTATGTTGATTAAATAATACCTCCCACAGTCTTAGTGCAGTATTTAGTCTAAAATTCAGTTTAGGTTTGCTTGAACAAAGTATACAGATTATCAGTCATTCAGTTATCAGATTTTAGTATTTTAGTTTACAAATTATTTTACAAATATATATATAGCTTGGTCTTGCATTTTCTGATATTTTAGTTTTCATGCATTTATGTTCTTTATCTCATGCTATTTAGTTATTCCATATTTTATGTGTGCAGTAACCCATGTATATCAGCCTAACCTTATCTTATATACTAGTACATTTAGAGTACTTACTGCATACTCTTCTTTGAGCTATAATGTCTTATATCATAGGTTCAGGCGCTCAGTTTACCGACCATACTTAGACATATCAGTGCTTCAGCAACCGCAATAGTGATGGGTCCTCATACATTGAGGACCTATCATATTTATTCAGTTATTTCCATATTTATTTTTAGTTTGTCATTTAGGGCCTATCCTATTAACTCCTCAGTCAGTTTAAAGAGTTTTAGACATTTAGACAGTTAGTTGGATAGTTAGTTAGTTTATCAATATTGTCAGTTGCATTTTCAGTATTATTATCAGAAGTTTATAGACTTGTGATTGAATCACGCTTCCAGTATTTAGATATATTTTGGACTTATTAGTTTATCTTATGCATACATCTTTTATTATTAGTGTATTCAGTGCTCACAATAAGCACGAACTCATGGGTTTGTTTGTGGTCCCCTATGACTGTAAACACCGATATCGCAGCTAGGGGGTAGCCTCGGGTCATGACAAAACTTTGTTTCAAAGCCTAAGGTTTTATAGTTTCCTAGGGAGTCTAAAAGCTACGTTGAGTAGAGTCTTATGCATGGGTATGAAGCACTCCACACTTATGGACAAGTGGCTAAAAGACATTTTAGGAAAAGTTTCCCTTCTTTCAGTGTTTATGTCATGCGAAAGAGCATGAGTTCTATTTAAACTCTATTCATAACTCATCCTTTATTTCATTTGTAGACTATGCCTCCCAAAAAAAACCATGGAAGAAGGAACGGGAAGCAGCCCATACATCCACCTGTTCAGGAAGATCCCCTGAATGAGCATGTCTATCACACAAAATTTAGAGCTACTTTCACTACCTTAGCTTATTCAGTAGTTACTCAGAATGATTAATAGGTTGTTTACCTATCCAGGCTTATGTTTCATGCTCAGCAGGGTGAGGAGGAGAAGCGTAGAGAAAAAAAGAGAGAGAAAAAGAGGGCCAGAATAGGTAGTTTTAAGTCAGGCCAGAGAGTGGTAACCATTCCCAGTTCTTCCTAAAATTCTCAACCCTAGCTCCTTTTTTATCTTATGCGCCAGTGCCAAAGTTTAGTAATGATAGTCGGGATAAAGTGCTAGGCTCTAGGCTTTGAGCCCCAGAATAGTGTGAATAGTAGCTATACTGATCTGCTCAGCGGGAGGTGTGGTATGAATCATCAGGGTATGTGTAAAGGTGGTAGTGATGTGTGTCTTGGATGTTGCAAGCCAGGCCGCAAAATAAGGAAGTGCCCTATAAGTATGTGGAAGGGTAGAAATGGTCGTCAGCAGGGTCAGACTAACTCTTTAGCAGCACCAATAGGTCATCTGAATCAACAAGGTGCCACTTCCACTGCCACCAGTGGTCAATGCCTGAATAAATTGTATGCACTCCAGTCCTGACATGATCAGGAAAGTTCTCCCGATGTGGTTACGGGTGCGTTACAGGTCTTTCATTTTTATGTTTATGTTTTATTAGA
Organism: Capsicum baccatum var. pendulum; assembly: GCA_030864225.1. Lineage (NCBI taxonomy): Eukaryota > Viridiplantae > Streptophyta > Magnoliopsida > Solanales > Solanaceae > Capsicum > Capsicum baccatum. The sequence continues at coordinate 76,817,773 of CM061557.1, read as the reverse complement.
TCCCAGAGCTTCACTTTATTTTGTGACTCCTTATATAGCTACCAATTTTGGTGTCTGTCTGGAAACATTAGTAGAACCTTTCTTAGTATCTACCCTAATAGGCAAATCTATTATAGCTAGATGGATATACAAAAATTACCCAGTCACAGTATCTTAGAAAATCACTTTAGTAGATCTTATAGAGTTAGAGATGACTGATTTTGATATCATTCTCGACAAAGATTGGCTCCACTCATGTTATGCCTCAGTTGATTATAGAAATAGAGTCGTTCATTATCAATTTCATAATAACTAATTACTGAATGAAGGGGTAGTATTTTAGTGCTTAGGGGTCAGATCGTTTTATATCTTAGAGAAACAAGGATGATATCTAAGGGATATGCTTTTTGAACCCTTCTTAGAATTCTATGACAGCATATGATCTAGAGCTAGAAGTATAAATCCAGAAGTTTAGAAGTAGTAAGGTGGGGATGACATTTATCAGTAGTTAGTAGATGATGTATCTATGGGGTTAGTTGTATAAAAGGTGAATCAGTAGGACTAAAATAGTGTATGCAAGAAATTAAGTTAAGTATGATGGTGTAGGCGCACTTATATAGTACCTTTGAGTTGGTAAATTTGAATGAGGCTAGTAATTTCATAATTAATGTTTTTCCCAGCTAAGTTATGGGTTATAGGATTATTATGTTGGATGTTTAGGTCTGATGAAAATTCTTATGGTTCAGGGAAAATATTAGTTCGGAGGTGGGATATTAGTAGGCTATGGAGAAAGTTAGTATGGTTCATTAAAAGTTTGAGAAAATCAATGTTACGTGTTAGAATCTAAGTTTGAATCTTAGATGGTTGGTCTAATAGTAAGGAAAATTGAAAACCTTAGATGGAGTGAACTCATGGTATGGTGATACTCATAAAGATTCTAAGTTAGTCAGTGTTTAAGTTATATATGATGACTATTGGGCTATAGAAACTTAAGAGTTGTATCTCAGAAGGGAGTATTAGCAGCGGGTTTTACACTTTCAGGTGTAGTCCTTTAGGTTAAGTGTTGCAGTTCAGTTTTAAGTTTATTAAAGGGGTCCACAGACTTAGAATAATGGCTTAAAGCTAAGGCAGAGATGATAGAACAAGTAACCAAGTCAGGCTCTCAGATTCTAGTAGTAATGCTAGTGTGTTGTAGAACAAGAATAAGGCAGGATGATTCCCAACCCATCCTTATCTCAGTGCAAAGTTTTGTTTTTTAGACGTCATGATATCTTTTCATGCCTTACATGTCAGCTCTATGATCATAACTCATATTCATGCCCTTCCCATAGAATCGTGTACATTTCCAATTCCTAGTGTAAGGAGTTCCAGTTTGCTCAACAGTACGAATCATGTTCCATGAATTTATGAACTCCAAACTCAGATCATGCAACTCATGACTCAGGTACCCATGCTTTACAGTATGTTCAGTTCCTAGAACTCATGGTATGTTATAATAATTAGTGAAATTCAGATTATGTTATGTAAGTCCTCACTTTAGATCTCTTTTGAATAGATGCTTTTGATACTATATTCCTCAGGCCTTAGTTAAGTGTCAAAGTTATGCATACTATTCTTTCATGTTTCAGATCCTTATGTTCCAATCTTTCAGTGACCTCTCCATAATATTAAGATAATTCTAATGAAAATTGATGATTAATTGTATAATGGGAGAGAGTAAATATTTCTTGTTGGGAAAATATTATTGCATTCTTGTTTTATACATAAGGCTATAGGGGTGAAGGAAGATTGAGGTTAAACTTTTTTTTTTTGTATATGTCATGATTAGTTGAGAATTCTAGGTATGTCTTCTTAAGAATAGTTCATGGAAGTTGTTATTGATAGAAATTTAGAGAATATGAGAAAGATACTTTTATGAGTGTTTGCCTGGAAGTTTGTTTGCGATTATAATGATAGGATTGTATGTCATATTGGTATGGAAGTGGATGGGTTCATTTTGCACTAGTAAATTCCTAGTAAGAGTCTAAATTTAGTTGTTAAGGTGGTAAGAAAAATGATTCTTAAGATGAGAATTTGTGAAAATGCATGGGGCATTGAGTTCATGGTTCAGACTAGCATTATGGTGTTATGTACCTTGTAATTATGAGTTAATCTTGAACATGGTGAGAGCAGGTAGCTCAACACAGACTTTAACTAGTGTAGTTATATGTACCCATGTGAGTATTTTAGGAGCGAGGCTAAGCTTGAATTCAACAGTTGCATTGCCTAAGGCCTAGTAATTCTATCCTAGTTTATGTTTCAAAGGCCTGTGTTCCATGTTATAGAGTCATAGCCATATTAAGAGTCCTTACTCATATATTTTATTCAGATCATGCCCATGATCTTTGTTCCCTACTGTTATTAGAAGTTCTTAGAAAGAATGTTGAAGAAATGCTCTAATTGAGTATTAACTTTCAGTATAATTCTGTATGTATAGCCAACAATTTAGTTTAGCAGTCAAATTGACAAGTTCCTGTGATTTTACATCTTTCAATCTAGTCTTACTATTCGAAGTTTAATGAGTATGGAAATTCTAAGATGTAATTGTTCGCATCCATGTAAATTGTGAATTTAGTTCAGTTTATGCATCATATTCTAGATTTAGATATTCAGTCATGATTCAGTTCGTAAGTGTCTTGTGTATCATCTCAGTCTTTTCTGAATATTTCAGCCAAGTTGGTATTATTTGGGGAGGGGACGAATAATCCCAAGGGGTATATGTTGTAATACGCCAAGTTTTGACGTCTTAAACCTCTCAACTTTTCTTTATGAAACCAAATCCAGCCTAAGGTAATGGTTACTAATAAGTTGACTCTCTCGTTTCTAACTCAGCCTTATAACCATTCTCATGTCTCTCTTTTCTAACTCAGCCTTATAACTCAACCTTGTGATGCTCATGTGTTGATTAGTACTATGTGCATATACAGTTCCTTCTAAAGGGTTTGATGAGTTGTTCATGTGAATGTAATAGTGAGATTATATCATGTTAGCATGTATACTAGTTCATGCCGTTCAAGTGTTTGATAAAATGCCTTTATAGATGCATTATGAATCAAGTGTGCATATTTATGTTAAGAAAGGTCATGTGATGCTTTATTTTCATTCTATCGAGTCCTGGGGGTATTTAATACCCGATAATTTAGCTGTTTACCTAGAGCCAGAGTCAGTTACAGAATAGTCTTAGTCATGTCACAATCAATAGTACTCTCAGTTAGTTACAGGTAACTCAGTATTAGTCCAGTCTAGTTCAGTATTCAGTTTAAACCTCAGTAAACTCAGTAGTTAACAGAATTCAGTAGTATTCTGTTAGTTAACAAAAACTCAGTAAACTTAGTAATAGTTCAGTCAGGCCTAGTATGAACTTAGAAATCAGTTCAGTGTCCGTTCAGTTGGGTGTAGAATTCAGCACCGAGCGAACCCAGGGATGGGAGAATTCCTGCCAGTAGAGGGGTTGACCCTTAGTAGCAAACCCTGCATTACAGAACTATATAGCCAGCATGGGTTGAGATATCTTTCTACTAGATATTATGAGGGTTGATACATCTCATTCGAGTTTTCCTGCCAGCACGGGTTGATGAAAGAACTTCTTGTTAGAGAGGGTTAACTCATAGCTTATCCTTACTCGTGGCACGGTATTGACACCCTTCCAACTTGGGTTATAGGTTGGACCCCAATCTATTCAGAAAGGGGCATATCGGTTAGATGATTACCTCTTACAATCTCAGTTTCAAATTCAGTCTCAGTATAAAATTTAGTTCAGTTTTATAGATTCAGGACAGTCATATACAGTCACTTAGCTCAGTACGGAACTCAGTATAGTTCCACAGAATCAAGACTGTCAGATACAGTCATTCGGTTATTAGTAGTATAGTATTAATAAACTCAAATATTAGTTAATCAGTATTCAAATTCAATATCCAGTGTTGTCACAATCTTAGTTACAATATACGTATTCATGCATGTACTCTCATTCAGTTTTATTTATGTCATTCAACCAGTATTATTCATGCATATGAACCTATGCATTTCAGCCTACCTTTCTTAGCATACCAATACATTCAAAGTACTGACGTATAGTTTTATCTTGCGCTATGATGTCTTATATCATAGGTTTAGACGCATGGGCTCCCGAGCCCCCTTAGCAGTTCAGATTTTTAGAAGTCTGAGTTAATGGTGAGTCCTCATAGTTCGAGGACATGAACTTTTTCTTCAGTATTTTAGTTTAGCAGTACAGTTTCAGTAGTTGGAGTTAGTTGGGGGATTGTCCCATCTACTTTATATTTTGAACAGTTTAGAGGCTTTTTACACTAGAGTATTTTCAGACAGGTGTTTTAGTTTTGGTATTGCTATACCGTATTTAGTTTTATTTTATTATTGAACCTTATGACAAGTTTTCTTCTAATTTCTACATATTTACAGTATTATTATTCAGTTATTGTAGCATGTACCAGTCATGGGTTAGCTTGTGGTCCTTAGAGATTATGAGTACTATGTAGCATTCCGAGTAAAGACTTGGGGTGTTACAAATTTAGTATCAGAGCATAGGGTTCGATAGAGTCCTAGGAAGTTTGAAAGTCGCATTTAGTAGAGTCTTGTACATGGGTGTGTAGGGCGCCACACTTATGGACAAGAGGCTACGAGGTGGTTTAGGAAAAGTTTTGCTTCTTTCAGTATTCAAATTATGCAAATGAGCACAAGCTCAAGCTAAAATCTTAGTCTAATTTATCTATTTTTTATGCTTCCAGAACATGTCTTCTAGAGAAGATAACTAAAGAAGTAATGAACACCAGTCATCCCCTCTGCCCGTTCAGGCAGATCCCCTGAATGAGCATGTTTCTCACGCTAAATTTAGAGCTGCTTTCACCACCTTAGCTCATTCAGTAGTTGCTCAGAACAATCAGATGGCTGTTATCCTATCTAGTCTTACAACTCATACACCACAGAGTAAGAAGGAGAGGCGTAGGAAAAAGGGGAGAAAGAATAAGAGGGCCAGAATATCAAGGCCAAAGAGTTCCCGAAAAAATCCCCTTTGCTAGAAATATGGTAGAAACCACTAGGGTATCTGTAGAGATGGCAATGATGTATGTTTCGGGTGTGGAAAGCCAGGTTACAAAGTTAGAGATTGTCCCTAATCAGGTTCCCAGGGTCAGCATAACCGTCCCCTAATTCAGTTCGGTCGCCTGAATTAGCAGGATGCCGCATCCAGTGCCACCAGTGGACAACACCCAAATAGACTCTATGCTTTTCAGTCCCGACAAGATCAGGAAAGTTCTCCTGATGTGGTCACTGGTATGTTACAAGTTTATCATTTGCATATTTACGCTTTGCTAGATCTAGGAGCTTCTTTATCATTTATTACTCCATATATAATTGTTGATTTTGGAGCTAGTCCTGAAATTCTAGTAGAGCCTTTCTCAGTCTCTACTCCAGTAGGTAGATCTATCATAGCCAGGAGGGTATTCAGGAACTGCCCAGTTATGGTATCTCAGAAAGTAACTTTAACAGACTTAGTCGAATTAGAGATGACTGATTTTGATATCATTCTCGGCATGGATTGGCTTCATTCTTTCTATGCCTCAGTCGACTGCAGAATCAGAATTGTCCTATTTTAGTTTCAGAATGAACCCATCCTTGAGTGTAGGGGTAGTACTTCAGCACTTAGGGGTCAGCTTGTTTCTTACCTAAGGGCAAGAAAAAAATGATATCTAAGGGATGTGTCTACCATCTCGTTTAAGTCCAGGACTTTAGTCAGAAGCCCCTACTCTTGAATCACTGTTAGTAGCATATGAGTTCCCAAATGTTTTTCCCAAAGATCTTCCCAGAGTTCCTCTAGAAAGGGAAATCGACTTTGGAATAGACCTCCTTCCAGATACTCAGCCCATATCTATTCCACTATACAAAATGGCTCCAGTAGAACTCAGAGAATTAAAAGAACAGTTAAAACATCTCCTAAATAAGGGATTTATCAGACCCAGTGTGTCCCGGTGGGGTGCACCAGTTTTATTCATGCATAAGAAAGAAGGTTCTCTCAGAATGTGTATTAATTTTTGTCAGCTAAATAAAGTCATGGTCAAGAACAAGTATCTACTTTCCAGAATTGATGACTTATTTGACCAACTTTAGGGTGCCAGTTACTTCTCCAAGATAGACCTCAGATTAGGGTATCATTATCTCAGAGTCAGAGAATGTGACATCCCAAAAATAGCCTTTAGAACTCGGTATGGTCACTTTGAATTCTTAGTCATGTCCTTTGGTCTTACCAATTCCCCTGCAGCTTTCATGGACTTGATGAATCGTGTGGTCAAACAGTACTTGGACATATTCATCATAGTCTTCATAGATGAAATTTTTGTCTATTCCTGTAGTGAGAATGATCATGCAGATCATCTCCGAATCGTACTTCAGACTCTCGAAACCCATCAATTATCATCTATTCATGGCTTATATGTCAGATTTATAACCATGGCTCATATTCGAGCACGTTAGCAAATATCATGTACGCTTATAGTTCCTAGTATAAGGAATTTTAGTTCACTCAATGTTATAAACCATGATCCATGAATACAGAAACTCTAGACTCAGGTCATACAACTTGTGACTCAGGTACCCATGTCATAGTGTACAGTATGCTCAGTTCCCATGAACCATATTACACTCCTAGTGATCGGCTAAGTTCAGATTTCGTCATGCATATCCTCTGTTTAGATCTTTTTATTAATCTATGGTGTTGATATTCTATTTCTCAGACCTCAGTAAGTGTCGAGTTTGGTATAGTATTCATGCATATAATAGGTCCTCATGTTTTAACCCTTCAGTGGACTCTTCTTACAAAATGATGTTGTGATGAGCTGCTTAGGTGGGAGAGAGTAAAGGTTTCATTTTAAAGGAAAGATTTTTGCATGCTTGTCTTATGCGAGGCTGTATCTATGAAGATAATCTTGAATGTCAAGTTAGTATGCCAGTAAATAGCTAGCAAGAAGTTGTATGTAGTTGCTGAAGGGGGGAATCGGAATTTTTCTTGAGAAAAGAAGTTGAGAAAATACAGAGTGTGGGTGCCTATTCAGATCCTCAATTTATGTCAGTCACCCAATTATCAGTAACTCAGTTATCAGTAATCATAGCTATTAGTTACCCAGTTATCAGAACTTAGTATTTATTTCCAGTATGAGTCTCAATTAGCGTCTTTGTTACAGTCTCAGTCCAACAATAAGATCAGTAACTCAGTTCAGTTTTAGGTTTGCTTGACCATAGCATGTAGTTATCAGTTATTCAGTTATCAGTATTTTAGTACCTCAGTTTATAAGATATTTCAGAATCATGTTATACGCTTGGTCTTGCATTCTTAAATACAGTTATCTCATTCAGTTATCTCACATTACTCAATCAGTCCCTTCCTCTCATACATAATACTCTACAGTTCCAGTCCAGTTATTCAGACTAAGTACAGTTCAATATTCCATGACCAAGTATTCGGCTATCAGCCATTCAGATAATTAGATAAGTTAGTGTGTTTATGCACTCGTGCTCAACACCCATGTGAATATTTTTAGTAGTCTCAGGTGATGTGCTGTACTAAGGTAGAGAGTAGAGTTGAGAGAGTATTCGAGGAATATGTCTAAGCTTTAAAATTTATAGTTGCGGTGTAACAAGGCTTAGTCACTCTATCTTAGATGATGATTCGTAGGCCTCGCCTCATATTACAAAATTTTAGCAAGGATGTGATTTTCTTATTCAGATGTTTCATTCAGCCTATGTCAAGATTCCTTTCTCCCTAAAGTCACTAGAATTCTATAGAAAGAGTGTCAAAGATAGGATTTAGTTGAGTATAAGTTTTCAGCATAGGATAGTCCACAAAGCCTACAATTCAGTTAAGTAGTTAGGCGGACAAGTTTGTATGGTTTGGTTTACCATCTTTCCATCTAGTTGCACTATCTAAAATGTCAGAATATAACTATTCCAAGATTGAGTAACCATGTGGTTTCAATTTTAGCTCATTTCAGGTTTTATGCCTCAGTATCAGATCCCCGATATACAGTCATGATTCAGTTCATAGGTGCCCTGTGCATCATCTCAGTTTTCCTCAGTATCTCAGCCAAGTCCGCATTCTTTAGGGGACAAAATGTCCCAAGGGGGAGATGCACTATAATCCTCGAGCTTTTATGACCTAAACCTTTCATTTTCTCTTCACGTAAGGTGGACCCTCAAGTTCCAATCTCAGCTGTAATCATGTATTCAGAGGCTCAGTTTCATTCATGATATTCAGTTCCTGCATCATATTTCAAGCTCAGTTATGTTCTCATGTTTCCGTTCATGCATATTCAGTAAATGATCTCGAGTTAGAGATCGATGATTTTGTATTCTTGAAAATGTCTCCTATGAAAGGAGTGAAGTGGTTTGGCAAGAAGAGAAAGCTCAGTCCCTGATATGTCGGTCCCTACTAAATTCTCAGCCATTTTAGAAAGGTAGCTTATGAGCTAGTGTTTCAGTACATCTAGTGTTTCACGTCCCCCTGCTAAAGAAGTGCATAGGTGATCCCGTAGTTGTAGTCCCTATAGAGGGCATAGATATTTAGAACAACCTATCTTATGAAGAGATCCCAGTCAAAATCCTTATTATCAGATTCTAGACTGAGGAATAAAAAAGTTTCTCTAGTCAAAGTTCTTTGGCGGAATCAGTCCGTGAGAGAGCTACTTAGGAAGCAGAAGCAGACATGCGGACCAAGTATTCTCATCTCTTCTCTACAAACTCAGACTCAGCCCAAGGTGACAATTTTCCTTTGAATTTATTAGTATCATGTTCAGATATAGCTACCAACTTGGTATCAATTAACGTTGCATACTCATTCATGTATTCATGAATCAGTTTAGTCATGTACCTATGCATCAGATATGCATGTTCATTATATAAACTCAGATTATCAATAATCCAAGTCATGTATTCATAAATCATATTCAGCTATACATGCATGCATGAGATATACATGTTCAGTATGATAATTCAGTATATCAGTAATTTCAGTCATGAAATCATGCTTTAGTTGTACATGAATCTAATCTATCAGTATTCTCGATTTAATCAATCTCATTCAAGGATGAATATTCCCAGGGGGAAGATATTATAAAACCCCATAAAATTCTAAGCTTAACCTAGTCCCTATAAGCTTTTTAAGGGATCCCAGACTTAAAAAATTTCAGCTAAGCATTCTTACTTAGTATTATTTTAGACTTCGTACGTTAGAAACTCTATTTCATGACTCTTATGACCTTAAAGTATCAATTTTCAGGTTGATTCATGATCAGGAATGTCATTAGGTGTTTTCAAACAAGTTTTAAATTTTTTTAACCTCGTTTAGACCATGTTCGAATGACCAAAATAGTGAGTTAAGGTGATCTCGATGCGTCATGTCGTCCATCACGTCGATAGATAATTTTTTCCTCGGCTCAATGCAATTTTCAGTAAATCGATGTAGACTCGACACAGCGTTTCATCCATCACATCGATCCCATCGATGTGGCGTATCAGTCTGTGCATCAACAACTCAATTTTTAGTCATTAGATGCCGCGTCCTTAGGGGTGTTTGGGTCTTTTCCCACGTCTTTCAGCCCCCAAAAATATGAAATTTAACCCTCTATTTGCAACATACACTCATTATTTCACAAATTTCTCAAGAACAAAAACCCTAGGTAATTGAATTTCAAATTCAAGGCTCAAGATTTATACTATTTTCTTCAGGAATTTAGCAACCAAGGTATGTGAAGTGTTCATCCCACGGTTCCTTTCACCCTTGGAGTCCAAGAAACTCTTTTAAAACTTTGAGTAAAATGATTTCTTGATTTCCATGTTTGGATTCAAGTATATTCATGATTATAATATTGATTGGGTATCTAATCCATGGATAAGTGCAAGATTTATATGCAAAACAGTTATTATGTATGTAGTATCATGTGGATTCATGTTGAAGTCTTGAAATTGTCAACTTGGTGTTGAAATTGTGATGCTCATGTGTTCATTAGTACTATGTACATATACAGTGCCTTCCAAGGGGCTTGATGAGTTGTTCATGTGAATGTAATAGTGAGATTACATCATGTTAGCATGTATACTAGTTTATGCCATTCAAGTGTTTGATAAAATGTCTCTATAGATGCATTATGAATCAAGTGTGTATTTTTATGCTAAGAAAGGTCATGTGATGCTTTATTTTCATACTATCGAGTTTTGGGGGTATTTAATGCCCGACAATTTAGCTGTTTACCTAGACCTAGTGTCAGTTATAGAATAGTCTTAGTCATTTCATGATCAGTAGTACTCTTAGTCAGTTATAGGACTCAGGAAAACTCAGTATTAGTCCAGTCTAGTTCAGTAGTCAGTTCAAACCTTAGTAAACTCAGTCAACTAATAGAATTCAGTAGTATTCCATCAGTCAACGAAAACTCAGTAAACTCAGTAATAGTTCAGTCAGGCCTAGTATGAACTGGGAAATAAGTTTAGTGTCCATTCAGTTGGGAGTAGGATTCAGCACTGAGCGAACCCAGGGATGGGGGCATTCCTGCCAGCAGAGGGTTGGACCCTTAGTATCAATTTCTGCATTACAAAACTACATAGCCAGTGTGGGTTGAGATATCTTCCTGCCAGATATTATGAGGGTTGATATATCTCATTCGAGTTTTCCTGCCAGCGAGGGTTGACGAAAGAGCTTCCTGTCAGAGAGGGTTAACTAATAGCTTGTCCTTACCCGTGGCATGGTATTGACACCGTTCCAATTGAGGTTATAGGCTGGACCCCAATCTATTCAAAAAGAGGCATGTTGGTTAGGTGATTACCTCCCACAGTCTTAGTTTCAGATTCAGTCTCAGTATAGAACTCAGTTTAGTTCTACAAATTCAGGATTGTTAGACACAGTCACTCAACTCAGTACGGAACTTAGTATAGTTCCACAAAATCAGGACTGTCAGATAAATTCATTCAATTATCAGTAGTACAATATTAGTAAACTTAGATATCAGTTAATCAGTATTCAAATTCAGTATCTAGTTCTATCACGATCTCAGTTATAGTATACGTATTCATGCATATACTTTCTTTCAGTTTTATTCATGTCATTCAGCCAGTATTGTTCATGCATACGAACCCATGCATTTCAGCCTACCTCACTTAGCATACTAGTACATTCATAGTACTGAAGCATACTTTTCTCTTACGCTATGATATCTTATATCATAGGTTTAGAAGTATGGGCTCCTGACCACCCTTAGCAGTTTAGATTTTCAGCAGTCAGAGTTAGTGGTGAGTCCTCATAGTTTGAGGACATGATTGTTTTCTTCAGTATTTCAGTTTAGTAGTATAGTTTTAGTAGTTGGAGTTAGTTGGGGGCTTGTCCCATCAACTTCATATTTAGTACAGTTTAGAGGTTTTTCAGACTAGAGTATTTTCAGACATATGTTTAAGTTTTGGTATTGCTATGTCGTATTCAATTTTATTTTAGTAGTGACCCTTATGGCAAGTTTTCGTCTAATTTCTACATATTTATAGTATTATTATTTTGTTATTACAGCAGGTACCAGTCATGGGTTAACTTGTGGTCGTTCGGAATTATGAGTATCGTGTATCATTCGGGGTACAGACTCGGGGAGTTACACCATGAAATACACATTTCACCTTAAAGAATTTGCTATAACTCTTCTTTGTCATAAAATCAAAAGATTGCCTCACTGATGCTTCGTCTAGCAGCATTTTTAGCTCTTTTTATTGCTGAATGTTTGTTCAAGATTGAAATTAGTTCCATCAGAGATGGAATGACTTGGTTGTGATCCTAATCCATAATCTTCTTAAACACCTTTTGAGTCTAATGAATCATATGACATTTCCATAGAATCATCTTCCATTTTCATTGGATTATCTCCATTATTCTCATTTTCATTTAAATTATCGACCGTCGGGTGTTGAGGTGGGGGTGGTGATAAGTTCAATGGTTGTTCAAAGGTCCTCTCAACTAAATTTATTCTTAAAATAATCCTAAATCCATTAGCACTAATATCCATCATGCTTAACGACACAATTCTGCCATATTTATGATCATAGGATGCACCTTTTCCTTCGAGTTCATTAGATTACTAATCACCACATAGCTCAGCTCATAATATAAATCCCCTCTCTCCATTACACTTGTAACTAAGTCATCGTATGAACCATTGCGGCAAACTGTAATGGGCAATGTCACCTTAGTAAATGATTTTCAGTACAATATTTGGGAGTCTCCTCCTATTCTCCCATGAAATCACCAGAAACAAGAACAAACTTTGCAACAGACATCATAGAATTATACTTTAGTCAATTCTAGATTATGCTACTGGTATATGAATGGTCTATGACTGGCAAGATATTCTTACAAAATAGTAAAATTGCAAATATTACTTCTAATCAACAATCATTGGGTTTATGGAATAGAGAAATAAAGTGGAGTCACCTGAGCTACTGTAATGTACTTTCTAAAGAGGTTTTGAGTAATGTGAGTGATTTGTAAGCTTTTTAATAATGGTGAAAAGTGTGTTTGAGAAGATAACAAACAAATAGGGTAACAATGGATGCAATGGACAAGATTATAATATTTGTGGATTGATTTTGAGTTGATCGCTGAAAAAAATTACTGGAATCATGATTGAATTGGAGAATTTTTTAGGGAAATAAGAGTTTCTATTTTAAGCTTTTGGAAGTCTTTTTAATTATTTTTGAAAAGATATTTTCAATATAATTATGAATGAAGGAGGGGGCGCTAAAGAGTATTATTAGAAACTTGCATGCTAGATTTATTAACTTGAAAAGAAGAGATGATATCATTATATTTAGTGGGTATTTATCAAATTTTCCAAGAATTGTGTATGGAAAACAAACTTTTCTAAATGGCTATTTGGCAACTTAGCCCTAATTAGATAAAACTCTGAAAACTCTAAACTGAATTTGCAAGAATTGAAGTTTAATGTGAATGAAGAAAATGATCTCTTGAATTCGAAGAATCAAAACATGACATAATTACTTCTGTTGTGGGACAATGAGACAACTATTTATAGTAACTGAAAAATAGCAAATAGTATTTCTTTTTTAAAAATTGGTGTATGTTTTAAAGATTGGATTTATAGTTAGATATGAATTAACTAATATCATATGATTTAGACATATCCTGCACAACTATAGACACATTTTGAATTCTAAGATTTACTTCCTTCTATACCAATATCTTTAATATATTTTGTCCATCTAGAATTTACCTACAATATTACAAATGCAGAATTTAATGGAAAAAGACATCTCAATAAAGTTAGTGGTCTAAAGCCAAATATTAATAAGAGACCTTTGAAAATAAATATAACAAAAATCATTATTTAGAGTTCTTTTTTTAAATTCTTATATACTAGTTACTTGTTTTTACTGAAGTATTATTAAAAGACATAAATGTTTTAACTTCACATAATAATATTATTATTTATAAGAATAAAAATTAAATTATAATATTTGAATTTGTGAATTTCCATTTTATATGTTTTGATCATTCTTTCCTTCCTCGTAGTTGCTACATGTTGATTTTGGAGTTTAGGGATGGTTGACAGAACTTCCGATGTGATTGAAAATAATTACTGTGGGTTTATGGTTTTTAGAGGCGTGAGACGCCATATAGTTGAATTCAGTAAACATTTATTATTCGGATGTCAGTTGACAATTTGAATTGCGCCAGCTGATTCGGAATGCCGAGTTATTAGTTAATAGCGTAGTTGCTTTGAGTTCAAATTTGTGTGAAAAATAGTGAAAAGGGACCCCTGGGGTCAATTTAGTGAAAACAATCTTATTTTTGAAAATATGATGTTGTTGTTGAATCCGAAACATAAAAAATATCCTAGTAACATAGTTTATTTGTATTCAAGGGATTTCAATCAAATGTTAGAAGTTCCATCAGGAACTTGACATTTTTGTCAAGTTACTGATGTAACATCAACTGGTGCAGCCACGAAAGTGATCAAAGTCCACTTTAACGGAGAGAGCCTAGCGATGCAGGGCTTGCCTAAGTAAATCCTGACTATTGTGGCTTGGTCTCTTAAGAGAAAATGACCATTTGGCCTGAAACACCCTGGGTTCGAAACCTTAGAAAGTTTTCTGGATTTATGGATTCTAGACATCATACGACTTGTGGGTACCAGTCGTATGATGGGGTATATTTGGAATACTCTTGGTCGTATACTAACCAGTATTGGTTGGTAGGTTGGATTAGTTTCTGGAATGGGTACGACTTGGTGGGTCCGAGTCGTATGGTTGGGGGATGGGTCGTATGGTTTGAGTTTTTCCTTCACTTAATCTGAGATTTAGTAACTTAACTTGAATTTAAGTTCGAGTGATGCACCATGAGCCATAATTTAGGGTACGACTCCTACCATTGACTCATATGGTAGACAGTGATCAAACTTTCTTTGATTCTATTTTGCTAGGGATACAATTTAGGGGTACTAATTGTATGGTTTGGGTATGACTTGGTTTGGGTATGTTGTATGTTGGATAGTGTTGGGTCTAAAATGGAGGCTTAGGGTACGAGTGGTGGGTACCACTTGTATAGAAGGGTATGATTGGTATGGGGTGTTGTACCATTTGATAGGAATTTTAAGCAGTTTAAGTTGGGGTTAATCTAGACAATTTCACACTTAACCACTTAAGGCCGCACGACTTATATCACTATTATGACATTATTTACCCTACTATTCTAATCTTAAACACTTAGAAACACTCTCTAATTCTCTCTAAGGAACTTGGGTAAAGGAAGGCTAGGGTTTTATTTAGATGATCAATTTAGGGCTTGTATGGGTGATTTCTCTCCATCATCTTCATAGTCTAAGGCATGTACTCCTCCCTTATTGTTAGTTCCAACTAAAGGCATATTTTATACAATGTTTTCATGACATGATTATTGTATGGTTTTGGAGTTTTCAAATATATGTTGGGGTTTTGGTATTAAATGCTTGGTTATGGTTTTCCCATGTTTTAATTATGTTTTTATATCCTTTAGTGGTTGTTTGGACAATTGGTTGAATGGGAATGGTTAATTGGTAATTGTAATTGGTTTTGGAAATACTATGCCCCCAACATGTTTGATAAAATACCTGTGAGAATATTTTTACTATATTATTGGACTTTTAATGAAACTATTTCATGGTATGGTTTGGTAATGGAACCCTAAATGGTTTGGAATGGTTTAAATGGTAAGGTTTGGTGGTCATGGTTATGGTTAATTTAAATTTCCTATGGGGTGTAGGGGAATCCCTCAATTAAACATTGTAATGAGCATCTTGTGGGGTACGTGGTATTCCCCCGAGCAAACTTAATAATGGGACACTTGTGGGGTACACGGGATTCTTCTAAGTTAACTTAATAATGTAATCTATGGGTACATGGGAATCTTTTTTCGTTAAAAAGGTTGGATAAGGACATTGCATGCAAGCTATAGTCATTATGATGATACCTTTACTTATACCCTTGGTTAATAATAATGGAATAATGGTTTGGTTGGATGGTAATGGTTTTAATTGGACAATAATAGTAGGGTGTGATAGCTAATTGTGAAGGTTATGATGATACCTTTACTTATACCCTTGGTTAATAATAATGGAATAATGGTTTGGTTGGATAGTAATGGTTTTAATTGGACAATAATAGCAGGGTGTGATAGCTAATTATGAAGGTGCGAGTCCAATAGACGAACACTGGAAACTCATATTTGCTGACATGAGGGTTGGTGATAGCGACTATATGTGATACTATGAGGTACATGGGAATCCTCTAAGTATACTATACATATGTATATGGAGAGAGAGGGGTACTTGGGAATCCCCTACTCATATTGTATCTTTGGTTTGTGCAGCTACATGCATCGGGGCCCATTTAGGGGGTTACACTGGACCGATATAGCCAGTGGGTGGTTCTAGGATAGTTAAGATGCTATAATACCCCATATTTTTGTGCTAGAATTCTAACCGCCATTCCTGCGCGTCTAAGCTCCAATCCAAGTGATTCTCACGTAAATACAAGTTGCATGATCATTATCCTAGTCTATGGAGTAGTTTAGAGGTGGAAAATATTTATAGTAATGACCTAGAACAAGGTTGAGCTAAGACCAATTGATTCATCCAAAGTTCGACATTCAATTCTACAAGGGTCAACTTCAAACGTGTATATCTCTTAATATACATGAAATTTTTCATCCCAAGACCTATCGAATTGTATATAATCTAATTATCTTTCCAACGATACTAATTTCGCAAAAATCCGATACTCGAGCGAAGAGTTATGCCCATTTTTATGAGAGGCAGTAAGGGTGTGCGATGGGCAATGCGCCGCCCAATCAAATGTGTACTATTGGGAGCGCGAGGCACACTTAAATGTCTGCCATAAGGCGTGCAATGCACACCTTAAGGTCTGCCATGGGTTGTGCGCCACATACCTCACTTTCAAGTGCCAAAAATACCCCTATATATGTCTATAACACGGGATTAAACTCCCACAACATCAAAATAAGTTTACTTTCTCTCAAAATCACCAAGAACAACCTTTAGGGTTTCAACATAAAAACCCCAATATCTAGAGATTCAACCATGAGAATTTTATAATTTTTACATATTCGGAATCCCCATTACGAAGGCTACGAGTGACACCAAAAGTTCGTGAATAACATTATGTCATTCGGAAAGTCATTCAAAGCTTCAAGTTTAAGGTATGTGGGGTTTTTCAACAAGAACACTCTTTCGTTCTTGTGCTCAGAAATACTTTCTTCTACGAAGTTATGGATTTCATATGTTTTACTATGATTTTGAAGCATGAACTTATATCCTACATTAATTATCACGAGATTATGATATTTTTGATATTTTAGAAGCGGAATTATATGAGAATGATGATATTTTGTGCCTTATAGCTAAATTTCCAGATTTTGAAGGAATTTATATATGTTTATGATGTAAATCTTGAACCTTTATAAATTTTCATATGATGTTGAGACATGAGTTTTGAACTCTAATTGAGATTGTCGTTTTTTTTTTTGAGAAATCATGTGTTATAAACACTTTGTGTTTGAATGAATTGAGATGATAATGAAGCTTTGACCTTTTGGTGGTAAAAAGGGGTTGATTTGAATCTGAGATGAGGAAAGAAATCCAGTTTTATTAATTATTATAAAAAGGGTAGCATGAAGGCTCCCGTTGTGAATTGTTGAATTGTTTATTTGTGGATTTTCTTTTAAAAAAATCTGAGCTAAGTTCGGGAGTAGTCTTTAGCACCGAGCGGGAGGTATAGCAAGATTGTTACTTTCCTAGAACTACGTGCCCCCGTAGGTTGTGAGCCTAAGGCTGATTTATATAGTGATCACTAGTGTTTGGATTGATGATTTAAGGTCCTACTCCGATGGAAAGGATAGGACAGCTCTCCCAAATGTGGGTTAGACGTTGGACTCCATGTAGCTCACATGGTTTATGTCGATTGTAAGAGACTCCCAATGTGTGTGTGTGTATTCTCCTATCTAATATGAAAAGTCTTATTCTTCTATCTGAGATGAAAACATATTTGTTTGAAAGACTGAGTTTGAGAAAATCATTATTTTAAAAGATTTAATGAACATATATTCCAAAGAGAATTGTTATGAGATTTGATTGCTTTGATGATTTGGAATCGAGATGGAAGTGAATTGAGATTTATTATAATGACTCACATGTTTCACCCAATATATTTTACTCTCTTATGATTATGATGATTTTAATTCGAGCTAAGTAAGTCATTTATATCAGCATGCATAATTTTATAAATTGTGATGATATTAAGATATTATTTTATATATGTATTGCACCCCCATATGCTCGGTACGTTTCTATGGTATTGAACCACATATTCATATGTGGGCTACGATTTCTTGGAATGTAGGTACAAGGTATAGTGTACATCTTCAGATCCAGTCAGTTCGCGGCATCCAGTCAGCAGGTGATAAGTCCTTTTAATTTAAGGGCTTGAGTTAGTTATACAGTTCAAAAAGTGTTGTATTTCCTTTGTCCAGCCGTATTGAGTTGGGATAGTCGGGAGTCATGACCCAGCTTCCTATAGTCAGTACTAGTAGAGGCTTCATAGATAGTCAGTAGAAGTTGATGTATTCCATTTCAGTTTTGGTTGTTAAGGCAGAATTATAATCTTGTAAATGTAGTTTTGTATCTATTATATTCAGAAAAGAGTTATTTTTTGCAGATTTGTATAGATTTATAGTTTTTGTTCAGTTACTTATGAGTTATCTAAGTAGAAGGGTTAGCTTGAGGTCACTTGTGATCCTAAACACCGTGCGACATCTCGGGACCTAATTTTGGGGCGTTACAAATACACATACCAGGTTAATGGTTTTAAAGGCATAATAAACCCGGCTTCATTTCTTGGCATGGTTGCATATATATATATATTTATGGTTGTGTGTATTTGGTTGATTTACTTGGTTTTACTGGATGGCATTATTTTATTCTTATCCTAAGTTCATGCTAGCATTCATCTGCTAACCCATCTTTGGGTGGATGTATCCCCAGGCAATGAAGGAATCGACCATTTTTCTCGTCCTGCTTAGTGATCGGATTCGGGATCAGCTATTGGATTGAAGTGTTGAGATTCCACATTCCAGAATGCTCTGTTTTATATAATGGATGTCTTTACATACTTTGGTTATTTTATGGATATTGTTTTTGGCTATGGATGGGGGTATGTCCCAACTAGATATTATTTTTCTTTTGGTTAGAGGCTTTGTGTAACTACTATGAGTTAGAATGGATAGGTTTGGTATTGGTGTCAGCCTTAGTATTAGCATTGATATTGGGGATGATACTAGTAGACAGTATTTGATTTATGATTGTTCCATTTTGTTTTGGATATATATAGTTATATTTGGAACTCATTTGGTTATTGGTTCGGTTGTGGTTATGGCATGGTAAAACGGTTGGGTTTGGACCGTTGGACTCGTTTGGGTCATTCACAGTTATAGACCTATCCTAGAGTCTAGATTTGCACATAAGCGCTATCTTGATATATGTGCAGAATTTATTTGACTCAGGATTTGCATATTTAGAGGTATGGTTGGGTAACAGGATTGGTCCTCGGTCCTGGATGGACTTGGGATGCCTATTATGACAAGACCCTGGTTCAGTTCATGTCATGGCCGCTTAATTCTTGAGAATTTCATCTCCATTTGACCTTGTGTAAGCTCCAAAACCCTATTACCATTTGACCTTATGTTTTCAAAGTGGAATTTTGGTATTTTTATCGATAAAGTTTAAAAGAATTTTTCTTAGATTTAAACCTATTTTCATGTGGTTTTTGTCCTGTAGACTCCTATAACCTTGGGGAATGTGTTTTAAAAATAAAATTATGGGTTTACCCTTTTTGTTTTTCATCTCCTATGTTTGAATGCTGTAGTTGATTTTGAGGTCGTTCTTAAGGGGAAGGCTCTAGGTTGAAGCACTTTAAATTGGGATTTTTGTCATTTTAAAGTAGGTTATGGCTTAACGTCTTTTAGATTGAGCTAGGTAGTTAAGAAATAAGTAAAGCATCTATAGATTGGGAAAATAACTATGAGGTTAATATTTTGAGATTATTTTTACTATTATTTTCCTGTATGGGGGCTTATACTTTGTTGTTGTTGACTTGTGATATCTGATAGTGTGAGTTGACCGTGTGGGGGCTTTATTTTACATCATTGGTCTTATATGTGTATTTATAAGCCTATATTCTTGATATAATTCCCATCTAGGGGCTTGTTTTACTAATATATGTCTTATTTGACCATTGGTTGCCTTCATCATGGTAGAAATTCCCGAGTTAGGGGTTGATATGATATAAATGATGTCTTACATGCATATTTATTTTGATGATACCTAATTAGAGTTGACAATCATGAATTGTGGGTATACTGAGTTAATTTTAAGGCTCACTTATACATACATACATATATATATCTACACATACATATATACTTACATGTTGGATGGATTAGGTATCATCATATTGAGTTGATTGTGAGCATTACCGCCTCATTCATACACACTTATATTCATGAGATACTGTTACCATTGAGAAATGTTGTTTTTAAAAAAATGATATAATTTTATAAAAACTCTCTCCATAAACAAGAGCTGAAGAGGTGAGTTGAAGTTTAGATATGAGATATAGTATATGGGATGCGAACCCCCCGAATCCTACTTAGGAGCTGTGAGCTTGGTAGGTGTATATAGAAAGTCATGCAATGGCTTTCAATATTCATCTCATCCACATTGCATTGCATTGCGATTGCACTCACATTCTTATGGCTTCTTTAGTTTTCTTAACTTGTGCTTAGTTTCAGTCTATTTTTCTATATATTTTTGTTGTTTTCGTATATATATATATATATATATATTAGAACTATTAGTGGAGTCAGTATGAGCTACTATTTGGAAAATTTTTCCTTGCAAGTGACGTGCTCATAATTTTATTTACTTATATTATTTTCTCCTTTGCTCAATCAGTCTATGGTACCTACTGAGTACAAGTGGATCATACTCACCTTTACTGTGCCCTTTTATTGAAGATCTGAGTATGAGTATAGGATGCGATAGCTGATTGCGTGTGTATTGGAGGGGTGTTTGAGGTATTGGGTGCTCTAAGGGTTTTTAGAGTTGACTACGGACTTCCTTTTATCTTACTTTATGTATTTATTTATTTTTCAGAGACAAATTATATTTTCAAATTCAGTAATGTACTAAATGCTCGTACACTATGACACCAAATTTCGAAAACTTGTAAGATTCTTAAGACTTCTATTTTAGTTATGTATTGTATCAACTTTAATTTATTCTAGAAGTCTCCACTTGATTTATGTTATTATCAATCTTGTTTTCCTTTTATCAGTTTGGGTTATTGGCTTACTTATTACGGATGAGTCATAATAAGTGCCATCGTGACTTATTTTTGGATCGTGACAATTGGTATTAGAGTATCGCGGATTAGTATGTAGATATTTGTATATATCTTTAAGATGCTATAAGATATTTTTCTGAAAAACTTCTCTATTTTGATTCCTTGTCGTGCAAGTTATTCTTTTCCAATCGTCTAAGTTATGTCTTTTATGTAATAATGGTGAGGTCTAAATATCAAGAAGCTAGGGATGCTGATCTAGCACCTGAGGATGGAACCTAGATCAGAGGCCCAGGTAGAGGTAATGGACGGCTCAGAGGTAGAGGACGGACATGAGAAGCTGCCCCAGCTAGAAAATATGATATAAAGGCCTCTCTCTCTCCCTAGGTTATGTAGTCCAAGGATGATTATTAGACAAGATATGTGGGGTTAGCTCAGGTCCCACAGGGTTTAGTTGATACCCTTGTACTTCAGAATCTCTTGGTTCATCTTTTAAGTTGTTTGGAGAATGTCTCCTTGAGTGTACTTGGCATTCCTCAAACTTTGAGTGATGTTCCACCACCAATGTTGACATCTGCTTATGGTATTCCTGCTTCCAGGGTACAACCATAATTTATGGTTCCCTCATATGTAGATTCATTTCCTGCCAGACTTACTATTTCTCTAGTTGCTTCGAGTATAGTTATGTCTTCTGATGATTAGAAAAGATTTTAGAGTTTTTTTCATTTGGGTTCGGCCAAGTTTAGTGGAGCTATTGGTAAGAATTCCAATGAATTTTTGATTGATTTCAAGAAGAATTTACATAATCTTGTATCCGTTAAGTCTCATAGATTTTCTTATACTACCTATTAGTTGACGGATGTGGCCAGGGATTGGTGGAGGTTGTATACTGGTTGTAGACCTTTGGGCTTGCCTGCTATGACTTGAACCTAGTTTTTTGAGGCCTTTATGGAGAGATTTGTATCGTATAACTTGAGAGACCAAATACGTGATAAGTTTGATCACTTGGAGTAGGGCTCCATGACTATTACTGAGTATGAAGTTTATTTTCATACTTTATTTTGATATTTATCTATTAGCATCTCCATCGAGTATGAGAAGACTCAAAAGTTTGGGAAGGGGTTAGATGGTACTTGTCAGTTGGCTGCAAACCAGATGGTAGTTTCAGGGGTTTCTTTCTAGAGTATTATTGAGCATACCAAGATAATTGAGTTTATAATCCAAGCTACTCAAGATGGAACCAAGAAGATGCATCATTTTGATGAGTTTAGTGAAGATACCTCTAGAGGTAGAGATTTATCTAGTAGAGGTTCCTATAGTTATTATGGACGGGCATTTTAGACTGTGTGGTAGGGAACAGGTGGTAGACCTTCAGGTTCTTCAACTTTTGGTAACTAGTTAGCAGGTCATGCATGTGGTGGTTCCAGGGTTGGTTCTTCAGGCTAGGGTGGCTGTTTTAGTTCATTCATACCTTCTCAGGTTGATTCAGGTCATAGAGGATATTTGTATATAATGACTTTTTCCATATGGTCAAAGATTACCCTCGACGCATGTATGGCTCCACTCAACAGGGTTCTCACATTTAGCTTTGCCCTATTCCTATATCTGGAGTTAGAGGTGGTTCATAGAGTTATAAAAACAATATTAAAAGTGATAGAGGTAGATATAGGGGTGCTTTTGGAGGTGGCAACAAAGTTACTCATTCTGAAAGCAGATGTCATCAGCATTGTGCTATTCTTAGGATACCCGAGGTAGGGGATTTTGATGCAGTTATTTTAGGTATCGTTCTAGTTTTCTATAGATCTGCTTTTGTTTTATTTGACCTTAGGTCGACATTCTCCTATGTGTATACATATTTTATATCTAGTTTTGATGTTGTATATGAGCCTTTCGCTATGCCTCTTCATATTTTCTTTTATGGTGAATCCGATGTATCGATCTTGTGTGGTTTCCTTTATAGGCAATGAAACTTGAATAAATTTAATTGTTCTAGATATGATTAATTTGGATATTATCTTGGGTATGGGTTAGTTATCTCCTTATCATTCTATTTTGGACTATTATGCTAAGACCGTGAACTTAGATACACCAGGTGTGCTAAGGTTAGCTTTGAAAGGTATACTTAATTTGGATCCAAAGGGTTATATCTTTTCAGCATGCTCATCGCATGAGAGAGAGGGGGTGTTTGTCTTATTTAGCTTATATCCATGATACTAATGTTGCCTCACTGCCTCCTATGGATTCTATTTGGGTCGTTCATGGATGTGTTTCCTACTAATTTAATTGGTATGACTCTAAATTATTTCAATATTTATTCAGTAAGGGATTTGTTAGACATAATGTATCTCCTTGGGTGACTTGTTCATGAAGAAAAAATATGGTTTTATACGTATGTGTACTGATTATAAATATTAAACAAATTGATGGTTAAGAACAAGTATTCTATTTATTGCATTGATCATCTGTTTGACCAGCTTTAGGTAGCTTCAATGTTTTCCAACATAGATTTGAGATTAGGGTATCACTAGTTGAAGATTAGAGCTTTGGATGTTCTGAAGATGATTTTTTAACCTCGATACAATCATTTTGAGTTCTTGGATATGTATTTTGGGTTGAACAATGCCCCATCAGTGTTTATGGAGTTGATGAACTGGGTATTTCAATCGTATCTCGACTCCTTTATGATTGTATTTATGTATGCCATCTTGGTTTATTCCAAGAGTGAGGCCGACCATATGAATAATTAAGAAATTCTACTTTAGAGGCTGTGTGATGAGAATCTGTATGCCAAGTTTTTTTAGTGTGAGTTTTGGTTAAATTCTATCTCTTTCTTGGGTCATGTGGTGAACAAGGATGGCATTATGATTGACTCGGCCAAGATAATGATGCTTTGTGATTAGAATAAACCTACTTCTCTTACTAAATTCATATTTTTATTGGTTTGGAGGGGTATAATTTTTTATCGAAGATTTCTCATCTATTATGGCTTTTTTGACCAAGTTGACTCAGAAAAAGGTGATTTTTATGTGGTCAGATTCATGTGAGAAGAGCTTCCAAAATCTTAAAGAGTTATTGACTCTGGCTTCGATCTTGACTTTGCCAAGGAAAGTGTGGATTTTACTATGTTTTGTGATGATTCTAGTGGTGGTTTGGGTACAGCGTTAATGTAGGAGGGTAATGTGATTTCTTATACCTCTCATTAGTTGAATACTTATTAGAGAAATTACCCTACCCATAATATGGAGTCAGTAGCCGTAGTGTTTGTGTTGAAGTTGTGGCATTATTAATTGAATGGATTTCCTTGCAAGATATTTTCGGACCATCATAGCCTTTAGTATTTCTTCAAACAGAAAAATCTTAATATAAGGTTGTATCATTGGCTTTAGTTGCTTAAGGATTATGACCTTACTATTTTGTATTATCCAGGCAAGGCTAATATGGTAGCGGATGCCTTAAGCCGGTGGTCGACTAGAATGGGGAGTTTAACTCATCTTTTGACCAAGGAGTGACCTTTAGCCTTGGAGGTTCATTCCTTATCTAAGCAAATGGTTAGACTTGATATTTCAACACCCTAACATATTTTAGCCTTTATTGATGTTATATCTTCTTTGGTGAAGCATATCCAAGCTCACTAGTTTGATGATGAGAGTTTTTAGAGATAAAGTATTGAGTGAAGAGTCAAGTCTATTAATTTTGATAGAGGTTTAAGGATTGGTGGCTGAGTTTTTGTGTCGAGAGTTGGAGGATAGGTGAGATTGATTTTGGAAAAAAACACATTATTCTAGATATTTTATCCATCCAAGTGTAACCAAGAATTATTTTTATTTAAAATAGCTTTACTGGTGGGGTGGTAGGAAGAAGGATATGGCAGATTTTGTATTTTATTCCTTGTGTTGTCAGCAGGTGAACGTTAAGCATTTGAGATCGGGTGGTTTGCTTCAGAGATTACCCATTTTTGAGTGGAGGTGGGAGCAGATCACTATGGACTTCATGAGTTGGTTGGCTCAAAATTCTTATGGTTGTGATGATGTTTGGGTTATCGTGGATCGGTTGACCAAATCAAACCCTTTTGTACATATTTATATTTCCTTCAGTGTCGAGACATTATCCTGTATTTATTTTTGTGAAATAGTTTGTCTTGATGGGGTACACATGTTTATTATTCATACAGAGGCTCAGCGTTCATTCCTACCTTCTGACAGACTTTTTAGGAGGATTTGGGTACTCAAATTGACCTTAGCATGACTTTCTACCCCAAGACTGATGGTCACTAGGAGAAAAATATTTAGGTTTTAGAGGATATGCTTCGTGCATGTGTTATGGAATTTGAAGGTTAGTGGGAGAAGCATTCGGCTTTAGTAGAGTTCTCTTTTAATAATAACCATCATTTATGTATTAAGATGTCCCTTTTTTAGGCATTGTATGATAGGCATTGTCAATCTCCTATTAGTTAGTTTAAAACCTCAGAAATTAGACCCCACAGTATTGACTTGTTATGTGTGTCTTTGTACAAGGTTCGGGTGATTCAGGATAGGATTCGATAACCCAGAGTCGGTAAAAATGTTATATGAATTGAAGGCTTCGTGCTTTGATGTTCAGAATTAATGATAGAGTCTTGCTTCGTATGGTGCCCATGAAGGTCATAATGAGGTTTGGTAAGAGGGGAAAGCTCAACCTAACGTAAATTAGACCATTTGAGATTTTTGGAACTTTTGGGGAGGTTGCTTATGAGTTAGCCTAACCTTCAGACTTTTCAGTCGTTCATCTAGTTTTTCATGTATTTACACTTTAGTGTCATATTTCGAATGAGTCTCACACTTTTCATTGAGACTCGATTTAGTTTGATGAGAGGTTGACCTTTTTTGAGGAACCAGTCTCCATTTTAGCCAGAGATGTCAGACGGTTGTATTCTAGAAATATTCCTATGGTTAAGTGATGATAGGCGTATTTACACGCCAAAAGCACCTTAATGTACCTATATTTTAGCTATGTTTTGAGGACAAAATATATAATTTATGCACTTTTAGTCCTTTTTCCTGTAAGTAAGCTAACAAACGTGATTAGCAAGTTTTCAGGTATAAATGATGAAGATTTCAGCATTTTATGGATAACTTGACGCCAAAGGAAGCTTCACGAAAGAAGGAGAGCAGAGCTTGGACGCCTAGGACTAAAAGTGACGCATGGAAGATCTGTCCCGGGCAAAAACAACATTTTTTAAGACTTTGGGGATCAGCACTAACTTATTAGGATTAGGATAATGATGCAGTAATTTATTAGGATTAGGATAAGTACGCAGTAGCCTAGTAGGAATACGATATGGGTATTATAAATACCCTATTTTGCTGAAGCTTTTATTCATTCTGATAATGCTCATTATTCTCATCATTCACATTCTAATTCATTCATCTACAACTCTAAACAATTTGCTTTCAATTAATTCTTATTTACGTTCTCTTCATCTATTCGACTTAAAATTTCCACAACAAGAGAACCGCTACTTGCAAGGTCTTCACGCCATAAAGACCTACCAACATATACTACACGTGAGATCCTTATATTGGTATGATGATAATGACTATTGTGATTTCCATTGCACCCTTGAGTAGCTAAACTTCTCGGTTGGGGTTATGGAAGCCTTATGAGCTACTATCTATTGCTATGAGTTTGTGAATTCGTGACACGTATGCTGCTTATATCATTATTCTCTTCATCTTAATTTAAATCCTTGTGGTTGCAAACATATAGAATACGCCAGTATAGCATTAACTTGTTCGAAAGAAAGGTTACATGTCTAGAAAAGAGATAATGTCAAGGTAATAGGGCACCAAACCCTGTTAAAAAGTTAGTGCCGTAACTGGATTAACCTCTTGGAGAATTTGTACCATTAGATACGCTTTAAGCTCGAAAGAGTTAAAGTGAAATAGTCCTTGATGGTCGAAAGACGCCTGGATTTACCATAGAATACGATTCTCTATAAGCGCATGCATGTCTGAATTCCGCATAACTCATAGTCAATAGATACGTATAACTCATAAGGTGGACATAACCCTAACTCTCAATTCTCATTTATCAAAACCAACCAAGCAATCTATTTTACTCTTCTATTTTCCGTCCTTACATTACTATTTTTGATACTCTTAAATTCACACTACAATCCCCCCTTTTTTACGAAACTTTCACCAAAAGTCTAATAATCTTTTCTTACTTAGTGACCAAGTATTCCCTGTGGGATTCGACACCCAACCCAGTTGGGTTCTATATTTGACAATGACCGCTTACACTCTTACGAGAGCTGTAGTTTGAGCGTTATCAAATTTTGGCGCCGTTGCCGGGGAATACGGTTGTCAACTAAGTTTGTGATAATTACTAAACCCTTTGGTCAAAGATTCTCGTACTTTACTTTTAGTTGTTGTTTTTGTTTTCTGCAGGTTTTGTTTAGTGCATGCCCAATACTCGAAGTTCTGGTCAACCATTATTACCCATAAACCTTTAACCACAACGTATTGGCAGGATGGAGGCGCAACGTGACATTGAGAGAAGGGCTGCTCAACAGGAGCAGGCTTGATTAGCTGCGTTGGCCGCTGCTCAAGTGCATCAACAAAATATCGATAACCCTGGGCGAGCAGCAGATCCTAATGAGGACTTGGGTGATGATGAGTTACTAAACCCGAGGCGTGATGCTGAAGAGATCGTCAAGCAAGATTTTGGCCTGAACACAGAGCCATGCAAATACCGTTTGATGATGATGATCTTGATGGAGCTGGTGCCACAGGAGCTATTATTCCTCCGCCATTGGCACCCGGAGCCAAGTTCAATATCACTAGCACCATGATTCAGCTTTTGCAACTCAAGGGATTATTTGGTGGACTAGCAGGCGATGATCCGAATATGCATCTGATCAACTTTATCTCTACATGCAAGTCTTTCGACAATCCAGGCGTTGGACAAAATGCTATTCGGCTGCGTTTATTTCCATTGTCTCTATATGGGGAGGCAACTCTGTGGTTGAACGGGCTGACTCCTGATTCTATTACAAATTGGAGGCAATTGAAAGACGCTTTCCTAGAAAGATTCTTTCTGCCATCCAAGAAAGCACAGTTGAGAGATGAGATCAGCAATTTTAGACAGCTTCCAACTGAAGCTCTCCACGAAACTGGGAGAGGTTCAAGAAGAAGCTTATGCGGTGCCCAAATCATCATATGACCAATGTCCACTTGATGGAGATATTATACAGAGCTTTGAATTCGGTAACTAAGCCAGTGGTTGATAATGCTGCAGGTGGGTCATTCATGGACCTTACTTTTAATGAAGCAAGTGGTATGCTAGATCGTTTGACAAAGCAGAGTAGATCTTGGCATACCAGGGATTCGGAGGTAGCAAGCTCTACTATATCTATTGGCATGACCGCAGAATAGAGGCGAAGAGAAGAGGAGCGTGACCAGGATATGGCTCACATAAAAACATAGATGGATCTTCTTACAAAGCATTTATTATCAGGGAAGACCAAAAAAGTCAAAACGGTTGCGTCAAAAGGAAGAGACGAATCCGATTCTGAGGAAGAAGCCAACTACTTGAACAATCAGGGAGGTTTCCGAGGCAATGCCCAAGGAAACCAAGGTCGTAACTATTATGATAATTCTGGAAACAAGGACCGTGATCAAGGTAGTTGGAAGAACAAGACTGACAGGAGTGGCGTGTATATTCCTCCTGGAAGACGTGACGCCACTGCATCTGGCTCTGAAAAAATGTCCATGGAAGATATGATGGCTAAGCTGTTGAAAGGAGTAGAGGCAACCAGCACGGGAGTAACAGAGGTAATCAATGATTTGTCCTCAATGAAGCAATTAGTTGACTCGCATTCCACTTTAATAAAACAGCTAGAGCAACGATTGAGTCAATTATCTGTGGCATTCAACCGCAGAAAGGCTGGAACGCTACCCAGCAACACAGTGCAAAACCCAAGGAACGATGGAACATGCATGGCCATTACTACCAGGAGTGGTAAGGTGCTGGAAACTTCATCCAAAGGCACGCAAGTGATCAATGCAAAACCTTAAGGCGCCGATGAAGCTACAGAGGATGTTAGTGACGTCACCCCGCCACGTCCACAGCCCGAAAAGATCGCCAATCCAAAGCAAGAGGAAAAGAAAGTCGTGGAGAAAACTATTCCCCTTCCACCACCACCTTTTCCTCAAAGACTAAAGAAGAGAGCTGATGATACCAAGTTCAATAAATTCATGTCAATGTTAAAACAGCTGACCATTAATGTTTCGTTGGTAGAGGCACTAGAACAGATGCCTGGCTACGCAAAATTTATGAAGGATCTTCTGACAAAGAAGCGGGCAGCAAGCTATGAGCCGGCAAATGATATTCATCATTGCAGTGCAATTGCCACAAGGTCCTTAGTACAGAAGAAGGCAGACCCTAGTGCTTTCACTATTCCTTGCACGGTTGGATCTATGAATTTTTCTAAGGCATTGTGCGATTTGGGAGCTAGCATCAATTTGATGCCACTATCCGTCTACAGAAAATTGGGGTTGGGCGACCCTACACCAACCAATATGTGGCTCATGATGGCAGATTGGTCGGTAAAATAACCTGTGGGTATCTTGAATGATGTGTTGGTGAAGGTGTCTACCTTCATTTTTCCTGCAGACTTTGTGATTTTGGATTGCGACGTGGATTCTGAATTTCCCATAATCTTGGGACGTCCTTTCCTTGCAACCAGAAGTGTGCTTATTGACATGAGAGCTAATGAGTTGTTATTTCGGTTGAATGATGAAGTGGTCCGTTTTGATGTATGCAAAGCAATGAAGCAGCCCAGCAATATAAATGTGCTCTCTGTAGATGATGTTTGTTATGAGGATGAGAAAAACTTATTTGTAGAGAAGCAGCCTATTGATGAGCCATTGTCTGCTGCGCTGCTGAATGTTGAGCATGAGGACGATGAAGATTATAAAGAAACTATGTGTGCTCTAACAGAAATAGGGTCCTATTCTCATACTCCTAAACAGCCGAACCTTGATCTTAAGAATCAACCGTCACCAACAGCGAAGACTTCCATTGAAGGGCCACCAGTGTTAGAATCGAAAGAGCTCCCCAATTATCTAAGCTATGCATTCTTGGGAAGTGGAAATACACTTCTTGTGAGTGTGGTGGAAGATTTAAGTGAACAGCACGTAGAGGCTCTCATCTCTGCTCTGAAGAGATACAAGAGAGCTATGGGTTGGACTATTGATGATATAATTGGTATCCCTCCTGGGATATGTATGCACAAGAGTCATATCAACGAAGATTGCATGCCTACAAGTAAGCATCAAAGTTGTCTGAATCCATTCAGAAAATGATGCACCATCTATATCGATGAAGTCTAAGTAATCGAGATAGTTATGTCGTGCCGCGATAATAAATCAAGCGCTTGATGGGAGGCAACCCATCGTTTTTAATTGTTTTTGTTGTTTTTGTTTTCCTAGGATTTTGTCGAGCCACGACCAAAACTAAGGCGCTTGATGGGAGGCAACCCATCGTTCTAATCGGTTTTGTTGTTTTTGAGTAAATGTAGGTGCAAGAGGTGTAAATGAGGAGATTGGTTTCAAATTTTGATTTGGAAGTATTGCATGTTGAAGGTGGTAAGTTAGGAATGAAGAAGCAAAAGGCTATGGGTTAGGCATTGCCTATGAAAATATAGGCAAAGAACAAGGCAAGGCCTATGTAAATCTAGGCCACGAACAAGGCAAGGCCTATGCTATGGCATAAGCTCTCGGATTCTAGAGTGCCATAGCATAGGCGCCGCCTACGCTCAACAATGCCATAGCATAGACGCCGCCTATGCAAAAGCCTTCTGCTCAACTAGGCAAAGCATTAGGCATGGCCTATGCTATGGCCTTCTTCTCAACTAGGAAAAGCTAAAGGCGCCGCCTATGACATTGCCTTTGCTCTCTGAATCTACAATGTCATAGCATAGGCGCTGCCTTTGCCTCCCAAAACTCTCAAAACTTTTATTTTTGCTCTTTTAACTTTGCAAGAACATCTTCCGAGGCCATCAACCAAGTAAGTACTTCTTTGCTCTTCTTTTATATTACATAAGTATTACAATACTACGCCTATAATAAGTTGTTAAATCGTGAAGTAGTGTTGGTGATTTGAATATGGTTGATACAACTAAGTGAGTGAAAGAATATGTATGGATGCTCTTGACTTGTTTCCAACTTGTATTTGATTTTGATACACTGTCATACTTTTGCGAAATCGACATGGTCAAGATAATTGCATAATCTTGTAACTTGAAAGCTTACATATTGAAATGACTTGTTCATTGAGATGAAAATCATGGGTGACTACAAACATGCGATGTTGTGATTATTTCTATACCATAAATTGATACGATATCTATGTAGTAGTTTTGTTCAAAAGATGCATTAGTCCAAACATGAAAGCATTGTCAAGATTGCATAACGTTAAGAGGACATAAAAGAATGACCGTGCTAAACATATTGTTGGAACATATCACCTAAATGTATGTAGATGAAGTCCGAGTAATCGACATCATTCACTTAATTAGTTTGTGTCAACAAATTAAGTGTGGGGTGGTTCCACTATTGTCTGTTTGTCGATTGAATCTTCCAAGATGAAGCTAACATGAATTTATTGAGATCTCAGGTAGAATGGCACAAAAAGGACGACAAGGAAAAGAATAAGCGCCCACCACACAGAAAGGTAAGAAAAGAGGAAGAAAAGAGCAAGCGGAATCCTCCGTACTGCAAATACCTCGACGCACTCTTGGAATCAAGTGGGGTACTTATGAGGAACTTCTGAGGATGACGACTCTGATGATGATTCCGACGCAAGGGGTATGACCCCAGACATAGAGGAGGATTCCGACTAACCAGGTTCTTCTTATTTATTTTCCACTGAGGGCAGTGTGTCCCGTCTAAGTATGGGGTGATGGTATTTGTATGCTCTACTTCTTTATCTGAATTTGCTTATTTATATGTGTTTTGATTATTTATGTTTGCTTGTTTTAATTTTTTTTTTTAGGAATTTTTTTTTTGTTACAAACTTTGCATAAAATTGTTCTGATAGGCAGGATGGTATTATGACAAGAGTCTGTGATAAAATCATTACTATTGAGACATTTAGGCTCTAAGTGTAACTCACTGTGTGATAATTGTGTGGTTTAATTCCTTCATACATTGAGTCAAGAGTCTATACTGCTGCCAATAAAGTCAACCATGTGCCTTGTGTGTGTGAGATGATAGTATATTCTATGTTTGTGGCGGATGCTAGAACTTGCCTGGTATGTATGTAAAGCGAAATAAAGAGTGTGAGTTTAGGAGATGATTTAGGCATTTCTTTGGCAACCTGTGATTGTTTACCTTCATTTTATCTACCCATGGACATCATCCTAGATAACCCCGTTGAGCTGTTAGCCTATTTTTCTTTGACAACCTCATATGTAAGCCTAATCCATTTTTTTAAGACCATAATTTGATCCAAATTCCTAAGTGCTTTAAATTGTAAAGTAATGTGACAAAATAAGAGGAAATTGGGTGAGAATAGTGCCTTAGAATGTATTGGTGCTTGAATTTGTTATGAAAAATAATTGCTATCATAAGAGGTGTGTTATGAAAAGAAAAAGAAAAAGAAATTGAAAAACAAAAGAGGTGAAAAAGGGTGGTAGATTAAAAGAAAGTAGAAAGGTTGTTTGAAAGAAAGCATAAATGGCATACTGTGATGTATTAAAGCGCTTAGGAATATAGTCACTATTTCTGGCCAAAATAGTCCTACCCATCCCTTAGCCTACATTACAACCTGTAAAAGACCAAGTTGATCCTGAGCTTAGCATTCTGATATTTAGTGGAGCATACACTAAGGGCAAGCCTATGGTCATCAGTTGCAACATATGAATTCTTTGTGAGAGTGAGAGCAAGGATAATCTTATACCCATGTTCAAAATATATACAATACTTGTGAGTGATTATGGGTGATATATTGTGAGACACACATGGTTGATGAGTTTTGGGTGGTTGTGTATGATTCTCTGTGCCTTAACTTTTGAATACGAGTTAACCATCATCACAAGTCTATGTTAGAGGTTAAATTGTTTCTAGTAAGTGATCAGAAAACTACTCTTTGTTGATAACTGTTGTGCCTGTCTTGATGAATATTTTGTGTTGTTACTGTGAAACCCTAAGTGGATGTTTAGAAGGACATGATATTTTGTTCGAGGACGAACAAAGCTTTAAGTGTGGGGTGTTGATGATAGACGTATTTACACGCCTAAAGCACCTTAATGTACCCATATTTTAGCTATGTTTTGAGGACAAAATATATATTTCATGCACTTTTAGTCCTTTTTCCTGTAAGTAAGCTAACAAACGTGATTAGCAAGTTTTCAGGTATAAATGATGAAGATGTCAGCATTTTATGGATAACTTGATGCCAAAGGAAGCTTCACGAAAGAAGGAGAGCAGAGCTTGGATGCCTAGGACTAAAAATGATGCATGGAAGACCTGTCCCGGGCAAAAACAGCATTTCTCAAGACTTTGGGGATCAGCACTAACTTACTAGGATTAGGATAATGATGCAGTAATTTATTTAGATTAGGATAAGTACGCACTAGCCTAGTAGGAATAGGATATGGGTATTATAAATACCCTATTTTGCTGAAGCTTTTATTCATTCTGATAATTCTCATTATTCTCATCATTCACATTCTAATTCATTCATCTACAACTCTAAACAATTTGCTTTCAATTAATTCTTATTTACGTTCTCTTCATCTATTCGACTTAAAATTTCCACAATAAGAGAACCGCTACTTGCAAGGTCTTCACGCCACAAAGCCCTACCAACATATACTACACGTGAGATCCTTATATTGGTATGATGATAATGACTATTGTGATTTCCATTGCACCCATGAGTAGCTAAACTTCTCGGTTGGGGTTATGGAAGCCTTATGAGCTACTATCTATTGCTATGAGTTTGTGAATTCGTGACACGTATGCTGCTTATATCATTATTCTCTTCATCTTAATTTAAATTATTGTGGTTGCAAACATATAGAATACGCCAGTATAGCATTAACTTGTTTGAAAGAAAGGTTACATGTCTGGAAAAGAGATAATGTCAAGGTAATAGGGAACCAACCCCTGTTAAAAAGTTAGTGCCGTAACTGGATTAACATCTTGGAGAATTTGTACCATTAGATACGCTTTAAGCTCGAAAGAGTTAAAGTGAAATAGTCCTTGATGGTCGAAAGACGCCTGGATTTACCATAGAATACGATTCTCTATAAGCGCATGCATGTCTGAATTCCGCATAACTCATAGTCAATAGAAACGTATAACTCATAAATAACTCATAGTCAATAGATACGTATAACGCATAAGGTGGACCACCTTATGAGTTATACGTATCTATTGACTATGAGTTATGCGGAATTCAGACATGCATGCGCTTATAATGAGTCGTATTCTATGGTAAATCCAGGCGTCTTTCGACCATCAAGGACTATTTCACTTTAACTCTTTCGAGCTTAAAGCGTATCTAATGGTACAAATTCTCCAAGAGGTTAATCCAGTTATGGCACTAACTTTTTAACAGGGGTTGGTGCCCTATTACCTTGACATTATCTCTTTTCCAGACATGTAACCTTTCTTTCGAACAAGTTAATGCTATACTGGCGTATTCTATATGTTTGCAACCACAAGAATATAAATTAAGATGAAGAGAATAATGATATAAGCAACATACATGTCACGAATTCACAAACTCATAGCAATAGATAGTAGCTCATAAGGCTTCCATAACCCCAACCGAGAAGTTTAGCTACTCATGGGTGCAATGGAAATCACAATAGTCATTATCATCATACCAATATAAGGATCTCACGTGTAGTATATGTTGGTAGGGCTTTGTGGCGTGAAGACCTTGCAAGTAGCGGTTCTCTTATTGTGGAAATTTTAAGTCGAATAGATGAAGAGAACGTAAATAAGAATTAATTGAAAGCAAATTGTTTAGAGTTGTAGATGAATGAATTAGAATGTGAATGATGAGAATAATGAGAATTATCAGAATGAATAAAAGCTTCAGCAAAATAGGGTATTTATAATACCCATATCCTATTCCTACTAGGCTACTGCGTACTTATCCTAATCCTAATAAATTACTGCATCATTATCCTAATCCTAATAAGTTACTGCTGATTCCCAAAGTCTTGAGAAATGTTGTTTTTGCCCGGGACAGGTCTTCCATGCGTCACTTTTAGTCCTAGGCATCCAAGCTCTGCTCTCCTTCTTTCGTGAAGCTTCCTTTGGCGTCAAGTTATCCATAAAATGCTGAAATCTGCATCATTTATACCTGAAAACTTGCTAATCACGTTTGTTAGCTTACTTACAGGAAAAAGGACTAAAAGTGCATGAATTATATATTTTGTCCTCAAAACATAGCTAAAATATAGGTACATTAAGGTGCTTTAGGCGTGTAAATACGCCTATCATCATTAAGGTTCAGTGGAGCCATTGTCCTATTGTGGAGGATATTTAGGAGGTTAAGTCTGACATGCATAGTAGTTACCCTCAGTGTTTTACTGGTTAAGGTAGTTCTTTGCTTGTTAGTTTTAGGACGAACTAGAGTTTTAGTAGTGGATGTTGTAGTGAACTGAATTTTTGAGTTTCCATTTTTATATGTTTTGAAATTTTAGCCTTATTTATGGTTTCTACATGTTGATTTTGGTATTTTGGGAGTTAATTGAGTGAAAATAATCTTTTTAAAAAAAATCCAACGTCGCCATTGGGTCTAAAACATTGAAAATAGCCTAGTAGCATAGTTCATTGTAATTATCGAATTTCAAATGCATCCCCAAGGTCCGATCAGGAACTTGACATTTTTGCCAAGTTAATGATGTAGCATCTACTGGGGTAGTCACCTAAGCGACCTATTTGTCGCTAAAGAAGAAGCTGCTTAAGAGCTAAAGGGATGATTTAGTTGAAGGAGAGTAAGCAACGTGGGGACCGCTTAAGTTGTAATGACTTCTAGGTCATTTTTTTGATTTCCATGTATTTTTGATATTTTGAGCCTTCCCATAGTGGCTACTGATGTATCATGGTTTCATAAAACTTACGATGCTTAAACTTGGAGAATATGCATGTACTTAAGGCTATTTTGTTGGATTTGATGTATTTTTAGAGTGATTTTGCAGCAAACTAGGTGTTGGAAGCTGACCGAAAGAAAATAGAACGGAAAGCCAAAAAATATTCACTTACTTTGGCACCTACGCCCCGTAGGTACCACCTAAGGGCGTAGGTGGGTCCATAGGTGTCAGAAAATAAGAAATAAAGAGCCAAATTTTTAGGAATACCTACGACCCCACCTAAGGGGTGTAGGTGCCACCTACGTCCTGTAGGTGACCATCGATGCAGTTTTCCCGTATCATTTCGACTTGATGTTCTAGAGTTTCTACCTAACATAAATACACCACTATGATGTTTTTAGTCATTATTAAGTATGTTTAGTTAAGTTTTCCTTTTTAATTTAGGATTTGAATTCTAGGATTTTCTTGTATTCTATAAATACCCTTTTTACGTTTATTTAGAAGAGATAGCCATAGATATGCCCTTTGGGGCTATGTTTACACACCATATATTCTTGTATTCTTGTTTCTTGTTCGTTATTCAATTTTGTACTTTGGGGTTTCTTCTATTATTATAGTGACTTAGAAAAAATGAATGATCTGCGGATTCCATAAATGATCTCATAACTATGAGCGACTAATTCCTTTAGGTAGGTTTGTGGGAATGTTGGCTGATCAATAAAGTAGAGGAAGTCCCAAGTTATTCTAGATAAATATTTTAACATGTATTGTGGTTTTCTTTGATTCGATTGTCTTCTTAACGGGTGTACACGTTAGGATCCCGCTTGTAATCACTACGAGCTTAGCCAGGAGGTAGAAATTGGGAAAAAGAGATCACAACTGTGATTTGGAGTTAAGTGCCAAAATAAGCTTACCTGCACATCTGCTTAAGACGATTATATTTTATCTAATAACTTGAGTCTCAAAAGGTAATAGTTAAACTGGGATTCAGTATAAGGGTTAGTAAGGCTACACCCCGAGACTCAAAAAGTTTAAGCGTGAAATCTATGAATGAGTTCACAAGATAGTTGATGGTACATAACTTATCAGATTCTACAAGCAAGAAATAGGAATAGTTCGATAGTTCATAATAAATCTACTAAGTTAGAAGCCAGGTGGAATAAAATCCTTGTGTTCGTCTTAGATTGATTAGAAACTCAAGCACCCGGATATTGTTACTTTTTAATATTTTAGCAAATCCCCCTATTTACTTTCTATACTGCCTGGTGATTTCAACAAGTTCAAGCAAGATTTCTGATGTATTCCTAATGAGATCAATCCCAACCTAGTTGGATTACTATATTTTTCTTTGACCTCTTCATCCTTTAATTTTGGCACCATCGCCAGGGATTACGATTTTCGATTAACTAATTGGAATTGTCAATGTTGTCAGGTTGTTCTTCTCTATTCTTTTTCAAGCATACGCTAGTGTATGCCTACTCTTCTTGATATGACAACTTGGCCAAAGAAAGTATGAAGTGATGATGACTCCTTATTTATTAATCTTTATCCTTTTGATATAGTGTATTACTATAGGAGCATGATTGATAAATTGTTGGAACATAATGAGAGTATGATAAAAACATTGGAGCTTCTGTAAAAAGCAAATCAAAAGCTTATTCAAAAGGTTGATAGGTTTGGCTTGGATATTCACCACTTACAAGTAGATTTGAAGACAAAACTTGGTGCATGTAACGCCCAACAACTCAGTTATGGGTGGTGTAAGATTGAAAAAATTATGAAAAGCCAACTTAAAAAGATGAAATTGGAGGAGTCAACAATTGCTCAATTAGAGGAGTCAACGATTGCTCATACTCTTATGGATAATGTCACTATTAAAGAGAGTATACTACAGTTATGTGGGGATGTAAATACGAATACAATTCCTAGGTTAGGGTGCATTGGACCTCATTGTAAGTATTTTTCCACATTGGGTTTGGATAGTCAAATTTTGATCAAGCCATCTTAACCTGATGGAGAGTGCAATAAAGAGGAAACATATGTCTATATTCTTGAATTTGTTGAGATAGAAACAAAAAATTACATTCCTCACATAAGGACTAAGAAGTACAACATGCCCCATCTATTGCTTGGCTCCTTTATTTTTATATCACCACCTCATGAGCATAACGGGAAATCAGAAAAATAATTAGGGGTGAAATTCATAAGTTCAAAGTGGAGAGAGAAAATTAAAGGCCAACTCTTGGGATACCTTGATGAATCCTAAATAATCAAGGTACCCACAGGCTTTTTGGTGAAGTCTGATTAACCAACATAGCTACATCATGCAGCAATGTTAAATCAGGCACTGCTTGTGAGACAACCCAAGGTATTTTTTTTATATTTGTGGGTATTGTGATTGACTTTCGATCTCTACACCTATGGTTCCACAGGTATGTTTCTAATTCTCTTATTTTATAGTGGCCCAATGCATTAGGGACAATGCATGTCTTATGTTGATAATGGGGATACTTATGGGTCTTGATGTCCTCTTGGGTTTTTATTATCGTGCCTGTTTCTCAGGGTCCTATTCCTAGTAATACCGGCATATTTAGGCATATGTTTTTTTTGTTTCGTGATGCTTTGTGTTAATCTAGGAGAAAAAAGAGTATCTAGGGCAATTGACATGATTTTTTAATTTTTGTGAAAAATGATATCCCTACAAAATTTTGTTTTTGAGCTGTGTGATGTGTATATAAGTGACCATTGTGAATCCTGTTATGGCATTAGGATTAGGCACATGATAATCATAGCTAACAGTTGCATGAACCGAATAGGTAGTAGCTTGTGATGTAGAGCTATGCTATGTGTGTCTGAGAGACTACTTTGTTCCTTTTGTGTGTTGAAGCAAGAACTTGCCCGATAGTCTTGCCTAGGTTGTAGGATACTCAGTTAATAAAGGATCATAGGTCATTTTTTATATTAGTCTTAATAAGTATCGTTTGATCCTGATTTTGAGCCTGTATAGCCTGTTTTTCTTGTTACACCTTTTACCTCCCATTTGTGTTACAATGAACCTATTTTGGCAATGGTCCTCTTTGTACATTATGCATCTCAACTCAAGCTAATCGCTTAAGTTAGGGTGGCTATCACAGGGTGCGTACGTAAAGTAGGTATGAAGAAGGGTAAAATAAGAGAATAGAATGTAGGGCTGGGTGTGGTAGAAAACAAAAAAGCAAACAAAAAGAAAAAAATTATGAAAAAGAGAAAAAGAAAGAATAAAAGAAACCACACCCAACCTGAATATGCAATAAAAGAATAAAAAGGGAGAAATAAGGGTGGAATAAAAGAAATTGGCTAAATAGTAGACCCCAACGTAAATGTAGTGCCAAGGAGGCTTAGTAAGTGAAAATATCCATATGTACCATACCAACCCCCAAGCCTACATTACAAGCCAAATAAAGTCCTATAGTGATCCTAACACGACTGTTTGAAAGCTAAGGTAAAGAAAATAAAGGAAAGCCTATGGTATTTGATACACATTGATTGAAACTTCCTTGTGAGTGTGAGTGTATCTTGATACATCCCTGTATTGACATGCATGATTTCATATGAGTAAATAGGACTTCAATGTTGTGAGGGCACATGGATTATGTTGCTAGCTGCTTACTTGTTTGGGTAGTATAGCTTGTACATATGCATGGTTGTTTGTTGCTAGTATAATGCCATAGCTTGATTTCTTTGTGTCATATTATTGTGCTTCATAGATATGCACAGTCTGTTTTAAAGTATTTAACTTAGAGTGAGTAATGTGTTTTGAGCTAAAATTGATGATTGACTGCAATAGGTATCTTAGATTTCTCTTGGTTAAGCATCATCATATTGTTTTGCTATGTTTTGTAACCTAAGGACATGTAACTTTTTAAGTTGAGGGTATTTATGTGCCATGATTTCATGATACTTTCGATGCTTAAACTTGGAGAATATGCATGTAATTAAGGCTATTTTATTATATTTGATATGTTTTTGGAGTGATTTTGCAGGAAACTAGGTGTTGGAAGCAAACTGGAATAAAATGGATCGAAAAGCCAAAAAATGATCACTTACTTTGGAACCTATGCCCCATAGGTATTGCCTAAAGGGAGTAGGTGGGTCCCCATGTGTCTGAAAACAAGAAACAAAGAGCCAATTTTTTTTGGACTACCTTCTGCCCCCCACTTAAGCATCGTAGGTACCACTACGCCCGTAGGTGGGTCCATAGAGGGCCACCGATGTAATTTTCCCAGATCATTTTGACTTGATTTCCTAGGGTTTCTATGTAACCTAAATGCACTACTATGATGTTTTAGTCATTATTATGTATGTTTAGTCAGGTTTTCCTTTTTTATTTAGGATTTGAATTCTAAGGTTTCCTTGTATTCTATAAATACTCATTTTACATTATTTAGAAGAGATAGCCATAGATAGGCCATTTGGGGCTAAGTTTACACACCATATACTCTTGTGTTCTTGTTTTTGGTTTATTAGTCAATTTCAGACTTTGGTTTTTCTTCTCTCATTACCGTGAGATTGATTCTGTAATTTTATCTTTGGATTTCATGAATGATCTTATAACTATGAGCGACTAATTCCCTTAGCTAGGGTTGTGGGAACCCTGACAGATCAATGAAGTAGAGGAAGTGCCAAGTTGTTCTAGATAAATATTCTTGCATTGTATTTTGGTTTTCTTTGATTTGTTTGTCTTCTTAAAGGGTGCACATGTTAGGATCCTGTCTGTATTCACTACGAGCCTAACCGGGAGGTGATGATTGGGAAAAGGAGATCACAATAGTGATTTGGAGTTAGTTGCTGAAATAAGCTTACCAACACTATCTACTTAAGATGATTATCTTTCATCTAATAACTTGAGACTCAAAAGGCAATAGTTATACTAGGATCTAGGATAAGGGTTAGTGAGGTGACACCTCCAGACTCAAAAAGGTAAAGGGTCAAATTTATCAATAAGTCCACAAGATAGTTGATGGTATATAACTTATCAGATTCTGCAAGCAATGCATTGGAATAGTTTGATAGTGCACGATAAATCTATGAATTTAGAAGCTGGGGGAACATAAGCCTAGTGTTCATCTTAGATTGATCACAACCTTAAGCTCCCAAATCTTTTTACTTTTTACTATTTAAGCAAATCCCCCTATTTACTTTCTATACTGCCTGGTGATTTCAACAAGTTCAAGAAGATTTCTGGCATATTCCCTGTGGGATCGACCCCAACCTAGTTGGGTTACTATATTTTTCTCGGACCGATTTATCCTTAAATTTAAAGTGTAGTTTGGGCTTTATCAATTACATCTCATTTATGACTTGTCAGAACTATCCTTTTGATTGTCGGGCAGTTTGTTTGGGTTTTATGTTCATTTTCTTATTTTAAAACTTTTACTATTTAGGATTCAGTCTCAGACCAAAACTCTTAGTAAATGACCTCGGATGAGAATTTTGACAGCGCCATCAGCTACAAAACCATTGATTTTAGAGTAGGTGGATCCTTGGTTCAGCTCCTGAGGCTTCTAGACTTATTTTGGGTTGTTGGGTGTATTATATAAAAGATGGAACTATAGTTTTGGGCATTACATTTAGTTGAAACAATCTCGGATGAATGTTTTTATTGTTCCATTAAATTCGGAATAGCGAATTTGGTATGGTATCATAGTTTGTTTGCACGCATAGGGTTCTAAATGAATCTCGAGAACTTGATCAAAGTTTATTTTTTACTTAACAAAATGAGGTATCTAGTAGCTGATATGACCGCTTTAGTTCTCACGGAGCCACTTTAGCGGTCAGCGCTTTAGCATATGAGCAGCTTAAGTGGACCCTATTTTAGTGCAAGCGGCACCCGCGCTACCAGAATGCTTGAGCGACAGATACTTTAGCGCCAAGGTTATTGTTTTAACAGCACTAGGGGCTTTTATATCCCTGTGGTGGATCTCTGTATCAGTGGGTGCAGTACCTCGTAGTAATTCAGGAGCTTACTGTGGTTGTGTTGAGATTGGTCATAGGTCTAGAGAGTGCCCCAAACATAAGTTAGTTGTTCTGACAGAGTTAGTATGTGTTCTTCGCCAGCCTAGGAATCTTAAGGTGTGTCATGACTGCGACAAGGATGGTCATCTTAGTAAGAAGTGCCTCCGATGTCAGTTGGTCAGCTAGTTGGGGTCCACCTGTATTTTTTGCTAGGTTAGGGCTTTAAGGATTTTCTACGACTATAGAGAGGTTGTTCACTAGTCCAGAGAGTATCCCTGATGTAGGATTGTAAGACCTTTAGCTTATCCAGATCAGACTCGTGATGTTATGGCACCTTTATTTAGAGGTAGTGCACTTACAACCAAGGCTGGTGGTTCAGACAATTAGTTTCTTATTTGGATCCGCTCAGAGTCGTACCCCTTTGGACACATCAAACATTTGACCTCAGATTCCATATTGATAGGTTCTTCTTTTATTTTCTTCCTTCACTATTTCATTTAAGTGTATTGGGGTTCACTACAAAAAAACAACATTTAGCGTTGGACAAATTTTGTTGTTATTCTATGTAAATTAGTTATTAAAGAAATTATGACAGATTACTATCTGTTGGAATTTTTCTTGTTGCTATCCACTTAGCGATGAAAAAATAAATTTCATTCCAAAGAAAAACTTGTGACCGCTTTGCGATGAACGACATCGATTGTTGTATGTTAGTGATGTATTAGGCCGTTGTATAATTCATTTTCGTCTTCGCTAAATATACGACGTAATACTTTGTTGTTGATCCTTTGTAACATAGTTTAATTGACTATGCAACTATATCTGGTGACCAAAATTTACATTTCACAATCCTTCGCTGAAGTTTTTCCATAACAACAACAAAAATAGTCACTAATTTTTTGTCGCTATAATTTTTTTAGAAAACTATTGAAATATTTAAATTATTAAATGATTATTAAATAATTGCTTATAATATAATGTTTGAAATATATAAATAGCAAAATCCATCATATAATTTTGTCCAAACATCCACAAGACCTAGTATTTGTCAAAAATAAACTACTGTAAAAAACAACCCACATCCATCAAAATTAGTATTGTTGCTGCACAATTATTTTGTGCTTCCCCATAAAATAGAATATCAAAAATTAATACAAGGATGAAGGGCTGCGAATCAACTTCATCACCTTTAGTAGTAGGAGGATTAGTCACGTCCCCTTCTTGTACCCGACCAATACGCTCAATAAATACCGAAAGAAAGTGATTAGTAAGTGCCAGAATAAATTACTTCACAAACTCCTCCAAATTTATTGTTGGTAATGAAGAAACTTAAAGTGGTACTGATGTGGCAGATTGAGTTAGTTTGAAATTTAAGCTTACTTGCTTGGATTCGAACTTGTGAATGTTTGTTTGTGATTTCCTTTTGTTTCTTGTGTTAGGAAGATTTTTGTTTTTGTTTACTTGTAACAATGGCATCTTGGAATGAATATGAGTTCGGTAGTTACAAATCTTATCTTGATGATCCATGTCCATATTGTGGTAGACCCAACTTTTGGCAAAATTATAAATATACTCCCCGGAAAGAGGTGTGTGCACCATCTCGATCCTATTGGTAGTTGAGATGGACATTGGAGTGATTGTCCAAATACCCGCTCCCCTAGTTATGCAAACAAAAATGTTAGTTCTTCTTATAATTTTGATAGGTCTCATGATGTGATAAAGGAAGAATAATATGTCGGATACAATGATGTTGAAGCAATGCTTCTAACTATCTTGGATCAGGCAACTACAACGAGGGAGAACATGCATCTCTTGCATCAATCTATGGCAGAATTTGGAAAGGAAGCTGAAAGGAACAAGAAGTGGGTGAGGAAGCCGATCTTTCAAATGCCGTGAATATGCCCAATCTTCAAAATGAAGGTGATATTGATGTGGAAGAATGCTTGGTGATTTTTCAACCAACCAACTCCAAAACGATAATGGATGCTGAAATTGAAAAAATGATACTAGAGTTGAAAGAAAAAATCACACAAATCCTTTGTGAAGACTCTAGTTCATTTCGGGGTGACAATGTCAAAAAAATGTGACTCCAAAATTAGGAAGACGACCTCATTCCAACCACTTTTCAAAATTATGCTTGGTGGATGTGATGAAAGTCGAACCACCTGAGTAAATAAAGAACATTAGAAATAAGAAACAAAATTATTACATATTGGAGTTTGTCATTCCAAAAAGGCAAAAAGACGTCCATTACTTGAAGGAGAATAAGTGCATAATCTAATGTTTGACAGGCGGTTTTTTATGTTCTCACCGATACCCAATGAGCATATTTGGGAATTTGATGTGAAGTTGGGTAAAAGGTTCAAGTCTTCAAAGTGGAGAGATAGAAAATGTATCATTTCTCCCTTACCTTTGCCCAAAGTACTTCGAAGATATATTAATCTAAAGTTGGGCCGACAATTCAAATCTTATAAATGGAGACATAAATGATAGTCAACATATGTCGTGCCGCGACATTAACTAAGGTGCTTCTTGGGAGGCAACCCAAGGAATTTTTTTTCTTGATGTTTTATAC
The DNA here is from genome assembly GCA_030864225.1 of Capsicum baccatum var. pendulum. Lineage (NCBI taxonomy): Eukaryota > Viridiplantae > Streptophyta > Magnoliopsida > Solanales > Solanaceae > Capsicum > Capsicum baccatum. Next base: position 76,773,146 of record CM061557.1, on the reverse strand, counting down.
TTGGTTATTCAATTTTCAGCTTTTTTTGGGTGTTTACTGGTTATAACATAAGTTGGAAAGGGTATATCTAGAATGAAACACCAGATAAATATATTGGACTTTCATTTTATCATTTTCCTCTCTAAAAAAAGCTCCCAAGGTATGATCCTTAGATAAAGTTTTTTTAAAGTATGAATAGTGATCATATTTCATGGTTTCTTTTGGTTTGAATTTACTTCATTTGAGCTTAATTTTGTTGAATGTGGTTGCTGGGATGAAAATTTTTGAATGTGTCCCTTGTTTCAAATACTCAATTGCAAAATTTTTTGCTTCCATACTCTAGTGCACACTATGTGTTCAACAAAGCATCCACTTATAGTTTGTTTGCTTAATTGAGTGGTGGATGATCTAATTGTGTTAATATGATTACAAATGTTGTGTTTGGTGATGAATTGGCATTGAGCTCGCTCACATATGTTTTTATTCTATTTTCAAACTCTTACCTTTCATGCACACCACATGTTTCTTAAAATGTCAATAAAAGAGGAACACTTTATTTGCTTGTAAAGGTTAATGTGAACTTTCTTGGGGCATTATATGATCATTTTTGGAGAATAGTTTTGGGTCCAATTGGTCTTAAATGTTGGATAACCGGTGGTTTTTGGATGAAATTATTGATGAATGTTGTGTCCATGGTTTAATCGATTAATGTGCTTATCATAGCATCCCTGGGTGAAGTTTGAGAAACCCGAGAGATATGAATGCTTACCTTGCCCTATGATATATTGGGGGACACCGTTCTCAAGGGTATATGGTTGTTTATGTTTCTATTGGTGCCAGGAGTGTTTTAGGAGTTAAATGGGCGACTTGTGAATTCATGAGGAAAGAATCCCATGAGGTATAATGATAATGTTGCCTTGCATTCACCTAAGTTTTTGTTTAATTATTTAGGAAGAGGAGAAAGTTCAAAAATATTTTCAAAATGTCATTGGCGAGAAATGGAATGATTTTGAGTAAAACCAAAAAAATATGGTTTTCTTTTTGAAAAAGATCAAAGATGATTTTGAGTTTTCTTTTGAATGAGACCATTAAATTTAATTTTTGGCTCACTCTTTACAAGAATGAGCCTTTGACTTGGAGTATCTTATGAAGCTCAAATTTCTCAAATTGGTTGGAGGGCTAACTTTTTGCTCTATGAGTACGATGCCATGTGTAATGAGATTTTTGAATAATTCTTGTACATATGTGCATTCTAGAACTTGTCTTGAGTGCGTTCAAAGAAAAATTCTAGGAAAACTTTATTTGGAGAATGACCCAAGGCCATTTTATACCCGTCACTTGACCAAATTCCCACCTTAATATTGTTCCCTAGTTAACCCATTTGAGCCTTTTTTTTTCATCTTTCATTCTTATTGTAATGATAACCATGCTATAACACCTAAACCCTTTTAAAAATCTCTCTATTGGAACTTAACCTCCTTTGATGCATTGCATGATCCTAAGTAATGAAAAATAGGCAAAAGCCTAAGTTTAGGGGGTTTGTGTAGTTGGAAAAATAATGTAAGGGTGGTTCAATCTCCAAGTTTGGGGGATGAATGTGATGTGTCAAGAAGAGACAAGAAAGGTGTACATAAGGTTGTCAAATCATGTGTTTAAGAGACAAAGACATACTTGATGGTATAATTGTATTGCCTAGCCCATAGAATCTGAAGAGAAATGAGATGGGGGGGGGGGGGCAAAAAGATCTTAAAGTTAGAAAGTCCCTTGAAAAAATCAAAGAAATGAAAAAAGAAAAATGGTGGAATTAAATTGTTTGGTAAATGCTAATACAAAGGTAGGGAAATATGGGAAATGATTTGAAAGAGAATAAGATGAATAATTTGAAAATTTTAGGGTAGATGGGGTTGCGTGAATAAATTAAAGGAAGTCTCTTAGTCACTTGATTCAAAAATATTCCCCCCCCCCCCCACCATAAGCCTTCATCTAGACCCACAAGACCTTGGTAATTCCAAACTAAGTAAGTCTACATTAGTGGAAAATAACATAAAGGGAAAGCCTATGGTTTTACTCGTGTGCTTGAATTTCTTTGCGATAGTGAATGTGAATTCTTTCATTATTTGAGATCCTTTAGAAATTTCAATGTCTTGTGTGTGAGGAGCTAACTCTTGGATGTGAGAGACATTGATACTTTGGGGTAGAGGATAAATGCTTACTCTAGATTTGGGTAAATAGGTGGTGTAAGTTGCTTTGTGAAGATTGAGATAATATTTGAAGATTTTGTGTCTCCTCTAACATGCTTTGTTGATTTGGAAGGTTCATTTGATATAAACTTGCATCCTTGCATCATGAAAATGTGCTTCTTGAAAAAGTTTGGTTTACTTGTTGTCATGACATGTTTGGAAAGTCTTTGTAGAGCTTTGTTATCTTGTTCCTTTAGTATAGCTTTTCTTTGGGTGGGATTGAGTAAAAAACCATATCTTATTGAATTATCCTCATTTGCTTGAGGATAAGAAATAGTTTAAGTTTGGGGGTATTGATAAGTCATAAATTTGACAACTTACTAACACCTTTTAAGCCTAAATTATCATGCTTTTCCATTGATTTGTATTTAATTTCTTACTTAATTCTTATTGGTGTTGGTAAAAGTTGAAATGGAAAGATGATCAAGGAAACATGATAAAAATGAGTTGAGGAAAAGGTGAAAAAGAAGAAATATGAAATAAAAGAGCCAAATGCTGGAAATCGGGCCAGAGAATCGACCCTCAGTTACCACGATCATAGCCTGAGGGTTGGAATCGTGGTCTTAGGTTAATTCAAACCTTGGAGATCATGAGGCGACCACTGCGACCGAGAGAGTTGCGATCGCGATAGTCAATAGATGGCAATGACGATGGGGCAAAAACATTTCAAGGACAGAATTGAAATTTGCTTAAAAGTAAGGTTGCAATTTTGTAATATTAAGCAAATGTGGAATTGAGGCATAAATAGGGGGTTTTAGCTCAATTTTCATCATCTATCTTTTATCCACCCATCATCTATCTTCCAATTTTTGGGAAATACTATTGTTCTACTCTTGGATGAAGAGTACATTAGAGTAATTCCTAAGTGAAGGATTGACAATTTTCATTGAAGATTTGTTGAAATTTAAAGTTTGGGTTTACATTTTATTTATCTTTCCTGAATCAATTTGGTGGAAATTTTGGTATATCTGATGATAGGTGAATTTACACGCCTATATCAATATATTTTGCCCATATTTTAGCCTAGTTTTGAGAACAAACTATATATTTCATGCACTTTTAGTCCTTTTTCCTATAAATGAGCTAACAAACATGATTAGTAAAGTTTCAGGTATAAATGATGCATAATTCAGCATTTTATGGCTTACTTGACGCAAAAGAAAGCTCACGAAGGAAGGAAAGGGAGTTTGGACGCCTAAGGACCAAAACTGCTGCATGGAAAATCTGACCCGGGCTAAAACAGCATTTCTGAAGACTTTGGGGACCTGGACAAAACTGCTGCATGAAAAATCTGTCCCGGGCTAAAACAGCATTTCTGAAGACTTTGGGGACTTACAGACACATAGCTGGATTTGGACAATGATACATTAACCTAGTACAATTGGGTTATGTATTTCATTAGTTTATTTGGATTATGATAATGTTACATTAACCTAGTACACTTGGGTTAAGTATTCCATTAGCCTAGTAGGATTTGGTTATTTATTTCATTAGCTTAGTAGGAGTAGGATATGGGTATTATAAATACCCTATCATGCTAGAGATTTTTATTCATCCCTCACCACAATACATTCTTCCATCCCTCTCTTCTTCCACCACAACAATTCTACAACTCTTCTAATCTTTCCATTAATTCTATTTTTCTTCTTCTATTCATCTATTCAATTCTTAATTTCCGCAACAAGAGAAACGTTACTTGCTAAGGAATCACGCCTCACGCCTATCACTTGATCTACACGCCATTACTCAATATTGTGATATAAAAACAATGTCAATCGTGATCTCCTTCGCATTCATGGGTAACTAAACCTCTCTGTTGGGGTTATGGAAGCCGAATGAGATACTATCTATTGCTGTGAGTTTGTGAGTTCGTGACACGTATATTGCTTATATCTTATTCTCTTCATCTTAATCTACATTCTTTGCGGTTGCAAACGCAAGAATACGCCAGTCTAACATTTAACTTGTTCGAGAGAAAGGTTATTTGTCTGGAAAAGAGATAATGTCAAGGTAGTAGGACACCCTTTCCTATTAAAAAGCTAGTGCCGTAACTGGACTAACCTCTTGGAGAATTCGTACCGTTAGACACGCTTTAAGCTTGAGAGAGTTAAAGTGAAATAGTCCTTGTTGAGGTCGAGAGACGCTTGGATTTACCATAGAATACAATTCTCTATCAGCACATGCATGTCACAATTCTACAGACTCATAGACAATAGAGACGTATACCTCAGAAGGTGGACATAACCCCAACGCTTCAATTCTCATTGTTGTCAACCTACGTAACAATCTCTCTCTCTTTACTTTATTATTTTCAGCTTTTGTTTACATTACTTGCACAACAAGACTCCCCCTTCTTACGAGACTTGCACCAAAAGTTTAGTAATTTTACTTATTTGTTGGCCAAGCTATTCCCTGTGGGATCGACACCCAACCCAGGTTGGGTTCTATATTTGACAAACGACCGCTTTACACTCACAAGAGCTGTAGATTGAGCGTTATCAAAAATTGGCGTCGTTGCCGGAGAATACGAGAGTCAATCAAGTTCGTGATAATTACTAGACCCTTTGGTCAAAGATTCTCGTACTTTTACTTTTAGTTTCTGTTTTTGTTTCTTTCAGGTTTTTACTTTAGTGCATGCCCCATACTAAAAGTTCTGGTCAACCGTTATAACCAATCAATCCTGAACCACAACGAATTAGAAGAATGGAAGCACAAGCTGAAATCGACAGGATGGCTTCTCAACACGAGCAAGCAAGATTAGCTGCTCTTGCTGCTGCTCAAGTCCAACAACAAAACATTGATAATCCTGGGCGAGCCACAAATCCTGACGATGAGGATTTAGGTGACGACGAGTTGATAAACCCAAGGCATGTTGCTAAAACTACAACACCTGCCAACAGAAGAGGTCGACAAGCGCGGTATAGGTATGATTGCCAACCCATGCAGCCAGCTTTCGACGATGATGATGATGATCTTGATGGTGCCGGAGCCACTGGAGCAATAATTCCACCACCATAGCGCCCGGAGCCAAGTTCAACATCACAAGCACCATGATTCAGTTATTGCAACTCAAGGGATTATTTGGTGGACTAGCAGGCGATGATCCGAATATGCATCTCATCAACTTTATTTCTACATGCAAGTCCTTTGACAATCCTGGTGTTGGTCAGAATGCTATTCTATTATGTCTATTTCCATTGTCTCTGTCTGGGGAGGCAACACTATGGTTGAATGGGCTGACTCCTGATTCAATTACAAATTGGAGGCAATTCAAAGACGCTTTCCTAGAAAGATTCTTTCCGCCATCCAAAAGGGCTCAATTGAGAGATGAAATCAGCAACTTTCGTCAGCTTCCCTCTGAAGCTCTTCATGAAACATGGGAGAGGTTCAAGACAAAGCTAGCGAGATGCCCAAACCATCACATGACTAATGTTCACCTCATGGAGATCTTGTATAGAGCCTTGAATTCAATAACTAAACCAGTGGTGGACAACGCAGCTGGACGTTCTTTCATGGACCTCACCTTTGGTCAAACAAGCAATATGCTAGATCGTATGACGAAACAAAGTAGAGCTTGGCATACCAGGGATTCTGAGGTAGCAAGCCCCACTTTATCTATTGGCATGACTGCAGACCAACGAAGAAGAGAAGAAGAACGTGATCAAGATATGGCGCACATGAAAACCCAAATGGATCTTCTTACAAAGCATCTATTAGGGAAGACTGAAAAAGTGAAAGCGATTGCGTCAAAAGGAAGAGACGAATCTGAAGAGGAGGCCAACTACTTAAACAATCAGGGGGGTTTCCGAGGGAATACCCAAGGAAACCAAGGTTGGGACTATTATGATAAATCTGGAAACAAAAACCAAGGTAGTTGGAAGAACAAGAATGAAAAGAGTGGTTTGTACGTTCCCCCTGGCAGACGTGATACCACCATATCTAATTCTGGAAGTATGGAAGACATGATGGCTAAATTATTGAAAGGAGTGGAAGCAACGAGCGCGGGAGTTACGGAGGTAACTAATGATTTGTCCGCCATGAAACAATTAGTAGATTCACATTCCACTTCAATTAGACAACTAGAGCAGCAATTCAGTCAACTTTCAGCAGCACTCAACCAAAGAAAGGCCGGCACTTTACCTAGTGATACTGTGCAAAACCCAAGGAATGATGGGTCATGCATGTCCATCACTACCAGAAGTGGTAAGGTGCTGGAAACTTCAGCAAAAGGCAAGAAAGTGATTGACGAAGTTGCGGAAATGGATCACAATACAAAAGGAGAAGATGCCCCAGCTACTACTCCCGACATCAAGGACACCACATCCAGCACTGTGCAGCCTAAAAAAGTGGAAAAACGGAAGCAAGAGGAGAAGAAAATCGTGGGTAGAACACTTCCATACCCACCACCACCTTTTTCCCAAAGATTGAAGAAGGTGGCAGATGGCACAAAGTTCAGCAAATTCATGACTATGCTCAAGCAGCTGACCATTAATGTTCCATTGGTGGAGGAACTTGAACAAATGCCTGGATAAGTGAAGTTTATGAAAGACCTGTTGACAAAGAAGCGGGCAGCAAGTTATGAGTTAGCGGATAATGTTCATCATTGTAGTGCAATCGCTACAAGGTCGTTAGTTCAAAAGAAGGCAGATCCTGGAGCTTTCACTATTCCTTGCACAATTGGATCATTGGATTTTGCCAAGGCATTGTGCGATCTAGGTGATAACGCTTAATCTACAGCTCTCGTAGGAGTGTAAAGCGGTCGTTAGCAAATATAGAACCCAACCTGGGTTGGGTATCGATCCCACAGGGAATAGCTTGGTCAACAAGTAAGCAAAATTAATAGACTTTTGGTGCAAGTCTCGTAAGAAGGGGGGATTGTAATAAGTAACCAAAGTAATGAAATAAAAGCTGAAAATAATAAAGTAAAAAGAGAAAGATTGTCACGTTGGTTGTAAACAATGAGAATTGAAGCGTTGGGATTATGTCCACCTTCAGAGGTATACGTCTCTATTGGCTATGAGTGTGTAGAGTCTTGACATGCAATTGCTTATAGAGAATTGTAGTCGATGGTAAATCCAAGCGTCTCTCGACCTGAACAAGGACTATTTCACTTTAACTCTCTCGAGCTTAAATCGTGTCTAACGGTACGAATTCTCCAAGAGGTTAGTCCAGTTACGGCACTAGCTTTTTAATAGGAAAGGGTGTCCTACTACCTTGACATTATCTCTTTTCCAGACAAATAACCTTTCTCTCGAACAAGTTAAATGTTAGACTGGCGTTAGTCTATGCGTCTTCTTTTCTAGACAAGTAACCTTTCTCTCGAACAGGTTAGATGTTAGAATGGCGTGTTCTTGTGTTTGAAACCGCAAAGAATGTAGATTTAAGATGAAGAGAATAATGATATAAGCAATATACGTGTCTTGAACTCACAAACTCACAGCTATAGATAGTAACTCATTCGGCTTCCATAACCCCAACTAAGAGGTTTAGTTACCCATGAATGCGAAGGATATCACGTTTTGCATGGTGAATGGCGTGAATAGTGGGTGTTTGGCGTGTGGTTTTGGTGATATCGTAGCAAGTAACGATTCTCTTGTTGTGGAATTTAAGAATAGAAGAATAGATTAGAAGTGTTTGTGGTGGAAGATGAGAGGGATGGAAGAAAATTAATTGTTGAATTAAGTGAAGAGTTAATTGAATTGTAAGAATGTGTCTCTAAATCTCTAGCATGATAGGGTATTTATAATACTCCTATCCTACTCCTACTAAGCTAATGAAATAAATAACCAAATCCTAATATACTAATGAAATCCTTGACCCAAATGTACTAGGGTAAGGTTACAAAATTATAATCCAAATAGAATAATGAAACACATAACCTAATTGCACTAGGTTAATGTATTATGGCAAAAATCCAGCTTTGTGTCTGTAAGTCCCCAAAGTCTTCAGAATTGCTGTTTTAGCCCGGGACAGATTTTCCATGCAGCAGATTTAGTCCTTTAGGCGTCCAGCTCCTTTCCACTTCGTTCGTGAGCTTTCTTTTGCGTCAAGTAAGCCATAAATTGTTGTATTTTGCATCATTTATACCTGAAACTTTCCTAATCACATTTGTTAGCTCATTTATAGGAAAAAGGACTAAAAGTGTATGAAATAGATAATTAGTTCTCAAAACTAGGCTAAAATATGGGCAAAATATATTGATATAGGCGCGTAAATTCGCCTATCATCACTAGGTGCTAGCATCAATTTGATGCCACTATCCATCTACAAGAAGTTGGGGCTAGGCGATCCGACACCAACCAATATGAGGCTCGTGATGGCTGATAGGTCGGTAAAACGACCTGTGGGTATCTTGAATGATGTGTTGGTGAAAGTTTCTTCATTCATCTTTCCTGTAGACTTCGTTATTCTGGATTGTAAGGAGGATTCTGAAGTTCCCATAATCTTGGGACGTCCTTTCCTTGCAACTGGAAGTGTGCTTATTGACATGAAAGATAATGAGCTTTTGTTTCGAATTAATAACAAAGCGGTACGGTTTGACATATGCAAAGCAATGAAGCAGCCCAGTGATATGAATGAGTTATCTGTAGCTGATGTTCATCATGAGGATATGAAAGCATTATCTATAGAGAAACAGCCTACTGTTGAGCCATTGTCTGTTGCGCCACTGAATGTTGAGCATGAGGACAATGAAGAACTTATGGGTGATCTAACAGAAACAGAGTCGTATACTCCTAAGCAACCGGAATGTGATCTCAAGAATCAACCAACAGCGAAGACTCCCATTGACGAGCCACCAATGCTAGAAACGCAAGAGCTCCCCGATTATCTAAGGTATGTGTTCTTGGAAAGTAGAAATATACTTCCGGAGAGAGCAGATGATTTAAGTGAACAACACGTACAAGCTCTCATCTCTGCTCTGAAGAGATACAAGAGAGCTATGGGTTGGACTATTGATGATATAATTGGTGGCTCTCCGGAGAAACGTAGGAGCCATCTCGAAAAAGATCGCATGCCCACAGATAAGCCTCATTGTCGTCTAAATTCTTTCAGAAAACGATCCATCACTTATCTCGACGAAGTCTAAGTACTCGAGATTACTATGTCGAGCCACGACAATAAATAAGGCGCTAGATGGGAGGCAACCCATCGTTTTTTCATTTATTGTTTATCGTTTTTCCTTTCATTCTAGTACTTGTTTTGTTTTGCTAAATGAAAAATCCAAAAATAAGAGTCGTGCCACGACCAAAACTAAGGCGCTTGGTGGGAGGCAACCCATCGTACTAATCGTTTTTGTTTGGTTTTGAGCAAAAATAGGTGCAAGAAGTATTCAATGAGGAGATTGATTTCAATTGACGATTTGGATGCATTGTATGGTAAAGTTGGTAAGTTAGGAATGGTGATGCATAAGGCTATGGATTGAGCATTTCTCACGCCAAAATAGGCATCGAGAAAGGCTAGGCCTTGGTAAAACTAGGCCACGAACAATGCACAACCTATCCTATAGCCTAAGGTCTCGGAATCTAGTGTGCTATACACTATGCGCCGCCTATTCCTAGGTATGCTTTTGACTATGCGCTGCCTATGCAATGGCATTTGGTCTCAGTATCTCATATGCCATAGACTATGCGGCGCATATGTCTACAAATGCCATAGACTATGCAGCGTATATGTCCCATTATGCTATAGACAATGCGCCGCATATGTCATTGATATGCCGAGCATTATGCGCCGCATATGTGGTATTTTGGTCTCCAAAACCGATTGTAAATGGGTCAAAACCCGATCCATTCTCTTCCTATATAAAGGGGACTTAGTTTTACAACACAACCACACTAAAAATTGACCTAAGGGCGCCACATATACATCCAAATCCTCTCAAAATTTTCTTCTTTTGCTCTTCCAATTCACAAAACCATCTCCACAAGCTTCAAGCAAATAAGTACTCTCTTATTCTTCATTTATTTCTCGTAAGTACTACGTTGCTATGTCTATTATGAATTGCTAAATCGTATAAGATTGTTGGTGATGTTCATGTGTTTGGATTGTTGATACAAAATCATGTGAGTGAACATGTACATAGGAAAATCTTGACTTGTTTCCGACTTGAAATTGGTTTTAATAGCATTGTTATACTATTTGCGGAATTACTATGGCTATGAATAGTGCTTAAGATTGTTGTTTGGATACTTACATGTTAGACTATCCCGGCCATCGGGATAAGACTTATAGTGCCTACCGACATAAGAGGTTGTGATTGTTGTAAGAATAACTATTCCATGTGGTAACCCCTATGTAGTAGTGTTGCTATATCTACCATGAAAGTAGTCCAATGGCTGCAAGTAAGTGATGCATTGCTGACTTTCTTGTCGAAATACAATCCTAAAACGTATGTCGACGAAATCTGAGTAATCGACCACTTTCACTTCACTGATTTGTATTAAAAAAACTAAGTGTGGGGTGGTACCCCTACTGCTTATGTATAGATTGTATCCATTGAGATTGTGCTACCATTAACACTATTTCAAGTCTCATGTACAATGGCACCCAAAGCAAGACAAGGCAAAGAAAAGGCTACCACTTCCCAAAAGAGCAAGAAAAGAAGCCGCAAGGAGCAAGGAGAACCCTCCTCGCTGCAAACACCTCAACTCACGCTTGGAATTAAGTGAGATACTTATGAGGAACTTCTGAGGATGACGACTCTGATTATGATTCCGATGAAAGGGGTAGGACCCCAGACATAGAGGAGGAGTCCGACTGACCAGGTTCCTCGTATTTATTTTCCACTGAGGACAGTGTCCCGACTAAGTGTGGGGTGGTGGTATTGCATGCTATACTTCTCTATTCGCATCTATGTTTGTTTGCTTTTGTTTCATTTTTGTTTCGTTTTGTTTTTTTAGTAGTTAAAATTTTTTTTTTAGCTTCGCATGAAATTATTTTGATAGGCAGCATGAGATTATAACAAGAGTATGTGCTACAATTGTGACTATTGAGACGTTTAGGCTCTAGTTGTGACTCATTATGTGATATTGTGTGGTTCAATTCCTTCACTTGTTGGGTCGAGAGTCTATATTACTTCCAATCAAGTCGACCATATGCCTTGTGTGTGTGAGATTAATAGTATCTTCTAAGTATGTGGCTGATGCTAGAACTTGCCTGGTATGTATGCAAAGCAAAAATAAGGAGTGTAAGTTAGGATATGATTTAGGCATTTCTTTGGCAACCTATATTTGTTTACCTTCAGTTTTACCTACCCATGGACATCATCCTAGTCAAACCCTTTTGAGCCTTTAGCCTATTTCTTTGACAACCTCGTATGTAAGCCTAATCCATTTTTTTCAAGACCGTAATTTGATCCAAATTCCTAAGTGCTTTAAATTAAAAAAAAGTCATGTGACAACATAAGAGGAAATTGGGTGAGTATGATGCTTTAAATTGTAATGGTGCTTGAATGTGTTATGAAAAAGAAAGTGCTATCATAAGAGGTATGTTGTGAAAAGAAAAAGGAAAAGAAAGCTGAAAAGTGAGTTGTTCTTAAAATTGAAAAACAAAAGAGGAGAACAAGGGTGGTAGAATAAAAGAAAGAAGAAAGGTTGAAAGAAAAAAGTGTCAATGATACAATGTGATGTATTAAAGCGCTTAGGAGCTTAGTCACTATTCCTGGCCAAAATAGTCCTACCCGTCCCTTAGCCTACATTACAACCATCAAAAGACCTACTTGATCCTAATCTTAACATTCTGTCATTTAGTGGAGTACTACACTAAGGGCAAGCCTATGGTCATCAGTTGCTACATATGAATTCTTTGTGAGAGCGAGAGCAAGGATATTGTTGATACCCATGTTTGAAAAATATGCTATACTTGTGAGTGATTATGGGTAATATATTGTGAGACACACAAGGTTGATGAGTTTTGGGTAGTTATATATGATTCCTTGTACCTTAACGTTTGCATGCGAGTTGACCACCATCACGAGTCTTTGCTAGAGGTCAAACTGTTTCTACTTATAATCGGGAAGTACTCTTTGTTGATAATCGTTGTGCTTGTCTTGACGAATGTTTTGTGTTGTTACTGTGAAACCTTAAGTCGACGCTTAGAAGGACATGATATTTCATTCGAGGACGAACAAAGCTTCAAGTGTGGGGTGTTGATGATAGGCGAATTTACACGCCTATATCAATATATTTTACCCATATTTTAGCCTAGTTTTGAGAATAAACTATATATTTCATACACTTTTAGTCCTTTATCCTATAAATGAGCTAACGAACATGATTAGTAAAGTTTCAGGTATAAATGATGCATAATTCAGCATTTTATGGCTTACTTGACGCAAAAGAAAGCTCACGAAGGAAGGAAAGGGAGTTTAGACGCCTAAGGACCAAAACTGCTGCATGGAAAATCTGTCCCGGGCTAAAACAGCATTTCTGAAGACTTTGGGGACCTGGACCAAAACTGCTGCATGGAAAATCTGTCCCGGGCTAAAACAGCATTTCTGAAGACTTTGGGGACTTACAGACACATAGCTGGATTTGGACAATGATACATTAACCTAGTACAATTGGGTTATGTATTTCATTAGTTTATTTGGATTATGATAATGTTACATTAACCTAGTACACTTGGGTTAAGTATTTCATTAGCATAGTAGGATTTGGTTATTTATTTCATTAGCTTAGTAGGAGTAGGATATGGGTATTATAAATACCCTATCATGCTAGAGATTTTTATTCATCCCTCACCACAATACATTCTTCCATCCCTCTCTTCTTCCACCACAACAATTCTACAACTCTTCTAATCTTTCCATTAATTCTATTTTTCTTCTTCTATTCATCTATTAAATTCTTAATTTCTGCAACAAGAGAAACGTTACTTGCTAAGGAATCACGCCTCACGCCTATCACTTGATCTACACGCCATTACTCAATATTGTGATATAAAAACAATGTCAATCGTGATCTCCTTCGCATTCATGGGTAACTAAACCTCTCTGTTGGGGTTATGGAAGCCGAATGAGATACTATCTATTGCTGTGAGTTTGTGAGTTCGTGACACGTATATTGCTTATATCATTATTCTCTTCATCTTAATCTACATTCTTTGCGGTTGCAAACGCAAGAATATGCAAGTCTAACATTTAACTTGTTCGAGAGAAAGGTTATTTGTCTGGAAAAGAGATAATGTCAAGGTAGTAGGACACCCTTTCCTATTAAAAAGCTAGTGCCGTAACTGGACTAACCTCTTGGAGAATTCGTACCGTTAGACATGCTTTAAGCTCGAGAGAGTTAAAGTGAAATAGTCCTTGTTGAGGTCGAGAGACGCTTGGATTTACCATAGAATACAATTCTCTATAAGCACATGCATGTCACAATTCTACAGACTCATAGCCAATAGAGACGTATACCTCAGAAGGTGGACATAACCCCAACGCTTTAATTCTCATTGTTGTCAACCTACGTAACAATCTCTCTCTTTACTTTATTATTTTCAGCTTTTGTTTACATTACTTGCACGACAAGACTCCCCCCTTCTTACGAGACTTGCACCAAAAGTTTAGTAATTTTACTTACTTGTTGGCCAAGCTATTCCCTATGGGATCGACACCCAACCCAGGTTGGGTTCTATATTTGACAAACGACCGCTTTACACTCACAAGAGCTGTAGATTGAGCGTTATCAAAAATTGGCGCCGTTGCCGGGGATCGAACCCGGGTCACCCGCGTGACAGGCGGGAATACTTATAGCTCAATATACAGCTCTTGTGAGTGTAAAGCGGTCGTTTGTCAAATATAGAACCCAACCTGGGTTGGGTGTCGATCCCACAGGGAATAGCTTGGCCAACAAGTAAGTAAAATTACTAAACTTTTGGTGCAAGTCTCGTAAGAAGGGGGGAGTCTTGTCGTGCAAGTAATGTAAACAAAAGCTGAAAATAATAAAGTAAAGAGAGAGAGATTGTTACGTAGGTTGATAACAATGAGAATTGAAGCGTTGGGGTTATGTCCACCTTCTGAGGTATACGTCTCTATTGGCTATGAGTCTGTAGAATTGTGACATGCATGTGCTTATAGAGAATTGTATTCTATGGTAAATCCAAGCGTCTCTCGACCTCAACAAGGACTATTTCACTTTAACTCTCTCGAGCTTAAAGTGTGTCTAACGGTATGAATTCTCCAAGAGGTTAGTCCAGTTACGGCACTAGCTTTTTAATAGGAAAGGGTGTCCTACTACCTTGACATTATCTCTTCTCCAGAAAAATAACCTTTCTCTCGAACAAGTTAAATGTTAGACTGGCGTATTCTTGCGTTTGCAACCGCAAAGAATGTAGATTAAGATGAAGAGAATAATGATATAAGCAATATACGTGTCACGAACTCACAAACTCACAGCAATAGATAGTATCTCATTCGGCTTCCATAACCCCAACAGAGAGGTTTAGTTACCCATGAATGCGAAGGAGATCACGATTGACATTGTTTTTATATCACAATATTGAGTAATGGCGTGTAGATCAAGTGATAGGCGTGAGGCGTGATTCCTTAGCAAGTAACGTTTCTCTTGTTGCGGAAATTAAGAATTGAATAGATGAATAGAAGAAGAAAAATAGAATTAATGGAAAGATTAGAAGAGTTGTAGAATTGTTGTGGTGGAAGAAGAGAGGGATGGAAGAATGTATTGTGGTGAGGGATGAATAAAAATCTCTAGCATGATAGGGTATTTATAATACTCATATCCTACTCCTACTAAGCTAATGAAATAAATAACCAAATCCTACTAGGCTAATGGAATACTTAACCCAAGTGTACTAGGTTAATGTAACATTATCATAATCCAAATAAACTAATGAAATACATAACCCAATTGTACTAGGTTAATGTATCATTGTCCAAATCCAGCTATGTGTCTGTAAGTCCCCAAGGTCTTCAGAAATGCTGTTTTAGCCCGAGACAGATTTTCCATGAAGCAGTTTTGGTCCAGGTCCCCAAAGTCTTCAGAAATGCTGTTTTAGCTCGGGTCAGATTTTCCATGCAGCAGTTTTGGTCCTTAGGCGTCCAAACTCCCTTTCCTTCCTTCGTGAGCTTTCTTTTGCGTCAAGTAAGCCATAAAATGCTGAATTATGCATCATTTATACCTGAAACTTTACTAATCATGTTTGTTAGCTCATTTATAGGAAAAAGGACTAAAAGTGCATGAAATATATAGTTTGTTCTCAAAACTAGGCTAAAATATGGGCAAAATATATTGATATAGGCGTGTAAATTCGCCTATCATCAATATCCTTACTTTTTCTCTTTATGAATAGTTAATTCTTCCTCTTGGGGTTATGCTTAAATAGGTTATGATTAGTGTATGGGTGTTGTTTATATATCAATCTAATTAGCTGTTTATTGTGGGTTTCGCTTTTATCCTATATTTAAACTAAGAATTATGGGTGAAAATCCCAATTTTTTTGGACCGTATACCATCCTTGAAATAGGGGTATTGGGTGAGGGGTATTTATGAACAATAACTTGAGTTAGCTTCTGTGATGGCATAACCTTAGAATTAAGAGTGTTGTTTCAGTTAATTGATTTAGCGTTATCTTAGAAATAAGGGTGCTAATGGAGGTATTTGATTGGTTGTTTTTCCAAACTTGTGAGGCGTTTGAAAGAACCCACAAATGAAATTTAGTGTTTTATTGAAAGATTGACACTAATACCTATAAATCTATCCAACCCATGACTCTATCTAAATTTGGATAAATTCTCAATTACCCATGCATGAGTTCGCACCTTGAATGGCATGAACTCAAGATTCACTCCTAACTGATTACACTCTAATTATTCTTATCCTCAACTTAGTACTCTAGAAGCCCAAAAATTGTTATATCTTTGAAAACATTCAAAATCCCCCAATTACTTGTATCCTCAATTTGAATTTAGCAAGTAACATTATTTCAAACTAACTCGATCACCATTCATATTGTTTCTCGTGGATTCAACCCAAACTCAAAGTTGGGTATTATATTGACAACGAATGCCTTGCACTTAAAGTGAGTTGAGTGTTATCGTCGAGTTTAATAACCCTTTAGTATAAGGTTTGCTACTTTACTCGATGGATTATGATGATTTTCCAGATTATGATATGGTTATTTTCGGTTATATATTATTGGGTCCAAGGTTGGGATTATGATTTTAGTTGGATTCCAGGTGAGTGATTATTCTTGTAAAGGAAGTTATTTTGTATTTGAATATTTAGATTCTTACAATCGTATTATTTGGATACTGGTGATGACCATGCATAGATTCAGTACTTTCAATCCCACTAAATGGTTCGGTTCCCACTAAAACATGATTTTACTACTGTTTTTTCCTTAAAAAAGGATTTAGTCCCACTTTTCTCGTTTGTATCAAATTCTTTCAGATTAGGTATCGTACTACCTTAATGGATGATTTATGAGCTTTTGGAACTAAAAATGATATTTTAGAAATCTGTCCGAGATAGATTCCAATCCATGGTTTTATCACTACTATTTACATTGGTCGAGAGAGATCCTAACCCTTTCTACACTTTTAAGATGATTTAGTCCTAAAGTTTACTTTGGAAAATGAATTTACGAACTTACACTCTTTTAGCTATGCTTTGAGTCCATGCAGTTATATATATATATATATATATATATATATATATATATGTATATATAGATAGATAGATTGATAGATATTTGATACCAGACAAAGTAGATTGATGATGATGATGATTACTGAAAATCCTTGATCGAGATTAGGTTGGTATATATGGATACTCCCAAACCCCCTAAGTTCCCCTTTATATATGAGCCATAGTGTTGGAGCAGAGAGATTATATAGTAGGTCCTTTCTTTGAAAATTGTCGAGCCGGAGCAGGTGTATACACTAGATTACATTATGACACATAGATCGATTATGGTATTATGGGATTATTTTGCATTCATTCTTGTATGTGCATTTCCTATTACCAGTATGGTATTTGGTTCCTATATCTATCTCCCTTATGGGAGGCCACACAGGTATAGGTTATGAGTGCTACTTGTTGTGTGCTGATTGGACCTTCTAAGTGGATCGATTTAGGTATCAGTTTTTCGGACTAACCGGTGATTATACTATTATTATATTTTTTAGTCTATGGCGGGTTTATTATTGGTACGGTATTGAGATTCGAGGTATGATTCTAATTCCTTTCTCTTATGGTTATTTCATTATGAATAATTATCTCACGGTTAGACATTGTGACTATAGGCTAGGATCATTCTAGTTTTAGCTTTCTTACTAGATTAGGATGCCTTGAGATGCTAGATTGACTTCCTTAGGTTGATAACTTGAGTTAGCCTTATATATCTATATATATATACATATATATAGCTATGATATTATCATATATTCCTCTCTTCCTTTCGTTATTCATGTTGTATATCCATTTTTGGCATTGTATACTACTATATCCTTCTTCTACCCTTTATTTGTACTTTGGTCAGTGATATTCGGTGTAGTGCTTAGTGTCTGAGTAAATCTAGGATAGGATAGTTCATTTGTATTGTCTTCTAAATCATATTATGGTAGTTTTCCTGGATATTTAGGCGCAATTTACATTATCTTTGGAGCTTAGTCCGTAGTTGCCTAATAAGTACCATATATTGGTACTTATACCTCACTTCTGCAGCCTGCAGATCATAGTACGGGTTCTCATCATTATTGGGTGTATCATGCGGAGCAGATATAGAATTTAGATTTAAGGTGAGCCCCTAATGTTTGGAGTATTTCTACTTTTCCTCATATGGATTAGACTGATCTCTATGTTGTTTTTAGACATGGGTTGTACCTGTATATTCATTTAGTACTCCATTTTGTATACTTAATATATTAAAAGCTATTGTACTTATTCCACCAAGTTTTGAGACTGTCTTAATATATATATATATATATACATATATACATATATACGTATATACATATATACGTATATACATATATACATACATATTACTCTTTTATTATACTCATTCCTCTTTTTATTGATTTCGTTTGGTAGTCCATTACTAGCATTTTGGGACAACGGATTGGCTTACCTACTGGTGAATTATAGTAGGTGCGATCATGACCTAAGAAATTGGATCGTGACATAGCGAAGCTCGACCATTATTGCCTAATCACTTAAGCAACGGCCCAACCACTTAAGCTGTGGTTTCTTAAGCGACCGATGTTGAAATAGCATACAAGTTTCATTTTCATATTTTCCCTTAATTTTTGGAACTTTGAGCTTTTGATTTGTAAAATATTTGAGAAGTTCTTCACTATTTGATCTTGTGTAAGCTCCAAAATCTTATCCCTATTATTTTTCATTGATTATATCATCAAAAACACTTTTAAACCATGTTTTCAAAATGTTAATTTAGGGGTTTATCGATAAAGTTTAAAAAGGTATTTTCTTTGATCTAAACATCATTTTAAACCCATTTTCATGTGGATTTTCTCTTTGAGACTCCTGTAACTTTAGGGTATGTATTTTTGAAATAAAATTTTAGTTTTAGCCCTTTCGTTTTCAAATTTATTTTTCAAACTCTTTTTGCACCTGACCCAAATATGGGAAATATAGATATCATTAGCTTTCTTTAAATTTGTAAATGCTATATTTGAATGTTGTAGTTGATTCTAAGGTCATTTGTAAGGGGAAGGTTGTGGGTTGAAGCATTTAGATTGGGATTTTCATCATTTTGAGGTTGGTTAAGGCTTAATATCTTTCAGATTGAGCTGGTTAGTTAAAAATAAGTAGAGCATGCTATGGATTGGAGAAAATAACTATGGGGTTTATATTTTGATATTATTTTTGTTTTGATGGTACCTAATTAGAGTTGATAACCATGAATTGTGGACATAATGAGTTGATTTTATGGCTCACTTATATAAATATATATGTGTGTATGTGTGTTGGATGGACTAGATATTATCATATTAAATTGATTATGAGCATCACATCCTCATTTCATACATATACATTAATGAGATACTGGTACCATTGAGAAGCTCTATTTTTAAAAGAAAATAAGATACTTTTATAAAAAACCCTCTTCCTGAACACGAGCCGGGGAGGTGAGTTAAAATTGGAATATGAGATACAGCATATGGGTTGAGAACCCTCAGTGGGTCCTACCTGAGAGTTGTGATCTAGGTGGGTGTGTGCAAAAAGTCATGTGATGGCTTTCACCATTTATTCTATTCACATTGCATTGCATTCCATTTGCACGCACATTCGTCATGGTTTCTTTACTTTCCTTGACTTGTGCTTAGTTTCAGTGTTATATAGTGTATATTTGTGTTTTTTTAATTTGTATATATATGAGAACTGTTAGTGAAGACAGTGTGGGCTACTATTTGGGACTTTTCTGCTTGTAGGTGATCTGTTCATAGTTTTCTTTACTTATATTATGTTCTACTTTACTTAGTCGGCCTGTGGTACCTACTGAGTACAAGTGGATTGTACTCACCTCTAATGTGCCATTTTGGTGCAAATTTGGGTATGAGTACAGGATGCAGTAGCTAATTGCATGGGTATTAGAGTAGTGTTCGAGGTACTGGGCACTCTAGGGGTTTCCAGAGTTGACTTTAGACCCCCTCTATCTTACTTTATATGTTTATTTCATTTTCATAAACAGTTATGTATTATCAGATTCAATAATATAATAGATGTTCTTACATTATTACCCCAAATTTTGGAAACTAGTGATATTTCTTTCTGACTTCCGTTTAATTATGTTTTGTATTAGCTTGACTCCATTCTAGAAGTATAGCCTTGATTTATGTTATTGCTGATTTCATTTTCTTCTATCAATTTGGGTGATTGACTTACTTATATTGAACTGCACTAAATGTCATCATGATCCGTTTTTGGGTCGTGACATAATTTCAGCTTATATGTTGGTTTTATCTGAAATTCATTATTCTGGTGTTGTTGTTGAAGTTTTATTTATTAATATGAAGATTTGGGTTATTTAAGTTAAGAGTTTCAAAATATTTTTGATAAAAAATAAATAGTTTTTATTTCTTTTCTTTTTCTAATATAAAATTTGTATATTTTTTTTATAATTTTTCATATTATTTAATGTGAAATTAAATTCATTAACTTCAGTACTAAACTTATTGGTTGCTCAAAATTCTTGGGGCCTCTACCAAACATTTTACTAACCTCCCCCTTAAGTCACCCCAGCTCAACATCAAATTCTCCTATCATCATCTAAAAAATAAATGAAATTCACCTAAACTCATATGAAAATTGAGGCGCAACCTTGCTCAATGTTGCATTCATATTAACTCTGGTACCACCTATAATAGTTAACTCCACTAGTGATATTGTTTAGTTTTGACCTAGGCCTGTGGCTAATGATTTTATAACTGCAGCACCACTTATTGAAATTACATAACACTACACCTTAGCTTATCATTATTATTTAAAACCCAAACCCCTTAAAATGAATACATAATCAAGTGAGAATTTAGAGCTCCAAGAAATTAGGAGAGAAAAAACCCATATTGCCTACACAAATCACTGTCGAAAAATATGGCCACGACGGCCGTTGGACAACCTCCACCGATGGAGGTTGTTCAAATAACACTTGCCAATGACAACACAACAATACCCAAAACCACATATGTCGGCACTGTTAGAACACCAGTCCCATAATATAAATTCGTACCTTTGAAAGCGATTTTATATTTGAACGGAGAGCCATGTATAATATGTGTAATGACCTCTAGGTAGTTTACTATATTTTTGCTCATTTTTATATTTAGATATTTCTATATCTTCCCTAAGTCATTTATGACTTGTTGGAACTGACAGTTCATTCATCGGGCAGTTCATTTAATTTTTAGAGATAATTTTCTATTTAAAAGCTTTTGCTAGTTCAAATTCGCTACCAGGAAAAATCATTAGTTAAATGACCTAGTATGGTAATTTTGACAATTCCATCAGCTTCAAAACATTGATTTTAGGTTTGGTGGATCCTTGGTTCGGGTATCGAGGCTGTCGGACTCACTTCGGGCTATTGACCAAAAGTTAAGAAATTGGCAAGTGGGTATAGGACCCATTTTTGTTGAACAGCTTCGGATAGAAATTTGTGTTCCATTAAGTCTATAATGTTGAATTTAATAGGGTAGCATATTTTATTTGCAAATATATTTCAAGTCTCTAGCTGGTGCATAAAATCTGGTGTGACCGCTAAAGTGGTCCTCTGGGCACTTTAGAGACCCATTGGATGCTTTAGCAACCCTACCTCAGCCAACAGGTACCGCTTCAATGGCACCTAGACGCTTTAGCGTCTAACGCTAAAGCAGACCATGTCCACTTTAGCATCCTGGCTTGTAGGGGCGGGTACCACGTAAGCGACACCCTGGCGTTTTAGCAGTGATAGCTAAGGCAGCCTAAGGACTGCTTTAGCGGCATCTGGTGCTTTTAAATTCCCCTCTTTGCCCAATTTCTTCCCACTTTTCACCCATTCTCAAGTGAGTAAAATCCCAAATAGTGTGAAAACTAGGGAGGATTATTTGTGGGTGGTTTTGGAGCTTAGGTAACGTCAATTTATGCAATTACTCATCGAAGTTATGGTAAGACCCCAATGTTTTCATGGTTTATTTCTTCATCATTTTTGCTAAAATCCCTAAAAGCTTGGTGGCTTGATTTTAGCATTATTATAGCTTAGAATTTACCCACTTTTAAGGGTAAATATTCCTTGAGCATAGAGGGACGTTGTGTTGATTTTGAATATGCAATTCCGTAACGAGCCCCTCATGGGATTTTTATGTGATTTTGGATCCAAAGCACAATAATGCAATACGGGTATCATTCTTCTCGTGTTGATGATTATATTGAGTTTTTGTAGCGTGGCAACTTGTAGAAGCTTCTCGAGAAGGGAAATTGATGGTTTAGCAGATTCTTTAGGGTTTTCTTCAGTGTCTAGGTAGGTTAGGTTTATCTTTTTCATAGATTTAGTTATTTTGTAGTATGATTATGATATTATGCTATATATGGGGTAAGATTTAGATGTTGGAGGTTTGATTAAAAACATTTGGGTTAGTTGGATCGTTTAGGCTATCATGAAATCGTAATTTAGGAGAAATTGACTTAGTTGCTAATGTTTTAGGATAAATTGCTATCATAGGGATATTTAGGAATTATTTAACATCTCAAAGTGAATTTAGATACCTTATCCTAGTTCGGGGTAGAATTTGCCTAAAATAAATATAGGAGATTAAAAGTAGGCTCCTCAGGCCCACCTTAGGCCAAGATTTGTGTTAGACTTTGTAGACTTAATAACGTAGGATTTACACTTATTAATCCTATTTTGTGACTTTGAAGAAATTAGATGCTTGTTGATTATGCTAGTCAGTAGTTGAGAGTCGATGCTAATTCTGGGTAAGTTTCAGTGGATAATTGTTGTGTTTTAGTGATCTGACTTATGACTACGATTTATTTACATATTTTATTGATATGGTCTAATGATATATGGGTTTCAGTTCAAGTCTGACAATTGATGATGATATTAATAATATGAGTTCTAGTTCTAGTCCAGCAAATGATGGTAATGCTGATAATACTATTGTGTTCCAATTCAAGCCCGGCGTTATAGGAGTTATTTATGATATGATATGGTTTAGATGGATCCTTGGTTATGGCATGGTAGTTTATAATTTATGGTTTTTGTATTATTAGTTTACTTGATTATACCCTCTAAGCTTATGAGTGCCTACATTAGGTTATTACTTTTCCACACTTATTGGCTTATGGGGGCTAATTTATTAGTTATAATGATGTGATATTTATGTCACTTTTATGTATTTATTTATTTGCTTACTTATGCACAATAGTGTTGGAGCTTATTTCTGAGTTTGCACTTCTTTCCTTAACTTAGCTTATTTTGTCTTGTATATTATCATATTTATACCATGTTTTAGCTCAATCGGCCGATGAAGCCACTGAGTACCTATGGTTTTGGTAATTATACTATATTCTTATCTTCTTGGTGTAGATTTGAGTACTAGTTGCCACCGCTAATCCGACGATCATGCTGAGTGATTTTGAGATTGGGTGAGCTCTTGGAGTTGGAGTTACCCATTTTGATTTTGTGTGTCTAGTCTTTCATTTTCGAGACAAATTGTATTTGACGATTTTGTATTCGCAGTTTGGTTGTAGTAGCTCTTGTACCAATATTACTGTGTCTTAGGATGGTTGTTGTTTTTTTATCTATCTTTTAAACTGTTATGACTACTCATTTATTGTTTTAACTCTTTAAAGGTTAATTTCTAGCTAATTGAGGCCCTTTCCACTAAGTTAGATTATTTCTTATAGTTTCAGGCTAAGATTTGGCTTACCTACTGGTGGGATAAAGTAGGTGCTATTATAACTCGTAAATCAGGTTGTGTCAAATTAGTATTAAAGACTAGGTTTTACCGGTATTATTGCCACAAAAGCTAATGTCTAGTAGAGTCCCACGAATCAAAATGATGACATCTATTTCTTATATTTGGGAGGCTAAAAGATCTTTCTTGGAGTTCTTTACTTATTTCACTCATTTGGTGCTAAGAGTCTGAGTTGGTTTCTAAAGTATTCCTTTGGTTTCACTCTTTTGTAAATGGCTAGGACACGTACTACTACTAGATAAGGGTCTTGAGATCAAGCCTAGGGATCTTGTCGCTATTCATGGGAGACCTAGAGGTCATGGATAGAATAAGGATGAATCCTCAACTAGGGTCTAAGTTTGAAGGCCCTCACTAGACCCTATTCCTACTCCTGAGTAAGACAACTTCTGCGCAGCCAGCGGTAGGTTAGGAACTAACCCAGGCTCCACCAGGGTTTATTTCTTCTTTAGTGCTCAGGGATGCTTTGGCTCAGGTTTTGGGATTGATTAGTGATGACTATATGATGGTGCGGCTCCTAGAATTAAGGTCCCTCCTGCATCGATAGTTGTCCAGTTTGTAGCTTTCTAATCAGTAGTTGCTCAGCTGATGGTTGCCCAAAATGCTATGTCTGTTAAGGAGCAAAAATTATTGGGTAGGTTCTTCAGATTATCTCCGCTTAGGTTTTCATGTACATCGAGCAAGGATACATACGAGTTCTTGATTACTTAAGAGGATAGGCTCTAAAATTTGGGCCTAGATGAGATTTGTGGTGTGGATTGTACTACTTTTTAGTTGGACTTAGAAGCTCAACATTAATGGAGAGGTTAGCTTAATTTTATGCCTGTTGGATCTTCTTATTGACATGGACATAATTCTCTGAGATTTTCTTAGAGAAGTATATGCCTAGCAGCCTTAGGGATCATTTGAGAGATCAGTTCTTAAGGTTGGAGCAGGGCCCCATGACTATTATAGAGTATGCGGCTCGATTTTATGAGTTGGCTAGGCATGTTATCTCTAATCAGACTACTGAGTATGAGAGGGTTTGTTTCTTTTTTAGGGGACTGAGACTTCCTCTTTATATATCTAGAAAGAGTTTTTTTATTGTGGGTAGGTCTTTTGCTGAGGTTTTTGATCATACTTATATTATGGAAGAGATGCATCATGAGGCCCAAGGGGACATCCATAAAAGTCCATGATATTAGGGTAGTTTTAGTGGGAGTCATAGTGGCTCACGGTTCAGAGGTAGTGGTTCCTAAGGTAGGTACCCTCTACAACAGCCGCATTAGTATTAAGGTTAGTCTAGTAGGCCCGTTTAGGTAGCTCTTCAGGTTACCAATGAAGGCCAATTTGGTTTCAGTAATCATCTTGGCAAGGGTAGTGGTCAGTCTTCAAAGGTTTCTTTAGGTTATTCTAGTTGTGGTGGTTATTCTAGGTCAGCTGGATCTTCTAGTTTAAGTGTTGTCCCTGGGGCATGTTATGGTTATAGAGCTTTCAGTCATTTCCTGAGAGAGTGTCCCAGCTGTGGAGCAATAGTTCCTTCAGTTTAAAGTGTTCTACTGATTCAGGTTGTTCTGCCCCAGCTAAAAGCGGTATGCATGGTCGTAGGGTTAGTCTCTATGGTGCTTGTGGAATTTGTCAGGCATGTAGGATAGGAAGTTAGTTAGGATCCCATCCAGGTGGCGAGCATGGTCAGTTGTATGTTATACATGCTAGACCTAAGGCCGAGTCTTTGGATATTTTTATTACAAATATGATCTTGTTGTTGCCAATTGACTTTTGCTTTATTTGATCTGGGATCCTCTTATTCTTATGTGTTTACTTATTATACCTAATGGTTAGATTTATCTTGGGATTCATTATCTATGACATTATCTATATCTACTCCCATGGGTGATTCTTTGGCAGTGGATCAAGTTTTTAGATCATGTGTTGTGGCTGTTTGAGAGCTCAATACTTATGTTGACCTTATTATATTAGACATGGTGGATTTTGATGTGATTTTTGGCATGGACTGCTTATCCCACTATCATACAGTCCCGTATTATTTTACCAAGACCGTTACCTTTGCCATGCTAGGCGTACCCCCGATTATGTGGCAAGGAATGATTAGCCACGAGATGATGGGGATTATTTCTTATATTCATGCTAGGAGACTTATTTTAAGGGTTTGCGAATCTTATCTTGCTTATATTTATGATGTTAGTATGGAGAGTCCGTTGCTATGTATTAGGATAAATTGATATATTAGGGTTATTTATGTCTTATTTAACATCTAGAAGTGAATTTGGATACATTAGCCTAGTCCAGAGTAGAATTTTCCCAAAATGAACCTTAGGTCACGATTTGTGTTAGCCTTTGTAGACTTAATTATGCAGGATTTACCCTTATTAATTCTATTACCGTACTTTAAAGAGATTAGATGCTTATTGATTATCTGTAATTGAGAGTCGATGCTAATTCCAGGTAAGTTTCGGTGGATAATTATTGTGTTTTAATGATATTGCTTATCTCTATAGTTTATTTACATGGTCCATTAATATGTTCTAACGATATATAAGTTTTGATTTGAGTCCAGTAATTGATGATGATATCAATAATATGAGTTTTGATTTGAGTACGACATGTGTGGTAATGATGATGGTACTATTGAGTTTTGGTTCAAGTCCGAGATTGTGGGAGTTATTATGATATGATATGGTTTTGATGGATACATTGCTATGGCATGGTAATTTGTAATTAATGGTTTTTGGGTAATTACTTTCCTTGATTGTACCCTACAAGCTTATGGGGGCCTGCGTTGGGTAATTTACTTTTCCGCACATATTGGCTTATGGGGGCCAATTTAATAGTTATAATGATGTAATATTTATGTTACTTTTTCATATTTTTTTATTTGCTTATGCATAATAGTGTTGGAGTGCATTTCCAAATTTTCCCCATTTCCCGTGACTTGGATTATTTTATCTTGTACATACCATGTTTTAGCTCAGTCAGTCGATGATGCCTACTGAGTACCCATGGTCTTGGTACTTATACTACACTTCTATACATTTTTGGTGCATATCTGAGTACTAGTTGTCGCCGTTGATCTGACGATCGTGCTGAGTGATTTCTGAGATTGGGTGAGCTCTTGGAGTCGGAGTTACCCTTTTTTCTGCTATGTGCTTACGTCTAGTTTTTTATTTTTGAGGCAGATTGTATTTGACTATTTAGTACTCATAGTTCGATGTAGTAGCTCTTGTACTGACATTACTAATACTTTGGATGGTTGTTGCTCTTTTATCTATCTATTAGTTTGTTATGACTGCTTATTTGTTGTTTTGACTCTTTAAAGGTTAATTTATGGCAAATTGAGGCCCTTTCCACCAAGTTAATTCATTGCGTGTAGTTCCAGGATAAGGTTTGGCTTACCTACTGGTGGGAGACAGTAGGTACCATCATGACTCAAAAATTGGATTATGATAATATGGGAGGAGGAAGAGGTAAATCAGATGATCATAAATGAAGATCTACAATATGAAGTGATCGGTAAATTTTTATATAGGTTGCCAAAGATTCAAGATCTACGAAGATTGATAACCAAACATTGTGATCTAAAAGGAGAAGTTAATATTGGATTGCTGAGAAATAGGTATGTGTTGATAAGGGCTACAAAGTTAGAAAACTATGTAAACCTTCTATCAAAGTTGTAATTCTATATTACTCACAATTATTAGTCTTATCTAATGAGAACTCTTAAAGAGGATCCCATATTCAATCAGGATGAAGAAACAACTACAACAATCGCTTGGATTCCTTTTCCATCACTACATTTAAATTTCTTTGGAAATGAAGCAGTGTTTTCACTAGCAGTAGTAGTTGGTAAACCTTTGCAAGTGGATCTAATTATGTTGAATAAGATAAGGCCTAGTTGTGCATGAGTCAAGGTTGAGGTAGACTTATTAGGGGAATTTCCTAAGTAAATAAATATTGATATTAGAGAAATCAGGAAAAGTGGTACGAAAATGGATCAATATAAGATATAAATATGTCCCTAAGTACTGCAACGCAAGCTCTAAGGTCACAATAAAAAGGAATGTTATGTTATACATCCTGAATTCTACCCTAAAATGGAAAAGAAGGAAGACGAGGAGAACAAACAAAGGAAGGGAAGACCCAAAATAAGAAGATTTACAATGGGGACAAAAACAAAGTGAAACAGATGAAAAAAGATGTAAAGGGTAAAACAAAGTTAACAGAGGAAGTAGAGTTACAAGAGCAAAAAATGATACATGGGTATTGAAGGGGGAAACAAAAATATAGAGGAAAAGCTAATGACATGAATCCAAGAGCTCACCAAAATAATGGGAAACAAATAGCAGTGATCAAGTTTGAGGTAATAGAAGATAAAACTCAGAAAGAAGGTTAAAAGAAAAATAAAGAAGAAAGAAAAGAGATGAATGATGTGCACAAGACAAACACAGAAAGTAAGAACAGGAGGAATGAAATACTACAATTGCAACAACATGAAGAGGCAAAATCACAGAAAAAGAACTAAGTGGATGAAGAGTTATCTGCATTAGAAGACACCAAAGCAAACACTTCAAAGTTCATAGAGGTGGAAGGTGACAGGGTTCTTTAACACCAAACAGTTTCATATTCAAGGAGATGAATGAGGAATCTCAAAGTTTAGTAAAGAATTCTATCACTAAAATAAAATGAATAGGATACTACAGAATAGAGGATTCCCTACGGAGATTAGAGGAGAAAACTATTGTTGAGGAAGTAATTAAAGAAGATAAGAAGTTGGGCAATGATGAATATATAAGGTACACACAAACAGAAATCAAGGATGTACTAAAAATACAAGATCTATCACAGCAGAAGAAATAGAAAAAGAAAGATGTTGAGAAAGATAAACTTATCATTACTCTTACATTGCTTTATTATAGCCTTTCTAAAGTACCTCAAAACTGGAAGTGTATAGATTGAAATTGGGGATAACACATGCTAAACAAAACTTTTCAGCTAAGATTTGGATTTTTTTGGATGAGGAATGGGAGGAAGTAGGCTCAGCAAACACAATACAATAACTGAAAGTAGATTTCAAATTAAGAGGAGAAAATAAAAGATTTTGAATTATTATTGTGTTGCCAAATGCAGTGCTTTGGAGAGACTGAAGTTGTAAGATGATCTGAAGGAAATAACTAGTAATACTCAAGGTCCATGTTTGGCGGGGGAAGACTTTAACACTATAATGGATGACTCAGAAAATCTTGGAGACCTACTAGTAACACAACAGGAAATACCAGATTTTGGTTAGTGTGTAAATTCATGTGCTCTGAATGAGTTGAGATTCACTGGGATTTTCTACACAGGGTAGAAGAAGAGAATAGGGTAGGAATGCATTTTTAAAAGTATGGATAGTCTGTGGAAATAATGATCTCATGAATGTATTGCTAAATTGTGAGGTCCGTAATTTGATCAGACAGGGATTAGACCATTCTCTACTATATGTCATAGGCAATACCTCATAAGAGCAGATCATCAAGCCTTTCAAATTCTTAAATTTTTGGACAAAACATAAGATTTTTTATAAGGTGGTGAAATAAAGTTGGAATGAAGACAATAGGGCCTCTCATTTTACAATAATTTAGACCAAGATGAAAAAGGTTAAGGCTACATTGGCTACATAGAGTAGGAGTACTTTTGGTAATATATTCCAAAACATAGAAACATTGGAGGATATTAATAAAAGCAAAGAAGATTCAGTTTGAGATTTCACCAACACTAGTTAATAGAGAAGAACTTAGCAAGGCAGAGACGTAAAAAGGCTTTTAAAGATACAAGAGGAATTTTGGAAGTAGAAGGCAGGGATAAAGTGGTTTACTAATGGAGATAGAAATACAAAATTCTTTCATGCACAAGTTAATAGAAGAAGGAAAAAAGTTTAGGCTACAGAAATTCAAACAAGACAAGGGGATTTGATACCATTAACTTATAATATTAGAGAGGACGATGTGAATGTATTCATGGATAAATTCTAGGAAACTCAAGAAAGTAGAAACTATGATATGTTGAAGTGTATTAGGAAGTCTATTAATGCAGAACCAAATAAGAAGATGAAATGAATGTCAACTAACAGAAGGTGAAACAAATGGTTTTCTCATGGGGAGAGTACCAATGGACTAGATGGATTTTTAGGACAGTGTTTTGGTGTTGGGACATCATTGAGGAGGACATAATAATATGGTCAAAGATTTCTTTCTATTGGAATGAATGGTTTACTTGGCATCTAGAAGTTAGACTAGATACCTAAGCCCAGTTTGGGGCATAGTGTGCCTAATTATGGAGATTGAGGATTAGAAGTGGGATTGTCTGGCCCACTTAGGCCAAGACTTGTATAAGCCTTGTCGATTTAGTTACGGATGTTAGGTGTAGTTGAGATTAGTAAACCTTAGTATAAAGTTACCTTGCGGCTTATTGAATGATGATGTATTTTTTCCTGAATAATGATATTTGGCCCATACAAATGTTATTTCCTCTTAGCCTTGATATTTGGCCTAAAGAGATACTATTTACTCTTAGCCTTGGTATTTGGCTCATAGAGATACTATTTCCTCAAAGACATGACATTGGGTCCTTGGAGATGATTTTTCTCGTAGTTATAATTATTGGGCCTATCGAGACAATATTCCTTTTAGATATAATTATTGGCCTAGAGAAGCGACATTCAGCATAGTCATGATGTATGATCTATAGATATGATATGTCCTATAGACGTTATATACTTCTTGATATTAAGCCTCTTAGATGTGAGATGTCTCCTATATGAGAGATAATTATATACTTCTTAATATTATGCCTCTTAGATGTGAGATGCCCCCGATATATGAGACGGTTAGAGATGTGCTATGGCTTATAAATATGATTATCAATATGAGTTTCAGATATGAAAATTGGTCGAAGGCCATGATTATGATGTTGTGAATTCTCAGGAAATATTATTGGGCTTAGCATTGTACTATGATATTGGTTAGATATCCGGGAAGTGTTTATCCTTGTAAAGGATATGGTTACAGTTTATTAATATAAATATATATGTTTGTATACACATCTCTCCGGTATAAGATGGAGAAAGATGTGGTATGACACTATTTATTCTACTGATTAAATACTGGTGATGGCATACATAGATTTGGTATATTCATAATTATTATATCAGTAATTGATATGATTCTAGCTAAAATACGATCTTATGATTGTCCTACCTAATTAAGGGTTAAGCGATTTGGTAGCTAGTTGTCTATTAGGTGACTATAACACTTGGTTGCTAGGAAACTAATGTATTAATTAATGAATCTTTCTTCGTTGAAATATGGTAGCTAGTGATGGTTGATACGTAGCTAATGATGATACGGGGTTTAGCATAGGTGAATATTAGTAATATTGATGACTAAGTTTATGATGTCAATTAATTCTTAAATGAGGAGTTGTGTATTAATAAAGCTAGATAATAAGTGATGTTAGTGATAAGAGATGACTAGATAATAATGATAGATTATTGATAAATAAAGGTTAGTTAATGAATAGTGTTAGTTAATAAAATATGGTTATATGATACATGGTAATGTGTTGACTAATAATGATTAACAGATATAGGTTGATTAGTTGATAATAATGAATAGTGGATAAATGGCGATTCTGGTCCAGTGATGAACCTTGACTAGATGTTAGATGTTAGCTATTTAATAAATAATGGTTAGTTGTTATCCCATGAATAAAGATGATGTGAAGGATAATGTTTAGGCTAATAGCTAGGGGTCATATGATGAAGCGAAGTAGTGGTTCTACAATAATAAGTGTTGGTTAGCTAATAACGAGTAGTTGGGAAATATTGACTAGATGGATATTTTATGGTGATATGATTATGTAAATGAGTATATTAGTATATGTTGTTCAGTTATGGCAATTGATGATTATGTATATTGGGGAATGGTCATTGATAAGAAGTGTGGAAGAACCAAAGATAATGAGCAGTTGGTAATATATCTATACTTTTATAGTGATTTAATCCCAAAGATTATTCCGGGTAATAGAGTTATGTATTTACACTCTTTTACCCATGACTTAATTCTGTGTAAATGTTATATATCTATATATATATGTATTGATGATTATGGTGATATATTGATACCTGACAAGGCTGGAGAATATTGTGATGATAATATTGATACCCAGAAAGGCCGGAGGATATTATGATGATGGTATTGATACCCGACAAGGCCAAAGAATATTGTAATGATGATATTAAATCCCGATAAGGCCGGAGGATACTGTGATGATATATTGATACCCGGCAAGGTTGGGGGATACTGTGATGATATATTGATACCCAGAAGGCCAGAGGTTGATAACGATGATGATGGTCATGATAATGACAGTTATGATGAGTTGTTATATTGAATGTGTACCTTGCATTCATTCATGCATGCACATTGCCCATCACTAGTATGCAACTATGTCTATCAGCCGGTATGGGACAGTTGCATAGATATGGGTGAAGAATATGCCTTGTGTTATTGTATATTGATCAAACCTTTTGATCCTAGGGCGGTAGGGGTACGCATAGGCTCAGCTAGGTATTTGATTTCCCAGAGTTACCGGTTATTCGCATTGTTATTGCTATTGTTACTATCATTGTTATGGCTAGCTTATGATAAATTGGTCGTTGATCCGGTATATAGATTTGAGGTATGTTTTCATCCTCTTCTATCTTATGATTGTACTATTATGCACGATTATTTCATGTCTAGTCATATGAATTAGAAACCCTAAGTATAATAGTATTAAATCCTGATAGTATATTAATGAGGTCTTAGAATAAAGACACGATGATCTAGGTTATGCCTTGAGATGACCTCATGTTTATAGATATATATATATATAGCTATATAAATCTATGGCACTACCGTATATCCCTTCACCTATTTGTTCATATAGTATATTCGTTTCTTGACCTTGTATATTGTTATAGATCTTTCTTTCACATTGCATTCATATATTGGCCTGGGATATATGACATAGTATTGACATCTGGTGAATATGGCTGGAATAGGATAGTTCACCCTGATACTTTCTTAGTCTTGTTAGGTTAGACTCTTAAACTTGAATAGGATAGTTGTCCCTTATTATGCTCATTGACTTGATATATGAGTTCTGGACTCTTGAGTGTAGTTTCCATTTTTTTTATATATTGTATATATTTGCTTTATCTTTGGAGCTCAGTTGGCAGTTTCCTACTGAGTACCATTCGTTTGGTACTCATACAAAACTTTTGCAGCATATAGATCATAGTACGGGTTATCGTCATTGATGTGTGCATCATGCGGAGTAGCCATGGTTCGGAGGCTTAGAGTGAGCTCCTGGCATTTAGAGTATTACTTATCTCTTTCTTATGTATTAGACTAATCTCTCTATTGTATTCAGAGATAAGTTGTATTTGTATAGCTCCGTTGTTGTTTCTCTTTGTACTCTTAATATATTAGAAGCTCTTGTACTGTACTGATACCACCAGGTTTTGGGATTTCATTATGTATTTATCTTTATTTCATTTATTTCGCATTCTTTTCCTTATATTATTGAGTAGTCTGTTACTAGCCGTTCCAGACTACGGGTCAGCTTCCCTACTGGTGGATTATGTTAGGCGCCATCATGATCTGAAAAATCAGGTTATGACAGTCTATTCTTATGAACAGACAATTATTTTGTTTTTATCACTCTTTTAAAGGTTTAAAATCAGGGGATCCTGTACTACCTACTTTATTCATAATTGCATCTGAGGTTTTATCAAGAAGTTTGAATAAATTGTTCAAAGATCCTGAATTCAAAGGCTATGGGATGCCTAAGTGGAGCCCTGATATCAACAATCTCTCGTCTGGTGATGGTATAATTTTATTTTGATATGAATAACCTGCCTCAATAAGGAAGATGATGACAGTTTTGAGAAACTAGGAAAACATCTCTGGACAAATGATCAACTTGGATAAAAGTTTGGTGTATCTACATGAAAAAGTTCCTATTGGGGTGTGTAATCACATTAAAAGGATAGAAGGAATAAGAAAAGGTAATTTCCTATTCACTTATCTGGGATGCACAATTTTTTATGACAACAAAAATAAGGGACGTTATGACAATCTCATTAAGAAGGTGATGAAGAGATTACATTCATGGCTAAATAGACTACTATCTTACGGTGGAAGATACATTTTAGTTGCTCATGTTTTACAGTCTATGCATGTTTATATTCTATCTGTCATGAACCCACCAGTGAGTGTAGTTAATCAACTGCACAAGATTTTTGCAAAAATTTTCTGGGAAAATGCTACAGGGTCTAAGAATAAACATTGGGTGTCTTGGAACTTACTGTGTTATCCTAAAAAGGAGGGAGGCCTTGGTTTCAGAACAATATATGATATGTTTAGAGCACTTTTTACAAAAGTATAGTGGAGCTTTAGAACATATACATCTTCTATGTGGAATAAGTATTTCAAGAAAAGGCATCCTATTCTTACTAAGGGCTTGGGAGCCTCACATGTCTGGAGAAAAATTATCACAGTAAGGAAGGAGGTGGAGTACAATATTTAGTGATAGGTGAAGGCTGGAAATTCTAGCTCTGGTTTGAAAACTAGACTAAGCAAAGGGCACTCTACTATGTGGAAGGGGATGATGCTAAAAAAGAGGAAGTAAAGGTTAAAGACTTTATCAGAAATGTGGAATGGAATAAGCAATTGCTTCTGTCATTAATTTCAGAAAACTGGTCGACCTAATCATAAAAATATCAGACCCATGTGAGGGCTATTCTAATGATATTCCAAGGTGAATAGGCAACACTAATGGCTTGTTTTAGTTAAGAGAACATAGAATATGATTAGACATAAAAAGAGGCAACGAGAGATTATGACTTCATTTGTACTAAAGGTTTGCATTTCAAGGTAAATTTATTTATGTAGAGTCTACGGATGAGGATAATTTCAATAGATGCCAACTTGAAAAGAATGAAAATACAGTTGGGGTCAAGGTCTTAGTGTTGTGAGGAGAAAAGAGAGGAAATAATGTCACAGTTATTTCTAACAACCCCAATAGCCAAGAGGCTATGGAGATAGTTTGATCATTTTATAGGTATTCATGTAGAGGACAGAAAACTACAACAACTCATAGTAGCTTGGTGGACTAGGTAAGCACCAACAAAGTTAAAGGTGCTATATAAATCTTTACTAGCTATCACACTGTGGACGCTGTGCAAGAGAAAGAATTTTATCAAGCATGGGGGAGCAGTACAATAAACAAGAATGATTGTACAAATACAGGAGGTAGTGAAAAAGTTCATAAATATGCTGTATCTGGATAAAGATGGAGATATAGACATGTACAAAAGTTGTTGACAAATTACAAACATAAAATCCTAAGTGTCACTATCTGTATACCCCATACTTTTTCCAAGCTCAGTTTAGCTCCTAGGATGTCAAGGGTTGGATTTGAAAATGAAAAACTCTTGATACATGTATAATTTTCCAATTTTATACCCACTAGTGTGTACATAATTGGCTCATCTTTCCAACAATACCAATTTAGCCTTAATCTGATACTCGGTTGAGAAGTTATGGCATTTTTAGTAAAATAGTATGGCATTTAAAAAGGCACCGCATTGCGGTGAAGGACGATTTCGCAATTGTCAAAATCCAGTGGAGCACCGCGATTACATCACATGGTGAAAGTCCAGTTCCCACTCGTTCTTTTTCCAGTGAGGCAACGCGATTTCAGCGCGTTGCGGCGATGGCCAAAATAGGACTCGTCCCTTTTTAGTAGCCCAACGCGATAGCTCCACGTCATGTTGATGGCAAAAACCGGGCTCGTCCTTTACCAGTAAGCCACCGTGATAGTGGTGCATCGCGGTGGGTGGCCAAATTGGGATTTTTTACAATTTTTGAGTTAAATTTTAAAAGGTCAATTTAGTCAATTCCCAAGCCACCAAGTCATGAATAACACAGAATTAAACCTATTCTAAGCCTTCTATGCTCACTTTTCATCAATTATCTCTTAAGAAAACCCTAGAACCTCAAGACTTAACCTCCAAGAAATCAAATTTCCTCCATTCCTTTTCAAAGATAGCTCAAAATTAAGGATTCCCAATTTAAGAGATTCAAGAATTCATCTTCAAGAGAACAAATAAGGATTCAAGCTCAAGTTTTCTTAGTAATTGCATCAATTACGGTATGTGGGGTTTATGAACAAGGATCCTTTTTCATCCTTATGCCCAAAACTAGTTTTAATTATAAATTTACATGATTTTGTATGACTATTCATGAATTTCAAAAATTAGGTTCATACCCAATACTGCTAATTGAAAGATTTTGAGATTTGAAGTGATTTAGATGATGAATTTCATGTTTATTTTCATATTGTCATGCGTATTGCAAAAAAATTTAGATTTTGAGTTGAATTATCAATACCTTCATTATCAAGCAGGAATATTATTATATTTTGACATGAATTTGATGCATGGGTATTAAGCCCTAGTTGAATATTGCTATATAGGCACCATATGACTAGATTATTTTCAGATTCTTGATAAAGATTTGATCTTTTGATCTCAGCTTAGATATGAATTCCACTTTACAGTTTCAGATCATAGTTTAACTTAACAAAAATATAGTTGGTTTTCGTAATAAACCATTATACTAGATTTTAAAGTGGATTTCCAATAGAATGAGCTTACATATTAAAGGGAGTAGTATTTAGCACCAAGTTGGGTATGTTCTCATGCCCCAGAACTACGAGCCAACATAGATTTAGATTATCAAATTATTCCCATTTCTATATGGATGACAGATACAGATGTGATCACTTAGATTAGGTTATACTCCCTGGCAAGACTATGATACCTCTCCCCAACGTGAGGTTCTCTCATAAGGGAACTAGACGTTGGATTCCATGATAGCTCACATAGTTTATGTTAGTTAGAAGAACCTCCCTACTGAAAAGAGTGACCTTACAGAAAGCTTTTAAAAGAATTCACTACGGCCTAACGGTAAAGACTTTCAAAATAGTTTTTTTTTATAAAAAGTATTTCCCTACTAGTAGAACTTTACAGAATAGAATAATTTTAACAGAACAGCTTTTAGAAACTAAGTGTAAAGGCTCACAGTTTTATTTAGATATTGTTGTATATATGGCTTTAGCTATGAGATTTTAGATTTTAGTTTAAAGATACAGAAGTTAGTCCTTTCTGCACTTAGACAGTATAAATTAAAGATAGAATACCAGTACAACTTTTAGAAACTAAATGTTATGACTCACTAGATTTATGCAACCTGTTTTGCTATTCTTGATTATGATTTACAGTTTTTTGATATTCTAGCTTATGTGAGTATTTACATTTAGCATGCATTATTTTATAAATTGTGATGATGTTGAGATATTATTTTACTTATGCATTCACCCCCATATACTTAGTACATTCTCATAGTACTTATCAATATATACATCTATATGCTACATTATCTAATAATGTAGGTTCAGGTGCTCAATTTCAACAGCATGAGTAATTTCAAGCATCTCCATCTATATCCCGATAGTTGGTGATTCCTCATAGTTTAGGGACCCAGTTATTCAGATTTTCAGCTTATTAGTATAGATGATTCAATATTTTTAGACAGCTTGAGTCAGCTGGGGGTTTGTCCCAGTGACTCTCTAGCATTCATTAGCAATAGAGGCTTGTCAGACTGCTAGATTGTGATTTAGATTTTCAATATTGATTGATCAGAATCTTGATTCTAGTATTTTTTTTATATATTATATTCAAATATTCTTAGATAGCTCAGATATATTTTTGCATTCTAGTTTTACTGTTATATCTATATTTCCTTATTATAAGATTCAGACTTAGTAGAAGGCAGGCAGAGTAAGCTTAAGGATACTGGTAGTCTTGAACACCGTGTGACATCTCGGGACCCATTTTTAGGGTGTTACAATCTTGGTATCAGAGCCTAAGATTATAAGAGTCCGAGGGAGTCAGACAAGCCATGTTACGTAGAGTCTTGATCATGGGTATGAAGCACGCCACATTTATGAGCAAGAGGCTACAGGACATTTTAGGAAATTATCTCTTTCTTACATGATTTATCATGCTTACAGTATCTCTATCTGCTTTTAACTCATGAACTTAAGTGACTGTTAAATATGCCTCCTCATCGAGCTAACGCCCGCAAAAATGATAATTAGCCACCCCAGCCTACCGACCCTCTGAATGATAATATATCCTATGCTGAATTTTAGGCTTCCTTTCAGGATTTGTCCTAAGTTATGACTGCTAATGTTTAGGGCAACCATCAAGCGGCAGTCCCACTTCAGCAGAATTGGAATTTAGTAGTAGCTAGAATCAGAGACTTCATGAGAATAAATCTGCCAGAGTTCTTTGGGTCAAAAGTAGGTGATGACCCACAGCTCTATTTAGATGAGGTGAAAAAAATCACCCAGATTATGCATGGTTTTTAGAACAAGAGTGTAGATTTAGCATCCTATAGATTGAATGATGTAGCGTATGATCGGGTGGTTATATAGAAGAATGGTAGAGGTGAGAATGCATCTCCTATGAGTTGGGAGGTGTTTTAGAATGCATTTCTAGACAGGTTCTTTCCGCATGAAATGAGGGAAGCTAGGGTAAAAAAGTTTGTGAACCTAAGGCAGGACTCAACGATAATGAAAGAGTATTGTCTTAAGTTTAACCAGTTGTCTAAGTATGCCCCTGATACATTGGCAGACCCTAGGGAAAGTATAAGTAAGTTTGTTATTGGAGTATCTAGTTTGGTAGTCAAGAAGTGTAGGACTTCCATGCTTATTGGGGACATGGATCTTGCTAGGTTGATGATTCATGCCCAGCGAATTGAGGCAGAAAAGTTGAAGGGGAGAGAAAGGGGAAATAAGAAGGATAGAATAAGAAAGTTTGAGTATGGCCAAACAAAGTATGGAGGGGGAATCATTCACAGTTTTAGAATCGTTCATCTATGCTAATGCCATATTTAGCTAGTGTTCTCACTCCCAAAGTTAGACAGGAGCAATGGGGTAAGACTTCTGTGTCCAGATCTCAAAATAGTGTGAGTGGAAATCTCAGTTATCCTCCATGTGCTAAGTGTGGTAAAAATCATCTTGGTGAGTGCTTGTTTGGACAAAAAAGTTAATATAGTTGTGTTAAGTTGGTACATGGAATCAAAGAGTGTCTGTATGCTAAGCAGGGAAATGGGGATATTCGTCCCCAGACTCAAACTACTAGTGCACTAGCTCCTCTAGGTCTCCCAGTCCCTCCTTAGGGCGTATTATCCAGTACTGGAGGCGGTCAGTGCCAGAATTAGTTTTATGCTTTACCATCCTTTCAGGAGCAGGAGGATTCACCAGATGTTGTCACTAGTATGCTTCACATCTTTCATCTTGATGTTTATATGTTGTTAGACCCCGGGTCGAGTTTCTCTTATGTGACCCCATTAGTTGTAGTGAATTTTAAAATAGGTCTTGAAAATATCCTTGAGCCCTTCTTAGTTTCTACCCTAGTGGGCCAATCAATTATTGCCAAATAGATCTATAGAAAGTGTCCTATCACTGTCCTTCATAAAATCATATTAACAAATTTAATAGAGTTAGATATGGTCGACTTTGACCTTATTCTTGGTATGGATTGGCTCTATTCTTGTTATACATCATAGATTGTCTCACCTAAGTGGTGAAGTTTCAATTTCCAGATGAGCCAGTCTTTGAGTAGGAAGGAAATTCAGTGTCTCCTAAGAGTCATTTTATATCTTATCTTAAAATTAGAAGTTTGATCTCAAAAGGGTGTATCTATCATCTAGTTTAGGTCAAAGACACTAAGTCTGAGACCCCAACAGTTCAGTTAGTCAGTGTAGTCAGTCAGTTTCCTAATGTTTTTCCTAAAGATTTACCAGGGGTACCTCCCGATAGGAAAATAGAATTCGGTATTGACCTTCTTCCAGATACTCAACCTATCTTTATTCCTCCATATCGTATGGCTCTAGCCGAGCTTAAAAATTTAAAAGAGCAGCTTAAGGACCTTTTAGATAAAGGTTTTATAAGGCCCAGTATTTCTCCATGGGGTGCTCCCATCCTGTTCATGTGAAAGAAAGATATTTGTTTATGAATGTGCATTGACTATCGTCAGCTGAATAAAGTCACAGTCAAAAATAAATATCCTCTTCCTAATATTGATGACTTATTCAATCAAATCCGAGGTTCAAGTTATTTCTCTAAGATAGACCTTAGATCCGGCTATCATCAGCTTAGAGTAAGGGAATGTAAAATTCCAAAGACAGCTTTCAGAACCCGTTATGGTCATTTTAAGTTTCTAGTTATGTTATTTGGTCTTACCAATGCCTCCGCAGCTTTCATGGACTTGATGAATAGAGCATTCAAATAGTATTTGGACATGTTTGTCATAGTCTTTATAGATGATATTCTTGTCTATTCTCATAGTGAGGATGATCATTCTGACCACCTTAGAATTGTGTTGCAAACTCTTAGAGATCACCAGTTGTTCGCCAAGTTTAGCAAATGTGAATTTTTGGGTTGTTTGCCAAGTTTAGCGAATGTGAATTTTGGCTAAGATCAGTAGCTTTTCTTGGTCATATTATTTCTAGTGATGGTATTAGGGTTGATCCCTAAAAGACAGAAGCAGTAAGGAATTGGACTAGACATATTTCTCCATCAGACATTAGAAGTTTCTTGGGTTTAGCTGGCTATTATAGATGTTTTATTGAGGGTTTTTCATCTATTTCATCCTCTATATCTAGATTAACCTAAAAGAAAGTTAAGTTTCAGTGGTCAAATTCTTGTGAGAATAGTTTTCAGGAGTTGAAGACTCGACTCACTTCAGTACAAGTTTAAGCATTACCTGATGGTACAAATGGGTTCGTTATCAATTGTGATGCTTCTAGAATCGGTCTGGGTTATGTTTTTATGCAGAGAGGTAAGGTTATAGCCTATGCCTATATACAGATTAAGCCTCACAAAAAGAACTACCCTACCCGTGATCTTGAGTTA
Source organism: Capsicum baccatum var. pendulum (assembly GCA_030864225.1). Classification (NCBI taxonomy): domain Eukaryota; kingdom Viridiplantae; phylum Streptophyta; class Magnoliopsida; order Solanales; family Solanaceae; genus Capsicum; species Capsicum baccatum. The sequence continues at coordinate 76,732,436 of CM061557.1, read as the reverse complement.
GCTATTGTTGTGTTTCTATTGAAAATCTGGAGGCACTATCTTTATGGGGTGCATGTAGATGTATTTATAGATCACAAAAGTTTGCAGTATGTGTTTACTCAGAAGGAGTTAAATATCTATCAGAGAAGGTGGTTAGAATATTAGAAGGATTATGATATGAGTGTGTTGTATCATCTGGTCAAGGCCAATGTAGTGGCAGATGCTCTTAGTACATTATCAATGGGCAATGTTGCTCATGTGTAGAATGATAAGAGAGAACTAGTTATCGAAGTTCATCAATTAGCTAGATTGGGCGTGAGATTGGTTGACTCAGATTAAGGGAATGTTTGGGTTCATAGTAGTTCAGAATCCTCTCTAGTTTCTGAAGTAAAAGAGAAGTAGGATAGGGATCCTAATTTGGTCAAGCTGAAGGGTTCAGTTAAATACAAAAAGGTAGAACTTATCTCCTAAGGGGGATATGGTGTGTTTAGATACCAGACTAGATTATGTGTGCCATGTGTTAAAGATTTGAGGCAACGAATTATGGCAAAAATACATGGTGCATATTATTCTATTCATCCAGGAGCCACAAAGATGTACTGCAACTTGCAGAAAGTCTATTGGTAGAATAGTATGAAGAAAGATATAGCAGAATTTATAGCCAAGTGTGCAACCTGTCAATAGGTTAAGGTAGAGCACCAAAGACTTGTGGTACCTTGCAGGAATTTGGTATTCCCACTTGGAAGTAGGAAGAGGTAAACATGGACTTTGTGACTAGATTACCCCATTCGCATCGTCAGCATGATTTGATTTGGGTTATTGTAGATAGATTGACCAAGCCAGCTCATTTCTTGTCAGTTCACACATCCTACACAGCTGAAGATTATGCTAAGCTATACATTAGAGAGTTGGTTAGATTGCATGGAGTTCCGTTGTCCATCATCTCGGATAGGGGTACTCAATTTACCTCTCAGTTTTAGAAAGCCTTTCAAAAGGGTCTTGGTATCCAAGTTCATCTCAGTTCAACTTTTCATCCACAGACAGGTTGTCAGGCTAAGAGGACCATTCAAACGTTAGAAGATATGTTAAGGGCATATGTTCTTGACTTCAAAGGCAGTTGGGACGATCACTTTCCGTTGATTGAGTTTTCCCATAATAACAGTTACTATTCTAGTATTCAGATGGCCCCATTTAAGGCTCTTTATGGGCAGAGATATAGATCACCAGTCAGTTGGTTCAAAGTGGGTGGGGCCGCTTTAATTGGGCAAAATATGGTGTTTGAAGCCATGGAGAAAGTTCAATTGATTCGAGAGAGATTGAAAGCAGATCAGAGTCGTTAGAAATCTTATGAAAACATAAGAAGGAGAGATCTTGAGTTTGAAGTAGATGATCTTGTGTATTTAAAGGTTTCACCCATGAAGGGGGTGAAGATATTTGGCGAAAACAAGGAAGCTTAGTCTCCTATATGTAGGCCCCTACAGGATTTTAAATCGTGTTGGAAAGGTAGAGTATGAGCTTGAGCTACCCGCATACTTGTCGTCAGTTCATCCAGTGTTCCATGTGTCCTTATTAAAGAAGTGCATGGATGATTCAGCCGTTATAGTCCCTCTAGAAAGTACAGATATTCATAATAGCCTCTCATACGAAGAAGTTCCAGTAGAGATTCTTGATCATCAGATTCGTAGACTAAGGAACAAAGAAGTTCCATTGGTCAAAGTTCTGTGGCAAAATTAGTCCGTTGAGAGTGCTACTTGGGAAGTAGAAGCAGACATGTGTACCAAGTATCCTTACCTTTTTCCCCACAAACTCAGATTCAGCCGAAGGTAACATTCTTTCTTAATTCAATTTTTTTTCCAGTCTCATATTTAGCCATATATTTATCTTCATGTAAATTCATGCACTCGCAGATTAGTCTAGTCCCACAGCTTATTTCAGTTGTGCATGCCAGCATATAGCCTCAAATTCCTTAGAATTTTTAATTTAAATAGCCACATTCGAGGAAACATATTCCCAAGGGAGAGATAATGTAATACCCCGTACTTTATCCTAGCTCAGTTTAGCTCTTAAAATGTCAAGGGTTGACTTTAAAAATGAATAACTTTTGATACATATAGAATTTTCCATTTCTAGACCCATCAGTGTGTAGATAATTGGCTCAACTTTTGAACGTCACCAATTTCGCCTTAATCCGATACTCGATTGAGAAGTTATGGTATTTTTAGTAAAACAGTATGGTATTTTGGCAGGCACCGCGTCGCGATGAAGGACAATTTCACAATTGTCAAAATCTAGTGGAGCACTGTGATTACTTCGCGGTGCAGCGAAAGTCTAGTTCCCACTCATCCTTTTTCCAGTGAGGCAACGTGATTTCAGCGTATCGCGATGATGGCCAAAATGGGACTCATCCATTTTCCAGTAGCCCAACGCGATAGCCCCGCGTCGCACTGATGGAAAAAATTGGGCTCGTCCTTTTCCAGTAAGCCACCGCGATAGTGGTGCATCGCAGTGGGTGGCCAAATCAAAATTTTTTTAGTTTTTGAGTTAAATTCTAAAAGGTCAATTTAGTCAATTCCAAAGCCCCAAGTCGTGAATAACATAGAATTAAACCTATTCTAAGCATTCTATGCTCACTTTTCATCAATTCTCTCTCAAGAAAATCCTAGAAACTCAAAACTTAACCCTCATGAAATCAAATTTCTTCCATTCTTTTTCTAAGATAGCTCAAAATTAAGGATTCTCAATTCAAGAGATTCAGGAATTCATCTTCAAGAGCACAAATAGGGATTCAAGTTCAAGCTTTCTTAGTAATTGCATCAATTAAGGTATGTGGGATTTATGAACAAGGATCCTTTTTCATCCTTCTGCCCAAAACTAGTTTTAATTACAAATTTACATGATTTTGTATGATTATTCATGAATTTCAAAAATTAGGATTCATACCCAAAATTGCTAATTGAAGGATTTTGAGATTTGAAGTGATTTAGATGACGAATTTCATGTTTATTTTTGTATTTTCATGCGTATTGCAGAAATTTTCAGATTTTGAGTTGAATTATCAATACCTTCATTATCAAGCATGAATATTATTATATTTTGACATGAATTTGATGCATAGGCATTAAGCCTTAGTAGAATATTGTTATTATAAGATTGATTGTGCTATAGGCACCCTATGACTAGATTATTTTCGGATTCTTGATAAAGATTTGATCTTTTGATCTCAGCTTAGATATGAAATCCATTTTACAGTTTCAGATCATAGTTTAACTTAACAAATGTACAGTTGATTTTCGTTATAAATCATTATACTAGATTTTAAAGTGGATTTTCAACAAAATGAGCTTACAGAAGTCGTATTTAGCACCGAGTTGTGTATGTTCTCATGCCCCAGAACAACGAGCCAACATAGGTTCAGATTATTAGATTATTCCCATTTCTATATGGATGACAGATACATATGTGATTACTTATATTAGGTTATACTCCCTGTAAAGAGTATGACACCTCTCCCTAACGTGAGGTTTTCCTATAAGGGAACTAGACGTTGGACTCCATGATAGCTCACATGGTTTATATCGGTTAGAAGAACCTCCCTATAGAAAAGAATAACCTTATAGAAAGCTTTTAAAAGAATTCCCTACAGCCTAACAGTAAAAACTTTCAGAATAGTTTTTTTTTTATAAAAGGTATTTCCCTACTAGTAAAACCTTATAGAACAGAATAATTTTAATAGAACAGCTTTTAGAAATCAAGTGCTAATGCTCCCAGTTTTATTCAGATATGGCTTTAGCTATGATATTTCAGATTTCAGTTTACAAATACAAAAGTGAGTTTTTTCTGCACTTAGATAGTATGATTTAAAGACAGAATACCAGTACAGCTTTTAAAAACTAAATGTTATGATTCACTAGATTTATGCAACATGTTTTTCTATTCTTGATTATGATTTGCAGTTTTCAGATATTCCAGCTTATGTGAGTCATTTACATTTAGCATGCATTATTTTATAAATTGTGATGATGTTGAGATATTATTTTACTTATGCATTCACCCCTATATACTCAGTACATTATCAAAATACTAATCCACATATACGTCTATGTATTACATTATCTCATAATGTAGGTTTAGGTGCTCAGTTTCAGCAGCTTGAGTGACTTTGAGCATCTCCATCTACATTCCGACAGTTGGTGAGTCCTCATAGTTCGGGGATCTAGTTATTTATATTTTTAGCTTATTAGTATAGATGATTCAGTATTTTCAGACAGCTCGAGTCAGATGGGGGTTTGTCCCGGTAACTCTCCAACATTAGTAGTAGTGGCTTGTCAGACTGCTAGATTATGATTAAGATTTTCAGTATTGATTGATAGACTCTTAGTCTAGTATTTATTTTAGAGATTATATTCAGATATTCTCAGTTAGCTCAGACAGATTTTTGCATTCTAGTTTTGATGTTATATCTATATTTTCTTATTATGAGATTCAGACTCAGTAGAAGGCAGACGGGGTTAGCTTATAGTTACTCATATTCTTGAGCACCGTGTGACGTCTCGGAACCCATTTTGGGGCGTTACACTATCACAGTGTGACTTGGAGAAAAACTAAAACCAACAAATCAAGTACAACATTGATGGAGCTTGTTGAGAAAAACCTTGAATGAGTTACTATGATTTTTGCTTAAAGTCTGACAAAGGCAATGTGATATATACTAGAGCTAAGGGATTGGGAATTTTCACTAACACTGAAGCAGAATCATCAGCAATTAAGGAGGCTTTAAAGTACTATTACGATAAAAATATAAAAGATTTTTATCATAAAATAAACTCACTTAGAAGCTGGCAAAAGTACTAGAAGATATCAGGACTAAAATACATGAGCTAAATGTTACAATTATGCACACATTCAAGGAAGAAAACATTGTGGCCAATTCCTTAGCCAATGAAGTGATGGAATAACAAGAGCTAAAGGAATTCCACTATTTTCAACAACTTCTAACACACACAAGAAGGTTGATAAACATTGATAAAACACATATTCACACCTCAGAATAAAGACTCATAGGATAACACTATAATGATGAACAAGAAGATTACTTGCAAACACATGAAAATAGAAGGTTCATTCAAAGTTTAGCATGTGGGAGAAACAATAATAATTATAGAGTTACGATCATTGAAAATCATCAACACAGTAAATAAAGAATAAAAGTATGCCTGGAAAAGAACATTATAACTATGCAAATAAAAACTAGGACTAACAACTCTAGCTATCGAAAACATTCACTAAAAATAAGAGGTTGTAAGATGTTGCACTGCCTTGAACCACTAGTCGTAGATACAAATGAATTGAGATTATCATATCCCCAATCTAACCTGAAAGAAGGAAAGATAGTTTATAAAAAGAGAAGAAAAGAAGAAAATGACAAAAAAGATGAGGAGTTTGCCAAGATCTATAGATATGGTTGAACCGATGTCCTTTTGGCCATGTAAGGTCAAACCTCGACCATCTATGGAATCAAGAACAAGGTTAATTATAGAACAAAAGGAGGGATGAGGAAATGAATATAAAATCTCACCAAGTAACAGTGAAGTAGATAGAAAAAGCTCAGCCATCGATTTTAGAGGATCAAGCTTGTACACGACCTAAAGAAAAATGAATTACAGCTACATATTTCACCGACAACACGCCGACAGCTTTTTTTAGTATGTAAGTGGCAACGATTTCAGAGGAAGAGTACCCGGTACTCTATGACAAAGTACAGATAGGAAACGTTTTAGCTTTCTATTATTTTTGGATCGGGTCCTTTTTGGACCGATTTTTTGTTCTTTTTGTTTTTTATTAGATATATTCATTTGGGCTTTTTACTGAATAAAATGGTCTAAGGACCGAAAAAAAATTTTTCTTAAAAGATCACTAAAATAATTGCAAAATTTTCTTCTTATGCTTTCTTTCTCTATTCCAAATCCACTTTATCTTCATCACGAATTTTTCTGCTCTTCTCATGCTTCGTAGTTCCTCTATCATTCTTATCCTTATGTTTCACCCTATCTCGATCTATATTAATATTTTTTCACTGTTTCACCCTCCTTTCCTTCTTCTACAACTTTATTTTCTTCGTCTTCTTTTCTATATTCTTCTCAATTTAGAAAACAAGTAGAGTGTACTCATGGTGGAATTAGTTGAAATTAATGATGGGTTTCGGTGGTTGTCAAGGATGGTGTTGTTAATGGAGGATCTAGATAGAGAGAGTAAAGATGATTGAACTTTTTGTTGTATTTCTTGGATAAATTTTTTACTCTATTGGCTCCATGGTCTATAACGAAAAATTTGTTTGAAAACTTTTGGAGACTCATTTGTGCCTTCATTTGAATATCTGGAGAACTTCATTTGAATATCTGAATTCTCCGACTAGTTTACTGTCTCTTCAGTGTGTGTTAATAGTGGATGGAAAGTGCAGATGGAAGAAGTGAAAAATGAAATGGTGAAGGACATGAAGATATATCACGGGATCGTCTAAAAAAGTACAAATGATATGTATCGTACGTAAGACTGAAAGACATGAAGATACCTAAGAATGACGTATCTGGTTGAAAATATGACAAAAATATGTATCAGAACTCTTTTTGTGTTACTGATACATAAGATTAATGTATCGAAATGAGATCTATGTTACTGATACATAAGAATTTGATTAGTTATGTATCGGAAACTGATGTATTCAAAAAGTGATGTGTCGCGATCCTAAGTCATATATCTGGCATTTTAAAATTCAAAATTTTATGTAATTTTGAAAAGAGTGGGAATAGGATGTGATTAGGTACTAAAATGCATAAAAATTACCCAAGAATTATGCGACCACACCTACTTAATTACACTACCGACTACACTAAACAAATTTCTTGTTCTGCAGAATGAGATAGACCGACAACTGTTATGAAACTGGGAGATTGTAAGAAATATTAGTGAATGACCGAATTTAAAGATAAAATTTTATAATACATCACTAGGTTCTAAAATTTGCATCCTTATATACCCAACATGTGGTGTTGTGTAGGGTTGGGCATATTTTGGTTTGAACTGAAAAAATTAAAAAATTGAATATCGAAATTTAATTTTGATTTGGTTTTTTAGTTTTTCGGATTGGTTTTGATTTCAGATTTTAGAAATTTGGTTAAACGGTTTGGTGTTTGGATTTTCAAAAAAAAATTCAGATAAACCAAAATTATATGAATAATATATTATAATTTATATATATTTTTATTATATATGTAAATATACTAAAAATATAATATAATCTGATATAAAACATAACTATATAAATTATAATCATTTAGTAACCCTAAATCTTAATATATTGCTTTGCTTTAGCCCCTAACATTAACGTGAAGGCTGCACCGGCACTCAATTGTCCTCAGTTCGTCAGTTCATTTAAAATTTCAACATCGCCAACGGTAGTCGGCGATCGTTTGCTCAGTTCGTCGTTGTCGTCGGCAGTCGCTGTCGAGAGCGGCCACTGCCGCACGCCAATGATGATGACTCAATGAGGTCGATATTTATGGTTATTTCATGCGTATTGAATTAATTATATTTGGGAATGAAAAATAGGTTTGAAAAAAAAAATTCTAGAAAAATCACCAATTTTAAATGCTCACTACTTTAATCATTAAAACCGAAATAAAAATCCAAAATAACCAAACCAAATTTGTAAAAATAGAACCAAACCAAAATAATTTTGGTTTGATTATGGTTGTCATTTTCGTCAATCCGAAAATCAAAAAACCGAATCAATATTCAACAATCAAACTAAACAAACCGAATGCCCACCCCTAGTGTTGTGCATACGTAAGATTTGCTTAAAATGTTATACAATTACATTTTTCATAAAGAACAGATGTATGCTTTAGGGGTCGTTTGTTTCTGGGGATTAAAGATTACAATTTTGGGATTAAATTTGAAATTAATTTATCTCATATTTGAATAAATTTTCAATTTTGAGATTAGTTATATCAAAATTGTAATATTATATATATGATCCCACATTATGGGTATGACAATGATGGAAGGATTACTAATCTCGCTATAAAATAACAAAATGGCACATTTGGCCCTTTCTCAAGTTTTTCTTCCAAAATGTTAAAATAAAGATAAGGTTCAATTAAAATAAAGGTTTATCACAATATATCTTAATTTAAACCAAACATACATTTTATAATACTAGTTTAATCTACCTGCGTTGCACGTGAGTTTTAGCTTTACAAATAATGGGTAGGATTCATGTATCCCCAATCACTTGTTAGTACAATTGGAATGATAACAATGCTTATAAGACATCTCTTTAGCTTTATCCACATCTTGAAACTCCAACAAACAAATAACACATTCATTTTTATCTTTTACAATTTCAACAATTGGCTTTGAAACCTCTGTTGCAGGTAAAGTCCCAACAAGCTTAGAAAGTGAAAGAAAATCCTACAGATTAGGGTTTTTAGGAACATTTAAAAATATACAATTAATTTGTTCTCATATATTTTAAGAATCCTTAATTTATTTTTATATATTTTAGGAATTTTTAATTTAATTAAATAATAAATTGAGAAAATAAGTGAAAAGATAAAAGTAACAACGACTCTTTAATTTTGTATTCCAACGTCCCAAGAACATAGATGATTGTATTATGGAGAAAAGTTGAAACCCAAAATATCAAATAGTAAACAAAGCAATTGAAAAGAAGATCAAAAGTGGAATTTGCATGCATGATTGAAAATTTTCTCAATCAATATTAGTAAACCATTCAAGCTGCATGCAAACAAAAAGTTGAGTAAATTCACCAATTTACATGCATTATCAACAAAAATTATTGGTTCAAAAGTCAAATCTTAGAAGCTTCGACAGTGCCTCTACTGTGTGATATTATCAAAGGTATTCATCTGCTCTATATGGATGACTTCTCATGTTTAACTTTAAGAACTTAACCCAAATAAAAATGACTAATAAGCTTTAGTATCATCTTTTCTATCTAACAATTAATTAGATTTATCTAAGGATACGTTATACTATGGAATCACTAGTTAGAAATATCAAATAAAAATACATAACACATACATATTTAGAAATCACTATAAAATTTGTAACGGGATACCGAATACACATAATTATTTGCTAGTTATCTTTATTTTTCTTCAATGTATGACACATAACAAACAAAACTTATACAAATAAAACTTATGATGCTAATATCAGAATACGATATGAATCAGAATCAAAATAAGAAGAAAATTAAAATCAGAAGAAGCTTATGTTTGTACCTAGAAGAAGTCGTGTATAAATAGGAGAAAGTCAAACTTGATTTTATGACTATTTTTTCATAAAAGTTAAGCCGTTACGTAGGAGAAGCGAGACTTGGTTTTATAACTATTTTTTACATAAAAGTTATCCTTTCCTTAAAGATAATATAATTTATGAATATTTTTCCATAAAGTACTGCCTTTGAAGCATAATAAAGTACTGTGTGATCATTTTTTTCCATAAAGTTCTCCTTATATTAACATATAATATAATTTATGAACGTTTTTCCATAAAAAGTTACTTCCTTTTTACCATAATAAATCGTATAATTTTTTAAATTAATTTCAAAATCTTAAATTAAGGGGAATTATAAATGACAATAATTAGATGGAAAAGGTTAAAAGATAATTTTATCTATTGCAGAGACTTTTAATGAAGGGGAAAAAGTTCAAATCACTTTTATAAGGATTTTCACACTTTTAATATAGTATAGATGTAGATGTAGATATAACGTATATTTCATTTTTAGTCCAATAAATCAAAAAAATACCAAAAGTGTATTTAGAAATTATAAATACTCTTGTTCTTATTGATTCTGGTGTTACCATCCAATTATTATAATCACGAAATGACTTACTCCCAACTAAATAATAAGGGATATAAGACTTCTGTGTGGATAAAAACCACGGCGTACGTTCATTGATTTAGAATAAAAAACAAATAAGTTACTCCTCTTTATTTTTATTTGTCACATTTAAATTTGATATACTCATTACAAAAATAATGATTATTGTGATTGTTTTACGTCACTATCCTTATTAATTAATGTTTGAAACTAGATTTTTGGACAATGATTCTAAGTAAGTAATTAATATTAAGGACAATGATAATTGATATGTTACAAGCAAAAGCAAAGTCACAAGTGAAAGTGAAAATTTATTTTTGAAATGTTGAACAAGTAAAAATGATCCTATTATTCCACACTTATAAGGTCTACTATATCTATTGTGAGGCTTAATCACATAATATATATTACATCTACGATCTATATCTACAATGTATTAAAAGTGCGAACACGCTTTAAAAAATGATTCAAACTTTTTGTTCATCATTAAAAGTCTCTTTAATATACAAATTCATTTTTCACCCTTTCCCTCAATTTATTATTTAATTTGTCGTTATATTATTTTAAGAACTCCTAAAATATATGGGAAGAGTTTTTTTGCGTGAATTAATGACTCCTAAATATGTATCAAGAGTTTTCTTTAATTTTTTTTTAAGAAAGGTAAAATTTGAAAACTTAAAAAAAATAAAATATAGGAATCATGCTCTTTTTATTTTCTTTCTAAAATAAAATTTTTAAAAATATAGTACTTAAAATATTTATTATAAGCAACTCCAATTTAAAAGGTAACTTGTATAAAAGGAGGAGAACTACCAAAATACCTTCCAACCGTATCTTTATTTTGTCTAATATTTCTTACCTAAAGTAATTTATTTTGGTAAAACTAATGTAAATAAAGTTCTAATTAAATACCGTTTTGTGCTCAATATTATTATTTGATGTTTATTTCTTTTTTTGTTTTTATATTTTTCAATCCACTTGTGGTGACTTGGTTGAAGATTGACATATTGAAAATTCATTATAACTATTTTTTGTATGTATTTTATCATGCTTGAAACATCGATGAGATGTACAATTGAAATTGATAGCTAAATAAACTTTATGGTGAAGATCGAAGAAAATATGGCTTGTTGGGTTCCTGGTTGACGAGTAATAGGAAGAGGCAATTTAAAACAATTGTTAGAGGTTTGTTTTTAACTTTTCACTTAATTCATTCTTTTTGTAAAACACATAAAGACATAAAATACGAGATTTTTTTATTAACTATACAATGTTGATTGCATGCATAATATTCAATAAGTAAATAATAGATTCGTAGCTAAAAATTCATCCTAATACTGAGATTTGATAAGAACAATTATAGCAACCATCCAAGTAATTCTAGGAATATTCTTCATCCCTTAGCTTTTCTATTTAATTTGTATTTTCTTTGCACTTTGTAAAAGAATTAATAAGCCACAGGCATGTTCATTGTTTTTAGACGTTGTTTAGGCTGTAATTAACCTTACCGTGTGATTTTATGTATGTTTTGGGGTATTTTGAGATTCTATTCATATTTTAAAAAAAATTGTTTCACATTTTTTACTTTTTAGATGTCATAATTTATATTTGCAAGGTTGTGATCTCACATGAAAGAATATGGCAAAATTGAAAATTTCAAGCTTCAAAAAAGCATAAATAATTGAGATATGACTTCTACAAATTTTACTTAACATGTGATTTTATTGTTTTAAAAAGTTTGATGGTCTATGTAATATATTGTTAAGAATTCATGCCCTATTAGTTATCTTATTTTCGTCTAACTGTTGCTTATCGATGGAACGGGTTGCCTGGCGTGTTTCACTGACGTGTTCCAATGAAGCAGTAAAACAGAAAGTAAGAACACAATGATTTTTACGTGGAAAACACCCGGCTCAAAAAGGTGTAAAAAAACCACGACCTGTACCTCTACAGGATTTAACCCCAACTTCACTAAATAACTCTGAGACTCAACAACAACTGATTACAAAACTCTTGTAACCAACAAATAGGAGTTATAAACTCTAATTCCTTTGACTCAACAACTAGGAATTATAAACTCTAATTCCTAACTACACACACCTCCCAAGGTATGCTTTTCCAAAGTCTTTGAGTTTTCTCCAACTCGAAGACTAGCTCCTAATTCAGTTTATAACACACTGAACTAATATTACACCAGTAGTTCAAACACAATGAACAACTCTAAAAATCAACGCTAAAACTCCTAACTATATTCTCTACTTAGGACCAGGTTGTTCAATGTGTTTCTTCAGTAATTGAGTAGCACTTCGTGAAGTCAATCTGTCGATTGTGCTTTTCTGCTTTGTAAGTGCGTGAGTTATTCTGAATAATACATCTTCTATTTAAGCACATCTCTCCAAAGAGTCATTCTTTATTTTAAACTCCACCTTTAATCAAAACTCTCATTGCATAGAATTCTACTTCAAGTGAGAATCCTTCTTCAATTCCAACTCTTGTCTCCTTAGAGTTGTAGTCAAACTGCAACTCTCCAAAGAGTCCTTCAAATTATACATTTTGCATAAACTTCTGCAATTTTCAGATTCTTTCTCCTTCTACACATAGGACTCTTAAGAATATGCTCAGAAGTGAAACTCCTTCTTCACATAGGACTCCTCTTTCAACTCAACTTGTTTTCCCTTATCATCAAGTGTTTGAATCAAATTCAACTTTTTCTATTCCCCAAGTAATCAGTAAGTTGAAGTTTCCAGTTGCACTGATTTAACTCATTCAAATTTTTAATTATTTATACCGTAGATTGCACTCCTAAACTTGTCGGATCAGTGCAACATGTTTATCAACTTGTTTCATTCATATTGTCATTCATCAAAACTCCAAGGTTCCAACAAATTTCCCCTTTTTGATGATAACAAACCTCTTGTCTTTGTGCATTCAAACATCTTTACCGGTAGGCACTAAAGTATAAAACACTAGAATGAAACAAGTTAGTCAATGGGTTATAAACATTGCACAACCCTCTTATCTTCCCCCTTTTGGCATCATTGAAAACCATTTCAATGCAATAATATACTAGCCAAAGTGATTTGTTATGCTATTCATGGCCACTGGGGCTATCATCAAAACAATCAGACAAAGACTTTAGCCAACATAGTTATGTATTAAAGAGAGCAAAAATATGAGTCAATTTAGCAAAGATAACCATTCCATTTAACTACCAGAGCATGTTCCACATTAAACCTAAGCTAGTACTGAACAAAGAAAAATAACTAAGTATTAAAAAAGTATAAAAGTGAGACATGGCTAAGGATACGAATACTGAGGAGCTGATGAGGAAGGTGGAATAGGTGTTACCAACTGTGTCAATTGATGAATGACTTCAATATTTTCATCCCTTTCTCTACCAAGGTCAAGCTTCAAAGTTAGGATCCTAGCCTAAAGGACCACTTATTCTGCTTCATGACTGTCAGATGCAACTTTAGTTCAGAATTTATCTTAGCTAAATCATTTTTCTTATCTCTTTTTTTTCAATGAGTTTTAGCCCTCCTTATTGATCCAGGTAGAGCAGCATGATTCATTTGTTCAAAAACATCCATTGTTGTTTGAAAAGTCAAACCTAAACTAGGACTGAGAAATCCTAAAAGATCTGAGCCAATTAAGAACTAAAAGGGAGAGCATGTCCCTTTTTCATTCTTTAGAAACATATGCTGCATTTGATTGATGATCAAGCTTGGCAAATCCATGGTACAAAATTGATATTTTGGTTGAGAAAGAAGAAGGATTTTCTGATGTAGGATTAACACATTTGTGCACACCCATTTGGAGAGAATCAAAGAAAGTTTGGTCAACCAATTCATTAGCTTTATTAGACAATGAGAGGATGAAGTGTGTGGAATTGAACAGGTGTGCTCAACTGTTTCAACTTAGACAGTCTATGCTTATGTCAGTGTAGAACATACCTAATAAGAAGAACTTTGTGGTCACAATTATTTGCTTATACCTATTTTTCTGTACAATCTAATACAAAATTAGGTTAGAAAAGTCAAAAATCTGGAATTGGGACACACAACTAAATGTGCAAGATTAAATAGAATAACTTTTTAGCTAATAAGATTAAGAAGAAAAATGATTATTCTAGTCAATGATTGAAGGGAGTTCATGCAATTTTAATCATCCCAAAGTCTAACCTATTCCTTTCAAAATGCTCTCTACTTAGTGCCTTTGGTGCTTCTCCAGTCAATTAAGTAACCCATATAGTCAAAAAATTTATAGCCCTCAAGAGTGAAATTACTTTCATTTGAATACCATAGTCTCAAGCCATTGATTCCTATGAGATATCTCAAGATTCTTGTGACAACACCAATTCTTATGAATTACCAACAAAATTATCATTAGCTTATGTTGGTGTTATTGATGCATCAATTTCTTGATTTGTTGTTCCCCTTGTCAATATGCCCTCAGTCTGTACAATAGTTGAATCAGGTGGTACAACATGTTCCTGTACATGCTCATCAGTTTCACAATCATCCTCTTTTTTCATTTTTTTTAAATCCTTTTTGCTTTCCCCTTACACGAGCACTACAAATCTGGCCATCTTTCAAATGATCCATTACCCCTTTAAATGTGGTAAGTGAAAGAAACTTTATTTTCTTCTAGTCTTATGCCTTGAGCAAGATTTATCCATGTACAAATTTTGCTTGCCTCCTTTCACTCTCACTTGTAATACAAATTAGGGGTTAACTTTAGGCACCCAGGCAAACTTGGGTCCTTTCTTATGAGAAAAATGATGTATGAGGTTCCTTCTAGCCCATCGAGGTAACATGTTATGTGACCTGTTTCTCAGACCAGATTTGACCTTCTAGTTAGCTTGTGCTAACATAAAATCAGATTTTTTTGCTAGGCTTATGCTTCTTGATTTGCTTTTTGCTGCAACTGAATATTCAATGGTTGGATTCCCCTAGTTACCACAAATATAACACAGATCTTTAATAGCATTAGAACTTTTATAAAAGCCCAACCCAACCTTTTCATTGTAAGTTCTTTGACCTAACTTATGAACAATTCTTGAAGAATGTGTCCATCTATTAGCTCTTTCAAGATCAAGTTTCAATTTAGAAACTTCTTGACTTAATTGACTAACCCTTTCTTTTTCACAAAAGTATTCATGTTTAATCTTAGTCAATTCTGACTCAATTTTTTCTTGTTCCTTACTTTTGACCTTTTCCCCCTTTTCAGAAAGAGTCAGTTTCAAGATTTCAGATTTGAGGGTCAGGTTTGATGAATCAAGTCTGCTAACCTGTTCCTTAAGAGTGCAGTTTTCCTTTTCAACAGTGTTCTTACAAGTTTCTAGATCAATAAAATCAAACTTGAGACTTGCAAGATTGTTGAATAACTCATCCCTATCAAAAGTTAATTCTTGAAAATCATCAATTAGAGCACTCATTAAGGAAATAAGTTTTGTTTTAGAAAATAAATGTAACTTTTCTTTAAGTTCAATTATACTTACCTCAGAAGTATCATCTTCTTCCTCCAAGTCTGAATCTCCAAGAACCATGAGTGTTGTTTCATCAACTTCATCATCATCTGAGTTAGATCCTCATGTTGCTACCATTGAATATTCTTCCCTCTTTTTGCTTTTTTCTTTTAATTCCTTTTCAGCATTTTCCTTTCTCTATTCTATTTCCCAGACAGGACAATCCCTAATCTGATGATCAGTCTTACCATACTTGTAGCATCCATTTGGATTGTTATTGGACCATTTCTTGCTACTTGTTCACTTCTTCTTTTTGAAGAATTTACTGAAGTTCTTAACTATAAAGGCAACTTGTTTTTAATCAAGTTTAATTTCTTCATCACTATCTGATGCCTTCAGAGCTAAGGTATCCTCAAGGACTGTTAGCTCTTTAGTTCTATCAATTTTCATTTCATAAGTTCTCATATTCCCTAATAGTTCATCTAGTGTCATGCCTGTGAGATCCTTATTTGCCTCCCTAATAGCAGTCACTTTAACATTTCATTTTGATTTTGGTAGCACCCTCAACACTTTTTCAACTTGTTCTTCAACAATGATGACTTTTCTCAAAGAAGTCAACTCATTTGTCAAGGCAGTAAGCCTTGTCATCATTTCATGCAAGGTTTCATTCTCCTTCATCTTAAAAGCTTCGTATTCAGTAAAGAGAAGAGCAATTCTGAATTTTCTTACCTGAGAGGTACCCTCATGTGCATTGACCAGTGCATCTCAGATTTGGTTAACAGTGGTACAGGTTGACACTCTATTGTATTCAGCCAGTCCTAGTCCACAGACTAAGATGTTCTTAGCCTTAGTATTTTTTTTTAATGCCACTAAGTCATTAGCGGTAAACTTACTTCTTACCTTCTTGACCTGTTCACCATCTTCTAACTTCATTGGAATAATAGGACCATCAGTGATCC
The DNA here is from genome assembly GCA_030864225.1 of Capsicum baccatum var. pendulum. Classification (NCBI taxonomy): domain Eukaryota; kingdom Viridiplantae; phylum Streptophyta; class Magnoliopsida; order Solanales; family Solanaceae; genus Capsicum; species Capsicum baccatum. The sequence goes on along the minus strand of CM061557.1, from coordinate 76,716,121 downwards.
TGTCCCATAACTCGTAGTCTTCCCCTTGAATGAATGTTTTCATCCTAGTTTTCCACCAAATGAAGTGAGAACCATCAAAGAGTGAAAGTCTAATAGTGGATTGACCTTCACTATGACTAGTAGGTGGTGCGGAATTCATCATATTGATCTTTGTCTTAGGTGCTAGCCCTTTTTAAGACAACCTCGCTTTGATACCGCTTGTTAAGAATTTATGGCCTTCTGATTATCTTATTTTTGCCTAACTGTTGCTTATCGATGGAACGGGTTGCCTAACGTGTTTCACTGACGTGTTTCAAGGAAGCAATAAAACAGAAAGTAAGAACATAATGATTTTTACGTGGAAAACACCCGGCTCAAAAAAGTGTAAAGAACCACAACCTGTACCACTACAGGATTTAACTCCAACGTCACTAAATAACTCTGATCCTCAACAATGACTGATTACAAAACTCTTGTAACCAACAAATAGGAATTATAAACTCTAATCCCTATAACTCAACAACTAGGAATTATAAACTCTAATTCCTTTGATTCAACAACTAGGAATTATAAACTCTAATTCCTAACTACACACACACCTCCCAAGGTATGCTTTCCCAAAGTCTCTGAGTTTTCTCCAACTTGAAGACTAGCTCCTAATTCAGTTTATAATACACTGAAACTAATATTACATCAGTAGTTCAAACACAATGAACAAATCTAAAAATCAACGCTAAAACTCTTAGCTAGATTCTATACTTAGGACCAGGTTCTTCAATGTGTTTCTTCAGTTATTGAGTAGAACTTCGTGAAGTCAATCTGTCGATTGTGCTTTACTGATTTGTAAGTGCGTGAGTTATTCTGAATAATATATCTTCTATTTAAGCACAGTTCTCCAAAGAGTCATTCTTTATTTTAAACTCCACCTTTAATCAAAACTCTCATTGCATAGAATTCTACTTCAAGTGAGACTCCTTCTTCAATTCCAACTCTTGTCTCCTTAGTGTTGTAGTCAAACTCCAACTCTCCAAAAAGTCCTTCAAATTATACGTTTTGCATAAACTTCTGCAATTTTCAGATTCTTTCTCCTTCTACACATAGGACTCTTAAGAATATACTCAGAAGTGAAACTCCTTCTTCACATAGGACTCCTCTTTCAACTCAATTTGCTTTCCCTTATGATCAAGTGTTTGAATCAAATTCAACTTGCTCTATTCCCCACGTGATCAGTAAGTTGAAGTTTCCAGTTGCACTAATTTAACTCGTTTTGATTTTTAATTATTTATACCGTAGACTGCACTCCTGAACTTGTCACATCAGTGAAACATGTATATTAACTTGTTTCATTCATATTGTCATTCATCAAAACTCCAAGGTTCCAACATATATTATTTCGGAGTAAATTATTCTTCCAATAGTTTATATATTTTTTTAATTGATCATATGTACATGAATTGATTTGTTACGAAGAAATTGAGGTTAAAGCTTTTTAATATGCATCCTAGTGTTGTCGTAAATGTAGCATGTTAATATGTACAACTATTTAATTATGTATGTTCTTTTATTTAAGATATATACAATAGTGATTTTGAATAATAATTAATTTTGAGTAAGTGAAGAGAGTAAAAAATTTATCTCGAATGGCCATTAGTTATAGCAAGGTAGAGGAGTGATGTTGGACAAGACCGAAAGATATTAGTATATTCCTATTTCTTACTTTAATGTATATTGTTATTTGAAGCTCTTTGATTTTTCAACTTTTTTTTCTTCCTTTTCTTTATCTTTTATATTAGAGTTTTAGTTGGATTGTAGAGTACTAATAATGTTTTAGCTTTAACTTGATATGGCGTATCTTTTTTTTTTTTTTTTTTGAAAGTTGTGTTGAGTGAAACGTGACATTCATAAAATGTTTGAGATCAAATAATATATACTATATGCACTTATGTGGTTCATAAAATAAGTATCACTCTTTTTTATTTGTTTTTTTAACTTTTATTTGGTGTTATTTATTTAAACATCAAAGCTATTTTGTAAATAATTTTATGTTTTAACGCAAGACACACATGTAAAGTACGAACATTTAACTAGTTATGCCAAATTGGCTAATTATGAACGTATAGTTTATAATGGTACATGTAGGAATTTTTCATAGTTCAATTCTTATTATCTATTTCAGGTTAAAACTTTTAATAACAGAAATTGGAGATCATGTTATACACCCAACCTTAATTGAAGAGAGATAATTATCGTTTCAGTTTAGGAAATTAAAATATGTAGTAGTTTGGTTGACATAAGACTTTACTTCATAAGTTGGCATCATTAATAGTCTAGACGGCTGACATCATTTCTTGCATATAATTCCTAGTGCATTTTTACGTGCAATCAACATCTGAAAAGAATATACTTTCTCCAACTCAAAATAAATTTTATTATTTTCTTCTAATACTATCTCTATTATTAAATGACTATATAAAAATTTTAGCAACCAAATTTAAATTTTCTATATATAACTAATAAAATTATTTTAATAAAATAAATTCATAATAAATATTTCTTAAAGGGTGCCAAATCAACACGGTCAAGTAAACAAAATGACATGAGTATATATAGAATAAGAATAATGTGTAATTAATTAACTTACTAATAAGATATATTGTGTTTGGCGATGAGGAGGAATAACAGTATGAGTTCATGACAAACATCATGTCTTTTAAGTTTTAAGGATTGTTGATTTTGATAAGATAACTACCATTACTTATTTAACAAGTTCATAACAAATAAAAAAATGGTTTTAGGAGTGACTTCTAAGGTAAATTATTACTCTAACAAAAAAAATTGGATCTAGGATCCCCTGAGTGTAAGTCTATAATTACCAAAAGAGCTGCTGTTGACCCAATTTTGATTGTTTTATTTTTGAACCAAAAACCCATCCTTCGAAGTTAATAATAATAGTTTCTTTGGTTAAATTTTAAAAATTAGCTTATTTAAAAAAATACTTATTTCAAAAATTATTTTAAAAAAAATATTTTTGGTGAAAAGCAGTTTGTGTTTGACCAATAAATTTTAAAAAAAAGATTTTGAACAACGATTGTAGAAAAGTCAGGTATGATGAAATCTCATTTCGAAAAAGAATTTGTTTGATCTTATTGTTTAGCCAAGCGTTTCCAAAATACTTTTAGGGTGTGTTTGGTATGATGGAAAATATTTCTAGAAAATATTTTTCGGTTTTCCCTTGTTTGGTTGCAACAAAAGTTTAGGAAAATATTTTTCAAGACAACTTATTTTCCATCATTTGATGGAAAGTGACTTCCCTCATAGGCCAAGGAAAGTCATTTTCCAGAAAATGACAAATGTGACTTATGACCTCACCCTCACCCCTCTTCCCACCCCAACAACACTTATATTCACATGACTCAAAAAATTTACATTTCTCAAAAATTTACATTACTCGAAAATATTTTTCACTGTGCTTTGCTTCAATTTTTTACTGTTTGAAATAAAAAATAATGAAGCCCGAATTTTTTTCATTTTCAATTCGTTGAATATATTGTTATTTTCATATGCATAGAGGAAAACTTACTTATGTTACTTTTGTTAATTTCATATTTCATTTTGTTATCGATGTAACTTGTTTCACGAGGTTGAAAAAGTTTGTCATTCTGTTATATTTCTATTAATTGTAGTATCTTGAGATTGTCCTAACAAAATGTTGAAAAGTGTCTCCTATATTTGTTAATGAATAGTTGCTTAAATTTAGTTATTGTAACATTTTAGTATTGGATATTGATATTATTTGTTATGCTTAAATTAGTTCTTACAAATTGTTGAGTTGCTAGAGACATTGATATACTAGTGAACATATAGTAGTATTTTCTAAAAAATATTTTTTCGCTCATCAATCGAACACTAGAAAATATTTTTCTAAAAAATATTCTCGACTCACCAACGAAACACCATAAAATATTTTCTGAAAAATATTTTTCATTCACCAACCAAACATGAGAAAATAAGTAGAAAATCAACTTATTTTCCATGAAAACATTTTCCATGAAAAATATTTTCCATCATACCAAACACACCCTAAAGTGTATCTTTTCAAAAGTGTTTTTAGAAAAAAGTTACTTCTATTAGCTTATGAAAAATAGTTTTTGCTACTCCTTAGAGCACTTACTTTCTCTCAAAAGTAGAGCCATCAATATGGCTCTAACCCATTGGCTTGGCCAGCCCAACCTATAATTTAATAAGGTTGACTATAATTTTTAGTATAAATAACATAAATATCAACACTTTTGAAAGTTATTATATTCTCTCTCACTTTTTTAATTACTTTGTTCTCTCTCCCTATTAATATACATAATATTCTGTGTATATATTGGAATTTTTATAATATGTTTAGGGAGTTGGAATGTTTTGTAATATTGAAAACATAAATTGTGCATCTGTGTAATTTTTAGTAATTTTTACAGTCCATTTATGAACAGGGCTTTTTAGCCTGTCCAAATAGGCCTGTTAATCCATGGGCTTGAGCAATATGAACTAGGTGGCTCGTATGTCAAACAAAAATAATTAAAAAATAAAATAGGTTACTAAGGATAACAAGAGAAGTTCAAACTCAAAGTCTATTTACACCATACATACATACATACATACATACATACATACATACATACATACATACATACATATATATATATATATATATATATATATATATATAATTGAATTATTTAAATAATTGAAATACAAAAATACTAATTTGAGACTTGATAAACAAGTACTAACTTCATGTAACATTATATTGTAAATATTTATGTAATTAACATTTTAAAATTTAAATTAAGATTATAAAAATAATATATTTTTAAAAGTGAGCTGACTCTTGGGGGGACCGCAATCCATAAAGTGATGAATTGGACTTGTTATTTTTTGATCTATCATCTTGATGAATCTGCCTAGCCTGATCCATCAAATTCCAAATTTCATGTGGACTAGCTCAAATGAGTTAGATCAACTCGTATTTACAGCTCCACTCAAAAATTTGATTAAACACGTTACTTTTTGAAAATAAGCACTTTCCAAAAAAAAAGCTTGATCAAATAGGTAAGTTACAAAGTCGACTATCATTTTTTTTCTTTTATGAAATAGGTACTTTTTTAAGATGCAAATCTACACGTGGATACATATAGCATTAATTATGTTCAACAGTCCTGCATGATAACATGATAGTATTTATGATATCCTATGATGATATTATGGAGGCATAATACAAAAATAACACTTTTAACTTGACATCAAATTATAATTATAATATTTTACTTTATCAGTGCATAAGTAGGCCTTTTAACTATACAAAAACTTAAAAAAATACTCTAATCCTATCTTGCAAAACGCATGTATACACTCAAAACCACACGCGTCAGAATTAAAATTTGAGCCTCCCAATGGTGTAAAAAAAAAAGACTTAAATGACTATTATGTCCTTAATAAATCTTTTTTATATACATCCCCTTTCTACAAATCAAATTTTCACTTTATTCTCTTTTTTATTCCAGCAACTCTTTCCTATTATTTTTCACTATTTTCAGCTCATTGATAGATGAAAAAAATATCAAATTTGTTTTGTCATTTTGGAAAGAACATTAAAGATTTCTTGGTCTGTAAACAACCCATGTCGTTGGTTTCTTGGATGTGAAGATGGTCGGGTAAGGCTGCATTTTAGCTGAGTTTTTCTTTGTCTAAAAGCTACTACTATTCAAGATTTAATTTTTATGATTTTTTTGTTCTTCTTAAACAAGTTGGATGCAAGTTTTTAGATGATATGAAGTGGATTATCCTAAACATGCTAGAATTACTATTTCAAAGTTACAAAAATGGATAAAAAGCATAATGAAGAAAAGGAGAAAATTAGGAGGAAGTATCAAGCTTTATTGACCATTGTGATACTATCTTAGATTTAGAGAGAGTTGCTTATTTAGTAGCTATTATATAATGGGTTATTTTTTACGACTCTTTTTATAAATGGGTTCAAATTAAATCCGCCAACTTGTGTCAAGAAAGACTTTTGAATATTTGTGCAAATGGGTTCAAATTCATTTTTTGTACATCTTTTGAGTGCAAAAGATGTTAACAGGGAAGTTCCAATTCATTGGCATGTCCATTTTGATATCTAACTTAAATTAGCACGGCATGAGGAAAACGTAATGTAAAGAATACAAGATCAATAGAAGGGGTTAAGTAAATCATACTAGTTGTTAATAACATTCTCATTGAAAAACTAGTGCCACTTAGTTACCTCAAATGCACAATTAGAAAAACAACAGTATCACTTTCTTATATCTTCAAAAATCGATACGTTAAGGGAGATATAAGAGGACGATTGCAAGGCGAAACTGGTGCGCATCACCTTGGAATTTCTATTTTCGGAATGCCTTGGCTCGAGAAATTAATTCTGAAAGAGTGTGTTAAACTGGTTCATGTTGATGAATCTATCGGTTACTTCCAAGAAATCTCCTTACTGGATCTGAAATACTGCAAGAGCATCAGAAAAATGTCAAAAGATATTGGTAAATGTAAAAAATATTAATACACTTGATATATCCTTCTGCTCAACCCTGGATTCGCTACTAGAGGAACTCAACATGATAGATTCTTCGAAAGTTCTAAGAGCTGATGGAATCGGTTTAAACAAAATACTTTATACCACCAATGAGTAAAAATCATTACAAGTACTAATTTCAACTTGAATATCAAAGCTAAGAATCTCTCTTGAAATATCATAGGCCTTTTTACTAAGCTCTTTGGTGAGCTTGAGTCTTGTGAATTACAGGATGTCGATGTATCTTTCTCTGAGAAGTTTAGCAATCTTCTGCTGCTTGAATAACTTATTCTAAGTCAAAACTCAATTTGTTGCCTCCGAAAATGGGTCAAGAGTCTCCCTCAGCTCCAAAGCCTTAGTGTCAAGTCTTGTAAAATGCTCAAATCACTTACTAAGATGTGAAATAACATTTCAGAATTGTCCATAGATAGTTGCTCATCCTTGAAGGTGATGACATACCAATCCTTGCAATAGAAATATCCAAGCCTGTGCCACGATTACAATTATGTCAGTCTAGTTATGACATAGCTGGAACGAGTTTGTACGAGCTATGACTAGACCAGGGCTTGTACGAGCAAGGCATCTACAGTATATTTCTTCCTGGAAACAAGATACCTAGCTGGTTCATAAAGTTAGAGAATGTGAATGCAGTAAGTTTTACGATATCTAAACGTCTCAACAACATCCAAGGCCTATCCATATTCCATAGCGATTGAGTATACAAGTTCTGAAAGTCAAGAGAATGAGTTTTCAATAGCCTCCTGGCGCAAAGAGGAGAATGTTGTGCACAATACAACTAAAGATTTGATGTGGATGCACCACCTAAGAGCTTTCGGCATGCCAGAAGGTAATGAAGAAATAACATGATTAAGTCACTAGAAATTTGGAGAACTTCTACAAGATAGAGATGAAATAACCTTTCTATTTTACTTAAACTAAGGGTGTCAAACGGGCCGGTTCGACCCGGCCTGATTATCTAACCCGGACCGATTTGACCCTGGCCGTTTTTTTTGGTTAAAATGGGCCCGATTAACCCGGCCCGGACCAAGCCCGGTCTAGGCCCGCCGGTTAACCGGCCCGACCCGAAAAAATTTAAAAAAAAAGGATTTTTGGGCCAAACTAGCCGTTGGCCCAACGGCTATATAGCCGTTTTTGGGTCCAAACGGCTAGTTTGGCCCCATTTAGTAAAAAAAAAAACTTTAAAAAATATTTTTTAATCCCCAAAAAAAATCTATAAATACCCTACAACTTCAAATCATTTTTCACACAATTTTTCACTCTCTCAAATCTCATTCTCTCTCAAATCTCAATTCTCAAATATTCAATATATTTAATTTCTTAAAGTGTTCATTTTAATTTTTTAATTTTTCGTTTACAAAGTACGAGCGGAAGTTTCTAAAGTCGCAATCTTCAGATACTTCCAAAATTTGGTATTTTCATTCCATCTCTTATGTTTAATTTTTATTTATTGTATTAATTGTTTAATATTTAATTTTATTATATTTGTGTATTTTGAATATTTTTAGTTTAATTTAATTTATATTATGGATAAATTAAAAAACCTCGCTACTAAAGGTGTTAAAAAATTTTGTCCCGAAAGCGGTAGTGGTAGTAAAAAGCGAATTACTAGCGATAGAGGTAGTTCAAGTAGTAGATATACCCGTGTGCCTTCGCCTCCGGTACCGCTTGGTACACCTTTTGAGGAAGAAATAGGTGTAGGTGCTCACGATATGGATTATGTAGAAGCTCAGGAAAATTACGGTATAGAAGAAGAAAATGAAGTAGATGCAGTTAATTTAGACGAAGATAATGAAAATATTGATGAAACACCCGCAGTAGGAGATGCTAACGTTAGATCTGAATCAGTTAATCTCCCTTCCCGTCCTTCCAGTGCCCCAAAACCTCGTAAAAGAACTAGTATTGCATGACAATTTTTTGAACGTATATCAGATATTGAGGTGCAGTGCAATATTTGTCAACAAATATATAAGCATAGAAGTGGAGGCAAGCAAGGGGGTACGGGTACGTTAATGAGACATATAGCTGAAGATCACAAAAGAGAGTTAAATATTGCAAAAGGTGGTGGGTCAACGCAAACTAGAATGGACCCAACAACCGGTCAAGTAGCAAAAAAGTATAATAAATTGAGGGACAGGGAAGAAATAGCTAAATAGTAGCTATGGGTTGTTTGCCTTTTAGTTTTCCTTCTTCTGATGATTTTATTCGTTATATTACAAGCAATTTATAATCCTATGTTTAATGGTATTCCTAGAATTACTTGTCGGTCCGATATTTTTAGACTCCATTCACAATATTATTTTTATTTATCAATATTGTTAAAAAATATTCAATGTAGATTGTCCCTAACTTCTGATCTTGGTCGTGTTGTAAATAAAAATGATTATTTAACCGTTACTTGTCATTTGATGGATAGTAATTTCGTGATGCAAAAACATATTCTTGCTTTCTTATATGATGAAGATCGTAAACATACTGGACAATTTATTGCTGATTCTATTGTTAAAATTGTCGGATATTATGGTATAGAAAATAAAATTTTATGTATTGCTTTTGATAATGCTTCTAACAACAAGGCTACTATAACAAAAATAAAATCTACGCTATCTCCGCCCTTGCCTGAAATTTTTCATATTAAGTGTGCATGTCATATATATAATTTAATTGTAAAAGATAGTCTTGACTTTTTTGAGCTTTATATTGAAAAAATTCGTCTTGTCGTTGGTTTTATTCAAGGAAATAATCGTAGATCGAGAATTAGAGAATTTAAACTTAAATGTCAAGAAAATGGACTTACACCGATTTTGATGCCTGAGGAAATTGATACTAGATGGAATTCTACGTATGAATTTTTAAAAACTTGTTATAAATATAGAATTCCTATTACACTAGCTTTTAACCAACATTGCAGTTCATTTGCTGATTCTGTTGATTGCATGCTACATAATTCTGATTGGGTTGTAATTAATGATCTTGTTAAGTTTTTAGAAAAATTTTATGTAGCTACGGTTGAATTTTCCGGTGCTTACTATCCTACTGTTTGTAATATTTTGGCATATATAGCCGATATTTCTGGTTTGCTCCAACAATATAAAAATAAAGAAGGTTATAAAGAAGCTGTTGGCGCCATGTTTACGAAATTTAAAAAATATTTTTTCCCGATTCCCCCTATTTACTTGATTGGTGCTATGCTAAATCCGTGCATGAAATATAATCATATGTGTCACTTTAGTATTCTTATTTATACTAACTTAGAAATAAATACTAACCATGATTCTGAACAAGTACAGCCTGATTTGTGGACGGCTACGGCTGATGCAAAGGATTATATAGAAAAATTATATAATCGCTATGCTGATTTATTTGATTCAGCCGTACCTACAAATATCACTCCAATTGTCGCAAATCATCCTCCTGAGGAGCCATCATCTTCTAAAAGGCTGGCACATAGTGGTTTTTCTAATTCGTTTTATGATTTAAATTGTTGGAACAGTGTTGATGAGAGAACTTACACATCAAATTATCGGGAAGAGCTGAAATATTATCTTCGGACGGCACCAGAGGATCGCAGACGACAGATCAACACGTTGGATTGGTGGAGGAATAATGAATCACAATATCCTGTGCTTTCAAGATTAGCTAGAGATATCTTGAATGTTCCAATGTCAACCGTTGCATCAGAGAGCGCCTTCAGTCAGGGACGACAACAGCTTGGAGACAACCGACACTCATTGGGAAGCAATGCAATGAATGTTCTAGTTTGCCTCAGAGATTGGATTAGAGCGGAAAGAAAAAACCAAGGAATAGAACCGGAGCCGAGCGACGAGCTGAAACTTGAAGAAATTATGACTTCACGGGAGAACTCGGCAGAATCAAGTCCAATGCATGGTTTTGCCCTCGTTGACTTCGACTATCCTATGCAAGTTCCCATTAATATTAACATGAATGAGTTGAAAAAAATGATGCATAATTTATAGATTTTTCATTCATGTAAATTATAAATTTTGGATCATTTTGCAATCAATAAAATTTCCCAAATTCATTCACTCCTTAGTCGTTGTTTTTTATTTTTTTTTATTTAACGATTTAAAATTTTAAATTGAATTTCTAGTTTTCTACTTTAAATTAAAAACTTACTTCTAATATATTATTAATTTACTACCAAATATTATTAATTTATTATATTAAGTAGCATATGTTTAATATATTTGTGCATATATCTTCTATAGAAGTGTATATTTAACGTATACATGTGTATATGTTTTATAAATTAGTATATAAGTATATCTATACATATTGTAATGTATATATAATGTAGTATATTTTATAAGTAGTAGTATATATACATTGAATGGTGCGTATACACGTGTATATATCTTCTATAGAAGTGTATATTTAATGTATACATGTGAATATGTTTTATAAATTAGTATATAACTATACAAATATATATTGTAATGTATATACATTATAGTATATTTCATTTAAAGTATTACATATACATAGAATAGAGTGTATATATGTGAATGGATCTTCTATAGACGTGTATATTTAACGTATACATGTGTATATATTTTATAAATTAGTATATAACTATACAAATATATATTGTAATGTATATATATTGCATATATCTCATTTAAAGTATTACATATACATAGAATAGAGTATATATATGTGAATAGATCTTCTATAGACGTGTATATTTAATGTATACATTACTTTATGTTTTATAAATTAGTATATATATTGTAGTATATACTTTTTTAAAAGTAGTACATATATATTGAATGGTGCGTATATATGTGTATATATCTTCTATAGACGTATATCTTTAAAGTATACAAGTGTATATGTTTTATAAATTAGTATGTAACTATATATATATACATATTGTTGTATATATATATATATATGTATATCACTATATTGTAGTATATATTTTATTTAAAGTAGTACATATATATTGAATGGTGCATATATATGTGTATATATCTTCTAAAGTAGTATATATTTAACGTATACATGTGTATATGTTTTATAAATTAGTATATATATATATATATATATATATATATATATATTGTAGTGTATATATATATATATTATACTATTATAGCATATGTTTTATTTAAAGTAGTACGTATAGTCATATATAATTACATATTGAATGGTACGTATATATGTGTAATTGTTTATACTTTATATATTTTTTGAAAAATATATATTGTATATTGGAGTGTATATAGTGTATATTGGATTATTTATTTATTTTTTAAACGGGTTTGACCGGTTTTAAACTGGGTTTGACCGGGTTTGACTGGGTTTTGGTGGGTTTGACCGGATTGGGTTAAGTGGGCCGGGTTCGGGTGGATTTTAATTTTTTTACTGTTTGGCCCGGCCCGGCCCGGAACTCAGGTAAAATAGGAGGGCCGATTCCGGGTTGGCCCGGCCCGGCCCGTTTGACACTCTTAACTTAAACCCACTGTGTGATATGAGATAAGATATGAAAGACGAAAACATGAGAAAACAAAGAAAATGAGATAATAAAATAAAAGATACCTGGATTGACATAAAATGATAAAGAGAGGACAATCTAAGGGTATATTAAACCTGAAGATTTTCCTATTGAAATATCACAAGCACCAACCCCCTACGAGGACCTCACGGGGATGGACCCGAACAACCCACATTTTACACAATCAATAAACTCCTAATAAGTTTTCATTAAAACACTCTCAAGTGTATTCAAAATATCATCATTCATTAACTATCTAAAAAATGAAGGAAAACTAGCAATTTATGGTCATGGGCTATTTATTATACAATGGGCCCAAAAGTGACCCCAAAAGCCATTGGGCCCAAAAGTGACTCAAGAGCCCAAACAATGCAAAGGGTGCCCATATTCTTTCGAGGCCCATGTTATCATCCAAATGTGGTGTTGCTCAACGCTCCTTTGGATGACATCTTCAAGTATAGCTTCTCCCACATTTCAAGCTATTATCCACACGTGATATGGTTCTTTTGGGAGCTTAACAAGGGTACTCCAAACATGTCTTAGCATCCTTGAGATGGTCATGACTTGAAATACCTTATGTTGGCCTCGAATTATATGCTCAAAGATATTATGCTAATTTGGATTGTACTATCCTCTCCTTCTTAAAGAGGGTTTGACCTCGAAACCAAATCTTTTGATGATGTTCCATCACACTTCTTAAGTTTGAAAACCTTTGATAAGAACTCCTTGTGATCTTCAAGCATATGTTTGCCAGGCACTCTCCTTTTTTTCTCCTTTGAAAGTGATGTTTCATGATCCTACACAAGAGGAGAAATGATACTATGCAAAATGCTAGTATCTTGGTTAGTGAGTAACAAAGGCTCAATGTTTGAATTGTCTTTGTCACATTGGATTAGGAGTGGCCTTTGGAGCTCGGGGTAGTTTGACACTTGATTTTAGGGAGCTTAGGGAAGGTTTTGGGGTGTTTGTTGGTAGAATTGTAGTGGTAGGGATACATATGGTGGGCTTGGAGGAGTAGAATTTGAAGAATTATGATTTTCTTCCCTCACTCACCATTCTTCTGTCTAGATTCATCATTTCCCCTTCCACTTTAGTCAACTTCTCGTTCATACTTGTTATATCTTGCCGCAAACCCATGAGGGATTCCCAAAGAGTATCAAATTAGGACCATCTTAGGATAGGTTGAACCATGGTAATGGACGACTCAACAAAGAAAGAAGAACTTGAATTCAAGAATCAAAATAAGAAATGAGCAAATCAAAATAACAAAACGAACAAGAAATATAACACAAAAAGACTTGAATTCAAGAGTTAAACTAAGAAAACAAAAGATAAAAGAAGGAAAAGACATAAGAAATTAAGACACAAGAAAGAATGAAGCAAGAATGACGTTTAAGAATGAATAAAATGAAACCAGAATTCAAACCTTGAGCAACAAAGCAATTAAGGTGTTGAGATATGCTTAAGAGCTTTAATTGATGTTGGAGAAGTGTTGATATGTATTTGGGAACTTGAATTGGAGTTATTGGGGCTTCAATTGATTTTTCAAGCGCAAGAAACTTTGAATTTCTTGTGGTCCCCTCCTTTGTACTCTCATTTGTCTTCTTCCTTTGGAATATTTCCTTTTGATGCCTTTTGATTCTTTTCTCTTTGGAATAATGGAATATTCTTTGGAATAAACAAGTACAACACCTTCTCTCACCTCCTTTTTGGATCAAACACTCACTTTTTGAATGTTCTTCTTCAATAATATATGAATAACATGAAGAACACTAACAACATTCAAAAATTGACCCTCAAGCAATTGACCTCGGAATTCGATAAAATTCAAAATCCAAGATGACTTCAACTTTCCGAACACAATCCACATGATTTAAGCTCAAAATTCTCGACAACACCAATCAAAATTGAGACTCCACCTCAAAATTTCTTCAAACTCAAGCTCGAATAATGGTAGGTTACTCAAATCAACACTGATTAAGCTCAATTTTTGGAGTTTGACTCAAATAATGTTTAGATAACAAGAATCTAACACCAAAAACACAAGAAAAACATAAAATTAAAAACTCAAAAATTTGACCTAGGGGTAAAACGGAAATAAAATATTTTTTGTGGTTTTTAATTTTTCAAAACAATGAGACCCAAGATTGACTTTGTGGGAACGAAATCAAGCTTGAATCTGATACTAAATGATACGAGATAAGATATGAAAGACCTAAACACAAGAAAACAAAGGAAACGAGACAATAAAGTAAATGATATATGGATTGACACAAAATGATAAAGAGAGGAAAACCTAAGGATATATTAAACCCAGAGACCTTTCTATCGAAATATCACAAGCACTAACCCTCTACGAGGACCTCACAGGGATGTACCCGAGTAACCACATTTCACATAGTCAATGAAACTCCCAACAAGTTTCCATTAAAACACTCTCAAGTGTATTCAAAATATCATCATTCATTAACTATCTACAAATTAAGGAAAACTGGCTATTTATAGCCTTGGGCTATTTATTACACAATGGGCTAAAAAGTGACCCTAACAGCTATTGGGCCCAAAAGTTACCCAAGGGTACAAACAATGCAAAGGGCGTTCATACTCTCTCAAGGCCCACGCTATCATCCAAATACAGTGTCGTTCAATGCTCCTTTGGATGACATCTTCAAGTATAGCTTCTCGCGTATTTCAAGCTATCATCCACACATGATATGATTCTCATGGGAGCTTAGCAAGGGTACTCCAAACATGTTTTAGCATCCTTGAGATGGTCATGGCTTGATATCCGCTTGTGTTGGCCTCGAATTATATGCTCAAAGGCGTTGATGACAATTTGGATTATATCACTGTGAAAGCAGAATATCAACAGAATACCCAGTTTGACACAAGTAACTATTTTGAAATAACCACTTTAAATAGCCAAAATCATCTTTAAGAATAGATCACTTTAATTATCCAAAAGACCAGCCAACCCAAAAACTTGTCTAAATCTAAATGTCAGTAGTACTGTTGAACTTGAAATTATTATTCACAAACTGTCCAATCTAACATGATGACTCTGGGATTTGATTTTTAACTTTTTATGTTGTTGCATTTGTTGAAGTTAATTTCCAATCATAGCGTCTTTTCCTTTTCATTTCAAACGAGGTGGATTGAATTCTAAATCAATATTTGTTAGTGATACATTCTTTAGTATCATCCCACTTGAAATAACTTTTTCACTTGAACTTTCAGGCTGTATTATTCAAAAAGCATTGCACACAATTCATAAATAAGGATGCAAGGAATTTAAATTATAAATTACATACATTAATGACTTGTCTTCCAAATTATATGTCTATGTAAACACCAAATTCCACATCTATTATTCTTTTTCTTCCAACTGAAGAAGATGTTTCCCTCGTAGTTGAAGAGTTTGCTACCTGCTTTCTACTTTCTTTAACTCTTGAAGTTTCAGGACATAAAAATGAAAAATTTTGAGTGTTAGGATGACTTATTGGTCTTGATTGTGAAAACTAATGAGAGGGTTGTTTAGAAGGTTATTGAGGAGGCTGTTGAGTGAGCTATACATTAAGAAAAGGTTAGAAAAGTAAGAGTAATTAATTTGATAAAGAAACACCAAAGTACTTCACACTAATTTGCAGCCTCTTCTGTTGTGTACAACTTGATGACATTTGGAACATGTCATTTTTACTCAATTTTTAATGTTTTCCCTCATTTTTTCTTTCTTGGTTCATCTTTATCTTTTTTTCTATATCTTGGAGGTCTTTCCAGCATTAGCTTAATTTCATGTAGCTCAATTGATGGATTATTACTTTTAGACCACATTATCATATTAGATATAGGTTGTATGAGGTATTTGTAAGAATGTAGGAATGTATATTTTCTATACCAATGCTCTACATAATTTTCGGTTCATGCCCAATGTGATACAAGGCACAAACTATATGTTTGCAAGTTATACCCCTCAATTGCCATTACCTACAGATACATGTTTTCTTAACAATATCAACATGTGCCTAAAGTTTCTCTCTTAAATCTCAAATTCAGCGTTATGATTCTGATTCACCTTTAGTTTTCTATCAATCTCTTTATTATCTTCTAAAATTAGTCTTGCCATGAGTAAAATATCGCTGATTCAAGTATTAGCAAACTTGATCATATCTCCATGCCTATCCATTATTTTATGCCTAATATCTTCAAGAAGACTAATCATAGACTTGTGTTTAGGACCAACAATCCAAGAATTAAACGTTTCACACATATTATTTTCCACCACATCACACTTGATTCTTTCACTAAAATAAATCCTACACCATTATTCTTTATCAAATATGAGTGACTTACATATTTTCTTATTACCAAGTTTTCTCAAATACTGAAAGTTTTCTATCAATTTTACCTCTAAACTAGCCTTGACACACCTCCAAAATACTTTTCTCCTTTCTTCACCCAAATCTTTTGTCAATTTGCCCAAATATGTCTTGCACACATTCTCCTTTCAACTTTAGAAAGTAATTTCTTAATAACCGATTTCAAGCTCAAACAACATAAAAATGACAAACAACTTAAAATGACTGAAACAGAAAAAAAAACTGACTAAAAATGAAGTTGCTACAAATAACATAAAATATTGACAGCTTAAAAATTAGTGTGATGTCAGTCCAGCACGAATTAGATTTTCGCTTTTTGTATAAGACAACAGGATACCTTCAATATAATAGTAAGAAAGAAGAGTTAACAACAGAAAGTAACATCCTGAACTAGATTAAGTAAGTATACAACCTAAGAGAGTATACTACATTACAACTCAACAACTATTGTTCGTAAGAAATACAGGACTTTTTTTCTTTTTTGGATAAGTAGGTGCAGTATATAGACTTCAAGGACCAACATCTTTTTCATTCACTGTTATTTCTTCAAATATCAATATAGGCTTATATGCTGCTAGTTGTGGCTGATACTTAATTTGTTGAGATGCAAAGAGGTGCAAAATAAAGATGATATTTAATGTATTTATTTAGCCCTATTAATCAATTTTTTCGAGTATTGATTTGATTAGGTATTGATAGTGAAATGAAGTAGCAAAAGAAAAAAGAAGACAAAATATTGACAAAAACAGCTTTAAAATTATTGTAAATAACACAAAAAATTGACACCTTAAAAACATCTTAAAAACTGACCAAAAACAACTTTAAAATTGCTGCAAATAACACAAAATATTAACATCTTAAAAATAGCTTAAAAACTGACAAAAGCAGCTTAAAAATGACTGAAACATCTTAAAACTCAACATAAAAACTGATACAAATAACATAAAAATGATAAATACAACATAAAAATAACTGAAAAAACTTAGACACTTATAAAATCATTTTAAAAATTGCTAAAAAATAGCATATGCAAATAAGATCAAAGTTTTAAAAAATAAAATTAATAGAGCAAGACTAAAAAACATCATACCTTCTGCATGTCCAATATGATTGCTATTCCATCTTCATCACCAAGTTGTAAATCTTAAATGAGATAACTTAAGAATCAACTTCAATAGTGTTTAGTTTCTTGATCAACCACTGTCCAAGATATTGGATACATTTGTTGGTTTCCTTTTTTTTCAATTGTCACTAACAATTCTCCTCTACAAGCATCCTTTAGAAAGCATCCATCCAATCTATGATATTCCTATAACCTTTCTAGCCATCCATTCTTTAATAAGGCAAAACAAATATAAAAGTATTTGAATAAGTGTTTGATCGGGATAGTTTCATTATCAGTTCCCACCTAATAATAATAAGTCTCTGAATATGTACTCTTAATCATATTTGCATAGTCTAATAGCTTTGAAAACTTAAGCTTTAAGTCACCCATGAACCTGCTATAACATTAAGTTTTGCCTTATAACATATTGATCTCCCCATATGTAATCTCCATTCTTTTTTAGTATCTCTTGAAGCTTATAGACTCGAATATTAGGATGAGATATTATTTTGTCCCTCAATTATCTTTTCACATAATTAGCTGAGCACAACTTATTTTTGTTCTTTGTAATGCATTTGTGAATAGGATAGTACTTTTTTACATAAAAAATTCCTGTTCTTTTATCCAAACTAGCAAAAATTTATCAATCTCACTTTCGTACACATCTTACCCTTATTCTTTCAAGTTCATTGGACTTTATCTTTAATTAAACCTTCTCTTCGACAACATAATCAACTATAGCTTTTCTAAACTCCCTTGCAATGTCAAATATCCTATCCAATGCAAAAAAGTAATGACAGTAAAATCATCATACCTTAGTTTTCTGCATTTTCTTCTTGAAGGTAAATCGACACCTGATTGTGCTAAAACGTCTAGCACTTCATCACTATCTTCACTTGGTTAATATGATGAACCAATGAACTCTTCATCACCAACCAATCTACCATTGTACCTGGCTATCTTGTTCTTAAAAATATCTTCAAACCCTTTATCTAGTCCAGCTTCTCTAAGCACAACCTCTTAAAACTTAAAGATTTTTTATCTCTTCTGGGGCTTTGTAGCTTCACTTTTCTTTTGTTGTCTTAGATTTTTCTTAAAACTTCTTAACTCTTCATCAATTTCACTATCATTTTCATCAGGAATGCAATCCAAGTTTTCCTCTCCAAACTTATTAAAGTCATTATTTTCTTCTAGAGGTACTTTTTCAGAACCAATTGACTCATTTAAGGTTTCATTTATAAATTTTTTAGATGTGAAGCCCAAGAACAATCCCCCAATTCTTCATTATTTTTTTCACCAACAAATGATCCCAAAACAGTGCTAGCAGTGGACCCCCATCCTTCAACAGTTACATGCTTTAAAACTAACTTAAAAATTGAACCACTCTTCAATTCTTTAACACAGTTATATAGTTGGTTGTCTCTTTTCTACAGGACAAATTTATAGGTCCCAGGGTCTTTAACATAAAAAGATTTTGCTTCCTCATACCCAATGTATTTTGCATAAGACTTCAGTTCAGTCAAAGATAAGTGGTCCTTGTTGACACCTAATTTTTGCCTTCCACAATTAAGTTTAATTTTGAGTTTTTTTTTTTTAAATTTTAAATAAAACTATAACATTTACTTTATCCGGATAAAAGCTATTAAAAGTTTTATCTAGGTAATTTTTTATTTTAAATAGCAATTATATATTTTTGTATTCGCATATACAAAATCATATAATTTTGTTATTTAAATAATTATTTTAAGAAAAATTAAATTTTAATTAAAGGGTTATCTTAAAAATTAATTCAAATGTTTAAAATCTTGATTTAAATATAATTTAGTCCCACAAATAATTTATTTAGAAAATATTTGTTTGATTTTATTGAATCAAGAAACTCAAAATTAAATCGGTTTATAATTCATTTCAAATTTTTTAATTCAATTTAGTCGATTCATTGAATTTAGTCATAATTAAAATTATAGAGGACAAAATTGAAATGCAAATTGATCGATTAATTGTCAATATGATAAAAATCTAAATGAATTGACTAAATTCCTATTTAATTCGGCTATATTTTAAATAACCCAAGAATTGGCCAAAATTAATCTTTTCTTATTCTAAAAATTGGGCCACAATTAGCAGCCCAATAAAGCAACAACAACAATTACAACCCAACCCTCTCAAATCCCTCATTTCCCTGACCAAATTACAACAGCCCAACAACTATACTGCTAGCAGCCTAACAATAATAATTGGACCCGGCCCACACCCCTCATTTCCTTCTTATCCACAGGCCACAGCAAACAACCACCAACATAACGCAAAACAACAACATTCAACGGCGAAACTCAACCTCTAAACATATGCGTAACAGCAACAACAACAATCCAGCAATATCGCGCGTAATGGCGACAACAACTATCCAGCAATATCACGGGTGAAAAAGCAACAACAACGACCCGCCGATATCTATTTCTGCAAATCCAACCCGGATTCACGCGTACAATTGACAACACAGCAAAACCATCAAAAGCAAAACTAACCGTTCCCCTCCATTTACCCTTTTACCCCTCCTCGTACAGCCAAAGATGGCTAAAAGCTTCATCTACTTTTGCTGTCAGATGGTGTTCATCCATTTTCGATTAAACACCAATGGATACAAGAAATTCGGATTTGAAATCCAATATTTGAAATTCGAAAACCCTAATTCTTTCCCTCCAATTTCACTTAAAAATAGTTAGTGAGGGCTAGAAGAAGAGGGGTCTTTTCTTGGGGAAAAATTGAGGGTTCTGAAGGTGGGCACCTCTAACCCTAAGTAACCAAGAAATCCTCGGAGCACTATCAAAACCCCATCCAAATCCTTGGAATTTCAATAGCAAATCAAAACTGTGGTGGGAGTTGGTCCAACGAAATTTCAAAGTCCTAGTTCCTGCACTCTAAAAGGTAAAGCCTTCATCCCGTTGAGATTTTGCTCATGAACATCTAAGTATTTTTTTGAGTTAGTTGTTCGTGTTTTCTTATTTATGATACGACTTTTGAAGGCTGATTAATTTGGTACAGGCGTTACTATTTCCTAGTGAATTGCTTTCTTTATGTAATGTCTGTTGTTGTATTGAGCATAACACACACTAATTGCTTTTTGTATATGTTTTAGATTTTTCTTTGAATATAGTTTTTTGGGGCTGGAAATTCACTGCTCAATTGCGTATGACCTGTTATCATGTCGAATTCGTATGGTTTTAGGACTTGTATTGGCAATTTAGGATCAAGATCCCATGTTCGATGAACACATTTAATTATTTTAATTCACTTTCAAGGAAAATGAGCATACCATGAATAATGTTGAAGAAGAAAGTAAAAAGAAAGAAAACTTTTGATTAAATTCATAAATTGAAACCATGCACGAGCACTTTACTAACATCACAACAACAACAACATACCCAGTGTATTCCCACAAGAGTGGGGTTTGGGGAGGGTAAGATGTACGCAGTCCATACGCTACCTCCGAAGAAGTAGAAAGGCTGTTTCCATAGACCCGCGGCTCAAAGTAGAGAACAGTAAACAAAGGGATGAAAAACATAATAGAAAATCAAGAATAAGAAATAATAAAATAGACATAAGAGAAATATGAAATACGAGACATGAGGGCGACACGGAATAAGAAAATAGGTACTAAGACATGAGACCTAATGCACCCACCTAGTAATAACCTACACTCCCATAACAAAGACCCTATGAACACGGACCTAGGCTTACTAACCCGGCTACACAAGACTCTCCAGACTGCAAGCTACAACCCACACACTCGCATTAGCCTTCTACCCTTATCCTACTCTCCAGACTGCAAGCTACAACCCACTTTACTAACATCATCACGTTAAATGTCTAAATGGCTACAAACAAACACAATTTATGCTTCAGTTTCAATTTACTACCACATTTAACTGTAGTTAATGACATTTTTCTTTCATACTTTTTATGCTAGAAAGTTCTTTTTTTTTTTTTTGTGTGTGTGTAAGTGGGTATGCGTTTATAGCCTGTCTACGTAGAAGGCTGAAACACTTAATGATGAAGTTAAGTGGCTCTTTAAACTTCAATAGGCAGAGCATTTGTTTTCCTAGTGTTTGGATTCATGATCTACAAAGTTGGCTCAAGCAGGGCATTTGTTTTCCTAGGGTTTGGATTCATGATCTACTAACTTGGCTCAAATAGGCTAGGAAGAAAATTATTTAAGTCTTTCAAAAGGATATTGTTAGTACACTTGGAATTCATGTGCCTGCTATGGATGACCTTGTTGGGTTTCAAATCTAAAAATCATTAGGTTGCCTATGAAGTGGGTATAGTATGTGTCGTTAGATATATCGATCATTAGCCTTTATTTAACACTTTGATGGGATTCTTGATTTCAATAATAATCTATGTCTATGATGTGCCAACCAGATTTGCTAATTTCTTCTAGAACGAATTTGTGATCATGAAATGTTCTTTAGAGTTATGCATGTGGTGATTTAATACTTATACTAATCTTTACCCTTTTTATATGCATGAACTCCTCTGTTGAGTCCCTCAGACTCTCCTCCCTCGCATTCTGTTGGGTTAAACCCAACTTGCATCGAGTCAAGATCCACACCAAGTCCAAAATGGACTAATGCATGAAGAAGTTGGAACAATGTGGTGCTGGTATACACAATATATACGTGAATATACAGCTGCAGAAAAAGAGAAATGAAAAAGAAAACTGATTATACAGGGGGAGGACTGAATTTGTGTGTGTGTGACTGAAATACGGTCATATATACACTGTATATACACCAAAGTGCAGGAAAAATAGCTGTAATATACATCTGATATACATGTGAAAATGAATTGAAAATCCATGGAGTTCTGGCCCAAAGGCTGGGCAGCCCATTAATGGGCCGAAAGGGCCCAATCTTTAGCTCTTCTTTTATTTCCTATTCTTATTTATTTGTATATTTACTTGAACACTCTAACTAATTAATCTAGATAAATCCCTTAAGGTGTTATAATTTTACTTTATCA
This sequence comes from Capsicum baccatum var. pendulum, assembly GCA_030864225.1. Lineage (NCBI taxonomy): Eukaryota > Viridiplantae > Streptophyta > Magnoliopsida > Solanales > Solanaceae > Capsicum > Capsicum baccatum. Next base: position 76,693,505 of record CM061557.1, on the reverse strand, counting down.
CGGCATTTAGTTAATTCATAATTTCCTCACCTAATTTATCTCGTTTAGTTGGATTAAAGTGTTTCTTCTTATTTTTCTTTCTAAAACTAGTTTTACACGAAAATTGTTAAGTATTTCATTTTAAGATGATATTTATTTCATTCATATGACTAATAGACTACTTGGAGTAAAATAATTTTTCTTCAAATTCAAGAAACTAACTTCTCTCGCAAATTCTAATTTCTCATAATTGATAAAATACCTTTGACATTTTTCAAGGATGTTATTTAGAACAAATTGACCTTTTATAATAATTCAAAAAAAAAAATAATAAGAAGAAGAATTACGTAATCCCTTTTTCCATAAGAAATTTAAACTTATTTTCTTCTTAAATCCAAGTGTGCCACCTAGTTTAAATAGGTTTTTCCTGAATTCAAGCAGAAATAATATTTCATAACTATTTTCTTGAGAAATAATCATGAAATAAGTGGAATTCTCTCAATTAAAATATCTCTAAGTTTTTTTCCTCAAATTCTAACTTTTTGGTGATTAACTAGGAATTAAGTAGAAAATTATATATATATATATATATATATATATATATATATATATATATATATAATCATGAGTTAAACGGAGTATTTCGTAATTTCTCACTAAATTAATATTGACTTAAGTAGAATATATTGTAGTTTTCTCTCCCTAATTCATGTAGACTATTTCTCATTTGAATAAACAAATGTCATTTTTAGATGTGTGGATAAATAATTTTTAATATTTAAAAATTAAACATTTCGTAAAGTTAGTCACCCTTTTTAAGTTAGTCAGAGAAATGATCTTTTGGTCAACCGTTTTAAACGGACACTCCCAAGTGCCTTAAAACCGTTCTTAGGGCGTTAATTGAACTCTTACTCAGTTTCTCTAATTTCGAAGATTTATTATTGTTTTTAATTTTTTGAAATTTCTATTCAAGTTTTCTTGATATTTTTTATAAAAATCAAGTGGCGACTCTATAAATTTAAAGTTATTTTAAAATTGTCTTGAATTTTTTAAATCATTTAGAAGGGTCAAACCCGTTTTCTTTTAAGTAAAATTCGAAAAGGTATAAAACAGAAATGACGACTCTGTTGAAAATTTAACTAGGTTCTAACCGAATGTTTGGACTAACTTCTTTGACTAACTATTCGGGTTTGTAATATGAATTTTTTGTTTGCCTTTGTATTTAAGTTTCTGTAAAATTTAAACTGTTGCATATCATGACATACTTCCACATTCAAAATACATAAATTGTTTGGGACTTCGTGGATGTCCCGGCCCCTATTGTTCAATTCCAAATCAAGTATTGAAAATACGATGGTTTATTGGCACATTAGGCATCCGATGACTTTTCGTATTTCCAAACCCAAGTCGTCCGCTTGGGAACCTAGTCCAAGCCCACTCTAGACATCTAGGATAGAGCGAAACCAAAGACTTTTTTAGGCATGAGCCTAGGATGACCCAATACTTGAAGGGGTATTAGGCCCATTAGAAAATCTGTCCTGCATCTATTGGTCACGATCGAATTACAGACGAATCATGTTTATGTGTTGAAGAAGTATATATTTGTTTAATCCAATCCATTATCCTTTGGGATAGGAGGAGGTTTATTTTTGTTTGCTTAGCGTTGCATGGCTTAACCATACTCCTGCAAAAGATTTAAAATAGTTACCAATCACGCTGAGTGCCTTAAAGTTTGGTGGACCCACATGAGTTCGGAAGACAAAGAGATTGTTAGGACACATAGCGAGAACCTAAGATATCACATATGACAAGAAGTGGACAAAGCTATGAGGGCGAAGGCTGATGAGAAAATATATAAACACTAGTGTTTTCTTCTTTATCCCCTGCATGGGGCCTTGTTCGTTGTCTTATGTTATTTTTTCTTTCCCCAAAGATTGTATCCTTTTTCATGCAACTTTGTAGGCTTTTATGCCCTTTTTATATATTCGTGGAAATTTGGGGATAATGAATTGGCTTTAAAAAAACATATACTTCCTTCAAATCCTCTAGGCCAACCCTTGGCTCAAAAGGGTCACCTAATTAAGATGCGCTTATTATCTGTTGTTGTGTAATATAACTGTCTTACATGATATAACTGTTTTAAGTGCTTATGTGCATTGTTTGAATAAAAGGAAATTGATCTACTCTTCAAAAAAGTTTTAGAAACCCTCTAGGCAATAATATGTGCCTAACATCCAGAGTCCGTCCATAATATTCCAGGTCTTCAAGTCTCTCAGAAAGTCCTCAACCATCCTCGTTAAGTTGAACTACGTATGGCTTGATTTCTCCTTTATGAGATACATAGGCATCCATTTGGCTCGAACTCTATCCTTTAAAATCATTATATCTTGAGGAAAGTCCAATAAATCCCAAAATTAATAGACTGGGCAAACATTCTATCAAGATCCATTTATCAAAAAATCAATGGACAAAGTCCTGCCCGTTAATTTCTTTCGAGTCAATACCCATCTGTGGATCAATTTACCTAAGATGAAAATAATTTTATGTGCTTGCTTTACGTCAGATATCTTGCATTATTTATCACTAACCAAATCTAACATATTTGCCATTGGAGTTGTTTTATCAGGTAATTCAGTAAGTAGAAATTGATCTGTATTGACAAAACTGGCTGGACATCAATACTTTACTAGATCTAAGACAAATAAAAATTCCTCCCTCGACCATCGCTTAGCTGAAAAGGAAAGAATGACTGGTAGTAGTGATGATAACACTCTCAACATTGGTGTGATAACAACATAGGGTGAGATGAATGCTGAACTAACTAGGAGAATGGAAGATCTTCAAGAAGAAGTACAACGAGCAAAGAAATGGCTAATTTGGCCATTGCCGCTGACACACCCGTCTTGGATAACCATATGCTTCCACTTTGATTCCCTTCTCTTAGCTCTCCTAACAATGGAAACCAACCATATGATATACCCTTCTCTTTTATGCCTAGACCTCCCACTAATCTTATTAATTCATCATGCCAAACCTATACCCCTCCTACTTGCAATACCAACCGAGAAAATAATCCCAATGCTTACCACCCTCAAAGCTTCACTCCAAATTACAAAAATACCTCCACAAATACCTTTACATCCTAAAATACTCGCCCCGCTTTTAGTTCCAATACCAACGTTTCCCAAAATCCAGTTCCTACATACCAAAACTTTTCTCATACCACTCAAAGTCCTCTGATGAATCAAAATATGACTCCCGCCACCATCCATGTGACGGTGATGCCTACCTATTATGAAACATTCTCATAAAATCCAGAAATTAACCACTATGAGAAGATAGAGAAGAGTGCAAGGTGTCTGAATACAGACATGCAAGGTAACTACTACTGATAAAGGAAGAGATCGCCCAGATGAAGAAAACACGTGGTTCACCCAATGCAATAGGGTTCAGTTATGACGACCTTTGAATTCACCCTGACTTGAACTTGCCCGAAGGATTTAAAGTCCCTAAGTTTGAGATATTCAATGGTACTGGAAACCTTAAAGACTACCTGAGAGGATATTGTGACCAAATGGTAGGTGTTGGAAGAAAGAAGGTATTGCTGATGAGGCTCTTCAGTCGAAGCCCGAGTGGGGAAACATTAGAATGGTTTTCTTAATGGGAATTAAGGAAGTGCCCTAAATGAAGCGCTCTAGCTAGGGATTTTGTTGATAAATTTGGCTACAATGTAGAGATGGTTCCTAACTGATATCCTTTAAACTATATCAAGAAAAATTCTAATGAATTCTTTCGTGAATATGCTTATCATTGGTGAAAAAAGGCAGAAAAAGTACTGCCTTCTATGACAGAAGAAGAAATAGTCATTGTGTTTACCCGATCTTAGGAGGGAGATTTTTATGACAAAATGATATCGACAATTCGTGCTATCTTTGATAATTTGGTTAAGATTGGTGAAACAGAAAAAAAGGACTTAGTACAGGAAAAATCAACAAGACCTCTGCATAATTTTGATCTTTAGGATTCCCAAAGAAAAAGAGAGAAGGGGTGTCTTTCGTATCCTCTTGTCCAAACCCAAAGTCAAAGAAATCTTTTGGGCCCGATTCTAGAGAAATGCCATCACCATCTATGTACCACTTAGCTCCACAAAATTCTCAACCTGTGTTCCATACCCAATCTAGCCCCCAAAGTTCCATAGCCAAATTTCTCTACCAATCAATCGAATTACCCAGCTCCATCGCTAAATTATCAGCCCACTTACCAAGCTCCACTCCAAAATTTCCAAGCCTACCAAAAAGCCCCAGCTAACAAGAATTACCATCAAGTCCCTCCTCCTGCTTACCAAAATCTTCCTCATCTAAATAACAAAAATAATGTGATCAGAAGTTTCACTGCTTTAGCCGAAACCAGAACTCAACTATTTGAAAGGCTAAAGAAAGCAGGTCTCGTCCAATCTATCCTGCTAATACCAATTACCGATTCTTTCATGCTGACCAACATTGTGCATATCATTCAGGGGGTGTTGGACACACAACTGAGGACTGTATTAATTTGAAGCACAAGATTCAAGATTTAATTGATCAGAAGGTGATTTCACTTTAAACGGTGCCACCAAATGTTACTACCAACCCACTCCCAAACCATGAAGGGGCAAAAATAAGTATGATAGAAACAGATGATGAGTAGGTGGTGAGAAAGTCTATAACACAGGCTAGCTCGAAAGAAATGGATAAGACAAAAGATATAGAAAAGACATTGTCTGCCTTAAGTGTTACCGAGAAGCCCAAGTTTGTTGCTTTCATCACACCTTATCAAGTTCGTTCCTTGGTCACCACAAGATAAGAATTTGTGGTGGAAGCCGCCGCGGCGCATGGAATGACTTGATCAGGGTGATGTTACACTCTAGAGGAGCTTGCCAATGATTCATACAAGAAGAGTACTTAAAAAAGCCAATCAACGAAGGGTATGTGGAAGAATTTTGGAGAAGAATACAGTCAACAGAGTACTCTATTATAAAAAAAATTAGAGAAGACCCCTGCTCAAATTTCTATCTTGGCATTGCTTATGAGTTCTCAATATTATAGACAAGATTTGCTAAAAGTTCTTGAAGAAGCCTACGTACCCGTAGGCACTAGTACTGAAAATTTGGTGGCCATGATCAGTAGAGTGGTGGAAGCCCATCGCATTATCTTTGGTGGGGGTGAGTTACCCTTTGAAGGAGTGATGCATCACAGGGATTTGCGTATCACTGTCAAATACCAAGATAAGATCGTTAATAGTGTATTAATTAATAATGGGTCAGGTCTGAATATCTGTCCACTATCTGTTCTGACTTAGCTGAACTATGATATAGGAAAAATGCATCAAAACATGGTAAATGTAAAAGCTTTTGAAAGTGGTCAGAGAAACACCATTGGGGAAGTCAAGTTGTATTTTTAAATGGGGCCCATAAAGTTCTTAGTTGAGTTTCAGGTGATGGATATTTCCACAAGTTATAATCTGCTCTTAGGAAGACCTTGGATTCATGAACCGGGTGTCATTTCTTCAACATTACACCAATCAATGAAATTCGTGTAAAAAAATGATGAAGTGGTCATCTATGGTGAAGAAAACCATTTGAGTCACCCTAATGGTTGTGTTCCTATGATTGAAAAATTCCCGAAAGGGAGTGACTTTTATATAGTATATATCATGAATGTAGCTGAGAAAGAACTCCTTGCGAGCCAATGCCTTCGATTTACAAGATGTTAAGCATTGTTATGCTGAAAAACGATTTTAAGCTTGGTCGTGGCTTAGGAAAGAATTTGGATGGGATCATTGAGCCTGTTGTGATCCCAGAGAAGTTGTTCAAATATGGGATAGGCTATGTTCCAAATAAATAAGGTGAAAGAGAGATGAAGAAAGAAGGCCCAGAATCGGCAAAGAGGTTACCTCCGCTCTACCAGTCATTTTCTATATCTGTGAAGTCTACAAGACATGGTCTCGAGGATAGAATAGGGAACTTGTTTGAAGAGTGTGGTGATATTATGAAGTATTTCCCTGAGAAGATCGAGATCAAGAAAGATGAACCAGGGGAGAAGATGTCAAAATGGACTTCTACTCTAATCATGACTCCTTGGTTGATGTGTGAGATGAAAGGATGAAATTTAACTTTTAAAAATTCAGTGGTAGTTTGAATGAGGCTCGATACCCATCTTTTAAATTTATTTACCTCATTTTTACTTTTTATGTTTCCCAAAAGGCCCATACCCGCACTGGTGCGGATCGTAGCCAATGTTTGTAATGTTTTAAATTTCAATTAAAGCCTCCCTTATCACAAAGATATTTTTACTTATTTTTACTGCACTATTCGATCGCTATAATCTAACTTATGTCATTTATGATTTCAGTAATAATAACTTAAAACCTGTCAATGTCATGTCATGTCAAGAGCTAAATAAAAAATCGAGTCAAGTAATGATGAATTGGAGGACTATGATAAAGAAACAATGGCCCCAGACCGACTAACAGAGGAACTGAAAGATTTTGAGGATCGAGAAAAGCCCAACCTAGAGGAGATCGAGGTTGTTAATATAGGTGATGAAAACGAAGTCAAAGAAACCAGAATCAATGTTCATCTTACAGAGGCACAAAAAAGAGAACTCATTGGGTTGCTTAAAGAATACATTGACATATTTTCTTTATCCTATGATAACATGCTAGGATTGAGTATAGATATTGTATTACACAAATTACCCATTGATCCAGGGTTCAATCATGTGAAGCAAAAGTTGCAGAAATTTAAGCCAGATCTGAGTCTGTAAATCAAGGACGAAATCACTAAGTAAATCCAAGCCAATGTGGTTGAAGTCATGAAGTATCTAATATGGATAGACGATATTGTTCCAGTACCGAAGAAAGATGGAAAGGTCAAGATTTGTGTCGATTATAGAAACTTGAACAAAGTCAATCCTAAAGATAATTTTCCATTACCTTACATTCATATTCTTAGCGACTTGTGTGAGGCATGGAATACAGCCATTCGTGGATTATTTTGTTGGGTATCATAAAATACTTATGGACGAAGGAGATGCAGAGAAAATGACTTTCATTACACCCTGGGGCATCTATCACTATAGGGTGATGCCCTTCGGTCTTAAGAATGTTGGTGCTACATATATGAGAGCCATGACCATCATATTTCATGACATGATCCATAAGGATATCAAAGTGTATGTGGGTGATGTGATCATCAAGTCTCGCAAAAGTTCAGACCACTTGGCCTATTTGGGAAGTTATTTGATCGGTTATGAAAGAATAATTTGAATTTGAATCCTGCCAAGTGCGCTTTTGGGGTACCAGCTAGAGCTGTTGGATTTCATAGTTAGTTGAGAGGGCATTGATCTCGACCCCTAAAAAATTAAGGCAGTCCAAAAATTACCTCCTTCGAAGACCAAGAGGCAAGTCATGAGCTTTTTAGGAAGATTAAATTACATCAGCAGGTTCATATCCTAGTCGATGATTATTTGTGAACCAATCCTAAAGATGTTAAAGAAAGATGCGGCAAATAAATAGAGTGAGGAATGTTATCAAGATTTTGATTAGATTAAGGATTATCTATCTAGTCCACCAGTAGTAGTTCCTCTAAGAGAATAAAGCCCTCTGTCATTGTATTTATTGATCTCAGACAATGCATTTGGATGTGTCTTAAGGCAACATCATGAAACTGGAAAGAAGGAAAGAGAAATTTATTACTTGAGTAAGAATTTCACTCCATATGAGGCTCGTTACACACTATTAGAAAGGAGGTATTGTGCATTGACCTAGGTGGCCCAAAAGTTGAGGCATTACTTGATGTCATATAGAACATATCTCATCTCTTGAATGGATCCTTTAAAGTACATATTCCAAAAGGCCATACCCACGGGGAAATTGGCCAAATGGCAGATACTATTAAGTAAGTTTGACATTGTATACGTGACTTAAAAGGCGATCAAAAAGGAAATCCCTCGCAGATCATCTAGCTAAGAATCCAGTTGATGAAGAATATGAGCCACTACGAACTTATTTCCCAGATGAAAAGATATTCTTTGTAGGAGAAGATATTATTGAATTATACCTGGGTTAGAGATTGTTCTTTGATGGGGCAGTTAATTTTAAGGGCTCGAGAATTGGTACAATCTAAATATCAGAAACTAGTCAACATTATTTGGTTACCATCAAACTATATTTTTCATGCACCAATAATATGGCTAAATACGAGGCTTGCATTCTCGATCTCAGATTAGCCATTTATATAAACGTTCGAGAACTACTAGTCATTGGAGATTCTGATCTATTAGTTCACCGGGTTCGAGGTGAATGGGCCGTAAAGAACCCTAAGATAACACCATACATGTAATCGGTACAGGATTTATGCAGAAGATTCAAGGAAGTGGAATTCAAGCTTATTCCAAGGATACAAAATGAGTTCGTCGATGCTTTGGCCACTATATCCTCCATGATCCAACATCTGAATCAAAGTTACATTGATTTGTTGGAAATAAGTTTAAAGGAGCAACCTGCACATTGTGCACAAGTTGAGTCAGAACCAGACGAAAAGCCATGGTACTTCGATATCAAGAGGTATTTAGAAGCTAGGGCATACCCTGAAAATTCAACCATCAATCAACAGAAAATGATCCTTCGAATGGCCAATAATTTTTTTTTTAAATGGGGAAGTCCTTTAAAGGAGGACCTCAGATTTGGGATTTTTGTGATGTGTCGATTCCATTAAAGCTACAAAATTACTTGAAGAAATTCACATCGAAACGTGTGGACCTTATATGAATGGGTTTACCCTAGCCAAGAAGATCCTAAGAGCCGGATATTTTTAGATGACCATGGAAAGTGATTGTAGCAAGTTTGTGCAAAAATGTCATCAATACTAAATACATGTGTCACACCCCTGACCCCTGTTTATACCTCATCCGACCCTGCTAGGGAGTTGATTTTAGAGAAAATGGGTTTTTCCAATTAAAGTGACGTTTTGAAAAGGGATTATTTATTTTACAGAGTCGCCATTTGGAATTGAGTTTGGGTGTTCCAAGTTACCTTATTGAATCCCTATTCAAAAGGAAATGACTCTTTATTTTTAATCTGCAAAATAGAAATCCGGTTAAGAAATTTTGTTGACCGAGGGAAAGGTGTTAGGCACCCCTCGAGTCCCGTGGTTCTAGCACGGTCGCTTTAATGACTTATGTCTGGCTTAAATTAATCTTTTAGATATATAAAATATTTGTTAGCCTAAAAGTTACTTACATCCTGCTTTTATTTATTGAGAATTTATTAAAAACAGCCTTGATGTGTGGCTTACCGATAGTAGTACTTTTAGGCCTTACCACGAGTTTGGATGTATTTCTCGTGCCTTTGAGGCATTTTTGGATCGTTCCCATTTTCTCGGTCTAAATAAGTACCGAATAGATTTAGAATCTACCCAACCCAATTCAAACGACTTCAAATGGTATATTAAAATTTATTATAACGAATAGTTGGTAGCAGGGCTTTCCAACTTCTTCGTTAGCCTTCATTTGTATGCGACTTTTAAAAAGAAGTGGGTCTCGTTTAAACACACATCAAATTCTGGTAAACAATAAGTATAAATAATCAATTCTTACAAACAAAGTTCCACCACCCACGTTATATAGATAATACTAATAGTATATAATTTTGATGGCTACTATGAGTACTGTAACTGCGGTTTCTGTGATGTATGATAATGGTAGCCTCCTTTGTTTCAGCATGGGGACTTCGTCCCTTATTTAACCTTTCCCACACTATAATAAAACAAAGTGTTTGTTGTTTATCAAGTTTGACGTGATCATTAGATCAGCATGCTTTAATCCAAATTCCACCTTAGTAAATAATCATGAATTTTTTTTAAAGTAACTTTTGAAATGTATGATCTTAAACATGTCATAAAAGTTTTGTTCTAGATAAAAGTATATTATTGAAAATGATATACAAAAGTTCAAAATTAATTAATTTTCAAAATAAATATATAAAAATAGTGTTATTATTAAATGAAACAAAAACTAGAAGTAATACCTTTTGTTTGCAGGTAAAAGAAGCTCAGTTGGTACAACTAAGACTAATTCATTTATAAGAAAAAAAACTTTAAACAGGTTCATGAGTTGGTAAAATTTTCATTCCAAGCTTACAAATTTATTATTTCATTGTTACAGGTTCAATAACTTTAAACACACGAACAAGTAGATATGCCAATGGTAAATAAAAGTCATATGAATTATTATTAGTGACATTGGATAAGGCCAATTATATAACTCACGATCCAAGATGTACCTACTTGTTATATACAATTACTGTGAAGGAAAGAAAGATCCAAATTGCAGTATATGTATATGAAAACAAGATTTTCTTCCCAACCTCTTCACTTGAATTCCTATCTTTCCTTATTTTTTATATTTTTTTTGATTTTTACATGCATGCACTCACAAGTCACAAGTTGTGATTCATAACACGACTGTACATTAATTTCTAACCGAAATTATTTCAAAATAAATAACACACAAGTTATAGATGAAGACGTAGGCCCGAACTAAATATAAGTAATAAACTGCACATAGTAAATAATGTAAAAGCCATAAGAATAGTTTTATTCATGCTTCAATCGACCATAATCATAATTGTACAGGAATTGAATAAGAACCTGTATGACGAATTAAACCAAGTAAAGAAGCAAACGTCGTCACCAGAAACTCGGAGGGGATCCAAACTCAAACTTGCCACTTCCTTTCCATGCTTTTTTAATGGTTTTTCCTCTTCTATTTTTTAGTTTTCTCTGACTTTGGTTCCTACCACTCTTTCTCCTCTTTTTGGTTTGTGTAGATATCCTTCTCTTCTGTAATGTTTCTTTTTCCTTTGGAATGATTCTTTTTTCTTTTCTGATTTTTTCGTGTGTGTGTTTATATAGGGAGTGTGTAGTTGAGAGGGAATGAGTCCAAGTGAGTGATGTGTGTGTCATGAGTTATGTAGTGTAGGAAAAGTTGTAGATAGTGGTGTTGAGGGAATAATGGGGTGTGGGTTGTGAAAGTGAGAGAATTGAGGAAAATATGGGATGTGGGACGTGGGGATGGGGAATAAGTATAGGTAGTTTTTTAGTTTTTTTTTTATTATTATTATTATATTTTTTTCAATATTTTAGATAGAAATAAAAATGATAAAATCTATTTAAAATAAATAAAAATATAAATAAGTTAAACAGGTAGCCTTAGAAATATGATTAAGAAATATTAATATCACTAGATTTTTTTTTAAAGTTAAAAGAAGAAAACAAATATAATTTAAAAAAATTTCTTTTTCCTAAAAATACATAAATAAATAAATAAATAACAAAATAAAACTTATTTAAAAAATGTGACTCTATTTTTGTAGTTTTCAAATTTTTAAAACAAATTTAGTAAAAATAAAATAAATTTGAAATATCTAATTTAGACCTAAAAAGATACAAACTGAACACTAAAATAGCAAAAAAATCACTTAGGTTTGGTAAAAAATTAGGTGTTTACAGAATGTCCCTCTTTGTTCGGAAATATGGAGAGTTTTCAAGCAAAGAAGTAAACATGACTAATTTTTTGCCAAATCATTTATTTAAAAGTAACATGTAAATAAGTAGTAAAAATGTGTGACCGAGCCCTGGTTTTGGACATCCTACATATCTCGGGTTATAAGAGAATCAGGTCACGTGTAGTTCAAATAGGTGTTGGAATGAATGGATGAGTTGGACAGTCCAGGTGAGGTCCCGTTGAGTTTCCGATCCGTGGCTCCTTTTATTACATCAGAAAAAGAAAAAGTGAAACTAAAAATGAAAGATACCAGATCATATCTATTCTAATTATCTTGATTCTCTTGCTTCAGATCTTCCTCCTAGATCTCCAGTTATTACCTCACCATCTTCTGGTGGGTACCTTGATCTCAAATTTGATCTTGAAGTTAGGATTTAGACTTGAACTTGAAACTTAGATTGAGTCGTTGGCGCTCCTCCCAAGGATCGTTCTTAGAATATTATTGGATGCTTGTTCTGTTGATCAGAATATATGAAGATGACTCTTGAGATGTTGGGCCGCTATATATGCAAAGTTGACTCTGTATTTTCAAACTAATTATTATTCTCTACTCAAATAGAGATGAAATGCTATTCTCGGCATTAAACCTGCGTTTTGCAGAAAACCTGCAAGCCATCAAAGAAAACAAAACAAAACAAACAAAATTTTCTGCCCCAGTTTGCACTAGAAAAATTTTGTGAGTTATTAGAAAAAACTATAAACTAGTTAAAAAATAAATAAATAAATAAATAAATAAATGGAAATGATAGAAATCTAGGCTAGGTGCGCAATAAAATAAGAACCTTATTCTCAATAATGCAACCAAAGGAAGTTATGCCTTATGAATACATGAAAAAGAGTTAGGATATTTGCTTCTTAAAATGCAACTAGGGATTGTCATACCCTCTGAAGACGTAAAGAAGAAAAATAGGAAGGTTTATTTCCTAAAATGTCAACTAGGAGATGACGCCCTATAAAGAATAAATAAAACGTCAACTAGGGGATGACACCCTATGAAGACGAATAAGAAAAATTAGGAAATGGTATTTCCTAAGTTGTCGACTAGGGGATGACGCCCTATAAAGACGAATAAGATATCAACTAGAGATGACACCCTATGAAGACGAATAAGATGTCAACTAGGAGATGGCGCCCTATGAAGAAGAATAAGATGTCAACTAGGAGATGGCACCCTATGAAGACGAAATAAGATGTCAACTAGGGGATGGCGCCCTATGAAGACGAAATAAGATGTCAACTAGGGAATGACGCCCTATGAAGATGAAATAAGATGTCAACTATGGGATGACACCCTATGAAGACGAGATAAGATCACAACTAGGGGATGACGCCCTATGAAGATGAAATAAAATGTCAACTAGGGGATAACGCCCTATGAAGACGAGATAAGATGTCAACTAGGGGATGTCGCCCTATGACGACGAATAAGATGTCAACTAAGGAATCCCGCCCTATGACGACGAATAAGATGTCAACTAGGGGATGACACCCTTTGAAGGTGAAATAAGATGTCAACTAGGAGATGGTGCCCTATGAAGACGAAATAAGATGTCAACTAGGGAATGACGCCCTATGAAGATGAGATAAGATGTCAACTAGGGGATGGAGCCCTATGAAGACGAATAAGATGTCAACTAGGGGATGACGCCCTATGAAGATGAGATAAGATGTCAACTAGGGGATGTCGCCCTATGAAGACGAATAAGATATCAACTAGAGATGACGCCCTATGAAGACGAATAAGATGTCAACTAGGAGATGGCGCCCTATGAAGACGAAAAAGATGTCAACTAGGAGATGACACCTTATGAAGACAAAATAAGATGTAACCTAGGGGATGGCGCCCTATGAAAATGAAATAAGATGTCAACTAGGGAATGGCGCCTTATGAAGATGAAATAAGATGTCAACGAGGGGATGGCGTCCTATGAAGATGAAATAAGATGTCAACTACGGGATGGCGCCCTATGAAGACGAGATAAGATCTCAACTAGAGGATGACGCCCTATGAAGATGAAATAAAATGTCAACTAGGGGATAACACCCTATGAAGACGAGATAAGATGTCAACTAGGGGATGACGCCCTATGACGACGAATAAGATGTCAACTAAGTAATGCCGCCCTATGACGACGAATAAGATGTCAACTAGGGGATGACACCCTATAAAGGTGAAATAAGATGTCAACTAGGAGATGGTGCCCTATGAAGACGAAATAAGATGTCAACTAGGGAATGACGCCCTATGAAGATGAATAAGATGTCAACTAGGATATGGCGCTCTATGAAGATGAATAAGATGTCAAATAGGAGATGGCGCCCTATGAAGATGAGATAAGACGTCAACTAGGGGATAACGCCCTATGAAGACAAGATAAGATGTCAACTAGGGGATGACGCCCTATGACGACGAATAAGATGTCAACTAAGGAATGCCGCCCTATGACGACGAATAAGATGTCAACTAGGGGATGACACCCTATGAAGGTGAAATAAGATGTCAACTAGGAGATGGTGCCCTATGAAGACGAAATAAGATGTCAACTAGGGGATGAAGCCCTATGAAGACGAATAAGATGTCAACTAGGGGATGACGCCCTATGAAGATGAGATAAGACGTCAACTAGGGGATGACGCCCTATGAAGACGAAAAAAAAATATCAACTAGGGGATGGCACCCTATGAAGATGAATAAGATGTCAACTAGGAGATGGCGCCCTATGATGACGAATAAGATGTCAAATAGGAGATGGCGCCCTATGAAGATGAAATAAGATGTCAACTAGAGGATGGCGCCCTATGAAGACTAGATTAGATGTCAACTAGGGAATGCCGCCCTATGATGACGAATAAGATGTCAACGAGGGGATGGTGCCCTATGAAGGTTAAATATGATGTCAACTATGAGATGGTGCCCTATAAAGACGAAATAAGATGTCAACTAGGGAATGACGCCCTATGAAGATGAGATAAGATGTCAACTAGGGGATGGAACCCTATGAAGATGAATAAGATGACAACTAGGGGATGATGCCCTCAAAAGACGAGATAAGATGTCAACTAGGGGATGGCGCCCTATGAAGACGAAAGAAAAAAATATCAACTAGGGGATGGCGCCCTATGAAGATGAATAAAATATCAACTAGGAGATGGCACCCTATGAAGACTAAATAAGATGTCAAATAGGGGATGACACCCTATGAAGAGGAGATAAGATGTCAACTAGGGGATGTAACCCTATGAAGATAAATAAGATGTCAACTAGGGAATGACGCCCTATGAAGATGAGATAAGATGTCAACTAGGGGATGGCGCCCTATGAAGATGAAATAAAATGTCAACTAGAGGATGGCACCCTATGAAGATGAAATAAAATGTCAACTAGGGGATGGGGCACTATGAAGATAAAATAAGATGTCAACTAGGGGATGGCGCCCTATGAAGATGAATAAGATGTCAACTAGGAGATGGCTCCCTATGAAGATGAATAAGATGTCAACTAGGAGATGGCGCCCTATGAAGATGAAATAAGATGTCAACTAGAGGATGGCGCCCTATGAAGACTAGATAAGATGTCAACTAGGGGATGCCGCCCTATGACGATGAATAAGATGTCAACTAGGGGATGGCGCCCTATGAAGGTAAAATAGTATGTCAACTAGGAGATGGTTCCCTAAAAAGATGAAATAAGATGTCAACTACGGAATGACGCCCTATGAAGATGAGATAAGATGTCAACTAGGGGATGGCACCCTATGAAGGTGAAATAAGATGTCAACTATGAGATGGTGCCCTATAAAGAAGAAATAAGATGTCAACTAGGAAATGACGCCCTATGAAGATGAGATAAGATGTCAACTAGGGGATGGAGCCCTATGAAGATGAATAAGATGTCAACTAGGGGATGTCGCCCAATGAAGATGAAATAACATGTCAACTAGGGGATGGCGCCCTATGAAGATGAAAAGAAAAATATCAACTAGGGGATGGAGCCTTATGAAGATGAATAAGATGTCAACTAGGAGATGGCGCCCTATGAAGACGAATAAGATGTCAACTAGGAGATGGTGCCCTATGAAGATGAAATAAGATGTCAACTAGGGGATGGCGTGCTATGAAGATGAGATAAGATGTCAACCAGGGGATGACGCCCTATGAAGACGAAATAAGATATCTACTAGAGGATGGCACACTATGAAGACGAAATAAGATGTCAACTTGGGGATGGCATCCTATGAAGATGAAATAAGATATCAACTAGGAGATAGCACTCTATGAAGACAAAATAAGATATCCACTGGGGAATGGCGCCCTATGAAGATGAAATAAGATGTCAACTAGGGGATGGCGCCTTATGAAGATGAAATAAGATGTCAACTACGGGATGACGCCCTATGAAGATGAGATAAGATGTCAACTAGGGGATGTCGCCCTATGAAGATAAAATAAGATGTTAACTAGGGGATAACGCCCTATGAAGACGAAATAAGATGTCAACTAGGGAATGACGCCCTATGAAGATGAAATAAGATGTCAACTAGGGGATGGCACCCTATGAAGACGAGATAAGATGTCAACTAGGGGATAGCGCCCTATGAAGATGAGATAAGATCTCAACTAGGGGATGACGCCTTATGAAGACGAGATAAAATGTCAACTAGGGGTTGACTCCCTATGAAGACGAAATAAAACGTCAACTAGGGGATGACGCCCTATGAAGATGAAATAAGATGTCAACTATAGGATGACGCCCTATGAAGACGAATAAAATATCAACTAGGGAATTGTGCCCTATGAAGACAAATAAGAAAATTAGGGAGTTTTGTTTCCTAAAGAGTACTCAGGAGATGTTTTTCCTATTGAGGTAAGTGATATATATATATATATATATATATATATATTTACTTTTTTAAAATAAAAATAAAATATGCCCCAGTTTTGAATGCGAGGAACTTTGATTTTTTTTTAAATGCCCCAGTGTTATACCTTTTAGGGATGTAAAATTTTTTATTCAGTGAGATCGAACCCTATCATAGGATTGCCTATGTATCTTGCGTAGCAAAAATCAGGTCTAACGTAGTTCACAAGAACATAATATTTTTTATTTCATTTTTTTTGAAAGTATGTGCTTTGTAAATATTCGAAGAATGAAATCAATTTATTTCTTGACTTCAATTGATACCAACAATTAACATCATGGTCAAATTATCTATAATTAATTTCGACCAAAAATTAAGATCAACATTAGAAGTAATTCCTATAGTTGCAAATGGTACCTCGAATATACTTAAGTTTTGACATGTTCTATTTATCTTGTCTAAATCAAGGATTTAAATTTATTCTTATCCTAATGTTTTAGGTGCACTTGCCATAACTAAAATCCTAATTCACTCATATTGAAAAAAATTTAAATTTTAGGACATTCAAAAATCACTCACACTCAGAAAGATGTTCAACGCATTCAATGAGATACCATAAGCTTGGCCATCATGTAAGTATCCACTAATGTGAGAACACTTAGAATTAAATCAAATAGGACTTGTCATTGGTTGATATTGTAGGCTTAGGGATATGTAGGATGACATTTGGGAGTCAAGTGACTAATTCCTCAATGAGCACTGCATTATTTTCGTACTTTTGCCATTTTTTGCGGTTTGACGCTCGATCTTCTTTGTTGTGCTTCGTTACCCCTTGTCGTATATTTGCTTCGACTTTGTATGAATATTGTGCTGGAGCTTTTCCCCTTTTCTTTTCGATAAAAATATTATTTTTTTTTATTATGAAGATTTTCCATCTTTGTTGGAGTTTTCTTTTTTTTTTTTTCATCTTTTTTTGGGGGGTTTTGCTCTTTCTTCTTTGAAGTCATCTTTTGTTTTTGTTCTCCTGGGCTATACGTTCTTTGCCTATGGCACCTTTGATCTTGAATCTTCATTCGCAACTTGTACGTAGTTAGTGCGCTCAATGAGGTAGGCCAAAAGAGGGATAGTGCATATAAACACTCGAAAGGTATAGGCTCAAATGTGTTTATCCAAGGAAAATGTTTAAGGCTCAAAGGGGGAAGTGCTAGAAATTAATGTCATTCGGTGGGTTTTGGAATGCACAATCGGATCAAAGAAGGCCTACAATTTTTTTCCAAACCAAGTGTATCTCAAAATGTTGCCTCAATAAACATTCAAGCCAAGTTCTAGATCAACAGAGCGATGCCTTTGAATTTTTAATCTAAAGCTCACCCCACAATGCACATGAAACAAATGAGGTAAGATTTATTTTAATCTTGACTTAGAGAAAAAAAACTTTACAAGTGCAACTTTAGTACAATTAGAGATACCATAAGAATCTATAGTTCACAACTAAGTTGGTCCACTCTATCGTATCTCCTAATACACTTAATTTTTTTTTCAATTCATATTTTTAAGTATGTTGGTTCCAATTATTAGGTCAAGATTTTTATTTTTTTTAGATGAGACCAAACTCAAAAGAAGAGTTGCATACGTATCTTGTTAAACAAGAATCAGGTTAGACGTAGTTCAGAAAGCTTAAAATATGAAACAAAAACTTTTTTTTTCTTTTTGAATAGGGAGGAAAAAATTTTCTTTTTTTTTTTTTTGTTTTTTTAAAAAAATCTCAATAAACACTTTCATTCTTTTTTTTACTTTGGCTAAGGATTTCTTTTTTCTTTTTGAAGAAGAAGAAGACTAACGTCCTTTAATTTTTCAAATTGAAAGAGGATCACCGAACCTAAGAAAGGTTGCCTACGTATCTCACTGAGATGAGAATCAGGTGTGCATAGTTCGTGCAACTGGAGACATGAAGAAATCTACTTTTTATTTGAATAATGAAAAGAAATTTTTTTTTTTTTATAAGAATCAAAATTCTTCTTTTTTTTAAGAAAATACAACCTTAGTTTTTAAGGATCATCAAACCCGTGGAGGTCTGCCTATGTATCTGTAACACCTCGATTCGCTGAACCGGAATGCTACACAGTGTTCATGACCCCGAGGGACCACAAGCTAACCCATGACTGATATCTGTACCTGTATACTATAAATCATGATATAATAATGCGAAATACATAAAACTGTAAGGCCATAAGGTTCAACTGAATACAATCATGTGGGTGAAAATACCCAAAACAACTCAATCTGAACGTAAATCTGAACATAAATCTGAAAGCCTCTAAACTATCTGAATAAGGAGTTGAAGGAACATGTCTCCAACTAACTTCATAAAATTGAACTGAAGAAATAAATAAATGTATTAAATCATATTGTCCTCGAATCAATGAGGACTCATTGTGTCTCTGCGACTGGAATAGTACCGCTATTGCTGGGCTGGAGCTCGTGTCTCAGAACCTATAGTGTAACATGAAAAGAAAGCACCATAGCGCAAATGAGTCAGTACAACTGGAGTATTGAGTATACGAGGAAGGTAGGCTGAACATAAAGGGTTTCATGCATGAACAACACTGACTGACTAATATGAACCTGGGAGTGCAAACACACATATATAGAAACTGGGACCGTGAATACGTGATAGCATGACCTATAAGATAAATACATGGTTTACTGATAACTGTCATGACTGATATTGAAATTGATAACATGGACGACTGTATCTAACAGTCCTGTATATACTGAAATCTGAAGAACGCCCTGAGTTCTTTTACTGAGAGTGATACTGAAACTTTGGGAAGTAGTGTTTAACCGACATGCCCCATGTATGCCGTTATGGCTAAGCTGGGGTCCAATCTCTGCCCCGACTGGAGGGGTGTCAATACCGTGCCACGGGTAAGGACAGTCTGTAAGTGACCCTTATCTGGCGGGTACTCAATGAGAATGGTGGAAACCCTTAACTGACGAGTTAAGCCACCTCATCAACCTTAATCTGATGGGTTAAGATGTGTAACACCCCGTACTTAATTACGTGCATTATCCATGGTTATATGTGTTGGAGTATATGTATTGATCATAAGTTAGGTATATATGAGTTTAAGTATGAGTATTGATTATTTTGAGATGGTTTCAAGTGTATAGTTGGATTATATGTGTATAGGAATCGACTTTATTTATACCAAAATTTGCCCGTCGATGGTTCCATACGAAGGTTATTGAATAATCTTTCCAACGAAATAAAGATTTCCAAAAATGGATAAGTTTCGGATATAATCGAGCACGTTCGAAACTATAAAACGGTGGCCGGGATATGTGAACAGTAAATGTGCAGGAAAATTTCCTGCACACAAACTACTGAGGCCTGCTAGTTTTTTGGGTCAACTTTGAATGATCATAACTCCCTCAATATAATGAATTGGGAGAGCCGAGACCTATCAAAAGAAATATCTTTGAGTCTTCTTTCCAATACAATTGGTTTCATCCAAATCCAACATCTGAGTAAGGAGTTATACTCATTTTACTTCAGCCTCTCAAAATAGTTTTTTAGGGTCAACTTCCAACGATCATAACTCCTTGTACAGGACGAACTGGGTGGCCTAATTTATATAAAAGAAATCCCTTTGAATTATCTTTCCAACAATACCAATTTCACCTAAATCTGATATCGGAGGAAAAAGTTATGGCCGATTTACTTTAGCCTATCAAAACAGTCCACCATGGACAGATTCAGATTTACTTAAATTTTTAAGGGCAATATGGTCATTTTCCATCATCTCATGGACGAAAATTGGTCATTATATACATATAATTAGTCTCATATCCATCAATTATCATCAAATTATTGAAAATAAGAAACCCTAGCCTAATTTCAACTCCAATTATCTTGTGATTCAACCGTAGAAAATCCAAATTGATTCCGTAGTTGTGTTCACCGTCTCGAGAGCTTCGAGAAGCACCCTTTATTTGTGCCAACAGGACTTCGAAACCAAAAGGGCCATTTTATGGTAAGGATGTAAATTATGTTGGTGTTATTTATATGGATATGTATATATATATATATGCATGTGACCATAAGAAGTATGTTATTTGATTGTTGTTGAAAGATGATTGGGAAATGATGTTGGATTATTCTTGTGCATGGTTGGATTATGTTGAATTGTGAAGGGATTTGGTATTGATGATGTGGTATTGAAATGATGATTATATATATATACACACACACAAACCTATTGTTCAAGTTGGTTTTTGGAATGTTTTGCAAATATTGGTTGTATGGAATTATGGAAGAGAATTGTGGTGTTGGGTTGCTAATCTTAGATGCCAAACATTTCATTGTAGATAAGTGATTTGTAAAGGCAAGAAGTTGTGCTGAATTGGTATCCAAATCTACAACGAGGTATGTAAAGCATACTCTAACAATGTTCTTTGGCATGAAAACATCAATGTTCCATCAAGTAAGATTCTGAGGTTGTCCAAAAATATGTATTGTTCTACATTACCAACGAAGTTGTTTCCATTCTATAAAGTGTCAAATGTTTCATTGATATACCAAAAGGCTCCTATTTCATTGTTGTGATATTGATGATTCTGAAACACATTGTTGATGTACCAATGAGTCCTTATTACATTGTTATTGTATAGAAGGTCTATTACTTGATTCCTATTGATGTATGGTTGTTCCAAAGGTACTATATTGGCATGAACACTAATGTAATAATCTCAAAAGCTTTTGAACTAAGTGATTGGAAAGATCTCTTATGTGTGTTACTTAATATACATGTGGGTGGTATCCCAGGGGCATAAGCCTAGCATGGGTCGATCCCTATTTATGTGTTTATGGGTGGTATCCCAGGGGCATAAGCCTAGCATGGGTCGATCCCAGTTGATATGTACTAGGGCAGCCTAATGGTCACAGTACGATACAGTATTGATTATTGTTAGGTGGTTGGAGGTTCGGGAGGAGAAGGTCATGGAGATTGATAATTGTAAAGAATGAAATGAATGAATGTATACCGTTCCACAAATGTGTTTGAATTCAAGAACTCAATTCAGATTAATGATAATGTGCATGATCCTAAAAGTGTTTATGAAGTGTGGTTCACTTCTATTATGATTTATTCACTTGCGTCTAATTTTCTTGATCCCCCATATCACATATGATTATTTACAGCTTTACATACTCAGTACATATTTCGTACTGACGTCCCTCACGGGGGACCTGCATTTCATGCTGCAGGCACAGGTGCATCAGCTCATTCACAGCATAGATAGGAGCCAGGTCATACAGCTATTGTTGGTGAGCTCCAGTTTGCTTCGGAGCTTTCTGAGTCGGTTCCTTATGTTTTGTCATTGTACAGGAGTCGTGTGTAGGCGGGGGTTTGTCCCGACCCTAGTTATGTCATGTATATCCTAGAGGCTTTGTAGACATAAGGAAGGGTAAAGTCATGGAAGTTTATATAGTGATGTTATATTTGTATATGTGGTGGCCCCGACGGCCAAGTATTATATATATATTTGTGTCTGTTGTGCTGATACAGGTAATTAGATTTTTCTATATGCAACGAAGTGCTGTCCAAATTTTTGGTGACATATAAGTGAAAGTACAGGTATTTGAACGGGTTCTCCCGGGCCTTCTCGGCTTCGGGTGCCAGTCTGGACCGATGGGATTTTGGGGCGTGACAAGATATCTCAACCTACGCTGGCTATGTAGTTCTGTAACACAAGGATGACTACTAAGAATCACACCCTAAACTGGCGGGTGATTTCCCATCGTTGGTTTTACTCGGTGCTAACCTCTACTCCCTTCTGGAGGGACTGGACATGAATAACTGACTGTGCATGACTTAATCTTACTGAATTCCATTGATTGGCAGAATATTACTAATATCTGACAACTGACTAAGATCATGAGGTTTTCCTGAGTCACATGATTGACTGAAGTCTATGGAATCATAGCTTGAGTTCGGATATCGTGAAACATGACATGGATCTAGGCACCCAGCTATAGTTTTTGGGTACAAGTACCCCCAGGACTTGATGGAAGGAAACTAACACACATGACTGACTTGATCATAAGAGTAGAGTCCATAATTTATAATATCATAAGTAGGGATCTCATACTAAGCATGGTTATCAACAATGTATTGCATGGAAAGGATTTCATATCACATGGAAATACTTGCAAAATCTTAATATCATGTTCATTGCATAATCATATTGGCAACACATACCAATAGCATGGAAGTTCATGTGGATTGCATGGTTATCATACATCTTGTTCATAAGTAGGATTTGAAAGTAAACATAGCATAATCTTATAAGAATAGTTCATGTGTATTCCAACAACATTTACAAGGCACATTATCAACATAGAAGTCATTGGAACGTAAGGGCATATCATGAATCCTTCACTTAGTCACAATTTAGCTATATTGCATGATTTCTAGTTTCTTAGGCATTTTATCAAACACCTTACATGTACATCTTAAGCATAGGTGAAATCATCAAATTATACATCATGAACAACCAAACTCATATGTTTCCAACTCATATGATATCATGAAATTCAAAAAAAACATATAAAGATTCCATCTTGGGAACCACCCAATATCAACAACATGATCATCAATACCCAACAATATAGAAATCATACTTTACAATGAAAAAGAGGGTTTTTGAGCTTTATGGATGAAAGGGATCCATAAATCAACTCACGTATACCTTAGAAGGAAGATTCTTGATGATTGACGGATGAATTTCCTTGAAATCGGATATTCAAGCTTAGTTATGCAACCTTAGTTGTTTTTCTCTTTTAGTGATCTTGGATGATGAGCTTTGAGATGATAATAGGGTTGTAATATGTTTAGAAGCTATATATTTCATAGGGTTAAGTTTAGGGATGTGTAAGGAGTGTTAAAAGACTTAATTACCCTTAAAATAACTCAAAACGGAGTGTTTTTGGCACCTGAAACTGACTTAGGCGGCGACCAAGTGATTGCCTAAGCTAGGTTGGGCGGCGCCTAACCAATCGCCTATGCTTGGGTTGGGCGGCGCCTAACCAATCGCCTATGCTTACTGTCTCTCACAAAAATTGGCATAACTTTTCGCTTGGGTATTGGATTAAGGCAAAATTGGTATCGTTGGAAAGCTAATTCGATTCTATACAATTTGGTGGGTCTAAATCAGACAAAATACCACATTAACATCGAGTTATACTTGTTCAAAGATGACCCATGCAAAATCAAATACTAAAACTTGATGGATTCAAAAACTCTTAGCTTGTATTACCTTAAGTGACTCATATGAACATGCTTAATGCATCATAAGCTATCCTATCACTAGGATATTCATTGTAAGTCATGTACTCAAGTATGAATCACAAGATAGGAGATTTCATATGTAGGAATACTTATTCACTTCCTAGCTTAGAAACATGCGGGGTATTATAATATCTCCCCCTTGGGAACATTCGTCCTCGAATGAAAATTTACTGAGAAGGGATACAAGACAATAGAAACTGAATTGAACATTAAGAACTGAAACTTGATCTCATGACTGACATGCTAAACATACTGAACTCGTGCATATTTGATGCATGGACAACTGACACATGAATGCATGACTGAGTGTGAAACGGTTAATAGGTACCAAGTTTATACTGGAAACTTGAACATGAAACTGATTAAGATTAAAGAGACCTATTACCTTGAGCTTGATCTAAATTGGCGGGGAAGAGATGAGGATACTTGGTACGCATATCTGCTTCTGCTTCCCAAGTAGCTCCCTCATGAGACTGATTTCGCCAAAGAACCTTGACTAGAGGGACTTCTTTGTTCCTTAATCTACGAGTCTGATAATCTAAGATTTTGACTGGAACTCTTCATAGGAGAGGCTGTTCTGAATGTCGATGCTCTGAATAGGGACAACAACTGCTGGGTTACCTATGCACTTCTTTAGCAAAGAGACATGGAAGACTGTATGGACTGAGGCTAGATCTAAAGGCAACTCAAGCTCATAAGCTACCTTGCCGAAACGACAAATAATTCTGAAGGGATCGACATACCGGGGACTGAGTTTTCCTTTCTTGCCGAACCTCTTCACTCCCTTCATGGTAGAGATCTTAAGATAGACATAGTCATTGACCTCGAACTCGAGATCCTTTCTACGAACATCTGCATAGGACTTCTGTCAGCTCTGAGCAGCTTTGAGAAGCTCAGAGTCTCTCTCTAATCAACTGAACTTTCTCTAAGGCATCGAATACTAAGTCAGGACCTATGATTGAGGCCTCACTAACTTCGAACCAACCAATCGGAGATTTATATCTCCTACCATAGAGAGCTTTGAATGGAGCCATCTGAATACTAGAATGATAGTTATTGTTGTATGCAAACTCAATCAAAGGCAAGTGGTCATCCCAACTTCCCTTGAAGTCAATTGGATACGCCCTTAGCATATCTTCAAGAGTCTGAATGGTTCTCTCTGCTTGACCATCTGTCTGAGGATGAAATGCTGTGCTGAGATGGACTTGGGTACCGAGACCCTTTTGGAATGCTTTCCAAAAGTGAGAAGTGAACTGGGTACCTCTGTCTGAGATGATAGATAGTGGAACACCGTGTAACCTTAATAAATCGCTGATATAGAGTTTGGCATAATCCTCGGCGGAATAAGAAGTACAAACAGGAAGGAAATGAGCTGACTTGATCATTCTATCTATAATGACCCAGACTGAATCATGCTGATGACGAGTTCTAGGCAAACCCATCACGAAGTCCAAGTTAACTTCATCCCACTTCCAAGTAGGAATGGTGAACTCTTGCATGGAACCACTAGGTTTTTGATGCTCTATCTTAACCTGCTGACATGTAGAGCACTTAGCCACAAACTCTGCAATATCTCTCTTCATCCCATTCCACCAATAGATCTCCCACATATCTCGGTATATCTTAATGGCCCCTGGATGAATAGAGCATCGCACACTATGCGCTTCTGCAAGTATTCTCTGCCTCAATTCATCTACACCTGGAACACATAGACGACCCTGACAATGAAGAACACCATCTCCCCCTTGGAAGAAAACCTCGACTTTCTGATTTTGAACTGAATCTTTGAGCTCGACAAGGCTAGGATCCCTATCTTGTATCTCTTTCACCTCAAAAACTAGAGATGACTCTGAACTACTATGAACACATACACCACCCTCTGAAGAATCGACTAAGCGAATGCCTAGTCTGGAAAGCTGATGGATCTTCTGAGCCATCTTTTTCTTAATATCCTCAACGTGAGAAATAATACCCATGGATAGTTGACGGAGAGCGTCGGCCACAATATTAGCCTTGCCCGGATGATAAAGAGCACTCATGTCATAATCCTTCAAGAGTTCTAACCACCTTCTCTGGTGAAGATTGAGATCTTTCTGGGAAAAGACATACTGGAGGCTTTTATGGTCTGTGAAGACATCTACATGAACTCCATAGAGATAATGCCTCCAAATCTTCAAGGCAAAAACTACCGCTGCTAACTCAAGATCATGAGTAGGATAATTCTTCTCATGTGGCTTTAACTGTCTGGAGACGTAGTCTATCACCTTACCATACTGCATGAGGACACAACCTAAACCCACTCTGGATGCATCACAATAGACTACAAAACCGTCTGAACTATCTGGAATAGCTAGAACTGGAGCTAAGGTGAGTCGAGTCTTCAACCTTTGAAAGCTCTTCTCGTATGAATCTAATTACTGAAACTTAATCTTCTTCTGAGTCAATCTAGACATGGGAGATGCAATAGAAGAAAATCCCTCGACAAACCGTCTGTAATATCCATCCAAACCCAAGAAACTCCTAATATCTGATGGAGATACGGGTCTGGGCCAGTTTTTTACTGCCTTAATTTTCTGAGGATCTACTCTAATTACATCACCGAAAATAATATGGCCAAGGAATGCTACTGATCTTAGCCAAAATTCGCACTTGCTGAACTTAGCGAATAATTGGTGACCCCTGAGAGTCTGAAGAACAATCCTGAGATTGTCTGCATGATCACGCTCTGTGCGAGAATAGACCAGAATATCATCTATGAAGATTATGAAAAACATGTCCAAGTACTGCTTGAACACATGGTTCATCAAATCCATAAAAGCTGCAGGGGCATTGGTAAGACCAAATGACATGACTAAAAATTCGAAGTGACCATACCGTGTACGGAAAGCTGTCTTCAAAATGTCACATTCTCTAACTCTGAGCTGATGATAGCCTGATCTGAGGTCTATCTTGGAGAAGTAACTGGCACCCTGAAGTTGGTCAAATAGATCATCAATCCTGGGAAGAGGATATCTGTTCTTGACCGTGACCTTGTTGAGTTAACGGTAATCAATACACATCCTGAGAGAACCATCTTTCTTGCGCACGAATAATACTGGCACACCCCATAGGGAAACGCTAGGTCTGATGAATCCCTTATCTAAGAGATCCTTCAACTGATCTTTTAGTTCCTTGAATTTTGTTGGTTCCATTCTGTATAGCGGAATAGAAATAGGTTGAGTATTTAGAAGAAGGTCTATGCCAAAGTCTATTTCCCTTTTGGGAGAAATGCCTGGAAGATCTTCAGGAAAGACATCTGAGTATTCATTAACAACAAGGACTGTTTCAAGGCTGGGATATTCAGAACTAGAATCTTTAACATGCACGAGATGATACACACACCCCTTAGAAATCATTTTTCTTGCCCGAAGGTAGGAAACAAGTTGACCCCTAAACGCTGAAATGCTACCCTTTCACTCTAGGATGGACTCATTCGGGAACTGGAACTGAACTATCCTATTTCTACAGTCGACTATGGCATAGCAGGAATGAAGCTAATCCATGTCGAGAATGGCATCAAAATCAGTCATCTCTAACTCCACTAAATCTGCTGATGTGGATTTATGAGATATCATAATCGGGCAGTTCCTGTATACCCACCGGGCTATGATGGTTTTACCCACTAGGGTAGAGACTCAGAATGGCTCTGCTAAGACTTCGGGACTGATTCCGAAATCGCCGGCTATGTATGGAGTAACAAAAGACAAATATGCACCTGGGTCTAGCAAACCATAAACATGAACATGGAAAATCTATAATGTACCAGTAACGACATCAAGAGAATTTTCCTGATCCTGCCGGGACTGAAGAGTATAGAGTCTGTTTGGGCTTTGCCCACTGGTAGCACTGGAAATGGCACCCTGCTGGTTCGGGCGACTGGACTGAGTTGTAGAATAATTTTGCTGACCCTGAAGACTTGACTGCAGACACTCCCTAATCCTGTGGCCTGGATTGACACAACCAAAACAGACATCACTACCAGATCTGCAAATGCCCTTGTGGTTCTTACCACAAGTCTGACAAAGGGGATTCGTTCTGGCACTGCTAACACTGCCCTGAGATTTAGAGACTGGAGCTTAGTCTCTATTGCCATCTCTGAACTTCGGCACTGGAGTGCTGGCAGAGGAAGGAGCTGGAACGGCTGACTTGGAGCAAAACTGTGAACGGTTTCCTCCATCTGACTTGGGGTGAGCAAAGTTGAAATTACCTGACCTTACTCTCTTGTTCTGCCTCTCCCTAGTCTTAAACTTCTTCTCTTCTACTTGCTGGGCATGGGTCATGAGTCTCGCTAAGGTCATATCACCGATTAGCATCGCAGACCTACACTCATTTACCACGCTATCATTGACCCCTGACATGAACTTGCTCATCTTAGCTCTATTGTCTGCAACCACATGAGGAGCATACCTGTCTAGCTGAGTAAATCTGAGAGAATACTCCCTAACCGTCATATTCCCTTGCCTGAGGTTAATGAACTCAAGAACTTTGGCTTCCCTCAGTTCTTGGGGAAAGAATTTGTCTAAGAAGGCTGTGACAAATTCCTCCTACTCGATAGGGCCTGTATCATCTAACCTCTCAGACTTCCACTATTTGTACCAATCATGAGCAATATCCTATAACTGGTAGGCGGCTAACTCAACACTCTTAATAGAAGTAACACCCATGATACCAATGAACTTCTGGACTTGGTCAATGAACTCCTGAGGGTCCTCATCAGACTTAAACCCGTGGAAAGATGGAGGGTTCATCCGGGTGAAGTCCCGAACCCTAGCTGCTTTGGGATTGGCCGGAATGACTGGTGGCCGTTCAGTCTGTGCAACCATGGATTGAGCAAGTGTGGTAAATGCGGCTCTAAAATCTGCATGGAAAACATGTTCTCCCAAAGGATATTCGGGATGAGGAGCTGGTTGGTTTCTTCTCTTTGGGGCCATGGTCTGGAATAAGAAGAGAATGGATTAGACTGAGAGTTTAACTTGTGATTATGCTCACTAGCATGAAATAAATAATGAAGAAAGGGGACTGTTCCTAAAACATCTTATAGCCTCCCGTATAAATGTGGCACGCAACACATCCATGTACAAGACTCTACTAGATGCGGCTTTCAGACTTCCTAGGACTCTATTGAACCTTAGGCTCTGATACCAAGTTTGTAACACCCCGATTCACTAAACCGAAATGCTACACGGTGCTCATGACCCTGAGGGACCACAAGATCACCCATGACTGATATCTGTATCTATATACTGCAAATCATGATATAATAATGCGGAATACAGAAAACTGTAAGGCCATAAGGTTTAACTGAATACAATCATGTGGGTGAAAATACCCAAAACAACTCAATCTGAACATAAATCTGAAAACCTCTAAACTATCTGAATAAGGAGTTGAAGGAACATGTCTCCAACTAACTCCATAAAACTGAACTGAAGAAATAAATAAATATATCAAATCATATCGTCCTCGAATCAATGAGGACTCACTGTGTGTCTACGACTGGAATACTACCGCTACTACTGGGCTGGAGCTCGTGTCTCGAAACCTATGGTGTAACATGAAAATAAAGCACCATAGCATAAATACGTCAGTACAACTGGTGTACTGAGTATACGAGGAAGGTAGGCTGAACATAAAGGGTTTCATGCATGAACAACACTGACTGACTAATATGAAAGTGGGAGTGCAAACACACATATATAGAAACTGGGACCGTTAATACGTGATAGCATGACCTGTAAGCTAATACATGGTTTACTGATAACTATCATGACTAATACTA
Organism: Capsicum baccatum var. pendulum; assembly: GCA_030864225.1. Taxonomy (NCBI): domain Eukaryota; kingdom Viridiplantae; phylum Streptophyta; class Magnoliopsida; order Solanales; family Solanaceae; genus Capsicum; species Capsicum baccatum. The sequence continues at coordinate 76,663,894 of CM061557.1, read as the reverse complement.
AAACTGATAACATAGACGACTGTATCTAACAGTCCTGTATATACTGAAATCTGAAGAACGCCCTGAGTTTTTTTACTGAGACTGATACTGAAACTATGGGAAGTAGTGTTTAACCGACATGCCCCATGTATGCCGTTATGGCTAAGCTGGGGTCCAATATCTGCCCCGACTGGAGGGGTGTAAATACCGTGTCACGGGTAAGGACAGCCTGTGAGTGACCCTTATCTCGCGGGTACTCAATGAGAATGGCGGGAACCCTAAACTGATAGGTTAAGCCACCTCATCAACCCTAATCTGACGGGTTAAGATATATCAACCTACGCTGGCTACGTAGTTCTGGAACACAAGGATGACTACTAAGAATCACACCCTAAACTGGCAGGTGAGTTCCCATCCTTGGGTTCACTTCGTGCTAACCTTTACTCCCATCTGGAGGGACTGGACATGAATAACTGACTGTGCATGACTTAATCTTACTGAATTCCGTTGACTGGAGGAATGTTACTGATATCTGACAACTGACTAAGATCATGAGGTTTTCCTGAGTCACATGACTGACTGAAGTCTATGGAATCATAGCTTGAGTTCGGATATCGTGAAACACGACATGGATATAGGAACACAGTTATAGTTTTTTGGTACAAGTACCCCCAAGACTCGATGGAAGAAAACTAACACACATGACTGACTTGATCGTAAGAGTAGAGTCCATAATTTATAATATCATAAGTAAGGATCTCATACTAAGCATGGTTATCAATAATGTATTGCATGGAAAGGATTTCATATCACATGGAAGTACTTGCATAATCTTAATATCATGTTCATTGCATAATCATATTGGCAACACATACCAATACCATGGAAGTTCATGTGGATTGCATGGTTATCATACATCTTGTTCATAAGTAGGATTTGCAAGTAAACATAGCATAATCTCATAATAATAGTTCATGAGTATTCCAACAACATTTACAAGGCACATTATCAACATAGAAGTCATTGGAACGTAAGGGCATATCATGAATCCTTCACTTAGTCACAATTTAGCTATATTGCATGATTTCTAGTTTTTTAGGCATTTTATCTAACACCTTACATGCACATCTTAAGCATAGGTGAAATCATCAAATTATACATCATGAACAACCAAATTTACATGTTTCCAACTCATATGATATCATAAAATTCAAAAAAAACATATAAAGATTCCATCTTGGGAACCACCCAATATCAACAACATGATCATCAATACCCAACAATATAGAAATCATACTTTATAATGAAAAATAGGATTTTTGAGCTTTATGGATGAAAGGGATCTATAAATCAACTCACGCATACCTTAGAAGGAAGATTCTTGATGATTACGGAGGAATTTCCTTAAAATCGGATATTCAAGCTTAGTTATGCAACCCTAGTTGTTTTTCTCTTTTAGTGCTCTTGGATGATGAGATTTGAGATGATAATAGGGTTGTAATATGTTTAGAAGCTATATATTTCGTAGGGTTAAGTTTAGGGACGTTTAAGGAGTGTTAAAAAACTTAATTACCCTTAAAATAACTCAAAACGGAGTGTTTTTGGCACCTGGAACTGACTTAGGTGGCGCCCAAGTGATTGCCTAAGCTAGGTTGGGCGGCGCCTAACCAATCGCCTATGCTTGGGTTGGGCGGCGCCTAACCAATCGCCTATGCTTACTGTCTCTCACGAAAATGGGCATAACTTTTTGATCGGGTATTGGATTAAGGCAAAATTGGTATCGTTGGAAAGCTAATTCGATTCTCTACAACTTGGTGGGTCTAAATCAGACAAAATACCACATTAACATTGAGTTATACTCATTCAAAGATGACCCTTGCAAAATCAAACACTAAAACTTGATGGATTCAAAAACTCTTAACTTGTATTACCTTAATGGGCCAAAAGGGCCCAATTTTAGCTCTTCTTTTATTTTCTATTCTTATTTATTTGTATTTACTTGAACACTCTAACTAATTAATCTAGATAAATCCCCTAAGGCGTTATCATTTTACTTTATCCCGGCTTTTAGTTAATTCGTAATTTCCTCACCTAATATATTCTCAAGTAAAATATTCTTTGTAACATTTCTCAAAATTAATCATGAGTTAAATGGAGTATTTCATAATTTCTCACAAAATTAATATTGACTTAAGTAGAATATATTGTAGTTTTCTCTCCCTAATTCAAGTGGACTATTTCTCGTTTGAATAAACAAATGTCATTTTTAGGTGTGTGGATAAATAATTTTTAATATTTAAAAATTAATCTTTTCACAAAGTTAGTCACCCTTTTTAAGTTAGTCAGAAAATGATCTTTTTGTGAACCGTTTTAAATGGGTGCTCCTAAGTGCCTTAAAACCCTTCTTAGGGCATTAATTGAACCCTTACCCAGTTTCTCTAATTTCGAAGATATATTACTGTTTTAAAATCTTTGAAATTTCTCTTTAAGTTTTCTTGATATTTTCTATAAAAATCAAGTGGCGGCTCTATAAATTCAAAGTTATTTCAAATTTTTCTTGAATTTTTGTAATAATTTAAAAGGGTCAAAACCATTTTCTTTTCAGTAAAATCCGAAAAGGGATAAAATAGTCCTTATCTATTTCAAACAAAACACTAGGCAATTTCAACCTTTGTAAAAGCGACCTTCATGATGAAAAATAGCAATAATATAACCCATATAATCAAATTTGTGAGAAGAAGTAATATTAACTGATGAATAAAAAAAACCCAAACTTTATTCAAAAACAATACTCTAAAATAGAAAAACAACACATATCTTTCTAAATTGAGGATGGAGAATTGAAAAACGTCTAATTTATGAAGCTTTAATGAAAAATTTAGAAAATTTGAACAATTTTTCCTTAATAGAAAGGGAATAAGAGACAGAGATTTTGTATCATTTTCATCGGACTTCAAATCTTTTCTAAATGAACCTTTCACTTGTCGGACTTCAAATCTTTTTTTAATGAATCTTTCATTTGTCGGACTTCAATATCATTTAATGGATTGTTTTTTATTTTTTTTTAAGAGAAAAGACATCCCCCTGAACTTGTCTGCTCAACTAACTTTAGCATTTAAACCAAACTTCTGTTTATTTACCCCCCTTAACATCTTTAAGTGTATTAGTTTCACTCCTCAAAACTAAATACCACTCTCACAGCGGAGAGTGTGTTACACTCGCCCACACACCAGCGCCATGTCAATGCCACATCCGAGCCACGTATATAAATATATATACATTTTTGTAAATATATATAAAATATTTTTTTAAAAATAAAATGCCCCCACCCCCATTTTCCATCTTCTTTATAACCCCCCTCCTTCCCCCACCCCCTCTTTTTCGCCACCTCCACGCCCCTGCAAACACCCCCGTCTACCCCCACCTTGTAAACACTCTTTTATTTCATTCTTTGGCCAGTCCCTACCCCTGCAAACCCCCCTCCCCGTCCACCCCCACACACCTGCAAATTCATGTCACATTTGGGTAAACACCCCACACACTTCCTGTATGCTCTGCAAAATTGCCTCATTGGTCTGCAAAAAACAACAACTTGTATTCATGACTTTTCCCCCAAAATTTTCCTTATATAAATATAAATCACTGAACAAATTCTCCTTTCCCAAATTTCGAAACCTAATCAAGTGCAATTTTCAAAATACAGTGTGTTCTACTTGTTGATTTTTGTTAATCGATTCTTCTTCTTCGCGATCTCCGTTCAAAATGGTGTTAGCACAATTAGAAGGGAGCATTTCACGTGCTCTCTAGCAGATGAGCAATGCCACAATTATTGATGAGAAAGTCCTCAATGATTGCCTCAATGAGATCAATTCAATATTCTTTAATTGAAGAAAAGATGATGTATTTGAAGGTGTTGTTGGTTGAGCAAGTAGCTAATGTTTACCATGAAAATAGGCAGCAACAACATATCCCTTGTTCGACGCCTCTGTAAATTCTTAATTTTAAGGTTTAACGACTATTGACAACTAATTAATGAAGAGAAAGAGAATTGGGCAGGGATGGTGGTGAGAACAACGGGTTGGGGGTGAGGGGTATTGAAGAAGAAAGGATGTCATTTATTTTCTTTATATATATATATATATGTATATATAATAATAATAATAATAATAATAATAATAATAATAATAATAATAATAATAATAAAAAGTGAGACCATCTCAGTTTTAAAATAAAAAAAATGCTTTTAAAAAAAAAATTCACGTCACCTTGAGGGGTGAAATTAATACACTTTAAAGATGTTAAGAGAGATAAATAAATAGAAGTTTAGTTTAAGTGTTAAAGTAAGTTGAGCAGACAAGTTCAAGGAAAAAATGATGTCTTTTTTTTTTTTTTTTTTTTTAAGAAAAAGATCCAAAAGTACGTGTATTTGATTTGGTGATATGTTAATTCTTATCTTTTTTTAATATCTAAAATGTTATGTGTGTCTTTTTTTAATTAGGTGGCAGCATCTGAGTGGATTACTAATCCATGTGGGAACGATTGAGTTTCACGCATGTAAGTTGCAGAATTGAGGCCTTTTTTTGTTCAACTTTTGTATAGTTAAAGGGCTGACTTGTGCACTGGCAAAGTTAAAGGCCATAATTATAACTTGATGTCAAGTTAAAGGTCCTGTTTATGTATTATGCCTATTATGGAGGAGTGGAGAGTTTCTGACTGAAGAATTGAAGCATACCTCAATGAAAAAGAGTGAAAAAGGTGAGTGAAATTCGATACCTAGAAAAAAAAAATTAAATAGATTTAGAAAAAAAAAAAGAAATAAAAATAAAAATAGAAAATAGAAAAAGAGTCAAAATTGAGTATGCAACTAGATTATTGTGCAAAATAAAAATTTATATGATTTGAGAAAAAAATAAATGAAAGAATGGAAGGAAAAATAAAAATTAAGAAATAAATTAGAAAAAAGAAAAGAGAAAAGAAAGAAAAAAGAAGAAGAAAAGGAGTATATAAAATTAAGTAAATAAATAAATAAATATTTACTGTATGAATTATTTTTTACTCTATAGACAAAAATTAATTAAAAGAACAAATAAAATCATGAATAAAATTAGATCACGGAGAAAAGAATAAAAATTTTAAAAAGATCACGAGAAATTAAACATAAAGGAAAAACAGAAAATTTAAAAACACAAAAATAAAGAAACCAAGTTTATCATGGTGAAAGAAGAAAAGAAAACAACATGAAATGGGAACAAAATAAATGAAGAATAAAGGAGTTAAAAAGAAAATAAGAAGAAGAAAAAATGAGAAAAAATAAAAGTAGAAAAAAAAGAAAAATAAAGAAGTAGAGAAATAAAAAAATAAATGAACAAAAAAGGAAAAAGAAGAGTCAAAATTGAGTATGAATGAGATTATGGCATTAAAAAATAATGAATAAAAAAATTGAGAAAAAAATAAATGAACAAAGGTGCATAAAAAAAAAAGATGAAGAAAAGAAACGAGAAAAAAAAAAAGAAAAAAGGAGAAAAAGGGAAAAGAAAGAAAGAAGTAAAAGAAAAAAAAATAAAAATAAGATAAGTAACTAAAGTTATAAAAAAAGAAACATTTTTCGTAATTGGTTAAGAAGCCTTTTATGTAAAAACATATTTCATTGTAAATAATTTGTTCTTACGAGGCATACATGTACTTTTTCTTATAAATCTTTAGCTATGTATTGCCTCATCTTTAGATCACTTTACCTGTGTTTATTTTATTTTATATACCTTATGTTTACTATCTACATCTTATTTGGGTAGGAAGTGATTTTGCAAAAAATAATGATTTGGCTCTAAATTGAGTGATAAACAGGCTTTGAAGTTCGAGTAGCAATGCGAGGTACAAGAGGACATGGTTGTGAGCACATGGACTAATATAGAGCTAAAAGGATCGCATATATATATAACTTAGAAGTTTGAATAAAAGTAAAGAAAATGAATTGGTATCAAGCTGAAAGTCAACCACTAATGCTAGATGACACTTCAAATAGACCCGATCACTTATCAATTTGTACTCCAGGGTCGTTTGATTTGAAAATAAGTATACCGGGATTAGTTATATTGGAATATATTATGATGAGATAAGTTATACTGAGATTAGTTATGCTGAGATTATTTTTTATTGAGTGTTTGATTTGTTGTATTTAAAGTAATATGAATGGTATAATTTCTAGGAATAAATTAATTGATTATCAAAATATCCTCCATTTTGTTTAACTTATATATATATATATATATATATATATTTCTTTTTAAGCTTTAAATATTCATTCTTAATTTTTTTAATTATTTTTTAGAGAAATTAAAATATATAAATAAACATAATTTATATATTTTACAACCATTTTGAACGGTAAATACCTTTATACTTCCTAAAATATTTAATTGCGAAAATAGACTAAATTATGCATTCAAATTATAGTACGAATAATCAATTATAATAAATTTAATTGTGTTAGCCTGAAAAATATAATAAATTATGCACTCAAATTATAGTTGCTTCACAGAAATATTTTTAGTAAAAATTTTAAATTATGCGCTCAAATTTTAGCACTCAAATTATGTGTATGGAAGTGAAAAATCAAAGAATTTAAGGGTAACATTGTCATTTTATGGTTTTATCCCATCTAAGAATAATGTTGGGATTGTTATCCCACCAATTGGGAGGATAACTTATTCCGAGACTAATTATCCTAAATATTTATAACCAAACGATGAATAAAAAATTTTATCCCGAAATTATTATTTTATCCCGGGATTATTTACAAACCAAATGGTCCCTTATAGTGGCTTTTTATGTTCCTTATTTTCTCTATCTTTATATCTCTGATCTTTTTTTTTCTTTTTATCTTTTCTTTTCTATTTTCATTTTTTTCTTTTCACTGTTTTTTCTCTTCTATCTCTCTTTTTTTTTTCCTTTTTTCTTTTGGCCTTTATTGATTTTCCTTTTCATTTTTTTGTTCTTTCTCATTGTTTTCTTTTATTTTTTTCCTTTTTCTTTTCCTATTATCGTTTTTTTTCTTTTTTGTTTTTTTGTTTCTTTCTTTTCGCTTTTTTGTCATCTTCTATTTCTAGCATCTATTTTGCTTTCTTCTTTTTCTTTTTGTTCTTTTTTCGCTTCTTTTCTTCTTTTTTTTTTTTATAGTTTTTTTTTCTATTTTATTTTATTTTTTTCTATTTTTTTGTGTTTCTTTGTTTTTATTTTTACTCTTCTATCCCTGATTTTTATTTTTCTTTATTTATTTATTTTTTTGTATTTTTTATTTCAATTTTCTTGGATTTTATTTTATATTGTTTTTGTATTTTTTAGAATGACTACGTCGAGCACAAGTCATGTATGACAATGAAAATGCCATGATCAGTTATTGTATTTGTATTCGCATCGTCATTTGTACTTTTATAGTCTTTGATACAATGGTATTTATATTATATAGTTCACACTTGTATTTGTATGTATTTTATAGTTCACACTTGTATATGTATTTTATAATTCACACTATTATTATATTTTATACAATTCTCACTTGTATTTTAAAAAATTATTTTATATTTGTACTTTATTATTGATAGCATATTTTTGTGATTTTAATATTTTTATTTTATTTTCGTCGATACACTTGTATTTTTAAGAAATTATTTTGTATTTGTATTTTTAAGTTGACCGCATGTTATTTGTATTTGTAATTTTATTTATTCTATTTGAATCTGTAGTTGATTGTATCATTTGTATTTTTAAACAAGTAAAAAATAATTATTATTTTTCTTTCTATGAACACTTGTGTTTATATTTATTGATATGAATTATATTTTATTGATAGAAGTTGAACAATACAAAACAGATGATAAATTTTACAATTACAAATGATACATATTTAGACATATGAACCGTACATATACAAATGATACATGTTTTTTGTATATATACTACTACAAATGATAAATTTGACGTACAAATACTAAAGCTACATTTGTATTAAATGATACATTGCATATTTATATATTTTAGACTCAAGCAAACACAATTAGTACATATATTTATTTGTATATAAATACAAATGATAAATTGTACATATTCACGGTTAAACTATTAAAATACAAATAATAAATTTATTTAAAATATATAATTTGAAATAAAAAGAATATAAAATATAAAATATAAAATAAAACAACAATAAAAATAAAAATAATATTAAAGAAATGAAAAAGGGAAAAAAACGAACAAAAGAAAAAAAGAAAAAAAGAAGAAAAAAAGGAAAAAATAAAACAATAAAGAAAAAAATACAAAAAAAGGTGCAAAGGAAATGTAAAAAAATGAAAAAAATGCAGGAAAAATTTTGAAAAATAAAAAAGTGCAAAGAGAAAAAGAAACAGGTAAAAGATGAAAAATGAAAAAAAAAAACAAAAACAAAGAGAGAGAAAACTGGAAAAAAGGAAGAGGAAAAAAAAAGAGAAAATAATTTTTTAATCATTCAAATATATTTTAAGTTTTGAAATTCTTTTTTTAATAGATATACAATCTTCAATTAATCTTTAATTAATTGGGTGAAAATAATTTAAGAAAATTAAAATTATTTTATCTTTTTAAACTCAAGTTATTACCTAAAAATAGGATAATTAACTGTATTTGTATATGTATTTTAATGATATCTTAGGCATCAAATACATATATATGCTGTTATTTAGAGTAATTAGAAAATTGGTGCTACCGTTAACAATATTTTAAAAACTGCGTGAAAAAAATTAATAAAATGCCATACAACACTATTTTAATTCGATTTAATCATAAACAGTAAATTAGACTCGTCTCACTAATGTGTATGCAGGTGAAGAGAATACATCTATATCTGATGTATATTTTGTGTTTGTTTTGCACATATCATGTATTTAAATTGTATACCAAGATAGTATATATTTTGAGAATTTTATATCATATGATTTAATAGAACCCTTAATTACTATTTACAGAGACTTTTAACAAATTATCCAATATAACACTAATAGTTTTTACAAATATAACAACTTAAATCAATAAATATCCTCTAATTTTAGTAACCTTTATCCCCTCCTAATTTTACCAAGTTTTTCTCCGGCCCCGTCATTCAAATTTATTCTTTTTTTCTAGTGAAATAATAATCAGAAAATACAAAGACTTCGTACTGTTGTAGGTAGGGGTGTACATAGGTCGGGTTGACTCAGTTTTTCATTAAAATATAATCAAACCAATAATGTCGGTTTTCTAAATCTATAAACCAAATCAACGGCTCTCTCTCCCTCTCTCTACCTTCTCTCTAAACCAAAGCCATCCCCGGCCCACGGCCCCCGTCGCCGACCTCCGGCCCTCGGCGCCGACCCCCGTCACCGCTCCCCGCCGCCCCCTTCGCCGACCTCCGGCTCCGACCCGCTTCCCCGCTTCCTCCCCTCCCTTCTCTGTTCATACCTCAACGGCACCCGCCCGGCGCTGCCATCGGCGAAACAGCGCCGCCACCTTCGTCACAGGAACAGCCGACCACCTCCGCCGTAAACCTCAACTCTGGCTCCGGCACCGGCGACCGGCGACCCTCTCCGTCTCAGCACCAGCAGTCGCCGCTCCCTCTAATTTCTGCCTCCAGTAGTGTCGTCTCTCCGTCACCGGAACTCCCCGGAGCCCGATCTACGTTGGATTTTGGTTTCCGACTTGGTCTACAAGCGTAACCCGGTGACTTCTAATCTTTGTTATTTCAATATTTCATTCTTCGTATTATGCTACTACTATCTCCTGTATCTTGACTTGCGTTTGATTTGTTGATATTGTCTGTTGTCGTTTCTTGCACTACTTTTTATTGGGTTATCGGCTCGGGGCTCTGGTTGGGGCTTTGGGTGGTGAGTCCAGTGGTGTTTGCTCTCTATTTGACTTTAGTTTTGTTTCTTCATTATTTCTTCGAATTTGTGTGAGCCTTGTATTTCTTGCTGCTGCTTTGCTACTACCATTGTTTATATTCTCTTATATTTTCTTGTAGTAGTGGCTGTGGGCGGTGATGGTTGGATAGGGTCATGTCCGAGGGGGTTGGGGCGTGGGGCTATTGTGGGGGCGGGGGATAAGGAAAGGACGGGAGTGGGAGGGAGGCCAAGGTTTGGCCTCAGGGGTGGTAGAGGAAGACGTGGGGAGAGTGAGGGTAGGCTGAGGGTTAAGTCTTGGAATATAGGGACCCTTCAAGGTAAGTCCATAGAGCTTGTGAAGATTTTTAGAAAGAGAAGGATTAATATTGCGTGTGTTCAAGAGACCAAGTGGGTAGGGTCTAAGGCTAGGGATGTGGATGGTTACAAGCTGTGGTACTCTGGGAGCGAGAGACATAGGAATGGACTTGGCATCTTAGTAGATGAAGAGCTTAGAGATCAGGTAGTAGAGGTGAAGAGGATCAACGACAGGTTGATGACTATTAAGTTGGTCATTCGGGGGTTTACCCTGAACGTGTGTAGTGCTTATGCGCCGCAAGTGGGCTCGGAGGGGGAGGAGAAGAGACAGTTTCGGGAGGCTTTAGATGAGGTGGTGAGAGGCGTGCCTAGCTCGGAGAAGATTGTTGTAGCAGGAGATTTCAACGGGCACATCGGGGCGTTACCGGGAGGCTTTGGTGATTGATGATAGGCGAAATTACGCGCCTATATCAATATATTTTGCCCATATTTTAGCCTAGTTTTGAGAACAAATTATATATTTCATACACTTTTAGTCCTTTTTCCTATAAATGAGCTAACAAACATGATTAGTAAAGTTTCAGGTATAAATGATGCAAAATACAACATTTTATGGCTTACTTGACGTAAAAGAAAGCTCACGAACGAAGGAGAAGGAAGTGGGACGCCTAAAGGACCAAAACTGCTGCATGGAAAATCTGTCCTGGGCTAAAACAGTATTTCTGAAGACTCTGGGGACCTGGACCAAAACTGCTGCATGGAAAATTTGTCCCGGGCTAAAACAACATTTCTAGAGACTTTGGGGACTTACAGATACAAAGATGGATTTTTACAAAGATACATTAACCTAATACAATTAGGTTATGTATTTCATTAGTCTATTTGGATTATGATAATGTTACATTAACCTAGTACATTTGGGTTAAGTATTTCATTAGTCTATTAGGATTTGGTTATTTATTTCATTAGCTTAGTAGGAGTAGGATATGGGTATTATAAATACCCTATCATGCTAGAGATTTTTAAAAACCTTCTTACAATTAATTCTTCTATCTTTCAATACATTCCTCTCTTAAAAATCCATCTTTCTATTCACTCTTCTAATCTTTCCATTACTCAACAATTAAATTCCACAACAAGAGAATCGTTACTTGCTAAGGAATCACCGAATCCACACGCCTATCACCTAATCCACACGCCATTACTCAACAATAACAATGCAAATCGTGATCTCCTTCGCATTCATGGGTAACTAAACTTCTCTGTTGGGGTTATGGAAGCCGAATGAGTTACTATCTATTACTGTGAGTTTGTGAGTTCGAGACACGTATATTGCTTATATCATTATTCTCTTCATCTTAATCTGCATTCTTTGCGGTTGCAAACGCAAGAATACGCCAGTCTAACATTTTACTTGTTCGCGAGAAAGGTTATTTGTCTGGAAAAGAGATAATGTCAAGGTAGTAGGACACCCTTTCCTATTAAAAAGCTAGTGCCGTAACTGGACTAACCTCTTGGAGAATTCGTACCGTTAGACACGCTTTAAGCTCGAGAGAGTTAAAGTGAAATAGTCCTTGTTTAGGTCGAAAGACGCTTGGATTTACCATCGACTACAATTCTCTATAAGCAATTGCATGTCAAGACTCTACACACTCATAGCCAATAGAGACGTATACCTCAGAAGGTGGACATAACCCCAACGCTTCAATTCTCATTGTTTCACAACCTACGAAATACTCTCTTTTTACTTTATTATTTTCAGCTTTTGTTTACATTACTTGCACGACAAGACTCCCCCCTTTTTTACGAGACTTGCACCAAAAGTTTAGTAATTTTGCTTACTTGTTGGCCAAGCTATTCCCTGTGGGATCGACACCCAACCCAGGTTGGGTTCTATATTTGCTAACGACCGCTTTACACTCCTACGAGAGCTGTAGATTGAGCGTTATCAAAAATTGGCGCCGTTGCCGGGGAATACGAGTGTCAATCAAGTTCGTGATAGTTGCTAGACCCTTTGGTCAAAGATTCTCGTACTTTTACTTTTAGTTTTTGTTTTTGTTTCTTGCAGGTTTTTACTTTAGTGCATTCCCCGTACTAGAAGTTCTGGTCAACCGTTATTACCAATCAATCCTGAACCACAACGAATTAGAAGAATGGAAGCACAAGCTGAAATCGACAGGATGGCTGCTCAACACGAGCAAGCAAGATTAGCTGCTCTTGCCGCTGCTCAAGTCCAACAACAAAACATTGATAATCCTGGGCGAGCAACAAATCACGACGATGAAGATTTAGGTGATGACGAGTTACTAAACCCTAGGCGTGATGCTGAAATTATAACACCTGCCAACCGAAGAGGTCGACAAGCTCGGTATAGGTATGATGTCCAACCGTTGCAACCAGCTTTCGACGATGATGATGATGATCTTGATGGTGCCGGAGCCACTGGAGCTATAATTCCACCACCATTAGCGCCCGGAGCCAAGTTCAACATCACAAGCACCATGATTCAGTTATTGCAACTCAAGGGATTATTTGGTGGACTAGCAGGCGATGATCCGAATATGCATCTCACCAACTTTATTTCTACATGCAAGTCTTTTGACAATCCTGGTGTTGGTCAGAATGCTATTCGATTACGTCTATTTCCATTGTCTCTGTCTGGGGAGGCAACACTATGGTTGAATGGGCTGACTCCTGATTCAATTACAAATTGGAGGCAGTTGAGAGACGCTTTCCTAGAAAGATTCTTTCCGCCATCCAAAAGAGCACAATTGAGAGATGAAATCAGCAACTTTCGACAGCTTCCCTCTGAAGCTCTTCATGATACATGGGAGAGGTTCAAGACAAAGCTAGCGAGATGCCCAAACCATCACATGACTAATGTTCACCTAATGGAGATCTTGTATAGAGCCTTGAATTCAATAACTAAACCAGTGGTGGATAACGCAGCTGGAGGTTCTTTCATGGACCTCACCTTTGGTCAAGCAAGCAATATGCTAGATCGCATGACAAAGCAGAGTAGAGCTTGGCATACCAGGGATTCTGAGGTAGCAAGCCCCACTTTGTCTATTGGCATGTCTGCAGACCAAAGAAGAAGAGAAGAAGAACGTGAGCAAGACATGGCGCACATGAAAACACAATTGGATCTTCTGACAAAGCACTTATTATCAGGGAAGACCGAAAAAGTGAAAGCTGTAGCGCTAAAAGGAAGAGACGAATCTGATTCTGAAGAGGAGGCCAACTACTTGAACAATCAGGGGGGTTTCCGAGGGAATACCCAAGGAAACCAAGGTCGGAACTATTATGATAAATCTGGAAGCAAAGACCAAGGTAGTTGGAAGAAAAATAATGAAAAAAATGGTTTGTACGTTCCCCCTGGTAAACGTGATACCGCCACATCTAATTCTATGGAAGACATGATGGCTAAGTTATTGAAAAGAGTGGAAGCAACGAGCGTGGGAGTTAAGGAGGTGATTGATGATTTGTCCTCCATGAAGCAACTAGTTGATTCTCATTCCACTTCTATCAAGCAAATAGAGCAGCAATTGAGCCAACTTTCAGTAGCATTTAATCAAAGAAAGGCTGGCACCTTACCAAGCGATACTGTGCAAAACCCAAAGAATGATGGGTCATGTATGGCCATCACTACCAGAAGTGGTAAGGTGCTGGAAACTTCAGCAAAAGGAAAGAAAGTGGTTGACGAAGTTGCGGACATGGATGCTACACCTAGTGACGTTACAAAAGGAGAAGAAGCCGCAACAACTACTCCCAACGTCAAGGACGTTTCACCTAGTGACGTGCAGCCTGAAAAAATGGAAAAACGGAAGCAAGAGGAGAAGAAAGCCGTGGAGAGAACACTTCCATACCCACCACCACCTTTTCCCCAAAGATTGAAGAAGGTGGCGGATGACACAAAGTTCAGCAAATTCATGAATATGTTGAAGCAACTGACCATTAATGTTCCATTGGTAGAGGCACTTGAACAAATGCCTGGGTATGCGAAGTTTATGAAAGATCTTTTGACTAAAAAAAGGGCAGCAAGTTATGAGCTGAAGGATGATATGCATCATTGTAGTGCAATTTCTACCCGATCGATAGTTCAGAAGAAGGCCGACCCCGGAGCTTTCACTATTCCTTGCACAGTCGGATCTTTGAACTTTGCCAAAGCATTGTGTGACTTAGGAGCCAGCATCAACTTGATGCCATTATCGATCTACAAGAAGTTGGGGTTAGGAGATCCTACACCAACTAATATGAGGCTTGTTATGGCAGATAGGTCGGTAAAACGACCGGTTGGTATTCTATGCGATGTCTTGGTAAAGGTTTCTTCATTTATCTTTCCAGCAGACTTTGTCATCTTGGATTGTGAAGCAGATTCAGAGGTTCCCATAATCTTGGGATGCCCTTTCCTTGCTACGGGAAGTGTGCTCATAGATTTGAGAGCTAATGAGCTTTCATTCCGAATAAATGATGAAGTGGTTCGCTTTGATGTTTGAAAATCAATGAAACAACCCAAAGATCTGAGTGTATTTTCGGTGGCTGATGTTATCTTTGATGATGAGAAAGAGTTACTTGCAGAAGAGCGAATTCTTGATGATCCTTTGGAGGTTTTGCTCATGAAAGGAGAGAATGATGATGCTGAAATTTCTGATGAAGATATTTGTGCTCTATCGGGATTAGGGACATATCGCTATACCCCCAAGAAGCTGGATCTTGATCTCAAGAATCGACCCACACCACCAGCTAAGCCATCTATTGAAGAACCACCCACGTTAGAATTGAAGGAGCTGCCAAGCCATTTGAAGTACGCATTTTTAGGAAGCGAAAACACTCTTCCAGTCATTGTGGCAGCCGATTTGGGTGAGCAACAAGTTGCAGCTCTTATTGCAATCTTACGCAAGTATATTAGAGCTATTAGATGGATAATTGCGGATATCATTGGTATTCCACCTGGGATTTGCACACATAAAATTCAGCTTCAAGAAGAGTGCACACCCACCATTGAAAATCAAAGGCGATTAAACCCACCAATGCAAGAAGTGGTGAAGAAGGAGATTATCAAGTGGTTAGACGTAGGAGTTGTATACCCTATCTCTGATAGTACATGGGTGAGTCCTGTGCAATGTGTTCCCAAGAAAGGAAGCATGACAGTGGTCGCGAATGCAAAGAATGAGCTTATTCCACTCAGGCCCGTTACTGGATGGAGAGTATGCATGGACTACCGCAAGCTGAATTCTTGGACGCTCAAGGATCACTTCCCCATGCCATTTATGGACCAAATGCTAGATCGATTAGCGGGGAAAGAATGGTTTTGCTTTTTGGATGGTTATTCAGGTTATAATCAGATTTGTATTGCACCTGAAGACCAAGAGAAGACAACGTTTACATGCCCATATGGTACGTTTGCCTTCAAACGCATGCCATTCGGGTTGTGTAATGCACCAGCCACCTTTCAACGTTGTATGATATCTATTTTCTCTGATATGGTTGAAGACACTTTGGAGGTATTTATGGACAACTTTTCAGTTGTTGGTGAGTCTTTTGAAGCATGTTTGGCAAACTTGAGCATGGCATTGCAAAGATGTGTAGAGTTCAACCTTGTGCTGAATTGGGAGAAGTGCCACTTCATGGTAAAAGAAGGAATCGTTCTTGGGCACAAGATCTCCGAAAGAGGAATAGAGGTTGATCGCGCAAAAATAGAGGTAATCGAGAAGCTACCACCTCCAATTTAGGTGAAGGGAGTTCGTAGTTTTCTTGGCCATGCTGGGTTTTATCGTAGATTCATCAAAGACTTCTCTAAAATTTCTAGTCCATTGTGCAAACTATTGGAGAAAGATGCGAAGTTTGACTTTAATGACGATTGCTTAAAGGCATTCGAATGCCTTAAAGGAAAACTCATTGAAGCCCCTATCATGGTAGCACCAGATTGGACGCTCCCGTTCGAAGTCATGTGTGATGCTAGTGGTGTAGCCGTTGGTGCTGTTCTTGGACAGAGAAAGGAGAAACTATTTCATCCTATCTACTATGCGAGTAAGGTCCTAAATGAAGCCCAAAGAAACTACACCGTTACTGAACAAGAGCTCCTAGCGGTTGTGTATGCGTTTGAGAAATTTCGCGCCTATCTATTGGGTACTAAGGTGATCGTTCATACAGACCATGCATCTCTTAGGTATCTAATGACAAAGAAGGATGCAAAACCAAGGCTGATTCGATGGGTGTTGCTGCTGCAAGAATTTGATTTCGAAGTCAAAGATAGAAGAGGTTGCGAGAATCAAGTGGCTGATCACCTATCTAGACTTGAGAGTGATCAAGTGGCGCAACCTGAAATTCAGATTGATGATGCATTCCCTGACGAGGAGATATTAGCAACAACAATGGAGAAATTACCATGGTATGCCGACTATGCAAATTTTGTGGTGAGTAATGTGCTACCCGCCAATTTATCTTACCACCAAAGGAGGAAGTTTATGCATGACGTTCAGCACTACTATTGGGATGAGCCTTATGTGTTTCGAAGATGCGCTGATGGTATCATTCGATGATGTATATACCATGAAGAAGTGCCCACTATATTGGAAGCATGCCACACTTCGCAAGTTGGAGGACATCATGCAAGCAATCGAACGGCAAGAAAAGTATTGCAAAGTAGATATTATTGGCCTTCGATATACAGAGATGCATATGACTGTGTGAGGAGGTGTGACCAATGCCAACGGCAAGGTGCTATTTCAAAACACCATGAAATGCCCATGTCCAAAATTCTTGAGGTAGAACTCTTTGATGTGTGGGGTATTGATTTCATGGGGCCATTCGTGAATTCGTTTGGAATGAAGTACATCTTGGTTGCTGTGGATTATGTGTCAAAATGGGTTGAAGTTGTAGCATTGGCCGACAACGAAGGAAAGCGTGTTGTAGCGTTCTTAATGAAGAATATCTTCTCTCACTTTGGAGTACCTCGTACTATCATAAGTGATGGAGGATCTCACTTTTGCAACAAGCTATTCAAATCTGTATTGGCCGAGTATGGTGTCAAGCAACATAAGGTAGCCACGCCGTATTATCCCCAAACTAGTGGACAAGTAGAGGTTTCCAATCGTGAGATCAAGCAAATCCTTGCAAAGACGGTTAATGTGAATCGGAAGGATTGGTCTCGAAAACTAGATGATGCACTATAGGCGTATAGGACTGCATTCAAGACACCCATTGGCATGTCTCCTTATCAACTAGTATATGGAAAGGCTTGTCATCTACCCATTGAACTTGAATACAAGGCATTGTGGGCATTGAAGCGATTGAACTTGAATTGGGAAGATGTGAAGAATCTGAGGTTGGAGCAGCTGAACGAACTAGATGAATTCCGTCTCCATGCATATGAACGGTCGGATTTATACAAGGAGCGGATGAAGAAGTATCATGATCGGCGGATTATTCGACGAAATTTCCAAAAGGGTGACATGGTGCTACTCTTCAACTCCAGATTTAAGCTCTTCCCAGGTAAGTTAAAATCGAAATGGTCTGGTCCATTTAAAGTCATCCAAGTCTACTCGTCTGGAGTAGTCGAATTGGAAGACAATGAGGGTGTTATCTTCAAAGTAAATGGCCAACGTGTCAAGCCATATATCGGTCCTCTTGACTCGATGAATGACATGGCCATCACTTATCTCGACGAAGTCTAAGTACTCGAGATTACTACGTCGAGCCACGACAATAAATAAGGCGCTAGATGGGAGGCAACACATCGTTTTATTGTTTTATCGTTTTATTGTTTTATCATTTTATCGTTTTATCATTTTAGTATTTTTTCTTTTTGATAAATGAAAATCCAAAAATAAGAGTCGTGCCACGACCAAAACCACGGCGCTTGGTGGAAGGCAACCCATCGTACTAATCGTTTTCATTTGGTTTTGAGCAAAAATAGGTGCAAGAAGTATTCAACGAGGAGATCGATTTCAATTGACGATTTGGACGCATTGTATGGTAAAGTTGGTAAGTTAGGAATGGTGATGCATAAGACTATGGATTGAGCCTTTTCCTCGTCAAAATAGGCTTCGAGGAAGGCTAGGCCTTGGTAGAACTAGGCCACGAACGATGTACGACCTATCCTATAGCCTAAGGTCTCGGAATCTAGTGTGCTATACACTATGCGCTGCCTATTCCTAGGTATGCTTTTGACTATGCTCCGCCTATGCTATGGCATTTGGTCTCAGTATCTCATATGCCATAGACTATGCGGCGCATATGTCTATAAATGCCATAGACTATATGGCGCATATGTCCCATTATGCCATAGACAATGCGCCGCATATGTCATTGATATGCCGAGTGATATGCGCCGCATATGTGGTGTTTTTGTATCCAAAACCGATTGTAAATGGGTCATAACCCGACCCATACTCTTCCTATATAAAGGGGACTTAGTTTTATAACACAACCACATTAGAATAAACCCTAAGGGCGCCGCATAACCTTCCAAATCCTCTCAAAATTTTCTTCTTTTGCTCTTCCAATTCACAACACCATCTCCACGAACTTCAAGCAAGTAAGTACTCTCTTATTCTTCATTTATTTCGCGTAAGTACTACGTTGCTATGTTTATGATGAATTGCTAAAACATATAAGATTGGTGGTGATATTCATGTGTTTGGATTGTTGTTACAAAATCATGTGAAGTAAACATATACGTAGGGAATTCTTGGCTTGTTTCCGATTTGAATTTGGTTTCAAAAGCATTGATATGATAATTGCTGAATTGATATGGTTATGAATATTGCTTAAGATTGTTGTTTGGATGCTTACATGATAGACTATCCCGGCCATCGGGATAAGGTTATAGTGCCTATCGACTTAGGAGGTTGTGCTTGTTGTAAGAATAACGATTCCATGTGGTAACCCCTATGTTGTAGTGTTGCTATATCCACCATGAAAGTAGTTCAATGGCTGCAAATAAGTGATGCAATGCTGATTTTCTTGTCGGAATACAATCCTAAAACGTATGTCGACGAAATCTGAGTAAATCGACTACGTTCACTTCGTTGATTTGTGCAACAAAATTAAGTGTGGGGTGGTACCCCTAGTGCTTGCATATAAATTGTATCAACTGAGATTGTGCTGCAACTTACATTATTTCTAGTCTCAGGTACAATGGCACCTAAAGCAAGGCAAGGCAAGGAGAAGGCTACAACGTCCCAAAAGGGCAAGAAGAGAAGTCGAAAAGACCAAGAAGAATCATCCTCAGCACACCTACCACGCAGAATGTTTGGAATAAAATGGGTTCTTGAGGAAGAAGCCAAAGCATGGTACAGCAGCAACAAAGAAAGAAAGTATGTGCATGTCGACTTGATCAACAAGGAGACCTTGGCAAAGAAGGAGCCGCGAATGTTGGCAAAAATAACGGCTTTGAAGCTGGATTTCATCTTCCGCGACATGGGAGAGTGCAATCTTGACTTAATAAGAGAGTTTTATGCCAACTGGTCGCCGAACACAACAGGCAATGAAGTCAAAATTCGGGGCCAAGTGTTACAGCTCATCGCGGATTGGATCAACTCTTTTCTTGGCTTACCTTCGGTCGACACAGCACCATTCAAAGAACTGTACAGCAGGCCTCCTTATAGAGCGATACGACACACGCTTTGTGGAAGTAGATCAATGGCAAGGTGGGGCAGACATAAAGAAACAGGTCGACACAACACCTTCCCCTATGCTCCACTAAATAGGGAAGCAAGAATCTGGATGCGTATTGTCAACTCATGTCTTATTCCTGGAACTCAATACACCAAGATATCGAGAGATAGAGTGTGTTTGGTCTATGCTTTGATGACGAATGTCCCTATCAACTTTGGGGCAATCATTCGATCTACCATGAGGAAGGCCAGACTCCACAAAAGGTCCCATTTCACATTCGGCAATTTGTTGACAGCAATGTTGCGGAAGAAGGATATCGAAGAGGAACCAGCTGACCACAAACTCCCACATAACCTAAAAAAGGTTGACCTCACCAAGGTCAAAGATGCTGAAACAACTCATGGAGTCAACCTTACTACTGCGGAGAGACATGCTCGTGACGAGAGTTTCTTCCGTCATCTCTATGGCATGACACGATTCACTATGATGAGTGGTGGACGTATTCCAACTGCTGAAGAGCTCCAACAGCTGGACCACGACTACCCAATGAACATGCATTCACGGGAGATGTGTGGAGTGGGTGTATATTTTGAGGAACCTCTAGACGATGATGTGCCGACTGATGATGATAGACGCTTGCCTGATTCTAACGAGGAGGAGAACTCTGACGACGACTCTTATGATGATTCAGACGACGGGGGTATGACCCCCGACATTGATGAAGGGTCCGACTAACCAGGTTCTTCGAATTTATTTTCCACTGAGGGCAGTGTCCCGTTTAAGTGTGAGGTGGTGGTATCGCATGCTATACTTCTCTGTTTGCACCTATGTTTGTTTGGTTACTTTGTTTATTTGAGTTCATTTTTTTTTGTTTGTTTCGTTTGACGTTTTTTTTAAGTTTTTTTTAGGAGTAAAATTTTTCTAGCTTCGCATGAAATTATTTTGATAGGCAGCATGAGATTATAACAAGAGTATGTGTTACAATTGTGACTATTGAGACGTTTAGGCTCTAGTTGTGACTTATTATGTGATATTGTGTGATTCAATTCCTTCACTTGTTGGGTCGAGAGTCTATATTACTTCCAATCAAGTCGACCATGTGCCTTGTGTGTGTGAGATAATAGTATATTCTATGTTTGTGGCTGATGCTAAAACTTGCCTGGTATGTATGCAAAGCGAAAATAAGGAGTGTAAGTTTAGGATATGATTTAGGCATTTCTTTGGCAACCTATATTTGTTTACCTTCAGTTTTTCCTACCCATGTAAATCATCCTAGTTAAACCCTTTTGACCCTTTAGCCTATTTCTTTGACAACCTTGTATGTAAGCCTAATCCATTTCTTTCAAGACCGTAATTTGATCCAAATTCCTAAGTGCTTTAAAGTGAAAAAGTCATGTGACAACAGAAGAGGAAATTGGGTGAGTATGATGCTATAAATTGTAATGGTTCTTGAATGTGTTATGTAAAAGAAAAAGAAAGTGCTATCATAAGAGGTATGTTGTGAAAAGAAAAAGGAAAAGAAAGCTGAAAAGTGAGTTGTGCTTAAAATTGAAAAACAAAAGAGGAGAACAAGGGTGGTAGAACAAAAGAAAGAAGAAAGGTTGAAAGAAAAAAGTGTCAATGATACGAAGTGATGTATTAAAGCGCTTAGGAACCTAGTCACTATTCTTGGCCAAAATAGTCCTACCCGTCCCTTAGCCTACATTACAACCATCAAAAGACCTACTTGCTCCTAATCTTAACATTCCGACATTTAGTGGAGTACTACATTAAGGGCAAGCCTATGGTCATCAGTTGATACATATGAATTCTTTGCGAGAGTGAGAGCAAGGATATGTTGATACCCATGTTTGAAAAATATGCTATACTTGTGAGAGATTATGGGTAATATATTCTGAGACACATATGGTTGATGAGTTTTGGGTAGTTATATATGATTCCTTGTACCTTAACATTTGCATGTGAGTTGATCACCATCACGAGTCCATGCTTGAGGTTAAATTGTTTCTACTTATAATCAGAAAGCTACTCTTTGTTGATAATTGTTGTGCTTGTCTTGAAGAATGTTTTGTGTTGTTGCTGTAAAACCCTAAGTTGATGTTTAGAAGGACATGATATTTTGTTCGAGGACGAACAAAGCTTCAAGTGTGGGGTGTTGATGATAGGCGAAATTACGCGCCTATATCAATATATTTTGCCCATATTTTAGCCTAGTTTTGAGAACAAATTATATATTTCATGCACTTTTAGTCCTTTTTCCTATAAATGAGCTAACAAACATGATTAGTAAAGTTTCAGGTATAAATGATGCAAAATACAACATTTTATGGCTTACTTGACGCAAAAGAAAGCTCACGAACGAAGGAGAAGGAAGTGGGACGCCTAAAGGACCAAAACTACTGCATGGAAAATCTGTCCCGGGCTAAAACAGTATTTCTGAAGACTCTGGGGACCTGGACCAAAACTGCTGCATGGAAAATCTGTCCCGGGCTAAAACAACATTTCTGGAGACTTTGGGGACTTACAGACACAAAGCTGGATTTTTACAAAGATACATTAGCCTAATACAATTAGGTTATGTATTTCATTAGTCTATTTGGATTATGATAATGTTACATTAACCTAGTACATTTGGGTTAAGTATTTCATTAGTCTATTAGGATTTGGTTATTTATTTCATTAGCTTAGTAGGAGTAGGATATGGGTATTATGAATACCCTATCATGCTAGAGATTTTTAATAACCTTCTTACAATTAATTCTTCTATCTTTCAATACATTCCTCTCTTAAAAATCCATCTTTCTATTCACTCTTCTAATCTTTCCATTACTCAACAATTAAATTCCACAACAAGAGAATCGTTACTTGCTAAGGAATCACCTAATCCACACGCCTATCACCTAATCCACACGCCATTACTCAACAATAACAATGCAAATCGTGATCTCCTTCGCATTCATGGGTAACTAAACTTCTCTGTTGGGGTTATGGAAGCCGAATGAGTTACTATCTATTACTGTGAGTTTGTGAGTTCGAGACACGTATATTTCTTATATCATTATTCTCTTCATCTTAATCTGCATTCTTTGCGGTTGCAAACGCAAGAATACGCCAGTCTAACATTTAACTTGTTCGCGAGAAAGGTTATTTGTCTGGAAAAGAGATAATGTCAAGGTAGTAGGACACCCTTTCCTATTAAAAAGCTAGTGCCGTAACTGGACTAACCTCTTGGAGAATTCGTACCGTTAGACACGCTTTAAGCTCGAGAGAGTTAAAGTAAAATAGTCCTTGTTTAGGTCGAAAGACGCTTGGATTTACCATCGACTACAATTCTCTATAAGCAATTGCATGTCAAGACTCTACACACTCATAGCCAATAGAGACGTATACCTCAGAAGGTGGACATAACCCCAACGCTTCAATTCTCATTGTTTCACAACCTACGAAATACTCTCTTTTTACTTTATTATTTTCAGCTTTTGTTTACATTACTTGCACGACAAGACTCCCCCCTTTTTTACGAGACTTGCACCAAAAGTTTAGTAATTTTGCTTACTTGTTGGCCAAGCTATTCCCTGTGGGATTGACACCCAACCCAGGTTGGGTTCTATATTTGCTAACGACCGCTTTACACTCCTACGAGAGCTGTAGATTGAGCGTTATCAGTGATGTGCATGATGGTTTTGGTTTCGGGGAAAGAAATGAAGAGGGGGCTACTCTATTGGATTTCGCGAGGTCCTTTGGGCTGGTGGTGGTGAACTCGGGCTTCTCGAAGAAGGACGACCACTTGATCACCTTTCGAAGCGCGATAGCCAAGACCCAGATTGACTTTTTGTTGCTTAGGAAAGGGGATAGGATGTTGTGTAAGGACTGTAAGGTCATCTCGAGTGAGAGCCTTTCAACCCAGCATAGGCTCTTGGTTATGGATTTGGGTATAAAGAAGATTTGAAAGAGGAGGGGGGAGGAGTGTCGACCTAGAATTAAGTGGGGCGGCTTGACGCCAGTGAATGCGTGGGAGATAGGGGAGAAGTTGGCGGGAATGAGGGTGTGAGAGTGTAGGGGGGACGTGGATAGTATGTGGGATAGGGTGGCTAGGTGCATCAGGGAGAATGCAAGTGAGGTGTTGGGGGTTTCTAGGGGCCGAGCCGGGCATCATCGGGGAGATTGGTGGTGGAATGAAGAGGTTAAGAAGAAAGTGGGGACCAAGAAAGGGCCGTATGTTAAGTTGGTTGAGAGCAAGGACGAAGAAGAGAAGCGGGTGAACAAGAAAGAGTACAAGCTAGCTAAGAAGGAGGCTAAGTTAGCAGTTACGACGGCTAAGACGACCGCTTTTGAGAGCTTGTATGCAGGGTTACAGGGGAAAGGAGGGGAGAAAAAGTTATTTAGACTCGCTAAGGCTAGGGAGAGGAAGGGTCGTGACCTCGACCAGGTGAGGTGCATTAAGGGGGAGGACGGTACAGTGTTGGTGGAGGACGGCCACATTAAGAATAGATGACAGTCGTACTTTCATAGGCTCTTCAATGACAAAGAGGATAGAGCTATTGTGTTAGGGGAGCTGGAGCACTCAGAGGAGTGTCGGGATTTTAGTTATTGTAGACGTTTTAAGGTAGAAGAGGTTAGAGAGGCTGTTCGCAGGATGCGAAGGGGTAGGGCGACGGGGCCGGATGAGATACCGGTGGAGTTTTGAAAGTTCGCTGGAGAGGCTGGTGTAAGGTGGTTGACTGGATTGTTTAACGAAATCTTCAAGATGACAACAATGCCCGCGGCTTAGAGGTGGAGTACCATGATCCCTCTCTATAAAAATAAGGGTGACATCCAGAGTTACAATAACTATAAGGGGATTAAGTTATTGAGTCACTCTATGAAGATTTAGGAGAGAGTGGTCGAGGTGAGGATGAGACGGATAGTGTCTATTTCGGAAAACCAGTTTGGATTTATGCCTGGTCGCTCGACGACGGAGGCAATTCACCTGGTACGGAGGCTGGTGGAACAGTATAGGGAAAGGAAGAAGGACCTGCACATGGTGTTTATCGACCTGGAGAAGGCATACGACAAAGTCCCCAGGGAGGTGCTTTAGAGATGCTTGGAGGTGAGTGGAGTCCCGCTGGCATATATCAAAGCAATTAGGGACATATATGATGGAGCAAAAACTCAGGTGAGGACAGCGGGAGGAGACTCAGAGCATTTCACTGTCTTGACAGGATTGCATCAGGGATCTACTCTTAGTCCCTTTTTGTTTTCTTTGGTGATAGATGTGTTGATACGGCATATTCAAGGGGAGGTGCCTTGGTGTATGCTTTTTGCAGATGATGTAGTTTTGATTG
Organism: Capsicum baccatum var. pendulum; assembly: GCA_030864225.1. Classification (NCBI taxonomy): domain Eukaryota; kingdom Viridiplantae; phylum Streptophyta; class Magnoliopsida; order Solanales; family Solanaceae; genus Capsicum; species Capsicum baccatum. The sequence goes on along the minus strand of CM061557.1, from coordinate 76,638,768 downwards.
ATGAGACGCGAGGGGGTGTGAATAACAAATTAGAGGTGTGGAGACAAACACTTGAGTCTAAAGGGTTCAGGTTGAGCAGAAGCAAGACAGAGTATTTGGAATGCAAGTTTAATGACGTGAGGCTAGAGAATGAGGTGGTAGTGAAGTTGGAATCACAGGAGGTATGTAAGAGGGATAGTTTCAAGTATCTCGGGTCCGTGATCCAGGGTAATGACGAGATTGACGAGGATGTCTCGCACCGTATTGGGGCGGGATGGATGAAGTGAAAGCTCGCGTCGGGGGTGTTGTGTTATAAGAAGGTGCCACCCAAGCTTAAAGGCAAATTCTACAGGGTGGTAGTCCATCCGGCCATGTTGTATGGAGCGGACTGTTGGCCAGTTAAGAACTCCCACATCCAAAAAATGAAGGTGGAAGAAATACGGATGTTGCGTTGGATGTGTGGGCTGACTAGAGGGGATAGAGTTCGGAATGAGATTATCAGGGAGAAGGTTGGTGTGACTTCAGTGGAGTATAAGATGAGGGAAGTCCGATTGAGATGGTTCGGACACGTGATGAGGAGGGGCATGGATGCCCCGGTTCGTAGGTGTGAGAGGCTAGCGTTGGATGGTTTTAGGCGGGGTAGGGGTAGGCCGAAGAAGTACTGGGGTGAGGTGATTAGGCGGGACATGGAGCAGTTACAGCTCACCGAGGACATGACCCTAGATAGAAAGATCTGGAGGACGCGAATTAGGGCAGAAGGCTAGGGTCAGTTTGGGTCGCTAGTGTAGGGAATTACTTGGTGGGGGTATTATTCTTGTTATGATACCTTGTTCCATGTTTTATTACGAATCTGTGTGCTTTTCTCTGTTTTTATTACTTATGGGTGCCGTATTTATGTTATGAAATCTTGTTCTGTGCTTTACTATGTATTTGTGTGGTATCTCGTGTCTTGAGCCGGGGGTCTATCGGAAACAACCTTTCTACCTCTTTAGAGGTAGAGGTATGGACTGCGTACATCTTACCCCCCCAGACCCCACTAGGTGGGAATACACTGGGTTTGTTGTTGTTGTTGTTGTTGATTTTAGTCGGGTTTTTTCGATTTTCTCGGTTTTTTGGTTTCTCAATTTTTTACAATTATAATGTGATTGAAGAAAAAAATTAAATGTTTTTACTAAAAAGATTAAAAACAAACAATGGTCATAAAGTAGTTTCAATTAAAATTAAGTTGACAAATTACTAAGACGTCTAAACTACTGTCTCTCAAAGTAATATTATGTGTATACCCAGTGGTTCAATTTCTTAGTCACCAGTCACAGTAGCTTATCTGAAAGTTTTCTCCACGTAAAATGTGAGCATACAAAAGAATGAAGAATTAGAGACAATTTATTAAAAACTTAACTCCATAAAGTAATTAACTATAACATAATTTCATAAAAGAAGACAAAGAAGAGAAACAAACCTAAATCACAACTTGATCACGAACGAATGAACAAAATGTAAAGTAAAGCAATGAAGAGTGTAGGTTTCTATATGGCAAAAATTCAGATATAGGTAACTTTTAGTCCATAATTACAAGACATGATTAAAGTTGACATAGTTACAAAACATAAATATACCTTAAATTCCTCTCTTTCTCTCACTCTTTCTCGCCTCTCTTCTCTTTCTCTCTCCCCTCCTCCATTCCCGTCCCTCTATTGGTCCCCCCTCTTTCTCATTCTTTTATTTTTTATAATTTCAAGTATTGTATATTTGTATATAAACTATGCAGAATGTATATGTACACACTTAATATAAATTCTGCAAACTGTATATATACAGATATATAGTTATTTAATATACACTATAATAATATACAAACATTCAGATATACAATTGAAAAAAAAATGTACATATACAATTAACAACTTATACATATATGACTTATATAATTGACATATATGACTTATACATATGCGACTTATTCAATTGACTTATATATATACGACTTATACAATTACATCATATATACAATTAATATACAAGTTATACATATGCGCATATATATACATATACAATTAGTATATGACTTATATAATTGACATATATGACTTATACAATTGACTTACACATATACTACTTATACAATTACATCATATACACAATTAATTTACAACTTATACATATACGCATATATAATTGACACATAATATATAATTGATAACAATTTAGTTGAATTGAGAAAATAATGAACTAAGTTATCTCAATCAAAATTTATGATAGAAAGGATTGTAAAATATATATATATAAAAAAATTAAATCTAATATCAAAAATACTGAAAGATTACCTCAAATCTTCAATAAATATTCTAAACGGATTTTATGTGGTGACAAATTTGCAAAAAAGGTTCTCCAAAGTAAAATCAAGGATGATATCTTCTGATATTAAAGTGATTTTGAGAGAAAAATAAGCAGAAAAAAAGTTGAAGAAAGTCTCTTGAAGAACACTATTATGATGTTGCCAATGTTGTTGTTTCTTCAACGTAAAATCAAGAATATTAGAGTGATTTTGAGAGAAAAATAAGAAAAAAAAAGTTGAAGAAGATATCTTCAATAATCGTGCATTTTGATATTTCCATTGTTGCCTTTTTTTAGCCAATAGAACCAAAAAAAATTATTTTAAACTACCAAATAACTATGAACTGTAATTTTTTAAAACATTAACCATACAATGTAATTAATATAATATTTTGTCTATAATATATAATTTTTCCCTTTTATATTGATATTGAGCTTTGTATTAATTTGTTACTAATGGGCAAATATTATAATTAAAGACCCAAGAATATATATCTATTTTCTGAATATAAAAAAGTAATAAAAATAATTAGAAAGTAAATTATAAGTAATATTTTTTTATGTATAAAAAATTAAAATTATATATATATTATGTCGGTTTGGTTTGAGTTTGGTTTGATTTTATTTTTGCTAATACCAAATCAGACCAAGAATAATCGGGTTTTTTTTTGCCAATACCAAACCAAACCATAAGTCGGTTTTTTTTCCTCGGTTTGGTTTGATTCGTCGGTTCGATTTGACTTAACAGTTTGATTTATACACTCTAATTGTAGGATCGAGTTAGGACTTAGATTTGAACACCCCACCCCACCCTACCACCTCTTCGTTAGAATCCACTCTAAAGTTTCTTAGTAAATAAGTGTCGGTCAGTAACGATCTCGTCTTTCGCAAAACTTTAGATTTACCCTTTTTGTTAGGTCTCAACTTTTTCATTAAGGCCGTATTTGGTACCCCTACTTCCACACTTATCAAGAGGATCATTTTAGTGGAATTTAAAGAAAATAAAATAAATTATTGGTAAGGAATTTCAGTGGGCAAAACTTTTTTCTATTCAATCATTTTGATAGATCTCATTTCATCTCCAAGCAATATTAGAAATAATATGAGTTAGGAGAGAAGCAGATTCTTAAAATTCTTTTGATTCTTTTTATTATTACTATGAAAATGCTTTTTGGCATTTTATGGTGTGTTTGATGATTATGGTGGTTTGGTAATTATGGTTTGAAGATGGAAATGAACGTTTGTTCGGTGTATCTCACTGTACATCAGATGTATGTTTTGTGTATATGTATTGTAAATTTACTTATGTATCACTATACATACAGTGACGGCTAAAGTCATAAGCGACTTCTTAAATATTTTCAACCCCACCTTTTCTTCCCTATTAAATATTCTAACTTTAACAAATATAAACACCTCATGATTTTATGAAAATTTTACATAAATATACACCCTAAGTTTTTATTATTATATAAAATTCCAATCATCAAAGTAATTATAAATATTTCACTTTTTACACTTTCTCTCTCTAAACTTCATATACACATCACAACTTTTCTTTTATTACGGCTAATGCTCTACAATTTATGCCTAAAATAAAACAATCATAATCAGATGGTTTCAGGTTTGAATTTACAAACATTATCTTATCAAATTGCTCAACAGTATCATCTTCTTCAATTTCTTTTGGAGTTTAGTTTAATTTCTCAAATCTTTCAACTTTACTAATTAAAAAATCAACACGTTACTTTGTTGAGGGAAGTTGTTCGTATAAAAATAGATCGAAATGCCGAAACGGTCCTTCCAAGATGAAGAAGTTGAGGGAAGTGGCTCGTACAAGCTCTAAAAGGCTCGTTACTAAATCTTCAAGTAAGAAAAAAGTGAAGATACATCACGACCGTGAAAGGTATAGTGTTAGCTTTTGTTGTTGAATCTGCATTTTTTGTCAATTTATATATTCTTATACATTGTTATATAAGTGTGAGTTGTTTCTCTCTCAACCCTATACTGTAACACCCCGTATTTTCGCGCTAGAATTCGAACCATCGTTCGTATGTGTATAAACGTTAATCTCATTATTTTTATGTTAATACATGAGTCATGATCATTATCCTAGTTTATGAAGTGCTCCCGAAGTGAAAGATGTTCATAGAATTTACTTAGAACAAAGTTGAGCTAAGAACCTTAGATTCGTCCAAAGTTTGGTGTTAGATTCTACAAGGGTCAACTTTGAAAGTGTATAACTTTTAATGCATGTAGAATTTTTCAGCTACAGACCCACCCAATTAGAGATAATTGAATCAACTTTCCAACGATACCAATTTTGCCTTAATCCGATACCCGAGTGAAAAGTTATAGCATTTTTCGTGTGAGGCAGTAAGCTGTCGCGATCGTACCGAGGTTTGGTGGCACCAATAGCGCTTAGCGGTAAGCCTCAAAGTTGGTATCGTCCAAAATAGTAGGTCACCGCAATTACACCGCTCGACGGTGCCTATAGTGGTGGAACCAATAACGCTCAACGGTAAGCCTCAAAATTGGGATTTTGCTAAAAATTTTAATTCTGAGAGGCAATCTTGTCTTTTCCTTACAACCCTAGGTCATAAAAATAGTAGATTAGACGTCATTCTAAGCAAAATATACTCATTATTCACCAAATTTCTCTCCAAGAAACCCTAAAACTCCAACTTTAACTCCAAGAAATCCAAAGTTTCACCATTCCTTTTTCAAGATAATCAAGAATTCAAGTTTTCGAATTCGAGAACTTCAAGAAAAAGCTTCAAGAACGTCAATTAGGAATTAAAATTTCAAGCTTCTACATCCAATTAATCAATTACGGCATGTGGGGTTATGGACAAGGATACTCATTTCATTCTTGTGCCTGAAACTAGTTTTAAATATTAATCTACATGAATTTACATGAATTGCAATTAGGGTTCATACCCAAAGTATCTTGTTTTGAGTTTTGGATTTATAAAGTAATTAAAGCATGAAAGTCCATATTTGTTTTGATTTAAAAAATTCTTTTTTATGATTTGAACACCATGAGTATGATTTGAGACATTGATTACAGATTTCCAATTGAGTTTAAGCATGATATGGTTGAAGTATTTCAAGAAGCATATTGAGCATGATGTTTTACTATGAATTTGCATTAGTTTAAAGCATGGGTTTTAATTCCTAAGATTTAGTATTGATATTTCAAGAAGATTATGATTTTAAGCCTCTTTGATGATTGTTTACCAAGATTCAAGAAAGCATTGATATTTTGATCCTAGGCTAAGATAAGGAATCCACATTGTTCATATAGTTTGAGATTTAAAGTAAAAGAAGCATAATTGGTTTTTATTATAAACCCTTATGCTATTTTAAGTTGGATTTCCTAAAGTCCTGAGCAATAAGTATGGGAGTAGTATTTAGCATCGAGTTGGGTATGATTCCAAGGTCTCATTCTCCAGAACTACATACCACCATAAGTTTAAAGTTTAAGTGCCCATAGTGGGCTAAGACAGTGATCAGTTAAGATAAGGTTCTATTCTGATGGCAAGGTTAGAACAGCTCTCCCCAACGTGGGTAAGATGTTGGACTCTATAACAGCCCACATGGTTTATGTCGGTCAGAAGAACCTCCCAAAGTCCCTAATTCCTAACAGAAAAGAAAAATAGAAAAGCTTTTAAAAACTAAGTGTAAACGCTCACGATTTTATTCAGATATTGTTTTACATAAGTCATTAGCCATGAGATTTTAGCTTTTAGTTTATAGATACAAAGGTGAGTTCTTTTACACTTAGCCTACATGATTTGAAAAGAGACTTAACTCCAGTTCTACTTATTCCACTAGCAAAAAGAGTAAAAGTACAACTTTTAGAACTAAGTGTTATGACTCATAAGATTTATACAGTATGCTTTATCATCCATGATTCATGATTTTTAGCTTTCAGTTATTTAAGCCAATGTGAGTCATTTACACTTAGCATGCATTCTTTACAAGCTATATGAACAATTAAGTTACTGTTTTACTTATGCATTCACCCCTACATGCTCAGTACATTCCAAAAGTAGTGATCCACATATGCGTCTATGTGCTACATTATTTAATAACGTAGGTACTAGTTCAGTTATAGTCCATATATCACGATCAAACAGTTGCAGATTCCAGCTAGCAGATGATGAGTCCTCCTACTTCGGGGACTTTAGTTAGATGCTATTTATGTACTTTATGTTCTTACTTATGTGTACTGATTAGTGGTAGTTGGAGTCGCGTCCCAGCTACCTATAGTCAGTAAAGTAGAGGCTTCATAGTCTGTCAGTAGAACTAATGTATTTGATTCCAATTTTGTTTTGTATAAGTAAAGTTGTAATCATTTGTATATAGCTTTGTATTGATCAAATTCAGAAAAGATTGATCTTCTACTTATTTCGTTCAGATTTATGTACTTTATTCAGTTGCTTATAATTTATGCCAGTATAAGGGTTAGCTTGGGATCACGTATGGTCCTAAGCACCGTGTGATGACTAGGGGTAGTCTCGGGTCGTTACAAACCTGGTATCAGAGCATAGAGGTCAAGTGTCCTAGAGTGTCTATGAAGCCGTGTCTAATAGAGTCTTGCAAAATGGTACAGAGACGTCTGTACTTTTCTTCGAGAGGCTACAGGGCATTTAAGAAATATTTTCCTTCTTCTTACTCTAGGTTGTGTTGTAAAGTTGTTCTCTCAGAAGCTTTTGTCGATTTGTGTGTTACTTCATAATTCTCTATCTATGCTATATTCTTGAGATAACATGATTAGCAAGTTCTAATTCCTCTCAAGATGATTCTCTCAGATTTATTATCAGTACTTCAGAAGTCACACAAGGGGCTTGAGAGGAGCTCTCTAGTGTGTTATAAGTCCCTTAAGTTAAAAGTTATGTCCTCATCCACATGAGTTGTTCAGTTAAGATAGAGTAAGATATGTATTTCAATTCCTCATTAATCCTTCTATATAGCTAACGCTCATGAGAAGAGATAGTATGGACCTAGAATATTATGATTCATAAGTAGTAGAACCTTTCTATAGCTGGAAGTATGGGTATATAAGTGTAGTGATAAGAAAAGTGAGAATGATGATTGATAGAAAATATAGAGATAAACTTATGCATGTTATCAAGTTTATATTTAGATGATATGTTTTTGTGTGTTAGCTAGTGGAAGGTAGAGAAGGAGATATTAGTTAAGGTGAATTGTTGTTTGCTTGAAGTATGAAAGGATTTATTGATGGTATTTATGGCGTTTGAAAGGTATAGGATATTAATGGAATATTAGGTGGTTGAGTATTGTTAATTTAAGCTTCCCCTGAAGTTGCAAAAAAAAGGGAGTTTAGTTTAAACTTATGGAGCTATGAAAGTAATTTAGGTGTATAGATGGGTAAATAGTCATAATGTGTAGAAGGAGGATATGCTAATGTATTTTAATAAGATATATTATATAATTATGACCAATTATTGTTGTTATGAACTTCTAGTGGACTAGTGTTTCTTGATGCTTTATTTTATAGCTTCCAAGTGAGAATAGTATGTGAGATTGGGTTGTTAATCATGACTAGTACTAGACACTAAGTTTTAATAGTAGATGATCATCAAGGTAGAAATAATTATTTCTTGGTTAGTGCGGCTAGTTGTATGGAAGTGATCTAGTAGGTGTGAACAGTGTATGCAAGAGTTTAAGTTTATTTATTCGTAATTTAGTATGATGTTATAAGTACAATATAGAGGGGTGCCCAAGGTGATATATGGCTGTATTATTTTTGAAGGTTATTAAGTGTTGTTTGTTGTTAATAGTACCCTTGAGTGGTTAAGTGGAAGAAGGCTAGCTATATAGTGCAGGTGTTCCTAATAGCTAAGTTGAGGAGCTATGGATAGTTGGTGGTAAGTCTTTTAAGTAAGAATTTGATTTTTATGGTTTAGGGAAAGTATAAGTTTAGAGGTATGATATTAATGGACTATGAAGGAAAAGAAGCGGTTTATGTGTTTTAGTAAGGCGGGTATATTTGTCGAGTTAATAGAGTATAAGTCTATGATGGTGACTATTGAAGCTAAAGAGAGTTAACGGTGGTATGTACTAAGAGGGTGTCCAAGAATGAAGTCAGTAAGTTCAAAATATAGTTTATCCTTGTGAGTTTAGCATTTATGTGTAGACAGTTAGAGAAAAGAAATTACGGCTTGGTCTTGAGAATATGGAATAAACTCATAAGCTTAGAATGTCAGCCTTGATCTAAGGGGGAGATGGTAGAGTGAAGAACCAACTCAAGTTTTGAGAATTGATTGCAATACATGTCAATAAGAGTTGTGATGAGATAGTGACCCCTTCTTACTCTAGAGTATTCTTTGGATTTCAGTTATTATCACACCAAATTCATATCTTGCGTGAGAGATCCATGCCAAAGGCCAATGCTCTTACATTTCATGCATATTCAAGTTCATTCTCAACTTCCAGTAAGTAAGTAACAACTTCACTCCATGATTCAAGTTATCCCTCATAAATCTATGAACTCCAGTCTTATGTTAAATAACTTATGATAAGTATGTACTCATGTTTCAGAGTATGATCAGTTCTCAGAAACTCATAATACTAGCAAAATTCAGATTTATATCATGTATGTCCCCAGTTTAGATCTCCTTAATGAACCCATACCTTTGACTTTCTATTCCTCAAGCCTCAGTTAAGTGTCTAAATTATGTATGGTATTCCTTCGTGTTTCAGATCCTTATGCGTTAGCGCTGCAGTGACCTCTTCCAATGTTAAGATAGCGATGATACTAATGGATAAGCAATGGTTTAGATGAGAGGGAGTTGATGACCCTCATTAAGAAAGATTATTTATGCTCTTCTATCTAAGGCTAGAGGATGAAGAATATTGAAGTAAATCTTTGGCATATATCATAGTTAGTTGAGAATTCTGGGTTTGCCTTCTTAAGCATAGTGCATGAAAATGGTTGTTGATAGAGGTATAAGGAATGTGAGAAAGATGCCTTTATGGGTGTTTGCCTTGAAGTTCACGTGTGATTATAATGATAGGCTTGAATGTCATGTTGGGATGTAAGCGGGGGAATGCAATATGCACTAGCGAATTCGTAGTAAGAGTTCAGAGTTAGTCATTAAAGTGGTAAGGCATGTTATGTTTAGGGTGTGAGCTCTGGTTCGTTACATATACATAACTTAGTTATGTATATGGTTGGAGATGACTTTTTGAGAACAATTATTATTTCGCATCCTAGTAATGTATAGTAATATATATAGACTGATTTCTTCTAATATGATACACACCACATTTATGTATAAGGGTTGGAGTTCACTGTTGCCATATTTTTTAGATCTATTGTTATTTCACCCCTTATACATCACTATGTAATAAAGGTGTCAACCGGGCTGATCCGACCCAACTTGACACTGGTCCAAACTATAACCAGACTCAATCCCGGGCCGATCCGATCTCCAAACTTAATGAGCCAGTCCGTATCAGGCCCAATAGTATATATTGTCTTGAAAACCCATCACCGGCCTATTTAAGAAAATAACCAATTTAATTAGTATTGGATTGGGTCAACCAGTCTAATTCAATTAATGGGATGGTTACCGGTCCTAGAAGTAAAAATAAAAAAGGTAAATTCAAATTTTCATGATTTTTCAAATATATACTAATATACACATATGAGATTGATTAGCGATCTTAAGCTTTTCTGATGACTCTATAATACCCAGAGAGACCATTGAATTTTGGCGACTTTCATCAATTTGTACCGGCAACCCCACCAATTTTGGCAGGCAAAATTGATCGTCATTTTTTATCTCTCACTTCTCGCGCTGACCACCAAACTGTAGTGGCTTCTTCGGCAGCGCATTTTTGCGGCCCAGTGACCTTATCAGGTTTTGATGAGTGACGTCAGTTTTTGGCAAACAAATCATTATTTTTCCTATTTTTTGCATCAACCACAACCTTCTTTTTTTTTCTTTATTAACTATTTATAGGTACTACACGTCTAGATCTGACACCTCTTTTCAGGTGGCGACATCAAGATTTTGGTCAGCAGCTTATTTTTCGGTGACCAACACATTCTCCGATGACCAATTATAGGGATATGGTACCAGCAGTAGGGTAAAGGTGGCGGCAACAAGTTTCGGTGACTAATTTCTTTCGGTGACTAATTTCTACACCAATTTGCCAAAATTTAGTAAAACGATTGAGAAAACGGCCTTCACTATGTCTTTTTCCATAATCAGGTGTGCTCATTCTTCTCTAGTTCACTTTTCTTTAGTTTATTTGGTATAGGCTTTCTATCTCCTTTTCTATCTTGATTTCTTATCTGGCTTTGTTGATTGTTCTTGTGGGATTACGGGTTCCTATTTCTTCGTAACTTAGTAGGTGTTCTTTATTAGCATACCTATTTATGGTAGTTAGTATACTGCTTGTTATTTCTTATGAGTATCAATCCAGCTTGCTGGTTTGATTTTGCTTATTTAGCTGTTGAGCAATACCTTTTTGCTCGTCATGTTCTTTTTCTCCATTTTCTTCATTTTCTTCTGTCGTATCTATTTAAGTAGTGGCTGGGGTGATAGATGATGGACTAGGGTCATGTCATAGGTTGGGTTAAAGGTTGGGGTCTGTGTCTAGTGCAGGGTTAAGGTTGGGTCTAGTTTTGCGTATGGGGTCGGGCACGAGGGGTAGTAGGGCTAGGTGGGATAAGGCTACTTTTAGGTTGAGAGTTGGGTCATGGAACATAGGGATGCTTCAAAGTAATTCTATAGAGCCGGTGAAGATTCTTAGAAAGAGGAGGGTTAGTATAGCTTATGTCCAGGAAACTAAATGGGTAGGCACTAAGGCGAGAGATTTAGATGGGTATAAGTTGTGGTACTCAGGTAGCGTGAGACATAGAAATAGGGTAGATATCTTAGTAGATGAAGAACATAATGGGCAGGTGTCAAAGGTTAAGAGATTCAGTAAGGTTGATGTCTATTAAATTAGTTATTGGAGTGTCCACGGTGAACGCTATTAGTACCTACGCTCCACAAGTAGGCTTGGACAAGGAGGAGAAAAGAGGCTTTTGAGAGGTTTTGGACGAGGTGGTGGGGGGCATCCTAAGCACTAAAAAGCTATTCATGGGGGGATATTTCAATGGGCATATAGGGTATTTGTTGAGAGGTTATGATGATATGCATAACGGTTTTGATTTTGGGGAGAGGAATGAAGGAAGAGCTTCTCTTTCGGATTCTAGGGCTTTTATATTGTGGGTAGAAAATTTGAGCTTTTTAACGAAGGAGGAACACCTTATTACGTTTTGTAGTTCAGTGGCCAAGACTCAAATAGATATTTTGCTCCTTAGGAAGGGTGATAGAGCGCTATGAAAAAGCTGTAAAGTCATACCTACCAAGAATCTTTCAATCCAACATAAAATTTTAGTGATAGACTTAGTAATTAAAAGGGCAGAAAGAAAAAAGGCATGGAGGAGTTCACATAATTAGGTGGGGTAGCTTGACGTTGGCCAGTTCTTTAGAAATAGAAGATAAGGTGGCGACTAGGGCGGATTGGAAGAGTAAAGGGTATATGGATAGTATGTGGAAGACGATTACCAATTGTATTAGGAAGACGACTAGAGAGGTGTTAGGTGTCTTGAGAGGCCATTTTGGCAAGCACCGGCGGGACTGATGGTGGATAAAGATGTTAAAAGGAAGGTGAAGACTATGAAGGTAGCTTATACGAAGCTGGTGGAGAACAAAAATGATGAGGAGAAGTAAACTACTAGAGATAATTATAAGTTAGCTAAGAATTTAAGGAGTCTAAGTTAGAGGTTACAGAGGCTAAGACAATAATTTTTGAGAGTTTGTATGCAGTGTTAGAGAAGAAAGGAGGGAATAAGAAGTTTTATAGTCTTGATAAGTCTAGTGAGTGGAGGGACCATGATCTTGACCAAGTAAAGCATATTAAGGGGAAGGATGGCAAAGTATTGGTGGAGGATGCCGTTATTAGGAGGAGGTGGCAGTCCTATTTTCATAGACTTTTGGATGATGACGGCGACAAAGGCTTTGTGCAGGGGGACTTGGATAACTCAGAGAGGTATCACTATTATGGTTATTGTAGGCGTATCCAGGTAGAGGAGGTCAGGTGTGAGATTCGGTGGATGTATAGGGGTAGGGTGACTGGGCCAGACGAGATTTCAATGGATTTTTAGAAGAGCACGGGTGGGGCAGGTTTTGTATGGATCACAAGGTTGTTTAATATTATTTTTAGGGTGGTAAAGAGGCCTGAAACTTGAAGATGGAGTACGATGATTCCATTGTATAAGAATAAGGGAGACATTCAGAGTTGCAACAATTACATGGGTATTAAATTATTGAGTCATACCATGAAGGTTTGGGAGAGAGTGGTAGAGTTGAGGCTGAGAAGAATCGTGACCATTTTTGAGAATCAGTTTGATTTTATTCTAAGTCGCTCTACTACTGAGGTGATTCACCTTGTAAGAAAATTAGTGGAGCAGTATAGGGAGAGAAAGAAGGACTTGTACATGGTGTTCATTGATCTTGAGAAGACATATGACAAAGTTCCCGAGAGATTTTGTGGAGGTGTTTGGAGGTTAGAGGGTGCCCAGGGTATATACTAGGTCAATCTATGATATGTATGATGGTGCTAAGAATCGTGTGAGGATGATAGAAAGAGATTTAGAGAACTTTCCTGTTTTGATGGTTTTCACCAGGGATTGACTCTTAGCCCATTTTTATTTACCTTGGTGATGGATGTTTTGGCGCAAAATATTTAAAGAGAGGTCCCTTGGTATATGTTATTTACTAATGATGTTGTACTGATTGACGAGACTCGGGTTGGAGTTAATGATAAGTTAGAGGTTTGGAGACAAACCCTTGAGTCAAAGGGCTTTAGGTTGAGCAAGACCAAAACGGAGTACTTGAAATCTAAGTTGAGTGATTTTCCACATGAGGATGATGTGGTTGTGGATTTGGATTCTCAGTCCATTCAGAAGAGGGAAAGTTTTAAGTATCTTGCGTGTATGATTCAGGGTAATAGTGAGATTGATGATGATGTCTCGCACCGTATTGGTGCAGCGTGGTTGAAATGACGAATTAACTCGGGAGTTTTATGTGATAAGAAGATGCCTCCAAAGATTAAAAGTAAGTTCTACAGTATGTTAGTTCGCCCAGCTATGTTTCATGGAGTGGAGTGTTAGCCAATTAAGAATTCCTACATCCAAAAGTTAAAGGTGACGGAGATGAGGATGTTGCGGTGGATGTATGGACTTACCAGGAGATATAAGGTTAGAAATGAGATTATTCGGGAGGGAGAAGGTGAGAGTGGCTTATATAGAGAACAAGATGCTAGAAATAAGGTTGTATTGGTTTGGGCATGTGATGGGAAAGGATGTGAATTCTCCAGTTGGAGGTATAAGGGCTATGGATAGTATTAGGTGGGGTAGAGGTAGACCAAAGAAATATAGAAGGGAGGTGATTAGGCAGGACATGGGGCAGTTATAACTTACGAAAGACATGACCCTTGATAGGAAGGTGTGGAGGACGCGGATTAGGGTAGAGGGATAGTAGGTAGGAGTACTAGGGATGGGCGTTCGGTACTTCGGTTCGGGTTTGTTTTTTTTATTTCAATTTTTTCGGTTATGAAATTAGGTGTACCAAAAACCGAACCAAATTAGTTCGGTTCGGTTCAGTTTACTTATATTTTGGTTCGATTTTATTCGTTTTAATAATTTTGATTTTTTGGTTTGCGGCCTATTTAATAGGCTAAATTATATTTATAAATCAAACTAGTTTGGCTTTCTTACGTTAAAGAAAAAACAATATAAACTTGTAAAGTTTCCTAGGTGACAAATAAGAATAATCACCTCCAATGCATAAATCAGATGGAGGATTATATATTAACTTTCGGTTGCAAAAATCAATGAAAAAAGTAACTTTTAATTTTGATTGCTGAATGTATTTGGATTTTGGAGTTTTGGGCTGTAGGCAGTAGTGGGTTGTAGCTAAAGCATAACAGCTTATGGGCTTATATATTATAAATATTAAATAATAAATATATATTATATATATTAATATATATAATAATTTAAAAAGTATATTAAAACTTTTGGTTTAAACTGAAAACCGAATTACGTCAACCTAAAAACCAAAAACCAAACCGAAATACCGAATTTATAAAAAAATAAACCAAAATCGAACTGAAAAACCAAAACCGAATAACTAAAATAATTTGGTTTGGTTTGGTATTTTGTTTTTTTCGTTATTTATGCCCACCTCTAATGAGTACATTCCTAATAGTAGGAAGAGTGCGTTGTTTGTATTGGTGCTTGTAGTGTCTTGTAGCCTCTTGTTTATCGTGTTGTGTGATTTTGTCTAACAATCTTATATTATTACTTTGTGGGTGCCTTGTTTACTTTATTATCTAGCGGTGTGTCACCCCTTGTTTGTTGTGTGCTTCTATGTTTTTTGTTATATTTGTTATCTGTCCTGAGCCGGGGGTCTTTTGAAAATAGCCTCTCTACTTCATCTGAGGTAGTGGTATGAACTGCATACACTCTACCCTTCCCAGACCCCACTTTGTGGAGATATACTGGGTATGTTATTGTATACTATATATAAACATATATATACTACTAAATACTTTAAACAATATACATAGAACATATATACATTACATATTATAGTACTTTAGTAAACACACACACATATATTACAACCAGTTTCTACTTTAAAAAATATAAACACATGTAAATTAAACATATACTACTTAAAATACTACTTGAAATAATACACATACATACAACTTATATACATTATATATTATAGTAAATTAGAAAAATACATACAAATTGAAATATCCTGGGTTTTGACCCTTAGAAAATTTCCTGGAAGTCCATTCTCTGGACCCAATACAACTCATTGGTATGAGCTGTCTACTGGGGTACGAGTGGTATTGTCCTATCGTATGCTGACCAGTGTTAGTTGGTGGGATAGTTTGGTCACTGGAATGGGTACAACTTAGAGGAGTGAGTTGTAAGGTTTGGTACGGGTCGTAGCAGGGACTCGTATGGTGGCCAGTGTTTGATCCTCCTCATATTTTATTCTGCCAGGGATACGGGTTATGGGTACAGATCGTATACAGTGGTTACAACTTGGTTGGATGATTCGTATACTGGACAGTGTTTGATCCAAGGGTTAAGGCTTGGATACGAGTGGTGGATACCGATCGTATAAGAGGGTACGATTTGTATGGGTCAGTCATATTACTGTGATAGGTTTTTATGGGATTTAAGTGGGGGCAGTCTAGACATTTGCCTACTTACCCTCGTTAGTACCCATGACTTCTAATACACTTAGGAGGTTATTTACTGTAACACCCCATGCTTTTTCTTAGCTTAAAATTTGTCCCTAGAATGTTAAAGACTTTCTTTAAAATTAAATACACTTTTATACATGTGGAATTTTCAAGATTTTGACTTTTCATTGCGTGGAAAATTGAATAAGATTTCCATCGATACCAAATTCTCCCAAATACAACACCCGGGCGAGGAGTTAGAGCCATTTTAGTAAGGCAGTGTACCACCTGGTACTCCAACGCATCGCGGAGGTAGTCCAAATAGCATTTGTCATTTTCCAGTGAGACAACGCGATACCACTACATTGTGCCACTAGCCTTTTTCCTAATTATCACTTTTCAATGTGACTCCGCGATCATGTCGCATCACTCCAAAGGGAAAATTAGCAACCAGTGAGGCACCATGATGGCGCCGCGTCGCACCATTAGCCCAGTTCCCAATCGTCAGTTTTCAGTGACACGGCGCGATAACGCCGCGTCGCACCAACGTACAAACTTGAGATTTTCAGTCAGTTCCGAGTTTTAATTTTGAGGGCACTGAGGTCTTTTTCCCTCACCCCCAGCCAGCCTAAAAACACAATCAAACCCTAAAAGAGCACAAATTGCTCATTAATTCACTATTTTCTCAAGAAGCAAGCCATTCTCTCTCAAAGGGCAAAACCTTAGTTCAAGAAATCAAGGTTAAGCTCAAGAAATCCTTCAAGAATCTCATAAATTTAGGTATGTTAGATGTTGATTCATGGGTCCCTTTCACCTATGAAGTCAAAGAATCCTTTTTCAAAGTACAAAGATGATGTATTTATGATTTTCATGTTTGAATTAGATTGAATTCATGTTTATAATATTGGTTGGGTTCCAATCCAAAATTTAAATGCAAGTTTCATGAAATTAAATAGCATGTATAACAAATGTGTGATTATCTTGATAAACCCTTAAATTTATAAAGTGATTAATGCATCTATGATGTTGATTTGGTTTTAAATCCATGATTATGATAAGATTCATGAAAAATGGAATAGTATTTAGGGGGAATTATAAGAATTACATGCTAAACCCTTGAATTTGCAATTAGGTATTGTATTCATGATGTTTATGTGATGACCATTATCATGTGAACTACTCATGCTCCCCAAGTATTTGCTAAAATGCCTATGTGAAGTAGATAGAGGAATCATGAGATGTTATTATGAGATCTTAATCATTTACAAGCTTATGCCCTACAAGTGTTTGATAAAATGCTTATGTGAATTGACTAGTGAAGGCATGACATGTTATTACGTGATCCATTCATGTACCAGTTAATGCATTACAAGTGTTTGATGAAATATCTCTATGAATGAAGTATGACCAAGTGAACATTGTTATATTATTCAAGATTATGTTTTGCTTTACTTTTCATGCTATTGAGTCTTGTAGGTATTTAATACCTGATAATTTAGCTGTTTAACTAGAGCCAGTATCATTTACAGAATAGTATCAGCTATGTCATGATCAGTACTCTCAGTCTGCTACAGAACTCAGTTAATTACAGAACTTAGGAAAACTCAAGAAACTCAGTCCAGTCCAATATACTCAGTTCAGTGTCTTTCAGTTGGAGTAGCATTCAGCACCGAGCGAGAGAAGGAATGATGGCTTCCCCGTCAGATAGGTAGAGTCGTTAGTAGCAATCCCTGTACTCCAGAACTGTGTAGCCAGCGTAGGATGAGGAGTCACCCATCAGACTAGGCTTGACTACCTCCCAGGGGTCACCTGTCAGATTAGGCTTGACTCCGCCCAGGTGTCACCCGTCAGTTAGTCTTACATCCTGGTTTTCTATTGGCAGTAGCTTACAACTTGGGTTACAGGTTGGACCCCTATCAATTCAGATTTGGGGAATGTCGGTTAGATGATTACCTCCTTCAGTTTTAGTCTCAGTTTCAGTTTAGTTTTACAGAATTAGGACTGTGAGATGCAGTCAATGAGTATCAGTTAATCAATTATTAGAATTCAATACTTAGCATAAGAAAAGCTCAGTTACAGTTTATATATATATACATATGCACAGATTGCATTCTCAGTATTTATAGTATTTTCAGATTCTCTACTTACTCTTATATTTAGTTATTCTCATTCAGTCAGTTATATCCTCATGCATATGAACCCTTGCATTCATCCTTACCTCATCTAGCATACCAGTACATTCCCACGTACTAACATATACTTTTATATGCTATGATATTTCATATCATAGGTTCGGACCCTCAGGTTCTTGATCACGTATAGTAGATTCAGGTTCAGCCAGCAACCGTAGATTTAACAATGATTCCTCATAATTCGAGGATATTATACTATTTCATATTTTTAGTAGATGTATTAGTTCAGTAGATGGAGTTAGTTGAGGGATTGTCCCATCAACTCCACTTTCAGACATTCAGTTAGAGGCTTTTCAGACTAGATTTTCAGACAGTATTTAGTTTTACAGATTTTTTTATTTTATCATTATTTCAGATGTTTTGAACCTTATGGCATTTTTACCCATTTTTTGCATTAATTTTAGTATTATTATTTAGTGCTCAAAGCAGATATCATTCATGGGTTAGCTTGTGGTCCTTCGGGGTCGTAAGCACCGTGTGACGACTAGGGGATAGTCTCGGGTCATTATATTTACCCTAATATTCTATTCATTATCACTTATAAACTATTCAAAAATACTCCATAACTCTCTCAAGAGCTTTTGGAGAAAGAAGGCTAGGGTTTCATCTTATGGATTGCTTTGGGGCTTGTCTTGGTGATTTCTTTCTATCAATTCTTTGGTATAAGGCATGATTCTCTTCCCTCATTGTAATTTCAACTAAAGGTATGGTTTATATGATTGATTTCATGGTTTTACTATTTTATGATTATGGTTTCAACTATTATTTGGGGGTTTTGATATTGAATGCTTGCTTTTGGTTTCCTATGGTTTTAATTATGCTTTATATGTATTAATTGTGGTTTTGGACAATTGGATTGCAATTTAATGGCTTAATGTTCTTTGGAATTGGTTTTGGTTATATTATACCGCCAAGGTATTTGATAAAATGCTTATAAAGATATGTTCATTGCATTGACTTCTTTTAATGGAACTCTTGCATGTTTTAAATTGGATAAAGAATTTATGAATGGTTTAAATAGTTTGAAAAGTCTAAAGGATAAATGGTTATGCTTATGGAGGACATGGAAGTCTCTCAAGTAGATTTAATATGGTATATGGAAGGGCACCTAAGGTCCCTTAACCTAAATGGTTTGGCTATGGATATTACTTGCAAGTTTGGGGTGGTATGATAGTACCACCAATATTGGCCTTGGTTAATAAATGGTAAATGGATTGTTTGTACATTGTTTTAATTTGTAATTAATGGCGGGGTATATAGCTAAACTGTAGAAGGTGGCGGTCCCGAAAGGACCAAACCAAAAACTCATATTTGCCGATATGAGGGGTCTTGATGACCATGTGCGTGTGTCACATTTTATATTGGGGGATGTACTAGTCATCCCATAGGATATTCCCTAGTCGTGCAACTACACGCACTGAGGCCCTTTCAGCAGGGGGAGATGAACCTATATGGCCCGTGGGTGGTTAGGACAACAAAGCTACACAGCCCAGGTAAAGGTTTTAAGTGCATGCTAAACCCGATCCCCTTTCTCGGCACTTATATATGTATGGTTGTATGCATTATGGATGGTTTTACAACTAGCTTTATTTTATACTTATCCTGATATTCATGCCAGCAGTCACTCGCTAACCCCATCTACTGGCGGCTGTATAGCCATGCTATGCAGAAACCGACCATTCTATAAATCCTACACATATTAATAAATTATTTCCGCTATTCATTTCTTCATATTCTTTATTCTGAATATGTATATTTATATATTTTCTTGATTTTACAGAGTTTATCATATAATCTGGACTACAATAAAAAAGTCCTCCATTTGTCGACATGTCTACTTCTGCTATTCCTATTATGGATCTTTTCAAGTCTGACCATCTATTAGCATATATTGTAACTAATACCTTAGTTCCTAGATTTTTTCTAGTTAGGCCTTTTAAACCTACTACTATGAGTCTCATATGCATGAGGCTCATGTTTGACTTTTCAATCTGTCTTAAAGATTCTGGACTTATTAAATTTAAACTAGCACTATCATTTCAGAATACGCATAATTTCTCTTCCCTATAATGTTTATATAATTGTGCCACTGAAGACATTCCTTCATTGTATAAAATCTTAGCACTTAATAGTTTTAATTTCTCTTATTGAAAAAAGATGTATGTCTTTGTCCACTTCTACTATCTCTTCTAGCTGTTGTCTTGAATTCATTTTGGGTCTATTTATGATTCTTGATAACATGTTTGTTGTTAATCTTTCTTTGGTAAAACTTTGTCTTGATCTACTTGGGGATGCTGAAAAAAGGTCCATGGTTTTGGTTTAGTTATTTTAGCTTCTTTTAACTCTTTTTGAGGAGTTATTTCTATCTTTTTTAATTGCTCTATTAATTCTTCTATATTTTGTCTTGAGTGTCTCTTTGTTTTTCTTCTTTTATGTTTTTATTAAGTTATAATAGTAATAAAATTATAATATTATTTTATTTTATGATTAAAGAGTCTACTTTTCCTTGGGGTTGATGATCTGATAATCCTTCGAGATTTAGTTAAATTTGTGCAGCCTTTTGTAATATTGCTAGATAAAGTTTATCTTGTAGTATATCATTCATGAGAGTATTATATATCTTATTTGGTTAATTTCTTTTCGTACTTCTTGTAATACTAGCTTTATTTTAGGATTTTCTAGGTTACCCTTGTCTTTATTAATTAAAACTTTGAATTTTTTGTCTAGTTCTGCTTGTTGGTTCTATAAGAAATCAAGATTTAATTCTATTTTACTTAACAAATTCTTTTGTTTGTTTTGCAGGTCTTCTAATATCTCTAGAGTTTTTAATATTTTTGTATTTTTCTTTTAAACTTTTTCTCCTAGGTTTATTATAAAGTCTGTAATAATATTTAGTTGAGGATTATCTCCATGTAATATATGTTCTCCGTTGTTAAAATTACATTTAATAAAAGAATTGTCTTTTAAATGTCTGTATTTCTTTTCAGCTTGGATTGTTAAATCTAAGTATTCTAGTTTCTTTAAATTATCCATTTTTACACTAGTATTTTTTTATCCTAAAGGTATTTTGCTAATACAGTGGTTTCTAATGGTCTTTATTCTATAATTTTTGTAGTCTATATAGTATCTAATACTTTCTAATTTACACTTACACAAATTTATACGGTCTACACAGTTTACTAATGCTATAAGGTGTGAGATTCTAATGGCTTCTGATAATTCTATAACTTCTAATATTTCTATTTGATTTATTAATATTTGTTATTTTTCTAAAATTTCGTTTCTTAGTCTTATTTCTTTATATAATCGATTATATTCTCTTTGTATTTGTCTCGCAAAAAGATGCGTTTTCATATATTTTTACTTAATTTTATCCTAAAGGAATATCTACTAGGTCACACCGTTTCTTTAGATAACTTATTCTTCTATTGTAAGATGTTATGTCGATTCTAAGTCCAAGTAAATCCCATGTTATTTCACTTAAATATTCTTTGAAAAATTTTGATTGTGATGTTTTTAGAGTTGCTAATAAGTCTAGATAGTTACTCAAAACTATTTCTTCTGCTACTTTGTCTGCCCTCTTTTTTATTTCGTCATTTAAAAGCCAATATCTGAATCTTATATCGTTAGCAAAAGGATGTCTTTTCATTTATTATTATTTCTAGACCTAAGATGCTTTATCAATTCGTACTCTAAACCAGATATTATGATGATTAGATTATCTAGTCTTCTCGAATCTTCTTTTGTATTATTTAGTCTTTTATATTCTAAGTATAAACTATACAAATTATTTCGAATTTCTTCTAATGATTTCATGTTTCTGTGAGGTGTGTTCATTAAGCTAGATAAAAAGGACACATGCCTCTCAAAATCTTATCTACCCATAGTTCTTGGTTAATATAAGATATTTGGTTTTTGACTTCTCTTAATCTATTATCTACTTCTTCTAGTTCTGTCCAGACTTCTTCTCTCGATTCTAGAGAAAGCTCAAATAATTTAAAACTTAACTGCCTATGTTGTAGTAAGGTATTATATAAATTTATAAGTTCTCTCTTTATATTTCTAGTAGACCAATAATAATTTGTATATAATATTACTAGACGTTCGTAGGGCCTAGGTTTATGTTTCTCAGTTTTTGAAAACGCCATATATAGTAAAGTCTCCTAGAATCTTAAGGAGGGAGTACTGACTAACAGATAAAAAAATAGGCGGATAAAGTAAAGACATAGCCATGTGATCGTGTGCCCCACCCAAGTTGCCAAAAGTCTTGCTAAAGTCTTATCATATATAAAAGGATTTGAAATCCATAAAGTATATTTGAAGTCCACAAATGCCAATAAATACTGCTCTTTGGAAGACTTAAACATAAGTATCTAGAGAAAAAAAGTCAAGAGTGAGAAAGTTCTTAGTTTTTTATAAAGTTCTTAGTTTCCAAAATTTGTAAGTTTGTTCAATTTCAAAAAAAAAAAGAAGAGAAAGTAAACAGTCTATATTAGTTTCTTAGTTCTTCATTTCCGGTAGCTGTCAAGTTTTCAGGGGACTCCCAAAAGGAAAGCCTCACTTCTTACTTAAGACATGTAAGTAGTCATTACATAGATCTTAGTATTTTTCTCTCAAGTTTGTAAATTATGTTTGAATTAATCAAGTTCATATTTTATTTCAGTTGTGTTTTTAATATTATACGATCTGGATCGCCGACGGTTTACCACCAGTTTTCGATCTTGTAAAATTCATTACTTATTAGTACATATTTAATTATTAGTAGATGTGTCTTTAATATTATAAGATCTGGATCTCCGGCGGTTCACCACGAGTTTTCTGGTTGTAGGCACATAATTTTGTGCCTCCCCAATATCACTTTTACTTAATTTTACCTTATCCTATTGTGTACCCTCAACCATGTAATTATCCCTCCATAAAATGACAAAAATAACATCCTTAACAAATTTTATCTTGTTTTAATTCTATCCTAACAACCCCTCAAATTAAAAGCGGACACCTTACCACACTCCACACCCTACCTTACCTCACCCCTACCCCATATGTCCCTTCTAACCATCCTTTCACAAGTTTTTACAACAAACCAAAGGCACCATTCACACAATATGCCAACAAAATTATATATATACCATCATCATAATAGAATTGAAAAAGAAAGAGGAGGACCCCACAACATATTCTCTTAACAGAATTGAGGATGACATTCATCACACTCATGGGTTCCACTAGTATATTCTCACCATATATCATCATCATCCATAAGAAAGGAGGGGGATAGGCATGCACGATTTTTTTCTTCTTCTTTGTTCACAAACACACAATATACACGCCTAGGGTGGAAGAATAAAAAAATCACACATACACACAAAGAGCTGTGAGAGAAAGAAATCTGCGAGAGAGAGAGAGAGACGAACGAAGGTTTGAATGGACAAAGGGAGAAATATACAGAGAACATAATTATACAGGGGGATTCCATTGGGTTTTACTTCTCCTGGACAGCCATCATTTCTCCAGGAGGAAACTCTATTTTTTCATCTATACATAGACGCACACACCGAACACACCTAGATCGAGAGAGAGAGACTGAAGAATCAAGTGAGAAAGAGGAAAAAATAGAAGAGAGAGGAGGATCAGAAACTGCATCCCCTCACCGGAACAACTTTGTTTTCCATCTATTTCAGCTTTTTTCGGTCAACATTGGAGCTCACCGAAGTTCTAACGAAATGATAGTTGTGGATTCCGACCCAAACCCAATTCGAATCAGTCGAATTTGACCAATTTTGGGTCGATTCCGGTAAGGTTTTGCTGGAAATCATCACACCAGAGAAAAGGAAATATTGAGGTTGATTTGGGGTTCGTCGAGGTTGATTTGGGGTTCTTTGGCATGCGGATTCGTTTTCTCGATTGATTGTGGGTTGGAATAAAATCATTGATGAAGGTCCAATTCTATATCTCTTATCTCTGTTCTTGTGAATGTTTTTGGATGGTGATGATATTTATGTGATTTTGTTTGAAGCAATTCTAATTGTCATTATTTAATTTTTAATCACTGTTAAGGTCATGTCAATCACTATAGGTGAAAAATCCGATTTGATTTGGGGTTTAGTTTGATTTGGGGGCGGAAGTTAAAAGTTGATAAGGTGAGTATCGTTGTTTTGATTCATTGATATCAAACTTGATAGTATCATGATAGGTCGAGTGGGTAGGCAACCGTAGGTTCGGGTAGGCAAAATTTAGGATGAAAGTGTTTTGTTGAAATGTGTTGGTCTATGTTTTCGGATTGAAATGTATTCATTCGATCGGGGAATGCCCTGAAGATTGATGTATTTATTTACCGGGGAATGCCCCGACATATCATGTTGGAGTAGGCGGATTGTGATCAAGGCCTGAGGCATCGGGTAAAGCACCGAAGCATAGTTAGGATTAGTGTAGGTTAAATAGGATTTATGTTTGGATTTTTCTATTTTGGACTGTATCAATTGGACTGTACACTGTACTTTTGATTTGTTTTGTTTTGTTTGTTTGATTGATTATTTTTTTGTGTGTTTTGTGTGGTTTATACATTCTTAGTGTCAAGGTAGCCGATATGCTCCACAAGCGACCATGGTCAAACCACGGGATCGAGGGGTGCCTAACACCTTCCCTCGGTCAACAGAATTCCTTAGCTGGAATCTCTGTTCGTGGATCAGTTTAAAGAGTCAAATAGTTTCAAAAAGGATTTTCTAAAGGTGAATTGGCACACCAGATTATGTCAAGTGGCGACTCTGAGTTTAAATGTAAATAATCCTTTTCGAATTGTTTTTTAATCTTTTGTTACTTTAATAATAAAAACCTTTTCAAACTTAAAACGAATATTTTGGAGTATGAAAAAGGGGTGTGACAGCTCTGGCAACTCTACTGGGGACTTTTCAGAATTCG
Source organism: Capsicum baccatum var. pendulum (assembly GCA_030864225.1). Taxonomy (NCBI): domain Eukaryota; kingdom Viridiplantae; phylum Streptophyta; class Magnoliopsida; order Solanales; family Solanaceae; genus Capsicum; species Capsicum baccatum. The sequence goes on along the minus strand of CM061557.1, from coordinate 76,614,046 downwards.
AGCTTATTTTGGAGTTGTATCGGCTTAGTTTGGCACTATAGGTGTATAGACATTTTGTTTGTGTTGTTTTGTGTTATTATATTATCACTGTTGAGTGCCTACATGCTCTTTGTTTACAGTTTTTATCTTATGTGTTACCGCTTTATGTCTGACATCATATGCATAACCCGAGTGATTATTTTTGCAACAAGTTCGTAGTACACGTATTGTACACCACCTCTAGTTGAGTCACCCTTATTTTAGGGGGGGAGCCGTCGGTTTTATGGAGTAGGTGGAAAGCAAAGCAGCCACTATCAACCATACGCTCCCCCGAACAACCTTGTTAGTGAACCCCAACGTAGGTCAGCCTTTAGGTTATACTTATGCGCATCATATTGGAGATCTAGCGGGACCCACTTGGTCCTTTGTAGGAAACTCACCTCTAAGGCATCCCTACGTGCTAAATGTTTCATTTTTTAGGGTAACGAGGTCATTTGATAGATTGATTTGGGCAAAAGCATGAGTTAGAAGCAAAGTGTGTAGGCAAGAAATTGTTGAAAAAAAAGAAGAAGAAAAAAAGAGTGAAAAAAAGAAGAAAAAAGATTTGGTAGTTTTTAGGGTTCTTTATGGCTTTTGTTTTTCACAATTCAAAAATTCAAAATTTTTTTTTTTTTTTTTACTTTTTGCACTCATTTCCCGAAAAATCAAAAACGTTAAAAAGATTTTTCTTTTATTTCTTTAGTAAGTATTCACAATTCGAAAACTCCAAAAATATTTTTTTCTTTCAATAGGAGCTTTGTACATTTTTATATAACGAGAATATCAATTTTTTTTTTCTTTCATAGTTGTTGGTGTTAGTTTCTAATTAAAAATCCAAAAAAGATTTTATTCGTCTGTGTTTAGTCGTGTCTCTCAATTCTGGGTTTAGTTTGTCATTTAATCTTTAATTATCCAATCTGGATGAACTACGCACCCCTGATTCTCCTATCTCGGGAGTGAGATATGTAGGCAGCCTATTGTTGGTTCGGGGACCTTATTTGAAAAATTCAAAAAAAAAAGATTTTCTTCACTCTTTATTAGAGTAGATGTCATATATTTCTTTAAAAGAAAACTGCAAAAAGATTTTTCTTTAATAGTTTTAATTTTCATTTTCATATGAAATTTGAAATTGATAACCCAAAAAGATTTTCTTTGGTAATCATAGGTTTTATTTTGTATAGGAATATGAAAAAAAAATCCAAAAAAGATTTTCTTCACTCTTCATTTAGAGTAGGTGTGTTATATACATCTTCTAAAAGAAAACCACAAAAAGATTTTTCTTTAATAGTCTCAAGTTTCATATGAAATTTAGAATCTAAAATTTCAAAAAGAGATTTTTCTTTGGTTGTCATAGGTTTCATTTTGTATAGGGAATTTAAATCTGAAAAATGCAAAAAAGATTTTCGTTAATTCTTTTGATAATTTGTTATTTTCTTTTCTTCTTAAAGTTCCAAGAAAAAAAAAAAGAAAAAGAGTTTAATTGGCCATTTTGGCAAGACTTTATGAACTATGAACACCTGATTCTCTCCTCTCGGGGTGAGATACGTAGGCGCCCTTCTTGGGTTCGGCGATCTTTTCAAAAAAAAAAAAGAGGTTTTGAAAAATGTTGAACTCTAACATATTTGTTGCCTCTTGTTCAGTTAGTTTACAGTGGTTGGTTTGTGGCTTCCTGGCTAGTCCTCCATATCACACCAAATCCAAGGAAGGTTTAGTTGTGTCCAACAAGGATATAGAGAGTGACACCATGGATGAAACAAAGAGTTGGGAAATTGAGAGTTTAAAGGAAGAGAATTTGATACTGAGACAACAAATGATGGAAATGTACCGAGCTTGGTCCAGTGACCTGCCTCCACTTTAGTTCCCTACTTTTGACCCTGCAAATACCTTGAGTCTTCCACCAAAATTGCAAATCAGTTTCCTACTATGGTTGATGCACCAAAGCATGCCTCAAAATCTATTTCACGTCAAATGCACCTCAATACTTCCACCACTCTTTCTTTAGCTCCTCAGTATAAGTCTACCACATTCACAACACCACATGTCGTCTGTGATCTTGTTGCTCAATCCTCTACTGGGACTTCCACACTGGCTCGCCCAACAGTTGTTCTTCCTCATGCTGCCAATGGATCCTTGTTCAATACACTTGGTGATCATCACTATACTCCTGATTCTACTTTAAGTTAACTAGACCACCAAAATTTCTTAACAAGAAGTTCAGTGTGCCAGAAGAGTCAGAGAAAATGGTCGAAAAATAAAGAGTGCAGAAAATACTATGAAAAATTCTCTAGGACCTGCAGGTAAAGAAGATGTTTCATACAAAGACTGGGGCATACCTTCAAGTGCTAACCTTCCTCCAATATTTGAGATGTTGAAATTTGAGAATCAAGATGGGCATGAGGAATCCGTGAAACATTTGGGACAACATTGCAATCAATTAAGGGAACTTGGAGGGAAGAAGAACGAGAAAGATGATACTGCTATTATAGTTGGAGAATGGGCATACCCAAGAAGACGACATCGTCGTTGCCTTCAGTCTCAAGCCCAAGTTCGTACCCAAGCTCTCCATAATCACTCCCAAAATCCATTATACTCTGTTTTCCCACCTCCATATCTAGTATATTGCGCACAACCATATGTTTAACTCCCTCCTTACCCACAATGGCGGACACCAACTCTTCAAAGTCATCCTCTAAATCCACAAACATACCAAAGACCTTCTAGGACCGATGTTCGATCCAAGTTAAACAATGAAATGAGGTAGAAATTGAGGGATATTTTCACACCAATTGGAGAGTCATATGCCAGTTTATTTCAGAGATTAGAACGGTGAGGCTTGATCACTTCTCTCCTTAGGTATACTCCTAACCCACGTTCAAGAAGTTTTGATCCTAATGTACGATGTGCATATCATTTTGATGTTCAGGGTTATAGTATTGAAGATTGTCATGCTTTGAAAAAAGAAATTAAAAATATGATTCAAGATAAATTAATTATGTGCAGAACATTGACAGTGAGGAAAGCTCTAGTCATGCTGATATGCAAACCAGTGGATAAGATGTCAGGCTGAGCAATTGAGAAGTTACCCCTCCCTACTAGGAAAAGGTCTGGTAAATTGTTTAGTTTTATTTTCTGTTATCCGAATTATTTTAGGGTTGTAGTCCGGGATCTATCTTGTTTTGTCCCTTTGTCGTTATGTTCAAACCCTTCTATCTTTTATTTTTATTAAATGAAGGGTCCCATTTTTCTTTCTGTTTTAAATATGTGTTGTTTGTTTATTTTCTTTACATAGTACATTTTATGTTGGCTCTAGTGACATGACATGCAAGTGAAATTTATAGTCAGATCTTAAAATCAAATTTAAGCATGAACATTAAATCAGAGTGTTAAAGTTAGAAAAAGAAAACATCTGAGAAAATAGATAGAGTGCTGGGGCATTTGGTGATCAAGTTGAAGCCTTCTTTGAAAATTAAGGCTATTATTTTGAGAATCATAAGAATAACTTGGTTATCAATTGAAAGACATATCTCAATTAGGTCAAATAGTGAATGTGTGATCCTATGTCAAAAGGAACAGGAAGAAAATTAGCTCCACAAAGTCATGAGTCCTTCAGCATGAGGAAAGTACAACAAAGTGGAGTTATATGCTGGAAAAGTGTAGAAAAAGAGGTTACACACATGCTCGGGGCAATTTAGTGTAGTAAAATATTTCATAAGGGATCTTGATCGTGCACTTTCGCATTGCATGCTATGTACTAGCATTTTCAAGAATTGATATGGCGAAGGCATTTCATTCTGCTATCCAAACATTGTGTCATCCTTTGTTTACCCCATTTGGGCCTTAGTGTTATTTTCTTTCATACCCTTCTTTTGGAATCAAGATTGATTCAACAAAATTCAAAAAAAATGTGTCAAAAAAGAAAGAAAAGATGAGTGTCAATAAAAATAAAGTCAAAAGAGTCCCAAAGAGAAAAAGATTCAACAAAAGAAAAAAATAGAATCAAGTGAAAGAACAAGCTGCCAGAAGTATGCGTGACCTAATTCTCCTCTCTCGGGGGTAAGATACGAAGGCTGCCCTACCCTAGGTTCGGTTCAAACAAATAAATAGTTTAGAATTGCCCAGTCAAAAGAAACTGGGGCATAAGTTAATTCTCATTGTTTGAGTCAATTCCAAAAGTTGTAAGTCTTACCCCACTTCAAGTGTCGTTTGGGCCTCATGCCTTTCTTTCTTTCTAACCCTATCCAAAAGCCAATTTACAACTAAAGAAAGACCTTCAGATCAATATTTGAGAATGTTAAGTCTAAGCATGCAAGGGATATGATGATGCATTTGGGAACTACTTTTCTTCTTCAACATAAAAAATCAGGAGAGAAATAAAATTGAGAGAGTCTTATTGGTGAAAACCCTCATGGTCACCATAAGATGATGGTAAGGTGAGAGAGATAAAAATGAGAGAGTCTTATCGATGAAAACTCTCACGGCATAAGACGACTGTGAGTTAAGGGAAACGCAGATAAGAGAATCTTATTGGTGAAAACCCTTATAGACACCATAAAACAATAGTGAGCTGAGGAAAAGAAAATGAGAGAAGCTTGTTGGAGAAAACCCTTTAAGGCACCACTAGCTGAATGGGGTCTTATATACAATTAACCTGATGAAGCAACTTAGTTTCAAGGCCATTAACTCAACAATAAAGGGTAGAAAGTTTGGATGAAAAGATCAAGCTGCTAAATCCAAAATGCATGAAATAATTATTAGTGTTGACTATCATTTTTAGATGAATTTTTCATTTCTTTGTTTCAAAAGGGGACATTCGTTGTCTTTTCTTTCTTCTTTTTATCTTTATTTTATCTTTCTTGAGTCAATTATCCAAACAAAAATTGTCATTCTTTTTTTTTCATTTCTTGTCTTTTAGTCTAGTCCGTGTCAAAACAAGTGAGAAAAGATTTCAAAACTGGCTACCTTCTTTAATTACAAAAAGCGAGACAAAAGGCCAACACATGAAAGAGATATGATTGTGAGCCGAAATAAGGCATACAGAAACTTCTGTCAACAGACAAGTCAGGGACCTCATGGAAATACCAAAGTTCAAAGGGTTTATCTGAGGAGCATGGCATAACAAAGATACTGTATTTGTTTTAACGTCACTCATAATAATCTGAGTTTGGGTCAATGATGCATCAATTCAATGATATATGTAATGGTTGGAAGCAAGGTTAAATGTGATGACGGCAAGAGCGTTTTCCACAAAAGCCAAAGCCACAAACCTACCTCCATGTTTTAAACTCACAACTTTTATTTGCATAAAACAGGAACACATGTCACCTACAAATCAAGGATTTAAAAGCCAAAACATCAAGGCCCCAAATTTCTGGCTTTTACATATGCATGAAGCAATATTTCTGCAAAGGTTTGATAATTAAATCATAGTAAAAATTCATCATCTTATATCCCTCGGAGATGTACTTTCCTATCCAGGGATTTTAGTTCTCCTTTACTGGGTGATACACTTCTTAAATTGAAACTTCACTCCTAGAAGACGTACCTTCTAGTTGATTCATTCTCTTTAACTCTTAGAAGACGTATCTTTTAGTCGAGTCATCCCCCTTGATTCCTATAAGACGTATCTTTTAGTCGAGTCATTCCCTTTGATTCCTATAAGACATACCTTTTAGTTGAATCATCTCCTTTGATTCCTATAAGATATACCTTTTAGTTGAGTCATTCCCTTTGATTTCTATAAGAAGTATCTTTTAGTCGAGTCATCTCCTTTGATTCCTATTAGATGTACCTTTCAGTTGAGTCATCTCCTTTGATTCATATAAGATGTACCTTTTAGTCGAGTCATTCCCTTTGATTCCTATAAGACGTACCTTTTAGTCGAGTCATTCCCTTTGACCACTAGAAGACGTACCTTTTAGTCGAGTCAGTCCCTTTGATTCTTATTATCCATACCTTTTAGTCGAGTCATCTCCTTTGATTCCTATAAGACGTACTTTCTAGTCGACTCATTCCCTTTGAATCTTAGAAGACGTACCTTTTAGTCGAGTCATCCCCTTTGATTCCCATAAGATGTACCTTTTAGTCGAGTCATTTTCTTTGATTCCTATAAGAAGTACCTTTTAGTCAAGTCATTCCCTTTGTCCCCTAAAAGACGTACATTTTAGTTGAGTCATTCCCTTTGATTCCTATAAGATGTACCTTTTAGTCGAGTCATTCCCTTTGGCCCCTAGAAGATGTATCTTTTAGTCGATTCATTCCCTTTGATTCCTATAAGATGCACTTTTAGTCTAGTCATTCCCCTTGATCCCTAGAAGACGTACCTTTTAGTTGTGTCATTTCTTTCAATTCCTATTAGACGTACCTTTTAGTCGAGTCATCCCCTTTGATTCCTATAAGGCGTACCTTTTAGTCGAGTCATTCCCTTTGACTCTTAGAAGATGTATCTTTTAGTTGAGTCATTTTCCTTGATTCCTAGAAGACGTACCTTTTAGTTGATTCATTCTCTTTGATACCTATAAGACGTAATCTTTAGTTGAGTCTTTCCCCTTGACCCCTAGAAGACGTACCTTTTAGTCGAGTAATTCCCTTTGATTCCTATAAGACATACCCTTCAGTCGAGTCATTCCTCTTGATCCCTAGAAGACGTACCTTTAGTCGAGTCATTTCCTTTGATTCCTATTAGATGTACCTTTTAGTCGAGTCATCCCCTTTGATTCAAATAAGATGTATCTTTTAGTTGAGTTATTCCCTTTGATTCCTAGAAGATGTACCTTTTAGTCGAGTCATAACCTTTGATTACTATAAGACATACCTTTTAGTCGAGTTGTTTCCTCTGATTCTTATAAGACGTACCTTTTAGTCTAGTCATTCCCTTTGGCCACTAGAAAACGTACCTTTAGTCGAGTCATTTGCTTTCATTCCTATAAGACGTACCCTTTAGTTGAGTCATTCCCCTTGACCCCTAGAAGACGTAACATTTAGTCTAGTTATTTCCTTTGATTCCTATAAGACGTACCTTTTCGTCGAGTCATTCCCTTTGATTCCTTGAAGACGTACCTTTTATCAAGTCATTTCCTTTGATTTCTATAAGACGTAACTTTTAGTCGAGTCATTCCCTTTGATTCCTAAAGATGTACCTTTTAGTCGAGTCATTCCCTTTGCTTCCTATAAGACGTACCTTTTAGTTGAGTCATTCCATTTGATTCCTAGAAGCCGTACCTTTTAGTCGAGTCATTCCCTTTGATTCCTATAAGATGTACCTTTTAGTCTAGTCATTCCCTTTGATTCCTATATGACGTACCTTTTAGTCGAGTCATTCCCTTTGATTCCTATAAGACGTACCTTTTAGTCAAGTCAATCCCTTTGGCCCCAGAAGACGTACCTTTTAGTCGAGTCATTTCCTTTAATTCCAATAAGACGTACCTTTTAGTCGAGGCATTTCCATTGATTCCTATAAGACGTACCTTTAGTCAATTCATTCCCCTTGATCCTTAAAAGACGTACCTTTACTTGAGTCATTCTCTTTGATTCCTATTAGACATACCTTTTAGTCGAGTCATCCCATTTGATCCCTCTAAGATGTATGTTTTAGTTGAGTTATTCTCTTTGACTCCTAGAAGACATACCTTTTAGTCGACACATTTCCCTTGATTCCTAGAAGACGTACCATATAGTTGAGTCATTCCCTTTGATTTCTATAAGACGTATATTTTAGCCGAGTCATTCCCTTTGGCCCCTAGAAGACGTATCTTTTAGTCGAGTCATTCCCTTTGATTCCTCTATGACGCACCTTTAGTCGAGTCATTCCCCTTGGCCCCTAGAAGACGTACCTTTTAGTCGTGTCATTTATTTCAATTCCTTTGAAACGTACCTTTTAGTCGAGTCATCCCCTTTGATTCCTATAAGACATAACTTTTAGTCGAGTCATTCCCTTTGACTCCTAGAAGACATATCTTTAGTCGAGTCATTTCCCTTGATTCCTAGAAGACGTACCTTTTATTTGAGTCATTCTCTTTTATTACTATAAGACGTACTCTTTAGTCGAGTCATTCCTCTTGACCCCTAGAAGACGTACCTTTTAGTCGAGTCATTCCCTTTGATTCCTATAAGACGTACCCTATAGTCGAGTCATTCCCCTTGACCCCTAGAAGTCATACCTTTTAGTCAAGTCATTTCCTTTGATTCCTATTAGACTTACCTTTTAGTCGAGTCATCTCCTTTGATTCCAATAAGACATATCTTTTAGTTGAGTCATTCCCTTTGATTCCTAGAAGAAGTACCTTTTAGTCGAGTCAAAACCTTTGATTCCTATAAGACATACCTTTTAGTCAAGTCCTTCCCTTAGATTCTTATAAGACAGATCTTTTAGTCTAGTCATTCCCTTTGGCCACTAGAAAACATACCTTTAGTCGAGTCATTCCCTTTCATTCCTATAAGACGTACCCTTTGGTCGAGTCATTCCCCTTCACCCCTAGAAGATGTACCTTTTAGTCGAGTCATTTTCTTTGATTAGTATATGACGTACCATTTCGTCGAGTCATTTTCTTTGATTCCTAAAGATGTACCTTTTAGTCAAGTCATTCCCTTTGATTCCTATAAGATGTACCTTTTAGTCGAGTCATTCCCTTTGATTCCTAAAGATGTACCCTTTAGTCGAGTCATTCCCTTTGCTTCCTATAAGACGTACCTTTTAGTCGAGTCATTCCGTTTGATTCCTAGAAGCCGTACCTTTTAGTTGAGTCATTTCCTTTGATTCCTATAAGATGTACCTTTTAGTCGAGTCATTCCCTTTGATTCCTATAAGACGTATCTTTTAGTCGAGTCATTCCATTTGATTCCTATAAGACGTACTTTTTAGTCAAGTCATTCCCTTTGGCCCCTAGAAGATGTACCTTTTAGTCGAGTTATGTCCTTTGATTCCAATAAGACGTACCTTTTAATCGAGGCATTTTCTTTGATTCCTATAAGATGTACCTTTAGTCGAGTCATTCCCCTTGACCCCTAGAATACGTACCTTTTAGTTGAGTCATTTTCTTTTATTTCTATTAGACGTACCTTTTAGTAGAGTCATCCCATTTGATTCCTATAAGACGTACGTTTTAGTTGAGTCATTCTCTTTGACTCCTAGAAGACGTACCTTTTAGTCGTGTCATTTCCCTTGATTCCTAGAAGACGTACCTTTTAGTCGAGTCATTCCCTTTTATTCCTATAAGATGTACCTTTTAGTCGAGTTATTCCCCTTGACCCCTAGAAGACGTACCTTTTAGTCGAGTCATTCCCTTTGATTCCTATAAGACATACCCTTTAGTTGAGTCATTCCCCTTGACCCTTAGAAGACGTACCTTTTAGTCGAGTCATTTCCTTTGATTCCTATTAGACGTACCTTTTAGTCGAGTCATCCCCTTTGATTCCTATAAGACGTACCTTTTAGTCGAGTCATTCCCTTTGATTCCTAGAAGACTTACCTTTTAGTCGAGTCATTCCCTTTAATTCCTATAAGACGTACCTGTTAGTCGAGTCATTCCCTTTGATTCCTATAAGACGTACCTTTTAGTCAAGTCATTCCCTTTGCTTCCTAGAAGACGTACCTTTTAGTCAAGTTATTCCCTTTGATTTTTGTAAGACGTACCCTTTAGTTGAGTCATTCCCCTTGACCCCTAGAAGACGTACCTTTTAGTCGAGTTATTTCCTTTGATTCCTATAAGACGTACCTTTTAGTCGGGTCATTCCCTTTGATTTCTAGAAGACGTACCTTTTAGTCGAGTCATTCCCTTTGATTCCTATAAGATGTATCTTTTAGTCGAGTCATTCCCTTTGATTCCTATAAGATGTACCTTTAGTCCAGTCATTCTCTTTGGCCCCTAGAAGACGTACCTTTTAGTCGAGTCATGCCCTTTGATTCTTATAAGACGTACCTTTTAGTCGAGTCATTCCCTTTGATTCCTATAAGACGTACCTTTTAGTCAAGTCATTCTCTTTGGCCCCTAGAAGATGTATCTTTTAGTCGAGTCATTTCCTTTTAATTCTTTAAGACGTATCTTTTAGTTGATTAATCTCCCTTGATTCCTAGTAAGACGTACCTTTTAGTCGAGTCAATTCCTTGGATTCCTATCAAACGCACCTTATAGTCAAGTCATTCTCCTTGATTCCTATAATGATGTGACTTTTACAAAAGTGCTTTGATGATAAACTGGGGCAAAATTTAATTCTTGTGTTGGAACTTTACTTTCGTAGAATATGAAATCTCTTTATAATAATCTTTGTTTGGGATAATTTTCTTTTAATTGTTGAGGTGATTTCAGGAGCTCTCCTGGAGAACAGGGTAAAGAAATCAAAACTCAAGCAACAAGATGAAGAAATTGAAAGGCAAGCAACAAGTTGAAGAAATTGCAAGTCAGGTCCCTACCTGAAGAATAAGGTGATGAAACTCAAGTCAAGAGTCCACAATAAGCTGCGCAGATAGGATTTTATAATTTCATTTATGTTTTAACTTGTAATTTTCATTTTTGATTAATGACAGAGCCGCGGAACCAAACATCAATGGAACCTCACTCGACTATCCGATTCGGTATAGTCCTTCTCTCTCAAATCCTTTGAAATACTCGTGACATGATTTCCTCACAACTTGGGTAGGTAGGATGTCCTAAGTCAAGACCCGTCTGCTCTTCTTCCTTCTGTTTCTTTGAATAATGGTCGCGACAAAATTTTGTATCATTGTCAACTTCTTTGTCTGAAAAGACTTCGTGTTTACAATCAAAGGGGTCATGATGTAGACACATAATTTTGTGCCTCCCCGATATCACTTTTTCTCAATTTTAGCTTATCCTATTGTGTACCCTCAACCATGTAATTATCCCTCCATAAAATGACAAAAATAACAACCTGAACAAATTTTATCTTGTTTTAATCCTATCCTAAAAACCCCTCCAATTAAAAACGGATACCTCACCACACTACCCCACACCCTACTCATCTCACCCCTCACCCACGTGTCCCTTCTAACCACCCTTTCACAAGTTTTTACAACAAACCAAAGGCACCATTTACACAATATGCCAACAGAAATATATATACCATCATCATAATAGGATTGAAAAAGAAAGAGGAGGACCCTATAACATATTCTCTTACCATAGAGGATGACATTCATCATACTCATGGGTCCCACTAGTATATTCTCACCATATATCATCATCCATAAGAAAGGAAGGGGATAGGCATGCACGATTTTCTTTTTCTTCTTCTTTTTTCACAAACACATAATATACACGCCCATAGGGGGAGAAGAAAAAAATCACACAAACATACAGAGAGTTGCGAGGGAGAGAAATCTGGGAGAGAGAGAGGGAGACGAACGAAGGTTTGACTGGGAAAAGGGAGAAATATACAGAGAACATAATTATACAGGGGGATTCGATTGGGTTTTTATTCTCCTGGAAAGCCATCGTTTCTCCAGGAGAAAACTCTATTTTTTTTATCTATACATAGACGCACACACCGAACACACCTAGATCGAGAGAGACAGTGAGGAGTCGAGTGAGAAAGAGGAAAAAAAGAAGAGAAAGGAGGATCGGAAACAGCATCCCCTCGCCGGAACAACTTCGTTTTCCATCTATTTTAGCTCGTTTTGGTCAACGTTAGAGCTCATCGGAGTTCTAACAAAACAATAATTGTGGATTCCGACCCAAACCCAATTCGAATCAGTCGAGTTTGATCAATTTTGGGTCGATTCTGATAAGGTTTTGCCAGAAATAGTCAGACCAGAGAAAAGAACATATCGAGTTTTATTCTAGGTTCATCGAGGTTGATTCGGGGTTCTTCGGCATGCGGATTCGTCTTCTCGATTGATTGTGGGTTGGAATAAAATCCTTAATGAAGGTCCAATTCTATATATCTTATCTCTGTTCTTGTGAATATTTTGGGATGGTGATGATCTTTATGTGATTTTGTTTAAAGTAATTCTAATTGTCATTATCTAATTGTTAATCACTGTTAAGGTCATGTCATCACTGTAGGTAAAAAATCCGATTTGATTTGGGGGCGAAAGTTAAAAGTTGATAAGGTGAGTATCGTTGTTTTGATTCATTGATATTGAACTTGATAGTATCATGATAGGTCGAGTAGGTAGGCAACCGTAGGTTCGGATAGGCAAAATTTAGGATGAAAGTGTTTTGTTGAAATGTGTTGGTCTATGTTTTCGAATTGAAATGTATTCATTCGGCCGGGGAATGCCCTGGAGATTGATGTATTTATTCATTGGGGAATGCCCTGATATATCATGTTAGAGTAGGCGGATCGTATCAAGGACCGAGGCATCGGGTAAAGCACCGGAGTGTAGTGAGGATTATTGTAGGTCAGACAGGATTTATTTTTGAATTTTTCTATTTTTGGACTGTTTAAATTGGACTGGACACTGTACTTTTGATTTGTTTTGTTTTGTTTGTTTGTTTGATTGTTTTTTTGTGTGTGTGTTTTGTGTGGTTTATACATTCTTAGTGTCAAGTTAGCCGATACGCTCCACCAAGAGACCGTGGTCAAACCACGAAATCGAGGGGTGCCTAACACCTTCCCCTCGGTCAACAAAATTCCTTGGCCGAAATCTCTGTTCGCAGATCAGTTTAAAGAGTCAAATGGTTTTGAAAAGGATTTTTCAATGGTGACTTGGCACACCAGGTTATGTAAAGTGGGGACTCTCAGTTTAAATGTAAATAATCCTTTTCGAAACAAATTTTTATCTTTTGTCACTTTAATAATAAAAACCCTTTCAAACTTAAAACGAATCTTTTGGAGTACGAAAAAGGGGTGTGACACTGGTCTTGTAAAATTAGTAAATTACTTATAAATATACCCACAGTATATGGTTATTCTCTCAGTGTTTTAGCAATAACGATGGATTAATATGTAAATTCCTAGGAATTTGAAAAGTCCGCAGAAGATTAAAAAAGGTCTGTTGTTATTCTCCCGGGGTGTGATTAAAGAAGATATTACTAGAATACCTAAAACTGAAGAGAAAGAGATGAATAGGGTATAAATTAAAAAAAAACAAAAAATCAAAATATGCAAAAATATTTAGTATTTGGGAGAAAATATACTTTGATCTTTATGACTTGGACACTTACACTAGACTAAGGACAACGAAGGAGAGAGTACTGAGTATAATTTTACACCATAAAAAAACAAATCCACATTAACTCTGCTTTATTTTCTCATAACTACTTACCTGCTTTAATAACTTGTTTATTTACTTTGCTTATAACATATACTAAAACTTGCTTGTTATTTATTTGCTTTGTTTATATATTATATATACGCTTTATTATTATTATTATTATTATTATTATTATTTTTATTATACATCTGTCTTATAATATTATTATTCTGTATTATAAAATAATATATATTATTGTTATTACTATCTGTCTGTTCATCATCATTATTTCATCATTATCTATTTATTATTGGTATCAGAGCCCTAAGATTGTAGGAGACTTTACTATATATGGTGTTGTCAAGAACTGAGAAACGAAAACCTAGGCCCTACGAACGTCTAGTAATATTAGATACAGAATATTATTGGTCTACTAGAAATATTAAGAGAGAACGTATAAATTTATATAATACCTTATTACAACATAAGCAGTTAAGTATTAAACTTTATACAATGAAGGAATGTTTTCAATGGCACAATTATATAAACATTATAGGGAAGAACAATTATGCGTAATTGGAAATGATAGTGCTAGTGTGAATTTAATAAGTCTAGAATCTTTAAGACAGATTAAAAAGTCAAACATGAGTCTCATGCATATGGGACTCATAGTAGTAGGTTTAAAAGGACTAACTAGAAAAAATCTAGGAACTAAGGTATTAGTTACAATATATGATAATAGATGACCAGACTGGAAAGGATCCATAATAGGAATAACTGAAGTAGACATGTCGACAAACGGAAGACTTTTTTATTGTAGTCCAGATTATATGATAAACTCTATAGAATTTGTAAAATATATAAAGATAGGCATTCAGACTAAAGGATATGAAGAAATAAATAGCAAAAATAATTTATTAATGTGTAGGATTTATAGAAAAACTTGCCACCAATAGTAGTATAAAATTTAATTTAAAGATAGATGATGTAGTAAGAATAATGGGAAATAAAGTAATTAAATTAATAAAGCCTTTAAAGATAAATCCAGAAGAATATACAGGAATAGAATGGAATTTAGAAAATTTTAGTAAGAAAGAAATATTAAAACCCACATATCATTTAATGTATATTAATAAGAAAGGAGATACCTCAGTAAGATTTACAGATTATACATATACAAATGAAAGAGAAACTGAGGAAGAGATTGAAGAATGTTAGAACACTAATTTTATGAATATAGAAATAATGGAAGAAGATTGTTTTGAAGTAAAAAAGGCTATAATGAAAGCAGAGGCCCTATATGAAATAAACAACAATAGTGTATTTAAATGCACAGGTTATAAATTAGGAAACTTAAAACTTGAAGAAATGAACAAACATTTTATAAAATATGAATTAAGAACAGATAATTATGGTTATGCACGTAAAAAGGAACAAAAAGGTGGAGATTCAGAATCAATTTATAGTATAGACAAAAGTATAAAAGAATTTATGAAAAGTGAGGCAAGCACTGCAAGATCTTTTTAGAGAACAACCGGTATGTAATGAGTACCAGTAATAAAAAGAAATTTACCAAGATATAAAGTATTCAGAACAAACCCAGACATTCGAGTAGAACAAGATATAAAACCTAAAGGAAGAAAAATACCAATAGAAGAACCTATTAGATTACAAGAAGGTGGTAATAAAGGAAAAATTCTAAATTTACCAGCTCATGACCCTCAGACATGGAATAATGTAATAGACATATGGAAAAATGTAGTTGTAGCAGACTACATACAACATATATAGGGTAATCAAGAACCAAATGTAGAAATCATGTATAGATATTTAGAAAAATTTCTAGGAGAAAGTACTAAAACACTTTGGGAAGCTTATAAGATAACATTCCCACAAGACTTTCAAGAATTAAGAACTAGGCTCAAATCTATACAATTTTGTAAACAAAGTACATACTTTACTAACAGGAGAAGATCCCTATAGTGGATTAGTGGTATTGCAGCAAAAAGCCCTAATAAATTTAGAACAACTAATTATTAATAATTGATCAAGAATTAAAGAATTTTTAAATGATTACTTTTATTATTACACAATTAGTAGGAACTCATTTGATCAGACTCTAGGAGCTAGATTATTTAATAAATTACCAGGGGCTCTAGGATGAGAGATAAAAGAAAAATGGTCTAAAAGAGAAGGAGTAATACAAAACCCAAACAACCCATGGTCAATAGGACAAAGAATACAACATGTAATGGATGTATTACAAGAAAAATGTACAAATATACAGATACAAAAACAATTAAAAAGAAGTGATACAAATTTTTGTAAAATCATATATACTACACAACATTATGACCAAGATTATAAAAAGAAATATAAAAAGGCATATAAAAAAGACTATCGTCCTAAGATGAAATATTATTTAAGAAGATCAACTGCAAGGAAACCATACCTAGATAAGAATAAACATGTAAGGAAATATAACATCAGTAGAACCTACAAAAATAAATTAGAATGTTTTACCTACGGTAGCATAGAGCACTTAGAAAATACTTGTCCAAAAAGAATCAATAATAGATCTAGAAATGCACAATTAATAGAAGATGTAAATGAAAATTTAATAAATGTAGATGAATATATGTCAGACAATGAAAGTATATACTCTATTAGAAGTATGGAAGTCTTTGAAGAAGAAATAAATAAATTTGATTCTTCAAATTCTGGAGAAGAGGAATTTATAAATGAAATAGGATTAGAAAAGACAAACTCATACTATTATGATTTAGTAAATTTGATAGAAGAATGTGAAAATAAATTTGAGGAAGGAAAAGAATTAGACAGTAATCAGTGTTGTTTTTGTAAGTGGTTTCCAAGTAAAAAAAGGGCAAAATGTAGGAAATGTTACAAGGAAGGATGCATAAAATGTATAGAGAAAGCATCAGAAATATTAGAAACTCCAAAATCAACCCGAAATTTAAATAAATTTTACAAAAAGGAATCAATAACGAGAACAACAGAAGATAAAATATTAGAATTAGAAGAAAAACTAAGAAAATTAGAGATAAGAGTGTACAATAAAGAGATTATTAGAGAAGAAGATTTAGTAGAGGTAGAATTATTAAATACATTTGTTGAAAATAATAAAGCTAAAGAGACAAAATCAATGAATTTACCATTTGAAGGGATGATATGTAATGAAGAAAAGAAGATAAGTGCAATCACAGTTTTAGCAAGAATAAAAATTCAAGACTATGAGTTCCAGACATTAGCTATAGTTGATTCAGGATGTACAAAAAGCATTTTAAGTAGTAGAATTTTACCATCAAAATTAATTAAAAAATTATCAAAACCTCAACTATCCGTGCAAATGGACGGAACCTATACTACTTATACAGACTATATACCAAGATAAAAGGTAAGTTTTATTAATACTTGTGAAAAATTCTACCAGCCATCATATACACTCAGTGAAGTACTAGTTAGAGATTTAAACATAAAAGTAGACTTTGTCTTAGGATTAGATTTTATGATGCAAATAATGGATGATGTCTTGTTGCGAAAAATTGGATGATATTCGCTAGTAATATCACTCACTCACCAGTGTAGACACAAACCCTGCTAACTAAATATCGTTTTCTTAAAGACAAGACAGACAAAAGAATCAAAATCTCAAATGATCAATAAAACCCGAAATGCCACTAAAATGTGATAAAGGAGAAAATTGTACATGTAATGATAATAAAAAGGCAACAATGTATGAAGAATTATAAGATTTATTAGTAGTAGAAGAAATAGGAAAAGACTATACTTTAATAGAAATGGATACAGAATTATACAATTTTAAGAAGGGTATACAACAGATAGGAGTAATAAAAGATCAAAAAGACTTAGATAAGCTAGAGATAATCGGAGAAAAACCCTTGCAACATTGGGACTCCAATCAAATTAGAAAAAATTAATTCAGAATATACTATAAAAACAGTTTGTATAGAGGCTACAAATGAAGACCTTAAAGACTTTGAAATACAAATAAAAGAGCTATTAGAATTAGGAATAATTAGAAGATATACATCAAGACATAAGTCAACAACTTTTATAGTAAGAAACCATAGTGAAATAGTAAGAGAAAAATCTAGAATGGTAATAAATTACAAAAGACTAAATGATAATACTGTAATGGGTGGGTATAAGTTACCAGACAAAACAGAATTAATAAATAGAATACAATGAAGAAAAGTATTTAGTAAATTTGATTGTAAATCTGGATATTGGCAGCTTAAAATGCATGAATATAGTATAGAATGGACAGCTTTCACATGTCTAGAAGGACATTTTGAATGGCTGGTCATGCCGTTCGGATTAAAAATGGCTCCTCCAATTTTTCAAAGAAAAATGGATGGTATTTTTAGAGACTATAAAAATTTTATATTGGTTTATGTATATGATATTCTCGTTTTTAGTAATAATATAAGAGAACATTTAGGACATTTACAACAAGTTTAAAAATTATTTGTAGATAATGGAATAATAATAAGTAGAAAGAAAATGAAATTATGTAAAAACAGTATTAATTTTTTAGAAGTAGTTATTGGAGATGGTTGAATAAAATTATAACCACACATAGCAAAAAAATTCTTAGAAATTTCAGATAGATTAGATAAGACTAAAGATTTACAAAAAATTTTAGGACTTTTAAATTATGCTAGAGCTTTTATTAAAGACTTAGGTAAAGTAGCAGGACCGTTATCAACAGGCCAAAAAACCTTTAATACTGAAGACAAAAAATTAATCCAAAAATAAAAAATCATGGTACAAGACATCCCCGACTTAACGTTATCATTAGAAATGGATTATTTAATAGTTAAGACAGACGAAATTCTTCAAGGATGGGGAGCAGTATTAAAAGAAAAGCCCAACAAATATAGTGACAAAAAAGATGAAAAAATATGTGCTTATTCAAGTGTTAAATATAAAGAAAAGGGTAAATTAAAAAGCATAGATGCGGAGACACTACTAGTAATTTGCGATTTGAATAGTTTTAAACTTCATATATTAAATAAGCCAAAAATATTAGTAAGAACGGACTGTGAGTCTATAGTAAAATTCTTTTAGAAAATAAAAGAGAAGAATAGTAGTAAAAGGAGGTGGTTAAATTTCCTAGATGCCACTTCAATTTATAATATTATTCTAGAACATATTAAAGGTAAAGATAATAACCTAGCAGATTAGCTAAGTAGACTAATAAAAGAAGACAACTAACAATTTTTATTTTAGTATGTATACAGTAAAAAATAAAAGAAAGGTGGAAGCCTCCTCCTCACAAGACTACTTAAACAAATTACTAAGGAGCACTCGTTACAGGAAACTAACAATGTTGGAACATCCAAAATTAGAAAGACTGATCTTCGGACCTCATAATCACGCTAGTTATGAGCCATCAAATCTGACTTTCAAATTGAACCAGATGTAAGGGTGGAAAAACGACAGATTTTCCTGATCGGTAATTTATGGATCTCCTACAACAAGACACCAAAGGGCATTAGATACTTTATTTCAGCCCTGAATGCTTTAAGTTATTATTTTACTGAGAAAAATAGCACTAACAAAATTTAAGTTTTATGTTGTTCTTAGGGGAAAGACACAGGGAGTTTTTTAGACATGGACAGAGGTAATGAATTCTGTAAAAGACTATACAACCCTTCTCTATAAAGGCTTTGATGAATTAACAGAGGCTTTAGATTATGTCCGTATAAATTTAGGGCTAAATTATTTTATTACCCCTGCTTTAAGATCAGAATTGCAAAAATTTCTTCGATATAATATTACAAAAGACACAGACAAAATTATATTTTGTGATCATTGTTCCTCTATGACTGAAGCTTTTAAAAAACTAAATCACGCCAACGAGGTTTTAAGACAAGATAATGAGAACCATGTAAATGAAAAAGGACAAATGTTAGAACATATAAGTATTTTACAAGACCGTTTAATTATTCTTCATTTTGAACTTTCACAACAGACTCAACCAATTTATGAGACTCAAATTTTTTTAAAAAATTCTCCATCTTCTTCAAAAATGGAAAAATCCACTATAACGGGTAAAAGATACAGCTAGTCCAGCTCAAACGGTAGCTGGCAAAGACTTATCAAATCTATTAATAGGTGTGCATTCCCCAATGAATATATAAAGACCTACTGTATCGGGTAATGATACAACTAGTCCAGCTCAAACGGTGGCATGTAAAGATTTATCAAATCCGCTGACGGCCGACACTTTGCCAAAAAGTGTAGGGAGAATATTCTGAGCCAGTTTCAAGAAAACAGGTACTCAGACCATAGATGAATGAAGTCCTTCTCAGACTAAGAAAGGTTTCTTCTTGAGAAAAAAGAAAAATGAAAAAAGAAATATTGAAAAATGGTAGTATACTCTATTAAAATATTGTTAGAAGAACAACTGCCCAAAGAAATAGCAATGAATCCAAAACCGCCAGAGCCAAGACCCAGAATTTCCTTAATTCTAAGAAAAGAGACAAGATCACCAAGAATAGGAACAAGACTGAGACTATCAGACGGATACAGTGACGAATATGAACGACACTATAACTCAGCCATGGATCAATTTTTACAAGGCCCAAATGCCGATGAAGATTCAGAAATGGAGTTTGATTCAGAAGAATTACATAATCTGGATACGTAAGCAATTAGGATATCCACGAAAGATAAAATTACAGATGTATGCAATGATGTAATAGATGGATAAATTAAATATATAGCCATGTGATCGTGGGCCCCACCCAAGTTGCCAAAAGTCTTGCTAAAGTCTTATCAAATATAAAAGGATTTGAAATCCATAAAGTATATTTGAATTTCACAAATGCCTATAAATACCCCCTTTGGAAGACTTAAACATAAGTAGCTAGAGAAGAAAAATTAAGAGTGAGAAAGTTCTTATTTTTTCATAAAGTTCTTAGTTTCCAAAGTTTGTAAGTTAGTTCAATTTCAAAAAGAAAAAAAGTAAACAGTGTATATTACTTTCTTAGTTCTTCATTTTCGGTAGCTGTCAAGTTTTCAGGGGACTCCCGAAAGGAAAACCTCACTTCTTCCTTAAGACATGTAAGTAGTCGTTCCATAGATCTTTGTATTTTTCTCCCAAGTTTGTAAATTATGTTTGAATTAGTCAAGTTCATATTTTATTTCAGTTGTGTTTTCAATATTATAAGATCTGAATCGCCAACGGTTTACCACCAGTTTTTCGATCTTATAAAATTCATTACTTATTAGTACATATTTAATTATTTGTAGATGTGTCTTTAATATTATAAGATCTGGATCGACGACGGTTCACCGCCATTTTTTTGGTCTTGTAAAATTAGTAAATTATTTATAAACATACCCTCAGTATATGGTTATTCTCTCAGTGTTTTAACAATAACGATGGATTAATCTGTAAATTCCTATAGATTTGAATAGTTTGCAGAAGATTAAAAAAGGACTGTTGTTATTCTCCTGGGGTGTGATTAAAGAAGATATTGCTAGAATACCTAAAACTGAAGAGAAAGAGACGAACAGAGTATAATTTAAAAAAAATTAAAAAATTAAAAAAAGAAAAAATATTTTATTTTTGGGAAAAAATATACTTTGATATTTATGACTTGGACGCTTACACTGGACTAAGGACAACGAAAGAGGGAGTACTGAGTAGGATTTTCACAATATATAAAATATATCCACATTAACTCTGCTTTATTTTCTCATAACTACTTACCTGTTTTAATAGCTTGTTTATTTACTTTGCTTATAACATAAATAATGATGATGAACAGATAATAGTAACAAAGTAAACTAAACAGGTAATAATAAACAGATAATGGTGATAAACAGATAATAGTAACAAAGTAAACTAAACAGGTAATAATAAACAAAGTACACTAGTGAAATAATAATATTGGTAGGTAATAATACACCATAATAGTCTGATATAGTTTGATAATACAATATAATAAATGATGATAATAATAATAGACAGATAGTAATAACAATAATATATATTATTTTATAATACAAAATAATAATATTATAAGACAGATGTATAATAATAATATAGCGTATATATAATATATAAACAAAGCAAATAATAAATAGATAATGATGTTATAATGATGATGAACAGATAATAGTAACAAAGTAAACTAAACAGGTAATAATAAAATAAATGAACTAATGAAATAATAATATTGGTAGATAATAATATACCGATAATAATAATAATCTGATATAGTCTAATAATACAATATAATAAAGGATGATAATAATAATAGACAAATAATAATAACAATAATGTATATTATTTTATAATACAGAATAATAATATTATAAGATAGATGTATAATAATAATAATAAAGCGTATATATAATATATAAACAAAACAAATAATTAACAAACAGGTTTTCGTAAATGTTATAAGCAAAGTAAATAAACAAGTCATTAAAGCAGGAAAGTAGTTATGAGAAAATAAAGCAGAGTTAATGTGGATATGTATTTTATATGGTGAAAAATTCTACTCAGTACTCCCTCTTTCGTTGTCCTCAGTCCAATGTAAGTGTCCAAGTTATAAAGATCAAAGTATATTTTCTCCCAAAAATAAATATTTTTATATTTTTTGATTTCTTTAAATTTATGCCATGTGCATCTCTTTCTCTTCATTTTTAGGTATCCTAGCAATATCTTCTTTAATCACACTGTAACGCCCCAAAAATGGATCCCGGAGCGTCACACGGTGCTCGAGGCTACGAGTAGCCCCAAGCTAACCCTTTGATCCATTTTTATTCAGTTCAACACAAATCAACGGGATTTCCATAAATAACCCTCAAATATCAACAGAGTAATCATCATCCAAGAATAAAAGAATTTCATAAAGATAACAAAATACGACTTATTAGTCAACTCCCAACACCTATACTAGTCTGACAAGCCTCTAAAAAATCAATAAAACCAGCGAGCCATTGAGACATGCCCCAACTGACTCATACTCAGTTATCAAATGTAAACAATTTTGTGAAACCAACATTAGACATCACGTCCTCAGAACATGCGGACTCACCACAACAGAGGATGTAGAACAGCATGCCTGAAGAATCACTGTAAAACCTGGAACTGAGTACCTAAACCTACATTCCGAGAAAATGTAGCCCACATCCGAAGATGTGGGTCAGAACCATGGAAAGGAACCGATATATGGGGGTGTATGTAGTTGTATAAACATCATCATCATAAATATTTATAATAAATATGCAGGATATATGAAAGACTCACATAGCCCGAAGAAAATCATCATAATCATGAGAGGATTAAATAAGTATAATAACGCATGTGAGTCATCATATAATTTGTCAATCACTTTCAGTTCATCAAGAATATCAATTCTCATCATGTAAATATCATTTAAATCTTTCGAAAGAATAACTTTCACAATTCCACTTTCAAATCACTCACCGTCACCATAGACACAAGGAAACACACACACACTAGGAAATCCTATAACCGACATAAACCATGTGAGCTACATGGAGTTCGACGTACAACCCACGTTGGGGAGAGCCATCCTATCCTTGCCATCGGAGTAGGACTATCGATATCAAATCCACACAACGTAGTGATCTCTTTATAAATCAGTCTCAGGCTCAATCCTATGGGGGCACGTAGTTCTAGGAAAGTAAGGTCGCTTTATACCTCCCACTCGGTGCTAAAGATTTCTCCCGAACTTAGCTCAGATCATTTCAAAGACAATCCACAACAAAAAAATTTCAGTAATATATAAATATGCATCGGTAGCCATCATCTTCCCATCTATCAAAATCAATCACATTGTGAATTCTTTCACACTCGAGTTAAAAACAACTTCGTTAAGATCAAAAGGTCAAATCATTCCAAATATCTCAAATATTCAATATCAACGTGCTTATAACACACACTTTCTAAAAAAAATATAATTTCTAATGGGGATTCACAACCCAAATATCAAAATCATTTATATCACCACTTATGTAAATTAATCTTTCAAAATCATAAACATCAAGATTTCATAATAATCATCATAAGATATGGGTTCATGCTTCAAATTCATAAAAATCAAATAAAAATCATGCCTTTGTAAAGAAAATTACTTTTGGGCACAAGAACGAAAGAGAGTTCTTATTGAAAAACCCCACATACCTTGAATGATGAACTTTAGATCGATACTCGTTTTTGAGATGTTAATCGTGCCTTTGAATGATGGTTCTTGGAGTTCTTGAACTAGGAACTTGGAATCTTGAATAAATTTGCTTAAATAAATGGTGAACTTTGGAGGTTCTTGAAGTTGGATGTTGGAGCTTAGGGTTTTCTTTTTGAGGGAATTTGATGAAATATAACATATAATGCTTCTAATAGGCTTTAATATAGGGTTTGGATGAATTTTGGGTGAGAGGGAATGACCAAAACGCCCCTAAAAATTAAATAAATTCTCGAATCTGTCCTTTGGTGGACTGTTTTGATAGTATGAAGTAGATCAACCATAACGTTTTACTTCGATATTCAAATTGGATAAAACCAATTTCATTAGAAAGAGGACTCTCATATCTTTCCGTTGATATATAGTATCTCACCCAGATCATTGTGTATGAGGATTTATGATCATTTGAAATTGACCCAAAAATTCACTTTTGATAGGCTGAAGTAGATCAACCATAACGTTTTGCTCCGATAGAAAAATTGAATGAAACTAATTTCATCGAAAAGAGGACTCACAGAGATTTCCGTTGATATATAGTAGATCACCCATATCATTATGTACAAAGATTTATGATCATTTAAAATAGGAGCAAAAATACGTCGGGCCTTAGTACTTTTCCTGCACATTTTACTGTTTACTACTATTCACAGTTCGATCGAAATGTTCATAACTCGTCGCTCGGGTGTCCGTTTTGGATGATCCACATATTGTTGGAAAGATCATTTGATACTCTATGTAATGGTGGGTCATAATCTAAGACATTTCGCATGAAAAATTTATAGTTCATTCTAGAAAATAGAACCCAACACGTTTACGCACAAAATTTCAACGAAAAATTTCCCAGGGTATTACACACACCCCGGGAGAATAACAACTGTCCTTTTTTAATATTCTATGGACTTTTCAAATCCCTAAAAATTTACACATTAATCCATCGTTATTGCTAAAATACTGAGAGAATAACCATATACTGGGGGTATGTTTATAAGTAATTTACTAATTTTGCAAGACAAAAAAACTGGCGGTGAACCGCCGTCGATCCAGATCTTATAATATTAAAGACACATCTACTAATAATTAAATATGGACTAAGAAGTAATGAATTTACAAAATCGAAATACTGGTGGTAAACCGCCGGCGATCCAGATCTTATAATATTAAAAAGACAACTGAAATAAAATATGAACTTGATTAATTCAAACATAATTTACAAACTTATGATAAAAATACAAAGATCTATGTAACGACTACTTACATGTCTTAAGGAAGAAGTGAGGTTTCTCTTTCGGGAGTCCCCTGAAAACTTGACAACTACGAGAAATGAAGAACTAAGAAACTAATATAGACTGTTTACTTTCTCTTTTTTTTTTTTAATTGAACTAACTTATAAAATTTGAAAACTAAGAACTTTATAAAAAACTAAGAACTTTCTCACTCTTGATTTTTTATCTCTAGCTGCTTATGTTTAAGTCTTTCAAAGGGGGTATTTATAGGCATTTGTGGACTTCAAATATACTTTATGGATTTTTAATCCTTTTATATTTGATAAGACTTTAGCAAGACTTTTGGAAACTTGGGTGGGGGCCATGATCACATGGCTATGTATTTACTTTATCCATTTATTTATTTATCTATTACATCATTTCATACGTCTGTAATTTTGTCTTTCATGGATATCGTCATTGCTTACGTATCCAGATTGTGTAATGCTTTTGAATCAAGCTCTCTTTCTAAATCTTCATCGGCGTTTAGGTTTTGGGCAAATTGATCCATAGGTAAGTTGTAGTCTCATTCATATTCATCACTATCTCCATCTGATAGTCCCAGTCTTGTTCCTGTTCTGGGTGATCTTGTCTCTTCTCTTGGAATTAAGGAAATTCTGGGTCTTGGCTCTGGCGGTTCAGTTGTTCTGCTAACAATTTTTTTATAGAGTCTACCACCATTTTTTCTATATTTCTTTTTTTATTTTTTTCTCAAAAAGAAACCTTTCTTAGTCATAGATGGACTTGTTTCATCTGTGGTTTGAGTACTTGTGGTCTTGAAACTAGCTGGGAGTATTCTCCCTACACTTTTTTGGCAAAGTATCAACCGTCAATGGATTTGATGAGTCTTTACCAGCCACCATTTGAGCTGGGACTAGCTGTATTATTATCCGATATAGTAGGTCTTTCTACATTCATTGGGGAGTGTACACTCATTAATGGATTTGATAAGTCTTTACTAGCTACCGTTTGAGCTAGACTAGCTGTATCTCTACCCGATACAGTGGGGTTTTCCATTTTTGAAGAAGATGGAGAATCCTTTAAATTTTTTTGAGTCTCATAAATTGGCTGAGTCTGTTGTGAAAGTTCAAAATGAAGAATCTTTATACAATCTTGTAAAATACTTATATATTCTAACATGTCCTTTTTCATTTACAATGTTCTCATTATCTTGTCTTAAAACCTCATTGGCATGATTTAGTCTTTTAAAACAATGATCACAAAATATAATTTTTTTTGTACCCTTTTTAATATTATATTGAGGATTTTTTTACATTTCTAGTCTTAAAGCAGGGGTAATGAAATAATTTAGCCCTAAATTTATACGGGCATAATCTAAAGCCTCTGTTAAATCATCAAAGCCTTTATAAAGAGGGGGTTGTAAAGTCTTTTAATGAATCCATTACCTCTATCCATTTCTGAAATACTCCTTGTGTCTTTCCCCTAAGAACAACATAAAACTTAAATTTGTTAGTGCTATTTTTCTCAGTAAAATAATAACTTACAGCATTCAGGACTGAATAAAAGGTAATACCCCGTATTTCTATCAAGCTTGGATTCGTCCCTAGAACATCAAAGATCTTTCTTCATAGATGAATGCCTTTTATTCTCTGTGGTATTTTCAAGATTATGACTATTTATCATGTTGAAAATTGAATAACCTTTCCATTGACATCAAATTCGCCCAAATCCAACACTCGGCAAAGAGTTAGAGCCATTTTAGTAAGAGAGTGTACCACCTGGTACTTTAGCGCATCGTGGAGTCAGCCAAAATGGTAATCGTCAAAATTTAGTGAGCCTCCGCGATTATGGCACGTCAGACCAAGGCTCAATTTCAGAGTTATTAATTTTTAGTGCACCAACGTAATTTCACCGCGTCGCAGTGCCTTTCCAGTTTGCAACCAAGATGGCAACGCGATTTCCACCTTGTTGCACCACCAACCAGTTTCTCAATTGTCCAGTTTCCAGTGAGCTGGCACGATTTCACCGCATCGCACCAGCATGTAAAATCCAGATTTTCAGATTCTGTTATTTAATTCCAAGGACCAATTGGTAATTTTCTAAAGCACCTAATCAGCCTATATACGGGATTTAAACCCTTAATAGTAAAAATTGCTCATTTATTTTCACTATTCCTCAAGAACAAAAGCATTCTCTCTCAAAAATAGAAAACCCTAGCCCCCAAGTTTCAAAAGCAATCTTAAGAATCTCTCCAAGAGTCTTGAAGAACTTCAATAATCTAGATTTACAGGTATGTTAGATGTTGATTCTTGGGTTCCTTTGTAAGACCTTGTAAAATCCTAAAGCTTAACTTCAGTCCTTTAAGCTTGTCAAGGGGTCTCAGATTTAGAAAATTCTAGCTAGGTTCCCAGACTTAGCCTATTATTAGCCTTTGAAAGTTGGAAATCTCATTTCGCCACCTTAACGTCCTTTAATGATCCGTATTTTTATTAGTTCATGATCAGGAAGGTCAATAAAGGTGTTCAAACGTTTTTCTCCACTCTTCTTCTCCAAGTCAAAATATTTCATATTCTCGTGCTCAGGTAAGTTTAATCTTCTTCCCAATCAGTTTTAGCTCCATTTTACTATATGTTTTGTTGTATTTTTGTGTAGTGATACTTAGATTCTTGCAAAAATTATATTGGTCTTGATTAAATTAGTCAAATCTGAGAGATTTTAGTTTATGTTCTTGATTCCGCATCTTTAATTGTGTATTACTTTTGATAATACCTAGAAAATTTCAAATTTTTATGTTTATATTACCTCTCAATTTTGAATTTTTTACTTAATTTGATCAACTTTATTAGTGTTCTTGTTGCTCTCTTTTGCATTCTATATTTCTGGAATAACTGCTATTTAATTTTCATGTTTGATTTATGCACTTTCCTATTTTTGTTAATTGACCAGTGGTCAATAGATTGTCCATGAAGTAGTTGTTTTTTCTTGTAGATCGTAACATGCGATTAAAGATTGAAAAGCTATTAAGGGGCATGCTTCTACTGCTTCTAGCATTAAGAAACGGAAAGCCAAAGAAGTTTAAACATCAAAAAAGCAAAAACACTTTAGTTGATCAAAAGATTTATAGACTTTAAGGATACTTTCTTTGGGAACTTTAGGCATATTGATAATGATCCTAGTTGGACGCGACTAAAATCGACATCGAAATGCAAAATTAAACAATAAAACTAAAGGATAATTAAGAAACAAGAGATGAGAAGTGAAGAAAGAAAGACTTAATTTAATAAAAATTAAACCAAGGGAGAAAAAGAACACAATCAAATGCACGAGAAACCAAATTGAATCCACAATATGATAACTTGATATCAATCAAGTGAAAAAGATAACACTAGAAATTTGGGAATCCACCTTAATCACTCGATCTAAGCTAACAATTGGAATTAAACTCAATTACTACTCTAACCTAGAGTAACTAAATAACAAGTCTATTCAAGACAATTCAACCATCCAAAAAATTCCTTTAGGAAATGGCTAAGACAACTATTTATAGTTATTACCTTTATAAAAATATCCAATTACAAAAATATCCAAAAAGTGACTATTTTACAAATATCCCGCAAGGACCCTTTTTGATTACCCCAATGACATCTTGATTGCCCACGACCTTGTGTATTTATTTCTTCATCCCTTCCTGCGGGATCTAAGCTATCATCCATATATGGAATCCCCTCCTCCTAGTATTTTCTAAGCTAACCATACTCGTATCATTCTCTCCTTTTTCAAAAGGATTCATCCTCGAATGCAAATCTTTCAAACACATAAGAAGGACAAACAACCAAACATTACTCATAGTATGAGGGTTAGCAATAAAAAATCTATCACCATGCCAAGGGTGCAGATACTTAACCTATAACCAAGCATCTAAATGAGTCACAAATGGTTTGTAACCTAACAAAATGATACTTGGCTACACAAGAAACATTGGCAAAAGGGTGAATCAAACATGCCATAGTGTTTAGAAAACCACATATGTATGTCCTCAATGGTTCTACATTTTGAAAAACACAAGTCCCTCTTAAGTCAAGTAACATATGATGACCACATAGCTAATTGTCATGTCATAAATAGGGTCATCCTAAGTTAAGACTCTATGAAATACACTAGCTATCTTCAAGAATGGGATTACTCCCAATTCATCACCAGGGTCAAATAAAAAGGTATTTCCATACAAATTGATAAATATATCTCATTCAAATCCATAAGATCAAGTAGTAACACCAAGCAATAATTACATGAGAGAAAAGAAATGTTACTACTATACTTATCACCATATAAGCCAATAACCTCACTCATAACTTGCTTGTTATTTAGACCAAGCATTTCATCGCCAATGCCACTTTTCAACTTATTACCAGGGTCAAAGGAAAAAAACCCATAGACATGGGTCAAGAATACACATATTTCCCTATTGGCACTTTTACTCTCGCACAACATACTCCATCCAAAGGCAGAGTATCATCATATACAAATAACTTGTATAGGAAGGTGTCATACAAGTCAACTTCATCCAAGGTGTCCTTATGAGAAGGTGCACTTATTAATTCAAGAACATTAAGGCCTTGAACGAGATGGTAACACACAATGATAAAGAGATAGTCATAGCACATACATCACCATCTTTTTGAACACCATCCTTTCTAACAAACATACTATTATCTTCCAAGAAGAGCATTCAATCTTTGAAAAGTATGTCATCATTTCATAGTGGATTCTCAATCACTTGGTAGCCTTTAAGAGGGGATACACTTTTATCATGGCAAGACACACCACTATGAATTTCACTTTTATTAGTCATGTCAACCTTAAATAAGGGATTATCCTTAAAAACACATTCAACTTCAAAATCCTCGGGAGAAGAATAAGGAATAGGATCACAATTCAAGGATTCATTATTTAGGTGCAATGACTTCACATGATTATCTACATGACTAACTATATCAATGGCAAACTAAATTGAGGTTCCGTAGGTTCATCATAAAAATCCTCATTTAGTGAGTCATCATTACATACGAGTTGACAATACCAATGTCAATGAATAATAAACTATCATTCAAAACGCATTAACAACACGAGGTGGACACAAATTTATCTTACTAGAAGAATCAATTCGGTCATCAATAGATCAACTAGTGTATCAATATTCTCAACATGCACATTATCTAAACACGGAAAAGAATCACATAAAAATGTACAATCATTCAAGGCACAAGTATTAACACTAGATGGACACAAATTGATCTTACTAGAAGAATTAATTATGTCACCAATAGGATCAACTAGTGTATAAGCAATCTCAAGAACTATATTATCACTATGTAACAAGGTATTATCAAAATCATCACAAGTCAAAGGATATTTTATCTCACACATACATATACATGCCATCACTTACACTCAATTAACTACTAGCCACACAAGGATCCTCTACTTTTGACAAAGTGTAAGGTTTAGCTTTGTTACCTTGTAGCTCATAAAAATAATTACATTTACCTTGCTTTTCAATATTAGAGAATATTTGCTCCTTTGGAAAACTTTCTAGCACCTTATAATTTTTCATTGCGCGAGGCGTCTCACTAGGCTTACTTCCAAGGATAACTATACAAGAATCAAGAAAACTAGGAAAGGAAGAAAAGTTATAAAATTTAGTATAAAGTTGTGACACCATCTCACATCACTTCTCACAACCTCTCCTTTCCTCTCTAGATTTGTCACATATCCCATTCTCACTCCTCTCAATCTTTTCTTCCTCAATTTTATTGGAGTTAGGACAAGTGCCAAGAATTCCTTGGGAAAGGTTGAAGATTCCCTCACCTCTAATGTCCATTTTTGGCTGCTAGGAGTGTACTTTATTTTATTCATTAGGACCTCTTCAAGCACATTTCTATATGAAGTAGCTTATTTTTCTTTTTACTCTTTGGAGACCATCCGAGAGAGCTTATAAAGAATAATTAGCATGGAAACAAACAATTTACTCATCTTCAAAGTTATAGGATCCTCAACTGGGAGAGTGATTTATTTGTAACTTTTGTTTCATAAATCTGTCTCTCCCAATTAGACACATCTTGGTGATCCTCCCACCCTTCCTCTAACATCATTACCATATGGATAACTAGTCACATTAGAATAAGGATAATAAGTACAAGTTCTTACTCTATAAAAAGTAGAGAAAGTTCTTCAAATAAGGTCTACATAATGTCTTTAAATTGGTTCTACCCACACATATACACCCCCTAGAAAAGGATAGTAAGTAGAACAAGATGAGGAAGGTAATTTATCCCTACAACTTTCACTTCTGACACAATCTTCCTCAAAGTATTCATAAGAAAGAATCGTACCTCACATCATCTTCATCACCATGGTATGTAATATGAGAACCCCCATACCTTCATCTTCACTATTATATAAGATACTTCTACTCCTTCATGTTCATCACAATAGCCATAAGCTTCATGCATCTCATATTCATCTCTGGTGTAGTAATTCTCATCGATATATCGATCATAATCTCTTGGACCATCATATCCTTCATTAAGCTCACCATCATACTCATGAGCTTTATTACTTTACTCACAATCGTTCAAAGAATCCTTAAGTTGCTCATCATGACTGTACTAATAGTTTATGTCACTATATGGATAGTCACTAATGTTATCTCCATGATAATTTGAAGCTATGGGTGATATTATCCCTTATATCACCTTTTCTACCTACAAAACTAGCAAACAATTTAGTAATAAAAGCCTTACAACACTCTTTATATGAACTCTCAACTAACCTAATATGGCTTCTTTCCTAAATTAATAGTGTTACTAGTTTCACTCAATCAATTCAAGTTTACATATGGAGGAATGGATCTTTGTGACTCTTGAAGAAAAGAATAGCTTATATAAAACTAATGGAATTGAATCAAGAAATTAACTATAGAATAAAACGAGAAAAGCATACAAAGAAGCACATAAGAAAATTAGACTCAAAGAACTTCATAATATTTAGTAGGGTAATCTACTAATTAAAATCTAGTATGAAGCTAAAGAAAAGGAAAATTAAGAAAAAGAACTAATTTATCAAGACTTTGACTAAAAAAATTAATGAAGAAGATATTTGCTTGAAATCCATGAAGAAAGGCTCTAAAAATGGAGCAAGATAGCTAAAAATACCCCAAAAATAGAGCTGGCAGGCTACTGATGTATGCTGACACATAGTTTATGCACTGTTGATGCATGCGATGCGCTGCTGATACGTGATGATGCGCTGCTGACACACTCCTGACGCACGCTGACTGTAACACCCCGAAAATGGGTCCCGGAGCGTCACACAATGCTTGAGGCTATGAGTAGCCCCAAGCTAACCCTTTGAGCTATTTTCATTCAGTTCAACACAAATCAACGAGATTTCCATAAATAACTCTCAAATATCAACAGAGTAATGATCATCCAAGAATAAAAGAATTTCAGAAAGATAACAAAATATGACTTAATAGTCAACTCCCAACATCTATACTAGCTTGACAAGCCTCTAAGAAAATCAATAAAACCAACGAGCCATTGAGACATGCCCCAACTGACTCATACTCAGTTATCAAATGTAAATAATTCCGTGAAACCAACATTAGACATCACGTCCTCGGAACATAAGGACTCACCACAATAGAGGATGTAGAACAGCGTGCCTGAAGAATCACCGTCGAATCTAGAACTGAGCACCTGAACCTACATTCTGAGAAAATGCAGCCCACATCCGAAGATGTGGGTCAGTACCATGGAAAGAAACTGAGTATATGGGGGTGTATGCAGTTGTATAAACATCATCATAAATATTTATAAGAAATATGTAGGATGTATAAAAGACTCACATAGCCCAAAGAAAATCATCATAATCATGAGAGGATTAAATAAGTATAATAACACATGTGAGTTATCATATAATTTGTCAATCACTTTCAGTTCATCAAGAATATCAATTCTCATAATGTAAATATCATTTAAATCTTTCAAAAGAATAACCTTCACAATTCCACTTTCAAATCACTTCACCGTTCACCATAGACACAAGGAAACACACACACACTGGGAGATAATATAACTGACATAAACCATATGATCTACATGGAGTCCAACGTACAACCCACATTGGGGAGAGCCGTCCTATCCTTTCCATCGGAGTAGGACTATCGATATCAAATCCGCACAAACTAGTGATCACTATATAAATCAGCCTCAGGCTCACTCCTACGGGGGCATGTAGTTCTAGGAAAGTAAGGTCGCTTTATACCTCCCACTAGGTGCTAAAGATTTCTCTTGGACTTAGCTCACATCATTTCAAAGAAAATCCACAACAAAACAATTTTAGTAATATATAAATATACATCGGGAGCCATCATGCTTCTCATATATCAAAATCAACCACGTTGTGGATTTCTTTCACACTCTAGTTCAAAACAACTCCATTAAGACCGAAAGGTCAAATCATTCAAAATATCTCAAATATTCAACATCAACGTGCTTATAACACACATTTTCTCAGAAAACAAAATTTCCAATGGGGATTCACGATCCAAATATCAAAATCATGATAAATATCGTTCAAGATTCATGCTTTATATCACCACACATGTAAATTCATCTTTCAAAATCATAAACAACAAGTTTTCATAATCATCATCATAAGATATGGGTTCATGTTTCAAATTCATAAAAAATCAAATAAAAATAATGCCTTTGTAAAGAAAATTACTTTTGGGTATAAGAATGAAAGAGAGTTCTTGTCGAGAAAACCCCACATACCTTGAATGATGAACTTTAGATCGATACTTATTTTTGAGATGTTAATCTTGCCTTTGAATGATGGTTCTTGGAGTTCTTGAACTAGGAACTTGGAATCTTGAATAAATTTGTAGAATTAATGGTGAACTTTGGAGGTTCTTGAAGTTGGATTTAGGAGATTAGGGTTTTCTTTTTGAGGGAATTTGATGAAATATAACATATAATGCTTCTAATAGGCTTTAATATAGGGTTTGGATGGATTTTGGGTGAGGGGAATGACCAAAACGCCCCTAAAACTCAAATAATTTTCAAATCTGTCTTTTGGTGGACTGTTTTGATAGTCTGAAGTAGATCAACCATAACGTTTTACTCCGAAATCCAAATTGGATGAAACCAATTTCATTAGAAAGAGGACTCTTATATGTTTCCGTTTATATATAGTATCTCACCCAGATCATTGTGTACGAAGAGTTATGATTTTTTGAAGTTGACCTAAAAATTCACTTTTGGTAGGCTGAAGTAGATCAACCATAGCTTTTTTCTCCGATAGACAAATTGGATGAAACTAATTTCATCGGAAAGAGGAATCACAGTGCTTTCCGTTGATATATAGTAGGCCACCCAGATCATTATGTACAAGAAGTTATGATCATTTAAATTTGGAGCAAAAATAAGCCAGGCCTCAATACTTTTTCCTGCACGTTTTACTGTTTACTACTATTCACGGTTCGATCGGAATGTTCATAACTCGTCGCTCGGGTATCCATTTTGGATGATCCACATATAGTTGGAAATCTTATTCGATACTCTACGTAATGGTGGGTCATAATCTAATACATTTTACACGAAAAATTTATAATTCATTCTAGAAGATAGAACCTAATACGTTTATGCACAAAATTTCAATGAAAAATTTCCTGGGATATTACATCATCCCCTCTTGGAAACATTCATTCTCGAATGATTCTAGAAATTCCAAGATTAG
Source organism: Capsicum baccatum var. pendulum (assembly GCA_030864225.1). Classification (NCBI taxonomy): domain Eukaryota; kingdom Viridiplantae; phylum Streptophyta; class Magnoliopsida; order Solanales; family Solanaceae; genus Capsicum; species Capsicum baccatum. The sequence continues at coordinate 76,579,583 of CM061557.1, read as the reverse complement.
ATAGGGAATAGAGCATACAGCTGAAACCATTCGTTAGACTCATCACCACATCGTTTCTCACTCTGAATGAAACATAGAATGCATAAATTCAAGAAACTACAGCTGAACACATAATAAATGATAGCTGAACTGCTGCAACTTTTATCAAAAGTGTATGATTTAGGAAAGAACGGTACCTTCAGCTTGATTGAAGTTCGCAGAAAATAGGTGCGGGTACTTGGATCGCATATCCGCCTCAGCTTCCCAAGTTGCACCCTCAACAGATTGGTTTTGCCACAACACCTTGACCAAGGGAACTTCTTTGTTCCTTAGTCTTCGGACACTGAAATCAAGAATCTCAACAGAAATCTCATCAAAAGAAATACTTTCTTGAATGTCAGCACTCACAGAGGAATCCACTACTATAGCATTGCTAATATGCTTTCTAAGCATAGAGACATGGAATATTGGATGAATAGAGGACAACTCAGAAGGCAACTCGACCTCATAAGCTACCTTACCAACACGGCTAAGAATTTTGTAAGGACCAACATAATGGGGACTAAGCTTTACTTTCTTTCCGAATATCTTTACCCCCCTCATGGGTGAAATTTTTAGATATACTAGGTCACCAACTTCAAACTCAAGGTCTCTCCTTCTAACATACGCATATGACTTCTGACGACTTTGCGCAGTTTTCAACCTTTCCCTAATCAACTTAACTTTTTCCATAGCCTCAAACACCGAATCAGGACCATTCACAGCCGTTTCACCCGCCTCGAACCATACTATGGGTGATTTACACTTCCTCCTATATAAGGCTTCAAACGGAGCCATGCCAATACTAGAGTAGAAACTGTTATTGTAAGCAAACTCTATCAACGGTAAGTGATCATCCCAACTTCCCTTTAAGTCAAGTGCACAAGCTCTCAACATATCCTCTAAGGTCTGAATGGTTCGCTCAGCCTGACCATCGGTCTGTGGATGAAAAGAAGAACTCAAAAGCACTTGGGTACCACGACCTTTCTGAAAAGCTTTCCAAAATTATGAAGTGAACTGAGTACCCCTATTCGAAATGATAGACAAGGGAACTCCATACAGTCTGACTAGCTCTTAGATATACAATCTAGCGCAATACTCAGCAGTATATGAAGTATGAATAGGCAAGAAATGAGCAGACTTAGTCAATCTATCAACCATAACCCAAATGGAATCATGATGGCATCGGGAAGGAGGTAAACCAATCACGAAGTCCATATTTATCTCTTCCCACTTCCAGGTGGAAATACTAAACTCTTGCATCATACCACCAGGTCTTTGGTGTTCAACCTTAACCTGTTGGCATGTTGCATACTTAGCTACAAACTCTGCTATATCTTTCTTCATGCCACTCCACCAATAGATTTCCCGCAAGTCTCGGTATATCTTGGTGGCACCAGGATGAATAAAATATCGCGCTCCATGTGATTCAACTATAATCCTCTGTCACAGATCATCAATATTCGAGACACACAATCTACCTTGCAATCTCAACACACCATCTCCCCCTTGGGAGAAAACCTCTACTTTTTGGTCCTTGATTGACTCCTTCAGTCTGATCAAACTAGCATCTAAGTATTGCTTTTTCTTCACTTCTGAAACCAAGGAGGATTGGGAACTACTCTGAACCCCTATACTACCTTCAGCAGAGTCAAACAACCTAACCCCTAATCTAGCCAAACGATGTACTTCACGAGCCAACTCTTTCTTACCTTCTACCACATGCAAAACACTACCCTTGGACACTCTACTTAGGGCATCCACCACAACATTGGCCTTGATCGGATGGTACAACACACTCATATCATAGTCCTTTAATAATTCTAACCATCGTCTCTACCTAAGATTCAATTCTCTCTGGATAAACACATACTGCAGACTTTTATGATCAGTGAAAACATCAACATGAACACCATACAAATAGTGTCTCCATATTTTCAAGGCAAACACAACAGAAGCCAACTCAAGGTCATGGGTGAGGTAATTTTTCTCATGGGATTTCAACTGTCTAGAAGTATAAGCTATCACCTTACCCTTCTGCATCAATACGCAACCTAACCCAACTCTCTAAGCATTACAGTACACCATAAAACCATCAACACCATCAGGCAAAGTCAAAACAGGGGCTGAAGTAAGTCGATTCTTCAACTCCTAAAAACTCTTCTCTTAAGATTCGGGCCACAAGAACTTCACTTTCTTTTGGGTCAACCGAGTTATAGGAGATGCTATAGAGGAGAAACCCTCAATAAAACGGTGGTAATAGCCAGCTAAACCCAAGAAACTTTGGATATCAGTCGGAGAAATAGGTCTAGGCCAATTTCTAATAGCTTCGGTCTTTTGGGGATCAACGCTAATACCCTCGAAAGAAATGATGACCCAAAAAAGCAACTGACCTTAGCCAAAACTCACACTTACTAAACTTGGCAAACAACTTGTGATCTCTAAAGGTTTATAAGACAGTTCAGAGATGATTAGAATGTTCATCCTCACTACGGGAGTACACCAGTATATCATCGATGAACACTATGACAAACATATCTAGATATGGTCTGAACACTCGATTCATGAGGTCCATGAAAGCTGCTGGGGCATTAGTTAACCCAAAAGACATAACAAGAAATTCAAAATGGCCATAACGAGTTCGAAAAGCATTTTTCAGGATGTCAAACTCCCTAACTTTGAGTTGATGATAGCCAGAACGAAGGTCTATCTTTGTGAAATAACTTGCACCTTGGAATTGGTCAAACAAATCATCTATTCTCGGAAGGGGGTACTTATTTTTTATGGTGACTTTATTCAGTTGGCGGTAATCAATGCACATACGTAAATATCCATCTTTCTTTCTCTCAAACAATACAGGAGCACCCCAAGGAGAAACACTGGGCATTATGAAACCCTTATCTAGTAGATCTTTGAGTTGCTTTTTTAACTCCTGAAGTTCTGCAGGGGCCATATGATAAGGAGGAATAGAAATGGACTGAGTATCAGGAAGAAGATCAATCTCAAACTCTATCTCTCTATCAAGAGGTATTCCTAGGAGATCATCTAGAAAGACATCAAAAAACTCATTGACGACGTTAACAGACTGGAAAGTTGGAGTCTCAAACTTAGTGTCTTTGACTCTAACCAAATGGTTAATACACCCCTTGGAAATAAGCTTTCTAGCTTTGAGGTAAGAGATAAAATGACTCTTGGGTAACACAAAATTCCTAGACCATTCAAACATGGATGCACTCAGAAACTAAAACTTGACCATTTGGGTTTGACAATCAATAGAGGCATAAGAAGAATACAACCAGTCCATAACCAGAATCACATCATAATCTACTATGTCTAACTCAATCAGATCAGCCAACAAGACTCTATAAAGAATAGTAACAGGACACTTTTTATACACTTTTTGGGTAACAATTGAATCACCCACTGGGGTAGAAACTAGAATAGGATCAGGAATAATCTCAGAACTCATTTCAAAATTCACAGCAATCAAAGGTGTAATATATGAGAAACTGGATCCAGTATCCAACAAAGCATACACATCAAACTGAAATATATGAAGCATACTAGTAACAACATCGGGAGAGTCCTTCTGTTCCTAGCGGGAAGGTAAAGCATAGAATCTATTCTGGCGCTGCCCGCCAGTATTTCTAGAAGAGGCGCCCTGAGTTAGGGCTGGGCCAGTCACTGGAACTGGAGCACTAATAGTCTGAGTCTGGGTCTGAGGGCGATAGTCACGACGCCCTTATCCATCCTGTGGACAATCTCTAACTCTGTGACCCATGTCACCACACTAGAAACAACCCCTCTTCTCACCCTAACACTCACCCAAATAAGCCCTACCACACTTAGGACACAGGGGACGATTTGGCTTACTGCCAGCACTGTATTGGGACCTGGATGCATATGACCTGCTACCTTGCTCTTGCCTACCTCTAGGCATGGGAGCACTAGCAGATCACGGTGCTGGCATAGACGAATGATCTTGATACTGAGGGCGACTCCCTCCCTGCGATCTAGTCTAACCCTGTCCGTACTACTCGGACCTAGCTCTCTTATTCTCTTTCATTCTATCCCTTCTTGTCTGCCTTAATCTGTTGGGCATGAGTCATCAACCTAGAAAGATTCATCTCACTATTCAGCATAGAATACCTACACTCCTTAACCACATAAGTAGACACTCTAGTCACAAACTTACTCATACTAGCCTGGTTATCAGCCACTAAGTCAGGAGCATACTTGACCAACTGATTAAACTTTAGATAGTACTCCCTAACAGTCATAGAGCCCTGTCACAGGTTCATAAACTCTTCCACCTTCGCCTTCCTCATCTCCAAAGGGAAAAACTTATCCAGGAATGCATCCTGGAACTCTTGCCAAGTTGTAGGGACAGCTCCCTCACCTCTACCTTTCCTCTAAGAAACAACCTAGTCATAAGCGAGATCTTTCAACCTACACGCAGCCAACTCCACACTATGTTCCTTAGATACATGCATTACCTGAGTAATCTTACGCACCTTCTCTAAAAACAACCGTGGATCCTTATTATACTTGGACTTATAGAATTTCGGCGGATTCATCTGCATGAAGTCACGGATCCTGGCAGCAGCTGAATCACCTCCCTACTGCTATGGAGCCAGGGCCAGGTTGGCTTGAACATTTGCAGTAACAGCTTGGGCCAGCTCTTGAAAGGCTGCCCGAAATTCAGCATGAGACACATTTTCATTCAATGGGTCAGTAGGTTGAGGTTGCTGACCATCATTATTTCTTCTTGCTCGATATAGAGGCATATTTCTGAAAGAGGAGAGCACGAATCAATAGCAGAGAGAGACACTTTAAGCATGATAAACTTCTGAAAGAAAGAATCACACTTTTTCCTAAAATGTCTTATAGCCTCTTGCTCATAGATGTGGCATACTACACACCGATGATCAAGACTTTACTTAACGTGGCTTGTCAGACTCCCTAGGACACCTTAAAACCTGGCTCTAATACCAAGTTTATAACCCCCAAAAATGGGTCCCGTAGCGTCACACGGTGCTTGAGGCTACGAGTATGAAATGGCTAATGTAACTATTTATAGTTATTTCCTTTATAAAAATAGCCTATTACAAAAATATCTCAGAAGTGATTATTTTATAAATAACTCATAAGAACCCTTCTTGATTATCCAAATGACATATTGATTGCCTACGACCTTGTGTATTTATTTCTTCATTCCTTTCTTCAGGATCACACTGTCATCCATATATGAAAACTCCTCCTAATGTGCTCTAAACTAACCGTACTCATATCATATATTCCAATTTTTTTTAAATTCAATTGACAAATAGTACATTATATATTATTGCAACCTATCAAGAATGAAAAACAGTTGCATAAGATTTGGTTCTATACAAATGTTAAGCCATCATGTTTTGGATTAGAAGAAGTTTCTCCAATTACGAGACTAAATTGTTGTACATATGCTTGGAATTCAAAAATGAACAAATACCTCCAACAAGGAGAAAGTTTTTATTCCAAAGTGACAAAGAATACGAAGTTTTTATTCCAAAGTGACAAAGAATACAAACATTAATGGTGCAAGGTTGATAAAATTGAATAAAGTTAATTGATTGAATAAGGTTCAAAAGTTGAAGTGTGTTTTTGTTTGATTCGTCCACTCGATGTTGCTTGCAAGAGATTCATCAAAGATAGTGGATTCAAAACACATAAAGATGGAGGATGATTCAGATTTATTCAAGAATTATTCATGGAGAAAATATTTTTTTGAATTAACTTTGATATATCTGAGGAAGAATATTCTTCTGAAGAAGTAGTGGGAAGTGTATAATCAGGAAAATAATGCATTGTACGCTCTATACGAATTTTTCCAGGAGATTTCTGATACATTTATCAACCATCTAGTCGATTAATTATAGATTATTATTTATTTATGTAGTAAATTATAGAACATATTTATTTATTTGTTCTTCTATTGACTGCAGGTTTGGATATATGAAGCTTTTTCTCATTTTGAAAAGTATGCCGGAAAGTCTTTAGATTCTCCTTTGCTCATTCCCTCGTAGATAGTACACATCAAAGATCGGCAACATAGTGAGAGGTGATTCATTTAAGTACAGAGGAAACACTACAATGGTATAAAATTAAATCTTTATGATATAGTAATTTTTGTAAACTAGTTAATATCGTGTAATTTTTATTTTTTGCAGATTGTGCACCCATGCCTTACCCCTACTATCCATGAATTGAAGCAGACCTACATGAAAATATTTAAGTCATAAATAAAAGAAGTTAATAACACATTCATTGATGCCTTGAAGATAGAGTTGAAAAATGTGAATATCATCACTTCATCAGTAGAGATCATGGACAACAATAAAAATCTGGATGGTCACAATGACATCCAAAGTCCAATACATGCTTGTGATCATGCTAGTTTGAGTTGACAAAAAAGTCATACGAAATACTTCTAATGATGGAGATCTGCATGTGAATATTGCTTTGGTTAAGTAAATTGTGCTAGATATTACTTTTAAGTTAGGCAAGAGAGGTTGATGAGAATTGAGAAGAACAAGAGCAAGTTAAAAAAGTTTGGTTTTTGTTCGTCTTAATTAATTTACTTGTATAATTTTTCTAATCCTTGTAAGATGATGTAGTGCATGTTGAGTCCCCCATGTGTCCTACATCAAGTAAACCTCATAGAATTCACAGTCATAGTGACTGATCTTACAATAATATATGAAAAAATAGAAGAATAGAAACAAGAAAAAAAAGAAGAAATGATAAGGTAGCAGATGAAGAAGATGAGAGATAAAAAAAGAAAAAGATGTGGAGATGGCAACTGATAAAGAAGAATAAAAGGATGAAAAATTAGAAGAAGATGGTGAGAAGAAATTATCATCATCAGAAGAAGAGAAAAAAAAGAAGACAGTTGATGAAGAAGAAGAGAATGAACAGGAGAGAAGATAAAAGAAGAGAAAAAAATCAGTTGAATAACAAGAGAAAGAAAATAAGAAAAAAAATAGAAAAAGAAATCAAAAGAAGAAGAAAAAACAAAAAAAGAAAACTTGGACACTGATGTGGCAGAAGAGAAGAAAAAATATGAACAAAATCAAGAAGAAGACAATGATAAAAAGCAAGTGGATATGATGGGTATTGTTGAGGAACTCAATATTGAGAATGATATCAGCCAAAATAATTAATAACGTGTATTTGGCAACTTTAGATAGATAATTTTTTTAATGGTTTGTTGATTTTAATGGTTTAATTTTTTATGAATAATTGAATAACTTATATTTGGTAGCTCAATGATGAGAAATAATTTTGCTCTTTATGAAAGTTTTCTGGGTTCATTGTGAAAATCTTTACTGATGGGATTGTGTTGTGTTATTGCATTATCTTATAATTGATATTGTAGATGACTTTTATCATAGAAGGCCTTCTTAATTATTTGTAGACTGCTATCATTGGAAACTTTCAACTTGATGTTGATGTTAACTAGTATATATTTTATTGTGTTATCAGTTCAGTTGTTATCATAGATTATAGAGGTCGATGAAATATTATAAAAGTTATTCTCTATTATTTATAGACTGTATCCATGATTGATTTAAGAAAATTAATTTTAGTTGTTCATTCTCACTACATTCCTATTAAACCTTATCAAATATCCAACACCAAAAGCAAACTATATAACAAATTCTTCGGTCAAAATCAACCTTTATTTTAGTTGATCCTTCTCCATTTCGATTTCTTTTAGAAATTCTTTCAAGTGATCTCTTTGATCTTCCATTTTTTTGAACAATGTAATGAGCAATTTTTTTATTTTTATTTTTGAAGCCTTTGTAGCATTGAAACTTGGCAAAGCCTTAAAGATTGATGATGAAGGACTGGTTGTTGGCGATTCATCATATACATGCCACTTAAAAAGAGAGCATTAGCTATTATCCTAGACCAAAAATATAAATAATTAGATAAATATTCTTAGTTAAATAAAAAAATAAAAATCACATATATATAAGTACTTACCCTCCCAACTGCACAATTAAAGAATTGTCGATCTGAATTCGAATCAATACATGGCGTCCTTAAGATAGTTAGATTATCACCATGACAAATGTAAGATTTTTTTGCATTGAATGTTTGAGATGCTTGAGATATTTTAGCTATTTAAAATTGAATAAAAAATGAAGCTAAAAAAAAAGAGGTGGTTAGAACAAGGATTGCCTTCCTTTTTATACAAAAAATTCAGATATTATCATTGGGTATGATTTAACTTATACTTTATTACCGTTACATAAAGTGAATATTTAAATTTTATTTTTGTTTGACTTCATTCATATACAATCAATATAATCGATTATTTCTCATATGGTTGGTATATGATGGATCGTATAGATCGACACTCCATTATTTGAAGACAATCGGTTGAGTCCACTATAAATCCTAGATTACAGGATTAGTCAATAATACACCAAATGAGTTTATAGTCCTTACTAGTATATTATCAAAAAAAAAATCAATTAATAATAATTAAATTAATTAAAAATTACACAATTAAAATGAGCTTAAACAAGTCATGTAATCATATAACAATTCACGTAAATGAGGACGGTAATCAAAGATGTGTGAAGATGAGTAGTGGTTATGCAATCAATATTCTCAGAGTAATATTTACCGAAGCAAAAGTATGCTATAAGGATCTCATTTGTTCCACCACAACTCATTCTCATACATATTTGATCATCACTCCTAATTTATGTGGACTCTTATATGATTATATGACTTATTTAAACCCATCTATCTGTGTAAATTCCAATAATTTATTTTCTTATATGATCATATAACTTATTAAACTCATTTAAATTATATTAGTCTTGGTTTATAGACATGTATCAATTTCTATTAGGTACATTATAGATTAAGGCCATCGTATAGTCGACTAAAACATGTCGATTAACTACCTAATTGAATAAACTGCACGTGTTTAAAGATCATAACTAGTAGAATTTCAGAAAAGAAAAGAATTCATTTATAATAATTCATTAATGGGAATTTACATAAGTAGATGAGTTTAAATAAGTCATATGATTATATAAGAGTCCACGTAAATTGGGGATCAAAGATGTATGAGGATGAGCTGTGGTTGAATAAATAAATTCTTCACAACATACTTGTGCTTTCGTAAACATTACTTTAAGGATATTGATATTGATTGTATAACCACTACTCATTCTCACACAACTTTGATTACCATTCCCAATTTATATGGACTCTTATATGATCACATGACTTGTTTAAGCTCATTTAATTGTGTAAATCTCAATAATTAATTTATTTATTAATTAATTATTCACTTTTTTGATAGTATGTTAGTAAGATCTATAAACTCATTCCATACATTATAAACAAAACATGCAGTCTAGGATTTACGGTGAACTCAATCGGTGGTCCTCAATATAATATAATTTATTTATTTATCTTATTTGCTATGTACTATTTTTTTGACCATCGAACCAATTCGTACACTGAAATTCATCGATTATATAGATTATATACACGAATGATGGTTCTATCAATCGTAGACCCTATAGACCATATATATGTGTGTGTGTGTGTGTATATATATATATATAAATTGTCAACCATTACATTGATCTTCTAACAGAATGAAAAAATTCAAGAACAGTGAAATTGCAATTATATATAGGAAACCGATATTCGTTCTATTCATGTAATGCCCCAAATTTTTTGTCCTTGAAAATTTCTGAAATTTTGCACTCACTACCTTGACTACAACTTGGCCTATGAGTCATAGGGTGTCTTGACGGGTCATTGGGACATGTCGTAACCAAATCAGTAAGTTTGTGGCTAGATTCTGCTCTGAGTACGAGTGGCTCACTAAGAGCTGTAAGGATATGTTATGAGTCGTTAGGTGTAATCATAGTGTGTCTAGTGTATACCCCAAATTTGGGTTCTGTGTCAATATGGGACAGCCCAGCCCATCCGGGCTAGTACACACAGGATTTGAGTTTGACAGGTTAGGCCAGGCTGACCCATCAAAATGATGGGCCAAAAAACACCAAGCCCATACCATTACTATATAGACTGCGAGTCTCACGGGCCAACCCACTTTTTTCTAAAAAAAAATATTTTATAATTTAATCTTAGAATGTTAATAAACATAAATATTACCAGACAATATTACGTAGTGTTAATACTTGTTAATCAAGTCTTCAAAACACCCAAAAAATACTCTTAATAGATAATTTAAATAACTTTTGACATGATATCCTTTGAACCAAATAAAAATACTAATAAGAAATCAAAATAATTGCATGTATTTGACTTATGGGCTGGCCCAACCCACATTTCTCAGGCCCCAGGGCCACGGGCTTAGCCAGGCTACGTTAAAAATCCCTGTTCTTAAATAAGGTGCAAAAATTGAATTCTAACTCAATCAAATTACAGGCTGGGTGTAATACTTCGTATTTCCCCAGCTTAATTTAACTCTCAGTACATGAGTAATCCTATATAAAAATTTTAAAATACTTAGGATTTTTTAGTTTAGAGCCTGCCATTGTGTAGAAAATTCAGTCAGCTTTTCAATGATATATAATTCGCCCAAATTCGATACCCGGGTGAAGAGTATAGCCATTTTTATAAAGCAATGTACCACCTGGTACATCATCGCCTCGAAGAGAGGGTGCCAATGACTATTATCAAAATCCAATGAGACAGCGTGATCTCACCGTATCGTTCTACCAACTATTTTTCCAATTGTCACTTTTCAGTGTGACTCTGTGATCATGACGCGTCGCGCCAAGGGTTAAATTCGTATATAGTGGGGTATTGCGATTGTACCGCATCACACTAAGCCCCAGCTTGCAATGGTTAATTTCAAATGACATGGCGTGATAGCTCCACGTCGCTCCAAGGGACCAGATTGGGAAATGTTGACAAAAATTTGAAATGTCGTCCAGGGACAAAGAAGCCTTTTCCCATAAATTTAATCAATCCAGGTACGGGATTTAATCCCTAAAAATGTAATTAGGCCATTATTACTCACTTTTCTCCAAATAAAAAAGCATTCTCTCCCTAATAGAAAAACCTTAGCTTTAAGAAATCAAGACCAATCCTCAAGGAAATCACCAAGTGCTTCAAAAATTAAAATACCCAGGTATGTTAGGTGTTCATCTATGGGTTCCTTTTACCATAGAGTCCAAGAATCCACTTTTAAAATTACAAGATTATTGATTCATGATTTAAATGCTTGACATTGGATTGTATTCACATTCATGACATTAATTGAGTTTTAATCTAGGATTAATTGTAGATTTCATGAAAGTTAAATAGCATGTATATTGAATTGTGTAATTCCCATGTTATAATCCTTGAATTTGCAAGTTTGGTTGTTGTAGTTACAATGTTTACATCTTGTCCATGATTATATGCATTAAGTTGTGCTCCCCATGTGTTTGATGGAATGTCCATGTAAATTAAATAGTGAAATCATGACATGCTAGCATATATACAAGTTTATGCCCTTCAAGTGTTTGATAAAATATCTCTATGAATGAATTACGAACCATTGGACATTGTTATGCTTTTTGATATCATGATATGCTTTAATTTCATGCTATTGAGTCCTGGGGGTATCTAATACCCAACAACCTACCATTTTACCCAGGGCTACAGTAGCTACAGAATAGTCTCAGTCATGTCCTGAAATAGTAAGTACTTAGGCATTTATAGAACTTAGCGAACTCAGTCAATTATAGAACTCAGTGAAACTCAACATCAATCTAGTTTAGCTCAGTATAGTAACTAGTGTCTATCTAGTTGGGAGTAGAATTCAGCACCAAGTGTACATGCATATGCACAGTAATGCATACATAGTATTTTCAGTAGTTTCAGATTTTTATGTACTCACAATTAGTTATTCTATAGCATTCAGTCAGTTATTGTTCATGCATATGAACTCTTGCATTCACCCTTACCTCATCTAGCATACCCGTATATTCCACAAATTGACGCATACTCTTTATTTTCTCTATGATGTCTCATATCATAGGTTCGTACGCTCAGGTTCCTGACCGCGCACCTAGACAGATTTAGATTCAGGCAGCAGGGTTAGATTTAGTAGTGAGTCCTCATCTATAGATGATATATTTTATTTCTATATTTCAGTAGTCAGAGTTAGTTAGGGGCTTGTCCCATCAACTACGCTGTTAGACAGTTTAGTTAGAGGTTTTTTCAGACTAGACTATCAGACAGTGTTCAGTTTTGCAGATTGTTATCACAGTTGATATTCTTAATTAGTATTTAGATTTTGAACCTCTAGGCAATTCAACCTATTTTTCGTATTATTTTTAGTATTATTATTCAGTGCTCACAGCAGATATTTGTCATGGGTTAGCTTGTGGTCCTTCAGGGTCGTAAGCACTGTGTAGTATTCGGGGTACAGACTCGGGGCGTTAAAAACTTGGTATCAGAGCCTAAGTTTCAACAGAGTCCTAGGGAGTCTGAAATCCACATATAGTAGAGTCTTGTTCACGTATGTGTAGCACACCACGCTCATGGACAAGAGACTATGAGATATTTTAGGAAAAGTTTCCGTTCTTTCAGTATTCATGTCATGCGAGTGAGCATGGGCTTAAGTTAAACTCTTATTCTAATCTATTTCTTTCTTCTATTTACTGAACATACCTCCTAAAAGAAGCAATGGAAGAAGAACAGGAAACCATTCAGCACCTCAGCCCATTCAGACAGATCCTCTGGGCGAGCATGTCTCCTATGTAAAATTCAGAGCTGCGTTTACCACTCTAGTAAATTCCATAGCAGCTCAAAATGAATGGCCAGCTGTTGTTCAGGTCAACCCATTGGCCAACATTGCTGCAGCCAAGATTTAAGACTTCACCCAAATGAATCCTCCCCTATTCTCAGGATCTAAGTCAGAAGAGGATCCAGGGAGTTCTTTGATCAGGTTCAGAAAGTCACAGTTATCGTGTGGGTGACTTAGAGAGAGTGCTAAGTTAGCTGCCTACCAGCTAAAAGATGTAGCTCATACATAGTTTAAGCTGTGGAAGGTAGACAGGGGTACAGATACAGAGCCCATGAATATGTAGCTCATATGTGGTTTAACCAATGAAAGGTAGACAAGGGTACAAATGTAGAGCCCATATAGTGGGAAGAGTTTGCTACTACTTTTCTTAATAGATTCTTTTACTTAGAGCTGAGAGAAGCCAAAGTGTTGGAGTTCATAAATCTCAGGCAAGGCAACATGAGTGTGAAAGAGTATTTCCTCAAGTTTACCCAGTTACCTAGATATGCTCCTCGTGTAGTTGCAGAAAATAGGTCCAGGATGAGCAAGTTCGTAACTGGGGTGTCAGAGAGTATGGTTAAGGAGTCTAGAATTGCAATATTGATTAAGGAGATGGACATATCTAGGCTCATGGTCTATTCTCAGTAGATAGAATAGGCTAATAATAAGGAGAGAGAGAGAGAGAGAGAGAGAAAAAAGAGAGCTAGGACAGGTAGCTTCAATTTCACTCAACTTAAGTTAGAGGGCGGTAACCGTTCCTAGTTTTGCCAAAAATCTTTAGCTCCTTCCTCAGCCAGTGCTCCAATACCTAAGTTCAGAAATGGTAACAAAGATAGGGCACCAGGCTCTAAATCTCAGGGTATTATCAGCAGTGCTCGAATGAATCCTCTTTGCCAGAAGTATGGTAGATACCATCAGGGTGTCTACAAAGATGGTAGTGATGTTTGTTTCGAGTGTGGAAAGCCAGGCTATAGAATCAGATTTTGTCTTTATTCAGGTTCTCAGGCTTAGTACAATCATTTATCAGCTCAGTCCGGTCGCTCGAATCAGCTGGGTGCCACCATTGGGCAACGCCCAAACATGCTTTATGCGCTTCAGTCTAGACAAGATCAGGAAAGTTCTCCTGACGTGGTCACTAGTACATGACAAATATTCTATTAACATATTTATGCCTTATTAAATCCAGGAGCTTCTCTATCTTTTGTAACTCCTTACATAGCATTCAATTTCAAAGTCAAACCAAAAATCTTGGTATAACCTTTCTTAGTCTCTACCCAAGTGGGTCAGTCTATTATATCCCGATGGGTATACAAGAACTGTCCGATTATGATATCTCAGAAATTCACTTTAGCAGACTTAGTAGAATTAGAGATGATGAATTTTGACGTCATTCTCGGCATGGATTAGCTCTATTCATGCTAGGCCTTAATTGATTGTAGAAATAGAATTATTCATTTTCCAAATGAACCAGTCCTTGAATAGAGGGGTAGTACTACAGTGCTTAAGGGTCAGTTGATTTCATACCTTAGAGAGAGAAAAATGATATCCAAGGGATGTGTCTATCATCTTGTGCGGGTCAAAGACTCTAGTTCAGAGACTCCCAGTCTTGAGTCAGTTCCAGTAGTAAATGAATTCTCAGATATGTGTTGACACCCAATTTTGACCTCCCGATACTCCTTGTAGGCTACTATTTTGTTAAAATTATTTAATTTTAAATATTATTATTTTTATACATTATTTTGGTATCAAATAATTTTTGACAAGCTACATTTATGATTTAAAAAATGTAAAAATTATTTTATTATTTTTTAATATCATTTTCTTATAATTTATTAATTTAATATAACATTTTACATAATTTTTTATATATTAAGTCATTTTTCGTAAATATGCACACTCATATTTTACAAATATATCGTCTATTATTATTATTATCGATAATTTTTATAATAATTTTATGTAATATTAATTTATTTTAATAGGGACATCTTATTTATTTATTACACTTATTAAACTAGCAGCCACTTTTATCCAATTTCCCTTTCTTGTGCTTAATTGCTAGCAAATTTTCTATTTCAATTGCTGTCAATTTTGGTCAAATAGCAACCTTTTTAAATTCAAATTAAATTGTAATTTTTGGACCATCTTTAAAACCCTTTTAATCACAGCAATGAATTAAAATTGATCCAATGGCTGAGATCAAATATTTTACTCTTTCCCCTTTTAACACCCTAACCCTAATCCCCATACTCTCAACAATACAGTCGCACATCTTTCTCTCTATACCAGTGACCATGGCTGCCACCATCAGAGCAGCCGCTACCCCCACCGTATCTTCCTTCTCTCTATCTTCGATCTTTCCTCTACCCCTTGCCACCAGCCATTCATGGGTCAGCGTCCAGCAAGCTAACATGGGCTTTCACCCGCTCTTCCATCTCCAGCAAAACTGTCCTCTCCGCTGCCTCTACTGCATCAACATCGGTGAAAACAACCACCCAATGACGCTTATCGATGAAACCCCTCAAGCCACCGCCAGCTTCCTCCATTCACGCTAGACGAACCAACCCCATACCACGAACCAGTCACTAGATAAGCATACTTCCACAGTAAAGCCAGCCGAGGCTTCCTCTTTTTTGGGGACAAATTTCAATGGAAAGTATGGCCGGAAGAACCTTTTCCAGTGCAACATTGATGAAAATCAATGTTAATTTTTGTTTGAACCATTTGGCGTTCATTATTTCTGGAGATTTCCTTTAATAATAGTAATAGGTGCGTTACACTTCTAATTTTGCGTGATTATTTAATCATCATACTATTCCTCATTATTTTTTAATTCTTATGCAAATGATTTGGCTATCCTCCGGTGACTTGAAATTGGTTATTATATGGTTGCTTAACGGATGGACTGATCTTGATACCGTTTCTACCATATTTACATAAGACTTGAGTTTTCTAATAACCTCATATGTTTTATTCATTCATAAAAATAATCTTTAAATATTTTGAACGATTTTGTTATTCAACTAATCTTATGTCATTTTTACCGATCTCTCTACTTTTCGTTTAATCAATATCTTCTTATATCTTTAAAGGTAACGAATCACTGCGACGAAATCTTCTCCTTCCATTGGTTGCTTGTTTCTTTAATAAAATAATTTCTGCATTCAATTATGTGGGAATTTAAAGTTGATTAACTGATGGTAATTTTTATCATGTTTCTTTTAACTAATTCTGATTCCATTATGTATTCAGTTATATAGGTAAATGTTAACTGCCTAGTGTTCTATTTTATTCGCTCTCCTTTTAACTCTTAAAATATTTTTTTACTTGCTTATTTATGGTAAATTTGATCTTTTATACATTAATTTAATTCGATTATCTCTCTTAAGGAAAATAATGTTGCTGATTGATTTTTTCTGAACATTTACTTCCCTTTATTTGTTGGACTGATTTATGGGTAATTGATCTAGCTATTCAAAATTTTCTCTTAATTGATTGAGTTGTATATTTCCATTTTCCCCTTAATTCCTGAAAATAATTTTTTTTTCTTCTAACGCTATAGCCCTCTTTACTATATAAACAATCCCCATTCTCTTATCTTGAGCAATTTACAACGAATACATACTCTCTCTGACAAAATGCTTGAAATAAAAAAAGGGGAGACGATTTTCTTTATTATTTGGCACTCATTATTGGAGCATTAATTTTAACCTTTTGGTGACAATTAATTCTCGAATTCCATGCTTCTTGATTTTCGTTCTATTATTATTCGTTATCATCAACTAGTATGTCACTAATTGATGCATTCTTTTCTTATCCCGTAGTATTTGTGATACCGGAACATAGAAAACATGTCTATAGGAATTAATTTGAAATTGCTTGCTTAATATGCCTTTGTCTTTGTTCCTGTATTTGTAACGATGTGTTGTTTAAGATCATGTGTTGGTGTATTCGCGTGCTTTCCTTGCTATTTTGATTTGTATCTAACAGGTATCATTAAGTGGTGTTTTGGGGATCGCAAGAGTCGCCGGGGTGTTTACAATAAGATTATATTAGTCCTTTTTATTTAGTTTTTATTTTTTTGTTATTATTTAGATTTTAGTATTATTGTACAAACATTACAATTGATGTAATAATAAATATTGAGGACTGCTTGGGGGGCGAAAATTTATGTGCTTTACGTGCTATGCGAAACACTAAGGCAAAACGTAATTTACTAATTCACTTACTTGACCACCTAGAAATCATGCTTTAGGAATTTTAACTAATTTTGACATATTAAATTAAGCTTTGGCATATTGACTTAACTGATAACGTAGAAACTAATTGTTTAGATGTTGGAATTTTTCCTATTGCGCTCTTATTAATCTTAGCACATTATCATTAGTTTTCAACATGAAAAATTATTTTCCGACATGATGAATCATTTTTAGTACATAAGGTAGGTTCTATCACGTTGGCGTATTAATTTGAATCTAAGCATATTAATATGAATATCGGCACGTTAATATTTAGAGCATGCTAACATAAAATTCCTATGCATTAACACATCTTCTCCATGTTTAAAATATTAAGTTTCTACATTTTTAGCACTTTAAATAGTAGGTTAAATAAGTCATTGCATTATTTAGCATGTCAATACATTCCCAGCATGTTAACGCAAAAATCCAGCACATTAATTAAATTTTTCAGCATATTTAATTAATTTTTCAGCATGTTTAATTAACTTTTCAGCATGTTTAATCAAATTCTTGCCTGTTTTATTAAATTCCAGCATGTTAAAATTATTTTTCAGCATATAATGTTAAACTCCAGCATGTTTATTCACCTTTCAGCGTTATAAAAAAATGCATTTTTCAATATGTTAATGGACTTTTTAGTATTAAGAATGTTTGTAGTAATTTCCACATGTGTCTGTAATTTCTTACACTGTCATTAGTTTATAACATGTTTTCCTTAAAATTAACAGGCATCACACTTCAACATATTTACTTTATTTTGATATATTTTGTTTTAAATTTACAACATTAATTTTAACGGTTTGACAATTACTTTTAATCAATAAACACTTACTTTTCACTTAGACATCATGCTTAACTATCTTTTACTCAATAAATTACCGTTCTTATTCTTTCACACTTGTTTAACTTTGACATGTTCTCTCATGAATTTTTTCCATATTGTTATAAATGTTTTGACAGTTACTTTTCAATAAACAATTATTGAACACTTAGATATCATGCCTATAGGTTAATAACGCAAAAATAAGTTATTATTTGTCTTTTCATGTTAATCACATTAATCAACTTTAATTAACCAAGAGAAAAACTTGGGACAATTATGTGCTACGTGACGTCCAACTTGTTACGCGTTTCGAGTCCTAGAAAATATAGTTTTATTTTGTCTAGTCTAGTAAACCAAAATAGCAATGTCCAATGCCTCTTGGACGATAGGTGGGACGATATGAATTACTAAACACGCTAGTTTTATCCTTGTCTTAGAACGTCTTTAGAGTTAACAACCAGCCTAGGTGGGGTGGGATGAGTAGTCATTCAGAAATGATAATCTCCAACATATTAAAGGTAAGACATATGACTTGTCTAAGAGTTCGGCCAGTGGGTCGGATGATGATTAAACAAGTTGGGGTTCTAATCCGAATAAGACCAAAAATATTTTTTTGTTTGATTTGATGAATTCTTTTTATTCTTTTATTTACTTTACACTTTTATTTATTTGGGGTAGTTAGTTTATTATAAAATCAGTCCCCTTTTATCTGTAACGCCCCACATTTTGGGCTACAATATAGTCTATGATTCCGATATGTTGATAATCCTGAAGCCATAAATCCTATGCCAATATGACATGTTAATTATTTGCGTAGTATGTGAATCCATTCAAGCTTAAATTTAGACCATAGAGGTCCTTTGACTCAAGGATGAGTTGAAAACTACTTCGATCGATTAAGTTTAAGTGGATATTATAATTTGTATCAACTTCTATCGACTATGACTCTTTATATATGTTCAATTAGAGAGCCTACTATGTGTAAAATGATAGGTTTTTGAGTTAGCTTTCCAACGATACCAATTTTGCTAAAATCCGGCACCCGAGCAAGAAGTTATGGCCTTTCAAAGTAGTATGCGTCGCCTAACCAATCGCACATGGCCACTAGAAAGCATATGCGACGTCTATGTAAATATAGGCGATAGCATTGGCAGAGCCTATGTAAATATAGGCGATATCATAGGTGGCGCCTATGTAAACATAGGCGATATCATATGCGGCGCCTATGTAATGGTTTAAAGTGACTTAAACACTCCGTTTTTGTGGCAGAATGGTCCTTTTCCCACCCTTATTCAGCCATAAACATGAAATTCAGTCCCCAATTCTCCAAAATACATCTACATTCATCTAAAAATTCTCAATAACATTTCCAAGGGTTTCAAACTAAAAACCCAAATAAATCAAGATTCAACCGTGGGTTTTCAAAATCGATTAGAGATTCGGAATCCCTAATCCACATGCTTCAAGAAGCACCCATTATTTTCCAAAATAGAGGTACGCGGGGTTTTCCTAAATTCTCATGGGCATAAAAAATCATGTTTTAGAATGGGGTTTTTGAAACTATGTATATATTCATGTATTAGATGTTTTAACATCATTGTTTTGGTCTTTTGACCTTCCCCAAAGTGATTTGAGAATATGTATGTATGAAAACATATATTTAAGAATGAATTCTTGTTGAGAGTATCACTGTTGGTGAATTCTCTCTTATTATGAATTTTCAGATTTTTCATAGCATATGAATTGTTTTGCAATGCATTCTTGAAATGCACTATATGAAATGGTTGAACTCTTGTTATGATTTAAAGGTGGTTTTAAATCACTAAAGTGGGAATTTAGCATGAATGTTTTATGTTCATAATGCATGTACTAAAAGAGTGCATGATTTGCTAAAGGCACTAGACCACCACATGTTTGATGAAGTTTTTGCATGATTTTGACTTGAGTTTTGGAACGTGAAATCTTCTATATCAGTTGCATGTTTTTGGGTGGTCTAAGCTTTGCTTTAAATGAAAGATTTATATTAATGTATTATGGCTCATAAATCATGACTTGCAAGTCTTGGTATGACGATACCAAACTTAGAAAATGCCATAATAGACACAGACAAATACTGAAATCAGACTTTATTAGATTTGGATGTTTTAGAACTTGAGAATGATGCATGTTCAGAAAAGGCTAAAATAGGGCATAAAGAGAGCTTAGGTGGTTCCTCGAAGAAGGCTTCCCCGCCGAGTCAATGGCGGATTCCATATCGCCCGTGGAATATCAGACTTGTAGGGGATACCACCTAACTCAGAAGTAATACACAGATCAGAGTTTGAGATTTATAGACAGGTTACATATTTTCAGAAGATGCCCATGTGTTTTCAGAAACTGTTTTATGCATAATGATTGATGAAAATTTGGTCTTACGTATTATATATATATATATGTTCAATTACTATTTTTTGGATTGCTTCGCGTGCCAGTATAATTATGCTGACCCCCCTCCTTCCAGGTTCTGAGGCACAGTCTAGGGGTCCAGATAAATAGTAGAGATTCCAGATCACAGACCAAAGTTTGTAGTGGTGAGCCTTCTATGATTCAGAAGGCCTGGTTATTTCATATTACTACTATTAGTTAGGTTTTGGTCTACTGGGGGCCTTGTCCCATCTTTCAGACAACTTTGATTAGTTCATGGTAGAGATTTTTCAGACTGAGTCAGACATTATTATTCAGATATATTTTGGATTTCAGTTTTTAGTATTATGTCACATTCAGATTGACCATGTTTCCATATTAGATTTCTCTTTCCGCATTATCTTATATCATATGAATTATGTGCTTGATTACCAGATAGATAGACAGAGGGCGTCCCGAGTCTTCACGGTTTGGGAATGCTCATCACGGCCAAGGCCCCGATTTGGTTCATGACAAATTTGGTATCAGAGTATGGTTTATGGTCCCAGGGTATCTATGAAATTGCGTCGGGTAGAGTCTTTGTTATGGTTGTGTAGAGCGCCATTCTTATAAGCAATAGGATACTAGGCTTTTAGGAAATATTTCCCTTCTTTGTGATTTAGTTCGTGCTTCAGAGTCTGAACTATCCTCTAATCAATGATCACTTGTATTTCAGAAACACAGTTATGCCTCTACGTCATAACATCGATCAGAATGCTCAGGAAGATGAGGTCCATCCCACCCATGGGATGTGGACCCGTAATAAAGCTCACACTCCAGAATTTGTCCCTACTCCGGGAGTCCCTCCAGTCCCGACCAGTCCACCTCGGGCTCTGTGAACTAATGTCAACCGTCCCTCAACTACTCAAAGAGATATTTCAAATGTAGAATTCAGACGGTCTATTTATATACTGACACAGTTGGTAGCTAACCAGGCTCAATGATTAAAAGATTTTGGGTCTGGATCTATTACATCTGAGGCTACTAGGGTCGGACATTTCATGAAAATAAACACACCTAAGTTCACTGGCACCAAGGTTGAGGAAGATCCACAGGAATTCATGGATGAGCTGGAAAAGATCTTTAAGATAATGTATGTGGACGAGGTTGAAGGGGTGTAACTAGCAACTTATCATCTTAAGGATGTTGCAAATCAGTGGTATGCCGACTGGGAGGATGCAAAAAGTGATAGTACTGAGCCCACAGTTTGGGGCGAATTTGTGAAAGCTTTCCTTGATCGATTCTTTCCTCTGGAGTTGAGGAAGGCTAAAGCGGAAGCATTTATGAATCTAAAGTAGGGCAGTATGAGCGTATAGGAGTACACTTTGAAGTTTAATAAACTAGCCCGCTATGTACCAGAGCTGACTAGTAATATGAGAGCCCGGATGAGGAAATTTGTATCCTGCTTTCTGATAACCTGGTGCTTGAGTGACAGGGGGCAATGTCGAATAAGGAGTTAGAATTTTCTAGGCTGACCATTCATATGCAGAGGTAGAAGAGAAAAATAAGAAGATCTCTGAAGCTAGGGAGGTGGAAAGACAAGCGAAAAGAGCCAAATCAACCGACCAGAGTCACAGTCAGCCTTAGGGCGGTAAGTGGGGAAATAAATGGCAGAAAAATAAGAATTCGGGTAATGCACAGTCTACTGCCAGTGCCCCAGTACCCCAACCACCAGCAGACAGACGACCTCAAATTTTTCAGACTAACCATAGAACCAGAGCTCAGGATACTCAGTCATAGGGTAGTATGGCTCAGCAATATCATACTTTTCCACGGTGTGAGACTTGTGGTAGAAATTATCCAGGAAGGTGTCAATCGGGATCGTTAGTATGTTGTTCATGTGGTCAGCCGAGTCACTTTTAGAGGGAATGCCCATCTGCTAGAAAAATATTGGTGGTGCAAAGTCTCAGGAAAATTCTTTGGCACCACCCCTGCCTCAGAAGGGCGCCACATCAGCTGTCGAGAACAGTCACAACCAGTTATATGCTTTGACTAAATGGTGCCAAAGAATGGTGTGAGTTCAGACAACTCTTTGCCCAAAATCGTGGTTTGCCGACCTGCGTATATTATTATACGCTGACTTAAGTATCGTGTGGTGTATCAGATTCAGGAACTCTAACCCTTCCGGCACACAAAGGTTGGAGGCATCCCCGCTGAGTCAATGGTGGATTCCATATCGCCCTTGGAATATTAGACTTATAGGGGATACCACCTAACTCAAAAGTAATACACAGATCACAGTTTGAGATTTACATGCAGGTTACATATTTTCATAAGATGCCCATGTGTTTTCAAAAACTATTTTATGCATAATAATTGATGAAACTTTTCTCTCACGTATTATATATATATATATATATATATATATGTTCAATTAATCTATTTTGGATTGCTTCACGTGCTAGTACAATTGTGCTAACCCCCCCTCCTTCCAGGTTCTGAGGCACAGTCTAGGGGTCCAAATAAATAGTAGAGATTCCAGATCATTGACCGGAGTTTGCAGTGGTGAGACTTCTATGATTCAGAAGGCTTGGTTATTTTATATTACTACTATTAGTTAGGTTTTGGTCTACTTGGGGCCTTGTCCCAGCTTTTAGACAACTTTGATTAGTTCATGGTATAGATTTCGCAGACTGAGTCAGACATTATTATTCAGATATATTTTGGATTTCATTTTTCAGTATTATGATCACATTCAGATTGACCATGTTTTCGTATTAGATTTCTCTTTCCGCATTATCTTTTATCATAGAATTATGTGCATGATTACCAGATAGATAGATAGAGAGCGTCTAGGGCCTTTACGATTCAGGAATGCTCGTCATGGCTAGGGCCCCGGTTCGGGTCGTGACATTATCATAATTCATTTTATGTTCTCTCTCCTCAATTATCTTATTTACATGCTTTACGATTTTATTACTTAGATAATTAACCATTAGAAATAATAAAAGAACATGTTTTGTTCGTTAATAGTTTTATCACTTTGTTAATATTAAGTTAATAAATAAGTGAGCTTTATTTGATCATGTAGAATTCCCACGTAAAATACGAATTCGGCCGGTAACCACCTTTGTGGACCTCAAAAGGTTCCTAACACCTTCCTTTTGAGGTTATTTGAACCCTTACCCAAATTTCTGGTGAATTAAGACTAAAATAACAAAATAGGTTCGTAGAAGACCTAACACATCTTAATTCGTTAGGTGGTGAGTCTTCACAATCTCTTTCAAACAATCCCAAAAAGAGTGGTCAAGTCGAATCCCACTTTTCGCGAGGAAAATGGGGCACGACAGAATGACGACTCTTCTGGGGATTTTTGGTTCTAACCATTTTGAATTTTTGTTTTATGTGGGATTCTACTACTTTCTTTGTCTTATTGTTCTATAATAACTTTACCACTTTTTTCTTTTTATTGTCTATCTCGTGATTAATCTATACATGTTAGTCCCTTCTCCTTTCTCCTTTCATGTGTTATTCATAATCCTTCATGTCTACTTTTTTTTTATTGATTATGTGTTTTAACGTTTATTTTTTATTGCTAAATCATGCTATTTCACGTTGCTATGTGTTACCGCTTTGTATAATTATCATCCCACTCATACTTTCCTCTACTTGGAACCTTCTTTATTTTCTTTATGCATTGAATGTTAGTCTCATTCAAAGTCCAAAGGGGTTCATGACCCCACAAAGACGCATATTATTTGCTAAATGTTTCATTTCTATGTATGTATTATCTATCTTGTTGTTTCCTTATTGTCTTAGTCATTCCGCGCTCTTACACATTAGTGCTCTTTACTCTTAAAATTCTTACCATGTTAGGATTCTACAAGACACTCTTAGGGCCTATTCAAAATCCTCCAACATCCTCACTTGTTATTCAAGTTATATAACTCTCAAAATTTCGAACTACGTCTAACGTGATTCTTATTCCAGCAAGATACGTTGACAATCCTTTATAAGGATGCGGTCTTTCTTTTTCTTCTGTTTTACAAAACATCCTAATATTTGAAAATGTCAAACAATCCTTATCATTCCAGTAATTTTTTCTATCAAATCATATTCTCAATATCTTTCACCTTTCCATAATGTCATGAGGGTGAGACTTAGAAACTTTTTATTCCAATGACTTTTTACAATGTTTCAAATTATCAAATGTTTCAAACAAAATACGTCAAAATTTTAAAATCTTCAATCCTCCCCTCATTTCAAAACTAATTCCTTCAACATTCTACGTGCATCTTTTAATATCTTTTCATTATTTACTTGTTCACCCCATCAACTCTAAGTATGCACAGTACTTGTCTTGTTTATCATTATCTTTTGTCTTTTAACATCAATTCATTTCTAAAGCTTAAATCCTAACCCACCCTTCGTCCTAAAGTCCTTCTTGACAAAATGACTCATATTATCATACTATCTCTTGTATTACTGGGTACACTTGCTCCTGTTTTGGTCAAATTGCTAATTTTTGAACATTGATTCATTTGAAAATCTGCGTTATAACAAACGTGAAATAAAAAAATTCATTCTTCTTCTTGCCCAAGGAGAAACACTATTTGAAATGTATTTCCTTATTCTCACATTATCCCTACCAACAAGAAATATTCATGCTATGCTTTTTGTGATCATGATAATGTAATTCTAACCAAAAATTGAGCAAATGAGGTTAGGAATTTCTAATTCCAAACTTCTGTTGCGTCAGACTTGGATTATAATATCGTAAGCAACATATATTTGTCATTCTCGACCTACCTCGGACTTAATAAGGATCTGTACGTTATAGAACATTTTATTCTTGCATATTAACATGTTTATTTATTTATATATATCATATTCACCTTACTAACTTGACTTTTCTTTTTTAATTTTATTTATTTATTCTCCCACACCCAAAGGATTGATTCGTTCATTCTCTCGCCCATCAAGGCTTGATCTCCTTCTCGTAAAGCTTAGTCACCAAGACAGAAAGATGGGTGATAACAACGATACTAGAAATGAGCATAATGTGATGATCTTACAAATGGAACAAATAATCCTTCAATTACAAGGGGAATTGTTACAAGTCCGTATTGTCTAATCTACCCCTTGCTTTGAATGCTCCTCTCGAAATACAAGTTGAGGGTAACACAGCTATTGAATCCCATCCCACCTTCACAACCCCCAAACGATTCAAGTCATATATACACGCTTCCTAAACATAACTCATATCCACATCCTTGCATACCACAATATCACACTTATCCAACCCCACTAAATTCACAAACATTATCATATATCCATAATATGCCACCAAGTTTATCACAAATATGCCTCATTTTCATGACCTAAGCATCCATACTTTAGATTTGAGTTATGACAAAATAATCCCATTTACCCGCCACCAATATAAATCCAAACCTCCAAAAAATAATGCCCTTATGCAATTTATGGTTAAAAGTTTGGAACAACTTGAAGGAAATAAGGGGTCGAAAGGGCTAAGTTATGAGGACCTGTGCGTGCACCTTGACGTTGAACTATCGGAGGGGTACAAACCTCCTAAATTTGAATTGTATAATGGGACTGGAGACCCGAAAGTCCATTTGAAACTATACAGTGACACGTTAAATGGAGTTGGTAAAAACGAGCAGATTCTTATGAAGTTATTCATGAGGACCCTCATTAGAGATGCTTTATCATGGTATATCACACAAGATGCAACAAAATTGTCAAAATGGACCGACATGGCCTCTGATTTCATAGAAAGATTTGGCTTTAATATTGAGAATGCGCCTGATTGATTCTACATTCAGAAGTTAAAGAAGAAACCTACAGAATTATTTTGAGAATATGGAATGAGATAGATATGCGAAGCTTTTAAAGTGCGCCCTCCTTTAGATGAAAATCAAATGAAGGAATTTTTCATTCATGCCCAACAGCCACAGTACTATGAAAGAATGATGCTTATATATGATCAAAAACTTATTGACATCATTAAGTTGGGTGAGAGAATTGAAGAAGGCATAAAAATGGCATGATAATGAATTTGGAAGCGCTGCAAGCGATTAAGACTTCAAAGGCTGATGAGAACAATGACATGAAGGAAGTAAATATTGTCTTGACTACAACCCTTCAAATTTACCAAACACCACTTCCTCCTCTATAATTCCAAACACCCATATATCAAGCACCTTTATATCCATTTCCCACAATGACATACAATTACCCCATACTATCTTATAATCCTACTAACTCTCTTGCACAAACCGCGTACATTTAAATTCCTCCAAATATATCCCAACAACCATTAGCTTATAGAAATCCACCAACACATCAATGACCCAATCAATTCGTCACATCTCGAGCCAAGCTCCAGAAAAATCAGTCAAGATAATACACTCCTTTGGCTGAACCCATAACCCAACTTTATGAAATATTAAGGGTTGATGGCTACATTACTCCAATTCTTGCAATTGTAATGAATACATATGCTAGATTGATTGATCATTTCAAAGTTTGCACTTATCATTCGAGGATGACAAGCCACACCATAGAAGAATGTCGTGCTTTAAAGGACAAAATTCAATCCCTGATTGATACCAAGGTGATAAATGTGATAAGGCCATATCTTGATGTTGATTAAGCATTGGTGTCTATCTAACATTAAGGAAGAGATATCATGCCATTTCCCTATTTCGGTCTCTCAAGCACTTGGGTTACTATAATCTTTACACACGCTTGGAACAATATGAATTTCTCCTATGTAATTTGAATTATGTTTGACCTGATTCCCATTTAAGAGGGAAACGTAGGAACTTCTATAGAGTTTGGTCTTATCATAATGAAATTTTCATATTTTCCTGAAGCACGTAACTGGGCAAAATTTTTGAAAGGATTTAAAAAATTCTATGATTCTACAAGTTTAAGACGAACGAGATATGCAACTGGGCAGAATGTTTGAGTGAGTCTAAAAAATTCTATCAAGAAGCATTTCAACAAATTTAAGGCTAGCAAGATTGAGGCCATGAAACTGGGGCAGAAATATTTGAGGAATCCTCAAAAGTTTCATCAAGGATTGCATCTCAAGAAAGCGACAGAAAGACAATGGACTCAAAGCTTGAACAAAAGAGCTGACAGAGACACAAATCGATCCTTCCCCTCCTTAAAACTAACAATTTTTCTTTAAGTACAGGAATAGAGTGACGAGTAAAAATATTGAGTACGCTATACACCATCAGAAGATATAAGGTTGAGTATTTCTGTTCATTATTCTGAGGGGGTTAAACTTTACCCTCTCGGAAGAAACTGTTTGAGGCTAAGCATTGCCATTAAAAAGTTAATTGGGTTAAGCACTACACTCTCTCAACAAAATCATCCGAACAAAGCATTGTTTTGAAAACTCAATGGAGTTAAGCACTACTCTATCAAAAACTCTCTAAGGCTAAGCACTGTCCTTGGAAAGTTAAGTGGGTTAAGCACTACCTTCTTTTGAGAAACTGTCTGAGGCTAAACATTGTCCTTGAAAGTTAGTTGGATTAAGCTTTACCCTCTCTTAAGAAATCATCCAAACTAAGAATTATTTCGAAAACTCGATGGAGTTAAGCACTCCTCTATAAGAAACTCTCTACGGCTAAGCACTATCCTTGGAAAGTTATGTGGGTTAAGAACTACCCTCTTTCGAGTAACTGACTGAGGCTAAGAATTGACCTTGAAAGTTAGTTAAGTAGTACCCTCTCTCAAGAAATCATCCAAACTAAGCATTTTTCAGAAACTCGATGGAGTTAACCACTACTCTATAAGAAACTCTCTAAGGCTAAGCACTGTCCTTGGAAAGTTAAGTGGGTTAAGAACTACCATCTTTGGAGAAACTAACTGAGGCTAAGCATTGTCCTTGAAAGTTAGTTGGGTTAAGAACTACCCACTCTCAAGAAATCATCCGAACTAAGATTATTTTGGAAAATCGGTGGAGTTAAGAACTACTCTATCAAAAAATCTCTAAGGCTAACCATTGTCCTTGGAAAGTTAAGTGGGTTAAGCACTACCCTCTTTTGAGAAACTGACTGAGGCTAAACATTGTCCTTGAAAGTTAGTTGGATTAAGCTTTACCCTCTCTTAAGAAATCATCCAAATAAGCATTGTTTCAAAAACTCGATGGAGTTAAGCACTACTCTATAAGAAACTCTCTACGGCTAAGCACTATCCTTGGAAAGTTATGTGGGTTAAGAACTACCCTCTTTCGAGTAACTGATTGAGGCTAAGCATTGTCCTTGAAAGTTAGTTAAGTAGTACCCTCCCTCGAGAAATCATCCAAACTAAGCATTTTTTCAGAAACTCGATGGAGTTAAGCTTTACTCTATAAGAAACTCTCTAAGGCTAAGCACTGTTCTTGGAAAGTTAAGTGGGTTAAGAACTACCCTCTTTGGAGAAACTAACTGAGGCAAAGAATTGTCATTGAAAGTTAGTTTGGTTAAGCACTACCCACCCTTAAGAAATCATCCGAACTAAGATTATTTTGGAAAATCGGTGGAGTTAAGAACTACTCTATCAAAAAATCTCTAAGGCTAACCATTGTCCTTGGAAAGTTAAGTGGGTTAAGAACTACCCTCTTTCGAGAAACTGACTAAGGCTAAGCATTGTCCTTGAAAATTAGTTGGGTTAAGCACTACCCTCTCTCAACAAAATCATCCAAAATAATCATTGTTTTGGAAACTCGATGGAGTTAAGCACTACTCTATCAAAACTCTCTAAGGCTGAGCATTGTCCTTGGAAAGTTAAGTGGGTTAAGCTCCATCCTCTTTTGAGAAACTAACTAAGGCTAAGCATTGTCCTAGGAAATTTAAGTGGGTTAAGAACTACCCTCTTTTCAGAAACTGAATGAGGCTAAGCATTGTCCTTGAAAGTTAGTTGGGGCACTACCCTTTCTTGAGAAATCATCCGAACTAAGCATTGTTTTGGAAACTCGGTGGAGTTAAGCACTACTCTATCAAAGTATCTCTAAGGATAAGTATTGTCCTTGGAAAGTTAAGTGGGTTAAGTACCACTCTCTTTCGAGAAACTGACTAAGGCTAAGCATTGTCCTTGAAAGTTAGTTGGGTTAAGCACTACCCTCTCTCAACAAAATCATCTGATCTAAGCATTATTTCAAAAACTTTATGGTGTTAAGCACTACTCTATAAAAAACTCTCTAAGGCTAAGCATTGTCCTTGGAAAGGTAAGTGGGTTAAGCACTACCCTCTTTTGAGAAACTAACTGAGGCTATGCATTGTTCTTGAAAGTTAGTTGGGTTAAGCACTACCCTCTCTCGAGAAATCATCCGAACTAAGCATTGTTTTGGAAACTCGGTGGAGTTAAGCACTACTCTATAAAAAACACTCTAAGGCTAAGAATTGTCCTTAGAAATTTAAGTGGGTTAAGGACTACATTATCCTTGGAAAAGGTTAAGCACTATGCTCTCTCGAGAAATTGTTCGAGTCTAGCATCGCTCTCTTTAAGACGATCGGTTTACTCAAAGACGAATATTATATTTTTAATATTGAACATGCACTGCCTTGGAGTTATTAAATGTTACTGCTTTATTGGAAATGGTGTGGATTAAGCACAACCTCTTCAAATCTATATGAACAAAACATTGCTCTCTCTTGACAGATACATTTTCTCTCTCTCTCTCTCTTATCATTATTGTTATAGTTGTTTTCACTACATTGTTCAATATTCTATACATACATGTATATCCATGCTAATTATTTTATCCAGTTGAGCTAAAAATAAAAGGACAAACAGGCACAAATTACTTCATCACGAGCAGCCAAACAACTGATCTCACAATTCCACAATGCATCGAGAATCCTAAAAACTGATCCCACGATGAGAAGCCAAACAACTGATCCCATAATGAGAAGCCAAACAATTGATCCCATGATTCCACAATGCATTGAGAAGCCAAAGAGATGATCCCACGATGAGAAGCCAAACAGCTGATCCCATGATTCCACAGTGTATCGAGAAGCCCAAAAAGTTGATCCCACGATGAGAAGCCAAACAACTAATCCCACAGTGCATCGAGAATCCAAATTGATGATACAATAGATACGCTTTCTTACTGTCACTCACTTTATGTTTATCAATTGCTTATCTTTTTACATTCCCTAGCCTTTGTTATCTAGTATATGGTAAAGTACGCAGGTAACAGAGAAGGAATAACAGACAGAGACAATTTTCATTTCTGTTTTTAAAATATCACCCCATTTACTCATCCATCGCGTGAACTCAACCAGAAATGCACCTACCTCAACATTTTCAAACCCTCCTTACGTCATTATTTCAAATCCCATTCATTTTCATCTCATGACAGACCCCCAACATCTCGTTGAATGCTCGCCTTTTATCATTAACATTCTTTAGGAATATTTGTTCATTCCTAAATCTAGAACTACAAATGGCCTGATTCTCGTACGACCAGAGATATGTAGGCGACTTAAAATCAAAGTCTCGGTCACACTATTTTAACCACCTCCTATTGCTTTAATTCCAACGAATCTTTCTCGGTCGGACAAAATTTGCTACTATTTTAACTCTCATTGCTTGACAATTCTTTTATCATTCTCAAACAACGAAGGGGCAACCGTTGACATCCAATTTTGACCTCCCTATACTCCTTGTAGGCTGCTATTTTGTTAAAATTATTTAATTTCAAATATTATTATTTTTACACATTATTTTGGTATCAAATAATTTTTGACAAGCTACATTCATGATTAAAATGTTCAAATTATTTTATTATTTTTAATATTATTTTTTTACAATTTATTAATTTAATATAACATTTTAAATAATTTTTTATCTATTAAGTCATTTTTTGTAAATATGCACACTTACATTTTACAAATATATTGTCTATTATTATTATTGACAATTTTTATAATAATTTTATGTAACATTAATTTATTTTAATAGGGACATCTTATTTATTTATTACACTTATTAAACTAGCAACCACTTTTATCCAATTTCCTTTTCTTGTGTTTAATTGCTAGCCAATTTTCTATTTCAATTAATGTCAGTTTTGGTCAAATTGATACCTTTTTAAATTCAAATTAAATTGTAAATTTTGGACCATCTTTTAAACCATTTTAATCTCAGAAATGAATCAAAATTGATCCAATGGCTGAGATCAAATCTTTCATTCTTTCCCCTTTTAACACCCAAACCCTAATCCCCCATACTCTCAACAAAACGGCCAAACATCTTTCTCTCTCTATACCAGTGGCCATGGCTGCCACCATCAGAGCAGCCACTCCCCCACCTTATTTTCTTCCTCTCTCTCTTTAATCTCTCTTCCATCCCTTACCGCCAACTGTCCACCGATCAACGTCTAGCAAGCCAACACAGGCTCCTGCTCATTCTCCCATCTCCACTAAAACCACCCTTTCCGCTGCCTCTTCTCCATCGACACCAGCGAGAACAACCACCCAACGACGCTCACCGACAAAAACTCTCAAGCCACTGCCAGCTCCCTTTATTCACGCCGGATAAACCAGCCCCATACCGCAAACCAGTCACTAGCTAAGCGTACTGCCACAACAAAGCCAGCCCAGACCGCCTGTTTTCCGGTGCCAAATTTCAATGGAAAGTATGGTCGGAACAACCTTTTCCAATGCAACATCGATGAAAATCACTATTAGTTTTATTCCTTTTTAACCCTTTTGCGTTGATTATATCATGAGATTGCCTTTAATAATATTAATAGGTGCGTTACACTTCTGATTTTGCGTGATTATTTAAGCATTATACTATTCTTCATCATTTTGTTATGCTCATGCAAATGATTTGGTTGTCCTCCGATGACTGCAAATTGGTTATTATATGGTTTCTTGCTTAACAGATGGACTGATCTTGATACCGTTTCTATTATAGTTACATAAGACTAGAGTTTTCCAATAACCTCATATGTTTTATTCGTTCATAAAAACAATCTTTAAATATTTTGAACGATTTTGTTATCCAGCTGATCATGTGCCATTTTTACTGATCTCTACTTTTCACTTAATCAATATCTGCTCATATCTTTAAAGGTAATGAATCATTGCGAAGAAATCTGTTCCTTCCCTTGGTTTCGTATTTCTTTAATAAAATAATTTCGGCATTCAATTATGTTGGAATTTAAAGTTTATCAACTGATGGTAATTTTTATCTGTTTCTTTTAACTAATTGTGATACCATTAAGTATTCAGTTATTTAAGGTAAATGTTAACTACCTAGTGTTCTACTCCCTCCGTCCCATTTTACTCATCCCCAATTGGGATGGCACAGTTATTAAGAAAAATAATAAATAATATGGCTAGTTTACCACAGTACCCCTATTAAATGATGTTTACATTTTAATTTAAAGAAAAAGTAATTAATGCAAAGGGTAAAATATGGAAAAAAATTGTCTTGTCTTGATAAGTAAAAAAAGACAAGTAAAATAGGAGACCGGATTAGGAAATTTAGGACGGGTAAAATGGGACTGAGCGAGTATTTTATTTTCTCTCCTTTTAAATCTTAACATATTTTTTTGTTTGCTTATTTAGGGTAAATTTGATCTTTTATACCTTAATAATTCGATTATCTCTTATAAGAAAAATAATGTTGCTGATTGATTTTTTCTAAATATTTACTTCCCTTTATTTGTTGGACTGATTTATGGGTAATTGATCTAGCTATTCAAAATTTTCTCTTAATTGATTGAGTTGTATATTTCCTTTTCTCCCTTAATTCCTGAAATTGATTTTTTTTCCTTTTAACAGTATAGCCCCCTTTATTATATAAACAACCCCCATTCTCTTATCTTGAACAAGTTACAGTGAATACATACTCTTACTGACAAAAAGCTTGAAATAAAAAAAGGGGAGATGATTTTCTTTATTATTTGGCACTCATTGTTGGAGCATTAATCTTAACCTTTCGGCAACAATTCATTCTCGGATTCCATGCTTCTTGGTTTTCTTTCTATTATTATTCGTTATCATCAACCTGTAAGTCACTAATCGATGCATTCTTTTCTTATCATGTAGTGTTTGTGATAGCAAAACATAAAAAGTATGTCTATAGGAACTAATTTGAAATTGCTTGCTTAATATGCCTTTGTGTTTTTATTCCTCTGTTTGAAGCGGTGTGTTGTTTAAGATCATGTGTTGGTGTATTCACGTGCTTGCCTTGATCTTTTGATTTGTATCTAACAGGTATCATTAAGTGGTGTTTTGAGGATCTCAAGAGTCGCCGAGGTGTTTACAATAAGATTATATTAGTTCTTTTTATTTAGTTTTTTCTTCTTATTATTTAATTTGTAATATTATTGTACAAACATTACTATCAATGTAATAATAATTATTGGGGACTTCTTGGGGGCCAGGGATTTATGTGATTTACGTGCTATGCGAAACACTTACGCAAAACGTAATTTACTAATTCACTTACTTGACCGCCTAGAAATCATGCTTTAGGAATTTTAACTAATTTCGACATATTAAATTAAGCTTTGGCATATTGACTTAACTGACAGCATGGAAACTAATTGTTTAGATGTTGCAATTTTTTCTATTACGTCTCTTATTAATCTTAGCACATTATCATTAGTTTTCAACAAGAAAAATTATTTTCCGACATGATGAATCATTTTTAGTACATTAAGGTTGGTTCCAATACGTTGGCATATTAATTTGAATCTAACCATGTTAATACGAATTTCGGCACGTAATATTTAGAGCATGCTAACATGAAATTTCTATGCATTAACATATCTTCCTCCATGTTTAAAATATTAAGTTTCTACATTTTTAGCATGTTAAGTAGGTTAAGTAAGTCATTGCATTATTTAGCATGTCAATACATTCCCTGCATGTTAACGCGAAAATCCTACGCATTAATTAAATTTTCAGCATGTTTAATTAATTTTTCAACATGTTTAATTAATTTTCCAGTATGTTTGATTAACTTTTCAGCATGTTTAATCAAATTCTAGCCTATTTTATTAAATTCCAGCATGTAAAAATTGTTTTTCAGCATATAAATGTTAAAATCCAGCATGTTAATTCACTTTTCAGCGTTATAAAAAATGCATTTTTCAGTATGTTAATGGACTTTTCAGTATTAAGAATGTGTAATTATCCACATGTGCTTGTAATTTCTTACACTATCATTAGTTTATAACATGTTTTACACAAAATTAACAAGCATCACACTTCAACATATTTACTTTATTTTGATATATTTTGTTTTAACTTTACAACATTATTTTTAACGGTTTGACACTTACTTTTAATCAATAAAAACTTACTTTCCACTTAGACATCACGCTTAACTATCTTTTACACAATAAATTAACGTCCTTATTCTTTCACACCTGTTTAACTTTGACATGTTCTCTCATAAATTTTTGCCACATTGTTATAAATGTTTTGATAGTTACTTTTCAATAAAGAATTGTTGAACACTTAGATATCATGCCTATAGATTAATGACGCAAAAATAAGTTATTATTTGTCTTTGCATGTTAATCATATTAATCAACTTTAATAAACCAAGAGGCTAACTCGGGATAATTATGTGCTCCGTGACATCAAACTTGTTACGGGTTTTGAGTCCTAGACAACATAGTTTTATTTTGTCTAGACCAAAAAAATAAAATAGAAAAGTCCAATGCCTCTTGAACGATAGGAATTACTAAAGATGCTAGTTTTATCCTTGTCTTAGAACGCCTTTAGAATTAACAACCAACCTAGGTCGGGTGGGATGAGTAATAATTTAGAAATGATGATCTCCAACATATTAAAAGTAAGACATATGACTTGTCTAAGAGTTCGGCCAGTGGGTCGGATGATGATTACACAAGTTGGGGTTCTGATCCGAATGAGACCAAAAATGTTTCTTTATTTGATTTGATGAATTCTTTTTATTCTTTTATTTACTTTACATGTTTATTTATTTTGGAGAGTTAATTTATTATAAAAGCAGTCCCCTTTTATCATAATTCGTGTCATGTTCCCTCTCCTCGCTTATCTTATTTACATACTTTATGATTTTATCACTTAGATAATTAACTATTAGAAATAATAAAATAAATGTTTTGTTCATTAATAGTTTTATCACTTAGTTAATATTAAGTTAATAAATAAGCGACCTTTATTTGATCACGTAGAATGCCCACATAAAGTATGAATTCAGCCAGGAAAAACCTTTGTGGACCTTGAATGGTGCCTAACACCTTCCTTTTGAGGTAATTTGAACCCTTACCCAAATTTCTGGTGAACTAAGACTAAAACAACAAAACAGGTTCGTAGTAGACTGGTGCCCTAGCTTACCTTAATTTGTTAGGTAGCGATTCTTCACAATCTCCTTCAAATAATCCCAAAAAGAGTGGTCACGCTGAATTTCGCTTTTCGCGAGGAAAATAGGGTGCAATAATATATTTCATGAAGATCTTCCTGGAGTTTCTCTCGAAAGGGAAATTGACTTGGAAATAAACCTTCTTCTAGATACTCAACCTATATCTATTCCGCCATACAGAATGGCACCAGCTGAACTCAGAATTAAAAGAACAGTTAGAGAACCTTTTAAACAAGGGGTTCATTAGACCCAATGTTTCTCCATGGGGCGCACCAGTCTTATTCATGCATAAGAAAAATGATTCTCTTAGAATGTGTATAGACTACCATCAGCTAAACAAAATCATAGTAAAAAATAAATACCCACTTCCTAGAATCGATGACTTGTTTGACCAACTTAAGGGAATAAGTTACTTTACTAAGATAGACCTCAGATCAGGCTATCACCAGCTTAGAGTCAGGGAATGTGACATTCCAAAAATAGATTTCCAAACCTGGTATGGTCACTTTGAGTTTCTATTCATGTCCTTTAGTCTTACAAATAACCTAGATGCTTTCATGGACTTATTGAATCGCGTGTCCAAGTACTATCTAGACATGTTTGGTATAGTCTTCATCGATGACATTCTTGTCTATTGCCATCGCAAGAATGATCACGCAGATCACCTCAAAATCATACTTCAAACTCTCAGAACTCATCAGTTGTTCACCAAATTTAGTAAATGTAAATTTGGCTAAGGTCAGTAGCATTCTTTGGTCATATTGTTTCCGATGATGGCATCAGAGTTGACCCTCAAAAGACCGATGTGGTGATAAACTTGCCTAGACCCATTTGTCCATTAGATATCAGGAGATTCTTAGGTTTAGCTAGCTATTACCATTGATTTGTTGGAGGATTCTCATCTATTGTATCCCCCATGTCCATATTTAACTCAGAAGAAGGTCAAGTTTCAGTGGTCAGATTCCTTCGAGAATAATTTTCATGATTTGAAGACTCGACTCACCTCAGCCCCAGTTTAACTCTACCAGATGGTTTAGACAGGTTTGTTGTGTACTGTGATGCATTTAGAGTAGGCTTGGGTTGTGTCCTCATGCAGAGAGGGAAGGTCATAGCCTATGACTTTAGAAAACTTAAGCCCTATGAGAAGAATTAACCCACCCATGATGTTGAGTTAGCAGCTATAGTGTTTCCCTTACAAATTTAGAGGCATTATTTATATGGAGTGCATGTTGATGTGTTCACAAATTACAAAAGCTTACAGTATATGTTTTCTTAGAAAGATTTAAATTTGTGTTAGAGAAGATGGTTAGAATTTTTGAAAGATTATGACATAAGTGTTCTGTATCATCTAGGCAAGGCCAATATTGTTGTTAATGCTCTCAGTAATTGTTTATGGGTAGTGTTGCTCACGGTGAGAATGATAAGAAGAAGTTAGCTCAGGAAGTTCATCAGCTTACCTGACTAGGTGTATGCTTAGTCGATTCAGTAGAGGGCAGTATGTGGGTGCAGAACAGTTCAGAATCATCTCTGGTTTTGAAGTAAAGGAAAAGTAGGAAAGAGATCCCAGTCTAGTTAAGCTGAAAGAGTCAGTTAGAGATCAAAAAGTAGATATTTTCTCCCAAGGGAGAGATAGTGTGTTGCGTTTCCAGGGTCATTTATGTGTTCCAGGTGTAGATGACTTGAGGCAACGAATTCTTACAAAAGCGCATGGTGAGC
Source organism: Capsicum baccatum var. pendulum (assembly GCA_030864225.1). Lineage (NCBI taxonomy): Eukaryota > Viridiplantae > Streptophyta > Magnoliopsida > Solanales > Solanaceae > Capsicum > Capsicum baccatum. The sequence continues at coordinate 76,542,184 of CM061557.1, read as the reverse complement.
AATACTCTATTCATCTAGGGGCCACTAAGATGTACCGTGATTTGCAGGAGATCTATTGGTAGAATGGGATGAAGAGTAATATTACAGAGTTTGTAGCTAAGTGCTTTACGTATCAGTAGGTTAAGATTGAGAACTAGAATCCTAGTGGGTCCATGCAGGAGTTTAGTATTCCCACATGGAAATGGGAAGAAGTGATCATGGACTTTATGATGGGTTTGCCTAATACTCATCATCAGCATGATTCGATTTAGGTTATCGTAGTCAGAATGACCAAATCTGCTCATTTCTTTCCAATTCATACCTCTTATTCAGCCAAGGACTATGCCAAACTCTATATCAAAGTGTTGGTCTGGTTACACGGAGTCCCAATGTCTATCATCTCAGATTGTGGTATCTAATTTACCTCTCATTTCTAGAAAGCATTCTAAAAGGGCCTATGTACCCAAGTTCACCTCAGTACAACCTTCCATCCTCAGACAGATGACTAAGTAGAAAGGACCATCCAAACTCTAGAAGATATGCTAAAAGCCTTCATTGTTGATTTTAAAGGTAGTTGGGATGACCATTTTCCTTTGATTGAATTTACATGTAATAACGACTATAATTTCAGTATGCAGATGACTTTGTTTGAGGATCTTTATGATAGGAGCTATAGATCTCCAATTGGTTGGTTCGAGGTAGGTGAGGCCACAGTAGTAGGGCCTGACTTAGTATTTGATGTCTTAGAGAAGGTTTAGTTGATCAGGAAAAGGCTTAGGGCAGCCCAGAGCTGACAGAAATCATATGCAAATATGAGGAGAAGAGATCTAGAGTTTGAGGTCAGTGATTTTATGTACTTAAAAATCTCTCCCTTGAAGGGAGTGAAGAGGTTCAGAAAAAAGGGGAAGCTTAGTCCCCGATATGTCGATCCTTATAGAATTCTCAGCCATTTTGGAAAGGTATCTTATGACCTTGAGTTGCCTTCAGATCTAGCTTCAGTGCACCCAGTATTCCACGTCTCCTTGCTAAAGAAATGCATCGGTAACCCAGTAGTCATAGTTCCCTTAGAGGGCATAGATATTCTGACTGATGTATCTTTTAAGGAGGTTCCAGTCCAAATCCTTGATTGTCAGATCTGCAGACTGAGAAACAAATAAGTTCCCTTTGTTAAAGTTCTTTGGCAGAATCAATCCATTGAGGGAGCTACTTGGAAAGAAGAAGCAAATATGCGGACAAAGTATCCTCACCTGTTCTTTGGAAACTCATATTCAGCTTGAGGTAACAATATTTATTAGCTTTGCTTAGTTCCTTGTTCAGTTATTGTTACAAACTTGGTATCCATTACCGTCGCATATTCAATCATACATTCATGAATTAGTTCAGTCCTGCACTCATGCAACAGATATGCATGTTCAGTAAGAAAAATCAGCTTTTCAGTGATTTCAGTCATGCAATCATATTTCAGTTGTGCATATTTAGTATGTAAACTCAGCCTATCAGTATTTCTTAGATTAATTAGCTTCATTCGAGGATGAATATTCCCAAGGGGAAGATATTGTAATACCCCATATGTCCCGAGCTTAATTTAACTCTCAATATATAATTAGTCCTATATAAAACTTTTAAAATACTCAAAATTTTCCAGTTTAGAGCCTTCCATTGTGTAGGAAATTCAATCAGCTTTCCAACGATATAAAATTTGCCTAAATTCGATACCAGGGTGAAGAGTTATAGCCATTTTTGTAAAGCAATGTACTACCTGGTACATCATCGCATTGCGGAGAGGGTAGGAATGGAAATTGTCAAAATCCAGTGAGCCATCGCGATCCCACCGCATCGTGCCACCAACCATTTTCTCAATTGTCACTTTCCAATATGACTCTATGATCATAACGCATCACGCCAAAGGTTAAATTCATATACAGTGGGGTACCGTGATTGTACCATATCGCGCTAAGCTCCCAGCTTGCAATTTTCAATTTCCAGAGACACGGCACAATAGCACCGTGTCGTACCAAGGGCCCAGATTGAAAAGTTTTGATGAAAATTTGAAATGTCGTCCAGGGGAAAAGAAGTCTTTTCTCAAAAATTTAATCAGTCCAGGTACAAGATTTAATCCCTTAAAATGTAATTAGGTCATTATTTCTCACTTTTCCCCAAATTAAAAGCATTCTCTCCATAATAGAAAAAACCTAGCTTTAAGAAATCAAGAGCAATCCTCAAGAAAATTACCAAGGGCTTCAAGAATTAAAATACCCAGGTATGTTAGGTGTTCATTTATGGGTTCCTTTCACCCATAGAGTCTAAGAATCCATTTTTAAAACTATAATATTATTGATTCATGATTTATATGCTTGAAATTGGATTGTATTCATATTCATGACATTAATTGAGTTTCAATCCATGATTAATTGTAGATTCTATGAAAGTGAAATAGCATGTATACTGAATTGTGTAATTCCCATGTTATAATCCTTGAATTTGTAAGTTTGGTTGTTGCAGTTACAATGTTTACATATTGTCCATGATTATATGCATTAATTTATGCTCCCCATGTGTTTGATGGAATGTCCATATGAATTAAACAGTAAAATCATGACATGCTAGCATATATACAAGTTTATGCCCTAAAAGTGTTTGATGAAAATTCTCTATGAATGAATTATGAACCAGTGGACATTGTTATGCTTTTCGATATTATGCTATGCTTTACTTTTATGCTATCGAGTCCTGAGGGTATCTAATACCGGAGAACCTATCTATTTACCTAGAGCTACAGTAGCTGCATAATAGTCTCAGTCATGTCCCAAAATAGTAAGTACTCACGCAGTTACAAAACTCAGTGAACTCAGTGAAACTTAGTATCAGTCTAGTTTAGCTCAGTCTAGTAACCAGTGTCTATCCAATTGGGAGTATGATTCAGGTTCGAGTGAACCCAAGGATGGGGACTCATATGCCAGTAGAGGGTGTGATCCTTAGAAGTAGTCCTTGCATTCCAGAACTACGTAGACAGTGTAGGTTAAGACATCAACCTGCCATCTGAGGGTTGATGAAGTATTCTCGTTAGAGTACCTTCCAAATGAGGGTAACTCTCCAGTTGTCTTTACCCATGGCACGGTACTGACACCCTTCCAACTAGGGTTACAGGTTGGACCCCAGTTATCTTATTTGGTGCATGTCGGTTAGATGATTACTCCCTATAATTTTAGTTTTTGTCTCAGTATAGAACTTAGTTCATTTCTACAGAGTTAGGACTGTTAGATACAGTCAATCAATATCAGTAACTCAGTTATCAGTAGTCTCCGATATTAGTTATTAAATTATTAGAACTCAGTATTCAGCTTCAGTAAAATCTTAGATACAGTATACATGCATATGTTCATTATTTCATACTCAGTATTTATAGTAGTTTTAGATTTCTATGTACTCATAATCAATTATTCTATATCATTCAGTCAGTTATTGTTCATGCATATCAACCCTTTTATTCAGTCTTACCTCATCTAACATACTAGTACATTCCACGTACTGATGCATACTCTTTCATTATGCTATGTGTCTATTATCATAAGTTCGGATGCTCAGGTTCCTTACTGCGCCTAGATAGATTCAGATTCAGCTAGCAGGGTCAGAATTAGTAGTGAGTCCTCACCTATCAATGATATGTTTTATTTCTGTATTTTAGTAGTTGGAGTTAGTTGAGGGCTTGTCCCATCAACTCCGCTTTCAGATAGTTCAATTATAGGATTTTTTAGACTAGACTTTCAGATAGTGTTCAGTTTTGCAGATTATTATTATAGTTGATATTCTTTATCAGTATTCAAATTTTGAACATCATGGCAATTTAGCCTATTTTCCATATTATTTTCAGTATTAGTATTTAGTGATCACAGCAGATATCAGTCATGGGTTAGCTTATGGTCCTGTGGGGTCGTAAACACCGTGTAGCATTCAGGGTACAGACTCGGGGCATTACACTGGGTCAGGCAGGCCCAATAGGCCAAGCCCATGTTGACGACTCTACTACTGGACCCTATGAGTTGTAGGGTCCCATTATGAGTTATGTCATTGAGCTGTAAGGTCAACAGTGTATGGTGCCTTGGTTGTTCTGCCTTAGTTATGACTTATGGTGACAAGTCATAAGGATTGGCTACAAGTCAATGGAGGAACTTTTTTAGCTTTTATGTTAAAGGTATTCTGGATATTTCTCCTCTTATTCAAATTGAAACCCATATCTTATAACCCCTTTAGGGTGTCATTAGCACTCAACAACCAGTCTAAGTAACTTATTAAACATTCCTAAAGGCTCTCTAAATTCCCTTAAGCAAGTCAAGCCAGGGTTTCATCAAGCTGGTCATCTAAGGGATCTAGAGTTAAATCTGTCTGTGAAACTTTATACATGACTCAATATCTCTATTTCATAAATGTAAATGGTTATTTACATGATTAAAAGGAAGGGTTTTGAGATGGTTGAGGGTTTTAAAATGAATGGTTGATTAATTATTTTTCCATGGTTTTATTGTTCATTATTCATGTTTTAACTATGGCTTTGAACTTGTGGGTGCATGGGTAAAGTGAATAAACTTGGTAATTTTGATTTTTCCTCAAACTTGTGACTTTTGAAGTGATAATTTCCCTAACCCCATTTTGTGAAATTGTTTATTTATGAGAAACTTGGGAATTTAACTATTCTGGAACTATTGCACTATGATGTTGAATTGAACCTTGTGGCTTGGTATTTTCAAAAGCTATTTCATAATTGAACCAAAGGGGATTATGAATTCCCCAAGTAATAAAATTATTTTGGCATGTTGATGTTACCTTGCAAGGGTAGTTGGTATCACGATACCAACAATGTATGCCTAAATGTCTATTGTGGTTCAATGAATAAGATTGTATGATAATTGTTTTAATTGGGCTTTAAAGAGAATTGTGTAGATGAGTCGTCAAAGTCGGGGTCTAAGAGACCAGTCATGAAATTGTAGTTGCCGACGCAAGGGTCTAAATGACGAGGTGGTTCAAGTTTACCTATTATTATTTTTATTATATAATTGGGAGGTTCGAGTCCCCCATATCTCATTACATGATTTGTTGCTTGTGTCACGTTGATATGCAGGGAAGTTCGAGTTCTCCATAGTACATATGTTTACCTTTTGGTTTATGCACCACACACACTCGGGTCCTACCAGCTGGGGAAGAGCTGGGCCCATATAGCCCATGGGTGCTTGTATGTTATGACGGTTGAGCTACACAATATAGACTAAGGTTTTAAAATGCATGTTAAGGTTTGTTCCCTATCCCAACATGTGATATATATATATATATATATATGTATGCGTTGGATGATGTGCATGAACTCTTAAATGATTCAGAACTGTTGATCATGGAATCATGTTATCTCGTATCCTTGAGTTGCATGCTATCACCCCTGTAACACCGTGAGACAGCACCCTAAGCGTCACATAGTGCTTACAATTCCAAAGGACCACAAGCTAACCCATGACTGGTACCTGCTGTGAGCACTGAATAATAATATTACTGAGAATATATGTGGAAATTAGGATGAGATTGTCGTAACGTTCATAAACTTAAAACAAATACTGAATACTGATAATAATACTAAAAAACTAAACATCTTTCTGAATTAGTCTCGTTTGAAATCCTCTAACTATATGAATATGGAGTTGATGGGACGAGTCCCTAACTAACTCCGACTACTGAACATACTGAACTACTAGAATGCAGAAATAAATAACTCTGTCCTCAAAATATGAGGGCTCACATGATATGAGACATCATAGCATAAAAAAAGAGTATGTGTCAGAACGTGGAATGTACTGGTATTCTAGATAAGGTGAGGATGAAATGCATGGGCATATATACATGAAGAGTAATCGACTGAATGATATGAACATAGCTAAATGAGAGTACATGGATAACTAAAACTGTTGTCAATACTGATTATGCAATACTATGCATATACATACATATATATATATATATATTGTATCTGAGATCATACTGAAACTAAATACTAAGTTCTGATAACTGAGTGACTGATATCTAAGATTACTGCTAACTGGGTAACATTTTTTGGCAGTCCTGATTCTGCAAAACTGAACTAAGTTCTATACTGAGTCTGAAACTAAAACTGAAACTGTGGGAGGTATCATCTAACTGACATGCCCCATGTTAAGCTGATTTGGGGTCCAACTTATAACCCTAGTTGGAAGGGTGCTAATACTATGCCACGGGTACTACTAGGCTAAAGAGTCACCCTCATCTGGTAGGTGCCCTAATGAGATAGGTATTACCCTCATCTGGTAGGTAAACACTTTTTCAAACCTCAACTGGCAGGTTGATATCTCAACCTACGCTTGCTATGTAGTTCTAGAATTCAAGGACTGCTACTAAGGATCACACCCTTAATTGGCAGGTGAGCCCCCATCCTTGGGTTCACTCGGTTCTGAATCCTACTCTCAACTGAATGACACTACTTATTAGACTAAACTAAATTGGACTGAGTTTCACTGAGTTCTGTAACTGACTGAGTACTACTTGTTCGTGATGTTTATGAAACTATTCTATAGATACTATAATTCTAGGTAAACAACTAGATTTTCGGGTATTAAATACCCCCAGGGCTCGATAGCAACAATAGTAAAACATGGAAAAATCTTGAAAGAATTACATTAATTACTTATTTACCATGCATTCATTTAGATATTTTGTCAAACACTTGAGAGGCATGAACTTGTACATGAATGGGACCACATGATAACATGTCATGATTCACTACTCAATTTACATAGGCATTCTATCAAACGCTTGGGGAGCATAATTAATGCACATGGAATTCATCAAGATATAAACATCATGGCTACAACATTCAACTTACAATTCAAGGGTTCATCATGAGGATCATATAATTCTACATACTTGCTAATTAATTCACTTGAAACTTGTATAAATCTTGATTTGAAAGCCATACAACAATACATACATGAACACAATCCAATTCAAACATGTAAATCATGAAATCAATAAACTTATTTTGTTAAAAGGGGTTCTTGAACTCCAAGGGTGGAAGAAAACCCAAGGATGAATACCTAATATACCTTGATTATTAGTTGTGTGAAGATTGTGATGAGTTCTTGAGACTTAATTCTTGAGCTTAATGAACCTAGGGCTTGTTCTTGATACGGTTTGGAGAATAATGGGTGTATTTAGCCCTTTAGGATATTAAATCTCGTGTTTTATCTGAATTGGGTGGGGGAAAAAGGACCTAAATTCCCTTAGAAACTCAGAATTTAATGTACAAAAATTGCCTAGTGATGCGATTGGCGACGTGCTGCATTAATGGGATCGACACGATCACCGATGCATCGTGTCGATGGGTGCAACGTGGTGGCCAATGTGACGCATCAAGATTGCATTGCCTTGCTATTTTCCCCATCAAACATAACCTAAACGAAGTCTGAAAATTCCAAAACTCATCCAATATGACCTATTGACATCCCTGATCATGAATCAACTTAAAAATCGACATTCTAAGGTTGGAAAGATAAAAATAAGATCATCCAGTTTTGAAGGCTAATAATGTTTCTACGTCTTAACACTTAGCTGGATTTTTTCCAAGTCTGGGACCCCTTATTACAAGGTTTATAGGACTGAATTGAACTATAACTTTTATGGGGTCTTACAACTCCAACCGCGAACTATCTTCGAACTCTATACTTATATGCAATGCAAAAACTGTCCATACTTCTACTTTTCCTGATTAGTGATTAGGATTCGAGATCAGCTCATGAGTTGACATTGAAATGGTGAAGTTTCATGCATCAGAAGACTACATTTCATGTGTTGGTTTCTTATATTTTAGACTATTCAAACTTATTTTTGGGTATAGTCGGGGGCATGTCCTGACACTTTATTAATAAAAAATTTGGTTCATGTCTAGAAGGCTTTATTGGATCACTATGAACTTGGGTGGTATTGGATAGTGGTTGGTTGTTGATCATATAAGTATAAATTGTTCTTGAATCTATCTTATTATATGTTCGGAATTCATCCAACATTGAGAATGTTATGATATGTCCATCCAATTGTTGGACGATAGGTGGAGGAGTAGAAGTCGATTAGGTAGTGTATACCTAATCGATGTAGCTGTGAGTTGACGTACAATAGCTTTTTTGAGGCCTAATAATTTCCTACCTATTCATCTCACCATTTGAAGATTCAAAATTTTTCAATGTACTTAATATTTTTGATAACACATTACGTAGTAAATAGTCAATAAATCAAATAGACAACATATACAATATATATTATATATTGATAGATTGATACTAGAAAATAAGAAAAGTCGATAAAACTGATATGACATTAATTACTCCAAACTGTAGGGGTGTCAAATACATACATTAGCTTGACTTACAAAATCAAAGTGGGACAAACCTGAAATTCAAGGGGGGGGGAGGGTGAATTAAAATTTTTCTATGAGTCAACTACTGACTTCTCACAATCGACTTGCCTGTAGATCAGTGCACTTCACAAAGAAGATTAGATTTAAAATAATTAAGCAAATAAATAATAGAACATAAAGTAACAACATAAAGATTTATCCTAATTCGAAACACCAATGCGGTGCCTACTTCTAGTCTCCCTGGGTTTCAAAGTTTTCTTAGATCATTCAATGTCGAGCTCGTGTACAATGATAGGAAACAAATCGAGTACAATGATAGAAAACAAGTTCTGAAGACTTATTTTGCTCTTCAGATCTTGTGACACAGCTTCAGTTTATGTTACAAAGTTGACTCAATCATACTCTTTATATAACAATTGTAAAGTAAAAGTTACAAAGCCTCATGAGACTAAGATTGACACATTTTTATTTTTCTCCTTGAAGTTATGTGACCCGTGTTCATCTTTAGTCTTCCTTTTTTATAGTCTTCTGCCACAATTTTCTTTAGAAAACCCAAGATATTTCTTTCCAATCAAGGATTTGAATTGATTCCTTGAAAGAGGGATGACACCATAATGTATGTTCATATTAGATATGTCCATACGTGGCGTAATTTCCACAATTATATATGTCCATATTAGATATATCCATGTAATGATTATGGTGCTTCTTCCTTTATGTCCTGATTGATTTGGTCTACCATGATTCTGAGATTGTGATCCTTCTTCTATTTCCTAGATACTTGATTGATTTTCTTTCCATACTTGTTTGAATATTGTAATCTTTCTTTTCATGATTGAATATTCTTCCATTTATGGATACCGTGGTTCCCTTGCTTGCTTCCATGTTGAGTTAGTATTTTTGATCCTTCATATGTTTGGATGAGATACCCTTCCATCTTCGATCTTCCAATATCCTTTTTCTTCTTTTACTTGTTCATGGTGATTTCCATGATTTGTGGGACTGAGATTCCCCTTCCATGTGTTCTCATTGTGACTGATTTATTTGGATGTCGTGGATTGTGAATTGATGTCTTTCCAACATTAGCAGTCCTTAATATCGTGCAAAGATACACTTGTTAGTTTGTCATTATTAAAACAGACTTAGAAAGCTAACAAAACCTATCTAGGATTTATTGTTATTACGTGTGGTTCTCTTGTGTTTGGGTCTCTTGTACAGGGAACACTTTTTCATACTCTTGGTCTTGGAAGTCTTGTCAATGTTCTTAAAATATTTTCTTTTCTTTATTTTGAGCGTGTTATCGACAAGGGGTGAAATAATATTCACATCTAACAAATCCTGTTGCATACTCCATTCAGACTCTAGAGGAACAACATTAATTGATTTCGAGTATGCAAGGAGGCACATTTCAACTTTTTACATAATTGAAGAGTTCTCATAGATGCTCAAACCATAATCATCACCGTACTTTAATCACAAAGAGGTTGTTGTGTGAGTGCACGGTATTTCGACCAAGTCTTGCTTCCGACAAGAACATGACTTTTTCAATAGGTTCACTTTGGCAGTAGAACTAGTGCCGAACATAGTGAATTAGTTGCTACCCTATTTACATTCTCCACATAGAAGGAGTTGCCCTCGATCATATTGTCCTTTGTATTTTTTCAACAGACGACACCATTTTATTCTCCTTATAGTTTCGGACATATGCATGCATCTATCTATGCTTCTCACTAAACCTCATAGTAATCAAATGGAATATAGATGCCACAGTATACTTTGTTATATCTATCAGTAGAGCGTTGGGCGAATTGACAATATTTGTAGTCATAACATCATACCTATTGACGGAGAAAGTTTCCCTATTTCACTTGTCAAAATCAAGTTCATGCTCGAGGACAAAGGCTACCTTAGGACAATAGTTCTTGAAATCCGCAAAATAATTGCTACACTCTTCCAAAGAATATGCTCTTGCCCTATGGTAGAATAAATAGAGATAATCTTCAAATCGGTGATTTATCCAGATATTTTCACCAAGGTGTCTCATGCAAAACATATGATGAGCATAGTTGTAAACCTTGGTAATGTCGTTGGCAATACTTGTGTGTATATTAGAGATAAAATGCAAATCTGGTACACGACCGCTATAGATTTAAGTTTCTCAAAGAAGAACATTCAAGATGAATTTTTTTCTTTGTCAATAACACAAAAGGCAACTAGAAAACCATAATTCTCCGTATCCTATGAAACCATTGTACTTACTATGTAACTGAGTGCCATTGAATCTAATAACCTTTCGTATGTGGCAGAATCCCTTAATGCAAGCTCCTATTGCTAAAAAGTAGTACATGAACCTACAATTATCTCTGTTTAACTTGATGGAGTAGGTAGAATCAAAATTAAGAGTGTCGATCAGATAGAAAAAAGTTGGAAAGCAGGAATACCTGCACTCCAGTGTCCCTCAAATCATTTGCTTGGCAATCACACCTTCCATCATATATTTTCAATAAATTAGACTACTGTGGAAGTCCTTGAAAACAATTCTCTAAATCTCTATAGTGTCTGGACCTTTGCCATTGTGATACAAATTAACATAAAGCGATACAATAACTCTATAGTGTCTAGCCCTTTGCCGCAAGTGTAATTGCCACATATTTTTAGATATGAAATCTGCATTCATACTTCCTCGCTTAAAACATTGATGTACAATAAGGAGATATATATTTCACCTTGAAGTATTTACTACAACTCTTCAATATAGCCTAATCAAAAGACTTCCTCGCTGACGCTTTGTTCAATAACATTTTTAGCTCATTCTTGCTGATAAATATTTGTTCTATTTGGAAATTAGTTTCATAGGTGAAGGTGTAGTTAGATTCTGATCCTGATCCGTACTCCCCTTGCTCTTCTTAAAATAATTTAGGATCTTTTAGTTTCATTGGATGATATTTCATATCCATTGGATAATCTTCCAAATTCATTGAATGATCAACTGAACTCTCATCTTCAATTAAATCATCATCATTGATTGTAGGGTGTGATGGCACGGGAATCAGGGACCTCAGATGATATTTATCCGCAATTTTAGTCTAGAGTAATTGACAATGACATCCAACATGTACAAAGACACCTGCCTATCATTCTTTATGAATGTGAGATGTATTTTCTCCCTCCCACATTAGATAACTAATCACAATGTTGCTTGGCTCGCATTGTAATTCTTCTCTTTTAATTTCGCCTCAAACCATGCCATTGTATGAACCATTGCGACATAACAGATGTACAATGTCACCTTACAAGATGATTTCTAATTCCAACATTTTGGAGTCTCCTCCCACACACCCTTATAATCACGACTGGCAATAATTACTTTAGCTACTACTATTATAGACCAGACTGATCTATAGTCGATGATTGGTATAAAAACCTCCATACAAAAATGTGAATAAATGAGATTGGGTATAATCGATGCTCTGCTAGCTCTGGTATAGAAAAATGTATTGTAGGTCTTCTAAACTACTTGAATCTATCTACTAACAAGGTATTGAGTGGATTTTGAAAGCTTTTAAAGCTATTAAAAATTGTGAAAAAGTATTTTTTTAATATATTTTTTATAAAAATAGAATAAAAATGGAGGCAATGAGCAAGAATAGAGATTTTCAGTTGTGAGTAGGAAGAGTTAGCCGAAATAGTCGTTGGAATCAGGAAAAGTAGATGAAAATGGGAAATTTTTTGGTTGCTTCTTGGATAAATTTTTTAAAAATAAAACTAAAAATTTTAAAAATGATGGAAAATAGTAGATGTTCATTGGATGAGGTGGGGAACTAAAGTGTAATGTTAAAGACTTGTATCCTAGTTTTGGATTGTTAGGAAGTCAAATGAATGACATCATAAATGATGTCTAAACACTACATTTTCCCAAACCTATTTCTAAATATTACATTATGTTTTGAAAGTGGATATTGGGACAAATCTTAGCATCAAGATTCTAGACACAAACATAGACATCTCAACCAAACATAAGTCCTAGCATTTTTCTTCGATTCTTAATCTTTCTCATACTCCTTAGAGTACAATTTCTAGTACAAAACTTCAAGTTCCTAATGCTTTGCAGACACAAACTCTAGTGGGTTTGTTTGGTCAATTGACGTCTAATCTACTGAAATTTCATCCATGAACCATGGTTCAATTGCAACTACTGCTGCTAATTAATCGCGAAAAAATATCCTTCAGATTATTGTAACTTATGGAACATACTCTATCACGAACACTTGTTGGGAATTCTCGTAGCTTGAGGCATGGTGCACACTTTCCTTAGGATATTTCACCTGGTCCAGGTGTATCCCTCAGGTTACAAAAAAGCTCTTTTAATTCTAAACTAGGAACCAAAATTTGACAAAGATTTAATAAATAAGAAATCCCATCATAAAATATGGGGGAAGGAACATGTTAAATGGGGAAGAAACATCTTAAACCACACCTCTTCCGAAAGAACAGGAGTTCAAAGTAAAATAGGTGAAAGACTATATCCTTGAAATGGTTATAGAACTTTCACTGTTAATAATAATAATTGATAAGATTAATAGCAAGAATTAAGAGTAATCAATGAAATTAAGGCAATGGATGTCAATTGATGAAAATAAGAATTAAACATTATTGGGCAACAACTTTTGACCATAAATAAATGTTGGGCAATAATAATTTACTGAAAAAATTTAACTTGTTTAATCTAAATCTTAATATCATCACAAAATGAAAAATTATTCAAGAAATAATGATATTCTTTTTAAATTATCATACTTAAGTCAACCCAATCAGATAATCTTCCAAATGCTCAAGTTAATAAAACCTCAAACCCTAGTTTAGGTTCTAATTCAGTTTTTCATTCATGTTTTGCCTTGTTTGATTCCAAAATATAGAAAAAATTATGGCATTACAGATTAGGGCATATGCCATTGAATAATATGAAAAATGTTCCTTTTTATTCAATCTTTTCTTGTTAAAATTTTGGCACTCCATGTGTGATTTGTTCAATGTCAAGAAAAAACAAACTACCTTTTTCAACAAGCAACATCTCAACAAAAAATATTTTTGAGTTGATATATAATGACACTTGGGGACCATATAAATAACCAACTCATGATGGGTATAAATTATTTCTTACCATTGTTGATGATTTTAGTAAAGAAACATAGACTTTTCTACTAAGCAATAAATCAAATGCTTTCACAGTCCTCAAATCTTCCTTGGCTATGGTTGAAAGAAAATTTCAAACCAAGGTCAAAATAGTAAGATCTGACAATGCACTTGAGTTAGGAAGTGGCACAACACAGTCAAAAATTTCATTTCTAAAGGGATTTAACATCAAACCTCATGTGTGTCTACTCCACAACAAAACGGTGTGTTTGAAAGAAAACATAAGCATTGGCTAGAAACATCTAGGTCTCTTTTGTATCAATCACATCTACCCATTCAATGTTGGGGTGAATGTATTTTGAATGCAACATGTCTAATCAATAGACTTCCTTCCAAAATCCTTAATGGTAAAACTCTTTTTGAAGTCCTTTTCAAGACCATACCTAACTATTCTAATATCAAATGTTTTGGATGTTTATGTTTTGTTTCTACTCTATCCTCTTAAAGGTCTAAGTTGACACCAAGGACCACTTCTTGTGTTTTTTTAGGTTATCCATTTGGAAAGAAAGGTTATAAATTTTTGGTTCTTAATACTAAGAAAATCATAGTTTCTAGAGATGTTGTGTTTCATGAAAATATCTTTCCCTTTTCTTCTTCTAAATCTAATGATTCCTACTTTATAGTTCATGAATCAATCCCAACTGTTGATCCTGATAATAATGTTAATGATAATAAAAGAATCCCATCTCCCTCAGTTATCACTTATATTTTACCTCTTGCATCTACCGCTGTGGACTAGGTCCAACCTCCTGTTCCTTCTACTGTCACAAACCAAGTACAATCGTATATTCCTTTGATGTTATGGACCAGGTACATCCTCCTGCCTCTTCTGCTACCATGGATCAGGTACATCCTCCTGTTCCTTCCACCAATAATATTTCCTCACTTAGAAAACCGACTCAAGAACACAAAATTCAAAATTAATAATGATCTCGAAGATTGTATTTACAATTTTGTACACCTAGCTAATGTTATCTCTTCTTATTTTTCATCTCCTATTTGTCCAACCTCTCTTTCTGTCATAAATCTATCTTCCAATAATCAACATATGCTAAATTCCTTATCTAATATTCTAGAAACTGTCAATTATAATTAAGATGTATTCATAAGGGTTGGAAAAAATCTATGGACAAATAACTTCAAGCTCTTAAGTGGAGCAACACTTAGGATGTGGTCCATCTTTCCCTAGGTAAAATGGTTTTACCTTATAAGTGGGTTTACAAAGTCAAACAACATAGATAGTGAAGGCAACATTGAAAGGTTAAAAGCTATGTTAGTGAGCAGAGGAGACATTCAAAGGGAAGGTATTGATTTTAATGAGACTATTTTTCCTGTTGTCAAAATAACTACTATTTGATGTCTTCTAGCTACAACTTTCAAAAAAGATTGGGGGATCTATCAATTGGATGTTAATAATGCAATGTTACATGGAGATATCCATGAGAAATTCTACATGAAGTTCCCTGATGGAACAGTACCACCATCACCATCTTATGTTTGCAAGCTTAAGAAGTCCATATAAGGACTTCGTCAGGCCTCTAGGCAATGGTATTCAAAGATCATGACTGCTCTTAATTTTAAAGAATTCACTCATTCTCTTAATGATTATTCTCTAGTTTTGAAGAAATTTGACTCACCTATTTCAATAGTAGCAGCATATATGGATGACATTCTTTTAACAAGTAATGGCAATGCAGAGTTGCATGCATTGAAATTATTTATACATGAGGAGTTTAGAATAAAGAATTTGGGAGATTTATATTTTTTCATAGTTATGAAGGTATTGAGAGAACCTCATGGTCTCATACTTTCACAACGAAAGTTCACAGTTGATCTCCTAAAGGAATTTGATGTCACATATATGTCACCTGTTTCATCTCCTATTGATCCAACAGTAAAGCTAAGTTTAAATGATGGAGATTCTATTATGAATCCCATTGTATATAAACATCTCCTTAGCCAGTTCAACACCTTAGCCAATTCATGCACGATCCTTGTCTGCTCATCTCACTGTCGCATTACGTGTTCTTCATTACTTGTCCAAGGATCCAGATTTAGGACTCTTTCTGAATGCCTATTCTTCTTTAGAGTTGCTTGACTTTTGTGATTTGGATTGGGGAATATGTCCAAATTCAAGAAAATCCATTAGTGGATTTTATATATCACTTTGGGGCTCTCCAATCTCTTAGAATTCAAAGAAGCAAACATCTATTTATCTTAGCTCTGCCAAGGTTAAGTATCATTCTATGAGGCGCGTGGTTTCCGAGCTCACATGGTTGGTTCTTCTCTTCTAAGATCTCTCTATTACAATAACATTACATGTGCCTATTTATTCGGATAGTCAGGCAACAATACACAGTGCTAAGAATATTGTGTTTTATGAAAGAATGAAGCATGTTAAGATTGATTGTCATTTTTCTCGTAAAAGTTTTTAGATGGATTTATTTCACTTTTATTTGTTCCATCTTCCTCTTAATTAGATGATCTATTCACAAAGTCACTCACTGGTCCTCTTCATCACAGTGTTTTGGGCAAGTTGGGTATTTGTTCGTCCCCTCCAACTTGAGGAGGGGGTGTTGGAATAATGTTGTATTTTCTTCATTGGATTGGGTTAGTTTATCTGATCCATTCACCTATTTCACTGCACTCGTCTGCTGCAGCCTCAACATTATTCGGTGATGGACTACATGGCTTGGGAATGATTTAATGATGATGATTTTGTCCAACTTCAGCATATAATTGTACATATTATTTTACGCACCTATTATTTTATTTCTTTTGTACACCCTAGGGGAAATCTTTTGTTTCCTACCTTATTTAGAAGTCTTTTGTTTCCTACTTTATTTAGAATATTATCCACTTAGTTTCCTACTTTATTTAGAAGTGTATCCCTTAGTTATTGTACTTTATTTAGGAGTCTTTAATTTGATTCTTTACTTGTATATATAGGATATTGTACAAAGTTAAACGATCAATCAAGAAAAAGAGAAGAAACTTTCTGCAAATTCTTTGTCTTTGTTTTCTGCAATTTATTCAATTTCTTTCAATTCTTATATATTGGAATATTGCTGTATCTATTCATTATATAGTCGTCTATTACAGTGCAAAGCTTGATTCACCTGTTTCAAAATATTTTATTTTTAAAGGGATTCAACATCAAACCTCATGTGTGTCTATTCCACAACAAAATAGTGTGGTTGAGAAAAAACATAGGCATTTTCTAAAAACATCGGGGGCTCTTTTGTACCAATCTCATCTACCCATTAGTATTGGGGTGAATATCTTTTGACTGCACCGTATCTCATCAAGAGATTTTCTTCAAAAATTCTTAATGGTATCAGAGCAAGGTTTCAATCCTTTTATCATTTTATGTCAATTTTCATGTTTTTCTTAATTTTAAAAATATTTTTCAACTTTTTGATTCACAATATTTGGAACATGTCTACTGACATGATTCATTCATGGCGACTGCACTCGCTAACTTATCAAAATCATCAATCCTTTCTCCTTTCAATTTTTTTAATATGGGGTTTGATTCATTGTGGTTATATTTTATACTTTTACAATCTCATTTTTTTGGGATTTTCTTTTGTTAGATTGCGTTTTTAATCATTTTATTTTTTGGCGTCTGAAGTTTTCTTAAGGGTCCCGGTAAAAATCCCTAATCCTATTGATGTTCACTCACCAACATAATCCTTTTTTATTTTTCTATTGTTTCTCAAAATATCTCATTTTTAATTATTGGTGGTATTTTTTTAAAGAATCAAAATCATCAATCACCATAACCACCAGTATCAAAATCATCAACCACAATCAAGATGTTTTTAAAAAAAAAATCTTATTTTGGTGTCACTCTCGAATTAACTACCTTTTATCCTTCATTGGACCTTTCATTCAAATAATACTTTTTCCTCTCAATTATGTCAATGACGTAATCCTTTAATTTTCTATACCCGTTGTGACATTTTCTATTTTTTCAAGATCTTCATCATCAAGAATCACTCATTTTGACATCATTTTTCAATTATTTATATCAAATCACATCAGTATACTTACCTAATGATACCATTGGACCAATTACTTCACTCATTCATATGCATGGTTGTTATTAGATTTAATTTTTTTTTTAGTTTGGCTGTATTCATCACAAAGTTCAACTCTTTTCTTACCGGTCCTTTTTATCATAATATACTATGCAAGTTGGGGGTTCTTTTCTTTCGTACCCTCCAACTTAAGGGGGGATATTGGAATATTATTGTATCTGTTCATTGGATTAGGTTGGTTCACCTATGTCATCTAATTGCTATTCGCCTGCTGTAGTGAATTACTTGTGTCAGCCTCAATATTATCAACCTCAACATATTAATTTCATCCCATATTCAGAAAATCTTTGTACATATTATTTATTTCCTTTTGTATATTTTAGGTAAATCTTTTGTATCCTTATTTAGGAGTGTATCTTACCTTATTTAGGAGTGTATCACTTTATTATTTTGTACCTTGTTTAGGAGTGTATCCTACCTTATATAGGAGTGTATCACTTCTTTATTTTGTATCTTATTTAGACTTCAACCTTATTTAGATGATTAACTACTTGTATAAGTAGGACATTGTATCTCAATTATATCGATCAATTGAATACATTTATTTCACTAATCCAAATTCAATTATTCATTCAATTTTCAATATTTTTTTCAATCTTCTTAAATTTTTCAATATGACTATTGAAAAACTTCTTTCAATTATCATAATATTTATTTAATTCAATTATTCTTTCAATTCTCGTTCACTTTTTCTGCATTCTCTCTTCAAAACTTCTTTTAAATTTTCTATATGGTATCAGAACAAGGTTTCGATCCTTGCATCATTTTGTGTCAATTTTCATGTTTTTTGTTTGAAAAACACTTCTCAACTTTTTGATTTATTATGTTTGGAACATGTAAACTGACATGGTTTTGTTTATGGCGACTGTACTCATCACTCTCTCTCATTATTATCATCATCATCGTGTTGGTAGTATTCAAGATGAAACAAATATGCTACCAAATCATTCATCTTGGTAGTATTCATAATGTATGGAACAAGTATATTGACTTGGTCCTTTCACTGCACTTATGAATCTCATAAATTATCAAAATAATCATCAATCCCATCTTTTATAATTTGGGATTTTATTCATTGTGGTTATATTTTCTCCTTTTACAATTCCATTTTTAATAATTTTTGAGATTTTCTTTTATTAGATTGTGTTTTAGGCGTCTGAAGTTTTCTTAAGGGTCCTGGTAACCATCCCTGATCCTATTCATCTTCACTCACTAATTCATCTCTTTAAGGGTCCTGGTAAACATCCCTGATCCTATTCATCTTTACTTATCAATTCATCACAAAAATAACAATCCTTATTTCTCTTTCTATTATTTCCCAAAATATCCATTTTGTTGAATTATTGGTTGTATTTCTTTTAAAGGATCAAAATCATCAATCACCATCACCATCACTATCAAAATCATCAACCACAATCAATATTTTTTTTAGAAAAGATCCTTATTTAGTGTCACTCTCAAATCAATTATTCATTGGAACTCTCATTCAAATGATATTTCCCCCTATAGATCACGTCAAGATCGTAATCCTTCAATCTTATATACCCATTATGGTATCATTTATTTTTTCAAAATCTTCATCATCAATAATCATTCTTTTTGACACCATTCTTCAATTATACACACACACACATATATATGTATGTATGTATGTATCAATTCACATGAGTAAATTTAACTGATAATATCATTGGACCAATTGCTTCACCCATACTATAAGCATGATTGATATTAAATTCAATTTTTTTTGTCTTTTTGGTCATATTCATCACAAAGTTCAATTCTCTGCTCATCGGTCCTCTTCATCATAATATATTGTGCAAGTTGGGGGTTCTTTCGTACCCTCCAACTCGTGAGGGATATTGGAATATTGATGTATTTATTCATTGGACCAGGTAAATTCACCTATTTCATTTTACTGTATATTCGTCTATTGCATTACAAAGCTTGGGTTAGCCTTTATTTCAGCCGCCTCAACATATTTATTTCATCCCAAATTCAGAAAATCTTTATATATTATTTTATTCCTTTTGTATGCCTAGGTAAATATTTAGTATATATCTCCAATATATGGTAAATATTTAGTATATATCTCTAATATTTTGTACCTTATTTAGAAGTGTGTCCTACCCTATTTAGGAGTGTATCTTTTTATTATTTTGTACCTTAATTAGACTTCTACCTTATTTAGAATATTGAAGCTGGTTTAGTGTTACTTCTATTTAGATTAATTTCATTCTTTTATTGTATAAATAGGGCATTGTACGTCAGTTGTATTCATTCAATGATTCAATAACATTCAATAATATTTCAGTTATTCAATAATTCAATAAATATTCAATATTCATTCAGTTTTATTATTGAATCAATCAAGGTTCAATATTGTAAAACCCAACAAGAATCTTAGATCATTTCAGTCTTATGCTGCATACTAAATGGGTTCAAGACTTAGAAAATTTAGCTAAGTATTAAATACTTAGCCTTATTTTGGCCACTTAACTTCGATGTATTTTGTTTTGATCTTTCCGACCTTAGATTGCTGATTTTTAAACTAAGTCATGATCACGGATGTCTATAGGTCATCTAAGGTGACTTTTGGAATTTCTAGACATTGTTTGAGACATGTTTGGATGACCAAAATAGTGAGCCAACGCGATTAGGAGGCATCACATTGGCTATTGCATCGTCACCATCGACGCACCGCATTAGTAATTGCATCGGGTTTATCAATGCGACGCGTCTCCTATTGCGTCATTGGGCATGTTTTAGTTTATTAAATTAGGGGTTTATGGGGGCAGAGGAGTTATTTTCCACCCATATTAACCCACTATAACACAAAATTAAGCCTTTCACAAGGCAAATTCACTCATCCTTTCATACAATTCTCTCAAGAGCAAACCCTAGTTCATCAAGTCTAAGATCAAGTTCTAAGAAATCACCAACAATTCTCACAAATTCAGAAACCAAGGTATGTTAAATGTTCATCCATGGGTCCCTTTCAACCATGGAGTCCAAGAATCAAATTTTAAATTTAAAATTGTGATTTTTACAAGTTATTGTGATTTTTAACCATGAATCTTGATTTTATACCATTTTTATATGAAATTGTTGTTGTTATTAAATCCCACAAGTTTGAATAATGTTGTTTGCTGATTTAAATCATAATTAGTGTTGTTGATGTTGAAAACATGTCATTAATACAAGACTTAAACTATTCCCATGCTTAGCTTAAACTACGAATATTAAGTGTTTGATGAAATGCCTACAAGAATGAATTTTGAAAAAATACTTTCACATTATGTACTCAAAGTCTTAGTACTATTTTGGTATTATTGTTATCGAGTCCTGGGGGTTATGAATGCCTGAAAACATATTTGTTTACTTAGTCTCAGTATCTTCAGAATAGTTTCAGATATGTTATGAGCATTATCAGTTCAGTCAGTTATCGTAATCAATTAAACATAAAACCGTTCAGTATCCTAAGTCAGTTCAGTTAGGAGTAGGATTTAGCACTGAGCGAGTGCAGGGATGACAGTTTCCCCATTAGTGAGGCAGATCCATTAGTAGCAGTCCCTGTACTCCTGAACTACGCAGCTAACATAGGATATGAGGATTTACCCATCAGTTCAAGCTTGACTACCACTCAAGGGTCACCCGTCAGTTTAGGCTTGACACCCTTAGTCCTTCGAGATATCATATTATGGATTCATATAGCTAATGTTAGTCCCATTGAATGGTATTGACACCCTTCCTACTGAGGTGATAGGTTGGACCCCAATTTGCTCATTGGGGCATATTAGTTAGATGATAGTTCCCATAGTGTCAGTCCAATAATCTACTCATTAATTCAGTTTTAGTTTTACTTGACCATAGCATATCGATATAAGTTATTCACTTATCAGTATTTAGTGTCTCAGTTTACAGATTATATTCATAACATGTTTTATGCTTGGTCATGCATTCTTTTGTCTTTAAAGATTTCATGCATTCTATTCAGTACTTTATGCTTTACATTCAGTCAGTTATTACTCATGCACATGAACCCATGCATATCAGCCTAACCTAACTTAGCATACCAGTACATTCAAAGTACTGATTGCATACCCATCTCTGCACTATGATATCTAATATCATAGGTTTGGATGCTCAGTTCCCTTATCATGCATAGACATACCAGATTATCAGACACTTAGTTCCCTTATCGTGCATAGATATACCAGATTATCAATTGTAGCAGTGGTGAGTCCTCATACTTTGAGGACATGATTTATTTACCTCAACTTACTTCATCAATTTTTGTATTTACTATTCAGTCAGAGTTAGTTGGGGGTTTGTCCCATTAGCTCTACAGTAAGTCAGTAGAGGCTTTTCCTACTAGTATAGACAATTAGTCAGACTTCAGTTTTTTAGTTCTTATTGTCAGTTGTTTTATCAGTATTTTCAGTATTGTTTTACAGACATTATCAAAACTATGATTTAAAACCTTATGGCATTCCTCAGTTAAATTTCGTATATGATCTTTTGTTATCAGTTTTACTCAGTGCTCACAGCAGGTACTAGCTCATGGGTTAGCTTGTGGTCTCTTAGGACCGTAATCACTGTGTGTCGCCCAGGGTGAAATCTTGGGG
Source organism: Capsicum baccatum var. pendulum (assembly GCA_030864225.1). Taxonomy (NCBI): domain Eukaryota; kingdom Viridiplantae; phylum Streptophyta; class Magnoliopsida; order Solanales; family Solanaceae; genus Capsicum; species Capsicum baccatum. The sequence goes on along the minus strand of CM061557.1, from coordinate 76,519,856 downwards.
TATTACAAACTTGGTATTAAAGCCTAAGGTTCTAAAGAATCCTAGGGAGTCTGAAAGCCACATCAAGTAGAGTCTTGTGCATGGGTGTGAAGTGCGCCACAGTTATGGACAAGAGGCTATAAGACATTTTTAGGAAAAGTTTCCCTTCTTTCAATGTTCATACTATGCGAGTGATCATGAGCTCAATCTAAAATTCTTGTATAATTTAACTCTTCCTTCTATTTACAGAAATGCCTCCCAGAAATAACAACGGAAGGAGAAACGGGAATCAGTCCGTACCTCCGCCTGTTCAGGAAGATCCCCTGAATGAGCATGTCTCTCATGCCGAATTCAGAGCTGCCTCCACTACCTTATCTTATTCATTAGTTTCTCAAAACAATCAGCAGGTTGTTTTCCTATCTAGTCTTATGGATTATACTTAGCAGAGTGAAGGGGGAGCATAGGAAGAAAAAAAGAAAGAATAAGAGGGACAGAACAAGTAGTTTTAAACCAAAATCAGAGAATGGTAACCATTATCAATTCAGTCAAAAGTATTCATCCCCAATTTTAATTTCAGCTAGTATGCCAGTACCAGATTTTAGGAGTAATAGTCGAGATAGGATGCCAGGCTCCAAGACCTAGAGTAGTATGAGCAGTGGTCGTATCCACCTACTTTGTGGATAATGTGGTAAGGATCATAAGGGTGTGTGTAGAGTAGGAAGTGATGTGTGTTTTGGATGTAGAAAGTCAATCCATAGAGTTAGAGAATGTCCTAAGTCTGGTCTGTGGAGTCATCACAGTCATTCTCTCAGTAGGGTGCCACCTTCAGTGCAACCAGTGGTCAACGTCAGAATAGACTTTATGCACTCTAGTCCCTACATGATTAGGAAAGTTCTCCTAATGCGGTTACAGGTATGTTACAGGCCTTTCTTATATTTTGTATGTTTTACTAGACCACGGAGCTTCACTTTCTCTTGTAACCCCCATAGAGCTGTCAACTTCGGTGTCAGGCCTAAAATATTAGTAGAGCCCTTCTCAGTGTCTACCTTAGTGGTCAAACCCATTATAGCTAGGCAAGTATACAAAAATTTTCCTATTACAGTATCCCAACAAACTACTTCAATTGATTTCAGAAATAAAGTCATTCAATTTTAGTATCTCGATGAACCAGTCATTGAATGAAAGGGTAGTACCTCCTCAGTACTTAGGAGTCATATGTATTTTCAGATTTTTTCTCAGAATCCTATAACAGAATATGACCTAGAGTTAGAAGCATGAACCCAGGAGTTTAGCAGTAGTAGAGTGGGGGTTATGTCATCTGAATTCAGTAGATTTGCCATTCATGGGTCTGGTTGTGTGAAAGGTGAATCAGTAGGCTTGAAACAGCGTATGCAAGAATTTAATTTTGGTAATTTGGAATTATATTTATTGTTGATGCTGGTGTAGTGTTAATTCTCATGGTGGGGGGGAAACATAAGTTTAGAGATATTGATTAAGTGTTTCACAGAATTAGAATGATGGCCTTAAGCTAAGGAGGAGATGATAGAATAAGCAACCAAGTTAGGCTCTCAGATCCTAGTAGTGATGCCAGTATGACTAGAAAAGTGGTAGGAAAGGATGATGCCCAACCCGTTCTTATCTCAGTGAAAGATTTCTCAGTCATCATGATATCTACTCATTCCTTACATATCAGCCCTATGATAACAGCTCATATTCATGCAATTTATAGAAAACCATGTACGCTTTCAGTCCCTAGTAAGAAGAGTTCTAGTTCACCCAGTAGTCCGAATCATATTCCAAGAATTTATGAACTCCAAACTCAGGTCATGCAGCTCATGACTCATGTATTCATGCTTTACAGTATGTTCAGTTCCAGTACTCATGCTACACTCCTAATGGTCAGCGAAATTCAGAATATGTAACACCCCAAAATATCATCCCGACACGTCACACAGTGCTTAAGGTTACAAGTAGGCCTAAGCTAACCCTTTGAGCCTGCTACTTCTTCTAACACTTACGTTAAGATAGACTAGCCAAGAATAAATATTCTATCATATCAAAACTAAAATGAATAAACTATAGATACTGTCTGGAAAATAAATACTAATAGTCTTTAAACAAAGTCGTAGTCCGACAAGCCTCTACTACTAAGAAAGAACTGGAGAGCCACTGGGACAGACCCCCAACTGCGGATACTGAGTACCTACATTATGAGACAATGTAGCACACAGACGTATATGTGGATTAGTACTTTAAAGATGTACTGAGCATATGGGGGTGCAATGCAAGAAGTAAACAATATCATCAACTTTGTAGAAAACATGCATACTAATATAAATGACTCACATAGCTTGAGGAAAAACTGAAATTAGAATCTCATAAATCATGTATAACAAAGCACATAGTACAAATCTCGTGAGTCATTATATTTACTTCTAAAATCCTTATTCTCCATCTTGTTCTCAAAACTTTGTAAGAAAGAGAAATCTTAAAACAATAGCTTTCCAAACTTATACTTTTATCTTAAAGAGAATAAGGGACTTCCTTGAAACTTAGAGATTATAGGACTTTGGGACTTAGGGACTTTGGGCTTGGGAGTTTCTTCTAACCAACATAAACCATGCGAGCTGACATGGAGTACAACATCTTGCCCACGTTGGGGAGAGCTGCTCTATCCCTGCTATCAGAATAAAACCTTTAACTTTAGTGATCACTATCTTAACCCACTTAGGGAAATTTAGAAACCTACGGTGGCTCATAGTTTTGGGGAATGATACCTCGGAATCATACCCTCTTGGTGATAAATACTACTCCCATACTTATTGCTCAGAACTTTAGAAAATCCACCTCAAAATAACATAAAGGTTTAGAGTTAAAACTAATTATGCTTATCTTCGCCTTAAATTATAACTTGAATGAATAGTGTGGATTCCTATCTTTGCTTGGTTCAAATGATCAACTTTCTTCATCAAAAACGGAAAATAGCTATTCATGGGATACTTAAATCATGATCATTATTGAAGTTCAACACACATACTAGGGCTTAGTGGCGCATGCTTCAATTTCATATTAAACACCATAAAAATTCATACTTTATAACACAATTATTCATAATTCAACTTAAAATGTAGAAAATTCATCAATCGGAGTAGAAATATAAATAAAATCATGTAATTCAACTCTCAATCCATGGGAGATCTTATAATCTTGAAAATAATGATAATGGGTATAAACCCTAACTTGATTTTCATAGAAATCATAATAAAATTCAGAAATTTATAACTTAAAGAAAGTTTTTTGGATACAAGAACGCAAGGATTGTTCTTCTTCAAACCTCACATACCTTAGATTGATAAACTTGGATGAACAACTTGCGTTCGAGATGTTATTAGAACTCTTGAATGAGGATTCTTGGAATTCTTGCACTAAGAACTTGGAATCTTGACTCAATTTGGAGAATTGATGGAGAAATCTAGAGTTTCTTGGAGGAGAAGTATGATGAACTAGGGTTTTTTTTTGAAGAGAATGAGGATTAGGGCATAAAGTGTTTTGTTATGTAATTGATTTTATGTTTTTGGACGGATTGGGGGTAGGTTAATTGACCAAAATACCCCCCTTTAACTCTTGACAAACTGGATAAACGAAATGTTAGCAAACTAAGTGGCCACATGACCCGCCACTATCGCGGTGGCTCACTGAAAATCGACCATTGTGAATTGGGCATACTCCGCGATGCAGAGCCATCGCGGTACCCCTTTGGTAATGCCATTTTGGCACCTGACGTGATGCGCCATTATCGCGCTGAGCTTTTGGAAAGTGACAACTGGGAAATTGGGGTCTTCCGTGATGCACCACCATTGCCGAGTCCCATTGGAATTTAACAAATGTTAAATAAACCCTCTCCGCCACACGCTAAATATCAGAATGACTGTGTTTTATGAATAGAACTTAAATTAGCCATAACTTCTTTTCCGGTTATTAGATTTAGGCAAATTTTATATTGTTGGGAAGATAATTCAATTTTTTACACGATAAAAAGTATTCAATTTTTCACACAATAAAAAGTCATAAATAGGAAAATTCTATATGATTTACACATTACTTACTTTGTAATCATCCCTTAATCCTCTAGAGACAAAATCAGGCTTGAAGAAAGTTTGGGGTATCACAATATCTCTCCCTTGGGAACATTCATCCTCGAATGTGGATGACAAAACTGAAATGCTGAAAAATAAGGCTATAACTAGTGTGTGCTACTAAGAGTATGACTATACTGATTTGCAAGTGCATGAGCTATCGCATAATTGTCTATATAAAGTTTGAAACATGGAACAAAAGAGATGGGTTGAGGTAACTTGTTACCTTAAACTGAATCTGATTCTGCAGCGAAAATTTGAGGGCACTTGGTCTAAATATCAGTTTCCGTCTCGTAAGTAGCGCCCTCAACTGACTGGTTCCGCCAAAGAACTTTGATCAAGGGAGCTTCTTCATTCCTTAGTCTACATATCTGGTGGTCTAGAATCTCAATTGGAATCTGTTCAAACGAAAGATTAGTCTAAATATCTAAGCTCTCTGAAGGATCCACTACAATGGAATCACTAATATGCCTCTTAAGCATGGAGATATGAAAGGCGGGATGAACAACTAATAGACCTTCGGGCAACTCAATTTCATAAGCCATTTTCCCAAAACGACACAAAATTCTATAAGGTCCAACATAACGGGGACTAAGCTTCCCCTTTTTCCCAAACCTTTTCACCCCTTTCATGGGTAAAATTTTCAAGTACACCAAATCACCCACCTCAAACTCAAGATCTATTCTCCTCACATCAGCGTATGACTTCTCATGACTCTAACCTATCTTCAATCTCTCTCTAATTATCTTGACTTTATCCATAGCCACAAACATTGCATAAGGTTCAATCAAAGCAGCCTCACCCACTGCAAACCAACCTACGAGTGATCTGTTTCTCCTCTCATACAAAGCCTTAAACAGAGCCATCTGGATGCTAGAGTGATAACTATTGTTATATAAAAACTCAATTAGTGGCAAACTCTTATTCCAACTACCCTTGAAATTAAGAGCACATGCTCTCAACATATCTTTCAAAGTTTGGATGGTCCTCTCAGGATGACCATCTATCTGCGGATGAAAAAAAGAACTCAAATGAACTTGGGTACCAAGACCCTTCTGAAAATCTCTCCAAAACTGAAAAGTAAACTGAGTACCCCTATCTGAGATGATAGACAAGGGAACTCTATGCAATCTGACTAACTCCTGGATATACAAACTAGTATAATCCTCAGCTGAATAAGATGTATGCACCGGCAAGAAATTCACTAAATTAGTCAACCTGTCTACAACAAGCCAAATGGAATCACGATGATGACACAAAAGAGGTAAACCAGTCATAAAATCTATATTTACTTTTTCCCACTTCTAAGTGGGTATACCAAACACTTGCCTCATACCACCAGGACTTTGGTGCTCTACCTTAACCTATTGGCAAGTTGCACACTTCACTACAAACTCTGCTATATCCTTCAACATGCCACTCCACCAGTAGATTCCCCAAAAGTCGCAGTACATCTTGGTAGTGCTGGGATGAATAGAATATCATATACCATGTGCCTCAGCCATAATTCTCTGCCTCAGGTTATCGACACAAGGAACACATAATCTATCTTGAAACCTCAACACACCATCTCCCCCTTGGGAGAAAACCTCTACCTTTTGGTATTTAACTGATTCCTTTAGTTTGACCAAACTAAGATCCATGTCTTCTTCTCCTTTACTTCTGAAACTAAAGAGGATTCAGAACTACTCTGAACCCAAACATTACCTTCAGCTGAATCAAGCAACCTAACACCTAATCTAGCTAAATGATGCACTTCACAAGACAACTCCTTCTTATCCTTCTCTACACTGCACATAGACAACCTACTAAAGGTGTCTGCTACTACATTGGCCTTGCTCAGATGATATAACACACTCATATCATAATATTTTAGAAACTCTAACCATCTCCTCTATCTAAGATTTAACTCCCTCTGAGTAAACACATACTATAAGTTTTTATGGTCCATAAACACATCAACATGAACGCCATACAGATAGTGCCTCCAAATTTTCAAGGGAAAACCCACAACAGCTAATTCAAGATCATGGGTTGGGTAATTCTTTTTATGAGGCTTCAACTGTCTAGAGGCATAGGCTATAACCTTACCTCTCTGCATTAACACACAATCCAAGACAACTCTAGAGGCATCACAATACACCATAAAACCATCAGGCAAAGTTAACACTGGGGTTGAAATGAGTCGAGTCTTCAACTCCTGAAAACCCTTCTCATAGGAATCCGACCAAAGGAACTTAATTTTATTTTGGGTCAATCGGGTCATGGGAGACGCAATAGATGAGAAACCTTTAACAAAATGGCGGTAATATCAAGCTAGACCCAACGAACTCCTAATGTCTGATGGAAAGGTAGGTCTAGGCCAATTTCTTACAGCTTTTGTCTTTTGGGAATCAACTTTAATGCCTTTGGTTGAAATAATATGACCCAGAAATGCTACTAGCCTTAGCCAAAACTCATACTTGCTGAATTTGGTGAATAATTGATGATCTCTAAGAGTCTGCATGGTCATTCTCACTACGGGATTAAAAAAGGATATCATTTATGAACACTATGACAAACACATCAAGATACTGCTTGAACACTCGATTCATGAGGTCCATGAAAGCTGTTGGAGCATTGGTTATTCCGAAAGACATAATTAGAAACTCAAAATGACCATAATGAGTTTGGATGACTGTCTTTGGGATACCACACTCCTTTACTTTAAGTTTATAATAGTCGGATCTTAGGTCTATCTTTGCGAAATAACTTACACCTTGCAACTGATGAAATAGGTCATCAATTCTAGGAAGAGGGTACTTATTCTTGAATGTGACCTTATTAAGATGACAATAATCAATGCACATACACAAAGAACCATCTTTCTTTTGCACGAATAGAATAGGTGCACCCCAAGGAGAGACACTAGACCTTATGAAACCTTTATCTAGAAGATCTTTGAGTTGCTCTTTTAACTTCTTACGCTCTGCGGGTGCCATATGGTATAGAGGAATAAAAATAGGCTATGTATTGGGAAGAAGGTCAATCCTGAACTCTATCTCTCTATCGAGAGGTACCCCTAGGAGATCTTCTGGAAAAACATCCAAAAACTCATTAACTATATTGACTAACTGGATAGTTGGAGCCCCAGACTTAGTGTTCTTAACGCAAACTAGATGATAAATACAACCTTTGGATATTAGTTTTCTAGCTTTGAGATAGGATATAAAATGAATTTTGGGAGATACTGAACTCTCAGACCACTCGAAGACTGGCTCATCAAGAAACTGAAACTTAACCACACGGGTATGATAGTCTATAGATGCGTAACAAGAATAAAGTCAATCCATATCCAGAATAAGATCAAAATTGACCATATCCAACTCTATCAAATCAACAATTATGTCTCTATGAAGAACAAGAATAGGGCACTTTTTTGTAAACTTTTTTAGCAACAACTGACTCTACTATTGGGGTAGAAACCAGAATAGGCTCAGGGATATCTTCAAAGTTTACCTCAAAATTCATTGCAACCAATGGTGTCACATAAGAAAAACTTGACCTAGGGTCCAACAGTGCATACACATCAAAATAAAAGATACAAAGCATACCAGTAATAACATTTGTGAATCCTCCTACTCCTGGAGGGATGGAAAAGTATAGAATTAATTCTAGCACTGACCGCCAGTATTACTGGATGAAGCACCCTGAGGAGGGGCTAGACAAGCTAAAGGAGCTGGTGTACTAGTAGCCTGAGTCTGGGGACGAACATCTCGACTCCCCAGTCTAGTATGTGGACACACTCTAAGTCTATGGACCAACTTGCCACAACCAAAACAACCCCTCTGTTTGTCCAAACACTCATCGAGATGGGTCCTGCCACACTTAGCACATGAGGGATAATTAGGCTTGTTACTCACACTGTGCTAGGATTTAGACATAGAAGACTTATTCCCCTGCTCTTGCCTATTTCTGGGTATGGGAGCACTAGCTGATAAAAGCGCTGACATAGAGGAACGACTCTAAAACTGTGGCCGATTCCCTCTATGGGATCTAGTCTAACCATGATCATACTGCTCTGACCTAGCCCTCTTGTTTCCCCTTACTCTATCTATCTCCCTTATTTTATCTACCTCAATCTGCTGAGCATGCATCATCAGTCTGGATAGATCCATATCCTTGTTGAGCATAGCAGTCCTACACTCTTTCAGTACTAAACTAGACACACCGGTCATGAACTTACTCATACTAGATTGGGTGTCATCTACCAAGTCAGGAGCATACTTAGCTAGCTAGTTGAACTTGAGGCAATACTCCTTAACAGTCATAGAGTCTTGCCTCAGGTTCATGAATTCTTCTATCTTTTCTTCTCTCATCTCAAGCAGGAAAAACTTATCCAAGAATACATCTTGGAATACCTGCCAAGTCATAGGAGCAGCATTCTCCCCTCTAGTCTTCCTCCATGCCACAACCCAGTCATAAGCAATATCTTTCAGCCTATAAGAGGCCAACTCTACACTTTTTTCTTTAAAAATATGCATGACTTGGGTGATCTTCTTCACCACCACAAGATACAACTGTAGTTCCTCACCTATCTTCGACCCATAAAACTCTGGAAAATTCATCCTCATAAAATCTCAAATCCTAGCTGCAGCTGAATCACCTCCTTGCTGATACAGAACTACAGCTGGGTTATTGGCCCGAACATTAGCGGTGACTGCCTGGGCTAATGCCTGAAAGGCAACCCAAAACTCAGCGTGAGACACGTTCTCATTCAGGGGATCGTCTGATTGAGGTGGCTGATCGACATTCCTATGGGCATTAACTCTTCAGGGAGACATTTTCTTTCATAAGAGAGCATGAATTAATAGCAGAGAGAGACAACTATAAGAACGACAGATTATAAAAGAAAGAGGTGGCTTTTTCCTAAGACGTATTGTAGCCTCTTGCTCATAGATGAAGTGCGCTATACACCAATGATCAAGTTTCTACATAACACAGCTTGTCAGACTCCCTAGGACTCCTTAAACCTTAGGCTCTAATACCAAGTTTGTAACGCCCCAAAATCTTATCCCGAGACATCACACGGTGCTTAAGGTTACAAGTTGCCCTAAGCTAACCCTTTGAGCTTGCTACTTGTTCTAACGCTTACTTTAAGATAGTATATCCAAGAATAAATATTGTTTCATATCAAAACTAAAATGAATAAATGATAGATACTGTCTGGAAAACAAATACTAATAGTCTTTAAACAAACTCGTAGTTCGACAAGCCTCTACTACTAACAAAGAACTAGAGAACCATTGGGAGAACCCCCAACTGAATCAAACTGAACTGGAAATAATAGTTTGTATACAAAAAGAAAACTAAAAATCTGAAGAAGTAAGCCCTTGAATCATGAGGACTCACCATTGTGGGAGCATAGATAAAGATGTTCGGACTACTCACGCTGTGGATACTGAGAATCTGAACCTATATTATGAGATAATGTAGCACACAGACGTATATATGGATCAGTACTTTGAGGATGTACTGAGCATATGGCGGTGCAATGCAATAAGTAAACAATATCATCAACTTTATAGAAAACATGCACACTGATATAAATAACTCACATAGCTTGAGAAAAAACTAAAATCTGAATCTCATAAATCATGCCTAATGAAGCATATAGTACAAATCTCGTGAGTCATTATATTTACTTCTAAAATCCTTATTCTCTATCTTGTTATCAAAACTTTGTAAGAAAGAGGAATCTTAAAACAATCATTTTCAAAACTTATACTTTTATCTTATAGAGAATAAGGGACTTTTCAAAAAGTTAGAGATTATAGGACTTTGGGACTTAGGGACTTTGGGCTTGGGAGTTTTTTATAACCGACATAAACCATGTGAGCTTACATGTAGTCCAACATCTTGCCCACGTTGGGGAGAGTTGCTCTATCCTTGCCATCGGAATAGAGCTTTTAACTTTAGTGATCACTATCTTAATCCACTTGGAGAAATTCAGAAACCTACGGTGGCTCATAGTTCTAGGGAATGAGACCTCAGAATCATACCCTCTCGATGCTAAATACAACTCCCATACTTATTGCTCAAAACATTAGGAAATCACCTCAAAATAGCATAAAGGTTTATAGTTAAATCATAACTTGAATGAATAGTGTGGATTCCTATCTTAGCTTGGTTCAAATGATCAACTTTCTTCATCAAAAACTGAAATTATCTATTAATGGGATGCTTAAATCATGATCATTCTTGAAGTTCAACATACATACTAGGTCTTAGTGGTCCATACTTCAATTTTATATCAAAAACCATAAAAATTCATACTTTATAACACAATTATTCATAATTCAACTTAAAATCTGGAAAATTCATTAATAGGAGTATAAATATAAATAATATCATGTAATTCAACTCTCAACCCATGGGAGATCTTATAATCTTGCAAATAATGGTAATGGGTATAAACCCTAACTTGATTTTCATGGAAATCATAGTAAAATTCAGAAATTTATAACTTAAAGAAAGTTTTTGGACACAAGAACTCAAGGATTGTTCTTGTTCATACCCCACATACCTTAGATTTATAAACTTGAATCAACAACTTATGTTCGAGATATTATTGGAACTCTTGAATGAGAGTTCTTGGAATTCTTGCACTAAGAACTTGGAATCTTGACACAATTTGGAGAATTGATAGAGAAATCTTGAGTTTCTTGAAAGAGAAGTATGATGAACTAGGGTTTTTGTTTTGAAGAGAATGAGGATTAGGGCATAAAGTGCTTTGTTATGTAATTGATTTTATATTTTTGGATGGATTATGGGTAGGGTAATTGACCAAAATACCCTCGCTAACTCTTAACAAACTGAAAAAACAAAATATTTGCAAACTGAGTGGCCACCGCGACGCGCCACTATCGTGGTGGATCACTGAAAATTGACTATTGTGGACTGGGCAGACTCCGCGACGTGGAGCCATCGTGGTGCCCCTTAGGAAATGCTGTTTTGGCACCTGGCGCGATGCGCCGTTATCGCACTGAGATTCTGGAAAGTGACAAATGGTAAATTGGGGTCCTCCATGATGATCCACCATCACAGAGTCCTACTGGAATTTAACAAATGTTAAATAAACTCTCTCCACAATGCGCTAAACACCATAATGAGGGTATTTTACGACTAGAACTTAAATTAGCCATAACTTCTTACTCGGTTATCGAATTTAGGATAATCTTATATCGTTGGAAAGCTAATTCAATTTCCCACATGATGAAAATTTAAAATTATAAAAATTCTATATGATTTACACATTACTCACTTTGAAAGTCATCCCTTAATCTTCTAGAGATGAAATTAGGCTTGAAAAAAGTTTGGGGTATCACAAATTATGTCGTATATCCTTAGTGTAGGTCTCTTGATGAATCCATGATGTTTCTATTATATTTCTTAGGCCTATTTTAATTGTCAAGTTCTGTATAGTGTTCATTCATGCTTCAGGTCCTCATGTTTTAGCCTTTCAGTGACCTCTCCTTATGAAATGATATAGTGATGAGCAATTTCTTAGATGGGAGAGAGTAAATATTTCATGTTAAAGAAAGATTGTTGCATTCTTGTTTTACTCGAGGATGTAGTTATGAATATAGTCTTGAATGTCATCTTGGAGTGTAAGTGGATAAATCCATTACGCATTGGTGAATGACTAGTAAGAAGTTGTATTTAGTTGTTGAAGGGGAAATCAGAATCATTCATCAGATAAGAAGTTATGAAAATGCAGGGTGTATTGAATTCATGATTCAGACTAGTATTACAGTGTTATGTATGCATTTCATAGATACGAGTAGGCTTGTACATAGTGGGAAAATTTAGTCCAGCTCAGACTTTAGTAGGCAGAGTTATCAGTGCCCATGTGAATATTTTCAGTAGTCTTAGGTAAAGTGCAGTATTAAGGTGGAAAGTGTAGTTGAGAGAGTGTTCGAGGAGTATGTCTAAGCTTGAAAGTTAGTAGTTGCAGTGCATAAGGTCTAGTAGCTCTATACTAGCTGATATTTCATAGGCCTATGTTCCATATTACAAAATTTTAGCCTTGTTATGATTTCTTATTCAGATGTTTTATTCAAACCATTCCCAAGATTCTTTGCTCCCTAACTCCATTAGAACATCTTAGAAAGAGCATTGAAGAAATGCTCTAGTTGAGTGTGGCTATTTCAAGGGGTAATTTGTTCCCATCTATGTAAACTACAAATTCAGCTTGTTTCATGTTTTAGAATCCCGATATTTGGTCATAGTTCAGTTCATAACCATTTCGTTCATCATCTTAACTTTTCTAGTATTTCACAGTATTATTTGGGGGACGAACTATCCCAAGGGTAAATGTAATACCCCCGAGCTTTTCATATACTAAATCTATCATCTTTTCTTCATGAAAACAGATCCAGTAGGAGGTAATAGTTACTCATAAGTTGACTCCCTCATTCCTATCTAAGCCTTATAACCATTCTCATATCACTACATGTGTTCAAGAAATCAGTTTAGTTCATGATATCCAGTTCATGTATCATATTTCAAATTCAGTGATGATCTCATGTTCCCATTCATCCATGTTTAGTAAATGATCTTAGATTCTTTAGTATTATTAACTTAAGGTAACAATTTTCCTTAGAATATCTCTTTTCCATAATCAATTTCAGTTGTATATCATTCTTATGTCATTCATGCATTCAAGAATCAGTTTGGTTAGTCATCATGTGTCATACTCAGTTATGTAGTCATATTTTAGTCAGGCATGTTCAGCATGTAATATCAATTCCTATGTACCTCTCAATTCTGTCAGTCTCATTTGAGGACGAATGGTCCCAAGGGGGAGATATTGTAAGACCCTACAAGAATCTTAGCTCATTTCAGTCTTATGATGCATACTAAAGGGGTTCAAGACTTAGAAAATTTAGCTAAGTGTTAAATACTTAGCCTTATTTCGTCCCCTTAACTTCGATGAATTTTATTTTAATCTTCTCGGCCTTATATTATCGATTTTTAAATTAATTCATGATCAGGGTTATCTATAGGTCATCTCAGGTGAGTTTCAAAATTTTTGAACATCGTTTGAGATATGATTGGATGACCAAAATAGTGAGCCAATACGATCAGGATGCATCACTTTAGCTATTGCATTATCACCATTGACACATCACATTAGTAATCGCATCGGGTTTATCAACGCGTCGTAGTGCCTATCGCGTCATTGGGCACATTTTTGTTTATTAAATTACGAGTTTGTGGAGGCAAAGGAGTTATTTTTTACCCATCTTAACACACCATAACAAGAAATTAAGCCTTCTACAAGGCAAATTCACTCATCCTTTCATACAATTCTCTCAAGAGCAAACTCTAGTTCATCAAGTCTAAGATCAAGTTCCAAGAAATCACCAATAATTCTCACAAATTCAGAAACCAGGGTATGTTAAATGTTCATCCATGGGTCCCTTCCAACCATGGAGTCCAAGCATATTATTTTAAATTTAAAGTTATGATTTTTACTAGTTATTTTGTTTTTTAACCATGAATCCCCATGAATCTTGATTTTATACCATTTTTACATGAAATTGTTGTTGTTATTAAATCCCATACGTTTGGATAATATTGTTCGCTGATTTAAATTATAATTAGTGTTGTTGATGTTAAAAACATGCTATTAATACAAGCTTTAAAGTATTTCCATGCTTAGCTTAAACTACGAATATCAAGTGTTTGATGAAATGCCTACAAAAATAAATTTTGAATAAATGCTTTCACATTATGTCCTCAAAGTTTTAGTACTATTTTGCTATTATTGTTATTGAGTCCTAGGGGTTATGAATACCCAAAAACATAGTTTTTTACTTAGTCTCAGTATCTTCAGAATAGTTTCAAATATGTTATGAGCATTATTAGTTCAGTCAGTTATCATAATCAGTTAAACATAGAACAGTTCAGTATCCCGAGTCAGTTCAGTTAGGAGTAGGATTTAGCACCGACCGAGTGCAGAGATGGAAACTTCCTCATCAGTTAGGTAGAGTCATTAGTAGCAGTCCCGATACTTCAGAACTATGTAGCCAGCATAGAATATAAGGAGTCACCCGCCAGTTCAGGTTTGACTACCTCTCAGGGTTCACCCGTTAGTTTAGGCTTGACACCCTTAGTCATTCGAGATAATATATTAGTGGATCCACACAGCCAGTGTTAGTACCCATGGCATGGTACTGATACCCTTCCAACTGGGTACAAGTTGGACCCCAATTTGCTCATTGGGGTATGTCGGTTAGATGATAGCTCCCACAGTCTCAGTCTAGTAATCAACTCAGTAATTTAGTTTTAGTTTTGCTTGACCATAGCATACAGATATAAGTTATTCACTTATCAGTATTTAGTATCTCAGTTTACAAATTATATTCAAAATATGTTTTATGCTTGGTTATGCATTCTCAGTCTTTATAGATTTCATGCTTTCTATTAGAACTTCATGCTATACATTCAGTCAGTTATTAATCATCCACATGAACCCATGCATATCATCCTAACCTTATTTAGCATACCAGTACATTCAAAGTACTGATCACATACTCGTTTTTTGCGCTATGATGTCTACTATCATAGGTTCGGAAGCTCAGTTCCCTTATCACTATAGATATACCAAATTATCAACTGTAGTAGTGGTGAGTCCTCATACTTCAAGGACATGGTTTATTTACCTCAGCTTACTTTATCTATTTCAATATTTACTATTTATTCAGAGTTAGTTGGAGGTTTATCTCATCAACTCCACAGTCAGTCAGTAGAGGCTTTTCAGATTAGTACAGATAGTTAGTCAGTCTTCAGTTTTTTGATTGTTATTTTCAGCCATTTTATCAGTATTTTCAGTATTGTTTTACAGACATTAACAGAACTATGATTTAAAACCTTATGGCATTCCTCAGTTAAATTCCTCATATGATCTTTTGTTATCAGTTTTTGTAAGATCCCACAAAATTCTCTCATAGTTTGAGCCTTAAAGTGTGTCAAGTAAGCTTAAATCCAGCCCTAAAAGATTGAGAAGTGACTTCCCAAGTGATAAATATTTTAAACCGTGTAGAATTTACCTAATATCAATATTTTGTCATGTAGATAAGAATAAGTATACCAATTTGGTCAAAATCTGACATCGAATGAGGAAGTTATGGTCGTTTTACTAAAAGCTGTCGGAACTGCCCCGGTTCGATAGACAGGTTGATGGAATGTCGAGCTTACGACGGACCGTCGCCCAAACCGTCATAACTAAGGTAGTAACTCTCTCTTTTGGCCCAAATGCAACGGCCAAGACGACGGACCGTCAAGCTAGCGACGGACCATTGCTAAGACCATCGCAACTGAGGCAGTGTGGCCTTTTTCTGACAAACGTACGATGGACCATCTGGCGGGCCATCAAACTAGTGACGGACCGTCACTTCGACCGTCGCAAATCCTATTCAGTATTTTTAAGTTATTTTTTTAAAAGGGCTTTTTGGTCTTTTTCCACCCTTTTACACTTATATATATATCTTGAACGAAGCTGAGGGCTTTGGGTTTCTTTCAATATCAAAAACCCTAGAACAAGATCAAAACCCTTCTTCAATAAAATTAAGAAAAATCAATAATCTCTCCAAGAGCCTTCAAGAAAGAGTTTCCTAAGGTATGCAGATATTGATTCTTAGGTCCCTTTTATCCAAGAAGCTCAAGAATCCTTTGCTAAATTTCAAAGATCTTATGTTTATGAGTTTTCATGATTCATGTGAATTGAAATTGATGTTCAAGTTAGTATTGAGTTTTAATTCATGATTTGTTTACAAGGTTTCAAGCTTTGGCCCTAGTATGTGATATTCATGATAAACCCTTTTCAAGTTGCTTGTTAAGTAATGTGTTTATGTTAATTGAGTGTAGAAATTGTTGAATAAGCAAAACATGCTCCCCATATGTTTGATAAAATGCTATGTGAAGGAATTAGAGCCATTATAGCATGTTGACTAGAAATCCCCAATTGTGTGCAAGCTCATGCATGCCAAGTGTTTGTTGAAAAGCCTTAGTGAATGAATTATGACATGATAGCATGAAATTACCCAATTATGTGTTCTTTAATGCATGCTAAGTGTTTGATGCAAGACCTTCTTGAATGGAGTATGAGCTAATAACATGTCTTCTTATATTATCACATGTTTATGATTTCTAAATGCTTGAAGAGATGCTTTACTGATTGTGATGGTGAATGAATGTCCATGGTCATGATTATTCATGAATGGTTATGTTTTAATTTTATATTATCGAGTCCTAAGGGTATTTATACCCGACAAATTAGATGCAGTCTAAAGCCCATGTCAACTTTCACAATAATCTCAGTCAAGCCACGATTCTTAGAACTCAGTAATCTCAGACAGTTACAGAACTTAAGTAACCTCAGTATCGTTAGCAGTCTAGCCTCAGTTCAGTACTCATCTCAGATCTAGTAGTATTCAAGTATTTGGTTCATACCTCAGTAGCATTCAAGTAATCTATTCAGAGCCCAGTATCATTCAGTCAGATAACGAGATTTAGTAGTATTCCATCAGATAACGGAACCAAGTGAACTCAGCTTAACTCAGTCAGATCATTTGAGAAATATGATCAGTAGCAGATTTAGCTCAGTTTAAATTCAGTTCAGAGTCTTTCAGTTAGGAGTAGGAGCTATCACCACGCCAGTACAGGGATGGCGACTTTTATGTTAGAGAGGCAGAGTCGTTAGTAGTAATCCCTGAACTCCAGAACTGCGCAGCCAGCGTAGAACCAGGAGTCACCCGTTAGATAAAGGCTTGACTATCTAAGGACTTAGGCTTGACTTCCTGTTCAGGGTCACCCGTCAAAGAGGCTTGACCAAAGTAGAGGTCTTTGCCCGTGGCATGGTATTAATACCCTTCCAACTGGGGTTACAAGTTGGACCCCACCAGTTCAGATTTAGGGCATGTCGGTTAAGTGAGAACTCCCACAGTTGCAGTTTCAGTATCAATCTTTAGAGTAGAACTCAAAAATCAGGACTGTCGGATACACTCACTTATCTCAGTATAAAACTCAGATAGCTCCATAGATTCATGGACCACCCGCTAGATAGGCCTGGACTCTTATAAAGTTAATCAGTATCAGTACTAATTGATACGGAGATTACTCGTTAGATAGGCCTGATCTCAATCTCAGATTCAGTTGAGTATTCTCATTATCAAATCCAGAGATCACTCGTTAGATAGGCCTAATCTCAGTCTCAGATTCCGTTGAGTATACTTATTATCAGATTTTGAGATCACCCATTAGATAGGCTTGATCTCAGTATCATATTCAGTTGAGTATTCTCATTATCAGATCCAGAGATCACCCGTTAGATAAGCCTGATCTCAGTCTTAGATTCAGTTGATTATTCTCATTATCAGATTTAGAGATCTTCTGCTAGATAGGTCTGATCTCAAACATAATCATTTCTTATCATTGATAGTAAATTCAGGGATCATCCGTTAGAGAGGTTTGATCTCAGATTTAGTTAGTCAATTGTAGTAAGCTCAGAACTCAGTTATTGATATGAGTAGATTCAATTAATCAACTTTAATATCATCAGTTTTCGAGATCACTCGCTAGATAGGACTGATCTCAACTTCAGTACTCAATTATCAATATCGGAAGTTTCAGTTGTTCAGTATCTCAGTATTAGTAGTGAGTTCAGACGTCATAAAGCAGTACCCGAGTTTCAGTATTCAGAGTCATGATGATTTCAGTTATGGTTTATGCATTCATGCGTATGTCCTCATTCAGTACTCTCATGATTATTCAGTTAAGTAATTGTTCATGTATAAGACCTTGCATTTAGACTTACCTCATCTTGCATACTCAGTACATTCCCACGTACTTACGTATTTACGCTACGGTGTTTTACTTTACACCATAGGTTTAGAGGCACGAGATCCAAAGTACCCTTAGTAGCTTAGTCCCAGTCAACAACAGTAGACGTAGTAGTGAGTCTTCTTCATTCGAGGATGATCCTTATTTTACTATCGCATCAGATTTAGTTTATTTTTAGTAAACAGAGTTAGTTGGGGACATGCCCATCAAATCCACAGTTCAAATAGTCTAGAGGTTTTTCGGACAGATATATCAGTATTCAATTTTCAGTTTTGAGTATTTTAGATGTTTTGAACCTTATGGCAAGTTTTCCACCAGTTTTCTACATTTATTATATTATATTATATTATACAGAGCTCAGGTACAAATATCAGTAGAAGGTTAGATTGTGGTTCTTCGGGATCATGAGTACCGTGTAACGACTAGGGGTAGTCTCGGATCGTTACAATTTTACTCAGTCCTCACAGTAGGTACCAATTCATGGGTTAGCTTGTGGTCTCTTGGGTCCATAAGCACCGTGTGGTGTACTCTCGGGGCGTTACAAATATTCATTCAATTCAATTATTCTTTCAATTCTCGTTCAATTTTTTGCATTCACCGACAAACTTTATTGCAATTTTTAACAATGTTCCAATACTATGAGGAAGGTTGTTACAAAACCTGCATCTTATAACAGCCCATGGTATGGTCCTGATCGTGTCAAGTACTTAGGCCCATTCTCTAGTGAATACCCAAGCTACTTGACAGGTAAGTTTCCTGGTGATTATGGATGGGGCACTATTGGACTTTCAGCAGATCCTTAAATATTTGCTAAGAACAACGAGTTGAAGGTGATCTACTGTAGATGGTCCATGCTTGAAGCTCTTGGTCATGTCTTCCCCAAGCTCTGGGATCATAACTGTGTCAAGTCCGGTAAGGCTGTATGGTTCAAAGTTGGATCCCAAATTTTTAGCGAGTGAGGACTTGACTACTTAGGAAACCCAAGTTTGGTAAATGCATAAAGCATCTTGGCCCATTTGAGCATGCCAAGTTGTGCTGATGGGAGCTGTTGAAAGCTACCGTATTGCTGGTGGACCTCTTGGTGAGGTTGTTTGCCCAGTTTATATTAGCTTCAGCCCCTTGGGCTTGCTGATGACCCAAAAGCTTTTGCCGAATTCAAAGTAAAGGAAATAAAAAATGTAGACTTGTTATGTTCTCCATGTTTGGATTTTTCGTCCAAGCTATTGTCACCAGGAAGGTACTAATGGAAAATCTTGCAGACCACCTTGCTGACCCAGTTAACAACAACGCATGGTCGTATGCTACAAACTGCATTCCTGGAAAGTGAAGTCCTTAAAAATGTGTCTCTTTTGGCATCACATTTTGTGATGGCCTTGTAAAGCTATTATATATTAGTGAAGATTGAAGATTAATATGCCCCTAAACTTTGTCAAAATATTCAGATATATCCTCCATAAAAGTTTCGCTCACCGATGCCCTTGCCGTCAAGTTTTGGTCCATATATATCCCTGTTGTTAAGTTTTGAATCATATATACCCCTGTTGTCATGTTTTGGGCCATATATCCCTGTCGCCATTAATTGCTTTGCTGAGATTTTCCAACCCACTTTTTCTTTTTTTTTCTTAAGAAATTATATTTGCCACATCACTTTTTTATTGCAACATCACATATGATTAAATCCACTCCTTCTTCTACACATTAAAACATCCATCAAAGGCTCTAGTCTACCTCACAATCTCTTTGGATTTTCTCTAATTTGTTGAAACCCTTTTATTGTATTTTCGTATTCTTGCGTAACCGCTTCTCTCATACATACATACCTAAGTATAAAAGATATCCTTTTAATTGACAACTTTTTTTGTTATCTCTATATGGACTACCTCTTTTACACTTCTACATCTCAAATTCTTACTTGGGTTTTCCTTATTCTTCTTATTCTTGATGTTGGAATTGACGGTGGTGCGAAAGATAAAGTCGGTTCATATTCTACTAAAATAATTTGTAGTTGGTAAGTACTTTAGTTCTTGATTTTTATCAAAATTGTGCATTGATTTTTTAGGGGGTGTTCTTGACTTTTTTCATTTTTCACTTGATGATTCTTGGGGTTATGCAAGAACCGAAAAACACAACAAAGGAATTTAGACAAATTAGAGAAAATTCAAAGAGATTGTGAGGTAGATGAGAGCATTTGACGGATGGTTAATGCGTAGAAGAAGAGATGAGTTTAATTATATGCAATGTGACAACTAAAAAGTGATGTAGAAAATATGATTTCTAAAAAAAAAAAAAAAAAAAAAAAAAGAGGTTGAAATTTTTTAACAAAGCATTTAACGACAATAGGGGCATATATGATCCAAAATTTGACAACAGGGGTATATATGACCCAAGACTTGAACGCTAAGGGCATTGGTAAACTAAACTTTTAACAGAAGGTATATCTAAATATTTCGAAAAATTTAGGAGCATATTTAACCCTTTTTCCTTTATAAATTTTGTTTATTTGTGCAGTTCTCCATTACATTTGATGTGCTTTTCACAAATTAAGTATATAAGTTAAAAGAGGGGAAAGAGTGCAAGTTGACATTTCATAAGGTAAAATTACTTCATAATAATAACTTTTTTAAGGTTCAAAAGAATAACTTTGAGAATAGAGAAAACTAATTTGAATTTGGAAAGATAGGCCAGAAATTTTTTTTCCAGATCTATGGAAACAATTTTTTTTTTCTCGCCATTCTTAATTGAAAGATAGCCCAATGATATTTTTGCTACGTCTCTCATGGTTCTTTTCATTTTAGCCTCTTACTTCGAATAATATTAAGAAAATTGTGATTAAAATTCTTAATCCTTTTTTTAGTAACACATATTATGGGAAGTGAGTGATGTATCTTCCCTCCGTTCTAATTTATGTCACCCTAATCTTGTTTTAATTTGTTTCCAAAAGAATGACATAGTATTGGTTGTACAGAGTCGGAGTTGAAATTTTTTATGCGGTTTCCAAAGTTATTTGTGAATCTATACTACCTTAAAAACACCAATTCAAAAAAACTTAAAGTAAAATTACTAATTTATTCCTAAATAAAAAAAAAAAATTTCAACCAATGCTTCAACTTGAATTTCACCGAACAGCCTTGTCTTCCACCTCTCTAAACTTTAATAACAGACACCATACTTTGGACCCTTCCAAACAACGCTTCCACCTCTCTCTGCTTTAACAGACACCACACTTTGCTCTGTTTTCTACATATGCACTTACAGAAACATTGCTTTCCAGTTGAAGCTATGCACCTTCTCACTTTGCGCTGTTTATACAAACAGAAACGCTTTTCACTGCTTTCCAACATCAACTTCTCTTGAATAAGGTATATTGTAAGTTTCAGCTTTCTACATATAAAAATTTGTAAGTTTCAGTCAATTGTATTAATGTATAGATGTCTTCGAAAACATCTTCATCTATGTTATCTTCCCCTCCTTCTGAAACAATCAATTGAAATATTATCTTCCACCGTATATAATAAACAATGGACAAATCTTTTTCTACGTACATTACAACAACAACAACAAACTCAGTATATTCCCACATAGTGGGGTCTGGGAAGGGCCCTATGTACATTATGCTAAAATAAATAGTTGTTAATTCTTACATCTATACCCGTTAATTGTAGAAAATATTTATAAAAAAATTGTATCCATAAGTAGATAAGCTTATCGTCAACACCTAAAACTCATGAAAGTATAATAGCAGTCATTGCTTGCTATGCAAAATTTTGTCCAAGAAGAAAGCCAGTCTCATATATATAGCTGACATTTTAAGTTTGTTTGTTAAGAAACTCAAAAGACAATGTCAAAATCCATAAAATCGCAAACATAAAATTATAAGCTGTAAATCCTACGATACATTACTATCATCAAGGACTACACAATTTACTTTGGATTTTCTCTAATTTGTTGAAACCCTTTTATTGTATTTTCGTATTCTTGCGTAACCGCTTCTCTCATACATACATACCTAAGTATAAAAGATATCCTTTTAATTGACAACTTTTTTTGTTATCTCTATATGGACTACCTCTTTTACACTTCTACATCTCAAATTCTTACTTGGGTTTTCCTTATTCTTCTTATTCTTGATGTTGGAATTGACGGTGGTGCGAAAGATAAAGTCGGTTCATATTCTACTAAAATAATTTGTAGTTGGTAAGTACTTTAGTTCTTGATTTTTATCAAAATTGTGCATTGATTTTTTAGGGGGTGTTCTTGACTTTTTTCATTTTTCACTTGATGATTCTTGGGGTTATGCAAGAACCGAAAAACACAACAAAGGAATTTAGACAAATTAGAGAAAATTCAAAGAGATTGTGAGGTAGATGAGAGCATTTGACGGATGGTTAATGTGTAGAAGAAGAGATGAGTTTAATTATATGCAATGTGACAACTAAAAAGTGATGTAGAAAATATGATTTCTTAAGAAAAAAAAAAAAAAAAAAAGAGGTTGAAATTTTTTAACAAAGCATTTAACGACAATAGGGGCATATATGATCCAAAATTTGACAACAAGGGTATATATGACCCAAGACTTGAACGCTAAGGGCATTGGTAAACTAAACTTTTAACAGAAGGTATATCTAAATATTTCGAAAAATTTAGGAGCATATTTAACCCTTTTTCCTTTATAAATTTTGTTTATTTGTGCAGTTCTCCATTACATTTGATGTGCTTTTCACAAATTAAGTATATAAGTTAAAAGAGGGGAAAGAGTGCAAGTTGACATTTCATAAGGTAAAATTACTTCATAATAATAACAATAGCGCGTTTTTAAGGTTCAAAAGAAGAACTTTGAGAATAGAGAAAACTAATTTGAATTTGGAAAGATAGGCCAGAAATTTTTTTTCCAGATCTATGGAAACAATTTTTTTTTTCTCGCCATTCTTAATTGAAAGATAGCCCAATGATATTTTTGCTACGTCTCTCATGGTTCTTTTCATTTTAGCCTCTTACTTCGAATAATATTAAGAAAATTGTGATTAAAATTCTTAATCCTTTTTTTAGTAACACATATTATGGGAAGTGAGTGATGTATCTTCCCTCCGTTCTAATTTATGTCACCCTAATCTTGTTTTAATTTGTTTCCAAAAGAATGACATAGTATTGGTTGTACAGAGTCGGAGTTGAAATTTTTTATGCGGTTTCCAAAGTTATTTGTGAATCTATACTACCTTAAAAACACCAATTCAAAAAAACTTAAAGTAAAATTACTAATTTATTCCTAAATAAAAAAAAAAAAATTTCAACCAATGCTTCAACTTGAATTTCACCGAACAGCCTTGTCTTCCACCTCTCTAAACTTTAATAACAGACACCATACTTTGGACCCTTCCAAACAACGCTTCCACCTCTCTCTGCTTTAACAGACACCACACTTTGCTCTGTTTTCTACATATGCACTTACAGAAACATTGCTTTCCAGTTGAAGCTATGCACCTTCTCACTTTGCGTTGTTTATACAAACAGAAACGCTTTTCACTGCTTTCCAACATCAACTTCTCTTGAATAAGGTATATTGTAAGTTTCAGCTTTCTACATATAAAAATTTGTAAGTTTCCGTCAATTGTATTAATGTATAGATGTCTTCGAAAACATCTTCATCTATGTTATCTTCCCCTCCTTCTGAAACAATCAATTGAAATATTATCTTCCACCGTATATAATAAACAATGGACAAATCTTTTTCTACGTACATTACAACAACAACAACAAACCCAGTATATTCCCACATAGTGGGGTCTGGGAAGGGCCCTATGTACATTATGCTAAAAAAATAGTTGTTAATTCTTACATCTTTACCCGTTAATTGTAGAAAATATTTATAAAAAAATTGTATCCATAAGTAGATAAGCTTATCGTCAACACCTAAAACTCATGAAAGTATAATAGCAGTCATTGCTTGCTATGCAAAATTTTGTCCAAGAAGAAAGCCAGTCTCATATATATAGCTGACATTTTAAGTTTGTTTGTTAAGAAACTCAAAAGACAATGTCAAAATCCATAAAATCGCAAACATAAAATTATAAGCTGTAAATCCTACGATACATTACTATCATCAAGGACTACACAATTTACTTTGGATTTTCTCTAATTTGTTGAAACCCTTTTATTGTATTTTCGTATTCTTGCGTAACCGCTTCTCTCATACATACATACCTAAGTATAAAAGATATCCTTTTAATTGACAACTTTTTTTGTTATCTCTATATGGACTACCTCTTTTACACATCTACATCTCAAATTCTTACTTGGGTTTTCCTTATTCTTCTTATTCTTGATGTTGGAATTGACGGTGGTGCGAAAGATAAAGTCGGTTCATATTCTACTAAAATAATTTGTAGTTGGTAAGTACTTTAGTTCTTGATTTTTATCAAAATTGTGCATTGATTTTTTAGGGGGTGTTCTTGACTTTTTTCATTTTTCACTTGATGATTCTTGGGGTTATGCAAGAACCGAAAAACACAACAAAGGAATTTAGACAAATTAGAGAAAATTCAAAGAGATTGTGAGGTAGATGAGAGCATTTGACGGATGGTTAATGTGTAGAAGAAGAGATGAGTTTAATTATATGCAATGTGACAACTAAAAAGTGATGTAGAAAATATGATTTCTTAAAAAAAACAAAAACAAAAAAGAGGTTGAAATTTTTTAACAAAGCATTTAACGACAATAGGGGCATATATGATCCAAAATTTGACAACAGGGGTATATATGACCCAAGACTTGAACGCTAAGGGCATTGGTAAACTAAACTTTTAACAGAAGGTATATCTAAATATTTCGAAAAATTTAGGAGCATATTTAACCCTTTTTCCTTTATAAATTTTGTTTATTTGTGCAGTTCTCCATTACATTTGATGTGCTTTTCACAAATTAAGTATATAAGTTAAAAGAGGGGAAAGAGTGCAAGTTGACATTTCATAAGGTAAAATTACTTCATAATAATAACAATAGCGCGTTTTTAAGGTTCAAAAGAAGAACTTTGAGAATAGAGAAAACTAATTTGAATTTGGAAAGATAGGCCAGAATTTTTTTTTCCAGATCTATGGAAACAATTTTTTTTTTCTCGCCATTCTTAATTGAAAGATAGCCCAATGATATTTTTGCTACGTCTCTCATGGTTCTTTTCATTTTAGCCTCTTACTTCGAATAATATTAAGAAAATTGTGATTAAAATTCTTAATCCTTTTTTTAGTAACACATATTATGGGAAGTGAGTGATGTATCTTCCCTCCGTTCTAATTTATGTCACCCTAATCTTGTTTTAATTTGTTTCCAAAAGAATGACATAGTATTGGTTGTACAGAGTCGGAGTTGAAATTTTTTATGCGGTTTCCAAAGTTATTTGTGAATCTATACTACCTTAAAAACACCAATTCAAAAAAACTTAAAGTAAAATTACTAATTTATTCCTAAATAAAAAAAAAAAAATTTCAACCAATGCTTCAACTTGAATTTCACCGAACAGCCTTGTCTTCCACCTCTCTAAACTTTAATAACAGACACCATACTTTGGACCCTTCCAAACAACGCTTCCACCTCTCTCTGCTTTAACAGACACCACACTTTGCTCTGTTTTCTACATATGCACTTACAGAAACATTGCTTTCCAGTTGAAGCTATGCACCTTCTCACTTTGCGTTGTTTATACAAACAGAAACGCTTTTCACTGCTTTCCAACATCAACTTCTCTTGAATAAGGTATATTGTAAGTTTCAGCTTTCTACATATAAAAATTTGTAAGTTTCAGTCAATTGTATTAATGTATAGATGTCTTCGAAAACATCTTCATCTATGTTATCTTCCCCTCCTTCTGAAACAATCAATTGAAATATTATCTTCCACCGTATATAATAAACAATGGACAAATCTTTTTCTACGTACATTACAACAACAACAACAAACCCAGTATGTTCCCACATAGTGGGGTCTGGGAAGGGCCCTATGTACATTATGCTAAAAAAAATAGTTGTTAATTCTTACATCTATACCCGTTAATTGTAGAAAATATTTATAAAAAAATTGTATCCATAAGTAGATAAGCTTATCGTCAACACCTAAAACTCATGAAAGTATAATAGCAGTCATTGCTTGCTATGCAAAATTTTGTCCAAGAAGAAAGCCAGTCTCATATATATAGCTGACATTTTAAGTTTGTTTGTTAAGAAACTCAAAAGACAATGTCAAAATCCATAAAATCGCAAACATAAAATTATAAGCTGTAAATCCTACGATACATTACTATCATCAAGGACTACACAATTTACTTTGGATTTTCTCTAATTTGTTGAAACCCTTTTATTGTATTTTCGTATTCTTGCGTAACCGCTTCTCTCATACATACATACCTAAGTATAAAAGATATCCTTTTAATTGACAACTTTTTTTGTTATCTCTATATGGACTACCTCTTTTACACTTCTACATCTCAAATTCTTACTTGGGTTTTCCTTATTCTTCTTATTCTTGATGTTGGAATTGACGGTGGTGCGAAAGATAAAGTCGGTTCATATTCTACTAAAATAATTTGTAGTTGGTAAGTACTTTAGTTCTTGATTTTTATCAAAATTGTGCATTGATTTTTTAGGGGGTGTTCTTGACTTTTTTCATTTTTCACTTGATGATTCTTGGGGTTATGCAAGAACCGAAAAACACAACAAAGGAATTTAGACAAATTAGAGAAAATTCAAAGAGATTGTGAGGTAGATGAGAGCATTTGACGGATGGTTAATGTGTAGAAGAAGAGATGAGTTTAATTATATGCAATGTGACAACTAAAAAGTGATGTAGAAAATATGATTTCTTAAAAAAAAAAAAAAAAAAAAAAGAGGTTGAAATTTTTTAACAAAGCATTTAACGACAATAGGGGCATATATGATCCAAAATTTGACAACAAGGGTATATATGACCCAAGACTTGAACGGTAAGGGCATTGGTAAACTAAACTTTTAACAGAAGGTATATCTAAATATTTCGAAAAATTTAGGAGCATATTTAACCCTTTTTCCTTTATAAATTTTGTTTATTTGTGCAGTTCTCCATTACATTTGATGTGCTTTTCACAAATTAAGTATATAAGTTAAAAGAGGGGAAAGAGTGCAAGTTGACATTTCATAAGGTAAAATTACTTCATAATAATAACAATAGCGCGTTTTTAAGGTTCAAAAGAAGAACTTTGAGAATAGAGAAAACTAATTTGAATTTGGAAAGATAGGCCAGAATTTTTTTTTCCAGATCTATGGAAACAATTTTTTTTTTCTCGCCATTCTTAATTGAAAGATAGCCCAATGATATTTTTGCTACGTCTCTCATGGTTCTTTTCATTTTAGCCTCTTACTTCGAATAATATTAAGAAAATTGTGATTAAAATTCTTAATCCTTTTTTTAGTAACACATATTATGGGAAGTGAGTGATGTATCTTCCCTCCGTTCTAATTTATGTCACCCTAATCTTGTTTTAATTTGTTTCCAAAAGAATGACATAGTATTGGTTGTACAGAGTCGGAGTTGAAATTTTTTATGCGGTTTCCAAAGTTATTTGTGAATCTATACTACCTTAAAAACACCAATTCAAAAAAACTTAAAGTAAAATTACTAATTTATTCCTAAATAAAAAAAAAAAAATTTCAACCAATGCTTCAACTTGAATTTCACCGAACAGCCTTGTCTTCCACCTCTCTAAACTTTAATAACAGACACCATACTTTGGACCCTTCCAAACAACGCTTCCACCTCTCTCTGCTTTAACAGACACCACACTTTGCTCTGTTTTCTACATATGCACTTACAGAAACATTGCTTTCCAGTTGAAGCTATGCACCTTCTCACTTTGCGTTGTTTATACAAACAGAAACGCTTTTCACTGCTTTCCAACATCAACTTCTCTTGAATAAGGTATATTGTAAGTTTCAGCTTTCTACATATAAAAATTTGTAAGTTTCAGTCAATTGTATTAATGTATAGATGTCTTCGAAAACATCTTCATCTATGTTATCTTCCCCTCCTTCTGAAACAATCAATTGAAATATTATCTTCCACCGTATATAATAAACAATGGACAAATCTTTTTCTACGTACATTACAACAACAACAACAAACCCAGTATGTTCCCACATAGTGGGGTCTGGGAAGGGCCCTATGTACATTATGCTAAAAAAAATAGTTGTTAATTCTTACATCTATACCCGTTAATTGTAGAAAATATTTATAAAAAAATTGTATCCATAAGTAGATAAGCTTATCGTCAACACCTAAAACTCATGAAAGTATAATAGCAGTCATTGCTTGCTATGCAAAATTTTGTCCAAGAAGAAAGCCAGTCTCATATATATAGCTGACATTTTAAGTTTGTTTGTTAAGAAACTCAAAAGACAATGTCAAAATCCATAAAATCGCAAACATAAAATTATAAGCTGTAAATCCTACGATACATTACTATCATCAAGGACTACACAATTTACTTTGGATTTTCTCTAATTTGTTGAAACCCTTTTATTGTATTTTCGTATTCTTGCGTAACCGCTTCTCTCATACATACATACCTAAGTATAAAAGATATCCTTTTAATTGACAACTTTTTTTGTTATCTCTATATGGACTACCTCTTTTACACTTCTACATCTCAAATTCTTACTTGGGTTTTCCTTATTCTTCTTATTCTTGATGTTGGAATTGACGGTGGTGCGAAAGATAAAGTCGGTTCATATTCTACTAAAATAATTTGTAGTTGGTAAGTACTTTAGTTCTTGATTTTTATCAAAATTGTGCATTGATTTTTTAGGGGGTGTTCTTGACTTTTTTCATTTTTCACTTGATGATTCTTGGGGTTATGCAAGAACCGAAAAACACAACAAAGGAATTTAGACAAATTAGAGAAAATTCAAAGAGATTGTGAGGTAGATGAGAGCATTTGACGGATGGTTAATGTGTAGAAGAAGAGATGAGTTTAATTATATGCAATGTGACAACTAAAAAGTGATGTAGAAAATATGATTTCTTAAAAAAAAAAAAAAAAAAAAAAGAGGTTGAAATTTTTTAACAAAGCATTTAACGACAATAGGGGCATATATGATCCAAAATTTGACAACAAGGGTATATATGACCCAAGACTTGAACGGTAAGGGCATTGGTAAACTAAACTTTTAACAGAAGGTATATCTAAATATTTCGAAAAATTTGGGAGCATATTTAACCCTTTTTCCTTTATAAATTTTGTTTATTTGTGCAGTTCTCCATTACATTTGATGTGCTTTTCACAAATTAAGTATATAAGTTAAAAGAGGGGAAAGAGTGCAAGTTGACATTTCATAAGGTAAAATTACTTCATAATAATAACAATAGCGCGTTTTTAAGGTTCAAAAGAAGAACTTTGAGAATAGAGAAAACTAATTTGAATTTGGAAAGATAGGCCAGAAATTTTTTTTCCAGATCTATGGAAACAATTTTTTTTTTCTCGCCATTCTTAATTGAAAGATAGCCCAATGATATTTTTGCTACGTCTCTCATGGTTCTTTTCATTTTAGCCTCTTACTTCGAATAATATTAAGAAAATTGTGATTAAAATTCTTAATCCTTTTTTTAGTAACACATATTATGGGAAGTGAGTGATGTATCTTCCCTCCGTTCTAATTTATGTCACCCTAATCTTGTTTTAATTTGTTTCCAAAAGAATGACATAGTATTGGTTGTACAGAGTCGGAGTTGAAATTTTTTATGCGGTTTTCAAAGTTATTTGTGAATCTATACTACCTTAAAAACACCAATTCAAAAAAACTTAAAGTAAAATTACTAATTTATTCCTAAATTAAAAAAAAAAAATTTCAACCAATGCTTCAACTTGAATTTCACCGAACAGCCTTGTCTTCCACCTCTCTAAACTTTAATAACAGACACCATACTTTGGACCCTTCCAAACAACGCTTCCACCTCTCTCTGCTTTAACAGACACCACACTTTGCTCTGTTTTCTACATATGCACTCACAGAAACATTGCTTTCCAGTTGAAGCTATGCACCTTCTCACTTTGCGCTGTTTATACAAACAGAAACGCTTTTCACTGCTTTCCAACATCAACTTCTCTTGAATAAGGTATATTGTAAGTTTCAGCTTTCTACATATAAAAATTTGTAAGTTTCAGTCAATTGTATTAATGTATAGATGTCTTCGAAAACATCTTCATCTATCAGTCTCATATATATAGCTGACATTTTAAGTTTGTTTGTTAAGAAACTCAAAAGACAATGTCAAAATCCATAAAATCGCAAACATAAAATTATAAGCTGTAAATCCTACGATACATTACTATCATCAAGGACTACACAATTTACTTTGGATTTTAATGATTAACTATATAATAACTCAACAATATATGCATCACACGTGCAACGCACGTGAGGTAAATCTAGTAATAATATATGGGCGAGAAGCGAGTGTACTTCTATCTGCTTTGTCCGCTTCTTCTTATGGAGGCTGTCTTTGTGGCGAAAACGAATGAAAAACAAGATGAGTGTGCATTTCTTCTCTCTTCTTGAAAACTTTCATATAATAACAATTTTTTTTTTTTAAACTAGTTTCGAATTATAACCACAAGATAGGAAATCTTCCTTGACAATAAAAAATATGTTAGTACTTTCATTTAGATTTTTTATGACGTAACATGAAATTCAAGAAAGAAAATAATGTTTTTGAAAATTATGGGTTTAAATATGTCATAATATTTGTCTAGCTATAATAACTTATGCTCGTTATTTAAAAAATGTCATAAATATTATGTGGCTATAGAGGTTCCCATTAAGGGTTGCTGAGAAGTTCGTGTAAAATAACTTCTCAATTTAAAATGATGCCTTTTTTTTTTTTTAAGAACGAACAAATTTTCCTTCTCTTTTAAACCAAGGGAGTATATAAGGGATCTTACACATTGTAATTTAGAAAAGAGGGAACAATATTGTCAAAAAATTAGGGTGTGACTTTAAATAAAGAGTTGTAAAGATATTTGTAATCATCATGAACAAAATATCTAATTTTAATCTGATTTATAAAATTGTTAATTAACATTAACTATATAACCGTGACAGGATTCAAAAGGAGGGATGGGAGAAAGAGTTGGATTGGCAACAAAGTTTGGAAAAATAGAAGTAATTAGAGAACTCTACTGCGTTAAACCTTCATGTGAGGCCAACATAAGGAGATTTGATGTTAACTATTGATTGACTTGCTTGGTACAATGACTTTTAGTGGTTTCATTTGGTACACACATAATGGTCCACATTTTTTGTGTTAATTGGTCGTGTTGTGAAGAGCTATGTTACTTGGAACCTCCTAAAATGCTATCGTACTTGTATCAAGTTCTTCATAAATTGTATCGTATTCGTTTCAAATCCTTAAAAAATATATAGCTTTTAAAAGATATGACAAACATCAAATGACATTTT
This sequence comes from Capsicum baccatum var. pendulum, assembly GCA_030864225.1. Lineage (NCBI taxonomy): Eukaryota > Viridiplantae > Streptophyta > Magnoliopsida > Solanales > Solanaceae > Capsicum > Capsicum baccatum. The sequence continues at coordinate 76,488,382 of CM061557.1, read as the reverse complement.
TAAAAGTCCCAAGGAACATAGGTGAAAAGAGGATTAGAATGTTGTAAAAATGAAGTTCTGTTTCATTCTCTATGTTTAATTCATCAAGACGAACTTCTACTAATCTGATGATAACTATCTTATTGTGTAGTATTCAACCATCAAATATAATTCAACCATCAAATATATACCCTGAACACCAAGGAAAAACAAACTTTTGTTCAAGTTGAATAGCCTGAGGAACATGAGGCATATTTATCTCTTTATTTAACTTGATCGTTAAGAACAAATATTTACAGTTTCAATATCTCGTGTTATGAAAAAAAATTATTTACTCCAAAGGTACATAGTAATAGCATTTGATACAATATTCATTGCTGATTAACTAGTTGAATTCTGCTTAAAATATCCTGTTTTTCCTACCCTGCTATAATGGTTTTCAAGTTTTCATCAATTTTGTCTTGTATCTTTGTCCATCAGGCTTGTTGTTCGAATTTTATAATCTTTTTATGATTTGTTTGTCATTTTTAAGATGGAACAACTTAAGAAGCTGGCTGAAGGGGCAAAATAAAAGAATATATAGGTCTTTTCGGGGCTTTAACATAGGCAATCAGGAAAGCACACAAAGTTTATCCAATAGCAGTCGTTCAATTAGAATCGACGAGAGATGGAAAGGAAGAATTAACCCCAACATGAAGGCAGGGGCGGGGCCAGGTGGAAGCAAGGGTTCACCCATTTCCGCAGAAAATTACACGACTATTTAATATATAAGGTTACTATTTTTTTTTTCTTTACATACAATAAATGTTGAATTTCTTTGACTTCTTACTGTGTTTAGTACTTCTTCATATTTAAACTCCCTTATTAAAAATTCTCGGACCATCATTGCTAGTAGGTTTTACATGTGTCCTATTAAATTTTCTTTGAAAGTTTAAAAGCACAGCTTTTAAGTACTTAATGCAATATTCATCATCACTAGAACTTTCTGTAGGGAGCTTGGAATTGGAATTGCAGCATACAGTCATTTGCGAAAAGGGTTTTTTTTATCATCTGTCAAATGAAGTGTTCCGTTAGCTAGTTTGCATTATTTGTTTAACTAGTCAACATATCCACACTTCGCACGGCTATAGAAAACGATAAATATCAATAATTTTATTAAATATAACATAGATAAAAGAGGTATTCTATTATTCTCTCTCTATACATATATGAGATTCACTAAAAAAAAAGCATTTGATTAGTAGTTAGGAGATGTTCAACAAAGTGATAAGTTATTATATTTAACTAAAGAAATTAAAAACTTACGACAAAATTCATATCTAATACAATATATGAGATTCAATTTAAAAAAACGTTTGATTAGTAGTTAGGAGATTTTCAATAAAGTGATAAGTTACTATATTTAACTAAAGAAATTAAAAACTTACGACAAAAGTCATATATAATACAAATAAAGAGAAATAATAGAGAGAACATAACGAAAAATATATAAAGCAAGATCATTCTCTCATGTTAAGAAAGTAAAGGGAGAAAAAAAATATGTCCAACAAAGTCTTAAGTTACTATTTTGAACTAAAATAATTATAAACTTACGAAATCAAAAATTTATAGAAAAATAAAAAATAAAGAGAAATCATAGAGAGAACATAATGAAAAGAATAAATAATGTAAAATTATTCTTACAATTTTAATCATTAATAAAATAAAATAAAATGTACGAGATTAATGCATAATTTTTTAAGTTTTAGTCGATAACTACTCCTACAAGGCGATAACCCTTGAACAGCCTTCGTCTCATTCGTTGAGTCAAACCAAAGCATGAATACAATAAGCACCAGAAATGTAACAACTTCAAAAGCTAATGTGATTATTTTCACAAAGCTGTCTTATAATGTCGCTATTTATAGGACTACATTATGAAATACGTACAATAATATTAAATAAAATATTTTTTATCGTATTACGTACAATAAATTTTTGTAATTTGATCCTTTGTCGGATCCTCTCCATAGCTACCGTTTTTAAAAACCATAAGAACAAACACTATTAAAAGAATAATATCTTTTGACAATAATAAAAACAATAGTGATCCACAATACCCACAATTTGTTGTTATTCAAGAATATATCATAATCATTGTCACTCTTCAAAGACTAATTCATTTCCATCTCTCATTTCAAAAGTAAAAAGTTGAAAATAATATTATAAAATAAAAAATCATCATGTCCGGTGTATAATCTCAAGAACATTAAACAAATTTGTAGGAAAAAAATTGAGAAACTTACCATTTTATTATAGTAGATTCACTTTCAAACACTCAAAATCTTCTTAAACTGTATTTATGTATTGTGGATATTAACAATATCCATAGAAATTTATCCTATATTTGATTTCATGGTTATATAAAAGAAGACATAATATTTTCATGTCTATTGTATAACTTATATGTATCTCAAAAGATAAAAATTGAAGAGGTTTTTGGACTTGCTAATTAAAAGAAGCAATTATTTCTTATTATACACAATTTAAAATAAATAAATACCCCCCAATTTGATAATGGGGAAAAGCACGATGGAATAAATTGAAAGCTAATAGGCTTTCAACTCTTCTTTAACTTAACTACAATAATTATTAATAATACTCAATAAATAAAGTAAAATATTGCAATAAGAAAACAATAGAAAAATTCTCAAATATTTTGTACTCAAATGTTTCATCAAAATAAACACTGATTTGCTATGTTATTATTAGTATCTAATATCTATTGTTCTTTCACAATTCCATCATTACTAAATACACTCTAAAATTAATATGCTCCCGATTTCAATTTGTCTGTTACTTTTCTTTTTAGGTTGTTTTAAAAAGAATGTTACTTTCCTTTTTTTTACATGGAATGTTTAAGATCACAAGATTCAAAAGTCTTCTTTACTTTTTTAAACTCTGCCAAGTCAAAATTAAACAAACAAATTGAAACGAAGGAAGTAATGATTTAACATTTCCATTAAGAGTTTCCAAAATGTCCTAACATTGTGTCCTTTTGTGCATTGGAAAACCGGTGAATTATATTTTAGGTGATAATCCCTTGATGATGAGCTACATAGTGGATATGGAAACAAATTCCCAAGACATGTTCATCATAGAGGTGCTTCAATACCCACTGGTAAAACAAAGTACTCATGCGCTGGAGGTTGGAGATGGAGAGACACCAAAAATGCCAATCCTCATAACATAACAGGAGCCATGGCAGGAGGACCTAATAAATTTGATAAGATCAAAGATTCGCGCGCAAACTTCAGCTATACAGAGCTAACACTTGCAGGAAATGCAAGACTTGTTGCTGCACTGGTTTCTTTAACTGGTAGTGGTGGTTATGGTGTTGACAAAAATACAATTTTCTCAGGTGTTTCACCTTTATATCCAATGAGTCCACCACCACCTCCACCATGAAAACCATAAATGCGCGAAAATTCTTTATAATTCCAGCTGAAATTTTGCCTGGTAAAACGGTTGTCTTATGTACAAAATTTTGAGATTACAGACTTGTTTAACTCTATTTATCTTGTGACATACTACATAATAAAATTCTTGCATTGATTTTAAAGTGCATGCATGAATCGATTTGCTTTTCGATTCATCCTTGACCTCATTTAAGAATAAACAGAAAAGGCTAATCCCTTATGATTGACAGTATAATGTGTATCTTCTCTTGTTCTGATCATGGAATAGACAAGATAAGTAAGAAAAAAGGATTTTTGTTCAAGAATGAAATCTTATTGATGTTGTCCATATCCGTTTCATCCTTTAGAGCCATATCACATCCTGAATCTAATGAAATAGGATGAATTCATGAGATGGTATTTTGTATTTTCTATCAAACGCTTTCATAACCATAACGAAATACCTCTTTCGAGATTATAATAGTCAAGGTTTCTGTTGAAGTGTTCAAGACTCTTGCACTGCTTTGACTAATCTTGTAGCTTAAAATCAGATTGAAACCATGTTTACATTTATTTACTTTTCCTGTACTTCTCCCAATCTGAAAAGGCCTAGGTTCATGTGCAGATAGTGTTATCAAAAGCAAAAGGCGCAAAAGAACTCTAAGATACGTTAGGGTTAGATACGCGAAGTGCAAGTTAAGAGTGGACTTTAAAGAAAAAAGGTGCAAAGAGAGAAGGAATACATGCAAATATATGTGTTTAGTACAAGACTAATAATTATAAGCATGGATGACAAACACATGAAATAAAGAATATTTTAAAAAAAATTATGAGTGTGGAAGAGACTCATCAGCAAGTAAAGAATGTCTTGGAGCCTTGATGACAAACTACAACACACATTAAGCGAGACGAAGCACTCAACACATTTTGAGACTCACTTCAGGGCTTAAACGCGTCTTTGACAACATTGTGTACAGTTTCATAATTTGCCTTGACGAAAACATGTAATAAGGTTTATTGTGAGACAACAATTGACTGCCAATGAACTTATAATAAGACTGATATAACTTCTATATATATTCATTTGAAAGAATTGCATCAGAGTGTTGCCTTACAATGTATATCAACTACTTCTGATGCATAACCACCTCCTAATACTCAGAAGCACCATTAATATGAATTTTAATTTATTCTACGGGGATTGATTAAAGAATGAGTCGAAAAAAAACTTGGTTCTTTAGGTAACTATTGCTCATAGCAAGAACCAGGTTCTTCTGGGGCAGCTCGCCCACCTCCGGTTAATGGACTAGAACCCACTCCTCTTTGATTCAATAAGCACCTGAAATACGCCAGCCTGCGAGTAGCTTGATTTGGATTCTTGGCAATGTTGTCACAAGCAGTCCATAGCCTCTCTTTAGTGAAGAAAGTACACCAGCAATAACAAAGAAACGATGTTACGAAGAGAAAGACTATTGGATTTAACATGTTCAAAGGGCATCCTATTCTGGAACCATATATGGAGACATGTCATAACTTATAGTAGAAGTAGCAAGGAACAGGAGTAGACAAAGAAGTCATCTGCGATCAGCACGAAATAATCTAGCTTATGTGTTACTTAACAATGTTTGAAAAAACGATTCAAGTAAAATGCATGTCCAAACACAACTTCTCGTTCCAAAATTTTCAACTTCGAAAACTCAAATTTTCTAGTTTCAACTTCAAAATCTATGGCCTAACGGGAGCTAGATTTCAGGAAGATAACTCAATAAGAGAGTCAGAGAAGGATTACCTGTAGCTGCTGCTGCACGAGGCCATATGGTTGTTTCGATGTTTGATCCATCAATATGCTCACCCCACATACATACTTCACCACCAATAAATTTGTAATATTAGTTAGTGGCTCATTTGAATAGAAATCATGCCATGGCTTATCTGTATGGTCCAAATACTACTTGTCCTGGTTGCTAACGATGAGCCTGCCAGATAAAATACAAACACAAGGTTAGTCCATCAAATGTTTTTACAAAAAGTTTTCCAACCAATTTGGTAACACCTAATTTCTCACTTTTTGAATCACCTTAATGCCAATGTCTGTTAAGTTACAAGATACTAAGAATAAAGGAAATGAAAAAATACAATAGATGTACGAACTAATATGGAGCTTCCAGCTTATACCAAGAGCTAAAAGGATGTACCAGTTGTGAACAATAGTTTTTCGGCTTAACTTGTCGGCTTGAAAAAAAGGGTTAACGGTGATTGAAGAGGAAAGAAGGAAAAATCGAAGGGTTTTTTTGAAACGACAAGAGTTACTATTTCTGGTGCTATGTGTGAGTGGTAGCAATAAATGGAAATTAATGGGTTTATTAATTAAGAAAAACAAATGAAAAAAATTAAAAGAAAAGAATTAAAATGGAGAAAAATCTCAAAAAAATCAGAAATTAGATAAATAGGAATGCTGGATTTTGAGGAATGCCACATCAGCATGCCTCTAGTCCTCCTTTATCAAAAAATTAATTTGTTAGCGAAAATACCCTTTAAGGGCTTGATTCTTTTTCATACGCTAAGCACTTGAAAATTCTTTCTATTAGTCAATGGGGGTGGTGATATTATAACTCGAACCTCTTGCCCACTCTAAAATCATGTTTGTAACGACTCATTTTGTTGTTACTAAATTATCCATGATAAATTTATGAAAATTTTTAATTTTTTATTCCTCAATATTAGCTTGAGTCCAAAATAGCCATCATTTTGTTCATTTTGTCAACTCAAGATTTTCAAAGAAGATTTTAGCCTTTCGATGTGCCTAGATAGACTCAATCCAGATTAATTTAACTATCCATGAGTACTAATATCAATTCTTTAGTTTAAGTTCTTTAGGTAGGAATTAAGGTTGTCTAATATCCCTAGCACAAAGTTAAGTTGAAAACATTCTTACCGATAGAGTTCAATATGAGTTTCTATTAGGACCAACTTCAAACGATCATATCTTTTAAAATATAAGGAGTTAGGGGGCTCAATACCCACAAAATTGAAGAACTCTAAGCCTTCTTTCCAACTCAATAAACTTTTCATTAATTTGAGTTTGAAATAAAATGTTATAACCATTTTACTGAAAATTGTCCAGATTGAAATGAAAATTTTGCTGCAGCAATAATTTTGATTGTAGTTTAATTAGTTTTAGCTAATTTCAGGTCCAAAAGCCTAAAACTTCATTCCCCAACCCTAGAGAGGTGATTTTTCAAGGTTTAGGGTAAAAGTTCTTCGTTGAGGTAAGTTTTTCCATCATCTTCTTCGTCTTTTCATCCATTAATATCTTAGAATCCTTAGAAAGACCTTTAGTGGTGGATTTCTGGGAAAAACTTATTGGTGTTCTTAATACCACATAAACCTAATTCTACATTATAGATTAATGACTCCTAACATGAATTTGGAAAATTATATTATGAATTTTGATGGTTAGGAACCTTGAATTCCATAAAGATGAGACTTTTAACATAAAACTTCATTAATGGAGATAGGTTAAGATTGAAAGAACTTGCTAATAGTATATTGACCTTGCATAATAATATACTCTGGATTAAGGATAAAATAGTGGGTTTGAATTTTCAAGATATTTGTTTGAAGAGTAATTGTTTAATTACTCTTATTATTGCTTGATTTTTAGATGATTGATTATTCCAAGGCATGAAGAAAAGGAAAGAGCATCCTTGTCATGACTTATTTCTTTCAAAAGCTTGGTATCCAGATAGACTAGGTTTAATAAGTAGAAGAGTGTGTTACTTCATATTTTCATAACATATAGTTAATGGGAGAAAATATGTCAAGGTCAGAGGGCATGGAGTTGAGTTGGATAAATATATATAAATTTACTTCAATCTCAAAAATTATGTTATTTGATCGGTTATGTGATATTTTATGATATTATTATGTGTTATTTTCCTGAAAGGGGATTGTTGTGAATATAATATGTAGACATGATGTTTTTTAGTTTTTCTAGTGATAAACCTAGTTGAATTATAAAGGTAATAATTTGTACATTGTGTCAAGATGATAGTGAGGTCTTAGAGGTAGATGATTCGAATCATTGTAAGCATTATTATATGTGAAGAGAGGTAGAGAATATTGATAGACTTAAATGTGCTAGTTATGGGTGGTGATATTAGAATTCAAGTTGTGGTATTTGAAGAGGTAGGGGTAATTGAATAATTAATGAGTAACGAAGGCTCCACTAGTTACTTGTATTCTTAAGTGTTGCATTGTGATTTATTTTATGACATTCTTGATTTGGTATTGATAAACATACTTTATCTAATGAATGCCCATGAGAGGCTAAAATAATGATAATGATGATTTATTCAATTGTGTCTATGAAAGGCTTATTTCATAATTGTAACTCTTTGAATTGATGCCATGAATGAATTATTGATAATCATAATTAATTGTTAAAATAATGCTTGCGAGAGCCAAAATGTTGATAAATGAAAATTCTTGATCCATAATGATATTGTGATTGAAAAGAATAACTTGAGTAAAGAAGGATTATGATATACGTTCATATAGGTTGAAAAGTAAAAGATGAATATTTATCAAGAACTGAAAAATGAAAAGATTGTTAGTAGCAATATGATTGGTGTTAAATTCTGATATTGTTACCTTATTGATTTTTCAAGCAATGTGACCGATATTAAATTCTGATATTGCTACTTTATTTATTTCTCAATCAATGTAGCTGATGTTAAATTTCGATATTGCTGCCTTATTAATTTCTCAAGCAATTGGTCGGATATTAAATTTCGGTATTGATGTAAGACATAATTGTATCGGATGCCATGAGCTGGCACGGTGATGATAATAATAAAAAAAATTGATAATGAAGTTATCTAAAATGATGAATCTAATGAACAGTTTTGAATAAACGATCTCAAAAGTTTTAATAATTGAATTAATCTTTCTCCAAGAATAGATATAAGGTGTGCTAATGAAACTTGAGTTCTCATGTGTGTTTTACTGAGATATCAGTTGACTTGTATTCCCAATTTGATTGTATCCTTGAGATTGATTATGTGACATGTACTTGAAAAAGTAAAACTCTGTGCTCATTTGTTATATTTTGATTGACTTGCTTAATTTATACTTGTTATAATCATGGCTTATCTGATTGGCTAGTTATTATTCTATAATGTTAGATGAGAGTGGTTGATTGTTAGTCTGAGAGTTTAGTTTGAGTTTTCTATGATTATTGGATTGTTCCTATAAGTTTGAGTAATGAAAGAGATAAAATAAATGAAGAGGGATAATGATGTATTAATATTGGATTGTGGTTGAGGTTGTGAATTATGAGGCTAGAGTTTGTTAGTCATGAATATAATATTGATAGAGTTAGAAGAGTTGTTGGGATGGTGTTATTTATATAGGTAAAGTATGATAATGTTATTGGAACCTGGGTTGGATTACATTTCTACTAAGATATCATGCTTTCTTTTATTTAATTCTATGTTATGATTATATGGATGAACACTAGTCGATCGATGATGCCTACCAGTTCATGTGTTTGTAATAACTTTACTCTTGCATATCTCTTTTTGGGGTGTAGGCTGGATGCAGGTTAGTTTTGAGTTACTAGATGGATAACGATATTTAATACCAACTTTTGCACCTTATTCCTAGCAGAAGTAGAGTCTCTTTGGCAATTATTTGACTGCTAATTTATTCTGTAATAGGTAGCTATTCAACATGTTTGACCAGTTTTTGGAGTAGTGAAAGACAGTTCTAATTGGTATTTAATTTACTTTGTTATATTTGAGCCAATATTCTCTTAAAAATAGAAGTCTTTCGCATATTTTTGATTAGGTAATAAGTGTTCTCCTAGCTACTTAGGATAGCATATGTGCTCACACGGTCCATTAGTTTGTATTGTCACAGATGGTATTAGATAATTAGGTTCACCGGTTCCACAAGTACAAGAGCAATGTCAAGTAGAGTTTTGCAATTGGCGTGTAGGGCCCCACACCTAATAGGCTATAAGGTATGCAGAAGGCGTTTTCCTTTCTTTCTCTCCATCGCCCCATCCTAATCTTTGACTATTGGGTTGGATCCAATGGATATCTAGATGATTCTAATTGGTATCTAAACAAAGCTCAATTAGGATGCAGTTGATTTTAATTGATATCTTAGTAAGTTTGAATTTTAATGTAGGAGATTCCAATTGGTATTTGTTAATAAGGGTTAAAGGTTATTGTCAATAGATAAGGACTTATGAAATTAGTAAACTTATTTGGTTGCTTGTGATTTATATTTGGCAGAACTTGGGTTGCTTGATTATTGTCATTATTGTGAATTGTTTTTCTTTGAATTCTAGTGTTGAAAATTGACCGAGTTGTTTTTGTTGATAATTATAATGGGACTATGTGATTTCTTGTTGTTGTGAAACTAATAATTCTACGGTGCCTACTTGTTCCAGTACTATTACACTGATGAAATTGATGATATAATAATTGAGAGAATGATATGAGAACATGATGTCTAGAAAAGATAATGAAAAATCCAGGAATAAAACACTGAGATAATATGTGTTTTCCTTAATGAGTCTCTTGTTAATGATATTATGGATAAATCCTTATGTTGTTTGGTTATTTGATATTATATGTGGATCCTTGTGTTTTCCGATTATTGAGACTTCGTTTGGATTCTTTTGCAATCTTATTATTCAAAATTTTAATTAGTTGCTTATGAGAATTGGTTAAGTGATATTATCTTTGAGTTCCTTGTATGAACTGACTTTTAAGGTTTAACAAATTAATAAGTTTTAAATAAACATGGTAAAAGATTATGGAGGTTGTTGATGCCTATGAAATTTAATTGATAACTTATATGGAATATGATATTGGTAATGAGACTGTCAATGACTTGTAATCCATGATGTTGTTTGAACTTGCTCGTATGCTTATTCTATAGGGATGAATCTTGAAGTGATTAAGAGTTATTAAAGACTATACCTAAATGTTGTAAGGTAGAAATAAGAATGACTGTGTGTACCTTAGCTTGGTGTTGGTGATGAAAGTGTAATTTGGCTTGAGCATGAAGGTTTATCGTATGATAAGTATTGAAGTTAATGATTGCCAGCGCATAAGTTGTAGTTATGGATTGGTGCATTAAGGGAGAACTTGAGAAGATAAGTTTATTATTGACTTGACCTTCCGTTGAATTGTGTGATTAACATACTATAGAATTGACTGATAGATAATAATTTCAAAGGGTAGTAATCCCTATATGGTGTTAATGCAGAAGTGAATAGCATAGTTACACTCATAGTATAATTAATAATGGTCCTGAATGGGAGAATATAAGTGAATTATTAGATGGCATGATTGATATACTTGATGGATATTGCTTGTTGAGTGATTAAGGTATGATGATTAATTAAGTATTCACAATATTGTGGACGAGGATGTGTTGTAGGTTCTAATTCCGTATGATCTCTATATGGATATTAGTTATAAGTCTATGCAATGAGTAAGTGGTTGTTTTGTCACTTATGTATAGTTGTAAATACTAAGCTTTAACCACAGGTGATCTTGAGGTGTAAAAGATAGTGATTGTGAGATGTTGAAGCTAGCTTTATAGAATAAATCTAGTAGTCTTGATTGGGTGCATGCGAGTATTTAAGTTATGTGACTTATAAATGGTGTGGTGACTTACATATGGTCAAGATATAGATTCTTCATAGGATAGTCTTGGATAGAAACCGAGTCAGGTGTCTCAGAGAGAGCTTGTATGTTAGGTGAATTAGACGTGACTTGTCTAGTATTAAAATTTGAGTAGTAGACAACACTTTTCAGAATTGATTTCGGGGATCTAGAACTCTAATAATGGTAATTAATGTGATAGACACTTGTAATTTAATTTCGACTTGATTTCTGTGTTGTACCTAGGAGATGGGTAGAGCTTACTATTTTGGGAATCAAATTTTTACCGCAATTGTCAAATACTCCATTATAATGGAAACTTTTCCTACTGTAGAGGTTTCGCCACAGCATTAATTACATCGCCACAATGATAAATACACAGTTTTTAATGTCTAATTTGATTTTTGAAATTAATTCCCCATCCTTCAGTTGTGAGAAGAGAGAACAAAACTAGGGTGGAAAAAAAAGGTGATTTTGGGTGTTTTTCTTCTTCAAGGTGAATCTTTCAACCCATGTTATCTTGATTTGACTCAAAAAACTCAAGTTTGAGACTCAGACCATTATAAGGGGAATAAATAATTCATGCATAAATGTTTGTCTCTATGTCTCTGTGTTCTAAAAAGCCTCGATAGAATGATTTAGTATAGAATATGGGTTAGTTATTGATGATATCAAATTATTGATATAGGGTGAAATATAAGTAACTTTATTGGTAATGTATCTCTTTTTCAATCCTCGTACTTCACTCCATCGAATGCCCATTCGGGAATGAACTGATGGTAAATTGGTATCTGATTGTAATGACCCATTTCGTCGTTTCTAAATTATCCGTGGAAAATTCATGAGAATTCTTAATTTTCATTCCTCAATATTAACTTAAGTCCAAAATAGCCATTATTTTGTTTGTTGGGTTAGCTCAATCTTTCAAGGGAAGACTTTAGCCTTTCGATGTGCCTAAATAGACTTAAGCTCAATTAATTTAATTATTCATGAGTACTAATGTCATTATTTTGTTTGAAAGTTCTTTAGGTAGGAATTAAGGTCATAAGATAGCCCTAGTGTTGTATCCTAGCGCACACACAAGTGTACGTGGTCACCTAAGTACTAAAGTGGCCTTTGAAAACCAAGTATCGATCCCACAAGGACTTGTGCTCGACAACAATCTATTTCTCGCATTACTAACAAGGTTAAACAAGTGCGAATGTAACTAATAGTGTTAAAAAGTTGAGAATTAAAAGTAACCATAAATAATTCAGAATTATAAAGTGTTGGAGACAATAATGGGGAAGAATATACGGTAAGGGAACTACGAACAATCCTACTTAGCCATACAATCTCATTAGTTTAGTTAATTTCCTTGGTTGTTAGTTCATGGGGTTGATAACTTGATTATGTTCTTTCGAGCCTCTAATCGTCTATCTAACTCAGCCCCACAACTACATCATTGAGCAGAGATGCGAGAACTACGTTAAACGTATTTATATTTTATCCCGTATATGATCCAAATAGGGTGAATTAGGTATATTCCTATCCTAAACGCAACCTAACTTCAATTCCTTGAATGTATACGATCCTACTCCATATATCCCGTGATCTAGTTAATTGTATCTTCTTCTGGACTCACAATAGAAATATAGGTTTATCCTATGGGTCGTGAATCAATAGAATAGTAATAACAAGGATATATGAACAACCAATAATGATAATAAACCAACTCAATTAAAATCAAAAGTAATCATGTTCTTGGCCTCAACCCTAGAAGAGGGTATTTAGCCACTCATGGATTTACAATGAATCACAAGATTAAAATTCATATATAAAAATCAAAAGTAAACTAAATAAAAAATAAAGAATCCTAATTGAAGACTCCTCAAGTGTGTTTTAATCCCTAAAAGTCTTCCATGGTGTTTATAACAATTCTCAAGTGTCCTATTTACAATATTAGAAAAGCTAGCCTTTTTGGTGCCTTGGGCGTGACACACCCATGTTGCTCTGCATTTAAGGGTGTGGAACGCCCTTATCACGGATTAACACTGTTTTGGACACATTTATTTTGTTTCTTGGGGCATGGCACACCCTTATTTCAGAGGTCCAAGTGCATGACACCCCCATGACACCAAATATTTCAGATTACGTCATCTTGAACTCCTTCCTTTTGTCTTTGCATTCCTCACTTCTTGGATGTCTTTCCACTTCAAATTCAGATTTTTTAGCTTCCCAAAATTGATTTAATCATCATCCATGTTATCCTATAATATCAAACAAGATGAATTAGGGAACATAATATAATAGAATTCAATGATATACTGTAGAACAACACATAACTCAATCTAGTAACGCTAGTTTTCTCATCTAAACTCTATGTGACCTAATTGATTCCAATTTTTTCAAAACGTACCTTAAACATTATAAAAATGTAGTTTAACACATATGTGATCCATTATTTCAATAAAAACTCATTATGCATACGTGAAGTCCTCAAATCTAGGCTAAATAAACTAGATAATGACTCTTAGGTGCATAAATCCACCTAAGATCACCACCCTTCACTCAAAGCCTTGTTCGTCCTCGAATAACTCCTTACATTAAGAACCATCTAAGGAAGACCCCAATATTGCTACTACAAGAAAGAAACTCAAGCTAGCACTAAAACGACTACACGAAGAACAAGTTCCACATTAAGCATGTCATATACAATTGAAACTCATGAATACTAATTCAACACACTCTATCCTCAAGAAATTGACTTTGCCCAGTTGGAAAACTCATGCATATTTCTTAGTCAAAGAGATTATATAAGTCCCTTAATTATCATCAAACATGCGCCTTCACCATAAGAGAGTTACAACTCAAAGATATACAATTCATCATAAGAATAAGTATGAGAATCAAATTACGCTTACTGTCACAAAGAATTCACATACCACATAAGATGAACCATAAGCTTTCCCTTAGTGTAGTACCCCACTAATATCAGAATGCAAGTATCAAATAGAACTTTGAGTGTTGTATTGTAGGTTAAGAGGTGGGTAGGAACTATTTTGATCAATAATTGTGACTATCTTCCTAAGTGCTTTAATACATCACATTATGCATTTCAATTCTTCCCTAACAACCAATTCCTCACCATTTCCATCTCCCTAGGTTTCTTGCTTTGCCCGAATGCATTTAAGCTAATTCACATTTGGTAAGGAGGGAGTAGTCTCTATCACCATGACTCAATTTTTGATCAATTTTTTTCTTTACATTACATCACTCCTAACCCCCACACATAAACTTTTTAATACTAATAGCTAATATTTTCTTGGGACTTCACTTCACCTTTTCCTTCTTTAATTTTTACACTCCTTAACCATATAATTTTTTAAAATAAGTGCTTAGGAGCTTTGGATCAAATGATGGTCAATTAAAGTAGGAGAATAGGCTACATATCAGGCTACCAAAGATTAGGCTAAAGGCTCAACAGAGCTAACTTTGATTATGCACAAGGGTAGATAAAAAAGTACTATGAAATATGGCTATTAAAGAAATTCCTATACCATCTCCTAGACTCAATATTATTTAATTCGCTTTGCATACACACCAGAGAAGTTCTAGACATCAATATGCAACAAAGAATATGCAACAAAATAACTCGCCTTCCACTTGGAACATGCTCAAATCAAGTAGGATCATTATATACTCTAAACCAAGCAATAGCACTAATTCAAATTAAGCCAACATCACACAGGATTCATACAAAATGAGCCTAGGGGTCTCAAAAGTAGTTATTCAACACAACCAACATGCTTTTAACATTCAAAACCAACTTGAATTATGTAATCACACATAGCAACTAGAAAGAACATCTCACTTATTTCTAAAATAAAATTTTTAAAATTTACTCCTAAAAATAAAAAAGGGATACTCGGTTCAAAGGGCATCTACTCAGAAAGAATCGAAAAAACACCAAGGGGTGGGGTGGGTGAAGTGTACCCCTACTATACTAACACCACAAAAACTAAAAAAAAAAAACAAAGATAAAATCTTTTGGTATTCTTTTTTTGAAATTTAGTCAAAAACTAGAAAACAAATGATAGCAAATCCTATAGTAGGACTGCACCCTAAGCTGTCGGGAGATTTTTTGCCCCACACTTAAATCACACTTTGTCTCCAAAGTATAAATTAAAAGCGAGGATTGAAATACTCCCCAAGTTCCCCATTCCTAGATAGTAGCATCTTAAATATCAATGAGGCCCGGTATACCCCACACCTAGTCTCTGCTATGCTCCTTAGCTTGAGTATTCGGTACTTAGACTTCCCATTAACCTGTGAATAAAAAAAAAAAACAAAAAAAGTAATAAAAAAAATACAAAAATCAAATACCTACCTTAACTTGGATTGCCTCCTAACATCGCCTGGTACACCCCTCATCACTATGTTCATCCATATTCTTTCAACCTCTTTCTCCTACTCAGGGGCCATTTTCTCACTTTTTTAGACCTTTTAAGTGCTTACTGTCAAGGTCTACAACTTTCTCCAAACTAGCCTTGTTTGTCTTCTTCTCAAGTTTTTCAACTTCGGGTTTAATTGGTGGCTTGAGTAGCTTTATAAGATAGTCTGAAGAGGTCATTTGTGGTTTGAAATAATCCACCACACACTCATCCACTTCCATAACTATGATCATGTATAAATCCTTACAGTGGGAAAGTGGTGACACGACTCAAATCAGGGCCTAGTCGTGTCGAGTGCCTCAAGTCCAACCAGGACCAGAGACCACCCCTAATACCCAACCATAGTCGCCCTATATCCTATGTCGGATGAATTCAAGACATATAACAAGATAAAATAATTAATACTTAAAGACAATAATAGAATCGATAAACACAACCAACCAATAACATAATTAAATATGCAATTGGTGTCAGCCCTAATACCAATACCATGCCAAGGATGACACCAATACCGACACCGCCCATGCTCATGCCCATGCCTATAGTAGTCACACAAAACCTCTAACCAAAAACAAAGAACATCCAGTCGGTACAAGCCCCCAACCATAGACAAAACAAAAGTCCAAGAAAAAAGAGAAGGTATGAAAGATATCCATAACATGAAATGGAGTCTTCTGGCGTATAGCCGCTCATCAGTTCAATCTGACTCCAAGATATCCCCGAATCTAAGTCACTGAGTAGGATAAGTAGTATGGCCGGTTCCTACATCGTGTGGGGATATAGTTCCTAAAGACGCGTTAGTGGGTGAACGGTAGCATGTACTAAGGATTAAGGATAAATTAATGCCAAAATTTAAAATTAGGTAAATAACCAAGTGCATTCACATTCACACACACACATACACACATATTGACCGTCCTAAAACCATCCACGGGCTATATGGGTCTAGTGTTACCCCTGAATGGGGCCACAATACGTGTTGCCGCATAAATCAAAGATATCATAGGGGTCAAGGATTATCGTGTACCCTTTGCGCTCCATTATACATATATATAAGTATAAAATTATGGGATTTTTGTATACCCCACAAGTATATGGTAACCATGACCAACCCTTATGTGGCATACATGACTTTCCAATGTTCGTCTATTGGACTCACACCATCACAGTTAGCTATCACAACCCGCCATTATTGCCCAATTAAAACCTTTAGCATATAACTAAATCACCAATTCCAGAGTTAATTACCAAGGCATTATAAAGTAGTATCATCATACCAACTATAGCTTGCAAGCAATGTCATTAGCCAACACTTATAAACTTTTTAATACTAATAGCTAATATTTTCTTGGGACTTCACTTCACCTTTTCCTTCTTTAATTTTTACACTCCTTAACCATATAATTTTTTAAAATAAGTGCTTAGGAGCTTTGGATCAAATGACGGTCAATTAAAGTAGGAGAATAGGCTACATATCAGGCTACCAAAGATTAGGCTAAAGGCTCAACAGAGCTAACTTTGATTATGCATAAGGGTAGATGAAAAAGTAGTATGAAATATGGCTATTAAAGAAATTCCTATATCATCTCTTAGACTCAACATTATTTAATTCGCTTTGCATACACACCAGAGAAGTTCTAGACATCAATATGCAACAAAGAATATGCAACAAAAAAACTCCCCTTCCACTTGGAACATGCTCAAATCAAGCAGGATCATTATATACTCTAAACCAAGCAATAGCACTAATTCAAAATTAAGCCAACATCACACAAGATTCATACAAAATGAGCCTAGGGGTCTCAAAAGTAGTTATTCAACACAACCAACATGCTTTTAACATTCAAAACCAACTTGAATTATGTAATCACACATAGCTACTAGAAATAACATCTCACTTATATCTAAAACAAAATTTTTAAAATTTACTCCTAAAAATAAAAAAGCGATACTCCGTTCAAAGGGCATCCACTCAGAAAGAATCAAAAAAACACCAAGGGGTGGGGTGGGTGAAGTGTACCCCTACTATACTAACACCACAAAAACTAAAAACAAACAAAGATAAAATCTTTTGGTGTTCTTTTTTTGAAATTTAGTCAAAAACTAGAAAACAAATGATAGCAAATCCTATAGTAGGACTGCACCCTAAGCAGTCGGGAGATTTTTTGCCCCACACTTAAATCACACTTTGTTTCCAAATTATAAATTAAAAGCGAGGATTGAAATACTCCCCAAGTTCCCCATTCCTAGATAGTAGCATCTTAAATATCAATGAGGCCCGGTAGACCCCACACCTAGTCTCTTCTATGCTCCTTAGCTTGAGTATTCGGTACTTAGACTTCCCATTAACCTGTGACTCAAAACAAAAAACAAAAAAAGTGATAAAAAATACAAAAATCAAATACCTACCTTAACTTGGATTGCCTCCTAGCATCGCCTGATTTAGTGTCCTGGTACACCCCTCATCACTATGTTCATCCATATTCTTTCAACCTCTTTTTCCTACTCAGAGGCCATTTTCTCACTCTTTTTAGACCTTTTGAGTGCTTACTGTCAAGGTCTAGAACTTTCTCCAAACTAGCCTTGTTTGTCTTCTTCTCAAGTTTTTCAACTTCGGGCTTAATTGGTGGCTTGAGTAGCTTTATAAGATAGTCTGAAGAGGTCATTTGTGGTTTGAAATAATCCACCACACACTCATCCACTTCCACAACTATGATCATGTATAAATCCTTACAGTGGGAAAGTGGTGACACGACTCAAATCAGGGCATAGTCGTGTCGAGTGCCTCAAGTCCAACCAGGACCAGAGACCACCCCTAATACCCAACCATAATCGCCCTATATCCTATGTCGGATGAATTCAAGACATATAACAACATAAAATAATTAATACTTAAAGACAATAATAGAATCGATAAACATAACCAACCAATAACATAATTAAATATGCAATTGGTGTCAGCCTTAATATCAATACCATGCCAAGGCTGACACCAATACTGACACCGCCCATGCCCATGCCCATGCCTATAGTAGTCACACAAAACCTCTAACCAAAAATAAAGAACATCCAGTCGGGACAAGCCCTCAACCATAGACCAAACAAAAGTCCAAGAAAAAAGAGAAAGTATGAAAGATATCCATAACATGAAATGGAGTCTTCTGGAGTATGGCCGCTCACCACTTCAATCTGACTCCAAGCTATCCCCGAATCTAAGTCACTGAGTAGGAGAAGTAGTATGGCCGGTTCCTACATCATGTGGGGATATAGTTTCTAAAGACACGTTAGTGGGTGAACGGTAGCATGTACTTAGGAATAAGGATAAAATAATGCCAAAATTTATAATAAGGTAAATAACCAAGTGCATGCACATTCACACACACACATACACACACACACACACTCATATATATATATATATATATATATTATGTCGGGAAAGGAGCTTGACCGTCCTAAAACCATCCACGGGCTATATGGGTCTAGTGTTACCCCTGAATGGGGCCACAATACGTGTTGCCGCATAAATCAAAGATATCATAGGGGTCAGGGATTCTCGTGTACCCTTCGCGCTCTATGATACATATATATAAGTATAAAATTATGGGATTTTTGTGTACCCCACAAGTATATGGTCACCATGACCAACCCTTATGTGGCATACATGAGTTTCCAATGTTCGTCCATTGGACTCACACCATCACAGTTAGCTATCACAACCCGACATTATTGCTCAATCAAAACCTTTAGCATATAACTAAATCACCAATTCCAGAGTTAATTACCAAGGCATTATAAAGTAGTATCATCATACCGATTATAGCTTGCAAGCAATGTCATTAGACAACACTTAGGGAATTTTCATGTACCCTATTGGATTTCAAAAATCAATCAAAGCCATAGCCACCATGTCCTTTCCAAATCATTTAATTCAATCAAACCTTCTAGGATTTCATTACCATATTATGCAATGCAAGGTTTTCAATAAAAGTCAAACTATGTGACAAAAATATTCTCATTGGAATTTTAACAAACATGTTAAGGGAATATAGTTTCCAAAACTAAAAAGAAAAACTAATTAACCATTCCCATGCAACCATATGTTCAAACCACATTATAACATGAAAAACCATAAATAGAATATGGGAAATATCATCCAACTATTAATAACCAAAATCCCCAACATATATTTCAAAAACACACAAACCCACAATAATGCCATGAATATAATTAAGTAAAACATGCTTTTATTTTGAACTAACAATGAGGGAGGAGTAACATGCCTTAGATAATAAGAAAGACAGAGAGAAACTAACCTTGAGAGCCTTAATTGACCACCTATAAGGAAACCCTAGCCTCTTTTTGATCCAAGAGCTTGAGAGAGATTTAAGACTGATTTGAGAGTGTTGGATTTAGCAATAGTAGGTTAATGAAGTCCCAAGAGTGTTTTAAGTCGTGGGGTCAAAAGAAGTTAAGTGGGGAAATGTCTAGAATACCCCCAACTTAAACTGCAAAAATTTTTGCAGGTGGGTACGGTTTGGACCCCTCACTTCTACCCATTTAATACGAGTGGTACCTTCCAGTTGTACCTTGATCAGAATGTTGGACATCACATTCCGTCCAACAAACGACTCCTTAGCCTCAATCATACCCTACCATACGACTAGTACCCTTGAATTCATACCATAAGCAGAATGTCAAGGCTGGATAATCAACAACATACGGTTCGACACTATACTTCTCGTATCATGTGCATACAACTTGTATGGAGTCTTTTTATACCAAGAACAAAACATGGCCAATATCACACTTACCAATATACAGCTAGGGCCTCTTGACCCGTACCCATACCATACTCGTATGGTGAGCCATATGATCAACAGAAGGCTCAAACTCACAAAATTTTGCAAGGACCAAAACCTAGGGTGTTTCAATTCTCCCCCAGTTGAATTATTCATCCTCGAATAACAGAACAAAGAATGAATAGAATGATTCAAACCCCAAACGTCTCTACCCTTAATTTTAACTAAGTTAGAAACAAAGACACCAAGGAAGTCAATCTTTCCTTCAACAAAGTTTGAAAACAAAGATGTTATAAAGAACACATACCTTCTGCACAAATTTATGGAGCAGAAAACAAGAACGGATTCTTGGACTTCATTTCTTATTAAGCCTCCCATGTAGCCCCTTTCACCTTGTGGTTTCTCTATAGAATCTTTACTCAGGCCACATCCTTGGCTGCAACCGACGAACCTGAAGATCTAAGATCTCAATAGGGATATCTTCCTAAGATAGAAAATCCGAAATACCAATATCCTTGATAGGCACAATTTGTGATGGATAACCAATATACTTTTTCAACATACAAACATGGAATACTAGGAGAATGAAGCTCAAACTAGAAGGCAATTCCAACTCATAGGCAATATTACCAACCCTTCTCAAAATTACATTAGGCCGTACATATTGGGGACTGAGCTTCCCCTTCTTCCCAAACTGCATCACTCTCTTCATGGGAGATATCTTCAGGAACACCCTATCTCCAACCTCAAACTCTAAGTCCCTTTACCTCACATCCACATTGGACTTTTGGCGACTTTAGGTAGCCTTAATCCTATCCTGTATCACCGTTACCTTCTCCATAGCTTGGTGAACCAAATCTGGGCCAGATATGTTTGCCTCACCAAGCTCGAACCACCCAAGAGGAAACCTACACCTCTTACCATACACCGATTCAAATAGAGCCATCCCGATGCTAGAATGGTAGGTACTATTCTAAGCAAACTCTACAAGAGGCAAGTGCTCAATCCAACCATAGTCAATCACGTAATCTCAAAACATATCCTTTAATGTCTGAATAGTTTTTTCTAATTGCCCATCCAACTGTGGGTGAAAAACAATTCTCAGAATTACCTTAGTCTCCAACCCTTTCTGAAATGATCGCTAAAAGTGAAATGAAAACTTCATACCATGATCGGAGATGATAGAAACCGTTACCTCATGCAACTTCACAATCTCTTAAAGGTACAACCTTGCACAATCCTCAGTCGAGAAATTATTCCTCACTGGCAAAAAGTGAGCCGACTTTGTCATCCTTTGAGTCCAAGAGGCAAACTCCAAGGTTATCCAAATAGTGAATGTCCTTCACCAACTCCCAGTTCTCCTTATCCACATGATCTAGAATTCCCATGAATAACTTCCTAAGAGAATCAACAACTATGTTAGCTTTACTTGGGTGGTAGTGAAGACTCATATCATAATCCTTGAGAAGCTCAAGCTATCTTCTTTGAGTGAGGTTAAGCTTTTTTTGAGTAAATATATACTGCAGGCTCTTATGAACAGAAAAGATATCCATATGTACTCCATACAAATAGGGACGTGAAATTTAAATGAAAACACCGTAACTAACAGTTCCAAGTTATCAGTCGGATAATTCCTCTCATGCACCTTCAACTGTCTAGAGGCATAAGCTATAACCTTTCTATGCTGCATTAGAATGCAACCCAGTCCCACACGGGATGCATCACAGTAGAACACAAGCCCATTAGTGCCTTCAAGCAAAGTCAAAACTAGAGTCGAAGTGAGATTATCCTTCATTTTCTCAAAAGTACCCTTACAAGCATCCAACCACAAGAACTTTACCTTATTCTAAGTAAATTTAGTCAATGGGGGTAGCTATAGTTGAAAAAATCTCCACAAACCTTCTATAGTAACCAACTAAACCCAAGAAGCTCTGAATATCGATTGGAGTCATGGTCTAGGCTACTTTTTCACCACTGCAACATTTTGTGGATCCACCATGATCCTTTACTAGAAATGATATGACCCATAAAACTGATAATGTTTAACCTGAACTAACATTTAAAAAATTTAGCATATAACTACTGCTTTTTCAAGGTATACAATACAATGTAGAGGTAATTCGCATGATCCATCTCTCTTAGAGTATATCAAAATATTATGTATAAAAACATTGACAAGCAAATCCAAAAACTGATGGAAGAATCTATTCATTAAATCCATGAATGCCATATGGGCATTGGTCAAACCAAACGACATCACCAAGAACTCAAAGTGCCCATACCGGGTAGGAAAAGTTGTCTTAGGGATATCTACCTCCCTAATCTTTAAAAATGATATCCATATTGAAGATCAATCTCAGAGAAAAACTTACCACCCTGTAAATGATCAAACAAATCATTTATCCTTGGAAGAGGATACTTATTCTTTATTGTCACCTTATTCAACTGTCAGTAATCAATACATATCCAAAGGGAACCATCCTTCTTATGCTAGAATAAAACCGGTGGACCCCATGGGGACACACTAGGAAAGATGAAACCCTTATCTAAAAGATACTTGAGTTTCTTCTTAAGATCCCTCAAATCAGCTCGAGCCATTGCATATGAGGGAATAGAAATAAGATGAGTGTCTGGAACAAGATCAATCCCAAACTCAATCTCCTTATTAGGAGGAACACAAGGAAGGTCATCAGAGAAGACCTCAGGAAATTCATTCATCACTGGAACAAAATGGGAAAATGGACTATCCGAGTTAGTGTCTATTTCGGAAAATCAGTTCGGTTTTATGCTTGGGCGCTCGACGACGGAGGCAATTCACCTGGTACGGAGGCTGGTGGAACAGTATAGGGAAAGGAAGAAGGACCTGCACATGGTGTTTATCGATCTAGAGAAGGCTTACGACAAAGTTCCCAGGGAGGTGCTTTGGAGATGCTTGGAGGTGAGTCGAGTCCCGATGGCTTATATCAGAGCAGTTAAAGATATGTATGATGGAGCGAAAACTCAGGTGAGGACGGCGGGAGGAGACTCAGAGCATTTTACTGTCTTGACAGGATTGCATCAGGGATCTATTCTTAGTCCTTTTTTGTTTGCTTTGGTGATGGATGTGTTGACGCGGAGTATTCAAGGGGAAGTGCCTTGGTGTATGCTTTTTGCAGACGATGTAGTTCTGATTGACGAGACCCGAAAGGGTGTGAATGACAAATTAGAGGTGTGGAGACAAACTCTTGAGTCTAAAGGGTTCAGGTTGAGCAGAAGCAAGACAGAGTATTTGGAATGCAAGTTTAATGACGTGAGGTTGGAGGATGAGGTGGTAGTGAAGCTGGAATCGCAGGAGGTATGTAAGAGGGATAGTTTCAAGTATCTCGGGTCCGTGATTCAGGGTAACGGTGAGATTGACGAGGATGTCTCGCACCGTATTGGGGCGGGATGGTTGAAGTGGAAGCTCGCGTCGGGGGTGTTGTGTGATAAGAAGGTGCCGCCCAAGCTTAAAGGCAAATTCTACAGGATGGTAGTCCGTCCGGCCATGTTGTATGGAGCGGAGTGTTGGCCAGTTAAGAACTCCCACATCCAAAAAATGAAGGTGGCGGAAATGCGAATGTTGCGCTGGATGTGTGGGATGACTAGAGGGGACAGAGTTAGGAATGAGACTATCAGGGAGAAGGTTGGGGTGGCTCCAGTGGAGTGCAAGATGCGGGAAGTCCGTTTGAGTTGGTTTGGACACGTGAAGAGGAGGGACATGGATGCCCCGGTTCGTAGGTGTGAGAGGCTAGCGTTGGATGGTTTTAGGCGGGGTAGGGGTAGGCCGAAGAAGTACTGGGGAGAGGTGATTAGACGGGACATGGAGCAGTTACAGCTCACCGAGGACATGACCCTAGATAGGAAGGTCTGGAGGGCGAGGATTAGGGCAGAAGACTAGGGCCAGTTTGGGGGCACAAGGGTAGGGAATTTTTTATTTATTTATTTTTTTTTTTTGGTGGGGGATTATTCCTGTTATTCTTCCTACTCTTATTTTTATTCCTATTCCTATTCTTCTTCTTGTTATGATTTTGGTGTTCCATGTTTTATTATGTATCTGAGTGCTTCCCGATGTTTCCTACTACCTATGCGTTACTTTATATTTATATTTATATTTATATTTATATTTATATTTATATTTGTGTGGCGACTGTCTTGAGCCGGGGGTCTATCGGAAACAGCCTTTCTACTTCTTCGGAGGTAGAGGTATGGACTGCGTACATCTTACCCCCCCAGACCCGACTAGGTGGGAATACACTGGGTTTGTTGTTGTTGTTGTTGTTGTTGGACTATCCGAGTTAGAATCTTTAACCCAAACTAGATGATACAGTAACCTCTTGGATATCAATCTCTAAGCTCTATGATAAGATATGAACCTCTCTTTAGGAGCTAGGAAACTACCCTCCCACTTAATAACCGGCTCATTAGGGAATTTAAGACAAACTTATGGGTTCGACAGTCTAGAGAAACACAGTACGACTGCAACCAATTCATCCCTAATATGACATCAAAATCTACCATATTTAATTCAAATAGATGTACTAAAGTTTCTTTACTACCAACATATACCACACTCCCTATAGACTCTTCTATCTATCATAGAGTCACCTACAAGGGTAGAAATAGAAAAAGGGTTTGAAACATACTCTAGACTAAAACTAAAATGCACAACCACAAATGGGATCACATACGAGAGAGTGGACCCCAAATCAAGTCAATAGTACATATCATAGAAAAAGTGTTTCAACATACCAGTCACGACATCAGGTGATGCCTCAGACTCCTGCCGAGTAGTGAGAGCATAGAGACAGTTCTGACCAGTGCCAGAACTAAATGTTGCACCCTTTGGTTCTAGAGTTGATGATGAAGCAAATGGAACCTTGTTCTCCCCCGAAGCAACCTTACCAATAGGACAGTTTCTAAGCATATGGCCTGGCTGACCATAGTTGAAGCACCTATCCCTTTTTTTATCATAGAAACCTTGATACAATCTACCATAAAACATACAGAGATGATATGATGAAGCTGACTAGGGCCTACTAGCCTGAGAATGGGCATCTTATGCCCTAAAGTTATTACCACCATGGGAACTCCTATCACCCAATAGCTTTGGGTAGGGGGCACTAGCCATCAAGTAAGACCCAAAATTTCCCCACTTTTTCTTAGGCCACTTCCCACTATCCCTGCCACTCTGCTGCTAGACACCACCCTACTCAGAGAACCTAAAATTCTTGCCCTACCTCTCCCTTATTTTAGCCTACTTCTTCTTCTCTTCCCCTACCTGTTGCGTGTATGCAACCAACCTAGAGATATCCATGTCCTTAATACTCTCCAATATCAACTCTCTAGATAACCCAAAAGCAAACTTCCTCATTCTAGCCCTCATACTAGAAACCATCTTCAGAGCATATCGAGACAACTGGTGAAAATTCAAAGCATACTTCTTGACAAACATCTTACATTACTTTAAATTAACTAACTCTTCTGCTTTTGCTCCCCTCAACTCCTGAGGAAAGAAATGGTCCCCTCAACATTGTCACCCCTTGTCTGATCCCATTTCTCGTACTATTAGTACGCTACATCTTTCACCTGGTAGGTGGCAAACTCCATGCCCTCTACATTTATGGCATACATAACATAAAAGATCTTTTTTATCTCATCCAGAAAACCTTGAGGATCCTCCTCAACTTTAACACTAGTAAAGGTTAGAGGGTTCAACCTCATGAACTTCCAACCCCCTTTGGACTCAAAAAATGGAGTAACAGGAACACCATGATTAGACTGAGAAGCTACCAACTGTGAAAACATATGAATACAATGATAAAACTTCAGCATTTGTTACTTTAGCTTGAGGAGCTTGAGAAGGACTAGTGGGAACCGATGGAACTCTAGGAGGACAGTCAGGAGCTGGACCCCTAAATCAGGTCTTGACCCTACAAATAGAGTGTGTCCCATCTATATTGTCCTCAGCTGGGACAGAGGAGTTTTTGTGAGCTTCTGATTGTAGAGGAGGCATGATCTGAAAAGAAAACAAATAAGAATTTGAGGAGAATTTAGGACCTTAGACTCTACAGCTTGAAAATAGAGCATAAGAAAGAGAAACATTCCTAAATGCCTTGTAGCCTCTCCTTTATGAGTGTGGCGCACTATATATCCTTAAAAAAACTCTACTCAACACAATTTTGTAGACTCCTAAGTGACTAAGAACATAGGCCTCTAATACCAATAAGACATGACCTAAACCAGGGCCTAGTCATATCGGCTTCCTCAAGTCCAATCGGGACCAAAAACCACCCCTAATACCTGACCATAAATGATCTGTACGTTATTTCGGATAAATTCCAACATATACCAAAATAAAAATGTTAATACTTAAAGAAAACAATAGAATCTATAAACATAACCAAAAAATAACATAATCAAATATCCAATTGATGTCAACCCTAATACCGATACCAATGCCAAGGATTAAATCAATACTGACATCGCCCATGCCCATAGTAGTCATACAAAGCCTCTAACCAAAAATAAAAAATATCCGGTTGGGACATGCCCCGACCATAACTAAAACCAAAGTCTAAGAAATAACAAAAGTATGAAAAGATACCCAAAACATGAAATAGATTCTTCCAGAGTATGGAAGCTCACCATTTCTATTTTACTCTAAGATATCCCCAAATCCAAGTCACTAAGCAGGAGGAGTGTATGGTTGGTTCCTACATTTCGTGGGGATACAACTCCCGAAGATAGTTTAGCGGGTGAACGCTAGCATGTACTCAGGATAAAGGATAAAATAATGCCAATATTTAAATTTAGGTAAATAACCAAGTGCATTCACATTCATACACATACATACACACACACACACACACACACACATATATATATATATATATTCCATGTCAAAAAAGGGAACTAGGTTTAAAATGCATTTACAACTTTATCCTGGCTTATGTAGCTTGATTGTCCTAAAATCGTCCACTAGCTATATAGGTCTAATGTTACACCCTAAACGGGCCCCAGTGCATATAGCTGCATAAATTAGAGATATGATAGGGGCTGGGGATTCCTGTGTACCCTTTGCCCTCCATGATACATATATAAAAGTATAAACATAGGGGTATCTCATTTACCCCATAAGTATATGCTCACTATGACCAACCCTCATATCTGCAAATATGAGTTTCCACTGTCCATCCATTAGACTCACACCTTTACGATTAGCTATCACAACCCACCAGTATTGTCCAATTAAAACCTTTAGCAAATAATAAAACCACCAATTCCAGAGTTAATTACCAAGGAATTATGAAGTAGTATAGTCATACTGACGATAGCTTGCAAGCAATGTCATTAGGCAACACTTAGGAAATTACCATATACCCCATAAAATTCCAACCAATAAAACCATGGCCAGCAAGGCATTTTCAAATCATTTAATTCAATCAAACTATTTATGATTCCATTACCATATTATGCAATGCAAGATTTTTAATAAAAGTCAAACTACATGAAAAAAACATTCTCATTGACTTTTAACAAACATGTTGAGGGCATATAGTTTCCAAAACCAAAACCAAGAACCAATAAACCATTCCTATTCAACCATATGTTCAAACCAACATTATGACGTGAAAAACCATAAATAGAACATGGGAAAACATCATCAAACCATTAATAACCAAAACCCCAACATATATTTTAAAACTACACAAACCCATAATAATGCCATGAAAATTGTTAAGTAAAACATGATTTTAGTTTGAACTATCAATGAGGGATGAGTAACATGCCTTAGAAAACATAGAAGACAGAGAGAAACCACCCTTGAGAGCCTTAATTAACCACCTTGAGAAAACCCTAGCCTTTTTTTGAACCAAGAGCTTAAGAGAGATTTAATAGTGATTTGAAAGTGTTTGATTTGGGAATAATAGGTTAATGAAGTCCTAAGGGTGTTTTAGGTAGTGGGGTCCAAAGTAGTTAAGAGGAAAAATATCCAAAATACCCCTAACTTAAACTGTAAAAATTTCTACAGGTGGGTATGATTTAGACCCCTCTCTCTTACCCACATCATACGAGTGGTACCTTCCACTCGTACCTTGATCAAAATGTTGGACATCATATTTATCCAAAATATGACTTCTTAGCCTAAATCGTACCCTACTATATGACTAGTACCTTTTAAGTCATACCATATGCAGATTATCAAGGCTAGACACTAAACAACATATAGTTTGGCACTATACTTCTTGTATCATGTGCCTATGACTCATATGGAGTCCTTTTGTGCTAAGAAAAGAACATATATGAATAGGTTCCCTAGACCCGTTCCTACACCATACGACTAGTATAGTGAGTCATATGATCAACAGAAGGCTCAAACTTAAGAAATTTTTCTAGGAACAGAACCTAGGGTTTTTTAAGTGGATTGAATGGTTTATATGCTGTCAAGACGACCTCTTCATCTTCCAGTTAGAGTGACCTCTCTAACATCAATCAATGTGACCTCTCTAACATCAATCAATCTCCTCCCATTGTTAAGAATAAATATCCTAATATAATTAGTACCCTATCATTTGTATCATATTCAAGAATAATAATATTAGTAGGAATAATGAACTTACCAACCTTAATAAGTACGCCTTCAATGATATTTTTTGGTTGTACTCTGGTTCTACATCTATCTAGAGCACCACAGAGCGTGGCCTTGGCTTCCCCAAAAAAAAAGTATTAAAAATAGACATGGAAATTAAATAATGCTTCCCCAAGTCACTTAAACCATGGACCACATCAGTATCACTAGTTTGTATAGGAAAGGTGATGCTCCCCGGTTCTTCAGATTTTTTGGCATCTTACTTATCATAACTGAACTGTATTTCTCTTCCACTACCACCATCTCAATGTCTCTCAACTTTATCTTATTATACACCACACTCTTCAAGTACTTAGCGTACATAGATATATCCTATAAAACATCTAACAATGGGTGGTTAATGTGAAGTTATCTGAATTTGTCAAAGAACTTATTAAAACATGTATCCTCCTTATTCTTTTTTATTTTTTGAGGGAATGGTAGTGGTGGTTTATTTGTACAAGATTAGCTACTCCTCTTCCTTTTTTGGGACTAACTCTGCCTGTACCTACTAAATTTTCTTGGGAGGTATGTCAATGAAATCTCTACCACTTCTCATGGTAATTTCCACTACCTGCTTTGGATTCTCTATAGCACTTGGAAAACCACCTTGAGTCTGGTACTCTGCACCTGAGCTATATGCCCTAACAACATCTCTAATTCTTTTGAGCAAGTTGCTGATTCTTTATCTATGCAACTATCTATTCTTGATTTGCCAGGATCTTTTTAAATATCGCTTTAATATTACTAGCCTACATGTTCTTCTGCTACTAAAACTAAGCCTCATTATTAACCCATGAGTACTTGGGATGACTCTACCATTTTTGATTGTAAGCATTGACATAATTTCCCTTCTGTGCATTACCCACGAAGTTCATCGACTCTATGCTCCACATAAGTCTGTTGAGTGACCACTAGTCCCATAAATCTTACACCAAGATGGGGTCTGCTAGACTACGTTCCCCTAGTCCTGAGGTTGGTTCATACCTAACTTACTAAGATTCATCATCATTTAATTTTGCAAAGCTGAAAATTAAGCAGCCAAATCAGTCATACCTACAAGCTTTTTCACTACGCTTTTAAAAATATCACCATGCCAATAAGGAATACCTTATACAATTTCATTTAGGAGATTATAAAGCTCATCATAAGTTTTCCCTAAAGCTTGACCACCTTGAGCTGAATCTACCAAAATTTTTATGTTATGGTCAAGAGCTTCAACAAAAGTATGAGATAATACCTCATTGGTCTGTTGGTGATATAGGAAGCCTCTGAGAAGCAATTCAAACCTCGCCTAAGCATGATATAAGTTCTCATCTGGCTTCTTCTTAAAAATCAAAATCTCACTATGTAATTTTGTCGTATTACCAGATGAGAAGAATAAGATAATGAACTTTTTGGCCAGATCATCCCATGTAGTGATGGATTTTGAAGGTTCTGCCTTCAACCATTTTGTTGATTCTCCTAAAAGTGAGAAGGAGAAAAGATTATGCCTCAGGTAGTCAGTCGAGACTCTAGTGTCACTGATCTCTAAGAAGTTCTATAAATGAACTTAAGGATCCTCATGTGAGAGGCCGAAGAATTAGCCACTGATGTGCAAAAATAACACCATATTCTTTTTGATCTCAAATCCACCTTTAGGTTTTGACCTACGAATGATGGAGTTAACATTGGTCGTGAATGGTATTACCACTTCTCGTACTATCCTATGGGCTGGTTTATCTTCAACCATTGGTGTAGGAATAGCTTCTTCTTATTGAATTTAAGGTATCCAATAGAGAAGTACTGCTTCTCTTCTTAGCTAATGTATGTATCGCAAGTTTAGGATATGTTTCAACCAAATCCCTTTCCCTTGCTAACTTACTTAAGTTTCAGACTGTGCCTGCAAATTCTGTACGACAGTTGCATAAAATAAAATAACAGAATTAAAACTAAGATAGTTTCCAATTTTCAAGTTCCCTGGCAACAACACCAAAAAACGTATTGTGTCCTAGCTCACATGCAAGTGTACGTGGTTACCCAAGTAGTAAAGTGGTCCTTAAAAACCAAGTATCAATCCCACAGGGACTTGTGCTCAATAACAATATAATTATAGAATTACTAACAAGGTTAAACATGTTGAAATGTAACCAATAACATTCAAATGTTGAGAATTAAAAGTAACCACAAACAAATTTGAAATAATAAAGTATTGGAGATAATGATGGGAAAAAACCTAGGGTCAAGTCACTACAACAATCCTACTTAGCCATACAATCTCATTAGTTTAGATAATTACCTTAGTTGTTGATTTACGGGGTAGATAATATGATTATGTTTTTGAGCCTCTAATCATCTATCAAACGTAGCCCCAAAACTACATCGTTGAGCAGAGATGTGATAACTAAGTTAAAGGCATTCATATTTATCCTATATATTAACCAAATGGGTGAATTTATAGTACCCCAGGATTTGAAATTTGAAAATTTTAAAGTGTTGGCAACACTGCCAGGACTACGACTCAGGCGACGAGTCATCAACATTCGTTATGAGTCATTAGGTAGGAATCATGGTATCACTAGTAAGATTTCTTGAGGTTTTTACCTTGATCACGAGTCAGGTCATGAGTCATAATGAGTGACTCGTAACCATAATAGTAAAGGGCTAGGATTTGGGCCCTTAGAGAACGAGTCAAGGTAACAACTCGTGGTCAGATATCACGAGTCGTTACTTGAGTCGTAGTGATTGGCCCCAGTTTTTATACACATTTTAAGTGGGGTTATTTTGGTCTTTCCTCCTATCAAACTATTATCCTACAACTTAAAACACCTAAAGTGGTCTCTTTTCCATTAGCTAACAAAACTAAATACACTTCTTTCCTCTTAAACTCTCCAAAGAAAGAGAAAGCTAGGGTTTTCAAGGGATTAAACATCTTGGCTCTAATTTCTGATTTCTCTCTAAATTCTTTAGTGTTTCAGGCATGTCTCTACTCCCTAAACTTTAACTTTATATAATAAAATATGTTAATCACTGTTCATGCAGTATTAGTGGTTGGGTTTTAAATTGGGTTGAGGATTCTTGATGATTATTATTTGAATTATGTTTCCCATGGTTTAGATGTTTTGGTTATGCTTAAACTAATGATTTTTGAGGATGAATGGGTTCTTGGTTAATATGGTTGGAATGAGGGACATGGTTTTTCCTAAATTTATAGATTTTTTGCTTGGAATTTGCATTAACCTCATCCAACTTTATATTTAGTTTTGGAACATGGATATTTGCATGGCTTAACTTGTTTCTGGAATATTGCATCACAGATAAAGGCTAAATGGATAAAAATGGATTTAAAAAGGCTTGATAGACATGGTTTTGGATTTTTAAAATGGAACTTAGGAGTCATATTGGTTAATTGGATTAGCTTGCAAGCATAATTGGTGTGATGATACCCAATGGTACATGCCTTAATAAATGACTCTTGGGTTAACGGTTGGAATTATGTGTAAATGTTTTAATTTTGGCTTAAAGGGAGTTATGTAGCTCTCCAAGAAGGTTGAGGCCCCGACTGACAAAAATAATGGAAACCACGTTTGCTAGTGTAAGAGTCTTTATGATCGTCATAGTTCACACATTATATATTTTGGGATGGTTGAAGACTTGGTGTCTCTGTACCTCCCTTGAATTCCCTCAGTACGTGTGGCTAACATCTGCTGGGGCCCTTTCAGTAGGGAGAGCTGAACCCATATAACCCATGGATGCCCTTAGGATAGATAGAGCTGTACAATCCAAGTTAATAATTTTAAAATCTCATGTTCATGACTCTGTACCCTATCCCGACATCCTATATATGTATATATGAATAGGTGCATATGGTTTTGGATTGAATTTGGATATGGCATTATTATCACTTTTTTAGCAACATGCCAGTGCCTATCCCATTCACCATCCTAGGACACTGCATTGTTTCATAATATAGGGTCCTAGGATTTTTTTGTTACTACTGTACAATGTTAGGTGGTGTAGATATCAATTGAGTTGTTGTAAATTGGTGATCCTCCATTATCTAAAAAGCTTTACCATTTCATTAGTTTTTTTTTTTAGATTTTGAGAATTGTGAACTCTCTATATCAGGGTCAGGGGCATGTCCTAACCAAGTTTGGTACTTTGGTTTTTAGAGGCTTTTGTGGACAAATATGGGTTGGATGTTTGTTGTTGACTCCTATTCTTTATTTGGTTTATCTATTCATCTTATTATCATATCTGTTTGTCTTTTGCTATTTATCTTTATTGTGTTCTGGGTGTTAGGCTAAGGGGGCGGTATCCGGCTCATAGTGAGCTTGAGATACCTATCACGACTAGGCCCTGGTTCGGTTTGTGACAAGATTATTATTCGAGCAAGGTTTAGGGTCTTTGGGTGTCCACAAAGCCATTTTGAGTAGAGTCCCTTTTGGGGTATGTAGTGTGCCACACTTAAACGCGGGATGATACAAGGCATTTAGGAATATTTACCTTTATTGTCTTCTATTTTGGTATATAAAAGTCTGGGGTCATGAATTCGCCTAAATCCTAGTTTACTCTTATTTCAGATCATGCCTCCTCCAAGATATGATGTTTGTAAAACCCTTTTGGACTCTTTATCCTACTCGATAATAATGTGGAGCAAACTTGCCCTGCTTATGAAGTGCATACCCTATCTAGGGTCTATACTCCCGATTGTACTACTCCATGTGGAGTTCTACAAGTCCCTAATACTCCTCCTCGGGCTGGTGATACTTATGCCCAAACGCAATAAAGAGATATCTCTAATGAATAGTTTCTTCATTCTATTCACCTACTTACTCAATTGGTGGTAACTCAATCTCTCTAGTTTGATCATATTGGTTCTGTTGCTCCTTCTTCCAAGGTCACATAGGTTTCCCAGTTTATGAGGTTGAATCCCCCAACCTTTACAAGATCTAAGGTTAAGGAGGATCCTCAAGGGTTTATTGATAAGATGAAGAAGATTTTTAGAATAATGCCTGCTATTGTTTAGGAGGGTATAAAGTTTGTTGTGCATGAGTTGAAAGACGTAGCTTATCAAAAGTATGAGAAGTTTGAATAGCTAGGAGGTGATGATGCTGAGCCTACAGTGTAGGATAAGTTTTCAGATACCTTCCTTGATCATTTCTTTCCCTAGGAGCTGAGGGAAGTAAGGCAGAGGAATTTATGAATCTGAAGCAAGGCAAGATGAGTATGAAAGAACATGCATTGAAATTTCAGCAGTTGTCTCATTATGGTCCAGAGTTGGTATCTGCTATGAGATCCAAGATGAGTAAGTTTTCTTCTGGTTGGTCGGGTTACTTGGTATTGGAGTGTAAGAATGCAATGTTGAACAATGATATGGACATCTCTAGACTTGTAGTTTACATATATAAGATAGAGAATAAAAATAATAGGCAGGTAGAGATAGGAGAGAGGTAGTATAAAAAGTTCATGTATTCAGTGTAGGGTGCGAATCAACAGAATAATGAGAGGGATGGTAGGAAGTGGACCAAGAAAAAGATGGGGAAATTCTAGTTCATATTTGTTGGCAAGTGCTCCTTATCCTAAGCTATCTAGTGATCATCGTTTTCAGACTAGAAGTAGTGCTAAGGCATAGGGTGTCCAATATTAGGATAGTGGAGCTTAGTTGTCCCCACCTTTTCCTCCTTGTAGATTTTGTGGATAAATTTACCGTGGTTATTGTGATAAGGGGAGGAACTTATGCTTCAACTATGGTCATCTCGAACATATGCATAGGAACTATCCTGCAACAAAAGATTCCACCGGAGCTAATAAGTTCCCGGTCTCTATTTCTTTGGCTCCTTCACCAAAGGTTCCCACTTCTAGTACAGACACTAGGTGGAATCATCTGTATTCACTTACTACTCGTTAGGAGTCTAAGGCATCTCCTGATGTTGTTACTAGAATATTACAGCCCTTTCCTTTAATGTTTACTATTTGCTTGATTCGGGTTCTACCCTATCCTATGTAACTGCTTATGTGGATGTGCATTTTGGTTTTGGTCCATAAAATATTTTTAACCCCTTCTCTATTTCTACTTCAGTGGGTGATTCGATAGTTGATAGTAAAATCTATAAAGGTTATGTGGTGCCAATCTTTCATAGGGAGACATTGAGGGATCGAACAGATTTTTATATGGTAGATTTTGATATGATATTGGGATGGATAGGCTTCATTTGTTCTATGTGTCTTTGGATTATAGGACCTGAATGCCAGCACTGACCGAAATTAGATGTAAACTGGGTTGAATTTTAGGATTACATACTGTTGTGACTACTATTACTCGTAACGACTTCTAAGGTCTGATTACGCGTCATCGCGTGAGTTGTAACCACTATAGTTGATTGATACCTTAAGGAAAAATTGCATAACTTCTTTCCACGATATCAGATCGAGGCGAAACTTGTAGTATTTAAAAGCTAACTTCATGGGCTATATTTTGAGAGGTTTAGAATATGAAAACTCTCAATATCTCCCCCTTGGGATCATTCATTCCCAAATGATACTAACTTGGATGAAATACTAAGAAAATATTGAGATAATGCACTGAACACTTATGAGTTAAATGATAACTTAATATCTGAATCTAAAATAGATGCAGGATGCATGTGCTGAGTTGAATTCATGAATGCATGCTGCAACAGCTTGAAAATTTGAAACCCACCAGTACTATTTGGCCAAATTCTGAAGTTAAATGACTAACATGATATTGATTTCTGGATCTAGATATCCTTTATGGTTAAGATTGATTCAGACTAGAAGTAAGGACTCAACTGAATTCGTAATTTGCAGGAATGTGAATAAATTACCTCATGGAATAGGCATAGTCATGAAACTTTGGATAGTAAGACAAGATGAAAATATGGAATATCATAGGATCTTATCTATCTTCTTGTTAAACTGAATTGTTGGTTATACGGACTGACTCATACTGAAAGTTGATAATTCAACTGAACTATTCTTGGAACAAACAGATGTTTAGAACTGTAAAGTGATGTCTGATGATATGAAATTTCTAAGAGTCACTTGAAAAAGAATATTTGCTACTTTTAACATTCTTTGTCAGAGGTTCTAATAACACTATGGTGCAAGGAATTTTTTAGCATGATCTGAGTAAGATATATGAGTAAGGAATCGCAATATCGCTACAACTCTAAAACATGGAAAATAGGCATATAAAACATAATCTAGGATAGTGCCTTAGGCAACGCAACTGCTATCTTTCAAGCTTAGACACACTTCTCAAATACTCCTTTAACTACACTTCATGTGACGCCACTTGTAATCTTCATATGGGTACTGATAACTCCTTCTACCAAACTCTAAGCTGAACTAAATTCTCTCACCTTGTTCAAACTTAACTCAAAGTCACAAGGTGCCACTCATAATACCATAAGATTAGTCTAAACCACAAATTCAATATCCTATGTATTTTCAGAGCTCTCATATAAAAAATAATATTCCTTACCGCTTCAACAACTAATTTCAACCTGTTACTAGAATTCACTAGCGCACAATGCATTTATTCACTTACATACCAATATGACATTTATTCCCATCATTATAACCACACACAAACTTCTAGGAAACCAACCCACCTAGGAATTTTTCCACATTCTCTAATATCTCTATCAATTACAACTGTAATGCATTATCCCCAAGATAACACACCTAGATTTCTCAATCAACTATGACATATATCAAAATCCTTGCCTCAACCTTCTATCACACTTATAGCCTTAGATAAAACAAGCATTCAACAATCTTTCTCTAATAAGGAACGTTTACTCTCTCCCATCTAAACCATTGTTCATCACCATTATCATTTCATAAGGAGAGGTCACTGAAAGGTTAGAACATGAGGACCTAAACTATAAAAGGTTATACATAGTCTTGAAACTTAACTGAGGCATGAGGAATAGAGTATCAAAGTCATGGTTTTATTAAAGAGATATAAACTGAGAACATACATGACATAATATGAATTCTTACTAGTCATTAAGGGTGCACTATGAGTTACGAAAACTAAGCATTTTGTACAGTATGAATACATAAGTCATAAGCTACATGACCTTGGTTTGGAGTTCGTAACTTCATGGAATGTGAGTCATAATTATGAGTGAACTAGAACTTCTCACACTAGGAACTGGGAGTGTACATGATTCTCTATGAAGTACATGAACATGAACTATGATCATGGAGCTGACGTGTAAGGCTTGAGCATATGTTGTGATGACAGAAGTACAAAATTTTTTGCACTGATTTAAGATGGGTCGGGCATCTTCCTCCCCTAGTATTATTCTACAACACACTGGAATCAATATTAGAATCTGAAAACTTCACTTGGTTTCTTATTCTATCATATCATCCTTAGATTTAAGTTGTCATTTTAAGTCTGTGGGCCTCTACACTAAACTCTGAACTGAACTGCGATCATACTACCGTCAAGCTCAGGACATAATCAGTACACATGAATACTAAACTTCTCTTGAAATACTATACCTAAAAATGTAAAACCCACTACTAATACTTTCTTCTGAAATAAACTCTCAACTTTCTATAGCCTAGTAGTCACCATATAATAACTTAAATGCTTACTAACGTAGAATCTTAGGGAGTATCATTATACCCTGAGTTCACACCATCTAGAGTTTCAAACTCTTCTTTCAATTAGATTAATCATCCATAGTTCAAAATTAGATTCTAGCACTTAACATGGATATCCATCCAACTTCTCATTCACTATTACCCACCTACTACTGGAAATGAATCATTAAACATTAACCCATACAAAATTTTATGAACATACTCAACTGTAACATGATCTTCTGTCATTATGATCACTTCCTAATCTCTGCCGACTAAAGCATTAACATACTTTAATTCTTCCTTAACATGATAAATATATCTTAAAGTGCTATTAAACAAAGTACACAACACCTTTCTGGCTCCATGAATACATAATCTACTAAAATAAGATAAACAGCATCCCCACTTTATTACTGTTAAACTTTTGGATTCATGCTTCTAAATCAAAGTCATATGCTGTCATTGGATTCTGAGAAGGGATCTAAGGTCATATTTGACTTTGGCTCAATGTACGATTTTCATAAATAAGAACGAACACTTTCAAAGTCTTGAAATTTTAGGGCATTGATGGGATCTTTTTAAGCCCACATACAATCTCATAACTGTCTGCAGAGATTGTCTAAGAAAACTCTATCTGTAGGAATTTAATCTTGACTGTTTCTACTACCTCAAGAATAAGGCAGAGTTAACATGAATAGAGCAAGACAAGAATCTATATAAGTTTCTTAGAGAACATCTCTATCGTATTATCTGAGATATGAAAGAAGGGAAACATTTCTTAAATGCCCTATAGCCTCTTGAAGAAAAGTATAGACATCTCCATACCATTATACAAGACTCTACTAGATATGGCTTCATAGACACCCTAGGACACTTGAACCTTGTGCTCTAATACCAAGTTTGCCATGACCCGAGACTGCCCCTAGTTGTAAAATGATGCTTAGAACCTCAAGTGATCCCAAGCTAACCCATATACTAGCGTACTGCTTGAGCAACTGATGATATTATATATACAACCTAAATTTACTGAGAGGAAGCATAATAATGAGAAAATCTGAATGTATGAATCACTGATCAAGTTTACAACCCGTTAAAACTAAGAAAGAACTTGAAATTTCATGAATAACTCTGACTGACTGTCTATAAAGCCTCTACTATACTGACTATAGGTAGCTGGGATATGCCTCCATCTTCCACTAATCAATACATATGGATAATCAAATACAACACTTGAACTATAATGGACTGGCATCCCAGAAATAAGAGAACTTATCACCTGCTAGCTGAATGTTGAGAACTATCTAACCCTGGTGTATGGATTACATCTAGTACCTATATTATGAAGGAATGTACTGAGTATATAAGGACAAGAACTAAATCATGGAAATAATTAAAACAAGCTTTAAAATTGAGGATATAAGTTATTTACTTAAACATACATTTAAAACATGGCTATACGTGAAAACTATAAGTCATAGTGAGATTTATAAATCATGAGCCAAAAATTATTCTGTAAGCTGGAAAGCGGTAGAAACATGAAACACTGTATGTAAACCTCATGTAAAGCTTAACATACTATAAAACTAAATAGAGGATCATGTATGGATGCTGAGCATGAAAACATGAACATGTAAAACTAAGAATGCAAGACCAAGTATAGTATGTACTGACATGATTTTAATAACTGAATAATTGATATATAAATAACTTAAATAGTATGTACACTGACTTAATAAATACTAAAATCTGACCACTTCATCAAGCAAACATGAATTGAGATAGATGGAGGACTGAATAAAACTATGGAGCTATCATATAACCAACATAAACCATGTGAGTTATCATGGAGTCCAACGTCTAACACACATTGAGAAGGGTTATTCTATCCTTGCCATCGGAGCAAGACCTGAGCTGGAGGTATCACAAAACTGAGATTATATTGGGTGGGGGAGGGAGGACACTCTCTGTTAAGGCCCCTAAACCTATGATGGCATGTAGTTTCTAAGAAGTAGGATGTGTTGAACCCACACTTCCCTCTTGGTGCTAAATCCTATTCCCAACTGAAAGACACTAAAATGCTAATTGGTACATGCACTGATCACTGATAAGATCAGGTCATGATATTTTAAAAATAATAGTGCATGCAGAGTATGAAGTACTCATAAACATGTAAACTGATAGTGTTCATCATGGTCATAACAAGCTGAGTATAACTATAAAATCATGAGTTAACTGACTTATTACTTGAAAGGTCTAAAACGTAAGTAAACACATAGGTATCTGGTGTTCATAACCCACAAACTTAAAATGATTATAAAATTTGATAACAATACCTGAAATAGTAACATAAAGCTCGATTCAAAGACCCAAAACATAACATGTGTCTCCAAATTGATAAAGTCCATGAATTTGAATATATGAATTTATTAAACTTGGGAGGATAACAATTTCGCATAGTTTAATTCATAATTTGATAATTTGACATGTAAGCAATTGAATATGACATGAGTAGTTGAAATTCAAAGCATGAATTAATCTAATTTTCATGGGGAAGACATGTTAACATGGAATGAATTCGAATTTCTAAGATGACATGGATTAAATTCATGATTTACATGGATAATTTGGTAAAAAAAGATTAAAAATTCATACTTGAACAAAAAGGAAATTTTTAGAAATCAATGGTGGAAGAGACCCATTGATGAATACCCCACATACCTGGACTTATTGATTTCTTGAAGGAACATCTTAGTTGGGAACCCTTGAAAATAAATTGTTGAGAGAAACCCTTGTTTTGGTGTTCTTGAGAGCTTGTGAGGAAGAGGGAACTGCTTGTTCATGGAGAAATTTTGGTGTTGTGTTGAGAATGAGGGATTTAGGGTTGTTTTGGATTTTTATTCAGCCTTAACATGGCTTAGACGATGTAGTTTTGGGTTAAAAGAGAGGGGAAAGACCAAAACACCCCTTAGGAACCCTCTGGAAATCATTTGGAAGCTGTCCTGGCGACTTAGGTCACGACTCGTAAGTTCTGGCCATTTCTCGTGACTTAAGTATTCATCAGATGCCCTATTTCAGCCTCTACTGCCCAATTTACGACTCCTTCCCAAGTACCCATAAGGATACCTTATGAGTCGTAATCTAGGAAGCTTTGATAGTGCTTAAGTATTTTTTCCATAACTTTTTACCTCGATTTCGGATTAAGGAGAAATTGGTATCGTTGGAAAGATAATTCAATTATATATCTATTTGTGGGTCTTGAAATAAAAAATTCTTAATATAACAAAAGTTATGTTCATTTTTAGATGACCTAGTTATATACATCCCAAGAATTTAATCACTAAAGGATGTTTTGACTAGTCTATAAGTTAGGAGCTATTTGAGATATTCATATATATTTAAATCATTAATAAAACCACCATAAAATGAGGCTTGATTCTTGGATACATTACTGGTTAGGCTACGAGTCTTCATAATGACTCGTAATGTCTAAATACGAGTTGTATGCTGGACTCATTAACACTGGGTTGAATTATAGGATTGCATACTATTGTGACTACGATTACTCGTAACGACTTGTACGGTCTGATTACGGGTCATCACATGAGTCATAATCATTGCAGCTGATTGACATTTAAAGGCAAAATTGCATAACTTCTTGACACAACGTCAGATCAAAGCGAGACTTGCGGCGTTAAAAAACTAACTTCATGGGTGAAATTTAGAGAGGTTTAGAACATGAAAACTCGGGGTATTCCAATAAAGGTGTAGTTAAAGAATCTTATTGATAAGAGTTTCATTCATCTTAGTGTTTCTCTATGGGTTGATCCTATGCTTTTCATGTGGAAGAAAGATGGGTCCCTTTGGATATGCATAAACTATCATCAGTTGAATAAGGTAACAATGAAAAATAAGTATCCTCTTTCTAAGATTGATGGTCATCTCGACCAAATTCAGGGTGATAGGAGTTTCTCTAAGATTCATCTACTCTTGGGCTGTCCTCAGCCAAAAATTAGAGAGTTTGACATTCCCTAGAATACTTTCCACACCTGATATGGCCATTGTGAGTTCCTAGTTATGTCATTTCAATGGACTACTTCTCTGGATATATTTATGGATCTTATGAATTGGGTTTTTAGGTAGTTTCAAGATCTATTTGTCATCGTCTTCATTGATTACATCTTGGTGTATTCTAAGAGTGAGGAGGATCATGAAAATTACCTCTTAATGGTGTTGCAGACTCTTAAGGATCACAAATTATATGCGTAAATTTTCAAGTGTGAGTTTTTGTCACAACCCAAACCAGGGCCTACCCATGAAAGGTATCTTAAGTCCTACAGGGACTGGAGATCAGCCCCTTCATCTAACCTAATCAACATGTCAACCACAAGTGTCAGATAAATTTCAAACATATAACATGATAGCGGAAATTAAGTCTAATAATAACTCAAAAAGTATCAAAGTCAATTCACAAAACAACATACTAAACCATCACACTCAAGTCCATAGTAATCCACAAAGCCTCTACAAAATCAGCGTCAATAATATGTCGGGACACGCCCTGACAATTACCAAAAATAATACCTAAACCAAGTCTAAGACAAAGAGAAACCATGAAACGAATGCCTTCCGAAGTATGAAAGCTCACCACCTTAATGCCAACTCATGAAGCGCTCGAACACCTGGTCTCTGCGCAGGAAAAGAAAAAGTTTTGGTCCCTGTATCGTAGGGGGATAAACATCCGGGGATGGTTAGCGTTTGGAGCGCTAGCAGGTAACTCAGGGATAGACGAATAAAATAATGCCATCATTAAATCCAAGTCAAATCAACATTTGCAATCACATGTATAAATATAAATATAAATATAAATATAAATATAAATATATATATATACATACATATATATGTGTGTATGTACATATATATATGTGTATATATATATATGTATATATATATATGTATATATATATATATATGTATATATCATGCCAGGATGGGGAACAAGATTTAGCATGCATTTTTAAAATCTTAGCCTGGGTTGTGTAGCTTAGCTATCATGTTAATAACACCCAAATTCTATATGGGCTCTAGCTCTCACCCCCAGATCGGGCCCCAGTCCATGTAGCCATACAAACCGAGGATAATCTTACATATACACTTGGGTGACTCAGACTTCCCACTCATA
This sequence comes from Capsicum baccatum var. pendulum, assembly GCA_030864225.1. Taxonomy (NCBI): domain Eukaryota; kingdom Viridiplantae; phylum Streptophyta; class Magnoliopsida; order Solanales; family Solanaceae; genus Capsicum; species Capsicum baccatum. The sequence goes on along the minus strand of CM061557.1, from coordinate 76,445,610 downwards.
TACTAAGGTGACGTAAACACCCGATAATGTAGTAAGATATGGGGAACTTAAACCTCCCACATCATATAATACTAAGATTCAAACTTCCTGATTATATTAAGTAAGAGGACTCGAGCCTTAGATTATTTTGACCAATCGAACCTCTTGTTCATATTAAGCAAAAGGACTCGAACCTCAGGCTATTTCATCCCCGCTCTGGCAAACGCAGTTTCCAGTTTTGATCCCCCAGGATCACCACCTTCATAGCTCGGCCATAGAACCCTCTTTAAAGCCTAATTAAAATATTCATCGCATATACACAAGTATTTATATAGTTGCTTACCAAAGGCATCTCGTTGGTATCGTCATACTAGCCCCACTTGCAAGTGTACAACATGCCATAATCATTGTCATTCAACGTTTAGGACTCGAACCCATAGTCTATACAAAGAACTCAATTTAATTCAATATCTAGGGACTCGAACCCATTTAGCCAATTAAACCACCAAGGTTACAATTCCAATCAATTTATAGCGAACAAAGCCTCCACAAAACCAATTACCAATAATTCACAATCTTTAGGCTAATGCTCTAGTTCAAACCAAAATTCAACATGTGACTAGTTTGTTCTCTTAGATATTTTCACAAACACATTGAGGGCATACTCTTACCACGACCGAAACCAAAGTAAAAACCATCAAGTTTAGGGTTAACCATGACCCAACTGTTAAACCACAGTTACCAAGCACCCACACATGCAAAACAATCATTAAAACATGGATATTTACAATTTAAACCAAGAGTAAACAACAGTCAACAATATACAACAAAACCCTCAACATTGGTTTTCAAAACCACCCTTAATGATTCATAAACAAATCATTAAACAAATGATTTTCATGAACTAACAATGAGTAAAGAGTCACATGCCTTATTCATGAAGATTCATGGAAAGAACTTGACTTTTCAGCCTCTAAATGAACACCTTGTAGAAATCCTAGCCCAATCTTCAAGAGCAAGTTTAGAGAGGATTTGAGAGTGTTTTGATCCTTCAAAAGTCTTTTATAAGAGGATACAATGTGTTATAAGACATGGAATCTTAAGGGTTTTAGGGTGGTAAATGTTCGAAATGCCCTTAGCTTTATATCTAAAAAATATATGTAGGAGGGTAGGGTTTGGCCCTTCCACTCGTACCCACACCATACGAGTGGTACCCTTCTCTTGTATGTTGATAAGAATATTGGACAGCATAATTTTTCCAGCATACAACTCCTTAGCATAAATAGTACCCTACCATATGACTAGTATGATTCCTTCTCATACCAAGAACAGAACTTGGCCAATGTGACACTGACCAACATATGACCAAGGATTTCAAATCATATCCACTCCAAACGAGTTGTATGATGTAGTCATATAATGCACAAAATGTTCAAGGCTCTGAAAGTTTTGCAAGGGCCATGTTTTTGGGTGTTTCATTCTCTCCCTTAGGATCATTCATCCTTGAATGATGGGACGAGGCACTACAAACATGATTAAACCCCAAAAATCTCTTCTCCCACCTCTAAGTTAGAAAAAACACCAAGAAATTCACAATCTATCATCTACAAGGATATAAAACAAAGGCGTTAAGAACAACACACGCCTCAAGCACGATTTTTTAGATTCATGAATAGAAATAGATACTTGGAATTTATGTTTTCATCAGCTTCCTAAATAGATCCTTCTAACTTATGCTTCTCTTAAGGGACCTCTACTAAGACTCCACCTTTAGTCCTCACCCTATGAAATCATCAATCAATACCATGCCTCACCAAATTTGATCCTACAATTTCCCACAGACATATCACTACGAGAGCCTAAGTCTATCTCTATATATATATTGCTCCCATGTTTAGGACTATTCAAAGCTAAAAGAGGTTAACTTAGGCCATGGGGCTCTATTCCTTACATCCATCCAAAATGCTACTTGGCCCACCCTAAAAATCAACCATCCTATCCCATTAGGATTCCTAACTATCTATCACAATGTTCAAGCCTACCTTTACTATATCCGTTGTACGATCTACCCCACCAAAGATCCGGTAACCACTAAAATCATATTCTAGCAACTAGTAATTAGGGATTTAGACATCTATGCTTCTAAACACTCCTCGCCCTCCCTTTTTTACTCCTTAGAATACTAGCATTACTCCTCAAATATCATGTCTCCATATCTCGATAGATTCTAAATCTATATTAAGATTTCACATAGGTTATACACTTTTCCCCTTGTTTAGCTCCACATAACACCATATAACAACTCCTTAGACTTCGTTATGCTCAAAAACTTTAGGAATAAAAGCTAGGCATACAGGGCACCCCTAACTTGAAATCGAGTATAGATAGACAAACAGACAGATAGAGAAATAGACAGACAGACAGACAGACAGACAGACAGACAGATAAACATACAGACAGACAGATAGACAGACAGAGAAATAGACAGACAGACAGACAGACAGACAGACAGACAGACAGACAGACAGACAGACAGACAGACAGACAGACAGACAGACAGACAGACAGACAGACAGACAGACAGACAGACAGACAGACAGACAGACAGACAGACAGATAGATAGATAGATAGATAGATAGATAGAGAGAGAGAGAGAGAGAGAGAGATAGAGAGAGAGAGAGAGAGATAGATAGATAGATAGATAGATAGATAGATAGATAGATAGATAGATAGATAGATAGATAGATAGATAGATAGACAAACAGACAGACAGACAGACAGACAGACAGATAGACAGACAGACAGACAGACAGACAGACAGATAGACAGACAGACAGACAGACAGATAGATAGAGAGACAGACAGTTAGATAGAGAGACAGACAGATAAACAGACAGATAGATAGATAGATAGATAAATAGATAGATAGATCTGGTACCTAGAATGTTACACGATACTCATGACCTCGAAGGATCACAAACTAATATATGACTGATATTTGTACTTGTATACTACATGAAATACCTTATAATGCAAAAACATGAACTGAAAGGCCATAAGGTTCAAAATTAAGACATAGTCTTTAATAAAATATAACATCTGGGAGGGGTATGAAATACCCAAAACAACTAAAATAAGCTATCTAAACATACTGTAGTCTGCAGAGCCTCTAAAATATTACTGTCTGAATAAGAAGTTGATGGGACATGTCCCCAACTAACTCAAACTAATAAACTAATTACTGAGATAATAAAATGATGATCATGCCCTCAAAATATGAGGACTCACTGCTAACTCTGACAGCTGAGATTGGAATCTACTAATGCTCTAGAGCTCGTGTCTCAGAACCTATGGTATAAGACACCATTGCGCAAATGCATCAGTACTTTGAATGTACTGGTATGCATCTGAAGTAGACTGAATGCATGGGGTTTATATGTATGAACAATAACAATAGCAGATTGACTATCATGAGCATGAAAATACATTCATGAGACATAATAATTGACACTGATACCATAATAACATGATTACTAAATTTGAATACAGATAACATGACATACTAATAACTGATATAACTGGTAACATCGGTGATTGTATTTGACAGTCCTGAATCTAATGAAACTAGATAAGTCCCATATTGTATCTGAGTTGACTATATCTGATAGTCCTAAAATCTGAAGAACTATTTGAGTTCTATTACTGAGACTGATTAACTGTGCCTGGCAGTCCTAATTCTGTAACATGAAACTATGGGAAGTAGTTATATAACTGACATGCCCTTAATATGCCATCATAGCTGAGTAGGGGTCCAATTTATAACCTCAATTAGAAGGGCGTCAATATCGTGCCACTAGTAAGGACAAGCTGTGGGTGACCCCCATCTGATAATGTCCCTAAAAGAGAATAGTGGGGGCCTTATCTGACAATGCTTATCCACCTCATCGGACAGTGTTGATGTCTCAACCTATGTTGGCTTCATAGTTCTGGAACGTATGATGACTTCTAAGAATCACACCCTCATCGGATAGTGTGTGTTCCCATCCTAGGTTTCACTCAGTGCTAATTCCTACTCCCATATGAATAGACTCTGAACATGATTTACTGAACTTAACATGGGCTGAGTTACTGAATTCTGTTGACTAATGGAATACTATTGGTATTTGATAACTGACTGAGTTCATGAGATCATGGAGATTTCCTGAGTCATAAGACTATCTGAAGTCTAAGTATTCATAGCTTGAATGAGAGTATCATGAAAACATGATATGGCTCTAGGCACACAGCTAATGTTTCAGGTATGAGTAACCCCAGGACTTGATGGAAGTAAACTAACCAAGCATAACTTACTTGAACATATAACTAATATCATAATCTATAATACATTTATAGAAGCATTTCATCAAAACATGCGATAGGCATAACTTGTACATACATGGGGATTTCATGGTATTATGCTAGTTAGGCACTTTTCTTTCATCTAGGTATTTAATCAAGCATATTGTAGGCATGGTACATGTAAACATCATTGTACAATAATTAAACATCATGGTTCACTTCTAATTTCATCATTCAAGGGTTTAGTCATAGGTTTGCATAAATCTATATCTATAATAATTTAACCCACACAGAATTTATCACCCAACATGGAGTAGAATTTAATTTCTCATTATCCACATGAACATGAGCAGCCCAATCATGAAATTCATAAGAAAATCCATAAACTTGAATTTAGAAAAGGGATTCTTGGGCTTCATGGATGAATGGAGTCCATGAATGAACACTATGCATACCTTGGTTCGTAACTACACAGATTGACGGAGCAAATTCTTGATTCTGAATCTTCTATGAAAAGCCCTAGGTTGTTCTTAAGAGGTTTTTGAGAGAAGAGAGTGTATTTTGGGTGAAAAGTGGCTGAATCACGTGTTAAAGGTCTTAAATAGGGGTGGGAAGTTAACCCTTTTAACCCTAAACACGTCATTTAATTTCAGTGAAAATTTCCCAAATTGGACCCTTGGCGCGACGCGGCGCTATCACGCCGTGTCACTAGATTTTGACAATTGGGAAATTAAGGGATGGCGCGATGCAGAGCCATCACGTTTCCCCTTCTTTTGTGACCTGGAACTTTGGTGCGATGTGGAGGAAATCATGCTGAGACACTGGAAAAGGACAATTGTCATTTTATCTTGTGGCGTGGCGTGCCACTGACCAATATGGTGCTTTTTACTGTTGGAACTTGAAATTGACACAACTTCTTACCCGGTTATTGAATTTAGGCAAATTTTATATTGATGGAATGCTTATTAAATTTCCCACGTGATGGAAAATAAAAAACTTAAAAATACCACGTGTATAAAAAAATGAATTCATATTTTAAAGCAAGTTTGAACATCCTTAAGATGATTTCAAGCTAGGAAACAGGCACGGGTATTACAATACCCCCTTGAGAATATTCATCCTTGAATAAGACTGAGGGTGAGGGGAAGAACATAAACTGACGTACATACTGAACATGAATAACTGGAACATGATCTCATGACTGACATGACTAACAGGCAAAACATATAATACAATACTGAACATGATTATCTGATGCATGCATAATTGATTCATGAATGCATAACTGAGTGTTCTGAGGAACCAAGGTTCTCATAATGAGACTGCATGTCTGATGCATGGTTATATAACTGAACTGATACATGAATGCATGAATGAATATGCAATGGTACTTGATACCAAGTTTGTGATGAACACTGAATATGAAATTGAGTAAGCTTAAGAAGAACTGTTGCCTTGAGCTTGATCTGAGTTGGCGTAGAAGAGGTGAGGATACTTGGTATGCATATCTGCTTCTGCTTCCCAAGTAGCTCCCTCGACAAACTGATTTTGCCGAAAAACTTTAACTAAAGGGACTTTTTTATTCCTTAATCTACGAGTTTGATAGTCTAGGATTTCAACTGGAATCTCCTCATAACGGAGACTGTTCTGAACATCAATGCTCTAAATAAAGACTACAACTGCTGGGTCACCTATGCATTTCTTAAGTAAAGAGACATGGAATACTAGATGAACTGAGGCTAGATCTGAAGGCAATTCGAGCTCATAAGCTACCTTGCTGAATCGACTGAGAATCTTGAAGGGACCGACATATCAGGGACTGAGTTTCCCTTTCTTGATGAACCGCTTCACTCCCTTCATGGGAGAGATATTTAGATAGACATAGTTACTAATCTTGAACTCAAGATCTTTTCTACGAATATCTACATAAGACTTCTATCGGCTCTGAGCATCTCGAAGTCTTTCTCTAATCAACTGGACTTTTTCTAAGGCATCGAATACAAAGTCAGGCCCTATGATTGAGGTCTCACTAACTTCAAACCAACCGATCATAGATCTACATCTCCTATCATAGAGAGCTTCAAATGGAGCTATTCAATTACTAGAATGATAGTTGTTGTTGTATGTAAACTCAATCAAAGGCAAGTGGTCATCCCAACTACCCTTAAAATCAATTGCACACGCCCGTAGCATATCTTCTAAAGTCTGAATGGTCCTTTCTACTTGACCATCTATCTGAGAATGAAAGGCTATAATAAGATGAACTTGGGTACCAAGACCCTTTTGGAATGATTTCCAGAAGTAAAAGGTGAACTGGGTACCTCTATCTGAGATAATAGATAATGGAACATCGTGTAATCTGACCAACTCCCTAATGTAGAGTCTAGCATAATCCTCAGTAGAATAAGAGGTATGAACTAGAAGGAAATATGCTGATTTGGTCATCCTATCAACAATAACCCAAACTGAATCATGCTGATGACGAGTTCGAGGCAAACCCATCACAAAGTCTATGTTCTCTTTTTCCCACTTCCAAGTAGGAATAATGAACTCCTGTATAGGACCACTAGGCTTTTGATGCTCTATCTTAACCTGCTGACATGTAGAACACTTAGCCATAAACTCTGCAATATCTGTCTTAATCCCACTCCACCAATAGACTTCTCGTAAGTCGCGGTACATCTTTGTGGCCCCTAAATGAATAGAGTAGCGCTCACCATGCGCTTCTGCAAGAATTCGCTGCCTTAAGTTATCTACACCTGGAACACAGAAATGACCGTGACAACGTAAAACACCATCTCCCCCTTAGAAGAAAACCTCTAATTTATGATCCTGAACTGACTCTTTCAACTTTACAAGGCTAGGATCTCTATCTTGCTTTTCTTTCACCTCAGAAACTAAAGATGATTCTGAACTACTATGAACCCATATATCACCCTCATCTGTATCGACTAAGCAAATGCCTAGTCTGGCAAGCTGATGTACTTCCTGAGCTAACTTCTTCTTACTGTCATTCAAAAGAGCAACACTACCCATAGATAGTCTACTGAGAGCGTCATCCACTACATTGTCCTTACCCGGATAATAGAGGACACTCATGTCATAATCTTTCAAGAGCTCTAACCACCTTCTCTGATGAAGATTGAGATATTTTTGAGAAAAAACATACTGAAGACTCTTATTATCTGTGAAGACATCTACATGAACTCCGTAAAGATAATGCCTCCACATCTTCAAGGCAAAGACTAAGGCTTCTAACTCAAGATCATGAGTAGGATAATTCTTCTCATGGATTTTAAGCTATCTGAAGGTGTAGGCTATGACCTTACCATGCTGCATGAGGACACAACCTAAACCCACTCTAGATACATCACAATACACTACGAACCTATTTGGAAGAGCTAAAACTAGAGCTGAGGTGAGTCAAGTCTTCAACTCCTGAAAACTCTTCTCATAAAGATCTGACCACTGAAACTTGATTTACTTTTGAGTCAATCTGGACATAGGGGGTACAAAAGAAGAAAATCCCTCAACAAACCGCCTGTAATAGCCAGCCAAACCCAAGAAACTCCTAATTTCTGATGGAGAGATAGGTTTGGGCTAGTTTCTTACCGTTTCGGTCTTTTGAAGATCTACTCTAATGTCATAACCCAAAACGATAAGACCAAGGAATGCTACTAACCTTAGCCAAAATTCGCACTTACTGAATTTGGCGAATAGTTGATGATCTCTGAGAGTCTGAAGTACTGTTCTGAGATGGTTTGCATGATCTCGCGCACTGTGGGAATAGACTAGAATATCATCTATGAAAACTATGACAAATATGTCCAAGTACTATTTGAACACGCGGTTAATCAAGTCCATGAAAGCTGTTGGGGCATTGGTAAGACCAAATAACATGACTAGGAATTCGAAGTGACCATACTGAGTAGGGAAAGCTATTTTCAAAATGTCACATTCTCTGACTCTTAGTTGATGATAGACGGATCTGAGGTCTATTTTGGAGAAATAGCTAGAACCCTAAAGTTGTTCAAACAAGTCATCAATTTTTGGAAGAGGATACTTGTTCTTGATCGTGACCTTATTAAGTTGATGGTAGTCTATGCATATTCTGAGAGAGCCATCTTTCTTGTGCACAAATAATACTGGCGCACCCCATGGGGAAATGCTGGGCCAGATGAATCCCTTATCTATGATATCCTTCAATTGTTCTTTCAATTGTCTGAGTTCTATTGGTGCCATTCTATATGGCAGAATAGAGATAGGTTGAGTATATGGAAGAAGATAAATGCCGAAGTCTATTTCTCTTTCGGGAGAAATTCCTAGAATATCTTTAGGAAAGACATCTGAATATTCATTTGCAAATAGAACGGGTTCAAGATCGGGAGTTTCAGAACTAGAATCCTTAACATGAACAAGATGATAGACACATCCCTTAGATATTATTTTCCTTGCCCGAAGGTAGGAAATAAGATGACCCCTGAAAGCAGATACACTATCCTTCCACTCAAGGACGAGTTTATTTGGAAACTGAAATTGGACTATCCTATTACTGCAATCGACTGTGGAATAGCAGGGATAAAGCCAATCCATGTCTAGAATGACATCAAAATCAGTCATGTCTAATTCGACTAGATCTACTGAAGTGACTTTCTGAAATATCATAACCAGGCAGTTCCTGTATACCCACCGGGATATGATGGTTTTTACCCACTGGGGTAGATACTAAAAAGGGCTCTGCTAGAATTTTAGGACTGACTCTAAAATCAACTGCTATATAGGGAGCAATAAAAGACAAAGAAGCACCTGGATCTAGCAAAGCGTAAATATGTACATAAAAGATCTGTAACGTACTAGTAACCATATATGGAGAATTTCCTGATCTTACCAGGACTGGAGAGCATAGAGTCTGTTTTGGCATTGCCCACTAGTAGCACTGGAGGTGGCACCCTGCTAATTTAGGCGACCGGACTGATTTGAAGAGATGAGATGACTTTGATAACCTGACTGAAGGTAGTCTCTAACTCTGTGGCCTGGCTTGCCACAACTGAAACAGGCATTGCTGCCAGCTCTACACACACCATTGTGGTTCTTACCACAAGTATGACAAAGGGGATTAGTTCAGGCACTGCTAACACTGCCCTAAGACTTAGATCATAGCGCTCTATCTTTGTTACCCTCTCTGAACTTAGAAACTGGAGGACTGCCTGACGAAGGAGCTAGAACTGATGACTTAGGATGAATCTAAGAGCGATTACCTCCCTCTGACTTAGGCTAACTCAAATTAAATCTACCTATCCTAGATCTCTTATTCTGCTTCTCCCTCTGCTTAATCTTCTGCTCCTCTATCTGCTGAGCATAAATCATAATCCTGGATAAAGTCATGTTACTATTCAACATGGCAGATCTGCACTCATTAACCACTCTATCATTCATACCTAAAATGAACTTACTCATCTTGGACCTACTACCTGCAACCACATGAGGGGCATATCTGGATAATTGAGTAAACTTAAGAGAATACTCTTTCACCGTCATGTTGCCCTGCCTGAGGTTGATGAAGTCTAACACCTTATCTTATCTAAGCTCTAGGGGAAAGAATCTATCAAAAAAAGCAGAAGCAAACTCCTCTCACTCAACAGGACCTACATCATCTGTCCTTTCTGACTTCCACTGTTTAAACAAAGTGTGAGCAACATCCTGTAATTGATATGCAGCTAACTAAGAACTCTCACTAGAAGTAACCCCCATTATGTCTGTAACCTTCTACACCTATTCTAGGAATTCCTAAGGGTCCTCATCTGACTTAGACCCAAGAAAGGATGGAGGATTCATTCGGGTGAAATCCTAAATCTTAGCTGCAACTGAATTAGCCACTGGATTGTCCGAAACGATAGTTGGTCATTCATTCTGAGCAGCAACTGAGTTAGCAAGAGTAGTGAATGCAGCTCAAAACTCTACATGAGAAACATGTTTGCCCAAAGATTCTTCAGGCTGAGGGGCTAGCTAATTCTCGTTTCTTCTTTTAGGAGGTATGTTCGGTAGAAGAAAAGGAGAAACAGATTAGACTGAGAGATTGACTTAAGATTATGATAACTGGCATGACATGAATACTGAAAGAGGGGAAAATGTTCCTAAAATATCTTCTATCCTCTTGTACATAAATGTGGCGCGCAACACACTCATGTACAAAACTTTACAAGATGCGGCTTTTAGACTTCCTAGGACTCTGTTGAACCTTAGGCTCTGATACCAAGTTTGTAACACCCCAAATCTGGTACCCAAAATTCTACATGGTGCTCATGACCCCAAAGGACCACAAGCTAACCCATGACTAATATATGTACCTGTATACTATATAAAATACTTTATAATGCAAAAACATGAACTGAAAGGCCATAAGGTTCAAAAATAAGACATAGTATCTGTTAAAATTATAACATCAGGGAGGGTTATTAAAAACCCAAAACAACTGAAATAAGCTATCTAAACATATTGTAGTCTAGAAAGCCTCTAAAACGTGACTGTCTGAATAAAAAGTTGATGGGATATGTCCCCAACTAACTCCAACTAATAAACTAATTACTGAGCTAATAAAATGATGATCATACCCTCAAAATATAAGGACTCACTGCTAAATCTGACAGTTAAGACTAGAATCTACTGATGCTTTGGAGCTCGTGTCTCTGAACCTATGGTATAAGACACCATAGCGCAAATACGTCAGTACTTTAAATGTATTGGTATGCATATGAGGTAGGATGAATGCATGGGGTTCATATGGATGAACAATAATAATAGCAGACTGACTATCATGAGCGTAAGAATACATACATTAGATATAATAACTGACACTGATATCGTGATAACATGATTACTGAATCTAAATACTGATAACATGACATATTGATAACTGATATAACTGATAACATGAGTGACTGTATTTGATAGTCCTAAATCTAATGGAACTAGGTGAGTCACATACTGTATCTGAGTTGACTGTATCTGACAGTCTTGAAATCTAAAGAACTATCTGAGTTCTATTACTGAGGCTGATTGACTGTGTATGACAGTCTTGATTCTGTAACATGAAACTATGGGAAGTAGTTATATAACCGACATACCCCTAATATGCCATTATGGTTGATTTGAGGTCCAATCTATAACCCCTATTGAAAGGGTGTCAATATCGCACCACTGGTAAGGACAAGCTATGTGTAACCCTTATCTGATAGTGTCCCCAAAGAGAACGATAGGGCCCTTATCTGATAGTGTTTATCCACCTTATTGGAAAGTGTTGATGTCTCAACCTATGCTAGCTACATAGTTCTGGAATGCAAGAATGACTTCTAAGAATCAGAACCTCATCTGATAATGTGTGTTCCCATCCTTGGATTCACTCAGTGCTAATTCCTACTCCCATCTGAATAGACTCTGAACTGAACATGGGTTGAGTTACTGAATTCCATTGACTAACAGAATACTAATGATATATGACAATTGAATGAGCTCATGAGATCATGGAGATTTCCTAAGTCATAAGACTGTCTGAAGTCAAAGGATTCATAGCTTGACAGAGAGTATCATAAAACCATGACATGGCTCTAAGCACACAGCTAATAATTAGGGTACGAGTACCCCCAAGACTCGATGGAAGGAAACTTACCATGCATAGATTACTTGAATATATAACTAAAATCATAATCCATAATACATTTATAGAAGTATTTCATCAAAACATGTGATAGGCATAACTTGTACATACATAGGGATTTCATGGTATTATGCTAGTTAGGTACTTTTCTTTCATCTAGGCATTTAATCAAGCATATTGTAGGCATGGTACATGTAAACATCATTGTACAATAATTAAACATCATGGTTCACTTCTAATTTCATCATTCAAGGGTTTAGTCATAGGTTTGCATAAATCTATATCTATAATAATTTAACCCACACAGAATTTATCACCCAACATGGAGTAGAATTTAATTTCTCATTATCCACATGAACAAGAGCAGCCCAATCATGAAATTCATAAGAAAATCCATAAACTTGAATTTAGAAAAGGTATTCATGGGCTTCATGGATGAATGGAGTCCATGAATGAACACTATGCATACCTTGGTTCATAACTACACAGATTGACAGAGGAAATTCTTGATTCTGAATCTTCAATGTAAAGCCCTAGGTTGTTCTTGAGAGGTTTTTGAGAGAAAAGAGTGTATTTGGGTGAAAAGTGGTTGAATCACGTGTTAAAGGGTTTAAATAGAGATGGGAAGTTTACCTTTTCAACCCTGGATGCGTCATTTAATTTCAGTGAAAATTTCCCGAATTGAACCCTTGGCGCAACGCAGCGCTATCGCACCGTATCAATGGATTTGACAATTGGGAAATTAAGGGATGGTGCTACATGGAGCCATCGCGTTTCCCCTTCTTTTGTGACCTGGAACTTTGGTGCAATGTGCAGGAAATCGCGCTGAGACACTGAAAAAGGACAATTGCCATTTTAGCTTTTGGCACGGCGCGCCACTGACCAATATGGCACTATTTTATGGTGGGAACTTGAAATAGTCACAACTTCTTACTAGCTTATCGAATTTAGGTGAATTTCATATCGATGGAATTCTTATTAAATTTTCCACGTGATGGAAAGAAAAAATCTAAAAAATACCATATGTACAAAAAAATGAACTTATATTTCAAAGAAAGTTTGAACATCCTTGAGATGATTTCAAGCTAGGAAAAAGGCACGGGTATTATACACTGTCATCTAGAATATAATAAAATGAGCATGATATGATGCATGTAATAGGATGTAAAAGTTAGGATAAGGGAATGATTCAGTGTGCAAGAGGAAAGAAGAATGTAAGCAGTACAAGTAGTAGCAAATGAATAAAGTGGCAGAAGGCAGATGATGAGAGGCTCAAATTGGAAAATATCTCGAAAAGAACTTGACTTACCCCTCCTTACATTATGCAACTATTATTTAATCTTAGCTCTTTTATTATTTAATAGCAATGATAAGGTACATCATTAAATATCGGGTGAAAATTGTAGAGATCAATATTGAAAAATATAACAGGCGAGCTATGTGGAGTTCAGTCATTTTGTTTATTGTAGAGTGCATAAACATGTAATTGTGCTGTTGCAGTTTCCTTCTTCCAGCATCATTTACAGCAATGAATGATGTAGTAGATTATTTCTTTGACTGATAACTTATTAACAATTGATTGATATAGAAGTAGTTTTGTCATTGTATCAAACGTAGATCCATCCCTGTTTGAGCTCCCATGTTATGCTAATCCAAGCATATGGGCTATGGAGGGGATGTAAAAGTGCATTAAAGGCATGGGCTACTGGTCTCTTTAATGCTTATAGTGATTTTTGTATAGTAGTTTTCTGTATGATGATTAGCTTATTTGAATTGTGGAACTTTTTTCCTACAACAGTAAGTAGTTGTCTATTATTTTTTAGACTAAAAAATAACCCATAGCTGTTGCATTTAATCCAGATGAAGATTTCTCAGGCGAACAGCCCCAAAGTGGGAAATCAGGGGAAGAAGAGGTTTACAAAGTCTAAACAATGGAAACAAAAAAAACTCTGATGTAATTGTAATTATGACACACAAAATTAACGGTTACAAATTAAAGTTAGCTCACTGTTATTGTGCCCGCGCTAGCGCGGAATTCTATATATATATATATATATATATATATATATATATATATATATATATGTATATATATTCTCTTATATTATAAGAGTGAGTTAAGCAGCTGAAGCAGGCAGGAGGTCGACATGTCTGCTTTATCTTCTTCAATTGTAATTTTACTATATCACTCCTAATTAATTCTAAAAAGTTATTTATACATTCGAAAATTGATAATATTTAACAAAAATTTAAAATAGACATTTATGATATGTCAGCTGCCTGCTTCAGCTGCTTCGAATGTGTTTTTATTATATCACCCCTAATTAATTAGTATAAGTTATTTACGTATTAAAAAATTAATAATATTTAATATAAATAAGTAAAATAAACATTTCTGACATGTCTGCTTTGGTTGCTTCAACCGTAATTTTACCATATCACTCCTAATTAATTATTATAAATCATCTAAGTATTAAAAAATTAATAGTATTTAATAAAAAGATGAAATAGACATAAAATAATAAATTAACTCTTGATGTTTTAAGAGGGAGTTTGAGTGCTGAAGCAGGCAGCAGATCGACATGCTTTTTTCAGCTGCCTGCTTCAACCATGTTTTTACTATATCACCTCTAATTAATTAGTATAAGTTATTTATGTATTAGAAAATTAATAATATTTTAATATAAATAAGTAAAATAAACATTTATGACATGCCTGCTTCAGCTGCTTCAACCATAATTTTACCATATCACCCCTAATTAATTGATATAAATCATCTAAGTATTAAAAAATTAATAGTATTTAATAAAAAGATAAAATAGACATAAAGTAATAAATTAACTCCTGATGTTTTAAATTAGTTTGGCATCTTATATGAGGCTCACTGTCATGCCTCAAAATCCCATCGGGCCGGACTGGCACCCGAAGCCGAGAAGGCCCAGGAGAACCCGTTCAAATACCTGTACTTTCACTTACATGTCACCAAAAATTTGGACAGCACTTCGTGGCATATAGAAGAATCTAATTACCTGTATCAGCACAACACGCACAAATATATATATAATACTTGGCCGTCGGGGCCACCACATATACAAATATAACATCACTATATAAACTTCCATGACTTTACCCTTCCTTATGTCTACAAAGCCTCTAGGATATACATGACATAACTAGGTTCGGGACAAACCCCCGCCCACACACGACTTCTGTACAATGATAAAACATAAGGAACCGACTCGGAAAGCTCCGAAGTAAACTGGAGCTGACCAACAATAGTTGTATGACCTGGATCCTATCTATGCTGTGAGTGAGCTGAAGCACCTGTTCCTGCAGCATGAAATGCAAGACCCCCATGAGGGACGTCAGTACGAAATATGTACTGAGTATGTAAAGCTGTAAATAATCATATGTGATATGGGGGATCAAGAAAATCAAACGCAAGTGAATAAATCATAATAGAAGTGAACCACACTTCATAAACACTTTTAGGATCATGCACATTATCATTAATCTGAGTTGAGTTCTTGAATTCAAACACATTTGTGGAACGGTATACATTCGTTCATTTCATTCTTTACAATTATCAATCGTCATTACCTCCTCCTCCCGAACCTCCAACCACCTAACAATAATCAATATTGTATCGTACTGTGACCATTAGGCTGCCCCAGTACATATCAACTGGGATCGACCCATGCTAGGCTTATGCCCCTGGCATACCACCCATAAACACATAAATAGGGATCGACCCATGCTAGGCTTATGCCCCTGGGATACCACCCACACGTATATCAAGTAACACACATAAGAGATCTTTCCAATAACTTAGTTCAAAAGTTTTTGAGATTATTACATTAGTGTTCATGCCAATATAGTACCTTTGGAACAACCATACATCAATAGGAATCAAGTAATAGACCTTCTATACAATAACGATGTAATAAGGAATCATTGGTACATCAACAATGTGTTTCAGAATCATCAACATCACAACAATGAAATAGGAGCCTTTTGGTATATCAATGGAACATTTGACACTTTATAGAATGGAAACAACTTCGTTCGTAATGTAGAACAACACATGTTTTTGGACAACCTCGGAATCTTACATGATGGAACATTGGTGTTTTCATGCCAAAGAACATCGTTAGAGTATGCTTTACATACCTCGTTGTAGATTCGGATACCAATTCAACATAACTTCTTGCCTTTACAAATCACTTATCTACAATGAAATGTTTGGCATCTAGGATTAGCAACCCAACACCACAATTCTCTTCCATAATTTCATACAACCAATATTTGCAAAACATTCCAAAAACCAACTTGAACAATAGGTTTATGTGTATATATATATATAATCATCATTTCAATACCACATCATCAATAACAAATCCCTTCACAATTCAACATAATCCAACCATGCACAAGAATAATCCAACATCATTTCCCAATCATCTTTCAACAACAATCAAATAACATACTTCTTATGCTCACATACATATATATATATATATATATATATATATATACATATCCATATAAATAACACCAACATAATTTACATCCTTATCATAAAATGGCCCTTTTGGTTTCGAAGTCCTGTTGGCACCAATAAGGGGTGCTTCTTGAAGCCCTCGAGACGGTGAACACAACTACGAAATCAATTTGAATTTTCTACGGTTGAATCACAAGATAATTGGAGTTTAAATTAGGCTAGGGTTTCTTATTTTCAATAATTTGATGATAATTGATGGATATGAGACTAATTATATGTATATAATGACCAATTTTCGTCCATGAGGTGATGGAAAATGACCATATTGCCCTTAAAAATTTAAGTAAATCCGAATCTGTCCATGGTGGACTGTTTTGATAGGCTAAAGTAAATTGGCCATAACTCATTGCTCCGATATCGTATTTGGGTGAATTGGTATTGTTGGAAATATAATTCAAAGGGCTTTCATTTCATATAAAGTAGGACACCCAGTTCGTCCTGTACAAGGAGTTATGATCGTTTGAAGGTGACCCTAAAAAACTGTTTTGAGAGGCTGAAGTAAAACGAGTATAACTACTTACTCAGATGTTGGATTTGGATGAAACCAATTGCATTGGAAAGAAGACTCAAAGATATTTATTTTGATAGGTCGCAGCTCTCCCAGTTCATTATATTGAGGTATTTATGATCGTTCAAAGTTGACCCAAAAAACTGGCAGGCCTCAGTAGTTTGTGTGCAGGAAATTTTCCTGCACATTTACTGTTCACATATCCCGGCCACCGTTTTATAGTTTCGAACGTGCTCGATTATATCTGAAACTTATCCATTTTTGGAAATATTTATATCGTTGGAAAGCTTATTCAATAACCTTCGTATGGAACCATCGACGGGCAAATTCCGGTATAAATAAAGTCGATTCCTATACATATATAATCCAACTATACACTTGAAACCATCTCAAAATAATCAATACTCATACTTAAACTCATATATACCTAACTTATGATCAATACATATACTCCAACACATATAACCATGGATAATGCACATAATTAAGTACGGGGTGTTACACTCACTCAGGTTAATTTTGCAAGTAATTTTTTATAGTTATTATGTTATATCACTTTTAATACATGTCTGCTTTGTAGCTTCAATCGTGATTTTACTATATCATTCCTAATTACGTATTATGGTTATTTAAGCATTAAAAAAATTATATTAGTAGTATCTTATATAACAAGTCACAATAAGCAGTTGAAGCAAGCTGCTCATGTTCGACATGTCTGCCTCAGCTGTTTCAATCGTGATTTTACTATATTAGCCCTAAGTAATTATTATAGGTCATTTACATATTAAAAAATTAATAATATTTAATTAAAAAACTAAAATAGATATTTATGGCCTGATTGTTTCAACTACTTCAATCGTAATTTTACTAAATTACCCATATTTAATTATTATAAGTAATTTAAGTATTAAAAATTAATAATATTTAATAAAAAAAGGTAAAATAGGCGTAAAATGATAAATTATTTTTGATACTTTAAATTAACATGACATCTTATATGGAGCCACTTAAAAAAAATTAATAGGTATTTTTACAATAATTTTACTATGTCACTTTTCATTAAAAGAATAGAAAAAAAATATTATAAATCACAATAATTAAGAACTTAAATTATTTTTAAAAATATAATTGACTATCAATGTCACATAAGTTTAAACAACTTTAAATATCGCTATGCAAATTTCATCAATCTAAATATAATATTATATGTCTAAGTTAGAATTTATCAACCAAACAAATAAAATATTTAATTAAATGATAGAATTATACATAACATAAAAATTTTAAGGATCAATATTGGGTCGTGCGTAGCACGGCGTAAGCCAGTTAGTATATATATATAAACGGTTACTCGGCCAAAATTTTTGCTCAAACATATATCTTTTTAAATTAATAAAGATAATATTAATGGTTGGCAACCCATGTAACAAAGTAACTGTTGGTATCTGTTGGTCGAACGCATGGGTGCCAGCCTGCCAGGGGCGTCGCGTGCACTAGTAAGCATTTATTTTTGTGCCTTTTCTGTATTTTCATCTTCTCCAGAGTTTTCTTTCAAATTTCTAACTCTTTTTCAAATTTCCTCTTTTACTCCTACTAAGTACATTATTAATTCAATATTATTATCCAATTCGTGACTTGCACCGCTTCTTATTATTTGTTTGGTTGTCCTTGGTGCCAGGCCATTAGTGTGCTCTATTTTTCTTACTGTTAGTTTTGTCCTTACCTTGGTTTTGTTTTTTCTCCCTATTTGAGTTTAGTTTTGTTTCTTGATTATTTATTCTAATTTGTGTAAGCCTTGTATTTCCTGCGGCTGCTTTGTTACTACCATTATTTATATTTCTTATATTTTCTTATGGTAGTGGTTGTGGGCGTTGATAGTTGGATAGGGTCATGTCTGAGGGGGTTAGGGCGGGGCGATGTTTTGGGGGCAGGGGAAGAGGAAAGGGCGGGGGTGGGAGGGAGGCCAAGGTTTGGCCTCAGGGGCGGTAGAGAAAGACGTGTTGATAGAGTTGGTAGGCTGAGGGTTGGGTCTTGGAATATAGGGACTCTTCAGGGTAAGTCCATAGAGCTTGTGAAGATTCTTAGAAAGAGGAGGATTAATATTGTGTGTGTTTAAGAGACCAAGTGGGTAGGGTCTAAGGCTAGGGATGTGGATGGTTACAAGATTTGGTACTCTGGGAGCGAGGGGCGTAGGAATGGAGTTGGCATATTAGTAGATGAAGAGCTAAGAGGTCAGGTAGTAGAGGTAAAGAGGATCAGCGATAGGTTGATGACTATTAAGTTGGTCATTGGGCGGTTTACCCTAAATGTGTGTAGTTCTTATGCATCACAAGTGGGCTTGGATGGGGAGGAGAAGATGCGGTTTTGAAAGGCTTTGTATGAGGTGGTGAGAGGCGTGCCTAGCTCGGAGAAGATTGTTGTAGCAGAAGATTTCAATGGGCATATCGGGGCATTACCGGGAGGCTTTGGTGATGTGCATGGCGGTTTTGGTTTTGGGGAAAGAAATGAAGAGGGGGCTAATCTATTGGATTTTGTGAGGTCCTTTGGGCTGGTGGTGGTGAACTCGGGCTACCTAAAGAAGGACGATCACCTGATCACCTTCTGGAGCACGATATCCAAAACCCAGATTAACATTTTGTTGTTTAGGAAAGGGGGATAGGGTGTTGTTTAAGGAATATAAGGTCATCCCGAGTGAGAATCTTTTGACCCAGATAGGCTCTTGATTATGGATTTGGGTATAAATAAGTATAAGAAGAGAAAGGGTGAGGAGTGTAGACCTAGAATTAAGTGGGGCGGCTTGACGCCAGTGAATACGTGGGAGATAGGGGAGAATTTGGCGAGAATGAGGGTGTGGGAGTGTAGGGGGGACGTGGATAGTATGTAGGATAGGGTGGCTAGGTGCATCAGGGAGAATTCTAGTGAGGTGTTGGGTGTTTCCAGGGGATGGTCCGGGCATCATCGAGGGGATTGGTGGTAGAATGAAGAGGTTAAAAAGAAAGTAGAGACCAAGAAAGGGACGTATGCTAAGTTGGTTGAGAGTAAGGACGAAGAAGAGAAGTGGGTAAACAGGAAAGAGTACAAGTTAGCTAAGAAGGAGGCTAAGTTAGCAGTTACGGCGGCTAAGACGAAAGCATTTGAGAGCTTGTATGCGGGGTTACAGGAGAAAGAAGGGGAAAAAAGTTGTTTAGACTCGCTAAGGCTAGGGAGATGAAGAGTTGTGACCTCGATCAGGTGAAGTGCATTAAGGAGGAGGACGGTACAGTGTTGGTGGAGGACGGCCACATTAAGAATAGATGGCAGTCTTATTTTTATAGGCTCTTGAATGACGAAGGGGATAGAGATATTGTGTTAGGAGAGCTAGAGCACTCAGAGGAGTGTCGAGATTTTAGTTATTATAGATGTTTTAAGGTAGAGGAGGTTAGAGAGGCTGTTCGCAGGATGCGAAGGGGTAGGGCGGCAGGGCCTGATGAGATACCTGTGGATTTTTGGAAGTTTTCTGGCGAGGCTGGTTTAAAGTGGTTGACTGGATTATTTAACAGAATTTTTAAGACGGTGAAAATGCCCGAGGCTTGGAGGTGGAGTACTATGATCCCTCTTTATAAAAACAAGGGTGACATTCAGAGTTGTAATAAATATAGGGGTATTAAGTTATGGAGTCACTCTATAAAAATTTGGGAGAGAGTGGTCAAGGTGAGGCTGAGACGGATAGTGTCTATTTCAGAGAACTAGTTTGGATTTATGCCTGGACGCTCGACGATGGAGGTAATTCACCTGGTACGAAGGCTGGTGGAACAGTATAGGGAAAGAAAGAAGGACTTGCACATGGTGTTTATCGACTTGGAGAAGGCATACAACAAAGTCCCCAGGGAAGTGCTTTGGAGATGCTTGGAGGTGAGTGGAGTCCTGGTGGCATATATCAGAGCAACTAAGGACATGTATGATGGAGCTAAAGCTCAGGTAAGGACGGTGGGAAGAGACTCAGAGCATTTCACTTTCTTGACAGGATTGCATCAGGGATCTACTCTTAGTCCCTTTTTGTTTTCTTTGGTGATGGATGTGTTGACGCGGCGTATTCAAAGATAGGTGCCTTGGTGTATGATTTTTGCAGATGATGTAGTTTTGATTGATGAGACACGGGGGGTGTGAATGATAAATTAGACGTGTGGAGACAAACTCTTGAGTCTAAAGGGTTCAGGTTGAGTAGGAGCAAGACAGAGTATTTAGAATGCAAGTTTAATGATGTGAGGCTGAAGAATGGGGTGGTAGAGAAGTTGGAATCACAAGTGGTATGTAAGAGGGATAGTTTCAAGTATCTCGGGTCCGTGATTCGGGGTAACGGTGAGATTGACGAGTATGTCTCGCACCGTATTAGGGTGGGATGGATGGAGTGGAAGCTTGCTTCGGGGGTTTTATGCGATACGAAGGTGCCGCCCAAGCTTAAAGGCAAATTCTACAGGGTGGCAGTCCGTCCGGCCATGTTGTATGAAGCGGAGTGTTAGCCAGTTTAGAACTCCCACATTCAAAAAATGAAGGTGGAGGAAATACAGATGTTGCATTGGATGTGTGGGCTGACTAGGGGGATAGAGTTCGAAATGAGACTATCAGGGAGAAGGTTGGTGTGACTCCAGTGGAGAATAAGATGCGGGAAGTCTGATTGAGATGATTCGGACACGTGATGAGGAGGGGCATGGATGCTTACAACTTGTTGTGATTTTCACTTCATATTTTGAAATTCAATTGGAAATGGTTACAACTTTACTTTATCTACTCTTTTATTATAAGCTACATATGCATGAATAAACGTTACTCAAAATTTAAATTATAAAACCTTGAATAAAATAATAGTAGTAATCGGCCTAGAGAAAAATGGTTGGGTCAAAATTATCAAATAATGTTCCAATGAAAAATTTGTTGCATTGCTAAAAATAGAAATTAGTTTAGGGATGTTAAATTCTTAAGGAAACTTCCTTTATAGCAAAAAAACATACAACAAATCAATATGATATTCGAGATATTATAATAATATAATTAAACCTAAAATTTACATCAAAAATTTGTTAAATGAACATCCATCTACCACATGTATTAATCAGGAAAATAACACATAGCAATATAGCAGAAACTACAACAAACAATATAATAATCGGGATATCAAAACAATATAATCCAACCTAACATTTACATAAAAATTCCTTAAAACTCAACCGAACATTTGTGACAAAACCATTGATGAAGAGGAGAAAAATTGTAGTCACATAAAAGATAACACATCTATTAGTCTCCAATCCAATTTTAATGACTTTTACTTGACTCTCATTTTAACAAAGAAGTCCTTATTAGTATCCCTATCACAATTCCATCATTCTCCTTTTCATTAATCTATTGATATAGTTTTTTACGATATATTTTAGGACTTGTTTTTTATATACATACACAAAAAAATCTAAGGTCTAATTTCTTATCTTTAATATTGGAATATCTAATGCACTTACTAATCTTTGCGCCCGATTACAAAGAACTTGGTAATTGCACTAATTCAATCATAGCATCGCCTCTTTCAATTGTGTTAAATTGGATCTTAAATCACCTTTTGATAAGTATAAGCTTCAATAATACAATAAAGATAAGAATGAGAAGTGCTTGACTTTCTTCAACCAGCAAATGTGCAACAAAATACAATAAAGAAGATGAACAAAAAAGTTTATAATTTTCTTCACCTACCTAATCGTTGTGATTGAACGAGATATGTCATTTTTTGGTATGCATTGGAGTGCAACATTAGTATCTGCACAAAGAATCACATCAAAGGCATGTTATGAAATAATTTTAGACTAATTAATAAGAGTTTTATCCATATAATCTCAATATTTGGCAACACGAATAAGATGAACATGAACGTAGTTAATTTAGAGATAATTATAAGTAACACCATAAAAGTATAGTGATACATTATGTATTAAAGTTGAACAAACCTAAGTCTATTGGAAATTGAAAAACTATCTTACTTCCCGTAATAAATAAAATAAATTCATAAATGATTTAACTAAATTTAAAGTTGTTTAAACAAAATAAATAAAGTCAAATCCTCAATACCCAGAAGGACAAACCACTCAAAATCAAAGCTTGATGAGAAACCAACAATTTTCAGCCTTCAATCATAGTTTTTTTAAAAGTGTGTTATCATCACAGGATCGAACAATCACGGTTTTATCTTGTAGACCAAAAAGAAATTTTAGAAGAAAGTCGCAAGATGAAGCTACTAAAAACAAAAACCTAGTACAAATACAAAACAAAACTTTGATCTCCTAATACTACACAAACATATATTTGATGTTCTAATACTACATAAAGTACATAACTTTCTTTGAAACAAAAATATCCTTTTACCCCAAAAAAATTATTGCACAAAAGTGTAAAGTAAAAGGTCGAAAGTCTAATTCGGCTAAGTATGATTCAAAGTCTTTGGAAGTAGTTTTAATGAAATATTGTCTTTCTATTAAATGTCAAATAACATTTATATGATAATAAGAAATTAGATTGCTTTATTTAGGTTAAAATTTACACGCGCCCACATCAAGTCAATACATGCATGTCATGTGTTTGAATTTAGAGTTCATGTTACTTAACCATGATTAATTAACACGTATTTTATTTAATTTAATTATGTAATCATAATAAACAACATTAGTTTGATGTATACACCTGATGCGTGTAAATTTTTACCCGTTATTTATCAGGTCCAAGACTTCTAAACACCTAAAATAGCTTCCACCTATAGTAAATATATGTTATTGATATTAATACATAAATAGAATGGACTTTCAAACCTATATCACCTAAAATAGACTCCTAAGCCTAAGAAAAATAGTCAATTAAAAAAATTGTATAAAACTAGATTTCTTCCAATATATTAATAATAATTTGAGAAAAAAGATAAAAATATGATTTTGTCTATTGTGCTAACTTTAAATGAAGGGCAAAAAGTTTAAATATTAGTTCTAAGGACCTTCATGAAATTTGGTAGGGTGAATTGAAAATTTCTGTGAGTCGACTACTGACTCCTCATAGTCGACTTGCCTGCAGATCAGTACACTTCAAAAAACATATTAGATTTGAAATAATCAAGTAAGTAAATAATTGAATTTAAAGTAAAGACACAAAGACTTATCCTGGTTCAGAACACCAATTTGGTGCCTACTTTCAATCCCCTTGAATTTCAATATTTTCTTAGATCTTTCAATATCGGGCTCGAGTACAATAATGGAAAACAAGTTCTGAAGACTTATTTTATTCTTCGGATCTTGTGACATAACTTCAGTTTGTATTACAAATTTGATTCGATCCTATTCTTTATACAATTATTGTGAACTAAGAGTTACAAAGTTTTGCGAGACTAAGTTTGAGACAGTTTGAGATTTATTTTGAAGTTGCGTGAATGCTTTAGCCTTTTACCTTTTCTTTTATAGTCTTCGACTTCTTCTGTCGTTGCTCCTGGTAAGGAAACCCAAGAGATTTCTTCTCAATCAAGGATTTTGAATTGATTACTTGATTAAGGGATTGCACCATAAAGTACGTCCATATCATATATGTCCATACATAGTGGAACTTCTACAGCTATACATATCCATATCAGATATGTCCATGTAGAGGTTGTGGTTTTCTTTCCTTTTGCTTTCAGTATCAATTGATTTGATATGCAATGATTCTGGTACTATGATCATTTGTCCTTTTATTCTTGTACTTGATTAATTTGCTTTCCATAATCTTTAGATGTCATAGATCTCCATGATTTGATTGATTGCTTGCCATAATCTTTAGATGTCGTAGATCTCCATAATTTGATATTCTTCTATTTTTTAAGTCGGATCTCTTGCTTTCTTCCATTCTAAATTACCCTTCTTTGATCCTTCATATCTTTTTGTGAGATATCCTTTCATAATTAGCGATCCTACAAAAGTCCACTCATTAGGTTTGCCATGTTAAAACTTAAATATATGAGACTAACAGTCTCCCTCTTTTTTATAACAACAAACAAGTATAAACATCAATTGACTTCCCTGTCATCAGTCACCGTTTCCTTAGAAAGTAGGTCAGGGTATTATTCATATATGGTAGAAAGTGTCATACAATTTCTCAACGTTCTTGAAGAAAGAGGAGTAGGAGTCCTGAACGAAAGTGGCAAGATCATCATTGGAGGAGTGGACTTGGGTTTTAAGGGAATCCATGAGGGTAAACACTCGAGTAAATAACTTGATGCCCTCCTGTTTGAACCCGTCAAGGGTCAACTGGTCCATGCATATATCTGTGCTAGTGCTTTTCTCGAGGTTCAGAAGTTTGGAAGTCGGCTCCTATAGCAGCATAACACCCTCTTCGATGGCTTTAAAGCGATCCTTAACTTCCTCCAGTTCCTTCAAGACAGTAGTCATGGGGTTAGAAATAGTTTTGCTTACCTTAGGGATTTCGGACTTTATCGGGGTAGACTTCTTCTTGCACAATTAATCTTCAACCAAAACATAGCCTATACTAGCGAAGGTTTTGGATTCATAAGTAGAAAAAGCATCCACTAGGGGGTAAGCAGAGAGAACAATTAACTAGTACAGAAGAATCAGATTAATGAGTAGATCATACGAAAAACTGGCTGAGGCATGGATCTGCTACACTCTCAAGCATGTACTCACGAATCCAGGTTGCCCAATTGATTTTGATCTTTTTAACCAGACAATACAGCATAAAAACATCATGACCGGTAATGTTACTGAGGGATCCTTTTCTTGGATCAGTGTAGTAGCAATTATGTGGGCCAAGATGCAAAACATAAAACATAGGGTCAAGGGACCAAAACTAGTTGAAACAGAGTCAGGGTCAGACGGGACCTTTTTGGCTTTTTCAAAGCTGACCACAAAATCATCGGGCCAGTTACTATTCATAAAACTGATGTCACCATAGAACTTTGTATCAAAGGCATTTTCTAACAAAATATTATTTAGAATGATTCTTGTGCGAAGAACAAGAGACTAGAGTTCACCACGATCAAGAGAGAGGTGGAGATTCGCATAAAACATGCAGACTAGATCCTCGTAAACCAGAAGTCCACATCAACAAAAAACTAGGGACAAATCTTAAAACTTACATAAATAACTGACATTACAGAAGGAATCTTTCAGTTGACGAAGATTGATAATGCGTTCGGGTACAACGGAGCAACTTTTAAAAGCAGAGAATTTATTTTTGAGAGAACATGTCTAAACCTTGTACGTATTTTCTGGAGGGAGAGAGTTGAGAGAGTTTGGATGAGGTTTCTTGGTAGAGGGGGCTGGGATAGAAATAGGACGATGTCTTTTAATGAGAGTTAACTGAGAGTCCATCGAAGATTTATTGGAGGACTCAGAGAGGAGAACTGGACAGTCGGAGAGGAATTTAGAAAGGCATTTTGATAGGTTTGACATTAAATGAGTTATTTTCATGGAAGGAGAGGGAGAATGAATTTTAAAGGGTTAGAGAAGGATAAGAGAGGAAGGTTAAGAGAGCTGAGGAGGAGAGTGAGGATGTAAGTGACTATTTAAAAATATAAGAAGGGGAAGACGAAAAGGCATAAAGGGGAAAGTTGACTGATAAAAGCGAAAAGGTGGGTGTTGGGAAGGTAATAAGATGTAGAAGTGGTAGGGTGGCGAGAATATCAGTGAGAATAATGATGAACCCCTTTTTTGAAAACCAATTTTTTGGTTAAAATCTAACGAGAAAATTTGAACAACTAGAAAAAAGATTTTTGTCCAAAAATAAAGCTCATAATTCATTAATACTGAGAATACCAAGTCTTTTTCTAAGGTAATAAAATTTGTCTTCCAACAAAGGTTTTGTAAAAATATCTGCCAGTTGATTTTTGGAGTCAACAAAAGTTAATGAAAAATTGTTATTTTCTACATGATCGCAAGTAAAATGATGTTTAATATCAATGTGCTTGCCCCTAGAATGATGCACATGATATTTAGATTAACTAATAGCGCTGGTGTTAT
Organism: Capsicum baccatum var. pendulum; assembly: GCA_030864225.1. NCBI lineage: Eukaryota > Viridiplantae > Streptophyta > Magnoliopsida > Solanales > Solanaceae > Capsicum > Capsicum baccatum. Next base: position 76,418,556 of record CM061557.1, on the reverse strand, counting down.
AATACATTATGGGAACGGATTTAAAAGACAAATTAAAATCAAGTAGTTGATGCATAATCCATAAAATTTGAGTACCACAAATTCCAATGGCTCTGTATTCGGCTTCAGTTGTTGAAAGAACAACTGGAGTTTGCTTCTTGTTGTGCCATGAAATCAGGGCATCACCAAGAATTTGACACGTTCTACTAGTGTTTTTTCTTTAACTTTTATCACCTGAAAAGTCAGTGTCTGAATATATAATTAAATCAAAATAGGAAGAGCAAGGGTACCAAAGTCCAATATCTTGAGTTTCTATAAGGTATCGGATGATCCTTTTGACGGCAGTCAGATGTGACTCTTTGGGAGTCGACTAGAACTTGGCATACTTACATACACTAAACATAATTTCTACTCGACTAGCGATCAAATAAAATAGTGATCTAATAATTCCCCTGTACATTCTTTCATCGATATCCTTGCCAGACGAGTCTGAATCAAGGCTTGTGGATGGTCTCATCGAAGTTCCATAAGCCTTTCCTTTTTCCATACCAAACTTTTTGATGAGTTTCTTCATGTACTTAGCTTGACTGAGGAAGGTACCTTTGAGAGTTTGTTTGATTTTTAATCCCAAAAAGATGTGAGCTCTCCCATTAAGATCATTTTAAATCCTCCTTTCATTAAATTAGAAAAATTCTCACACAGGGAGATGTTAGAACTACCAGAAATGATTTCATCAACATAAATTCATACAATAAGTAGATTTGAATCAAGCTTCTGTATGAACAAAGTTGTATCAATTTTACCTCTCTGAAAATTATTATTTTCTTACCGTAGAGTACTTTTGATAATTTGAAAACATGATTTGGATAAGATGGATTTTCAAACCCTGGGGTTGTTTTACAAAAACTTCCTCATGAATAAAACCATTTTAAGAAGGCATTTTGATATCCATTTGATATAACTTAAAGCATTTGAAAGCAGCAAAAGCTAATAAAATACGAATTGATTCTAAACTTGCTACGGGAGAAAAGGATTCATCATAATCAATACCTTCTTGTTAAGAGTAGCCTTTAGCTACAAGTCTGGCTTTGTTTCTGATAACCTTACCTTCTCCATTTAATTTCTTTCTGTAGGCCCATCTAGTTCCAATTATTGAGAATTTCTTGGGTCTTTCAACCAGAGTCCAAACTTAATTTCGATCAAACTGGTCCAATTCTTCCTTTATGGCTTTGACCCATGATTCATCTTTGAGGGTCTCATTTGTCTTCTTTGGTTCAATTTGAGATACAAGGGCACCATATGCTTGCTTTCTTAAATGATGCTCTTGTTTACATCCTATCATTTGGATTTTCGATGATAAATTCATTTGGATACCTAGCATCGTGTTTCCATTCCCTTGGAACACTTGGTTTGACTATTTTTTCTATGGGAGTCGACTCTCGGTGGGGTGTAGGCGATTCGTCTTGTGATGGCTCAGAGGATGTGCTAGCATTAGCTCTAGATTGTAGATCACTCACCTGTTCTTCATCAATACTTAAAATCAAAGGAGGGTGATTAGATTCATCGAATACAATATTCATAGAATCTTCAACATATAAGGTTCTTTTATTATAATCCCTGTAAGCAGGACTAGTAGGAGAATACCTAAGGAAAATACCTTCGTCGCTCCGTGGATCAAATTTTCCCAACTTATTTTTACCGTTATTGTGGATGAAATACTTGAATCCAAAGGGATAAAAGTGGCTAATGTTTGGCTTCTTTCATCTCCATAACTCATAAGGTGTCTTCTTTAGAATTGGTATAATGAGGCACCTGTTGATGATGTGACATGTTGTGCTTACTGCCTCTGCCAAAAAATAATCTGGGAGATTGTGTTCTAACAACATGGTCCTGGCAGTTTCTTGGAGGGACCAATTCTTTCTCTCCACCATACCATTTTGTTAAGGAGATCAAGGTGATGAGAAGTTTTGAGAGTTTCCATTCTGAGCACAGTACTCCTCAATCTCCTCCGTGATCGCTGAGAGCATAGGTGATGAGGTGTCCAGCTTCTCTCTGTACTTTTATGCAAAAGGTCTCACAGTTTGTGAAAGCCTCATATTTATGATCAAGAAACATTACCCAAGTAAAACAGGAATAATCATCAACTATGACAAGAACATATATTTTTCCACCAATACTTGCGGGCTTGGTGGGGCCAAACATATCCATGTGGATTGTTTAAAGGGGCTTGGTAGTAGACAATGTCTTTGACTTTAAATGATGTCTGGGTATATTTAACCAGTTGGAAGGCATCACAAATGTGATCCTTTTCAAACTTAAGTTTTGGAAAACCTTTTAGCAATTCCAGTCTAGACAGTTTCTCAATGATATGCATAATGGCATACCCAAGCTTTTTGTGCCACAACCAAATGTCATTGGTTTGCATAGTGAGGTAGGATATGGTAGAAAACTCATGGCAATATAAGCCATAGATACTGTCAATGTTTTACTGATGAGAGAGATGTTTCTTTTATCATGTTTGATGGAGCAGCTTTCAGCTTTGAAGGAGACTCTGAAGCCAACGTCGCATAACTGACTGATACTAACCAGGTTATGTGTGAAGTCGTCCACTAGAAATACTTCAATAAGTTCACATGAGGATCTTAGCTTTACTAAGACGACTCCGATGATGTTGACTATGACACTAATACCGAGACCACCCATTCCAACCCATAGTTGTTCCATAAAGTCTCTAACCAAAGAAAAAACAATATCCGGTTGGTACATGCCCCCAACCATAGCCAAAACCAATATCCATAAAATAACTAAAGTATAAAAAGATTTCATGATATGAAATGGAGCCTTCCAAAATAAGGAAGCTCACGACTTCAATCCAATAGCTGATCCCGAATCTGATTACTAAGCAGGAGGAGTAGAATGGTCAGTTCTTGCATCGCATGAAGATACAGCCGCTTGAAGACGGGTTATCCAGTGAACGCTAGCAAGAACTCAGGATAAGGATAAAGTAATTCCAACCTTTAAAACAAAACAAACAACCATGTGCACAATATTCATACATATATACATTTATAAACCATGCCGAGAAAGAGAATCGAGTTTAGCATACATTTAAACCATTAATCTGGGTATGTGTAGCTTAACCATCCTAGAACCACCCACAGGCTATATAGGTCCAGTGTAACCCCCTGAATGAGCCCCGATGCGTATAGCCGCGCGAGCTAAAGATACCATAGGAGTAGCGGATTTCCAAGTACCCTTCGCTCTTCATGATATATATATACAAGTGTAACTTAGGGGATTCCTATGTACCCCATATGGTCATCATGACCAATCCTCAAGTCGAAAAATATGAGTTTCCAGTGTCCGTCCATTAGACTCACACCTTCATGGTTAGCTATCACACCCGGTCACTATTGCCCAATTAAAACCATTACCACATAACCAAGACCACTATTCCATTTGTTATTAACCAAGGCTATAAGTAGTGGTATCGTTATCCCAACCATAGCTTGCAAGAAATATCTTTAGCCATCCTTTTTAAGAAAAAAGGATTCTCATTTATCCTTAGATTACATTGTTAAGTTGACTTGAGGGAGTTCCGTGTACCCCACAAGGTTCATTATTAAGTTTGCTTGGGGGATTCCATTGTACCCCACAATGATGTTTAATTAACCACAACCATGACCATCAAACCTTGAAATTTAACCATTTAAAACCATTTAAACCTTTTATGCAAATTAGGGTTCCATTACCAAGTTAAACTATACAATAGTTCCATTAAAAATCCAACAATATAGTTAAAGAATTCTCATAGGCATTGTATCAAATATGTTGGAGGCATAATATTTCTAAAACCAAAACCAATTACCAATTAACCATTCCAGTGCAACCAACTATCCAAACCACCATTAAAGAAAGTAAATCCATAATAAAAACATGGGAAAACCATAACAAAGTATTTATAACCAAAACCCCCAACATATATTTGAAATCCTAAATCCATACAACATTCATGCCATGATAACAATTCATAAAACATGTATTTAGTTGGAACTAACAATGAGGGAGAAGTATCTTGCCTTAGATTATGAAGAAGATGAAGAGAAACCACTCTTACAAGTCCTAATTTGATCCTCTAGATGAAACCCTAGACTTTCTTTACCCAAGAGCCTTAGAGAGAATTTTAGAGAGTTTAGAGTATTTGATTGATTGTAAATAGGTTAATGAAGTCCCAAAAAAGTGTCTTAAGTCGTGGGGTCCCAAGGAGTTATAAGGGGAAATGTCCATATTATTCCCAACTTAAACTGTATTAATTACCCGTAAGAGGGTACCCCCCCTTTCCATATCCTGGGGTAGGAGTGGTACCCACTACTCGTACCCCAAGTAGAATGTCAACCCCCACACAAACCAAATAATGACTCCAAAGTCCCACTCATACCAATTATACGATTGGTACCCCTAAATCATACCTTAGACAGAATCAAGAGGGGTTGACAACCCATGGTGATTATACCATCCGTACCTTATCTCACAACCCATGGTGAGCCACTCGTACTTAGATCCAAGTTAAGTTACTAAGTTTCAGGTTAAGTGAAGGAAAACCAAGCCATACAACCCGTCACCCACCATACATCTTACCCACCCAAGCCGTACTCATTCTAGAAACTAATCTAACCCACTAACCAACACTGGTTAACATACGACCAAGAACATATCAACCATACCCCATCATACGACTAGTACCCCTTAGTCGAATGATGTCCAGAAACTAGAAATCCAAGAAATTTTCAAAGGTTCCAAAACCCAAGATATTTTAGTTTCCCCACTAGGATCATTGATCCCTGAATAACAGATAAAGTAGTACAAGTGCGTGTTACATCCCAACACCCTTATTGCAACCTTTAACTAAGTTAAAAAAAATGCAAGGAAATTAACCTCACTTTAACTAAGTTAGAAAGCAAAGATGTGATAAAAAACACATACCTTCTGCATGAATATCCAAAGTCGAAATCAAATATGGATACTTGGACTTCTGTCCTCTTCCGCTTCCCAATTGGCTTCTTCCACCTTGTAGTTCCGCCATAGAACCTTAATCGAATCTACCTCCTTGGTCCTCAACTGATGAACCTGCCAATCTAAGATCTCAACTTGGATCTCTTTATAAGACAGAGAATTCGAGATACCCAAACGTTCTAAAGGAACAAATGATGAAGTATTACCTACAAACTTTCACAACATAGAGACATGGAATATCGGATGAATGGAGCTCAAATTAGAAGGCAACTCTAATTCATAAGCCACATTACCAATCCTCTACAAAATCATATAAGGACCAATATACCGAGGACTAAGCTTTCCCTTTTTCCCAAACCGCATTACTCCTTTCATGGGAGACACCTTTAGGAACACCCTATCACCAACCTTAAACTTTAAGTCCCTATGCCTCACATCTGCATAGGACTTTTAGCTACTTTGGGAAGCTTTAATACTATCCTAAATCACTTTTACCTTCTCCATAGCCTGATAAACCAAATTCGAGCCATACATATCTACCTCACCAAGCTCGAACCATCTAATAGGAAATCTATACCTCCTACTATACAATGCCTCAAAAGGGGCTATTCCAATGCTAGAATGGTAGCTATTGTTGTAAGCAAACTCTACCAAAGGTAGATTCCTAACCCAACTACCACCATAATCAATCATACATGCATGAAGTATATCCTCCAATGTATGAATAGTCTTTTCTACTTGTCCATTCATATATAGGAGAAAAGCAATACTCAAACTAATCTTAGTACCCAACCCCTTCTGGAACAACTGCCAAAAGTCAGATAAAAACTTCATAGACGATCAGAGATAATCGAACAAGGTACCCCATACAACTTCACTATCTCATGAAGATATAACCTCACATAATCCTCTGCCAAAAAGTTAGAAATTACTAGCAAGAAGTGAGCAGACTTTGTCATCCTATCCATGATAACCCAAATTAAATCCAATTTATTTTGAGACCAAGGAAGACTAATAACAAAATCCATATTAACCACCTCCCACTTCTATTTCGGAAATACAATTTCTTGATACAACCCTCCTGGCCTCATGTGCTCAACTTTTACTTGTTGACACATCATCCACTTGGATACAAAGTTAGCCATATCCTTCTTCATACTATTCTATTATATCTCCTTGAGATAATGATATATTTTTATTGAACCGGTATGAACAACATAGATCGTCTCATGTACCTTAGCCAGTATCCGTTATCGCAAACCATCAACATCGAAAACACATAACCTTTCTTGGTACCGCAAGGTACCATCACCACTGATCTCAAATACTATTACCTTTTTCCCACCTACATTACTCTTTTAGCAACAATAGATTCACTATCGGGGTAGAAATAGAAAAAAGATCTAAAATAACCTTGGGATCAAAACCAAAATACATAGCCACAAATGAGGTCACATAAGAGAGAATGGACCCCAGATAAAGTAAACAATAAACATCCTGAGAAAAGTGTTGTAACATTCCTGTCATAACAGTAGGCGATGCCTCAAATTCCTACTGAGTAGCAAGAGTATACAACCTATTTCGGACTATATCGGTACCAAAAGTAGAAATAGATGCAGAAGCAGCATAGTTCGATGCAAGAGTAGATAAAGAGGCAACCAAAACTCTATTCACTATCATAGCTACCTTACCAACTAGACAGTTTCTAAGCATATGGCCTGGATGACTATATTTAAAACAATTTTCCCTCCTCTCATCACAGAATCCCCAAAGATGATTCCTTGATATCACCCTTTGCCCTATCCCATTCCTCGTACCATTGGTATGCCACATCTTTGAGTTGATACGAATATCCACCCCTTCCACATTCTTGGAAAGCATAATCCTGAAAATTATTGAGTTGATACACAAAATCCACCCCTTCCACATTCTTGGCATGCATAATCCTGAAAATCCTTTCCATATCATCTAGAAAGCCCTGAGGATCCTCCTCCACTTTAACACCAGTAAAAGTTAGAGGACTTATCTTCATGAACTAGACAACCCTTGTGGCCTCAGATGATGCAATACTAGATGAAACATGCTCAGCCTGAAGCTATCGACTGAGCAATCGTATAAATTGACTGAAAAAACTTGGCATTATCATATTAGCCTGAGGAGGACTAAAAGGAATTGGTGGAACTCTAGAAATATCAAGGACTACACCCCTAGACCGAGTATGGATCTCTTGAGTAGATCGTGTCCCCATCAACATCGTCTCATGTTAGGACAGAGGAGTTTCCCTAAACTTTAGATCGTCGAGGCATGATTTGAAAAGAGAACAAATAGAATTAGAGAAGATTTCAAGTCTCAAACCCCAAACATAAAAAAAAAACTCAAAGAAGAGAAATATTTCCTAAATTCTTTGTAGCCTCTCCCTTATGAGTTTGGCGTGCTATACACCCTTAAAAGAGACTCTAATCAACACAAATTTGTGGACTCCTAATTTACCATGAACCTAAAGCTCTAATACCAGCTTGACATGATTCGAACCAAGGTCTTATCGTAATGGGCATCCCAAGTCCAACCAGGACCGGGGACCACCCCCATTACCCAACCCAACCTCTAATATATACCGCGAGTTGGATGAATTTTGAATATATAACATGATAGCATTGATTATAATTCTAGACTCTGGGATAGGTCTATAACCGTGACCAACCCAAATAATTCCAACCATCTAATAGCAACCAACAATCATAACCAAACCAATGTAAAAACCAAGTTCCTGTCCATAACATAATATAAGATAATAGAATAATCATAAATTCAGTTAAATGGTATCAACCCCAATGCCAATACAAATACAAAGGCTGATATCAATACCGACACCGCCCATTCCAACCCATAATAGTTTTATAAAGCCTCTAACAAAGGGAAAAACAATATTCAGTTGGGACATGCCCCCAACCATAGCCAAAACTAATATCCATAAAATAGCTTAAGTATTAAAAAATGTCTATGATATGAAATAGAACCCTTCAGAATAAGGAAGCTCACCACCTTAATCAAATAGATGATCCCAAATCCGATCATTAAGCATGAGGAGTAGAATGGCCGATTACTGCATCGCATAGGGATATAGACACCCGAAGAGTGGGTTAGTAGGTGAATTCTAGCAAGTACTCACGATAAGGATAAAGTAATGACAACCTTTAAAACCAAACAAACAACCATGTGCATACATATCCATCTGTACATAAATATATAAACCATGCCGGGAAAAAAAACTGGGTTTAGCATGAATTTAAACCATTAATCTGAGTATGTGTAGCTTAACCATCCTAGAACCACCCACGGGCTATATGGGTCCAATGTAACCCCCTGAACGGGCCCCGATGCGTAAAGCTGTACGAACCGGAGATACCATAAGAGTAGGGAATTCTCAAGTACCCTTCACTCTCTATGATACATATATACAACTATAACTTAGGGGATTTCTATGTACCCTATATGGTCATCATGACCAATTCTCATGACGGCAAATATGAGTTTCCAGTGTCCGTCTATTGAAATCACACCTTCAGGGTTAGCTATCACACTACGCCATTATTGCCTAATTAAAACCATTACCACATAACCAAGACCACTATTTCATTTTTTATTAACTAAGGCTATAAGTAGTGGTAATGTCATACTGACTATAGCTTGCAAGAAATGTCCTTAGCCATCCTTTTTTAGAAAAAAGGATTTCTATATACCCTTAGATTACATTGTTAAGGTTACTTGGAAGAGTCCCGTGTACCTCATAAGTAGTTTATTATTAGGTTTGATTGGGGGATATCTTGTACCCCACAAATATGTGTAATTAACCATGACCATGACCATCAAACCTTACCATTTAACCATTTCAAACCATTTATGCCATTTAAGGTTCTATTACCAAGTTAAACTATGCAATAGTTCCATGAAAAGTCCAACAATATAGTAAAAGCATTCTCATAGGTATTTTATCAAACATGTTGGGGAAATAGTGTTTCCAAAACCAAAACCAATTACCAATTAACCATTCTTATGCAACTAATTGTCTAAACCACCATTAAAGCATGTAAGTCCATAATTGAAATATGAAAAAACCATAACCAAGCATTTATAACCAAAAATAATTCATAAAATATGCCTTTAGTTGGAACGAACAATGAGGGAGAAGTATCTTACCTTAGATTACTAAGAAGATGAAGAGAAACCACCCTTACAAGTCTCAATTTGATCCTCTAGATAAAACCCTAGCCTTTCTTTACCCAAGAGCCTCAGAGAGAATTTGAGAGTTTAGAGTGTTTGATTGATTACAAATAGGTTAATGAAGCCCCAAAAAGGTGTTTTAAGTCATGGGTTACCAAGGAGTTATTAGGGGAAATATCCAGATTACCCCCAACTCAAACTGTATTAATTAACCGCAGGGAGTACGACCATCCCCCATCCAAACCCTAGGGTACAAGTGGTACCCATCACTCGTATCCTAAGAAGAATCTTAACCCCCACACTTACCAACCTATGACTCCAAAGTCCCACTCATACCTAATCATACGATTGGTAGCTATAAGCCTTACTTTAGACAAGATCAAGAGAGGTTGACACTATCCAACATATGAGTTAGATTATACCACTCATACCCTATCTCATGACCCATGGTGATCCACTCATACTCAAATCCAATTTTAGTTGATAAGTTTCATATTAAGTAAAGAAAAACCCAGCTATATGACCCGTCACCCACCATACGACTCTTACCCACCCAAGTCGTACGACCAATACTGGTTAACATACGACCAAGACCATACCAACCGTACCCCATCATATGACTAGTACCCCTAGTCATATGATGTCTAGAAACTAGAAATCCAGGAAATTTTTTAAGGTTCGAAAACCCAGGGTATTTCAACTACTCAAACCTTGAAGTACTGTGGTCAATGTCCTAGTTCTACTTGCTGAGAACCACTAGGAGATGCCAATGGAATATGGCGTGTTTGGTGTGAACCTACATAGGATCATCCACACACCTGAGAGATTTAATATACTAGGCCTTATCTATCCTTTCGTTCACAATTGTCATTGCTACAAGTCTTATTCTACTTCTATCTAGATCAAGAGAACATTATACTATCTTGATATTTTTCACTTGATGATGCAGTCATGAGCTAACTCTAATTCTACCTGACTTGAGATAGCCTATATTTGCTATAACTATTTTACCCCATATAGATAGTCCCTTATTTTTTTTTAGCGTGATAATTTATTGTTATCTAAATATGGATATTTAAACAATAGAACCTTCCACCTGTTAAGTTCTGAATCCTCTTAAATAAACCATTTGTCTATTTTGCTCTAATTAGGATGCCTCTATTTCTGAGTCATAAATGAAGTTTCACACTGTTACTTGAGGGGCGTGCTTGGGTCCCCATCCCAGCATCACAGGGTCGCGATACAGTGATGATAAAGAAAATATTATTGAGATATTAATTCTATTATATTCCCTAATATGGCTCTGATTTTGATCAATGGGTTGTTGTAATACCCCGTATTCTACCTAGCTTAAAATCGTCCCAAAAATATTGAAGACTTGCTTTAAAAGATGAATCCACTTTTATGCATGTGGAATTTTCAATATTTTTACTTTTCTTCTTGTGGGAAATTGAATAAGCTTTCTGTCAATACCAAATTCTACCAAATCTGACACCCGGGCGAAGAGTTAGATCCATTTTAGTAAGATAGTTTGCCACCTGAGCCATCAACGTGTCGCAGAGCATGCCAGAATGGATTCATTCTTGGATTCCTTTCGTACATAAAGCCCAAGAATCAAGTTTTAAATCATGTATTATGAATATTATGTTGTGGGTGGATTATTTTTATGTGATTGTTGTTGTATGGTTCCCAAGTTGGAATCTCAATATGTTTTTATGGAATTACGTTAGTATATGAGTTTAAATCCAGGAATTGAGTGGTTTATGAGGTATTAATTGATGATTATACCTATGACCTAAGTGGTGCATGTAAGATGTTTGAAGAAATGCCTAGAAGACTAGAAATCATGTAATATAGTTCAATTCTGACTTAAGTGATGGATTCATGTTTTACCTTTATGTTCAAATTACTCTCATGCTATTGATGTGCAATGTAGATGTTTTTTGAAGTGCTCATGATGCTAAAATATGTAATTATGATATTGATTATATGCATTCCTTCCATGTACAAGATTTTGATAACCATGTACTTCATGGAATCCCCAACTTATTGTATTATGAATTTTTTATATTGGTCATGTGTTCAAGAAGTAACAAGTCTTGTCAGTTTTATGCTATCGAATCCTGAGGGTACTTGTACTCGACAATTTAGTTGTGTATATAGAGCCAGTGTCATGTTTTCATGATATCCTCAGTCAAGCCATGTTCAGTAGAATTTAGTCAGTCATGTGACTCAGGAAAAATTAGTAAACTCAGTAATCCCAGTAATCTCAGCAAGTTCAGTACTTCAGTAATCTCAATAGTATTTCGTTAGTCAATAGAACTCAATGAACTCAGTCCAGCTCAATTCAATTAATCATATTCAGTGTCTATTCATATGGCAGTAGGATTTAGCACCGAGTGAACCCAAGGATGAGGACACACACACTGACAGTTGAGGGTGTGATCCTTAGAAGCAATCCTTGTATTCTAGAACTATGTAGCCTGCATAGGTTGAGATATCAACACTATCAGATAAGGGTTGATGATGTGGATAAACACTATCATATGAGGGTCTCATCATTTTTTTAAGACACTATCAGATGAGGGTCACTCACAACTTGTCCTTACTAGTGGAGCGGTATTGACACCATTCCAATTAGGGTTATAGATTGGACCCCTACTCAGCTATAATAGCTTACTAGGGGTATGTTGGTTAGATGATTACCTCCCACAATTTCAGTTTTAGATTCAGTTTTCAGAATAAAACTTAGTCTAGTTCTAGAGAAATCAGGACTGTCAGATATAGTCGCTCAGCTCTGTACGAAACTCAGCTAGTTCTATCAGATTTCAGGACCATTAGACACAATCACCCAGTTAATAGTATATTAATTATACAAAATTCATATTACCAGTATTTAGATTTTAGGACTGTCAAATACAGTCAATCAGATCAGTTCTTTATAATTAGAATTGTCAGAAATAGTCATTCCTGTATCAGTAAAATGACATCAGTTCCTTAGTACTCAATAGACTTAGTCATTCATTATCCCAGTATTGGTACTCAGATATCAGAAAATCCATGTTATAAAAATTCATGTGTCAGTGTTATCATAATCTCAGTTACAGTTACGTATTCATACATGTATTCTCACATTTATGTTATTCAGTCAGTTAGTATTTTTCCTGTATATGAACCATTGTATTCAGCCTACCTCACTTGCATACCAGTACATTCAATGTACTGACGTATTTGCGCTATGGTGCTTTATACCATAGGTTTAGAAGCACGAGCTCTCAATCATCCTTAGTAGATCAGACGTTCAGCAGCCAGACTAGCAGTGAGTCCTTATCATTCAAGAATAGCATGGTTATTTTGTTACTTTATTATTTTAGTAGTTTGGAGTTAGTTGGGGATATATCTCATTAACTCCACAGATTTTAGACAGTTTAGAGGCTTTCAGACTACAGCATATTTCAGACAATTTATTTCAGTTTTTGGTATTGTTATACCTCATTACAGACATTGTTTTATATTCAGTATTAGTTCAATTTTGAACCTTATGGCCTTAAAACTTATATTCCACATAATTATAGTATGTTATTCAGTGCTCAGTTATAGATATCGGTCATGGGTTGGCTTGTAGTCTTTTGGGGTCATGAGCACCGTGTAACATTTTGAGTACCAAATTTGGGGCGTTACAAACTTGGAATCAGAGCCTAAGGTTCAAAAGTGTCCTAGGAAGCCTAAAAAGCCTCTTATAGTAGAGTCTTATATATGGGTGTGTTGTGCACCACACTTATGTGCAGGAGGCTATGAGATGTTTTAGGAATAGTTTCCCTTCTTTCAGGATTCATGTTGTGCCAGTGAGCATAATCTCCAATTAATTTCTCAGTCTAATCCATTTCTTTCTTTTGTTTACAGAATATACCTACCAAAGGGTCTAGCAAAAGGAGAATCGATAATCAGTCAGCACCTCATCTGGATTAGGCAGATTCCCTGGACGAATATGTTTCCCATACAAAATTTAGGACTGTATTTACTACTCTAGCCAATTCAATCATAACTCAGAATAAACAGCTAGTTGTTATTTTAGCCAACCCAGTGGTCAATTCAGCTGCAGGCAGGATTCGGGAGTTCACCCAAATGATCCTTCCTTATTCTCAAGTTCTAAGTCTGAAGAGGATCCACAGGAATTCCTCGACCAGGTTCAGAAAGTCACAGACATCATGGGAGTGACTTCCAGTGAGAGTTCAGAGTTAGACACTTATCAGCTACAAGATATAGCCCATACGTGGTTTAAACAGTGGAAAGCAGATAGGGGTACAGATGCAGAGCCCATAGAATAGGAAGAGTTTTCTACAGCCTTCGTAGATAGATTCTTTCCCTTAAAGCAGAAAGAAGCCAAAGTGTTAGAGTTCATCAATCTCATAAAAGGTAGCATGATTGTAAAAGAATACTCCCTCAAGTTCACCCAATTAGCCAGGTATGCTCCCCATGTAGTAGCAAATAATAGATCCAGAATGAGTAAGTTTGTGTCTGGGGTTTCAGGTAGAGTGGTTAAGGAGTATAGGAGTACGATGTTGATTAAGGAAATGGACATATCTAGACTTGTGGTCCATGCTCAACAGATTGAAGATCAGAAACTTAAGAAGAATAAGAAAGAGAATAAGAAAGCCAGAATAGGTAGTTATAGTTTTTCTCAGCCAGGGTCGCAGGGTGGTAATCATTCTCAGCATAGCCAAAAGATTTTAGTTCCAGCTCCTTCCTCAGCCAGTGCTTCAGTTCCTAAGTTCAGAAATGATAGCAAAGATAAGACGCCAGGATCCAAATCTTGGAATAGTACAAGCATTATTCGCACTCATCTATTTTGCAAAGAAAATGGTAAGTATTATAAGGATGTGTGTAAAGCCAACAGTAATGTGTGTTTTGGATATGGCGAGTCAGGTCACAAGGCATGATACTATCCTAAACTCGGTCTGCAAAATCATTATGGTCGTCCTTCAGCTCAGTCTGATCGCTCAAATCAGCAAAGTGTCAATTCCAGCGCTATCAGTGGGTAACACCCAAATAGACTCGATGTATTTCAGTCCCGACAAGATTAGGAAAGTTCTCCTGATGTAGTTACTGGTATGTTACAGTTCTTCACTTGCATATTTATGCTTTTTCAAATTCAGGAGCTTCTTTTTCTTTTATAACTTTAAGGTCAGACCAATTGTTAACGGGGCCTTTTCCAGTCTCCAACCCAGTGAATCAGTCTAACATAGCCCGACAGGTATATAGGAACTGTCCGATTATGATGTCCTAGAAAGTCAGGCCTTCAGGATTTTGGTAGTGATGCCAGTATGTGTAGAAATTCAGTAAGGGAAGATGATTCCCAACCTATTCCTACCTCAGTGCAAAGTTTTGTACTTCAACCATCATGATACTTATGCATGCTTTATGTTTCAGTTCCATAAACACAACTTACATTCATGCACTTTCCTTAGGATTATGTGCATTTCAAGTTCCTAGTATGAGGAATCCCTGTTCACTCAGTGTTACGAATCATGTTCCATGAGTACAGAAATTCTAGACTAAGGTCATGTAGCTTATGAATCATACACTCATATCCTATCTTATAGTATGTTCATCCCACATGACTCATGCTACATTCCTAATAATCAGCCAAACTCAGACTATGTGACGTATACCATCAATTTAGATCCCTTGGTGAATCCATTGGGATGATGTTCTATACCTCGAGTCTCAGTTACGGAGTTAGTTCAGTAATCAATATTAAGTAAAGAACTCAAATAGTCCTACGAAACCATGGCTTTCAGTTATCAGTTACATAGCCATCAGAATTCAGTACTCCAGTACCGGTCTAAACCTTAGTTATCAGAAACCAGTATTCAATCCCAGCTACAGTCTTAGTTTAGTTACAGTCTCAATTATCGTCTTAGCTATAATCTCAGTCCCAGTCCTAGCCCAATAATCAGGTCGGTAACTCAATTCAGTTTTGAGTTTACTCAACCATAGTGTACATTTATCAGTCACTCAGTTGTCAGCCTTCTAGTACCTTAGTTTACAAGACTATTCCAGAATCATTTTGTACTCCTGGTGTTGCATTCTCAAATAATACAATTACCCTCAATTCATACTCAGTTATCTTATATCACTCAGTCAGTCCTTATCTCCTATGCATAATGCTCTACAGTTGCAATCCAGTTATTCAAGACTAAGTATAGTTCCATCTTGCAGACCCAATATTTAGCTATCAGTCATTCAATTAATTAGATAAGTTAATATGTTTAGGCATTCGTGCTCAGTTCTCATGCGAATATTATTAGTAATCTCAGGTGAAGAAGAAGTACTTCAGTTAAGTATAAGTTTTCAGCATGAGTTAGATCGATCAGTCAATAATTCAGTTTAGCAATCAGGTAACAAGTTTGTATAGTGTGGTTTCCCATCTTTCCACCTAGTCCTACTATCAAAAATCTCAGGAATGTAACTATTCTAAGATAGAAAGCCCCAGTAGTTGAAAGATTAGCTTAGTTTGTGTATTATGTCTCAGTTTCAGATCCCATATATTCAGTCATGATTTAGTTCATAGGTTCCCTGTGCATCTTCCTAGTTTTCCTCAGTATCTCACTCAAGTCAGTATTCTTCTAGGGACATAATGTCCTAAGGGAGAGATACTCTATAGCCCCCGAGATATCACGCCCTAAACCCTTTAATTTCTCTTTGCTTAACAAATCTAGTTTAGAGTTATGGGTACCCATAAGTTGACCCTCTAACTCCAATATCAGTCGTAAGCCATATACTCAATGGCTTAGTTCAGCACACAATACCCAGTTTATGTCACATGTTACAAACTCATCCATGTTCTCATGTTCCTATTCATACGAGTTCAAAAAGGATCTCGAGATGAGGTTAGAAAATTTTGTATGTTTGAAAATCTCTCCCATAAAGGGAGTGAAGAGTTTCGGCAAGAAAGGAAAGCTCATTCCTCGATATGCCAGTCCCTTCAAAATTCTTAGTCGCTTTGGAAAAGTAGCTTATGATCTCGAGTCGTCTTCAGATCTAGCTTCAGTGCAGTTGGTCTTTCATGTCTCTTTTCTTAAGAAATGCATAGGTGACCCAGCATTTGTAGTCCCTGTTGAGGGTGTAGACATTCAGAACAACCTCTCTTATGAAGGGATTTCATTCAAAATCCTTGACTATCAGACTCATAGACTGAGGAACAAAGAAGTTCCTCTAGTCAAAGTTCTTTGGCAAGATCATTCCGTTGAGGGAGATACTTGAAAAGTAGAAGCAAACATGCGATCTAAGCACCCTCACCTCGTCTCCACAAAACACAGACTCAGCCCAAGGTAATAGCTTTTCTTAAAGCTTATTCAATTTCATGTTCAAATTTCAGTTACAAACTAGTTTTATGCTCGAATTCCCATTTTAAACTTGGTATCCATTTACCATTGCATATTCAATCATATGATTATGCAGTAGATCAGTCATGTGTTCATGCATCAGATATGTATTGTCCTTGTGAGAAACTCAGTTATTAGAAATCTCAGTCATGTATTCATGAGTCAGTTCAGTTATAAAATCATACATCAGATATGCATGCTCAGTATGAATCTCAGAAATGTCAGTCATGCAGTCATGTTCCAGTTATTCATATTCAGTATGCTCTTTAGCTTATCATTTCTCCTATTTCAATGTCTCATTCGAGGACGAATGTTTCCAAGGGGGAGATATTATAATACCCCATACTTCTACCTAGCTTAAAATTATCCCAAAAATGTTAAAGACTTTCTTTAAAATATGAATCCACTTTTATACATGAAAAATTGAATAAGCGTTTCATCGATACCAAATTCGTCCAAATCCAACACCCGAGCAAAGAGTTAAAGCCATTTTAGTAAGACAATGTGCCACCTAAGCCATCAACACATCATGGAGCATACCAAAACAGCAATCGTCAAAATTCATTGGGCCTCCATGATTATGGTGCGTCGCGCCAAGGCTTAAATCTAGAGCTGTCAATTTCCAGTGTCTCATCGAGATACCACCGCGTCGCGGTAAGATTCCAGGTCTCATCTTGTATTGCAACGTGATTTCATCGTATCGCGCCGTCATCCCAATTCTCAGTTGACAATTTCCAGTGGCACGATGTGATAGCGCCACATCGCACCAGGTGCCCAAATCAGGTTTTCAGTAGTAAAAAATAAAAACCTTCTAAGGGCAATGGGGTCTTTTCCATGACCCAGATCATCCTTTAACCATGAAATTATGCCGTAAAAGCCCTATTACATCACTTTTCCTCACTTTCTCTCAAGAATAAAATCCTTCTCTCTCAAGAACAAGAACCCTAGCTCTCAAATTCAAGGGCCAAATCAAAAGAATTCTCCATCAATCCTTCCAAATTCATTAACTCAGGTATGCATAGTGTTCATTCATGGATTTCTTTCATCCATGAAGCCCAAGAATCAAGTTTTAAATCATTTATTATGAATATTATTTTGTGGGTTGATTATGTTTATGTGATTGTTATTGTATGGTTCCCAAGTTGGAATCTCAATGTGTTTTTATGGAATTATGTTAGTATATGAGTTTAAATCTAGAAATTGAGTGGTTTATGAGGTGTTAATTGATGATTATACCTATGCCCTAAGTGGTGAATGTAAGGTGTTTGATAAAATGCCTAGAAGACTAGAAATCATATAATATAGTTCAATTGTGACTTAAGTGATGGATTCATGTTTTACACTTATGTTCAAATTACTCTCATGCTATTGATGTGCAATGTAGATGTTCGTTGAAGTGCTCATGATGCTAGAATATAGAATTATGACATTGATTATATGCATTCCTTCCATGTACAAGATTATGATAACCATGTACTTCATGAAATCCCCAACTTATTGTATTATGAAATATTGATATTGGTCATGTGTTCAAGAAGTATCAAGTCTTCTCAGTTTCATGCTATTAGTCCTGGGGGTACTTGTGCCCGACAATTTAGCTGTGTGCCTAGAGCCAGTGTCATGTTTTTACGATATCCTCAGTCAAGCCATGTTCAGTAGAATTCAGTTAGTTATGTGACTCAGGATCACTCAGTAAAAACAGTAATCCTAGTAATATTAGAAAGCTCAGTACTTCAGTAATCTCAATAGTATTTCGTCAGTCAACGGAACTCAATGAACTCAGTCCAGTTCAATTCAGTTAATCATGTTCAATGTCTATTTATATGGGAGTAGGATTTAGCACCAAGTGAACCCAAGGATGAGGACACACACACTGACAGTTAAGGGTGTGATCCTTAGAAGAAATCCTTGTATTCCAGAACTATGTAGCCAGCATAGGTTGAGACATCAACACTATCAGATGAGGATTGATGAGGTGGATAAATACTGTTAGATGAGGGTCCCACCGTCCTATTTTGGGGATACTGCCTGATGAGAGTCACTCACAGCTTATCCTTACCAGTGGTACGGTATTGACACCCTTCCAATTGGGGTTACAAATTGGATTCTAACTCAGCTATAATAGCTTACTAGGGGCATGTCAGTTAGATGATTATCTCCCATAGTTTTAGTTTCAGTTTCAGATTCAGTCTTCAGAATAGAACTCAATCCAGTTCTAGAGAAATCAGGACTGTCAGATACAGTTGCTCAGCTCAGTACGGAACTCAGCTAGTTCTATCAGATTTCAGGACTATCAGACACAGTCACCTAATTAACAGTATATTAATTATACAAAATTCATGTAACTAGGATTCAGATTTCAGGACTATCAGATACAGTCAATCAGACCAGTTCTTTATAATCAAAACTGTCAAAAACAGTCATTCCTGTATAAGTAAAGTGACATCAGTTCCTCAGTACTCAATAAACTTAGTCATTCAGTATCCCAGTATTAGTACTTAGATATCAGAAAATCCACGTTATTAAAATTCATGAGTCAGTGTTATTACGATCTCAGTTATAGTTACGTATTCATACATGTATTCCCAAGTTCATATTATTCAGTCAGTTAGTATTGTTCATGCATATAAACCATTGCATTCAGCCTACGTCACTTGTATACTAGTATATTTAACGTACTGACGTATTTTCACTATGATGTTTTATACCATAGGTTTAGAAGCACGAGCTCCCAAGTATCCTTAGTAGATCAGACGTTCAGCAGCTAGACTAGTAGTGAGTCCTTATCATTCGAGGATAGCATGGTTATTTTATTACTTTATTATATCAGTAGTTCGGAGTTAGTTGGGAACATGTCCCATCAACTCCACAGATTTTAGACAATTTAGAGGTTTTCAGACTACAGTATATTTTGGACAATTTATTTTAGTTTTAGGTATTGTTATACCCCATTACAGACATTGTTTTATATTTAGTATTAGTTCAGTTTTGAACCTTATGGCTTTACAGCTTATATAGTATATTATTCAATGCTCAATTACAGATATTAGTCATGGATTATCTTATCGTCCTTAGGGGTTATGAGCACTGTGTAACATTTCGGATACCAGATTTGGGGCATTATAGTTGTCGAGTTTGTTGTAGTTTTTGATGGGGCAATCTCTAGATTACAATTTTGACTCTACTATCTCATTCTTTTAATTCTCTATTTCTGTGTAGTAACCTACAAATATTTTACCCTCTTATATAATCTCACTTTTTGTTGTGTCCATTCATTAGTTGTAGGAGTGGCTGAATGAAAGCGTCCAAGCGCACACGCAAGTGTATGTGGTCTATCAAGTAGTAAAGTGGCCTAATTAAAGTCAAGTATCAATCCCATAGGGACTTGCTTCAACAATGATGCAATTTTAGTTCACAGTTTAGATTAATTTGATTCAAAGGTAATCGAAAATAAAGTTTTGAATTTGTAACTAAAGAAAAGTAAACAATGAATAAAGTAAAGATCTTGAAACAATCAATAGGAGAAAACCCAGGGTTAAAGTACTTTTGAACAATCATACTATGTTGTTGAACTTCATTCGTTAACTTGCTTATCTTGGTTGTTGATTCATAGTGTTAATCGTATGATCATGGTCTCCCAACCTTTAATCCTTTACCTGAATTGAACCTTACAACTACATCGTTGAGCGGGGATGTAATAATCCAATTTAGTTCTTTAAGCTATCATTCTATGTATGAATCAAATAAGGTATCTAATTACATCGTTGTCCTACACACTAATTTGAATTCCTTTATTTTCATAAAAGAACACAAACCATACTTTGTTCATCTCCATGTTCTATCCCACATTCCCTCTCCCGAGTTCAAAAGGTAGACAATTGATATATTTTTTGGGTGATTAATCCATCAAATAGTTAAATCAAAGAAGAACACACAACCAATCTTGATAAGCAAAATTAAACAAACTTAATACAAAATAATAGTACTCATGTTATTGGCTTTAACCCCGGAAGAGGGCGTTTAGCCATGCATAGTCATAATCGTAAACACAGGGTGGTAATTAACAACTAAGAACATGTATGAACTAAATTAAAATAATAAAAACCTAAAATTCAAAGTTGTAGCAGCCTCTTAATCCTCCAAGACGTCCACAGATGTGTAAAAATATGACACAACATGTGTATATATATAGTTTTCCAAGCCTTAGTCGTGCAGCAGTTGGATTTCATGTTGCAATTGAGCTCGAGACTGGAGGAGGCGCCGATCTTGGTTGAGCACCGCATCAGGTGAGGATGCACCCTGAGTAGAGCACCGCTCTAGGTGAGTCTTTGTATTAGCTATATCCCTTCTCCAGGTGGGGCGCCGCGGGCTAAATGCCCTGACTCACTGGACGTTGTTTCTCAAATTTTGGTTAGGTGTTGATCCTTCAATCTTTCATCCCTTGACTTATAGTGTATTTCCCATAGATTTCTAGCCTTTTCAACATCAAAATATCATCATATTCATCTCACAAATCATCCTACATAATCACACACCACGAATTAGATATCATAACAACACAATATCCATGTCGATGAATCAAAACAAAAGCTAAGGCTAGGCTAATTTGCATTGATCTTTAACTTTATGTTCCAACTCTTAACTTAATCAAATTGAACCTTGAAAATTACCAACAAGTTATTCCACCCATAATTACATATTAAAATCATTTGGAATACATTAAACATAATAGAATCCAACGGGATTAACTAGACAAGAACCTAGTTCAAGCTAGTAACGCTAGTTTCCACGATTGACTCTAAATGACTCTTTTGAGTGAAAACTTGTTTGGTATGCAATTTGAACATTTTAATCACGTACTTTAACACTTAGATGCACATTCATCTCATTATCAACCCATATAGCATATGAATCATCCCCAAAACAAGGCTAAAAAAACTAGAATGATGACACTAGAATGCATAAATACATCCAACATCACTGAACAGTCATTTTGATATCCAAGCTATCACCTTTAGGAAATAATGGGATACTCCTTAATTTTTAGCTACGTATCCTGTCAGATCATGTGTGGATAGTCGTCCATGTGTCAAACCTCCAGGGTCCTTCTTTCCTTCTTATTTAATAGTTTCCTACCTATAAAACTTGTATCTTACTAGTATTCTGTTCATATACTTTCTCACCCCAAGCTATCTCAGACCAAGAAAAAAAAAAGAGCTAATTAATAGAAAGTTTCCCCAATACGAACATGCATGCCTTTTGTTTTTTCTGTAGTGTTTGCCTTATTCTTGTCTTTTCTCTTAGAAAAATATCCATAGTGTCCATATATATGTTTATAATGAGAGTTAGGTAAGGACTATCATAAAAAACAGGGATGAAGGTAGTAGGAGATATCTCAGCCAACCATTCTCAGTGTTGATGTCCTAGCTTTTTTTTTTTACTAATATTGCAATTGTCTCAGCCAACCATTCTTAGTGTTGATGTCCTAGTTTTTTTTTTACTAATATTGCAATTTTTTCTACTGCTATCATCAGGCGTGATGGAATCTTGTTCTCAAAGTTTCACATGATCCACTTTAGTGTAATATCTTGTAACAAGGCTGCATCAAAGATACCTGATTTCTGTAGGGAAACCCTGTGATACGAGGGACTCTCAGTCACTTTCTATAGAAGAACTAAAGACTAGGAAAAACCTGTATTGTTCTAAATATTGATGAGGATACATTATTGTTTGGGGGGAAATCTCAATCAATTCCTTTCCTAAAAATAAGAGAAGACCTGGATCACAAGTGGATTTCTACTATCCACTAGTTCATGTATCTGCCTTATATGATATAAAAGCAAGGGGAACTTTCCTTTTGAGAGTTTTGGTAGGCTATGAGTTCCTGAGCATGGCCTATTTTGAAAGTTCAGTGGTGACATATTTTTTATTGATACTTCAATCTAGCTTTATATGTTCTGTCATGTAATATTTTTCTCAATTTTTGTATTGTGTAACATTCTGCCCCATTATAAGCATGATATTTTAGCGATTCAGTATTTTATACGTCTTAAGAGCCCTTTGATTTTACTATTTTTATTTCTAGAAATTTGTGTTCTATTTTGGACATGGTGATGTTTATCAGGTGGGGTTGCCTGGTTAATGATCGTGATTATTTTGCCACTCAATATCTCAACTTTCATACAATGCTTTAGTAGAGATCTTTTTCCCTGGTGACAAGAATGACCTTTCTTAAGCTAGAATTTGGGTCTCAAAGTCTTTGACATGCATTAAAGATGGAGAACCACTTGCCAAGATGCTATCATCTGAGAAGATTCTATCTGCTAAAAAAGACCATCTGATCTCTTTGCAAGTTATTTCTTAGTGGGAGTTCAAGACATTCAAAATTTTTTACCTTAGTAAACCGAAAGTCAGCACCGATGATTCCAGTTTTAGGAAACTGGTCCACCAAGTCCCAGTCTAGGGTCGATCTTATTGAATAATTGATCTGGAATATCACTCGCATGTCTTTTTACTTTTCTTTAATGCCATGCTTTGGAGATGGCCTATTTTGAAGCCTCAGAGATTGGCTAAACAACGTATAGGTATAATTTTTCTATGCATATTTCAAATTACTTATATGCCTACCTTGGACTCTGTAATTAGAATTTCGAGGATAATCTTCTGTATTTAATTTTGCAAAAATGTTAACATCTTGTTTCCCAGTTTTTCCCTCTATGTAGATAAAGTTTGGAACTCAAGGGGACCCTTTTTTTTGGGATCCAATTGTAACATCCTAAGGGAAGGAATTGATTTTGACCTTTCAACTTTTTAGCATCATTTCTTCAAACTCCATTTCAATTTGACTGTGACGGCCACATGGCATTTATTTACAACCTTCCATTTTTTACATATAAATTAAGTCTTGCACTATAAGTTACAACCTTCTAGACCTAATATCTCATTTCTTTCAACACATTTACTACTGGAAGAGGAAAAAACTATAAGAAAAAATAAGTATTTCTTTTATGGCATTCTATTTTCACTTTCTTTAATGTTTATGTTTTTGATTGGGCTTCTCCAATAGTTTTACCTTATATTTGTCTTTGATATACACCCCAATGGCCCCTAAAGCATTTCACAAGGACTCAAGCTCGTGAACTTTAACATTGGCGAGGGTTATTCATGAAGAAGGATTCACTTGAGTGCATTATCAAATCCTCCAAAGAATTTCATGTGTTCATGATAACATTTGATGGAGCATACGTTGAGAAAAAGAAGGAGGATTAGGCGTTTGATGAATTCTACATCCAAACAAGGCCCTTACTTTCATTAAGGGTAGAAATTTAATAATATAGGGTCTTTTTATTTTCTAAGTATAAGTAGCTTCTTTTATGTTGGAAGACTTAGAATTTTCACGAATAAAACAAACTCCATTGTTATTGACACATTAGGAGAGCTTGCTAAGCTTTTTAGTTATTTCTTATTTATAAAGAAAAATTGCTTGGGATATCAGTTCCCTTGAGGTTCTTCTTAGAGTTTGGTTCTTTTGGGGATATTTGAAGAAGGTCACTTTAATTTATTAAAGTTGGTTGTCTTTTGTATCTATCTATTTATCTTCTATTTTTTCTTGGTAAACCCTATTATTATTAGTCTTAGTCATGCTTTATCTTCTTTGTCAATCTTAGCTTTTGCATTAGGGTTTTTATCAACTGGGTTTGGCATCAGTTTGTCCTATTGAGGTTATCATGATAGGTAAGGTAAAAATTATGGGTGAGCTGAGGGAAAAGCATGGTCTAAAGTGATTCTTCATGCTCTTCTCCTACATAACTTATTTTAAGAAGTGTCCTGACCCATTAAGATTCTTTTGTTCCTTTTCCATACTCGATCATCATGGTGGCGACATGCCTCAAAGGACATCCAGATCATATTTGTCAATGTCTCCTTGTGAGTCTTGATCTGTCATTGTATACGCAAGGTTATTTTCATGGGAGATCATTGGCTAGAGGCTACTGAATCTATCTGGATTTAATCGACTTAATCCAGGGGAACTCTGCCTATGGCCCTATTGATAGATGAAAACTTTTAAGAGTTAGGGCTACCCAGATACAACTGAAAGAGTGTGAATTGAAACCAAGTTTGCTTGCTTCGTAGTGGCTTGCGAACATCCCATTTGTCCATCTCGTTCCAAGTGTTATAGTGTACCATCTTAGAAATTAAACCCAATATCAAAATTATTTCAGAAGGAATTTTTGAAATGCCATTAGTGAACGAGTTTGATGCCTTTAACGCTCTTTTTCTTATTTATTGAGTGAAATAATTATTTGTTTGTACGAACACATTGTATATCATTTTTTTAATCAACATTGAACTTGTTAAATCTCAAGGCATGTTTCATTATGCTTTTCTCTCATAAGCATCCCTAGAGGGTCACACCCTGAGTGTGGTCCACCGTTGAGCTTGCTCAGGTAGGGCCAAGTTAGCAAGTCTCAAATTGACGATCCAACGACAATCGCTAGCTGGTTTTTATTTCAACGAGCCATTCAAGTCATCTAAATTAGTCGGTTTATACAATACTTTAGGCCACGTGAGCCTTCTTATACATCTTTACCTCAAGGAGGGATCAATGTAATATTTTATTTTTCGATGTGTCTAAGTTTGGATGTCTCGTAGGTACTTTAGCACGTATCATTAAGTTGATTACCCTTTTTATAGTCGATATCAAATTAATGGACTAATTTGTAGAAAGTTATAATTTTACATGGGCAAATTTTAATAGTACCTCTCACTCAAGCACCTCTGGTCGAGCCTATGGTAGACTTAACCTCAAATTCTATCAGATTAGATGATAAATCCATACGATTTTTTTATTATACTTCCCAAGGGGGACAACCATTGGGCCCTTTCATCTGTGGAAGTGATTCCCCAGTCCACTTACTAATTGAGCTATCTTAGACTCTTCTATTGGTCCCTAGTGTAAACCCTGGAGTGTTAGATCATCCCCTATTGCAGGGCCTAGGGAATTGCCAATTTTTTTGTATTCCCGTATGGCTTTTTTGAGTGTTGAGGATCACCGGCCTGAGGAGGGCATGCTTATTTATAGTAAGTTCTAATACAACTAGGCATTACTTTAGTGACTAAGTTGTAACAAAATATTTGATTACACATATACATCAACTAATTTCATAAAACAATTTTTGTTATTTGTTTAATCTATCGTAGGTTGTCGATGACTACAAAGAGAAAAATCCTAAGTTTTACTCGAAAGTCCCTAGTGCTACCACATTGAGAACCTTATGAAAAAACCCTTTTAAGGATACAAATTGGACGAAGGCAAAAAAAAATATAGTCTCTACCTCTTGGTCTTCATCCGTAGCTTCCAATATTCACACATTGTTACTCTGCCCTAGAAAAATCTCAATGGAGGAAAAACCAAATAGTTGCCTAAAAAAATAAAAGTGAGAGAGGCATAACTTTTTTGGGAGTTGTTGATTAGCTTATTGTCTTTTGTAAGGCCAGTGGTCTACGTGCACCATGTTGCTTTCATAACATTTCCCATAGTTTCACTTGGGGTGTTCACTTAAAAACTCCTTGAGATATTTTTCGTTCAGCAGCTTCGTGACTACCTCTAGAGGTGGCGAAAGTCCCTATGGCATGCCCGCGAGTCACATGAAACTCGCACCATGAGTTTTGTCCTTCAAATCTGGGTTAGACAGAAGAAACTTGGGAATTTTTCTCCTTTGATATTTCAGATCACCAAAACAGGATACTCAGGACTAACATTGAAGTAGTATTTTAAGATCATGGGCACTTCATTGATGGCTACACCATGGGTTACATCACCTCTTGAGCTTACAATTCCCTTCAAGCAAGTTTTTTTTCAATCTTTTTTCTATACATATTCCAAATGACTTACATGTCTACCTTGGACTCTGTAAATAGAATTTCTAGTAGGTATTTTTTCTATCCTTTTGTGGTGTTTGGACTGGCTTGGCAAAAACCTCTTCCCCTACTAAAGCTGACCTTTAAGTATGTTGAATATGGAGCGTACCTCCTTTGCCTTGAGTCTTTCAAATTGTTCCATTATATGTGATTTTAAGTGATTTATCTTGTGTGCTCCGTAGGTTCTTTAGGAGATTTGGTTTGTTCCATTTTTGTGGGGTCTTTGGGGTACCTCGTAGGTAATCATCCTCAATCTGAACATTTGATTCGTACCAATTGTGCACAAACACCTATATTGTGGCTTTAAACTCTATCAGTTTTTTTTTAGTTTGAATAAAGCAATCGAGCTCTCTATATTAAACCCTTTAGTGAAATCCTCTATCACCTAGTCATTCAACACCATTGGCATTTAATTTCTCTCCTTTAAGAGTATGTCAATGAACTCTCATAATAACTCTGTGTCTATTTTCTGTCTTGAAAATATCCCTACGATAGGGTTGCATCTTTTTGTCCCCACAGGATCCCTAATAAAATTTTCATCCCTATACTAAACGAGTTAATAGATTTTTCTAACAGGAATGAGTAACACACTAAAGTCCCCCCCGAGAGCTTTTTTCCACAAACTTTTTCATCTTGACTGATTCAGCCTCTTCCTTAGTCAAGTCATTGCCATTCACTGTTGTGGTGAAGAAAAACCTTTATCACTGGCAAGGCACCTAGTATATGGTTCATCTTAGATTAGAGCTCTGTGTATTTTGCTCTTATCTCATTCCTTAGTATCCCCAGCATGACTATCGATGAGGTCTTATCTTGAGCCTAGTTTCTTCATCCGTTGTTGTTTTCTCCTCTATCCAAATGAGGGCTTTTTTTTAGTCTAGTTTCTTCATCCGTTTTTGCTTTCTCCTTTATCTAATCTTTATATTCTTGATAATTTTGGTCTTTTTACGTGTTTCTTCTTGAAGTTCTTGGGATCACTTGAGCCACGTCCCCTTGAAGTTCATTAATTATTTCATCACTTGAGTCTATTGAGGCCATTAGCTCTCTGTGGGATATAGCAAATCCTCCAAGAGTCCCTACACCTTTTGCATGTCACTTACTTCCACCTCTTCATTCTCAAAGCCAACGGGCCCTTTCTACATCAATTTCATGTGTATGATCATTGTGTTTAAGACAAAAGGTGAACTTCCTTCTCCAGGCGTCATCCTTCCAATCGAGCGTGTGGGATCTATAAGCTGAGTCATTGGCTTTTCTAGAAGAGCAGGGTCTATCCGCGGAGATCTCAATGTCTCCTCAAGAAGGGGATTCTCAAGGCACTCACTGTTAGGACTGAAATATCCAGGTGTCATGCAAAAGCTAGCAAAGCAAACCTCGGATGACCGTGAATAATAAGATAAATGAAAAATACACCAAAAGAGACACAAGAATTTTACGTGGTTCGGTTAATCGACCTACATCCACAAAAGGAGATGAGCAGTCCACTATATAAAAGAGATTACAAACTGTCAAGAGAGACAATCTCACACAATTTACTTAGAATAAAAGAGGTTCACACAAGTGATACTGCAACACTTGTGTCTCACAAAGTCTCCCCCAAACGAAACTCTCAAATCCCTAGGACTACATTGTGGATGCTACCAAATTAGAAGAAAGGAGCCTCTATTTATAGAGTCTATAATCTTTTCCTACAAGAATAAGGATTAGCCAAATATGGAGAATATGTTTTCCTTTTCCTAAAAAGAAACTCAATTATGGTACCTAAATGAAAACTCAATTATGGTAAGAAAGTCGGGACAAACACCAACAATTCTCCCCATTGGCCTGAATTTTTGATAAAATAAATTTGCTCCACCTTCTTCTTGTAGTCTTCAACAAGTTCAATCTCCGTCTCCAAAATCTCCTCTATTAAATCTTGCCTCTACACAGAGTAACACTCTGATAAAATTTCTCAAACCAAAATCTTTATTGTCGTCTAATAGGTTGCGACTAGAACTGAATCTGCCAAGATAAACACCCGATTTTAACCTTGCTCTGATGCCACTTGTTAGGACCGAAATAATCAGGTGGTCATGCCGAAGCTAGCGAAGCAAACCTCGGAAGACCATGAATAAGAAGATAAATGAGAAATATACCAAAAGAGATACAAGAATTTAACATGGTTCGGTCAATCGACCTACATCCATAAAAGGAGATGGGCAATCCACTATATAAAAGATAGTACAAACTGTCAAGAGAGACAACCTCACACAATTCACTCAAAATAAAAAAGAGGTTCACACAAGTGATACTGCAACACTTGTGTCTCACAAATTCTTCCTAAACGAAACTCTCAAACCCCTAGGACTACATTGTGGATGCTATAAAACTAGAAGAAAGGAGCCTCTATTTATAGAGTCTATAACATTTTCCTACAAGAATAAGGATTAGCCAAATATGGAGAATATATTTTCCTTTTCCTGAAAGGAAACCCAACTATGGTACCTAATGGAAAACCCAATTATGGTAAGAAAGTCAGGACAAACACCAATACTCACCATCTTTAGCCATGACCTATTGTCCTTCAAAGCAAAATACGAAAGAGAAACTAACCAAAAAAAAAAAACTAAACCCATATACTTTCTCTGGCCCCACGATCGACACCAAACTATTTACCTTCGATTTTAAACAATTGAATTTTTAGGTGAGTCAAGAAAACACGTTACAACTTAGCTTCTTGTTAGCGGCATAAGTTGCAAAATAACAAGTAAAAGTCATAAATAATATAATCCACAAATGAAGAAAGGCCGAAGAACAAATCTATAACAACAGTGCAAAGCATGTAATCGAGATTCTTTAGTCACGAGCTAGCCTTGACTAGAGAGAGTATTAGTCTGAGTTAAAATAACGAAGACAGATGAGAAAGCTTAAAGGCAAACCTAAAAGATATATATACTTTTTAGATAGAAATGAGGAAAAGCAGATGATCAAATTTTGTAGTACCATGGCCAGTGACCAAGCGCCATTTGCTGCCGAACCATTGGGGGATGTCAACCGAAAATTGTGTCTCTGGAGGGGACCTTCCGGGGATCGTCTATGCGCCTAAGAGCTCTGACATGCTGGTCCCTTGTCTGTCCTTTCGTGCTCAGTCTCCGTCGCTAGTAGTCTCGCACCACTTCTATCAAGCCTTAGAGGACGTTCTTCTATCTCGACATCGTTCCCGGATGACGCGGTTACGACATTAACTCTAATTCCACTTGATCCCATACTTGCTATAGCTATTTTACCCCATGCACTGCAACTTAAAATAGTCAATTTATCAACCACTTGAAGGGCCTCTCGAAGGCAGTCGTGTATAACCCATTCAGAATCGTGGAGGGCATTGTGTATTTCCTTACTGATCTTTGTGAGTTGCCAATGTCGTTATTTAAAATTGTCATTATGTTACTGCTAGGTCGTGCAATTTCTATTTTATTAGTAGGAGTGATTAATTAGCTCATAAAATGATGACTACTCAATTTGTTTAGATTTAAGTGGGTTAACTACCCACTTATTTATTATTCAATTCATTTTGATTCAATTAATTTAGTCTATTTAAGAAGTGAGTCGATATGCATGTAGTTCAAATTGACAATGAAAAACTTATTCTAAATATTTTTAAAAAGACGTTTTTTATTTCATATGTTATATATAACAATAACAATTCAACTTTGTTTTATTAGATAGAGATAATGCATCAAAATCCCCCTAAACTTGTCACTCCAATTCACTCTAGCACTTAAACTTAACACGCATTTATTTATCCCCCTTAACATCTTTAAAGTGAATTAATTTCATCCCTAATACTGACGTGGCATTTTTAAAAAGAAAAAATCTAATTCTTTTTAATATATATATATATATATATATATATATATATATATTAAAAAAAAATTCCTTCTTTTCTTCTAACCCCCACCCCCATTACACCCCACCCTAATTCTCTTCCCAACCCGTCACTCCCCCCTCCCCAACCAAATCCACCACCAGCAACCCCCCTCCCCCAACCTTAACCCCAATTATTCCTCTAATTACAAAATTTGTTACCCTCACCTCCAATTTCTTCTCCTTCGACAACTTAGATCAATAAAAAAAAAAATTAAAAATTAAAAAATTGACATGATTTGGATGTTTGGTTGTTGATTTTAGAGAATTTGTTGTTGATTTTGATACAATTTATAAGGTGGGTTAGATTTTTAGTCACTGATTTATGATATTAAAGTCAACAATTGAAAAATCTCCAATTCTTCAATCTTCTTTTCCATTAAAAAAAATAAAATTACGTGTTTGATTCAAATTTTTGATGGGTGAAGAAATTGGTGTAGATGAGTATATATATATATATATATATATATTATGTAGTGGTAGTGAGGTGATGTGGTGGTGTGGTTGGTGGACGGCGGGGGATGGGTGGTGGCAGTTTTTATATACAGGAGTGGGGGTGTTTGCAGGGGTTTGGGGGGAGGGGGGGAGAGGATGGGTGATTGTGAAGAAGATAAAAAATGGGGGATGGGGGTAATTTTCTTAATTTAATTTTACATATATTTAAAAATATGTATATATATTATGTGGTGGTTGTGTGGATGGTGGACGGCGAGGGAGGAGTGGATGGGGATAATACACCCATTGTAATATCACGATTATAAAAAAAAAAAAAAATTGAACTTAGTAAGAATTGGATGTAATGAGCCCTGACTCGCTCATTTCACCCCAATTCCTTTTAGCCTTTGACAGACCCATTTATTTACTCAACAAATTTTGGCATGCTCAAATTCACCGAGACCTGCTCGTTTGACATCCCTACGTATAAGTATCATTTAGTTCTCAACTTATATTAGGCATTTTAAGTTGACACATAATTTTAGAAAAAAGAAAGAAAAAAATTTAAAACTTGTGATTTAAAATAAGTCAGAGATATTTGTGTGATTATTTATCATTTCATTAAAGATAAAATGGACATTTTAAAGTTCAAATATTTCTATAACTAAATACGTGTCATTCTTTTTAGGATTGACTAAAAAGTAAAGTAAGTCATATATAAATTGAAACACACAGAATACTCCCTCTGTTTCAAATAGAATGACCTACTTTGACTTGATACGAAGTTTAAGAAAATAAAGAAGATTTTTGAATCGTGTGGCCTTAAATTAAAGTTATACCAAATGTATCAAAATGTTCTTTAATCTTGTGGTCCTAAACATGTCATGTGGAAAATTAAAATTAAAGTATTGCTAAAAAAGGAAAGAGATCATTCTTTTTAAAAAGAACTAAAAAGGAAAGTACGTCATTCTTTTTTAAATGGAGGGAGTACAATTTAAGAATTTGATAATATGATGAATATTTTGTGCAGTGGGTTCCATGCATTGAAAACCAAAATGTTTGAGGTATGATACATATCCTAGGAGTTTAACAAAAATGCAGATATTATTATTATTAATGTTCAGCCCGTTTTATAAATTTTGTTACAGCTTGGATATAATTTTGAGGGCAAAGAGCTTGAGGACCTCTTTTTGCGATTCAAGCCAATGGCCGAGAAAAAAAAGGTGAAAACAATTAAATTGTTGATATGTTCATAGTGAAATACTCTCTTAGTTCTATATTAGATGTCCACCTTACTAAAAATAATTTTCTTGTATTGATCATCTACCTTAATTACTAAATCGAGGGGAATTAATTAAAATTTTTCCATATTACCCTTATAATTAATTTATCTTTTCACGCATCTATCTTTCCAGAATGTAACAGATGATGATTTAAGAGCACTCATATCAGATGAGCTATCCAGTCTCAAGTTGCATGACAACTAGGAGATGACTACAAATACATGTAAATAGTACTTTCTTTGTTTTTATCGGTCTTATTTAATTAAACAGCTTGGAAGGATAGTTCTATAACTTCTATTGATGCACAGGATTTACTGTTCAATGGACATTTTATCTAATGCAGGAGATTGTCACCTATTCATAGAAGAGCTTGTCAACTAGAGATGCAGAATCTTACCTTTCTATCATCTTTTAGTCTAAGGGACTGTATTAATTGTTGTATTACATTTAATTTGGGACTACGAGATGGATTTGGAGTTTATTTTAATGGATATAATCATTAAAGTTTTAATAGTAAATTCCTTTACTATTTATTGTAATTATTATGAATATTTGCACGTAGATTTATGCTTTGCGCTAATAGTAATAAATTCAGATAAACCTGATATCTGCATGTTGCATCCATCACTCCAGTTCGAGCGGGAAAGTTTCGCGTATATACTTCACATTCCTCTATTTGCAACCACGATATTTACATTAAAAATATCCAAAATCATTCGGTCACTTTATCCCAAAACATCAGCTTCCTAAATTATGCAAATGTTGTTGAGGATTAATCAACTAATTTCCTGCTGATCAGTTAGTTACTTCATTAGTTGAAGTTAGTTAGAGTTAGATAGATAGTTACAACTAAGAGTACATGTATATATATACAACTATGAGTAGAGCTGGTGTTCTTCAAGTTTCATTCAATAAAATAGTTTCCTTTCTTCTTTCTCTGTTTTGCTCTCACTGGTAGTTTCTTTTTGCAACTTTACATGATATCAAAGTCACCATATCCATAAAATCAATCTCTAGCTAAATGTCCTAATTTTCCACAATTATAACAAGTACATTCTTTTATAGATTTTCTTTTCCTATATGGTCTTTTATGTTTATAATTTTTTACATAATATCTTTTTCTTGGTTTCTTATACTTATATTTTGATTTTTTGTATTTCTTATATTTCTTATGTCTTTTTCTTTTCTTATAATATCTTTCTTCACGTCCAAATTGAGGTGCTATGTTATCTTTGCAACATGCTAAATTTTTTATTAATGTTTTTTTCATTTTCATTTCTTCTCTGTATTTTTCACATAAATTTCTATACCATTGTTGTAAAAATTTTATTCTTGCTTCTAGGGTATCTACTATTTTTGCTTCATCCCAACTCTTTATTATTTTTGAACTAAATGGTTTAGGTAATTTACTAAAATATAATCTTCTCACTTCTTTACTTTCTTTTGTATTATATGCTACCTTATATTAGTATTTTTTAAATGCGCACATATATTCATCTATATAGCACATATTACATATTGCTAGTTTTAACATTAAATTCCTATTTGTATCTTTTTCTTTGTTTTGTTCTTCTTCTTCTTCTGTTGCCATACTGCTAAATTCATCTTTTATAGTCATTTCATAGTTTTTCAACATGTCTATAGGTGTTAGTTTAGTTACTGTTGTTCCTTCTGTTTTTTTATCATTCCTTAATACTTTTTTACTATTTTCAGTTAAATTTAAAAAGCATAATTTTGTTGTTCCTTTTAGTGTTATTTCTATATATTCTGGTGTATCTATTGCATTTATACCATTGTCTAATAATTGTTTTGCTATATATCCTATCCATAATTGTATCGTCTTATCTACATCTATTACATAGTCTAAGTCTAAGAAGTTATAATTTTTATTAATTATTTGTTTTGGTGTCCATTTGTTATATTCATTTTTTAGGTTATATTTTTTAAACTTATCTTTATAATAATATGTAGGTTTTCTTATTTCTGATGTATTAAGTATTATATTTTCATCGTCTTTTTTATCAAGACTATTTATTTCCATGTTTGTATTTTCTAAGTTTTCTTTATTAATTACTTCTTGTTTTTCATTAATTCTAATTTTTCTACATTTGTTAAGATTTCTGTATATGTTTCACTATCTTCCGAATCATAATTGTCTGTTTCTTCAGCATCTATTGTGTTTATTTCTATTTTATTAGTTTCTAATTTTTTATTTTCTTCTTCTAATATTTCTTTAAATTGATTTATCTCAATTAATAATTTTTGTTCTTTATCCTTTTCTTCTTTTTCTTTCTGTCTTTTTTCATACAGATCTTTTAGTATTTGTAATTCTTGTTCTAATTCAGCAATCCTACTATTTTTAGTTTTCTCTATTTTTCGTATTTCTTTTGTAGTCTGTTGTTTTATTTTATCTATTTCTTTTTTTCTATCTATTTCTTCATTTTCTTTTGCTATTCTTACCATAGCTGTTAATTTATCTTCTAATTTTAATTCTTCTTTTTCTAACATTAAATATAAATGTTCACCTATTTTCTTATATCTTCTTCCTAAATTGGAAAATACTATCCTTATTTTTAATCCTTCATGGTTTCATATGTTTTTTCATCTATTATAAATCTTCTTTGTTCATTTTATCTACTTGATATTATATAGATCATGTTGATATATGTATTCTAGACTATTTATTTCTGATTCTAAATATGATATTTCTTCATTTTATGCTTTTATTAATTTTTGACATACTCCTACAATCATGTTATATTGTAGTCTTTCTTTTCTTATTTTTAATTCTCTCCAATTTTCAGATATTATTTATTTTAGTTCTTTATATTTTTGAAATTTTGTTATATTATTCATCTGTACAATATTTATAATATTTTGGTGGATATCGAAATCTGATTTTATCATAATTAGGTGGTATGTATCTCATTCTTCTAGATTTTAAATGGATTATTAATTTTGCCTCATTGCTAGATAGTAAGGTAATTAAGTAAGCTAATCTGTGGGGATTTTCTTTTGTTTTATTTAACTTCGTATATTCTGGGTAGTAACTAGTTAAATTTTCTTTAATTTTTCTAAAAGCATCTATATTTTTAAATGGTCTTCTCATTTTTAACAAATAAATAACAACGCAAATAATAATAGCTCATAATTAATAAATACGATTAAATTAACTTTTGTAATTTTTCTCACATATCTACTTGTACGTTTTTTAATTAACATGGATCTAATATCAATTGTAAGGGGTGCGGATAACTTGGGTAATTTGCGTGGATAACTAGTAGATAACTAGTACTTACTAGTTCTATCATGTTAATTGAAATGCTATGTCATAGTATTCCTTAATTTTTTGTTTTAACCTTATTAATTCCTCTATATAATTTTTAAGGTATTCTATATGTTTCATATCTCTAGTTTTTAGGTAGTCAAATAGATTCTCTTTCATAAGTATTTTTGTTAATCTTAGTTCCTTCATATCTTTTCTCCAATATTCTAAGTATCTGTAGTTTATCATTTTATCCTAAAGTATTTGTAATACTGCAAATTTCTTTGTATTAATTTATTCTAATTGTACTATTTCATTAATTATCCGGTCTTTTTCTTCTATGAATAATTATATGTCTAAATCGTATTCTAAACTGTCTTTTAATTCTAGTTGTTTCATGGTTTTATCTATCCAAATTAATCTTTCTCTTAATTATTTTCTTCCTCTTCTAAGCTGGTTTCTATAATTAATTTCTTCGTATAGCCAACTTTATTTTTCTCTAACTCTTTTATTATATTCTAACATTTAATCTGTATAATATCTATCTGAGTAATAACTGTTATTATTTGAGTAATAACTATCTGAATAATATAAGTTAAGATCATGCATATCTTCTAACCATTCTAGACTTAACGATTCTTCATGAAATATTTTTTTCCCATATTATTTTGTTTATGTCTTCTATTTCTAAGTCTTTAATGATATATAAAACAAGTATTTTAATTTCATCAGATATATAGCTTGTCATATTGTTCATATGATGCTTAGGTTTCTACGAATAACTTGGATAACTTAGAATTAGATTTATGGGTTATTAAATGCTTTATCATAACATTTACTAGTTTCTTGTATATTTTTCATTAAGAAATTCTATATATTTTATATCTTTAATTCTCATATATTTGTTTCTAGATTTGTTTTCATTAGTTTTTATATTAATTGTATATTTTTCATATCCATTTTCCAATTTTCTAGATATACGTAATTTATCATGGTTGATGTGTAGGTTTGGTATGTAGGTATTTGTAAGAATAGGTAGGTAGGTGTGGTATGTAATTTATTCTAGCCATAAAATATTTATCAAATATTGTTTTCCATATGATTTTTCTTATATCTACAATTTCTATATCCTTAAGTACATACAAAACAAGCATTTTAAATTTATCTACCATTTCATCAGAGAAATAAGTATTCATTTTTCATATGATGTTATTTCAAAATATTTCCTTCAATTATATACATAACAAAATATGGTCATCTTAGGTCACTATATACCAGATTATTCTTAAATAATTATGTTACTCTGTCACCATTAGCATGGTAGTCTGGATACTTTGCCCTTAAACAACGCCTCTACACTGGTTACTCCCCTATCACGGCCTTCTTGCCTCACCGGTTTCACCTTTAGAATGACATAGTCCTAGAAATTTTTCTCCTTTTCCTCTTTGCTAATAAACTTTGTAACATATTATTCTTCGAATAATTCTACTATATAGTAACTAACATGAACTTATTTTATCATATCATGATTGTCAGGAATTTATGAATTTAGCTATTCATAATCATAAATAAATATACTTGTTCTGGTAGGTTTGATAATTCTGAGCTTTGTTCATCCATAGTTTTTCCTTAGAAATATATCTGTTTTTATTAAATATTCAAATGTATTTGTGTACAAGAGGAGGCTTGCTTCAACTCATGAAGTCTTGCCTTTAACTTGCCGAAGGCTTACATAATTATAGACTAAAAAAAATGCGTAAACTACTTTATACTATCCTACCTTTACATCTGTCAAAAATTAAAAGACTAATAATGGTCCTAGGTCCTACAACTTTACAATTGTTACTTAAAGTAAATTTTAAAAAAAATGTTAAGACTAAAAAACAAAAAACCAATAATGGCACTTTGGCCAAAAAGTCAAACTAATAAATGCTACCTAATGCTTTACGTATTATAATTCACATGTTTCAAAAACTATCTTAATAAGTCATATATCTCTTTAATGCTTTTATCTTTTTGTCTTTATCCTTTCATCTGTCCTAGTTTTTTCGTTTGTTTCTATTGTAGTGTAACTTCTGGAATAATATTATGTCGTCTGCTACAACAGCTGCATTGATGATCATCATATCTCTGTCCAATTAATTTGCAGAATTTGTTCTATAAGTCCGTCAGAAATAGCTCCTTTCTTGATAGATCTTGTGAGAGAGTTATCTTCTAGTTTTAATAATGTCATTATCTATCTACGAATTTCTTCCATATCATTTTCTCTTATGTCTTTACATGTTGAATAAACCAATAAATGATCTCTAGAATAATAATTCCAAACTGGATTACGGTTCAAATAGTTATGTGCTAACTCTTGTATAATTGTGCTCAAGCCAATAACTCGTTTGTTCTAGAAAAAGTCTGGTATCTCGGTTTTTTGTATTTCGTCTTGTTCAGATATTTCTTCTGGTATAATGTAGTCTCTTGTTATACCAATTTTTCCTACTGTAACCACTGGTTTAATTTCATCAAATAGTATCTCAGCGATGGCCGAATAAAATCTTACATAAAATAGTTGTCCTTTTGTAATTTTTATATATGTCATAATTTCTTTATGTACTTCAGGAATGATGGCTAATTCTTTCCCATCTATTGTATATACTATTGATAATAATCCATAAGAATAATATGTAGCGATTAAGTTTGGGCTGGTTCCTGGGAGCGCAATAAGTTTATTATAATTTTGTAACTTTTGGGTTATATAGCCTTAGTGTTTTTTGGCTAGCTCAATATCTTGGACGGGTTTGGTATTTAGTAAGATTTGGATTGTATATAAATTTTCAATATAAAAACGGGTTAAATGGTTGTAAGCTTATTTTTTCTGGTTAATTGTTTCTGAATAAGGGTATAACTGCGGGGGTACAAATAATTCATTCTTTTGGATATTTGGTGGTGCATAAGGTTTTTCAAATATCTTATTTAGGTTGTAATTCCTTTTCTTTGGTAATTCAGATTTTGGTAAATTTTTTGTAGTAGGTAATTCCTAGCTGTACCTAATGTTCCTGCACATATAACAACCGTTTCGGTTTTAAGGTGTGTCCGAACGTCACCTTCTAGGTTTAGTTTTTTAAAGTGCTCTTCCTGCACTATATCTATGCCTTTGGCTTTTTCCTATTTTTTAGAGTGCTCAGATTGCACTTTTAATTCTGCGATTTCAGTAGTCAGTAGAGTAACTTGTTCTTTTAATAGTTTCACTTGTTCAAATAATTGAACTAGTAAATCATTCTGAGTAACTTCAATAGTAACTTCTTCTGTTATTAAATCAGTCTGAGTAGCCTTGTCGTGATAAGTAATCTGCAATGACATTTTTGTTAGTACTAGTTACTTCAATTGTAAATGTAAAATGTACTTGGTTTACTAATCCTAAAAATGATTGTAATTTCTTTTTTGTATCTAATTCTTCTTTTGAATTTATTAGTTTTTGTACTATATGTTGTAGCATTTTTACTCCACTTTTATCTATTTGTATTCCTAAATATTCTATCTGATTTTTCATAATTTCAGCTTTCTCTTCACTTAAGTTTATTCCTGATTTTTCTATTATATCTGTAAATTGTTCTTGTAATTTTAAATGTTCTTTGGTTTTTGTGTATAGTAGTATATCATCTATGTATACTACACAATTAGGTAATTGTTTAAAATAACTATTCATAAAATGTTGATATCTACCTGGTGCATTTTTATAGCCAAATGGTAATACGTTCCATTCATAAAATCCTTGTGGTACCGTAAATGTAGTTAATTCCTTATAATCTTCATCTAACTTTAAGTGGTAAAATTCTGATTTGCAGTCAAATTTACTAAAGTAGTTATATTCTTGTATTTGTCTTATTTTTAATATCTTATTTGGTATTGGATAATTATATGTCATAGTTTTAGCATTTAAATTTCTATAGTCAATAACCATTCTATTTTTTCCTCTTTTTTGTTCACTATGTTTATTTACTATCAACGGTGGGCTATTATGTTTACTATTGCTTCTTTGTATATACTGTTTTTCTAATAATTCATCTATATGCATTTTAAATTCTTTTAAATTGTCAAAATTATATGCTAATGGCTTCTGGGTTATTATACTATTTTTATCTATTAGCTCTATTTTTACAGTAGTTTTATGTTTTTTCCATCCTTTTAATGGATCTTCACTGTATAATTGTCTTAATTTTTTCTTTATTATTTTTGTCTTATCTATTGAAAATATAGTTATTTCTTCTTTATTTATTGAAAATATAACTAGTTCTATTGTGTCTTCAGTATTTTTTATATTTTCTAATTTTTGTGTGATTTTTTCACTTCTTTTTATCCAATCAATTTTCTTTCTTATTTTATTAATAACTCTTTTTACTCTTACCTTTTGTTTACATGGTGTTGTAAACCACCAGTGTGTTCTAGTTATTATATATGAGTATAATTTATCTAAAAATGGCATTCCTAAAAGCATATCTTTTGATGTTAATTCATAATTATAGATTTCTTCTATTGTTAATATCTTATCTCATACTTGTAGTTTTACATTTCTAGCTTTATAGGTAATTAAGCTTCCTCCGTTATTAAATTCTCTAACTACTATTGGTGTTTTTAATTTATCCATTTACCTTCTGGTAAACAATTATATCTACATAAATTGGCTTCTGCTCCTGTATCTATCATTGGTGTATTATAATATCCTTCTACTATTATTTTCATAAGTACATATATTTTCATATCATGTCAAAGCTCTCTTTATTAATAATTTTTCTCTATTATAGGTTATGGTTATTTGTGTATGTTCTATATTGTAGGGTTTTACTTGTTCTAACTATTTTATTCCTAATATTATGTCTGCTTTTGCATATCTTTCTTTATTTCAAATTCTATTTTTATTTTTCTAACTCCTATTATTATTTCTTTTTCTGTTGTATCTTTAATGTTTATTAGACTCCTTGGTAGATCTGGACACATATTATTATTGGATTTTATTTCTTCATTTTTTACTAGATATTTTGCTAGGTAATTTTATTCTTGTCCTATATTTATGAGTATTAAATATTCATTTTCATTTATTGTTCCTGTTATGTAATATTGAGTTAAATTAATTGTTGAAGTTGTTTCATAATTTGTTCTTTTTGATGAGCTTGATGATTCTGGTTTTTCATAAGCTATTCTTTTTGTTGTACTTATCCTATCATTTATTATTTCTAAATCTTCTTCTATGTCTATATCTTTGTAACTATAATCATTGTTATCCATTGTTTTTTCAAATTGTTCAGAAGGACTTTCTATGTGTATTTTATTAATTTTATTCTTTCTAGTTATTTTATGTTTTGTTGTTAATACATATAGATTTTTACATCTTGCTGTAAATATTTTAGTTCCTGGAGTTACTTCTATTCCTTATATTTTCCAATATAATACGAATGATTTATCTATATTTTTATCTGTTATTGCCACTGAATAATTCACACTTATTATAAATTTAAATTTTTGGCATATTAAATTTCTCTTATGGCAGTTATTATACTTTTTTCTATAGGTTTTACTATCCTATCATCTACTAAATATAGTTCTATTGGTGTATCTATTTCTTCTCTAAAACATGTTTTTATTAATATCTATGTTCCTCCAAGGTGTACGTATTTTATTGCGTCTTTACTTTTTATATCGTTTATTTCTTTATTAATTATTCTTTTTGTTACTAGTGGTATACTAGCTCTACCTTTTCCATATCTACAGTCTATTACATGTTCTTTTTGGCTTACTACGTAGTATTCTTCTTTTCGTCTACTAAATATATTTTTTATTGTTGCTATTTTAAATATTTTTTCTACACTTAACTTTAATTCTTTTCCTTTTATCTCGTCAAATATATTATTATCAAATATTATTTTCTGATCTGTTCCTTCTTCATTTAAATATTCTTCCTTTGTTATTATTTTTATATCTTCTTCAGTTATTTGATTCATCTAATTCACTCTCTATTCATTATCTGTTTCATATTCCGAAATTTCATATATACTAACTTCACTTTCTAATTCATAATCTATATAATCTATTTGCATATATTCTGCATTTTCTATCTTTATTTCTGATATTTGTTTCTTTTTTGGATCTTTAGGCATTTTACAATTGTTAACTAAATGTCCTAGTTTTCTACAACTATAACAAGTACATTTTTTTATAGATTTCTTTTTCCTATATGGTCTTTTATGTTTATAATTTTTTATATAATATCTTTTTCTTGGTTTCTTATACTTATATTTTGATTTTTTGTATTTCTTATATTTCTTATGTCTTTTTCTTTTCTTATAATATCTTTCTTCACATTCAAATTGAGGTGTTATTTTATCTTTGCAACATGCTAAATTTTTTATTAAGTTTTTTTTCATTTTCATTTCTTCTTTATATTATTCACATAGATTTCTATACCATTGTTGTAAAAATTTTATTCTTGCTTCTAGGGTATCTACTATTTTTGCTTCATCCCAACTCTTTATTATTTTTGAACTAAATGGTTTAGGTAATTTACTAAAATATAATCTTCTCACTTCTTTACTTTCTTCTGTATTATATGCTACCTTATATTAGTATTTTTTAAATGCGCACATATATTCATCTATATAGCACATATTACATATTGCTAGTTTTAACATTAAATTCCTATTTGTATCTTTTTCTTTGTTTTGTTCTTTTTCTTCTATTATCATACTGCTAAATTCATCTCTTATAGTCATTTCATAGTTTTTTCAATATGTCTATAGGTGTTAGTTTAGTTACTGTTGTTCCTTCGGTTTCTTTATCATTCCTTAATACCTTTTTACTGTTTTCAGTTAAATTTAAAAACCATAATTTTGTTGTTCCTATTAGTGTTCTTTCTATATCTTCTGATGTATCTATTGCATTTATACCATTGTCTAATAATTGTTTTGCTATATATCTTATCCATAATT
Organism: Capsicum baccatum var. pendulum; assembly: GCA_030864225.1. Taxonomy (NCBI): domain Eukaryota; kingdom Viridiplantae; phylum Streptophyta; class Magnoliopsida; order Solanales; family Solanaceae; genus Capsicum; species Capsicum baccatum. The sequence goes on along the minus strand of CM061557.1, from coordinate 76,376,183 downwards.
GTATCATTTTATCTACATCTATTACACAGTCTAAGTCTAAGAAGTTATAATTTTTTTAAATTACTTGTTTTGGTGTCCATTTGTTATATTCATTTTTTAGGTTATATTTTTTAAACTTATATTTATAATAATATGTAGGTTTTCTTATTTCTGATGTACTAGGTATTATATTTTCATCGTCTTCTTTATCAAGAGTATTTATTTCCATGTTTGTATTTTCTAAGTTTTCTTTATTAATTACTTCTTGTTTTTCATTAATTCTAATTTTTCTACATTTGTTAAGATTTCTGTATATGTTTCACTATCTTCCGAATCATAATTATCTGTTTCTTCAGCATCTATTATGTTTATATCTATTTTATTAGTTTCTAATTTTTTATTTTCTTCTTCTAATTTTTCTTTAAATTGATTTATCTCAATTAATAATTTTTTTCTTTATCCTTTTCTTCTTTTTCTTTCTGTCTTTTTTCATACAGATCTTTTAGCATTTGTAATTCTTTTTCTAATTTAACAATCCTACTATTTTTAGTTTCCTTTATTTTTCGTATTTCTTCTGTAGTCTGTTGCTTTATTTTATCTATTTCTTTTTTCCTATCTATTTCTTCATTTTCTTTTGATATTCTTACCATAGCTGTTAATTTATCTTCTAATTTTAATTCTTCTTTTTCTAACATTAAATATAAATGTTCACCTATTTTCTTATATCTTCTTCCTAAATTGAAAAATACTATCCTTATTTTTAATCTTTCATGGTTTTCATATGTTTTTTCATCTATTATAAATTCTTCTTTGTTCATTTATCTACTTGATAGTATATAGATCATGTTGATATATGTATTATAGACTATCTATTTGTTATTCTAAATATGATATTTCTTCTTTTTGTGCGTTTATTGATTTTTGATATACTCCTACAATCATGTTATATTGTAGTCTTTCTTTCCTTATTTTTAATTCTCTCTGTTTTTCAGTTGTTTTAGTTCTTTATATTTTTGAAATTTTGTTATATTATTCATCTGTACAATATTTATAATATTTTGGTGGATACCGAAATCTGATTTTATCATAATTAGGTGGTATGTATATCATTCTTCTATATTTTAAATGGATTATTAATTTTGCCTCATTGCTAGATATTAAGGTAATTAAGTAAGCTAATATGTGGGGATTTTATTTTATTTTATTTAACTTCGTATATTCTGGGTAGTAACTAGTTAAATTTTCTTTAATTTTTCTAAAAGCATCTATATTTTTAAATGTCCTTCTCATTTTTAACAAATAAATAACAACGTAAATAATAATAGCTCATAATTAATAAATACAATTAAATTAACTTTTGTAATTTTTCTCACATACCTAATTGACACATATCTACTTGTACATTTTTTAATTAACATGGCTCTGATATCAATTATAGGGGGGCGGATAACTTGGGTAATTTGCATGGATAACTAGTAGATAACTAGTACTTACTAGTTCTATCATGTTAATTGAAATGTTATGTCATAGTATTCCTTAGTTTTTTGTTTTAACCTTATTAATTCCTCTACATTATTTTTAAGGTATTTTATATGTTCCATATCTCTAGTTTTTAGGTAGTCAAGTAGATTCTCTTTCATAAGTATTTCTGTTAATCTTAGTTCCTCCATATCTTTTCTCTAATATTCTAAGTATTCGTAGTTTATCATTTTATCCTAAAGCAATTGTAATACTGCAAATTTCTTTGTATTAATTTATTCTAATTGTACTATATCTGATATTAAATTCTAGGTTGTGTATTTCACTAATTATCCTATTTTTTTTTATTCTATGAATAATTCTATGTCTAAATCATATTCTCAACTGTTTTTTAATTCTAGTTGTTTCATGGTTTTATCTATCCAAATTAATCTTTCTCTTAATTTTTTTCTTCCTCTTCTTAGCCGATTTCTATAATTAATTTCTTCGTATAGCCAACTTTGTTTATCTCTAACACTTTTAATATATTCTAACATTTAATCTGTATAATATTCATGAAATATTTTTTCCCATATTATTTTCTTTATGTCTTCTATTTCTAAGTCTTTAATGATATATAAACAAAGTATTTTAATTTCATCAGATATATAGCTTGTCATATTGTTCATATGATGCTTAGGTTTCTACGAATAACTTGGATAACTTGGAATTCGATTTATGGGTTATTAAATGCTTTATCGTAATATTTGCTGGTTGTTTGTTTTAATCTTAATAATTCTTGTATATTTTTCATTAAGGAATTCTATATATTTTATATCTTTAGTCCTCATATATTTGTTTCTAGTTTTGTTTTCATTAGTTTTTCTATTAATTGTATATTTTTCATATCCATTTTCCAATATTCTAAATATACGCAATTTATCATGGTTGATGTGTAGGTTTGGTATGTAGGTATTTGTAAGAATATGTAGGTAGGTGTGGTGTGTAATTTATTCAAGCCATAAAATATTTATCAAATATTTTTTTCCATATGATTTTTCTTATATTTTCATTTTCTATATCTTTAAGTACATACAAAACAAGCATTTTAAATTGATCTACCATTTCATCAGAGAAATAATTATTCATTTTTCATATGATGCTATTTCAAAATATTTCCTTCAATCATATCCATAACAAAATATGATCATCTTAGATCACTATATACTAGATTATTTTTAAATAATTATATTACTCTGTCACTATTAGGATGGTAGTCTGAATACTTTGCCCTTAAACAACGCCTCTACACTGGTTACTCCCCTATCACGGCCTTCTTGCCTCACCGGTTTCACCTTTAGGATGGCATAGTCCTAGGAATTTTTTTCCTTTTCCTCTTTGTTAATAAACTTTGTAACATATTATTCTTCGAATAATTCTACTATATAGTAACTAACATGAATTTATTTTATCAAATCATGATTGTCAGGAATTTATGAATTTAGCTATTCATAATCATAAATAAATATACCTGTTCTGGTAGGTTTGATAATTCTGGGTTTTGTTCATCCATAGTTTTTCCTTAGAAATATATCTGTTTTTATTAAATATTCAAATGTATTTGTGTACAAGAGGAGGCTTGCTTCAACAAATACGAAAAATAGAGGAAATAGATTTTCTTTAATTAAAATTATACGAAAAAATTAATATTTACTTTTAAAAAAATTATAATGGCCATGTTAATATTATACAAAAGAAATACGAAAAATAGAAGAAATTAAAAATAGTAGGATTGCTGGATTAGAAAAAGAATTACAAATGCTAAAAGATCTGTATGAAAAAAGACAGAAAGAAAAAGAAGAAAAAGATAAAGAACAAAAATTATAAATTGAGATAAATCAATTTAAAGAAAAATTAGAAAAATAAAATAAAAAATTTGAATCTAATAAAATAGAAGTAAACATAATAGATGCCGAAGAAACAGATAATTATGATTCGGAAGATAGTGAAACATATACAGAAATCTTAAAAAATGTAGAAAAATTAGAAATTAATGAAAAATAAGAAGTAATTAATAAAGAAAACTTAGAAAATACATACACGGAAATAAATACTCTTGATAAATAAGACGATGAAAATATAATACTTAGTACATCAGAAATAAGAAACCTACATATTAGTATAAAGATAAGTTTAAAAAATATAACCTAAAAAATGAATATAACAAATGGACACCAAAACAAATAATTAATAAAAATTATAACTTCTTAGACTTAGATTGTGTATTAGATATAGATAAGACGATACAATTATGGATAGGATATATAGCAAAATAATTATTAGACAATGATATAAATGCAATAGATACACCAGAATATATAGAAAGAACACTAATAGGAACAACAAAATTATGGTTTTTAAATTTAACTGAAAATAGTAAAAAGGTATTAAGGAATGATAAAGAAACAGAAGGAACAACAATAACTAAACTAACAGCTATAGACTTATTGAAAAAATATATGAAATAACTATAAGAGATGAATTTAGCAGTATGGCAACAGAAGAAGAAGAACAAAACAAAAAAAAAAGATACAAATAAGAATTTAATGTTAAAACTAGCAATATGTAATATGTGTTATATAGATGAATATACGTGCGCATTAAAAGAATACTATTATAAGGAAACATATAATACAAAAGAAAGTAAAGAAGAGAGAAGATTATATTTTAGTAAATTACCTGAACCATTTAGTTCAAAAATAATAAAAAGTTGGGATGAAGCAAAAATTGTAGATACCTAGGAGCAAGAATAAAATTTTTACAACAATGGTATAAAAATCTATGTAAAAAATATAGAGAAGAAATAAAAATGGAAAATATATTAATAAAAAATTTAGCATGTTGCAAAGATAAAATAGCACCTCAATTTGGATGTGAAGAAAGATATTATAAAAAAAGAAAAAGACATAAGAAATACAAAAAATCAAAATATAAGTATAAGAAACCAATAAAAAGATATTATGTACAAAATTATAAACATAAAAGACCTTATAGGAAAAAGAAATCTATAAAAGAATGTATTTGTTATAATTGTGGAAAACTAGGACATATAGCTAGAGATTGTAAAATGTCTAAAGATCAAAAAATGAAACAAATATCATAAATAAAAAATAGAAAATGCAGAACATATGCAAATAAATTATATAGATTACGAATTAGAAAGTGAAGATAGTATATATAAAATTTTGAAAAATGAGACAGATAATGAAATAGATAGTAACTTAGACGAAAGTATAAATAATGACTGAAGAAGAAATAAAAATAATCACAAAGGAGGAATACTTAAACGAAGAAGGAACTGACCAAAAAGTAATATGACAGTAATATATTTGAAGAAATAAAAGGAAAAGAGTTAGACCTAAGTGTAGAAAAAGTATTTGAAATACCAACAATAAAAAATATATTTAGTAGAAAAAAAAGAGGAATACTATGTAGTAAGCCAAAAAAGCATGCAATAAATTATAAATATGCAAGAGGTAAAGCTAGTATACCACTAGTAACAAAAAGAATAATTAATAAAGAAATAAACGATATAAAAAGTAAAGACCCAATGAAATATGTACACCTTGAAGGAATAGAGATATTAATAAAAACATGTTTTAGAGAAGAAATAGATACACCAATAGAACTATATTTAGTAGATGATAGGATAGTAAAACCTATAGAAAAAAGTATAATAACTACCATAAGAGAAATTTAATATGCCAAAAATTTAAATTTACAATAAGTGTGAATTATTCAGTGGCAATAACAGATAAAAATATAGATAAATCATTCGTATTATATTGGAAAATATAAGGAATAGAGATAACCCCAGGAACTAAAATATTTACAGCAAGATGTAAAAATCTATATGTATTAACAATAAAACATAAAATAACTAGAAAGAATAAAATTAATAAAATACACATAGAAAGTCCTTTTGAACAATTCATAAAAACAATTGATAACAATGATTATAGTTACAAAGATCTAGACATAGAAGAAGATTTAGAAATAATAAAGTATAAATACCAACCTTTTATAAGTAATTATACGATCTCCCACTTTTTTAATTACTTTCTCTTTCTCCCTATTAATATACATAACATAGCCGACATGTACATAGCATTCTGTGTATATGTGGGATTTTTGTAATATGTTTAGGGAATTGAAATTTTTTGTAATATTGAAAACATAAGTTGTGTATTTGTGTAATTTTTTGAATAATAAATGATAGGATAAGTACAACAAAAAGAATAGCTTATGAAAAATCAGAATCATCAAACTCATCAAAAAAACAAATTATGAAACAACTTCAACAGTTAATTTAACTCAATATTATATAACGGGAACAATAAATGAAAAAGAATATTTAATACTTCTAAATACAGGACAAGAAGAAAATTATATAGCAAAATATCTAATAAAAAATGAAGAAATAATAATAGGAGTTGGAAAAATAAAAATAGAATTTGAAATAAAGGAAGATATGCAAAAAAACAGACATAATATTAGGAATAAAATAGTTAGAACAAGTAAAGCCCTACAATATAGAACATACACAAATAACCATAACCTATAATAGAGAAAAATTATTAATAAAGAGAGCTTTGACATGATATGAAAATATATGTACTTATGAAAATAATAGTAGAAGGATATTATAATACACCAATGATAGATACAGGAGCAGAAACCAATTTATGTAGATATAATTGTTTACCAGAAAGTAAATGAGATAAATTAAATACACCAATAGTAGTTAGAGAATTTAATAACGAAGGAAGCTTAATTACTTATAAGGCTAGAAATGTAAAAATACAAGTACGGGATAAGATATTAACAATAGAAGAAATCTATAATTATGAACTAACATCACAAGATATGCTTTTAGAAATGCCATTTTTAGATAAATTATACCCACATATAATAACTAGAACACACTGGTGGTTTACAACACCATGTAAACAAAAGGTAAGAGCAAAAAGAGTTATTAATAAAATAAGAAAGAAAACTGATTGGATAAAAGTAAATGAAAAAATCACACAAAAATTAGAAAATATAAAAAATACTGAAGACACAAGAACCAGTTATATTTTCAATAAATAAAGAATAAATAACTATATTTACAATAGATAAAGCAGAAATAATAAAGAAAAAATTAAGACAATTATACAGTGAGGATCCATTAAAAGTATGGGAAAAACATAAAACTACTGTAAAAATAGAGCTAAAAGATAAAAATAGTATAATAACTCAGAAACCATTAACATATAATTTTGACGATTTAAAAGAATTTAAAATGCATATAGATGAATTATTAGAAAAATAGTATATACAAAGAAGCAATAGTAAACATAATAGCCCACTGTTTATAGTAAATAAACATAGTGAACCAAAAAAATGAAAAAGTAGAATGGTTATTGACTATAGAAATTTAAATGCAAAAACTATGACATATAATTGTCCAATACCAAATAAGATATTAAAAATAAGACAAATACAAGGATATAACTACTTTAGTAAATTTGACTGCAAATCAGAATTTTACCACTTAAAGTTAGATGAAGATTCTAAGGAATTAAGTGCATTTACGGTACTACAAGGATTTTATGAATGGAACATATTACCATTTGGATATAAAAATGCATCAGGTAGATATCAACATTTTATGAATAGTTATTTTAAACAATTACCTAATTGTGTAGTACACATAGATGATATACTACAATACACAAAAAACAAAGAAGAACATTTAAAATTACTAGAACAATTTACAAATATAATAGAAAAAGCAGGAATAAGCTTAAGTGAAAAGAAAGATGAAATTACGAAAAATCAGATAGAATTTTTAGGAATACAAATAGATAAAAGTGGAGTAAAAATGCAACAACATATAGTACAAAAACTAATAAATTCAAAAGAAGATTTAGATACAAAAAAGAAATTACAATCATTTTTAGGATTAGTAAATCAAGTAAGAGAATATATACCAAAATTAGCAGAAAATCTAAAGCCGTTACAAAAAAAAAATTAAAAAGGATGTAGAATATAATTACAATGAAGAAGATAAAAAACAAGTCCAGAAAATAAAAATACTTTGTAAAGAATTACCAAAATTATAATTTCCAGACGAAAATAAAAAATTTACATATATAATAGAAGTAGATGCAAGTGAATATAGTTATGGAGGAGTACTTAAATATAGATATGAATAAGAAAAATTAGAACATCATTGTAGATACTACTCAGACACATTTAATGAAACAGAGATAAAATGGAAAATAAATAGAAAAGAATTATGCTCATTATATAAATGTTTATTAGCATTTGAGTCATATATTGTATATAACAAGTCTATTGTGTGAACAGATAATACGCAGATATGTTGGTGGTTAACAATGAAAATTCAAAATTCAGTTACAACAAAGGAAATACGGAGACTAGTCTTGAACATATTAAATTTTACATTTTCAATTGAAGTAACTAGTACTAACAAAAATTTCATTGCAGATTACTTGTCACGACAAGGCTACTCAGACTGATTTAACAACAGAAGAAGTTACTATTGAAGTTACTCAGAATGATTTACTAGTTCAATTATTTGAACAAGTGAAATTATTAAAAGAACAAGTTACTCTACTGACTACTGAAGTCGCAGAATTAAAAGTGCAATCTGAGCACTCTAAAAAACAGGAAAAAGCCAAAGGCATAGATATAGTACAGGAAGAGCACTTTAAAAAACTAGACCTAGAAGGTGACGCTCAGACACACCTTAAACCGAAATGGTTGTTACATATGCAGGAACTCAGATACAACTAAGGAATTACCCACTACAAAAAATTTACCAAAAACCGAATTACCAAAGAAAAAGAATTACAACCTAAATAAGATATTTAAAAAACCTTATGCACCACCAAATATCCAAAAGAATGAATTATTTGTACCCCCGTAGTTATACCATTATTTAGAAGCAATTAACCAGAAAAAACAAGCTTACAACCATTTAACCAGTGTTTATATTGAAAATTTATATACAATTCAAACCTTACTAAATACCAAACCCGTCCAAGATATTGAGCTAGCCAAAAAACACCAAGGCTATATAACTCAAAAGTTACAAAATTAGAATAAACTTATTGCGCTCCCGGGAACCAGCCCAAATTTAATTGCTACATGTTATTCTTATGGATTATTATGAACAATATAGATAACAGATGGGAAAGAATTAGCCATGATTCCTAAAGTACATAAAGGAAAAGGACAACTATTTTACGTAAGATTTTATTCGGCCCCCGCTGAGATACTATTTGATGAAATTAAACCAGTGGTTACAGTAGTAAAAATTAGTATGACAAGAGACTACATTATACCAGAATAACTATCTGAACAAGACAAAATACAGAAAACCGAGATACCAGACTTTTTCAAGAACAAACGAGTTATTGGATTGAGCACAATTATACAAGATTTAGCACATAACTATTTGAACCGTAATCCAGTTTGAAATTATTATTCTAGAGATCACTTATTGGTTTATTCAACATGTAAAGACATAAGAGAAAATGATATGGAAGAAATTCGTAGATGGACAATGACATTATTAAAATCAAAAGATAACCCTCTCACAAGATCTATCAAGAAAGGAGTTATTTCTGACGGACTTATAAAACAATTCTACAAATTAATTGGACAGAGATATGATGATCATCAATGCAGCTGTTGTAGCGGACGACATAATATTATTCCAGAAGTGATACTACAATAGAAGCAAACGAAAAAATTAGGACAGATGGAAAAATAAAGACAAAAAGACAAAAGCATTAAAGATATATATGACTTATTAAGATAGTTTCTAAAACATGTGAATTATAATACCTAAAGCATTAGGTAGCATTTATTAGTTTGACTTTTTGGCCAAAGTGTTATTATTGGTTTTTTATTTTTTAGTCTTAAGATTTTTTTTAAAATTTACTTTAAGTAACAAGTGTAAAGTTGTAGGACCTAGGGCCATTATTAGTCTTTTAATTTTTGACAGATGTAAAGGTAGGAATAGTATAAAGTAGCTTACTCGTTTTCTTTTTAGTCTATAAATATATAAGCCTTCAGCAAGTTAAAGGCAAGACTTCATGAGTTGAAGCAAGCCTCCTCTTGTACACAAATACTTTTGAATATTTAATTAAAAAAAATATATTTCTATGAAAAAGCTATGGATGAACAAAACCCAGAATTATCAAACCTACCAGAAAAGGTATATTTGTTTATGATTATGAATAGCTAAATTTATAAATTCCTAACAATCATGATAAGATAAAATAAGTTCATGTTAGCTACTATAAAGTAGAATTATTCGAAGAATAATATGTTATAAAGTTTATTAGCAAAGAGGAAAAGGAGAAAATTCCCTAGGACTATGTCATCCTAAAGGTAAAATCGGTGAGGCAAGAAGGCCGTGATAGGGGAGTAACCAGTGTAGAGGCTTTGTTTAAGGGCAAAGTATCTAGACTACCATGCTAATAGTGACAGAGTAACATAATTATTTAAGAATAATCTAGTATATAGTGATCTAAGATGACCATATTTTGTTATGTATATGATTGAAGGGAATATTTTGAAATAGCATCATATGAAAAATGAATACTTATTTATCTGATGAAATGGTAGATAAATTTAAAATGTTTGTTTTGTATGTACTTAAGGATATAGAAATTGTAGATATAAGAAAAATCATATGGAAAAAAATATTTGATAAATATTTTATGGCTAGAATAAATTACATACCACACCTACCTGCCTACTCTTACAAATACCTACATACCAAACCTACACATCAACCATGATAAATTACGTATATTTAGAATATTGAAAAATGGATATGAAAAATATACAATTAATAGAAAAACTAATGAAAACAAATCTAGAAACAAATATTTGAGAACTAAAGATATAAAATATATAGAATTCCTTAATGAAAAATATACAAGAAATCAGTAAATATTATGATAAAGCATTTAATAACCCATAAATCTAATTCCAAGTTATTCAAGGTAATTTAACTCAATATTATATAACGGGAACAATAAATGAAAAAGAATATTTAATACTTCTAAATACAGGACATTAAGAAAATTATATAGCAAAATATCTAGTGAAAAATGAAGAAATAAAATCTAATAGTAATATATGTCCAGATCTACCAAGAAGTTTAATAACTACTAAAGATACAGCAGAAAAAAAAATAATAGGAGTTAGAAAAATAAAAATAGAATTTGAAATAAGGAAGATATGCAAAAAACAGACATAATATTAGGAATAAAATGATTAGAACATGTAAAGCCCTACAATATAAAACATACACAAATAACCATAACCTATAATACAGAAAAATTATTAATAAAGAGAGCTTTGACATGATATGAAAATATATGTACTTATGAAAATAATAGTAGAAGGATATTATAATAGATATTATACATCAATGATAGATGCAGGAGAAGAAACCAATTTATGTAGATATAATTGTTTACCAGAAAGTAAATAGGATAGATTAAAAACACCAATAGTAGTTCGAGGATTTAATAACGAAGGAAGATTAATTACTTATAAGGCTAGAAGTATAAAAATACAAGTATGGAATAAGATATTAACAATAGAAGAAATCTATAATTATGAACTAACATCAAAAGATATGCTTTTAGGAATGCCATTTTTAGATAAATTATACTCACATATAATTACTAGAACACACTGGTGGTTTACAACACCATGTAAACAAAAAGTAAGAGCAAAAATAGTTATTAATAAAATAAGAAATAAAACTGATTGTATAAAAGGAAGTGAAAAAATCACACAAAAATTAGAAAAATAGTATATACAAAGAAGCAATAGTAAACATAATAGCCAGCGTTTATAGTAAATAAACATAGTGAACCAAAAAAAGGAAAAAGTAGAATGGTTATTGACTATAGAAATTTAAATGCAAAAACTATGACATAATTATCCAATACCAAATAAGATATTAAAAATAAGACAAATACAAGGATATAACTACTTTAGCAAATTTGACTGCAAATCAGGATTTTACCACTTAAAGTTAGATGAAGATTCTAAGGAACTAAGTGCATTTACGGTACTACAAGGATTTTATGAATGGAACATATTACCATTTGGATATAAAAATGCACCAGGTAGATATTAATATTTTATGGATAATTATTTTAAACAATTACCTAATTGTGTAGTATACATAGATGATATACTACTATACACAAAAACCAAAGAAAAACATTTAAAATTACTAGAACAATTTACAAATATAATAGAAAAATCAGGAATAAGCTTAAGTGAAAAGAAAGCTGAAATTATGAAAAATCAGATAGAATTTTTAGGAATACAAATAGATAAAAGTGGAGTAAAAATGCAACAACATATAGTACAAAAAATAATAAATTCAAAAGAAGAAATTAGATACAAAAAAAGAAATTACAATCATTTTTAGGATTAGTAAACTGAAATAAAGGCAAAAAGAAAAAAGAATTAAAGAGATATATGACTTATTAAGATAGTTTTTGAAACATGTGAATTATTTTTTTGAAACATGTGAATTATAATACATAAAGCATTACGTAGCATTTATTAGTTTGGCTTTTTGGCCAAAGTGCCATTATTGGTTTTTAATTTTTTAGTCTTAAGATTTTTTTTTTAATTTTCTTTAAGTAACAAGTGTAAAGTTGTAGGACCTAGGGCCATTATTAGTCTTTTAATTTTTGACAGATGTAAAGGTAGGAATAGTATAAAGTAGTTTACGCGTTTTCTTTTTAGTCTATAAATATGTAAGCCTTCAACAAGTTAAAGGCAAGACTTCATGAGTTGAAGCAAGCCTCCTCTTGTACACAAATATTTTTGAATATTTAATAAAAACAAATATATTTCTAAGGAAAAGCTATGGATGAACAAAATCCAGAATTATCAAACCTACCAGAACATGTATATTTATTTATGATTATGAATAGCTAAATTCATAAATTCCTGACAATCATGATATGATAAAATAAGTTCATATTAGTTACTATATAGTAGAATTATTCAAAGAATAATATGTTACAAAGTTTATTAGCAAAGAGGAAAAGGATAAAAATTCCTAGGACTATGTCATCCTAAAGGTGAAACCGGTGAGGCAAAAAGGTCGTGATAGGGGAGTAACCAGTGTAGAGGCGCTGCTTAAGGAAAAAGTATCCATACTACCATGCTAATAGTGATAGAGTTACATAATTATTTAAGAATAATATTGTATATAGTGATCTAAGATGATCATATTTTGTTATGTATATGATTGAAGAGAATATTTTGAAATAGCATATATGAAAAATGAATACTTATTTATCTGATGAAATGGCAGATAAATTTAAATGCTTATTTTTTTATGTACTTAAGGATATAGAAATTGTAGATATATGAAAAATCATATGGAAAAAAATATTTGATAAATATTTCTAGGGATTCCTTGCTCCGATTAAGAAGGAAATCAAGAGATTCTTTGTTACTATTAGCACAATTTTGCATTTTGTTAAAGATCTACAATGGCCAATGTACGATTTAACCATAATCATCCCTTGTTTCTGGGAGCTTCGGATGCACCTGGAGCTATACGAGTTTGTATTGAGCTCGCTAGAATGGAGAATTATACACTTTGGAGCAGAGCTATGTGACTTGCATTGTTGACAAAGAATAAAATTGGCCTCATTGATGGATCTATCACTCGTGATAAATTTGGAGCTGATTTGGTGAATCAATGGGAGTGGGGTAATGCGATGGTGATTTCGTGGACAGTGAGCAATGTAAGCAAGGGTTTGCTTTATGAAATTCTATTAAAATCTAGTGGTAGCTCAGTTCGGGAGGATCTTCGAGAATGTTTCAATAAGGTGAATTTGTCTCAAGTTTATCATCTTCACAAAGAGATTGCGACATTAGTTCAGGGTGCTTTGCCATTCTCTGTTTATTACTCTAGGTTGAAGGACCTTTTGGATGAGTATGGATCGATTGTGCCTCCACCATCATGTGATTGTGAACAATCCAAAGAGTATAGTGAACATCTTCAAAAGAAACGGTTGCATCAGTTTCTAATGGGTCTTAATGATGGATATAGCTATGCTCGTGGATAGATTTTGATGAAATCTACTCCTCCCACTGTAAATTAAGCCTACGCTTTGATTATCCAGGATGAAAATCAAAAGTCATCCTCAGTTAGTTCTTCAATTGGACATTTTCAATCTTGTGGTGGCATGGATCCTACAGCCTTGTTCATAGCTCAAGGAGGTTTGCAGAATAGACAAGCAAATGATATCAATTGTGATTACTGACATATGAAGTGTCACACAGGGATCAATGCTACAAATTGATGTTTTGTGATCATTACAAGTCTCGTGGTTATGTGAAAAGGAACTTCTATCAGCTGATTGGATATCCCGCTGCCTTTAAAGGTAAAAGGAAAGAAAATGTAGTAACTGAAACTCATTGCTCAACTAGTTCTCATCAAGGCAGTAGTTTATCTCATAAGCGTGATCTAGCAAGTCAAGGTGGTCATGAAAATCAAGGTAATGATACTTTTTAAGTTTTTCACTCATGAACAATTAACACAGATTGAGGATCTTCTGTAACACTCCAAGCTTAGTGAAGCAAATGCCAGTATGGCTAAAGCCAATATAAATCTTGCAGGTAATGTCTCTTACATTGGCAAGGATAAATATACTTGGATTATTGACACTAGAGCAACTAATCACATGATTAGTGATGCTTAATTGTTGTTGCCTAGTGCTTTAATAGGTAATACTGGTTCATTACAATTTCCTAATGGAGAAATAATATAAGTATCTTCTATTGGAAATTGCAAATTTGAAGGTGGTGAGCCCCTAACTAATGTACTCTATGTCCCAGGTTTTAATTTCAATCTCTTATCTGTTTCCAAGATAACTAGAGAGATGAACTGTTGTGTTTCTTTTTTCCCTAGGTTCTATTTTTTCTAGGATCTTCTCACTAGGAAAGTGAGGGTGATTGGTAATGAAAATGAGGGGTTATACACACTGGAAGGGAAGAGACCACATTATGATGAAGTTCCCAAAAAATCTTTGGTAGTACATGAAATAGTAGATGTAACAAATTGGCACTAGAGATTAGGTTATTTCCTATGAAGGTCATTAGAAGTATTACATGTTTCAAGAATAATTCTGATTTTCACTTAGATTCTTGTGATGTCGTCCCACTTGCTAGACAAACTAGAGTGCCTTTTCCTGTTAGCAATACTAAGTCCACTGCTATATGTTTGAGTTGTTGCATATGGATGTTTGGGGCATTATAAAACCAAAACATATGATGGCATGATATTTTATCTCAACATTGTTAATGACTATACCAAGTGGACTTGGGTGTTTCTTATAAGATTAAAATTTGATGTCATTTTTTTTCTCAAAAGATTTGTTGCTATGGAGTCTACTTAATTTGATTACAAAATTAAGGTAATAAGAATTGACAATGAGTCAGAGTTTGTCAATAAAAATTGTAGTGAGTTGTTTCAGTCCCATGGGATCATTTATCAACGTTCATGCCCTTACACTTCATAATAAAATGGTGGTGTGGAGAGAAGGCATAGACACATCATGAAAACTGCCAGAACAATTAAATTTCAAGAATTTCTTCCTTCAAGGTTTTTGGGAGACTGTGTTGAGGCTGTTGTGTATATCATAAATAGAATTCCCTATAGTATGTTGGGTAACAAGTCACCTTTTGCAATGCTATATAATCATGAACCTAATCTACAATATCTCATAGTAATAAGATGTGAATTCTATGCAACCAATCTATCCAAGCATGATAAGTTTAGTATCAGGGCTATCAAGTCAGTTCTTCTTGGTTACAGTTCTCATCACAAAGGATATTATCTATTTGATTTACACACTCACAACATATTTGTGAGTAGAGATGTCAGGTTTAATGAACATGTTTAAGTCATGTGATAATACATCTGAGGATGGTATATTTCTTCCTATTGTTTATTCTCCTCTTGAGGATAGCATTTTTCATTCAGATAATAATGATATAGTTCAGGAATCTATAACACATATGGTTCCTGAAATTGAGTCACACAACACAGTTGGAGCACCAATAGATGTGGCTGAGCTTGATACTTTTAATCCTACCAGTGGATTAGGTAGGACTGTGAAGACTCCAGTTTATCGTAAAGACTCTGTCAAGCCAGGAAAACTTGGAAGTGCTCACTATTGCAAATATCCTATTTCTAATACGATTTCTTATGCAGGCTTAACCTTATCATATCAAAGGTTTGTCTAAAAATTTTCTTTAGAAACTAAGCTTAAATCTTATCATAAAGTTGCAGTTGATAGTAGATGGGTTACTACAATGCAATCATAGATTAAAACTTTGCAAAATAATAAGACTTGGGAACTTGTCACTTTGCCTAAGGGGAAGAAAGCAATTGGATGCAGATGGGTTTACAAGATCAAATACAAGGAAGATGGGACAATTGATAAGTTCAAGGCAAGGCTTGTTGCTAAAGGTTACAATCAAAAAGAGGGATTAGATTTTCAAGAGACTTTTTCACCAGTTGAGAAAATAGTTACAGTGCGAACTATAATCTCTATGGTTGCAACTCAAGGATCGGAAATACACCAAATAGATGTTAACAATGCTTTTTTACAAGGTGATCTGAATGAGAAAGTGTATATGATTGTCCCACAAGGTTTTAATACGTATGGAGATCCACAAAGGTCTGCAGGTTGCTTAAGTGACTATATGGACTTAAACAAGCCTATAAACAGTAGAACATCAAGTTCAATTCTTCCTTAATCACAACAGGATTTACTCAAAGTCACATGATTATTCCTTATTTACCAAGAAGGCGGCAGGAAAGATAGTGGTGGTACATGTCTACATTGATTATTTGTTGGTTAAAGGTGATGATATTTAATTAATTATAGAAATAGAACAAGTGTTGCAGACTAACTGCATGATCAAGGATCTTAGAGATTTAAGGATTTTTCTTAGCATTGAGTTTGCTTTTAATTCAACGGGAATAGTGATCCACCAAAGGAAGTATGTCTTAGAGCTAATTTTTGATCTTGGACTGGCAGGAGCTAAACCAGTTCACTCACCCATAGAAATCAATGTTAAGTTTACCATAGTTGATTTTTATGAACACACTAGGAATACATCTACTGATCTACCTTTACAAGACCCTAGCATTTATCAAAGACTCATTGGAAGACTTATCTATCTAATAGTTACAAGGCTAAATATTTTTTTTTCCTTTTCAGTGTCTAAGTCAATTTATGCATCATCCAAAAACATCCCATATGGAGGTTGTAATAACGATGATCAGATATCTTAAGCAATGTCCAAGATTAGGCATTTTTATGCCATCTACCCCTCACAACAATTGACAGTGTATTGTGATATAGATTGGGCGAGTTATCCCAATACAAGGAGATCAATCACAGGTTATCTAGTTAAACTAGAAGGTTTTTGATTTCTTATAGCAGGAAAGAACATTATATAACATATACATAGGTCTAAAAAAACAAGACAATAGTTGATTTAAGAGGGGAAAATAATAACATAAATCATCAAATATGTGAGAGACATTTTTAACACTTTTCATTTAAGGTGGGAGTTGATGGCACAATCGATATAAATACAAGGTCAAACCCATCGGTGGCCCCCCAAACTTGGAACAACTTTCACTTAGGCACCTCAAGTGGACGTTGTTTACTTTTGACACCTCAAGTAGCCACAAAGTATGTCACTTTGACATCTTTTGCTGAATCAGCACATTATGTGTGTTGCACTTGATGTGCTAGATTTTTGTAGCACATTTAGGACTTTTTAACTAGAAATAATTGTAAGTTCTTAAGTAATTATTGGTGTTTTTGATGTATTTCTTAAGATTTTGTAGGAAAGTCAAGATGCATAGAAATAAATAACAATGGAGCAGAAGAGCTGAAATTTGAGCAAAAAAAGCTGAAAACATGGCTGACGATAACCGTAATAAGTTGTTAGCCTTGTGATAGGCTATCAACATTGGCTTCAGCCTTAACCAGGGAGTTGCAGTCTGAGAAGCAGTTTTGATGATGTTGGTGACATAGCGTTAAAGTTGTGATAAGGTGTCAAGAATGGCGTCAGCCTTAAGCAAAAAATCAACAATAGGACAAAACATCTGACGACATTGGTGATATGTCGTCAACTTCTTGACACAGTGTCAGAGTCATCATCAGCCGTAGATAGAACTTAAAGACAACTGGAGCTAATCTGACACCATCCGTGATAAGGCATCAGACCCTTGACGTGGCGTCAGACCCTTGACGTAGTGTCAGACCCTTGACGTGGCGTTATCCAGGGCTTCACCTATTTCGAGAATTTTATTAATTTTGTTATTTTATTTCCTTAATTAGGATTTAGTATAAATGGCATCTTTTAGGGTTTTATTGAGGGGGCGGAAAAGGAGAGAAACCTCTTATGGAGGGTTCCTAACATTCTTGTAAACATCTTTCATTTGAAGATTGATTGTGGGTATTATTTGATTGTGGGTATGATTTATTACTTATTCTTGATTATGAATTCAATACATATTGTTGATCTTTCTATCATGAATAGCTAATTTTCTTTACTTGAGTAATGGGATCCTTGATGTGAATACTAATTTGGGTTGTGAATCTAATGTATGTCCATAAGAAATTGATGTTGTATAAATCTTTCTTTATTTTAATGATCTTACTTGGCTACAACTTAATAGAGTCAACACTACAAACATCACTTGTCTGAGAGGAAAGTGTTTGTTAGATTACTTCAAAGAAACAATCACTTGTCCGAGAGAAAAGTTCTTGTCGATCAATGTAACGATCTCTCTTAGTTACAACTTGAAAGGTGAGCCCAAGAACATCACTTGTCCGAGAGAAAAGTGTATGTGGGAAAAGAAAGAGTTTACATGGACTCGAAAGATTTTAATCTTTAGTTTAATGGAAAATGCCTTAACTAGATTTGCCTACATGAGAACATAGTTGAATAGCAAATACATTCTTTAAGTTCGAGAGAATTAATGGATACACTACCTACTGGGGTCGAGAAACGAATGGGTAAATAATAGGATTCAACTCTTCTTGCAATTGAAGTGTCAATTGGAACTCTAAAGTGATTTGCAACCCAACCTATATAATCATCTTGGTAACCATAACTCTAGTGTCCCATAACATTGTTAAATTGAAGTGGTTATCAACTTTTGTTTAACCATTTAAAACCCCTAAGTTTTATCTTTTTCTATCATTTGTTTAAATTCAACTTGTAGCTGTAGTTTCAAATTAGTTTGATCGCCAGTCACATTGTTCCTCATGGATTCGACCCCGACTCCAAAGTTGGGTAAATATATTGACGACGACTGCCTTGCACTTATTTGAGGTGTAAGTTGAGCGTTATTAAAAATTGCGCCGTTGCCGGAGAACAATTTGGCATATTGAGTTAGTTTGGAATTTTAGCTTACTTGCTTGAATTCAAACTTGTAAATATTTGTTTGTGATTTCCTTTGTTTCTTGTTTTAGGTAGATTTTCTTTATTTTTGTTTATTTCTTACTATGGCATCATGGAATTAATGTAAGTTTGATGGTTTAAAATCTTATCTGGATGATCCATGTACATATTATGATGGACCCCACTTTTGACAAAATTGTAGATATGCTCCCCTGAGAGAGATGTGTGCACCATCTCCATCTTACCGAGAGTATAATTGTTCTTTATGTGGTGGTCAAGATGGATATTGGAGTAATTGCCCAAATGCCCCCTCCCCCTATTGCGCTAACCCAAGTTCTAGATCTTCTTATGAGTATGGCAGGTCTTATAGTCAAGCACAAAAAGAAAGAAGCACCAAAAAGAGTGGCATTGAAGCTATGCTCCAACTAATGTTGGATCATGTGGACACAACGAATGATATCATACATCATTTGCATCAATATATAAGGGAAATTAACAAGGAAAGAATAATAATTGAGGATATGGATATAGCGATCAAGCATTCAAAGCGCTTTTCCACATTATGTTTAGATGATATCTTATCTGTGGAATCATTTAACATAATGGACAAGTGTGAAGATGAGGAACAAGAATCCTATATCGATGTTGTGCTTGATGTTGAGCAACCCTCGATGATTTCCCAACCAACCGAACCAACCATGAGGGATGATGCCAAGATTGAGGAAATGGTGCTAGAGGAAAAAAAAACCAAGCAAATCTCTTCTGAAGACTCTAGCCCAATTTGGGGTGAGGATGCCCAGAAGGAAGCAACTCTGAAATTAAGGAGAAGACCTCATTTAAACCATTTTCAACATTGTGCTTGGTGGATGAGATGGAAGTCCACCTACCCAAGCAACTGAGGTGTGTAGAGGATGGGGAACATAATCCTTATATTTTGGAGTTTGGCATTCAAAAAGAGCAAAATGAAACCCCCCACTTGAAGGTCAGTAAAGGAAAAATTCAATGTGTATCAAGTAGATTATTGATGTTCTCATCAATACCCAAAGACCCTATTTGAAAATTTGATATGAAGTTGGGTAAGAGATTCAAGTCATCAAAGTGGTGAGATAAAGAAAGTGTCATTGTATCCGTACGTTTGGCCAATACACCTCAAAGATGTATTGATCAAAAGTTGGGTCGACGTTTCAAATCCTCCAAGTGGAGACATAAATAATTATCAACAAGGTATCTTGATGAAGTCTGAGTAGTCAAGATAACTGAGTCATACCGCGACACTAAATTAGGCACTTCTTGGAAGGCAACCCAAGGTATTTTGTTGTTTGTATTCATATTTTGTGATTGGCATCAGATCTCCGCACCCATGGTGTCACAGGTATGTTTCTAACTCTCTCAGTTTGGTTGATGCATTGGGGACATTGCATTATTTTAAGTTGAGGGTAAGGCTACTTGTGGGTGTTGATGTCCTCTTGGGGTTTTTGTTGCCGTGCCTCTTTTCCCCGGAGTCTTTTTCCTAGTAGAGCCTGCATGTTTAGGCTTATTATGTTTGTTTTGTGATGTGTTGTGGTTAACTGGAGAAAAATAATTATCTAGAGTAGTTGACATATTTTTGTTGATTTTTAAGACTGATAAACACCTCTTCGTTGGTCTGTTTTATAACTATGTGATATGCATTTATATGTGCTACTGTGAATATTTGTATGGCATTAGTACTAGGGACATGATAATCACTACTAACAATTGCATGAACCGAATGGGTAGTAGCTTGTGATGTACCATTGTTCCATATGTGTGTGAGGTCTTACTTAATTCCCTGTGTGTGTTGAATCTAGAACTTGCCTGATTGGTCTTACTTTGGTTGAAAGATAGGGGTTAGGAAAGGATCATAAGCCGTTTTGATTTTTAAGTCACTTTTTTGCCTAAATGACCTTTCATGTATGCATGATATCTCTTGATCCCTATTTTGAGCCTGAATTGACCATTTCTTTCTATGACACCTATCACTTTCCCGTTTAGATCATAATGAACCTGTTTTGGCCCTGGTCCTCCTTGGACACTGTGCACCTTGACTTAAGTAAACAACCTAAGTTGAGGGTGGCTATCACAGGGGTGTGTGGTGTAAACTGGGTATGAAGAAAGGTAGAATAAAAGAAAAAGAATAAGTGGAAAAAAATAAAAAACTGGGTGGTGTGGAAGAAGAATAAGAAAACAAAAAGAATGAAAAAGAAAAGTCACATCCATCCTGAATAATGTGTGATCAAGAAAAGGAGAAAAAGAAGAAAAAGGTTAATAAGTGAACCCCAAAAGTTAAGGTAGTGCCAAGGAGGCTTAGTCACTCTAAATTCCATTGAATATCATACCAGCCCTTAGCCTACATTACAAGCCGAAGAAAAGACCTATACTGATCCTAACTTATCTGTCTGGACACCTTGGTAATGAAAATAAGGGCAAGCATATGGTATTTGACATGCATTGATTGGAATTTCTTTTTGAGAGTGAGTGTCTCTTGACCGTCCCCGCATTGACATGCATGAGTTCATATATGAGTGAGGAGGGACTTCTTTGTTGTAAGGGCACATCGGTTACATTGATAGCTTTTTACTTGTTTGGGTAGTGTAACTTGTACATATGCATGGTTATTGTTGTTGAATTGATGCCATATCTTGATTCCTTTGGGTCACATTGTTAATCTTCATTGATATGCACAATTGGATTCATAAGTAATTGAACGTGGAAAGTGGCATGAGTTTTGAGCTAAACTTGATAATCAACTGTGATAGGTATCTTATGTGTCTCTTGGTTAAGCATCGTAGTATGGTGTTATGTAGTTGCTTGAGGACAAGCAATTATTTTAAGTTGAGGGTGTTGATGTGCTAGATTTTTGTAGCACATTTAGGACTTTTTAACTTGAAATAATTGTAAGTTCTCAAGTAATTATTGGTGTTTTTGATGTATTTCTTAAGATTTTGTAGGAAAGTCAAGATGCATGGAAATAAATAACAATGGAGTAGAAGAGCTGAAATCTGAGTAAAAAGAGCTGAAAACATGGCTGACGACAACCGTGATAAGTCGTTAGCCTTGTGATAGGCTATCAGCATTGGCGTCAGCCTTAACCAGGGAGTTGCAGTCTGAGAAGTAGTTCTAACGATGTTGGTGATATGGTATCAAAGTTGTGATAAGGCGTCAAGAATGGCGTCAACCGTAAGCAGAAAATCAGCAATAAGACAAGACATCTGACGACGTTGGTGATAAGCCGTCAGATCCTTGACGCGGCGTCAGAGTCATCGTTAGCCGTAGATAGAACTTGAAGACAACTGGAGCTAATCTGACGACATCTGTGATAAGGCGTCAGACCCTTGATGTGGCGTCAGCCAGGACGCCACCTATTCCGAGAATTTTATTAATTTTGTTATCTTATTTCCTTAATTAGGCTTTAGTATAAATGGCATCTTTTAGGGTTTTATTGAGGGGGGCGAAAAAGGAGAGAAACCTCTCATAGAGGGTTCCTAACATTCTTGTAAACATCTTCCATTTGAAGATTGATTGTGGGTATGATTTATTGCTTATTCTTAATTATGAATTCAATACATATTGTTGATCTTTGTATCATGAATAGCTAATTTTCTTTACTTGAGTTATGGGAACCTTGATGTGAATACTAATTTGGGTTGTGAATCTAATGTATGTCCATAAGAAATTGATGTTGTATAAACCTTTCTTTATTTTAATGATCTTTCTTGGCTGCAACTTAATAGAGTCAGCACTACAAACATCACCTGCCTGAGAGGAAATGTAACACCCCGTACTTAATTACGTGCATTAGCCATGGTTATATGTGTTGGAGTATATGTATTGATCATAAGTTACGTATATATGAGTTTAAGTATGAGTATTGATTACTTTGAGATGGTTTCAAGTGTATAGTTTGATTATAGGTGTATAGGAATCGACTTTATTTATACCGGAATTTGCTCGTCGAAGTTTATATGCGAAGTTTATCGAGTTATCTTTCCAACGATATAAAAATTTCTGAAAACAGATGAGTATCGGATATAAGCGAGCATGTTCGAAACTTGAAAACGGTGGACACAATGAACAGTAAATGTGCAGAAATTTTCTGCACACAAAAGTACTGCAGCCAAACAGATTTTTGGGTCGATTTTAAATGATCATAACTACTTGTACAAAATGAACTGTGTGAGCTGCTATATATCTATGAGAAGCCCCGAGAGTCTTCTTTCTAATGCAATTGGTTTCATCCAAATCCATCTGAGTAAGGAGTTATACTCGTTTTACTTCAGCCTCTCAAAATAGATTTTTAGGGTCAACTTCAAACGATCATAACTCCTTGTACAGGACGAACTGGGTGTCCTACTTTATATGAAATGAAATCCCTTTGAATTATATTTCCAACGATACCAATTTCACCCAAATCCGATATCGGAGAAAAGAGTTATGGTCGATTTAATTTAGCCTAACAAAACAGTCCACCATGGAAAGATTTGGATTTACTTAAATTTTTAAGGGCAATATGGTCATTTTCCATCACCTCATGGACGAAAATTGGTCATTATATACATATACTTAGCCTCATATCCATCATTTATCATCCATTATTGAAGAATAAGAAACCCTAGCCAAATTTCAACTCCAATTATCTTGTGATTCAACCATAGAAAATCCAAATTGATTCTGTAGTTGTGTTCACAGTCTCGAGGGCTTCGAGAAGCACCCCTTATTTGTGCCAACATGACTTCAAAATCAAAAGGGTCATTTTATGGTAAGGATGTAAATTATGTTGGTATTATTTATATGGATATGTATATATATATATATATATATATATATATATATATGCATGTGAGCATAAGAAGTATGTTATTTGATTGTTGTTGAAAGATGATTGGGAAATGATGTTGGATTATTCTTGTGCATGGTTGGATTATATTGAATTGTGAAGGGATTTGGTGTGATGATATGGTATTGAAATGATGATTATATATATATATATACACATAAACCTATTGTTCAAGTTGGTTTTTGGAAGGCTTTGCAAATATTGGCTGTATGAAATTATGGAAGAGAATTGTGGTGTTGGGTTGCTAATACTAGATGCCAAACATTTCATTGTAGATAAGTGATTTGTAAAGGCGGAAAGTTGTGTTGAATTGGTATCCGAATCTATAACGAGGTATGTAAAGCATACTCTAACAATGTTCTTTGGCATGAAAACACCAATGTTCCATCAAGTAAGATTCCGAGGTTGTCCAAAAACATGTATTGTTCTACATTACCAACGAAGTTGTTTCCATTCTATAAAGTGTCAAAATGTTTTATTGATATACCAAAAGGCTCCTATTTCATTGTTGTGATATTGATGATTCTGAAACACATTGTTGATGTACCAATGAGTCTTGATTACATCGTTATTATATAGAAGGTCTATTACTTGATTCCTATTGATGTATCATTGTTCCAAAGGTACTATATTGGCATGAACACTAATGTAATAATCTCAAAAGCTTTTGAACTAAGTTATTGGAAAGATCTCTTATGTGTGTTACTTGATATACGTGTGGGTGGTATCCCAGGGGCATAAGCCTAGCATGGGTCGATCCCAGTTGATATGTACTGGGGGCAGCCTAATGGTCACAGTACGGTACAGTATTAATTATTGTTAGGTGGTTGGAGGTTCTGGAGGAGGAGGTAATGGCGAATGATAATTGTAAAGAATGAAATAAACGAATGTATACCGTTCCACAAATGTGTTTGAATTAAAGAACCCAATTCAGATTAATGATAATGTACATGATCCTAAAAGTGTTTATGAAGTGTGGTTCACTTCTATTATGATTTATTCACTTGCGTCTGATTTTCTTGATCCCCTATATCATATATGATTATTTACAGCTTTACATACTCAGTACATATTTCGTACTGACGTCCCTCACGGAGGACCTTCATTCATGCTGCAGGCACAGGTGCTTCAGCTCATTCACAGCATAGATAGGAGCCAGGTCATACAACTATTGTTGGTGAGCTCCAGTTTGCTTCGGAGCTTTCCGAGTCGGTTCCTTATATTTTGTTATTGTACAGGAGGCATGCGTGGGCGGGGGTTTGTCCCGACCCTAGTTATGTCATGTATATCCTAGAGGCTTTGTAGACATAAGGAAGGGTAAAGTCATGGAAGTTTATATAGTGATGTTATATTTGTATATGTGGTGGCCCCGACGGCCAAGTATTATATATATATATATATATATATATATATTTGTGCGTGTTGTGCTGATACAGGTAATTAGTCCCTTCTATATGAAACGAAGTGCTGTCCAAATTTTTGGTGACATGTAAGTGAAAGTACAGGTATTTGAACGGGTTCTCCCGGGCCTTCTCGGCTTCGGGTGCCAATCCGGCCAGATGGGATTTTGGGGCGTGACAAAAGTGGTATCAGAGCGGTTCGTCCTAGTGAGTCTACAAAGCCGTGTCTACGTAGAGTCTTGTTTATTGGTGTGTTGTGCACCACATCTATAAATAGGAGGCTATGGACATTTAGGAAATTGTTTCTTTTCTTCAGATCATAGATCGTGCCATAGAGTTTATATAGCAAATGAAGACATAGTTGACCACTGAATCCATTTGTTTCTCTTATTATAGTAAAAATGTCGGATACCGAAAGTAAGAATACCGGCGGGCGGGTAGATGTGGCCGCCGGAGAAGGGACTAGTAAGTTACCACCTGTACAAGTTAATCAGAGTGAAACTCAAGCTGAGCGGGTATCTGAAATGTCTTCCACTCCAGATGAAATAACTGGGAGGCGAACCACATTCATAGAACCACTTGTTAATGCCGCTGATCAGGATATGAGGGATGCATTACAACTATTGACCCGGATTGTTGCCGGTCAAGTCCAAGGGCAAGCTATTCCTGTCGCGGGTTCTAGCGGTACTGATAGGGCGGCTAGTCTTCGGACGCAAGATTTTCTTAATATGGATCCGCCTACTTTTATCGGATCTGATCTTAACGAAGATCCACAGGACTTTATTGACCAAATCCAAAGGGCCCTAGAGGTGATCATGTATCGGGCAGAGAAACAGTGGAGTTAGCCACGTCTAGATTCAAAGGTGAGGCTATATATTGGTATGAAGACTGGAAATGGTCAAGGGACATTGATGCACCCCCAGCTACTTGGAAAGAGTTGAAAGAGGCATTTATTGATCATTATCTTCCATATGAGACCCGTCAGGCCCGTGCGGATCAGTTCTTAAATCTTCGACAAAGTAATACAAGTGTGAGGGAGTATAGTCTTTGATTTAATTCTTTGTCCAGATATGCTCCTAATGTTATAGCTACTATGGATGACAGAGTTCATCGGTATGTGGATGGATTGGATCCGTATTTGGTTAGGGATTGTACTATTGTTGCACTGAATAAAGACATGGATATAGCTAGGATCCAAGCATTTGCATAGAAAATGGAAGATCAGAGACAAAGAAAAAAGAACACAGGAATTTGAAAGCGGATCTTCTAAGAGGGCCAGATCTATAGGGCAGTTTATGGCGCCACAGGGAGGTTTTAGACCTCAATTTTGTGCTAGACCACCTAGGCCATTATCCTCTTATTCTGCAGCTAGTGCCCCACCACAGTTTCAAGCATCCAGAGGAAATCAATTTGGGCACAGAAGTGACAGTCAGAGTTCGCGGATAGTGGGGTGCCAAGGGCAAGGGAATAGGAGCCAATCGAGACCTCCTCGAGAGTCATGCAATAAATGTTGAAGGTATCATTTGGGTGCATGTCGGCTGGGGACCAATGTTTGCTTTTAGTGCGGTATGTCAGGGCATATGATGAGAGAATGCCCACGAAGAGGCATAGGGGGTATGGCACGACCTACAGGGTCATTTGTTGCATCATCATCATCGATGCCTTATTCAGGAAGGGGTGCACAACCAATGGGTCATGTTAGAGGTGATAGAGGAGCCACGAGTTCTAACGGGGCTCAAAATCGTACGTATGCTTTAGCGGATTGACAGAATCTAAAGGCTTCCCCAGATGTGGTTACGGGTACATTGCCCATATTTTCATTTGATGTATATGCTCTAATTGATCCCGGTTGTACATTATCATATGTTACTCCTTTGGTTGCTGGAAAGTTCAAAAGAACCCTCGAATTGTTAGATAAGCCATTGGAAGTGTCTACCCCGGTTGGGGAATCTATTATTGCTAGAAGAGTTTATAAAGATTGTGTAGTAACTGTGTGTGGTCGACACACGATGGCCAATCTTGTGGAACTAGAAATGGTAGATTTTGATGTTATAATGGGTATGGATTGGTTGGCGTCTTGTTATGCCAAAATTAACTGTTGTACGAAAAGGATGTATTTACATTTTCCTAATGAAGCAGTTGTTGAATGGCTAGGTAAGATTGGCACACCAAGAGGTAGATTTATTTCTTATTTCAAAGCGAGAAAAATGATTTCCAAGGGCTACATATGTCATTTAGTTAGAGTAAAGGATATGGAATCGGAATCACCAGATCTTCACACTGTACCAGTAGTAAGTGAATTTCTTGATTATTCCCTGAAGATCTTCCAGGTTTACCTCCTGAACGAGAAATAGAATTTGGTATTGATGTGATACCAGGCACTAAGCCAATCTCAATTCCTCCGTATAGGATAGCCCCAACAGAATTACAAGAATTGAAAGAGCAATTGAAAGATTTGCTAGAAAAGGGGTTCATTAGGCCTAGTATTTCCCCTTGGGGAGCACCAGTGTTGTTTGTGCGCAAGAAATATCGCACATTGAGAATGTGTATTGATTATAGGCAGCGAAATAAAGTGACTCTTAAAAATAAATATCCTCTTCCAAGAATTGATGATTTATTTGATCAGTTACAGGGTGCCAAATGTTTTTCTAAGATTGATTTGAGGTCAGGTTATTATCAAGTGAGAGTCAAAGAAAAAGATATACCCAAAACAGCTTTCCAAACAAGGTATGGTCATTATGAGTTTCTAGTTATGTCATTTGGGCTAACTAATGCACCTGCAGCTTTCATGGATTTAATGAATAGGGTGTTTAAGCCATTTCTAGATGTATCCGTGATAGTTTTCATTAATGATATTCTAGTTTATTCTAGATCAGAAGAGGATCATGCTAATCATTTGCGACAGGCATTGCAAACTCTTCGTGATTGCAAGTTGTATGTAAAATTTTCTAAATGTGAATTTTGGCTAAAGTCAGTGGCATTTCTGGGCCATATTGTATCAAATGAAGGCATACAGGTTGATACTCAAAAGATAGAAGCTGTGAAGAATTGGCCAAGGCCCACAACGCCTACGGAGATTCATAGTTTTCTTGGGTTGGCTGGTTATTATAGAAAGTTTGTTGAGGTTTTTTCTTCTATTTCAGCACCCATAACTAAGCTAACGCATAAAGTATCCAAGTTCCAATGGAATGATGCGTGTGAGGAGAGTTTCCAAGAATTGAAGAATAAGTTAACTTCTACACCTGTGTTGGTACTTCCAGAAGGTACAGAAGGGTATATAGTGTATTGTGATGCTTCGAGAATTGGTTTAGGATGTGTATTAATGCAGCATGGTAAGGTGATAGCATATGCCTCAAGGCAATTGAGGCCACATGAGAAAAATTATCCTACATACAATCTTGAACTGGCAGCAGTTATTTTTGCTTTAAAGATATGGCGCCACTACTTATATGGGGTTCATGTTGATATATATACTGACCATAAGAGCTTGCAATATATTTTTAATCAGAAGGATCTAAATTTAAGGCAGCGGAGATGGCTTGAACTATTAAAGGACTATGATGTTGATATCTTGTACCATCCAGGGAAAGCAAATGTGGTAGCTGATGCATTAAGTCGTAAGGCTATGATGGAGCCTATAGAAAGGCAAGGGATAATTAAAGATCTTCACCAGTTAGCTAGTTTGGGAGTTCGCCTTCTTGAAACTCCGAACAAAGAGCTTATCGTACATAATGTTGCGGAATCTTCATTAGTAGCTGAAGTGAAAGAGAAGCAATATGAAAATCCTATTTTATTACAGCTTAAGGAGAACGTTCAAAGTGGTGCGACCAAGGCACTTGAGATTATGCGAGAAGGAGTACTTCAGTGCCAAAACCGATTGTGTGTGCCAGATGTAGACAAGCTAAGAAAGAAGATTATGATAGAGGCACATTTTTCAAGGTATTCCATTCATCCAGGATTAACCAAAATGTATCAATATTTGAAGGATGTATATTGGTGGAGTGACATGAAAAGGAACATCGCAGAATTTGTAGCTAAATGTCCAAATTGCCAACGAGTTAAAGTGGAACATCAAAAGCTCGGAGGCTATATGCAATGCATAGATCTTCCAATTTGGAAATGGGACAAGATCAACATGGATTTTGTTACAGGTTTGCCTCGTACAGCTCGGAAATTTGATTCTATATGGGTGATTGTGGATAGGCTTACTAAATCCGCACATTTCTTACCTGTTAAGACCACTTACACAGTTGAAGAATATTCGAAGCTGCATGTTAAAGAAATAGTCCGATTACATGGAGTGCCAACTTCTATTATATCAGATCGGGGAACTCACTTTACCACAAACTTTTGGAAGTCTTTCCAACGGAGTTTGGGAACACAAGTGAATCTGAGTACAACTTTTCACCCTCAGACGGATGGACAAGCAGAGCGCACCATTCAAACACTTGAAGATATGCTACGAGCATGTGTTATATATTTTAAAGGCAGCTGGGATGATCATTTACCTCTTATTGAGTTTTCCTACAATAATAGCTATCATTCAAGTATCAAAATGGCACCATATGAAGCTTTATATGGGAGGAAGTGTAGATCACCAATAGGATGGTTCGAAGCGGGTGAAACTCTTATGTTCGGACCGGATCTTGTGTATCAAGCCATAGAAAAAGTCAAGGTGATTCAGCAACGGTTGAAAACAGCCCAAAGTCGACACAAGTCATATGCGGATAGTAGAAGAAGAGGGCTAGAGTTTTCGTTAGGCGATTGGGTATTTTTGAAGGTATCGCCAATGAAAGGGGTGATGAGATTTGGCAAGAAAGGAAAGTTGAGTCCACGATATATAGGCTCGTATAAGATTATTCAAAGATGTGGGTAAGTTGCTTATGAATTAGAGCTACCCCAGGAACTCTCATCAGTGCATCCAGTATTTCATGTATCGATGCTTCGAAAGTGAATCGGATATCCGTCCCTTATTACTTCTACTGAAGATGTGCAAGTAATAGAAGATCTTACTTATGAGGAGATGCCTATTGCTATATTAGATCGTCAAGTTAAGAAGATGAGAAATAAAGAAGTAGCATCGGTGAAAGTACTTTGGAGAAATCAACAAAGGGAAGAGATTACATGGGAAGCGGAGGAAGCAATGAAATCAAAATACCCTTATTTGTTCAAAGGTGAAAAAGAAGTGCAAGGAGTCAAACTGGGACACTAACAAGTAAGTTTTTACATATGCATAATATCTATATGATGACGTGAATATCAATTATAAATTCGAACTTGTTTCGGCTAAATAACTACATTTCACATTCGAGGACGAATGTCCTTAAGGGGGGAAGGATGTAACACCCCATACTTAATTACGTGCATTAGCCATGGATATATGTGTTGGAGTATATGCATTGATCATAAGTTAGGTATATCTGAGTTTAAGTATGAGTATTGATTACTTTGAGATGGTTTCAAGTGTATAGTTTGATTATAGATGTATAGGAATCGACTTTATTTATACCTGAATTTGCTCGTCGAAGTTTCTATGCGAAGTTTATCAAGTTAGCTTTTCAACGATATAAAGATTTCTAAAAATATATGAGTATCGGATATAAGCGAGCATGTTCGAAACTTGAAAACGGTGGACGCAATGAACAGTAAATGTGCAGAAATTTTCTGCACACAAATGTACTGCAGCCAAACAGATTTTTGGGTCGATTTTAAATGATCATAACTCCTTGTACAAAATGAACTGTGTGATATGCTATATATCTATGAGAAGCCCCGAGAGTCTTCTTTCTAATGCAATTGGTTTCATCCAAATCCAACATCTGAGTAAGGAGTTATACTCGTTTTACTTCAGCCTCTCAAAATAGATTTTTAGGGTCAACTTCAAACGATCATAACTCCTTGTACAG
This sequence comes from Capsicum baccatum var. pendulum, assembly GCA_030864225.1. Classification (NCBI taxonomy): domain Eukaryota; kingdom Viridiplantae; phylum Streptophyta; class Magnoliopsida; order Solanales; family Solanaceae; genus Capsicum; species Capsicum baccatum. The sequence goes on along the minus strand of CM061557.1, from coordinate 76,345,014 downwards.
GACGAACTGGGTGTCCTACTTTATATGAAATGAAAGCCCTTTGAATTATATTTCCAACGATACCAATTTCACCCAAATCTAATATCGGAGAAAAGAGTTATGGTCGATTTAATTTAGCCTATCAAAACAGTCCACCATGGACAGATTCGGATTTACTTAAATTTTTAAGGGCAAATGGTCATTTTCCATCACCTCATGGACGAAAATTGGTCATTATATACATATAATTAGCCTCATATCCATCATTTATCATCCATTATTGAAGAATAAGAAACCCTAGCCAAATTTCAACTCCAATTATCTTGTGATTCAACCGTAGAAAATCCAAATTGATTCCGTAGTTATGTTCACCGTCTCGAGGGCTTCGAGAAGCACCCCTTATTTGTGCCAACAGGACTTCAAAATCAAAAGGGACATTTTATGGTAAGGATGTAAATTATTTTGGTGTTATTTATATGGATATGTATATATATATATATATATATGCATGTGAGCATAAGAAGTATGTTATTTGATTGTTGTTGAAAGATGATTGGGAAATGATGTTGGATTATTCTTGTGCATGGTTGGATTATGTTGAATTGTGAAGGGATTTGGTGTGATGATATGGTATTGAAATGATGATTATATATATACACACACATAAACCTATTGTTCAAGTTGGTTTTTGGAAGGCTTTGCAAATATTGGTTGTATGGAATTATGAAAGAGAATTGTGGTGTTGGGTTGCTAATATTAGATGCCAAACATTTCATTGTAGATAAGTGATTTGTAAAGGCGGTAAGTTGTGTTGAATTGGTATCCGAATCTACAACGAGGTATGTAAAGCATACTCTAACAATGTTCTTTGGCATGAAAACACCAATGTTCCATCAAGTAAGATTCCGAGGTTGTCCAAAAACATGTATTGTTCTACATTACCAACGAAGTTGTTTCCATTCTATAAAGTGTCAAAATGTTTTATTGATATACCAAAAGGCTCCTATTTCATATTTGTGATATTGATGATTCTGAAACACATTGTTGATGTACCAATGAGTCTTGATTACATCGTTATTGTATAGAAGGTCTATTACTTGATTCCTATTGATGTATCATTGTTCCAAAGGTACTATATTGGCATGAACACTAATGTAATAATCTCAAAATCTTTTGAACTAAGTTATTGGAAAGATCTCTTATGTGTGTTACTTGATATACGTGTGGATGGTATCCCAGGGGCATAAGCCTAGCATGGGTCGATCCCAGTTGATATGTACTGGGGGCAGCCTAATGGTCACAGTACGGTACAGTATTAATTATTGTTAGGTGGTTGGAGGTTCTGGAGGAGGAGGTAATGGCGAATGATAATTGTAAAGAATGAAATAAACGAATGTATACCGTTCCACAAATGTGTTTGAATTCAAGAACCCAATTCAGATTAATGATAATGTACATGATCCTAAAAGTGTTTATGAAGTGTGGTTCACTTATATTATGATTTATTCACTTGCGTCTAATTTTCTTGATCTCCCATATCACATATGATTATTTACAGCTTTACATACTCAGTACATATTTCGTACTGACGTCCCTCACGGGGGACCTGCATTTCATGCTGCAGGCGCAGGTGCTTCAGCTCATTCACAGCATAGATAGGAGCCAGGTCATACAACTATTGTTGGTGAGCTCCAGTTTGCTTTGGAGCTTTCCGAGTCGGTTCCTTATGTTTTGTTATTGTACAGGAGTCATGTGTGGGCGGGGGTTTGTCCCAACCCTAGTTATGTCATGTATATTCTAGAGGCTTTGTAGACATAAGGAAGGGTAAAGTCATGGAAGTTTATATAGTGATGTTATATTTGTATATGTGGTGGCCTCGACGGCCAAGTATTATATATATATATTTGTGCATGTTGTGCTGATATAGGTAATTAGTCCCTTCTATATGCAACGAAGTGCTGTCCAAATTTTTGGTGACATGTAAGTGAAAGTACAGGTATTTGAACGGGTTCTCCTGGGCCTTCTCGGCTTCGGGTGCCAGTCCGGCCCGATGAGATTTTAGGGCGTGACAGGAAAGTGCTTGTTAGGTTACTTCAATGGAACAATCACTTGTCCTAGAGGAAAGTGCTTGTCGAGCAATGTAACGATCTCTCTTAGTTGTAACTTGAAAGGTGAGCCCAAGAACATTACTTATCCTAGAGGAAAGTGTATGTGGGAAAAGAAAGAGTTTACATGGACTCGAAAGATTTTAATCTTTAGTTTGATGGCAAATGCCTTAACCGGATTTGCCTACACGAGAACATAGTTGAATAGCAAACACATCCTTTAAGTTCAAGAGAATTAATGGATACACTACCTATTGAGGTCAAGAGACGAATGGGTAAATAATAGGGTTCAACTCTTCTTGCAATTGAAGTGTCAATTGGAACTCTAAAGTGATTTGCAACCCAACCTATGTAAGCATTTTGGTAATCATAGCTCTAGTGTCCCATAACATTGTTAAATCGAAGTGTTTATCAACTTTTGTTTAACCATTTAAAACCCCCAAATTTTATCTTTTTCTATTATTTGTTTAAATTCAACTTGTAACTGTAGTTTCAAATTAGTTTGATCGTCAGTCACATTGTTCCTTGTGGATTCGACCTTGACTCCGAAGTTGGGTAAATATATTGACGACGATCGCCTTGCACTTATTTGAGGTGTAAGTTGAGCATTATCAGCATTCGCTGCCAACGTGGACAAAATGGCCAATTGATTTGTGGCAACTCATTTAAATTGCCACATCATTATTTATATTCATAATTAGTTTTCTATTTAAAAAACAAAAGGCCAAAATACATGATTATTAATAATTATCCAACTTATTAATATATATATATACACACAATTAAATTAAAGAAACCAATTAATTACTGACATGTGGCATTTTAAAAAATAATTATAAAATTATTTAATTTTATAGAAAACCCAACCCTCCCCTCACCCCACCCCACCCCACCACCCCCAAACTCCAAAGTCATCTTCTCCACCACCACCCATCCCTCCAGCAACCCCCACCCCAAGTTATCTTCTCTACATGGCAGCTCTCCCTCCCGTCATCTTCTCTATTTGCACTTCCCCAACCCCAACTCCAACCCCACTCCCCAAATCCCAAAGTCATCTTCTCCATTCCCCCCCAACCGCCAACCATGACAATAACCGCACCTCCACCAAGACAATACCGGAGCTCCATCAGCACAAATTCACTTTGGAGCCATTTTTGCCAACAACAAATTCACTTCTAAATAAATTCAAAATATATAGCACAAATTTACCAAGCCAACAATAGCAAACACTATTGTTCCATCGACGAAAACCATTTTTGCCATTTTCTCAACATATGGACCATTTTTGCCACTTTCTCAAAAACACCATGATAGTCTAATCAAATCCCAACATATGGACCATTTTTTGCTATTTTATCAAAAACCAGACAAGAAAATGAAGGGATACAGATATGTTAAGAAAAGAAAAATTAATGGTTGAAAGAGAGAAGAAGAAAGAGAAGAAGAAGAAGAAGAAAAAGAAAAAGAAGAAGAAATCTACAATCTGCACCAACTTGCATTCTTCCAAATTATTAAAAATCAATTGTATTAAGGAAAAAATGGTGGAAAATTAATGTATGGGGGTGGGAGAGGGAGGGAGAAGATGATTTTGGGGTGGGGGTCGCAGAAACGATTTAGGGGTGAGGTGGGCTGAGGAAGATGATATGGGGTGGGGTGGGGAGGTTAGGAAGATAATATAAAGGTGGGGTGGGGTGGGGTTATTTATTTTTTTTAATTTAAATTAATTATATAAAAATTATTTTTATAAAAATGCCAAATGTCCTTTTATAATTGGTTTATTTATATTTTATATACCCTAAAACGCGCCTAAAAGCGAGTGTAGTACACTCTCTTTACTGAATCAGCAAAAGGTGTCAAAGTGACACATTTTATGGCTACTTGAGGTGTTAAAAGTGAAGAACGTCCAATTGAGGTGCCTAAGTGAAAGTTCATGCCAAGTTTAGGGGTCCACCGATGGGTTTGGCCTAAATACAAATATATATTAGGGTTTGTTTTTCTTGATTTTCTTACAAAATTTAAATATTAATTTTTCTTGTAAGAAAAATATAACGCCCCGAGAATACCCCCTGGATGCCACACAGTGCTTGAGACTACGAATAGCCACAAGCTAACCCATGATATCTAAATAAAACTGAACTCATAGGAAGATAGACCAAGATATACACAACAGCCAAAAGAAACCAAGTTTAAAACCTCCCTTTTGAAATCTTACAACTTAGAAATCTCAATAAATCTCTTTAACTGAAATAAACATTGTCTAACAAGCCCCTAATCTTATAATTGAAAAATCACTGGGACAGACCCCAGCTGACCCCTAAAGGAAATGAAATAACTAACCAACATCCATAAAGGTAGAAACGCTAATAGACTTTGTCCTCAGACTATAAGGTCTCAACGAGTATCCAGATGTAGGAGAGATGCCCGCAATCAATCGTGCTGCTAGGAAAGAGCACCAGAATCTACATTATCAAACTAGGTAGCACATAGACATATATATGGGTCAGTACTTCTGGAATGTACCAAGTATGTGGGGGTGAATGCATTAATAAGACAGAGTTGAATACACTTTCAAATCATGCATGCTAAGTGTTAAGGGACTCACCTTGGACAAGAATAAAACTAAAAGCTGAAAGATCATAAAACGTGAATGATAAAGCAAATGTATAAACTTAGTGAGTCATTACACTTAGTTTCTAAAATCTTTACTTGGGTTATTTTTGGTGGGAGATTTTTATAACTGACATAAACTATGTTAACTATCATAGAGTCCAACGTCTTACCCGCGTTTGGGAGAGTTGTCCTACCCTTGTCATCAAAATAGAATATTAACTTAAGTGGTCACTAAACTTATCCCATATTGGGAAAAGAAGACACTCTATGGCGAGGTCTCTGAAACCTACGGTGGCTCGTATTTTTCGAGAAATAGGATGCGCTAAACACACATTCCCCTTCTCAATGCTAAATACTACTCCCAATATATATATATATATATATATATGCTCATACTTAGAAAATCCACCTTAAATTAGCATATGGGTTTGTAAACTGAAAACCAACTATGCTTCTCTTACTTGAATCATATTCATGCAGTAAAGTTGTGGATTTCAATTCTTAAATGTGATCATACGATCAAAATTAAATTTTCATCATGTAGTAATACTTGTAAATTGAACTTATAAGCTTAAACTTCTTGTAACTCGACAACTTGTATTTAAGTCTTAAAATTCATGCATTCTTTCATGGAAACTCATAGCAAAATATTGTACTCAATACGCAATTTGGAATCTTTCATTAATTCATCAAAATCCAAGTTAAAGTAATGGAAATCATGTCATAGTAGCAATCATGCAAGTCGAAACATGAATAAAGGTAGACTCTTATATACTTTAAACTTAAAATTCACATGATAATGCCATAACTTCAAGAATCTGAGAATTTGGGCATGTACCCTAATTGAAATCATATAAATTAAACTTTAAAGTCAAGTTTTCGAGCATAAAGATGAAAGATTGTCCTTGCTCAAACCCCACATACCTGGATTTTCTTGACTTCCTTGAAGGGAATTTAGACTTGGAGACTTAAGAAGTGATTTGAAGAAGAAACCCTAGCCTTGTTGTTCTTGAGAATAGGAGAAGAAAGGAGGTCATTAACTGATTGAGAATAGGGGAAAATAACGCCTCTTTTATATTTTAACTCATGGGTTGGAAGTTTTAAGAGGAGAAAAGACCAAGAGACCCCTTAACTGAGCATACAGAAACTTGGTCGCTAGTCATCATGGGTCACCTTATGACTCGTGACATTTGGATACGAGTCTTCCTAGTGACTCATTATCTCGACTAGAATCGGAGCCTGGCCGTGATAGGTATTCCAAGTACCACGTTAACCGGAGATCACCCACTGTACTAACCAAACCAAACACACCACACCACATAGTCGGCTAAATTTTGAACATATTACAAGATAAGAGATTATCAATTTAAAGACAATATAATAAGTCTATAACCATTACCAACCATCAACAACCAAGCAACCGACCAATACCAGTATTAACTAACACCGCCCATGCCCACAGTAGTCCGACAATCCTCTAATCAAAACTAAAGAATATCCAGTCGGGACATGCCCCTGACCATGGCCAAAACCAAGACCAAAGGAATAGTAAAGTCATAAAGAATTCCATAGCATGAAATAGAGTCCTCCTAAGTATGGGATCTCACCACTTCAATCTGACTCAAAATTTGATCCCGGATCCAAGTCAGGAGAAATAGAAGTATGACCAATTCCTGCATCCTATAGGGATACAACGTCTGAAAATGATTAACATGGTGAACTCTAGCATATAACTCGGGGATAACGATAGCATAATGATATGATCAATAGTTTAAAACATTTACAAATCAATGCACATAACCAAATGCATACACACACACAGACACACATATATATCATATGTCAAGATAGGGAACAAGGCTTAACATGTTTTTCAAAACTTTTGCCTAGATTATATAGCTCAACCGTCATATAATAGTACCCATGGGCTATATATGCCCCAGCTCTCACCCCCTGGTCGGGCCCCAGTACGTGTAGCTGCACAAATTGGAGAATAATCTCATATATATACACATGGGGGACTCAAACTTCCCAACATATACCAAGGTGACTTAAACATCCGATCATATAATGATTTATGGGGGACACGAATCTCCATAATCATGATATAATAATAAGGGGGACTCAAACCTCCTTGGTCACTTTGATCCCCGTAGCATTAAACATAGTTTCCAGTATCGATCACTCGAACCTCCACTCTTAAGACTCAGCTACATAACCCTTATTAGAGTCCAATTAAAACAATTTCTCACATTCTCATTTAATGAACCAAAATAAACTTTTAGGCATACATTGTTGGTATCGTCATACCAACTATACTTGCAAGGTAACATATCATGCCAAAATAATTTTCATTAACTTGGGGAGAATAAATCCCTTTGGTCATTAATACACATTGGGAACACCGATTCCCTTTGTTCATTAAATCATACCATTGTATTTCCAATATTTCTTTATATCATGCAATAGTTTAAGACTAGTTCAATTTTACAAATTCCTATAGTTTTCACAACTCGAACCAATTTCACATGAAGGGGTTGGGGTTATAACCACCTCGAAAACCACAAGTTAGGGAAAATCACAATTTCCTAGTTCATTCGCCATACCCATGCACCCACAAGTTCAAAACTATATTAAAAGATTGAAAATCATATATATAAACCATGAGAAACATTGTTATTTTCACAGCATTAAAAAAAACCCAATCTTTATTCAAAATCAACATAAACATCACATGGATACTACTTTAAAACACATGCTTTTACAAAATTAACAATGAGGGAGAGTAACATGCCTGAGATAGTATGATGTATGGAGAGAAACCACCCTTGAGAGCCCTAATGGATCAACCTCTTGAAACCCTAGCCTTAAATTTGAACAGAGAGTTTGATAGAGAATTTAAGAGTGTTCTAAGAGGTATTTGTTGTGTTTTTTAAAGCTAATGATGTCCTAAGGAAGTTATAGGACGTGGGTTTTAAGTTGGACAAGAGGAAAAATATCTAGAATTCCCTCAACTTAAAAGATGGAAAAAGCCATCTTTGGTTAGTCAACCCTTGACTCGTACCCACGCCTTACGACTCATGACCACGAGTCGTAACCAAGACAGTGACTTGGACCCCTATACACTGCCTACCTTACGACTCTACCAACCCTCTCTAATGATATCTTACAACTCGTAAGGTCTAGTCGTGAGCAACATAGAATCCAATTGAATTGAACATTGGACATCCTATGATTACTCACTCGTGACATATCCTTACGGCCCTTAGTGATCCAATCATACTCAGAGAAGAATCAAACCAAAAAATTACTAGTTTAGTTACAACTCATCCCAACGGGTCATTAGGACACCCTACGACTCAAGGGGTCTAGTCGTAACTAGGGAGCTTAAGGCTCAGGAAATTTTCAAAAGCCAAAATATGGGGTGTTTCAGTTCTCCCCCACTTGGATCATTCATCCTCGGATAATGGGACTAGGCAATTACTAGCATGATTTGACTCTATATTCACCCACTTTTACTTTTAACAAACTCAGAAAATAAAGATGTTAAGGAAATCACCCTTTTCTTTAACAAAGTAAAAAAATATTAAGAATAGCACATACCTTATGTACGACTATCCGGAGCGGAAAACAAGAATGGATACTCGTACTTCATGTCCTCTTCGGCTTCCCAATTAGCCTTATTAATCTTGTGGCTCCTCTATATAACCTTTACCAAAGCTACGTCCTTCGTCTACAATTGACGGATATGTCGATCCAAAATTTAATCGAGATTTCCTCATACGATAAGGAATATGAAATACCAATATCCTTGATAGGCATAATCAGTGATGAATAATCCACACACTTACTCAATATTGACACATGGAACACGGAATAAATGGAGCTTAAACTACAAAGAAACTCCAATTCATATAAAACACTACCAATCCTCTTCAAAACTAAGTACAAACTGACATACCGAGGACTAAGCTTTCTCTTTTTCCCAAACCGCATTGCTCCCTTTGTGGGAGATACCTTCAAGAACTCCTAATCGCCAATGTCAAATTCTAACTCCCTGCGCTTCACATCTACATAAGAATTTTGGTGACTTTGGGCAGCTTTAAGTCTATCCCAAATCACCTTCACCTTCTCTATCTATTGGTGAATCAAATCTGGGCCAAACATCTTCGCCTCACCAACCTCAAACCACCCAATAGGAGACCTACACCTCCTACCATATAATGCCTTAAATGGAGTCATCCCAATACTAGAGTGGTAGCTATTATTATATGCAAACTCTATAAGAGGCAAATGATCAACCCAACTACCACCATAGTCAATCATGCAAGCTCAAAGCATATTTTCCAATGTTTGAATAGTCCTTTCTGCTTGCCAATCCAACAACGAGTGGAAAGCAGTACTAAGGCTCACCTAATTTCCCAAACCTCTGTGAAATAAATGCCAAAAATATGATGAGAACTGAGTACTGTGATTTGATATGATAGAAATAGGTGCCCCATGCAACTTTATAATCTCCTGAAGGAACAACTTCTTATAATCCTCTGTCGAATAATTAGTCTGTACTGGAAAGAAGTGAGCAGACTTAGTCATCCTATCCACGATGACCCAAATTGAGTCAAACTGATTCTGAGATCGAGGAAGACAAATAAAGAAATCCATATTAATCACTTCCCACTTCCTCACAGGAAACTCAATCTCTTGAGTCAACCCACCGAGCCTCAAGTGCTCAACCTTTAATTAGTGATACACCATCCATGTAGCAACAAAACTTGCCACATATCGCTTTAGCTTGTTCCACCAATAATTCTCCTTAAGATCATGATACATCTTCATCGAACCACAGGATGAATGACATAACACGACTCATGAGCCTCAACTAAGATCCTCTCTCTCAACCCATCTACATCGGGAATACATAATTTTCCCTGGTACCGCAAGATACCATCGCCACCAATATCAAAAGTTATAGCCTTTTGCTGACCCACATCTCCCTTAATCTTCATTAAGACAGGATCCAGTACCTGTTTCTCCTTTATCTCATCAATAAGGGATGACTTCGCCACCTCTTGCACAAACACACCACCATCATCAGAGTCCAATAAATGAACTCCCAGGTTAGCCAAACAGTGAATATCTTTCACCAACTCCCGATTATCCTTATCTACATGAGCTAGACTCCCCATGGATAACCTGCTAAGAGCATCAGCAACCATATTAACTTTACCTGGGTGATAGTAGACTTATGTTATAATCTTTCAGCAATTCAATCCACCTCTTGTCCCTGAGATTTAACTCATTCTGGGTGAACACATATTGTAGGCTCTTAGGGGACTACTAAGGACGGGTCCCTAATGCACTTCTTTAGCATTGAGACATAGAAAATTAGGTGGACAATTTCTAACTCTGGCAGGAGGTCCAACTCATAGCAACCTCTCTAATACGCCTTGCTATTTCATACGGACCAAAAAGTGGGGACTCAGCTTTCCTTTCTTCCAAAATCTTATTATCCCTTTTCATGGGCGACACTTTTAAAAATACCCAATCACCAACTTCAAACTTGAGCTCCCTCCTTCTTATAGTTGCATATGATTTTTGACGACTTTGAGTAGTCCTAAACCTCTCACGAATCAGCTAAATCATTTCCATAGCTTCAATAATAGAGTCTGGACCAATCAAAGCCATTTCACCAACCTTGAACCATCCTATGGGTGATCTGTACCTACACCCGTTCAATGCCTCAAATGGAGCCATCTAAATTCTAGCGTGATAACTATTAATATAGGCAAACTCAATAAAATATAAATGGTCATCCCAACTTTCCTTAAAGTCTAGTACACCCCCCCCCCCCTCAACATGTCCTCCAATATCTAAATTGTATGTTCAGCCGACTATCTGTCTGGATGAAATGCATTGGTACGCTTAACTTTTGTACCAAGGCCTCTCTCAACTAACTGCCAAAAACTAAGAAGTAAACTGGGGGGACCTGTCTGAAATAATGGACAAGGGTATCCCATTAAGCCTCACTAACTCGCGAATATTTTTGGCATAATCTTTTAACTTATCTGAAGTCTTAACATGTAGGAAATAAGCTATTATCATTTGATCAACTATAACCCAAATTGAATCATGCTGACATCTTGTATGGGACAACCTTGTGATGAAATCCATATTCAGTACTTCCCACTTCCAAGTAGGAATGCTAATTTCTTGAAGTGTACCACCTGAACTTTGGTGCTGAACTTTAACCTGCTGGCAATTCGAACACTTGGCTACAAACTTGGATATGTCCTTCTTATTACCGTTCCACCAATAGATTTCTCATCAATATAGTACATCTTAGTGGAACCAGAATGGATCTAATATTTTGAACTGTGAGCCTCAGCTAGTATCCTTTCCCTCAACCCATCCATATTGGAAACACAAAGCCGACCTTAATAGCGAAGTACACCATCTCCCCCTTGGGAGAAAACCTCGACCTTCTGTTGCTGGACTGCTTCCAATATCTGACTAAGTATGGGATCGTTATGCTACTTTTTGTTCACTTCCACTACTAGAGATGATTTTGAATCGTTCTACACCATTATTTCCCCATTATCCATATCAAGCAAACATACCCCCAAATGGGCTAATCTATACACTTTCTTTGCCAAATCTCATTATGCCTCCTTGACGTGATCCACACTATCCATAGACAACCTACTTAATGCATCGGCCACCATATTTTCCTTACTTGGATATTAGAGCACATTCATGTCATAATCCTTCAATAATTCCAACCACCTCCTTTGACAAAAATTTAATTCCTTTTGTGAAAAAACATACTGAAGACTCTAATGTCCAGTAAAAACATTACCATGCATACCATTCAAATAGTGTCTCCAAATTTTTTGAGCAAACACTACATCTGCTAATTCCAGATCATGGGTTGGGTAGTTTTTTTTGTGATCCTTAATTTATCTAGAGAATAGGCTATTACTTAACCATTTTCCATCAAGACACAACATAACCCAACTCTAGAAGCATCATAACACATCACAAATCCATCTAACCCCTCTAGTAGAGCTAACACTAGTGCCAAAGTCAGTCTATCCTTCAATTCTCGGAAAATCTTCTCACATTTATCTGACCATATAAACTTCACCTTTTTTGTGTCAACTTAGTCAATGGTGTGGCTATGAAAGAAAACCCTTCAGCAAAATCTCCTACAATACCCAGCGAAACTTGAAAAGCTCCTGATATTGGATGGAATGATGGGTCTAGGCCAGTGCTTCACTGCATTAATATTCTAAGGGTCTACATGAATGCCAGCTCCTGAAATGACATGCCCTAAAAATGTAACAAATTCTAGCAAAAATTCACACTTACTAAACTTTGCATACAATTGACGATTCTTGAGGCTCTACAACACTGTCCTTAAATGGTTTGTATGCTCCTCCTCACTCCAGGAGTACACCAATATGTCATCTATGTAGACGATGATAAATATGTCCATGTACTGCTTAAAAACCCTATTTATCAGATCTATAAAGGATGCAGGAGCATTTGTTAGTCCAAACGGCATCACTAAAAACTCAAAATGACCATATCGCATTCTGAAAGCAATCTTTAGAATATCATTCTCCCTGACCCTCAAATGATGGTACCCCAACCTGAGGTCAATCTTGAAAAACATCAGGCACCCTGAAGTTGATCGGAAAAATCATCAATCCTAGGAATAGGGTATTTATTCTTGATGGTAACCTTATTTAGCTGTCTATAGTCTATACTCATTCTAAGAGTGTCATCTTTCTTGCGCACGAATAAAACTGGAGCACCTCACGAAGAAACACTGGGTCTGATGAAATCCTTATCTAAGAGATCCTTAAGCTGTTTCTTTAACTCTTTGAGTTTGGATGGATCCATATGATATGGAGGGATAGAGATGGGCTGAGTATCAGGAACAAGATCAATACCAAACTCTATTTCTCTATCTTGAGGTAACCCTGGCAAATCTTTAAGGAACACCTCTAGAAATTCACTAACTAGATGGACTGACTAAATGGTTGGGGCTTTAGACTTAGTATCTTTGACCCGAACTAAATGGTAGATACACCCTTTTGATATTAACTTTTTGGCCGTAAGGTAGGAGATAAAATGACCTTTAGGAGGCACCAAACTACCCTTCCACTCAAAGACTGACTCATTGAGAAACTAAAACTTTACCGCGCGGGTGCGACAATTGACTGACGCATAACATGAATGGAGCCAATCAATGCCCAGAATAACATTGAAATCTTTCATCTCTAACTCTATTTTTCTGCTAGAGTGACCTTATAGAGGACATTAATAGGACATCCTTTATAGACTATCCTAGCTATAACTGACTCACCCACCAGAGTAGAATAGAGACGGGCTTAGAAAAATTTTCAGGGCTTACTCTAAAATGTACAGCAACAAGCAGGGTCATATAAGAGAGGCTTGATCCCAGGTCTAATAACATATATACATCAAGGTGAATGGCATGGAGCATACCAGTGGCAACATCTGGTGAACTCTCTTGTTCTTGAGGGATGGTAAAGCATAAAACTGATTCTGGCATTGACCGCCACTGGTACTGGATGATTCACTCTGTGAGGGATCTAGGAGGCCTGATTGAGCTACTAGATTCATGGCTTGAGTCTGAGGACGAACATCTCTATTTCAATGCTTAGCATACGGACATTCCTTAATCTTGTGGCCTATCTTGACACAACCATAGCAACCCCGTTTGCCCATCAAACACTCACAAGGATGGGTCCTACCATACTTTGCATAAGTCGGATAAGTAGGACTCCCGACCACACTTCCCTGATATCTCAAATTTGAAGCTCTTCCACACTTCTCTTGCTTGGTCCTGGGTGCAGGGGCACTAGCTAAGGATGGTTCAGGTATTGGTAAGTGACCCTAGAGCTACAAATAACCTCCTCCTCCTGACCTCTGCTAACTATTCTCAAATTGTACTGTTCTATCCTTTTTATTTCTCTTCTCTCATTCCTTTAACTTCTTTGCCTCAATTTATTGAGCATGATTCATCAACTAAGCAATATCTATGTCTTCAATTAGCATGGTAGTCCTACAATCCTTAACCACCAAATCATACACTCCAGTAACAAACTTACTCATACGAGCTTTGGAGTCAGGCAATAACTCTGGAGCATACTTAGCTAACTGAGTGAACTTAAGGCAGTACTCTTTCACTAACATAGAACCCTACCTCAGGTTCATAAAATCCTCTACCTTGGACTTTTCTTATTTCACGATAAAAGAACCTATCCAGAAAAGTACTCTAAAACACCTGTCAACTCATAGGCATCGCATTCTCACCCATACCATCCTTTCACATAGTAACCTAATCATAAGAAATATCTTTTAACCGATAAAACGCCAACTCTACACTCTCTTTTTCATTAATATACATAATTTGTATAAGTTTTTTTACCTTATAAATAAAGAACTGGAATCCTCATTCACCTTTGACCTAAAGAATTCAGGTGGGTTCATCCTCATAAAGTTCTAATTCTAGCTGCAGCTAAGTTACCATTCTTCCGAACTGGGACTGTTATTGGTTGGTGTTTCTAGACATTTGTATTCACAGCCTGGGCTACCACTTAGAACGTAACCCTAAACTCAACATATAGAACATTTTATTCAGGGGGTCTACAGATGGAGGTGAGGATGAATGATCCTCATTTCTGCATGCGTAAGCTCTGTGAGGAGGCATTTTCTATCGTGTGAAAGCATAAATTAGAGTAGATACAGATAACCTCAAAGCATAATAGAGATTATGAAAGAATGGATAATTTCTAATACGTCCCATAGCCTCTTGCTCATAGGAGAGGTACGATTCACACTCTCGATCATGACTCTACGTAGTGTGGCTTGTTAGACTCCCCAGGACTCCTAAAAACCATAGGTCTAATGCCAAGTTTGTAATGCCTCGAGAATACCCCCTGGACGTCACACGATGTTTGAGACTAAGAATAGCCACAAGCTAACCCATGATATCTAATTGGCACTGAACTCATAGGAAGGTAGACTAAGATATACATAAGATCCAAAAGAAACCAAGTTTAAAACCTCTCTTTTTAAATCTTACAACTTAGAAATTTCAATAAAAATCTCTTTAACTAAATGAAACATTGTCTGACAAGCCTCTAATCTTATAACTGAAAATTCACTGGAACAGACCCCACTTGACACATAAAGGAAATAAAATAACTAAGCAACATCATAAAGTCTAAAATGCTAATAGACTTGGTCCTCAGATTGTGAGGTCTCACCAAGTATCCAGATGTAGGAGATGATGCCTACAATCAATCGTGCTGCTAGGAACGAGCATTAGGACCTACATTATCAGACAATGTAGCACATTAACATATATGTGGGTCAGTACTTTTGGAATGTACAGAGTATGTAGGGGTGAATGCATAAATAAGACAGAGTTGAATACACTTTCAAATCATGCATGCTAAGTGTAAAGGGACTCACCTTGGACAAGAATAAACTGAAAGCTAAGAGATCATAAAACATTAATGATGAAGCATAATGTATAAGCTTAGTGAGTCATTACACTTAGTTTCTAAAATCTTTACTTGGGTTCTTAACGGTGGAAGATTCTTATAACCGACATAAACCATGTGAGCTATCATGGAGTTCAACTTTTTACCCACGTTGGGGAGAGTTGTCCTACCCTTTCCATCGAAATAGAACCTTTAACTTAAGTGATCACTAAACTTATCCCATGTTGGAAAAAGAAGACACTCTCAGGCGAGGTCTCTTAAACCTACGTTGTCTTGTAGTTTTTGAGAAATAGGATGCGCTATACCTAGGGGTGGGCATGGTATAGTACGGTACGGTATTTTAAATTTCGTTACGGTAATTTTGGTTTTTGGTATCTAAAAGAACAATACCATTACCATACCAAATTAGTTCGGTATGGTTCAGTATTTTTAATTCGATTTTGGAATTTTACGGTATGGTAATTCGGTAACCATACTTTATTTGATTTCTAATTACATATATTCATATAAAAGAATTATACCATTAAATTTTAAAAACGTCTCAATCATGTTAGGCTAACAACTATCTTTGTTAATAAGTTTCACAAAAATAACATTTCAATCACGATTGAATAGTCCTAGATGCAAACTCTGAACAACTTTACCAAAACTTAAGCATAGTACTCCTAAATAATAAGCTTCCCAAAAAAGTTATTTCTGAATAAAAGCTATTTTGTGTTCAATTGGCTAATGGATGATAAATAAATATATTTGAAAATCTTAAATATAATATATATATATGGGTTTTATATGTTATTAAAAAACTTCCGTGTGGTATACGATATTTCGGTATTTATTACATAAATACCAAATACCATATCAAATACCAAAATAATTTAAAATTCCTACCAAATACCATAACATCCATACCGCGGTATAAAAAATTTCAATTTTGATCTGGTTTCGGTATATACCATACCATGCCCACCCCTAGCTATACCCATATTTCCCTTCTCGGCGATAAATACTACTTCTAAAATATATATATATATATATATATATGCTCATACGGAGAAAATCTACCTTGAAATAGCATATGGAAGATTGAGGCAAGAGCTTTTTACTAGGCCCTAAAACATAGCTCAACTAATGAAATACAGAATCTAATTCTAGAGACCGATTCATTCGCTAAGGTGAATATTGTTAAAGACATATGGAAAATCCCATGGGAGATAGCAAATATTAGGGATGAAATTAAAAAAATAGGTCACTAAACCGGGAGCATGCATTCAACGCATCTATTGAAAAGGATATCAACTTGCATATTGCCTAGCAAATAAAGCAATGTCCCGGCAGAGAATAATGGAGCATACTAATTTTAGAGCACTTTCATCAATGGAAAAAAAATCTTGAACACGGAGAAAACACAACACCAGAAATTAGACTAAGAACAAAGAGAGTAAACATATACTAAACATGCATTTACAAAAGAAAAGTAGAAGAACACAAGACATTAGCAACACACATAATTATATCAGGATTTGGCCAATGCTCAATAAAGTTGCTAATCTAGTTTTTCTAGACTATGTTAGCACACAAAAGCTTTTACCAAAAATGAAGGGATTCGATGTTAAATCAAGCTTTGAAGAGTAAAGGTCAGGCATGGTCCAACATCTGCTGAGAAGAACTAATCTATAAGGAAGGATGAAAGCATCAGCGCGGGTAATACAAATGAAAGGAAATAATGTGGATAGAAGAGACCTACAGAAAGAAAATTTGCGAACTCTACATGGGTACCTCCTTTAAGTCCACTTTGAAGTGGAGCAACCCAAACACCTACGAAGAAAAGCATGGATCAAAGAAATTAAAAAAAAAAAAAGCAACAACAAAAGTATGAACAATGCTTACCTTGGAATGATGAAGGCTCTTGTGTGAGCAAAGGAAAAGAAACAGCTATCAGGTACCAAGTTTACGATGGCGCAGAGAGGAGGAGGTAAGAATGAAAGTTCTAACGAGAGCCAGTAGTAAACATTTATTGGGAAGGCGAAGTACTTCTTGGAAAGTTGGAACAAAAAGTATTGAAGATTGTTTTAATATGGATGGATCAACTTTAGAATGGGATTTTCCTGACAACTTTCAGATTATTTGTGCTTTATTGATTTATTTAGGTCCATAGCCAAACTATTGTTGTTTCTTTTGGACTATTAATAAAATGGCCTGAAAAGGCCATAAAAAAAAATCCAAACTAAAATATAATAAAGAAAATTACTAAATAATTAGCTTGTTTATTTAAACTTGAATTAAAAATAAAATATTCTTTTTTCGTAAATCTTCTTTTTCTTTTGAGAAGTAAAAACAAGACGCATCCTAAAATGACTTTATTTTTCAGTAAAAACTTACACGCACCGGATCTATACACCCAACTAATAAATAAATTATACATTTCACATTATTTAAATATAAATATTAATACATAAGTCATAGTTAATCATGTTACTTCATAAATTTATCATCATATTTTTATTTACTTTATAAATTTGTCATCATAATTATTTATTTTACTTCTATTGACCTTTAATATCTTAGTGTTACTCGTTTTTTCTATTTTCATTAGAAAAATTAATTTTTTATTTTACTTACTTTTCTAAAGAAAATATTTTGACCAACCAGACATAAAAATATTTTTCTCTATTAAGGAAAGGCCAACATCAATAGAATTATATGGTAGATGAACAAGATTCATGTCCATATCAAAACTAACACCTGCAGCATTCTCAACAAGAACTCACATTTGCTTCTTGACAAGAGCAACAAGCTTACAGTCTTCTTCCTCTCCTACCACACTTTCAGCTAAAAGTGGGGGAACCAGAACCTTCACTAAATTGTGTCATCAAGCAAACTGTTTAAGACATTATCAAAGCTGAGGCGTTTCAAATCTTTATTTTGTACAAATTCATCATTCTCAATTTTTTCCACTATAAATGTCTCAACTTTAATACAAGAATTTGATATTTCATTTTTCTTTCAAATTCAACTATGTCATCTTCCTCAACTTCATTTTGTATCTTTTTTTATCGTCTTCTTCTTCTGCATTAATATCTTCTAATAATTATTCGTCACTCTCTACTTTATTTGTCTTATAAAAAATTGACATTCTGATACTTCAAACAAGAAAAAAAATGCGAATCTACCACAACACTAGAAAAAGAATGAAGAAATAAAGTTAGACCGATGGTGGCAGTCCTTAGAATTAGATCATTAACTTTAGTTTTCTTTCTGTTTTAATTATTTAGTGTTGTTGGGTTATTGAATTTTGTTTCATGTTTTAACTGGTTAATTTCTTGGTTAAAAGTATGAATTTTAATTTACTTTCATTTTTTAATTGTCTAGTTTCGTGCTTGGGTTATTGAATTTTCCTAAATTTTTTAATTATTTAATTTTCTTAATTAAAATTAGGACTCTAAACCTTTGTTATTACCCATGATTAACTTAATTGAGTTAGGTTTATATACCTGATGCGTGTAAGTTTTTACTGATTTTCAAATACCTTAAACAAGATAAAGAAAAAAAAATATTTAACTTAAACCTAAAAGATATATTTTAAATACTAAATAGTGTATAAACTTAGATTCGATCAAAAATTAAGTGTTCGCACACCTTATACTGTAATACCAATTTCATGATTGAGAGGTGATATATACGAGCTTCACATAAGTGTCTATGACACGTAGACAACACATCAAATATATTAAATGGATTCACTTTTTCATTTCTTTTTTATTTTCATGTCAATTTTTTTTCACTTTTCACCTATCTTCTTCATTATTTTATCTTCTTTATTATCTCAGTACAATATAAAGTAAAAGTTAATCTTGTTCTGTTTTTGCGAAACACACAACTTGGTTTCATATGTGTATTCTGAAAACACTTGAAATGATTTTGTGTGTTTTTGAAATTTATTATAAATGTTTTTTCTTAGGTTGTGGTTATGTATAGTCTGTATTAATTTTTTTCCCCTTTTATATAGTTTATGCATCTCAAAATAGTTAATTCTGATGCTGGAAAAGATCTAGGTAAAGAGATTAAGATGGATATGGTGTTTATAAATTCAAGTCTTGTGTTTGATAATCTACCAGTTGAAATTGTCTTAATGATAAAGTTACCAGTTTTGCTATAGCTTAATCATAAAGTTATCTTTATTTGAAAAACTTTTCAAATCACAAAGGAGAAAAATTAAAAAGTATGATGACGAGCATGCTCTAAATGAGAAAGGGTATACTGTAATTTTTATCTCTGTTATTCCAATTGAACGAGATGATGAAGGGCACATTGTAACGACTTGATTTTGTGAATCTTCCCCTTTTATATTTTTTAACCATTTTATCCCTTTTCGTGATTGCTACGTGTTGTTTTTGGGGTGTTGGGGATGGTTAGCACGGTTTCCAATGAGATACAAAATGATTTGTACGAATTTGTGATTTTTAGAAGTTGAAAAACTCTCATAGTTGACTTTGATCGATATTTATTGTAAGGTGTGTATGATCACAAAATAGACTACACCGACATATCTGAAATATTGATTTTAAATTGGTAGTGTGGTTGATTTGATTTTGTGGCTTTTGGACCTTATTTCGATCCTTGGTTTGAAAATTAATGAAATTGAGTCTTGAAGGTCAATTTTGTGAAAATAATCTCTTTTTGAAAATCTAATGTCATCATTGAGTCCTGAACGTCGAATTTAGTCTAGTAGCATATTCTGTTTGTCTTCACGTGATTTCAAACAAATTACAAGGGATCGATCAGCAACTTTGCAACTTAGCAAAGTTGTTGATGCAGCCGCTTAAGCAGCTAAAGAATCGCTTAAGCGGTAACCGCTTTAGCAACCCATGCACCACTTTAGCGGACCCCGATTGACTGGTCAACCACCACTAAAGCAGGAACTTGACCGATTTAGCAATAGGGGACCGCTTTAGCGGCCTGATAACTTTGGGTTGGACCGCTTAAGCGGTCAAGCCGTCGCTTAAGTGATGGTTACTTAAGCGATTATTTGACCACTTTTACAGTCATAGTTGGGTGGTGTAAAACCCATTTTCATAATTTTTTTCCTCTATTTTTGAGATATTTAAGCTTCGGGTTGTGGGATTTTTGAGCGATTTCTTCTATTTTCGTGTTTGGGTAAGCTCTAAATCACTATTTCAATTATTTTACTTCAATTATGTCATCTAAAATTCTTTTAACTATTTATTTCAAATTGAAATTTGGGAATTTTTTTGGCTTGAAAGGCCTAAAAGGGAAATTTTTCGATTAAAACATCGTTTGTAACCTATTTTCACTTGGGTTTTCTCCTATGGCTTCCTTTAATCATGGGTAAGGTTTTTCTAAACAAAATTTTTGGTTGTACCCTTTCATTTTGAAATTTTATTTTCGGAGTCCATTGTGACCCCGACTTAAAAGTTGGTAATATGGGTATCATTGGCTTTCTCTTAACATATAGATTCTATATTTGTATGTTTAGTTGATTTCGAGGTCGTTCAAGAGGGAAAAGCTCTGTGTTAAAGGAATTTAGGCTTGGATTTTGACGTCGCAAGGAAGATTATCGCTTATCTTTCTTTAGACTGGGTTGGGTAGTTAATATATATATATATATATATATATATATATATATATATATATATATATATAAGCATGCTATGGGTATGGTAATGATCATAGAACCTCTATTTCAATGATATTATTATTGTTGTGTGCCCGTATGGGGGACTTGAGATGATATTTATTATGTGTTGCCCATGTGGGGGCTTTATCTGACATTATTGATCTTGTATATGCATCTTATGCCCTTTATAGTTGACATAATGCTCGTGTGAGGACTTAAATTGGCAATTATAGGCCTTATCTAGCATTGGTTGCTTTCTTCATGATTGAACCCAAGTTGGGGTTAATATGATATTAATGATGCCTTACATGCATATCTATTCCAATGGTACATTCTACTAAATCATGGATGGTTGACAGATGAGTAAATTTTGAGCTCATATGTACATGTGTAATACCCCGTATTTTTTTTCTAGCTTAAATTCGTTCCTAGAATGTTAAGGGTGAGCTTCAAAAATGAATATCTTTTATTTCATATAGAATTTTTCAGATTTAGACCCTTCATTGTGTGCGAAATTGAAAAAGCTTTCCATCGATACCAAATTCGCCTAATTCCGATACCCTGTTGAGAAGCTATGGCAAATTCAGTAATGCAGTCTCCAACCTGGGCACTCACCGCATCACGGTGGATGTCAAAATGGCAATCATCAAATTCTAGTGGCCCTTCGCAATAGCCCCGCATCGCGGAGAGGTCCAATTTCCTATTTGTTAAAATCAAGTAGCCCAACGCGATAGTGGCACATCGCGCCAATGGCCAAAATGGCATTCCAAAGGGGCACCGTGATGGTGCTACATCGCAGAGAATGCCCAGTTCCCAATTATCCTATTTCCAATGAGCCACTGCGATAATGGCATGTTGCGGTGGCCTGCCAGTTCAAAAAATAATGTTTTTTCAGTTCCATTTAAATATTAAAAGGGGCATTTTGGTCAATTCTCAAGGCCCCAAATCCATCCAAAACATCAGATTAAACATATTCAAGGCACTTTATGTCCAAATTCATCCATTCTCTCTCAAAGCAAAACCCTAGAGCTCCAAAGCTTCTTCTCCAAGAAATCAAAATCCTCCATAGTTTCTCCAAGAAAGCTTAAAATTGAGGATTCCCAATATAAGATAATCAAGAACTTATCTCCAAAAACTCAAATAGGAATCTAAATTTCAAGGTTTCTTCATCTAATCATCTATCAAGGTATGTGGGGTTTATGAACAAGGATCTTCTTTCATCCTTGTGCCCAAAACCATGTTTTAATTACAATTTTATATGATTTTGAATTAATATACATGAGATTAAAATTAGGATTCATACTCGTTATTGCTCTTTGCAAGATTTTGAGATTTCAAGTGTTTTAGAAGATGAATTGCATGTCTATTTTCATATTTTCATTCCTATTGCAGTAATTTACAGATTTTGAGATGAATTATCATTGTCTTCATTATCAAGCATGGTTATTATGATGTTTTGACATGACTTTAAAGCCTGGGTTTTAAGCCCTAAGATTTAGTATTGATATTTCAAGAAGATTATAATTTTAAGCCTATTTGATGATCGTTTACCAAGATTCAAGAAAGGAGTTGATCTTTTTATCCTAAGCTAAGATAAGGAATCCACATTGTTCATATAGTTTGAAATTTAAAGAAAGAGAAGCATAATTGATTTTCATTATAAATCCTTGTGCTATTTTAAGGTGGATTTCCTAAAGTTCTGAGCGATAAGTATGGGAGTAGTATTTAGCACCGAGTTGAGTATGATTCCAAGGTCTCATACCCCAGAACTACGAGCCACCGTAGGTTTTAAGCGCCCATGGTGGGCTAAGTTAGTGATCACTTAAGTTAAGGTTATATTCTGATGGCAAGGGTAGAACAGCTCTCCCGAACGTGGGTAATACGTTGGACTCCATGATAGCTCACATGGTTTATGTCGGTTAAAAGAACCTCTCTGCTAGTTAAAGTAAAAGATTTACAGAAAAGCTTTTAGAAAAACTAAGTGCAAACGCTCACAACTTTATTCAGATTATGCTTTACAGAAACATATCAGCTACAGATTTTAGCTTTCAGATTTCAAATTTAAGAGTGAGTCCTTTCTAGACTTAGACAGTATGATTTGAAGAGAGAACACAAGTACAGCTTTTAGAACTAAATGTTATGACTCACTAGATTTATAAAGTTTGATTTGTTATTCATGATTTCAGTATTTCAGATATTCTAGCTTATATGAGTCACTTACATTTAGCATGCATTGTTTTATAAATTATGTTGATAATATGATATTTCACTTATGCATATCACTCCCATATACTCAGTACATCCTCAAAGTACTGATCCACATATATGTCTATGTGCTACATTATCTCATAATGTAGGTTCAGGTGCTTAGTATCAGCAGTGTGAGTAGTTCAAGCATCTCCATCTACATCCGACAGTTGGTGAGTCCTCATAGTTTGGGGACTTATTCATTCAGATTTTGCAGCTTATCAGTTTAAATGATTTAGTGATCTTTTCAGACAGTTCGAGTTAGTTGGGGGTTTATCCCAGTGACTCTCTAGTTATTAGTAGTAGAGGCTTGTTAGACTACTAGATTTGATTTAGACTTACAGTATTTGATTTTCAGACATTACATTCGGATTATTCTTAGTTATTTTAGACAGTTTTCGCATTCAGTATGACTTTCATGTCTATATCACCTTATTTATGAGATTCATACGTAGTAGAAGGCAGACATGGTTAGCTTAAGGCTACTCGTAGTCTTGAGCACCGTGTGACGTCTCGAGACCAGGTTTCAGGGCTTACAACATGTACTGAATGGATTTGAGATCTTCATACTAGTTTGGTTGTAAGTATTACATCCACATCTAATATTCATAATACATTGGTACCATTGAGGAAACATTGATTTTGACATAAATGGGATACTTTTACAAAATCCTTTGTCGTAGTCCACAAGTGTAATGACTTAATTTTTAAGAATTTTTATTCTTATATGATTTGACCATTTTACCCATCCCTGTGGTTGCTACGTGATGTTTCTGGGGTGTGGAAATGATTGGCAGGGTTTTCAATGTATTTTGGTACGATTTATGCGAGTTTGTGTTTCAGATGGCTAAATGGACTACTCCAGAAGATCTGAAACATCGATTTTGGATTGGTAGCATGGTTGGTATAATTTTATGGCTTTTATATCTCATTTCAACCATCGACGTGGAAAATTATAAAATTGGGTCTCAGGGGTCAATTTTATAAAAATAAACTTTTTTCAAAAATCTGATAGTGTCATCTAGTCCAAAGCATCGAAGTTGGTAGGGTGGCATAGTTCGATTGCATTCTTAAAATTTGGGATAAATACCGAGGGGTTGGTGGAGACTTAAAAAATTTTCAAGTCCAGCTGGTGCAATAGCTAAAGCGCCATTTTTGCTGCTTTAGCGACCAGTCTCCCAGGTGGGGGTGCTTTATCATTCCTTATCTGCTTTAGCGGAGGCCGCTAAAGAGGACTAGTCTGCACACCAAGTAACGATAAAGCGTAACTTGACCTTTTTAGCGGCGACCGCTAAAGAGGCACTTGATCACTTTAGCGGTGATTGCCAAAGCAGATAATAGTACACATATAAAATCTATTTTTCTCAATTTTTCATTATTTTTTAGACTTGGAGCTTCGGGTTTTAGAGTTTTAGGGAAATATTTTCCATTTTCAAGTTTGGGAAAGCTTCAAATTCCTATTTCAATGATTTTACTTTGATTTTTATCATCTAAAGCTTGACAAAATACAATTTCATTGAGAAATTTGAGAATTTTGGCCCGAAAGGCCTAAATTGGTTTTTCTTCAATTTTAACCTATTTTCACTTGGGTTTTCTTAAATGGATTCCTTTAAGCATGGATAACGTATTTATGAACTAAAATTCTGATTTTACCCTTCGTTTTCAAAATTTATTTTTGGGGTCCATTTTGACTCAAACTCAAAAATAGGTAATACAGGTATCATTGGCCTTCTTTTAATATGTAGATTTTATATATGTATGTTTTAGTTGGTTTTGAGACCGTTCGGGAGGGGAAGACTCTATGTTGAGGGCTTTTTGCATCGAGATTCCATCATTCAAGGTAGGTTATAGCTTAACTTTCTTCAGACTGGTATGGGTAGTTAATAATAATACAAAAGCATGTTATGGGTAGGGAAAATGATCATTAAAGTAGTGTTATTACTGTCGTATACCCATGTGGTGGCTTATGTGTTATGTTTGGTTATTTGAGATGATATTGGCTATGTGTGGCCCGTTTAGGGGCCTTATCAGATGTTGATGGCCTTGTGTATCTGTTGCATTGTTTTCCTTACATTGAAAATGTCAAAGTTAGGTTTCTTGTGGTATTATTGATGTCTTACTAGCATATTTCACTTATATGGTACATGGCCTATATTGGATCATGGATGGCCTACTGAGTGGATTTTTCTCGCGTGCGTGCATATTGATTAGATTTGAGATCTGAATTATGCTTTGGTTGTGAGAATTACATCCTCATACCATACATACATTCATGAGATATTGGTAATATTATGGAAATACAGGTTTTTCTGACAGAAATGTGAGACCTTCAAAACCCTCTGCCAAAGTTCAGTGCTAGAAAGGAGATATGGATATTGGGATATGGATATTGAGAATGGTTTGGTTATTGAGATTATATATGGGTTGTGGAACCCTCCATGAGTCCTACCTCGGGAACAGTGCTCAGTAGATATATACGAAGATTGTGTGACAACCTATAACATATCACACCATCATCATCATCATCCAGGGGTGGACCTACGTTAATTTTTAGAGTGCTTCGGCACATATTAAACTTAATGCGGAATAGGTATAATTAGATAGAAAATATACAAAAATAGATATAAAACATATAAAATCACCCAATAAAACAAATAGTTGGGTGGGTGCACTAGCATTTAGGTTGATCTCAAGGTTCTTCATTGGAAGGGGTGGCCTTGGGTTCGAACCTCGTTGAGGTGATTTTTTTTATTTTTTTTATCTTTTTAATTTTGTAAGCATCCATGATTCCTAAATTCTGGGTCAGCTATTGTCATTATCATTATCATTCTCATTGCTTCTTATACATTATGCACCTTTTATGTCATACTTTTGTGCTTGATTTGTTGTTTATCTATACTTGTACTTGGTGTATGCGTTATATTTTAAAACTGTTAGTAGATACGGTCCGAGCTACCATTATGGGACATGTTTTGATTGCAAATAACGTGCCTGTAATGTTTATTTACATACCTTAACTTTTACTTTGTTCAGTCAGCCTATGATACTACTAAGTGTAAGTGGGTTGTACTATCCCTACTGTACCCTTTTGATACAAATCCAGGTATGAGTGCGCCGTGCGATAGCTGATTTTGGGTGGTGCTTGGAGTATTTTTGGGGTAGTTTTGGCTTTATGCTTCCAGAGTCGAGCTCCTACCCCATCTTATTTAATTTAGGTCT
Source organism: Capsicum baccatum var. pendulum (assembly GCA_030864225.1). Classification (NCBI taxonomy): domain Eukaryota; kingdom Viridiplantae; phylum Streptophyta; class Magnoliopsida; order Solanales; family Solanaceae; genus Capsicum; species Capsicum baccatum. Next base: position 76,318,678 of record CM061557.1, on the reverse strand, counting down.
TGTTGTATCAAGAGATAGACTTATGTTCCTTTTTGGGTTATCAGTTGTATTTTCAGACTCTGAGTTGTATGTAGATTGTTCTTACACTGTGACAGCAGGTTTTGGAATGTTTTATGTATTGTTTGATATTCATATTTCCCATATCCTTATGTATGTATGCTTTGACTTTATTTGAGAAGTCCTGCTTTGGGATTTTGATGTTGTTTTCTCATTTGTATTAGTTTGGGTAATTGGCTTACTTGTCAAGGCGTAACTGCGATAAGTTTCATCATAACCCTTGTTATTGAGTTGTGACAATGAGTCAGAGAGTAGATATTGATATTCAAATTGGGAATGAGCACTGAAAAAGTATATGGGTTGCGAACCCTCATGGGTTCTACCAGGAAGCACCGAGGCTCGGTAGGTGTACATGGAGGTTTTGTGATAATCTCAATCATATCACACCATCATCATTGCATTTCATACATAATACATCTACAGTGTTGTGTTTCTATGTTTTATTCAATGCATTAACAATGTTGACTTAACTGAATAGTTGGAGCCTCGGACTTAGTGTCTTTGACTCTAACTAGGTAATAGATTCAACCTTTGGATATTAGCTTTCTAGCTTTGAGATAAGAGATAAAATGACTCTTGGGAGATACCAAACCCCCATACCACTCAATAACTAGTTCCGTAGGGAACTAAAACTTGACCACGCGGGTACAACAGTCTATAGATGCATAACAAGAATGAATCTAATCCATACCCAGAATAAGGTCTAAATCCACCATGTCCAACTCTATCAGATCAACAAATATGACTCTATGAAGAACAGTAACAGGACAATCTCTATACACTTGTTTTGCAACAATAACTCCCCTACTGGTGTGGAAACTAGGAAAGGCTCAGGAATCTTTTTGGGACTTATTTTGAAATTCACAGCTACTAATGGGGTCACATAAGAGAAACTTGACCTAGGGTCCAACAACACAAACACATCAAAGTAAAAGACACGGAGCATATCAGTAACAACATCGGGAGAATCGTCCTACTCCTGACGGGATGGTAAGGCATAGAATCTGTTCTGGCGCTGACCGCCAGCAGTGCTAGATGCAGTGCCTTGAGCAGGGGCAGAACGATCTAAAGGAGCTAGTGCACTAGTAGTCTGTGTCTGGGGTCGGGCATCTCTATTTCCCTGCCTACCATGCAGACAATCTCTAATTCTGTGGCCCATCTTGGCACAACTGAAAAAACCCATCTGGTCTCCTAAACACTCATCGGTATGATCCCTACCACACTTAGCACATGGAGGATAGCATGGTCTGTTACTTACACTATTCTGGGACTAGGACATACAAGACATGTTCCCTTGCTCCTGCCTGCCTCTAGGAGCAGGAGCACTGGCTGATGAAGGCACTGGCATAGATGAATGGCCCTAGAACTGTGGGTGGTTCCCTCCATGGGACCTATCCTGACTATACTTATGATGCTCAGATCTAGCCCTCTTGTTACCCCTCACTCTATTTTTCTCTATTATCTTGTCTGCCTCTATCTGCTGTGCATGTATCATCAACCTGGACAGATCCATATCCCTATTCAACATTGCAGTCATACAATCTTTTAGTACCAAACCAGAAACACCTATCACAAACTTGTTCATACTAGATCGGGTGTCAGAAATTAAATCAGGAGCATACTTGGCTAACTGGTTGAACTTCAAGCAGTACTCCTTAATAGTCAAGGAGCCCTTCCTTAAGTTTATAAACTCCACAATCTTCACTTCTCTCATCTCAAGTGGGAAGAACTTGTACAAGAATACATCTTGGAACACCTGCCAAGTCATAGGAGCAGCATCCTCACTTCTACCCTTCCTCCACGATACAACCCAGTCATAAGTAATGTCTTTCAACCTGTAAGACACCAGCTCAACACTTTCTTCATCAGAAACATGCATCACCTGTGTGATATTTATTACCTCCTCAAGGTATAACTGTGGGTCTTCACCTGCCTTAGACCCATAAAACTCTAGCGGATTCATCAGTATGAAATCACGAATCCTAGAAGCAGCTAAATCACCTCCTTGCTGATTTGGAATTGCGGCCTAGTTATTGGCCTGAATATTAGCGGTGACTGCTTGGGATAACGCCTGAAAGGCCGCCCAAAACTCAGCATGCGACACAGTCTCATTCAAGGTATCAACAGGAAGGGGTTGCTCATTATTTTTTCTGTAGGCGTTCGCTCTTTGGGGAGGCATTTTCTGAAATAGGAAAATATGAATTATTAGATGGGGGGAACAACTGTAGGCACGAAAGAATCTGAAAGAAAGAAACAACTTTTTCCTAAAATATATCGTAGCCTCTTGCTCATAGATGTGGCGCACTACACACCGATGATCAAGGCTCTACCTAACGCGGCTTGTCAAACTCCCTAGGACTCCTTAAACCTTAGGCTCTGATACCAAGTTTGTAACACCCCAAAATTTTATCCCGAAGCGTCACACGGTGCTTAAGGCTATAAGTAACCCTAAGCTTACCCTTTGAGCCTATTACTACATATAATAACTTATTTTGAGATGAAATAAACAAAACACTGGTACTGCCATATCAAAAAATAGGAAATACGAAGAGAATACTCGATCCAAATAACCACAATACTGGAAATCTCCACATACTAACAATCTCATAACTAGTCTAACAAAGCCTCTACCACTCCATCACTAGAGAGCCATTGGGATAGGTCCCCAACTGACTCAAACTGAACTGGAAGCAATAATATATCTACTAAAATGTCTAAATATAGGTCCTCAAACCATGAGGACTCACCACTACAGAGATGTAGACAAAGGTACTCAAAAATCACTGATGAGGCTGGGACTGAGCACCTGAACCTACATTATAAGATAATGTAGCACATAGACGTATATGTGTATCAACACTTGAGAATGTACTGAGTATATGGGGGTTTATGCATTTACATAAAACAGTATCAATATTCTTTAATCAAATCATGCATGCAATTAGGAATGACTCACATAGCTTGAATAAGTCTAAAATATAAAGCTCATAAATCATGTATAATGAATCATGTAACACAAATATCGTGAGTCATTATACCTAACTTTAAAATCTATACTCTCCTCTTATTCTCAATACTTCAATACTAAAGAAACTTTAAACAATGCTTTCAAACTCATACTTGTATCTCATGGAGAGTAAAACTTCTTTGAAACTTTAGGACTCAAGACTCTTTGAAACTTTAAGACTTGGGAACTCTGTGACTCTTGGAATTGCATAACTCTGTACACTCGGGAGTTTCTTCTAACCGACATAAACTATGTGAGCTACATGGAGTCTAACATCTTTTCCTCCTAATTAAGAAACCTCATATTGGGGAGAGGCGTCATACTCTTACCAGGGAGTATAACCTTAACTCAGTGATCACTATCTCAGCCTTGGGCCCATAAATCTCAGTCCTATGGTGGCACGTAGCTCTGGGGTATGAGACCTCAAAATCATACCCAATTCGGTGCTAAATACTACTCCAATACTCAGCTCAGAACTCTTAGGAAACCCACCTCAAATAACTCAAGGGTCTATACTGAAGACCAAAATGTATTACTATTTGCTTTAATGGAACATCAATGTGGATTTCAACTCTATTAGAACCAAAAAGGTCAAATATTTCTAAATAATCTCAATGTACTCAAATCATAGGTGATTATAGCACAGAAGTTCATAAAATTGCAATTCTCAAGTAGGGCTTAGTGGCCAATAGTTCAATCTCAAGTTAAGACTCATCACTTGTACTTAGGACTCAAAATGTAAAGCTTTAATGCATCAAAATAATATTTAAACTTCATGCTCAACCATCATCTTAAAAAGCTTACAATCATCTCAATCAAGATATTGGATAAATAACTCATAATATGAATCTTATGCTTTCAACATCTCAAAATTCATGCTTTGGTAACAAAACATTCATAATCATCTTAAAATCTGGAATATTCGGAAATAGGCGCAGAAATATAAAAAAAATCATGTAATTCAACTTTTAAACCATGGGAAATCACTTAATCTTGCAAATAATGGTAATGGGTATAAACCCCACATACCTTGAATTAGAAGCTTTGGATGAACTCTCGCTTTTGGGACTTTATTTGTACTCTTGAATGAGGGTTCTTGAAGCCCTTAACTTGGGAACATTGAATCTTGACTCAATTTAGAAATCTATGGTGGATTCTTGAGATTCTTGGAAGAGGTTTTGAATACTTAGGGTTTTTGTTAAGAGAAAACTTGAGAAAAACTTCGTAGAATGCTTGTAAATGACTTCAATTTGGTGTTTGTATGGTTTAAGAGGCTTGGAAAAATTTCAAAGTGCCCTTTTTAACTTCTGTAGGAAGCTGGAAAATATTAAACTGGGAACCCTATTTTATAGGCCATTGCGACGCACCACTATCGCGGTGGCTCACTAGAAATTATCAAATGAGAATCTGGGAGTCACCGCGATGTGGAGCCATAGCGTTGTCCCACTGGTTAGCACCTAGAACTTCAGCACGACGCGTCACAATCGCGCTAGGCCAATGAAAATTGACTATTGGGAAATTAGGGTCCTCCGCGATGCACCACTATCATGGAGTTCCAATGGAATTTGACAATTGTCAAATACACCCTCTCCGCGACATGCCAAGCACTAAAATGACGTTGTTTTACGACTAGGACTTAAATTAGCCATAACTTCTTGCCCGGGTATTGGATTCGGGCGAATCATATATTGACGGAAAGCTTATCAAATTTCCCATGTGAGAAAAAGTCAAAATTAGGGAAATTCTATATGGTTAAAATGATACTCAATTAGGAAGTCACTTCTTAACCTTCTCAAAGAGAAATTAATCTTAGAAAAAATTTAGGGTATTACAATATCTCCCACTTGGAAACATTCGTCCACGAATGTCGCTAGTTAAGCTAAGAGCGCAGAGGAAATTGAGTATGTAAAGCTGGAAGAACTCGCTAAACTGACTCTATGTCTTTCTAAACTCTTAAATACTTTAGAGAATGCATGAACTTAAAAAGGGTAGATGCATAGCTGAAACTTTAGACTAGAAGGGCTAAATTAAGAAAGAATATTACCTTTGGCTTGATCTAAACTCGCGGAAAAGAGGTACGGGTACTTGGCTCGCATGTCTACTTCTACCTCCCAAGTAGCGCCCTCAACTGACTGGTTTCGCTACAAAACTTTGACCAAGGGAACTTCTTTGTTCCTCAGTCTACAGATCTGAAAATCTAGAATCTCAACAATCATCAAATGAAAGACTATTCTAAATATCAGCACTCTCTGAAGGATCTACAATAACGGAATCACCAATATGCTTTTTAAGCATGGAGACATGAAAAATAGGATGAACGACTGACAACTCTACGGATAACTCAACTTCATAGGCTAATTTCCCAATACGGTTCAAGACTCTGTAGGGGCCAAAATAAGGGGGACTAAGCTTCCCCTTTTTACCAAACCTCTTTACCCCTTTCATGGGTGAAATCTTCAAGTACACCAAATCACCTACCTCAAACTCAAGATCCCTTCTCCTCACATCAGCATATGATTTTTGACGACTCTGAGCTATCTTCAAACTTTCTCTAATCAACTTTACCTTCTCCGTAGCCTTAAATATTGCATCAGGTCCAGCCAAAGTAGCTTCACCCACTTCAAACCAACCTATGGGTGATCTAAATCTCCTACATACAAGGCCTCAAATGGTGCCTCTCGATGCTAGCATGGTAACTATTGTTATATGCAAACTCGATCAGTGGCAAATACTCATCCTAACTACCTTTGAAATCAAGAGCACAAGCCCTCAACATATATTCTAGGGTCTAAATAGTCCTCTTAGCCTGACCATCTGTCTGTGGATGAAAAGCGGAACTCAAATGAACTTGGGTACCAAGACCCTGCTGAAATGCTCTCCAAAACTGCAAAGTAAATTGAGTACCCCTATCTGAGATGATAGACAAGGGAACTCCATACAACCTGACCAACTCCCAAATATACAATCTAGCATAATCCTCAGTTGTATAAGATGTATGCATGAGCAAAAAATGTGCGGACTTAGTCAGCCTGTCTATAATAACCCAAATAAAATTATGATGATGATGCGAAAGAGGTAAACCAGTCACGAAGTCCATATTCACCTCTTCCCACTTGCAAGTGGGTATACCAAACTCTTGCATCACACCACCAGGTTTTGGTGTTCTACCTTAACCTGTTGGCATATTGCACACTTTGATACAAACCCAGCTATATCCTTCTTCATACCAATCCACCAATAGATTTCCCACAAGTCGCGGTATATCTTGGTAGTGCCGTGATGAATAAAATATCATGCACCATGTGCTTCAGTCATAATTCTCTGCTGTAGATCATCAACACAAGGAACACACAATCTACCCTGCAATTTCAACACACCATCTCCCCCTTGGGAGAAGACCTCTACCTTTTGGTCCTTAACTGACCCCTTCAGTCTGACCAAACTATCATCTAAGTCTTGTTTCTCCTTCACTACCAAAACTAAAGAGGATTCAGAACTACTTTGCACCAAAGTACTTCCCTCAGTGGAATCAAGAAACCTAACACCCTGTCTAGCCAAATGATGCACATCACGAGCTAACTCTTTCTTACCTTCTTCTACATGAGCAACACTGCCCATAGATAACCTGCTAAGGGCATCTGCCGCTACATTGGCCTTGCTCGGATGGTACAACACGTTCATATCATAATCTTTTAGCAACTCTAACCATTTCTTCTGGCAAAGATTCAACTCCCTCTGAGAAAACACATACTACAAGCTTTTATGGTTCGTAAACATGTCAACATGAACACCATACAGAGAGTGTCTCCATATTTTCAAAGCAAAGACCAAAATAGCTAACTCAAGATCATGGGTTGGGTAGTTCTTTTCATGTGGCTTTAATTGTCTAGAGGAATAAGCTATAACCTTACCTCTCTACGTCAACACATAACCCAAACCAACTCTAGAGGCATTACAGTACACCACAAAATAATTTGTACCACTAGGCAACATCAACACAGGGGCTGAAGTAAGTCGAGTCTTTAACTCTTGAAAACTCTTTTCACAGGAATCTGACCACTAGAACTTAACTTTCTTTTGGGTCAACCTAGTCATGGGAGATGCAATAGAAGAGAAACCTTCAACAAAACGGCGGTAGTAGCCAGCTAGACCCAAGAAACTTCTAATGTCAGATGGAGAGATAGGTCAAGGCTAATTTCTTACAGCTTCTATCTTTTGGGGATCAACTCTAATGCCTTCGGCTGAAATAATATGACCCAAAAAACCTACTGACCTTAGCCAAAATTCACACTTACTGAATTTGGAGAACAACTGATGATCTCTAAGATTTTGCAAAACAATTCTAAAGTGATTCGTATGGTCATTCTCAGTACGGGAGTAAACAAGGATATCATCTATAAACACTAAGGCAAACATATCAAGATATTGCTTGAACACTTGATTCATGAGGTCTATAAAGGTTGCTGGGCATTGGTTAGCCCGAAAGACATGACTAGAAACTCAAAGTGACCATAAAGGGTTTAGAAGGTTGTCTTTGGAATATCGCATTCCCTCACTTTAAGCTGACGAAAACCAGATCTAAGGTCTATCTTGGAAAAATAACCTGCACCTCACAACTGATCAAATAGGTCATCAATTCTCGGAAGTGGATACTTATTCTTAACTGTGACCTTGTAAAGCTGACGATAGTCAATAACATACGCAAAGAACCATCTTTCTTTTGTATAAAAAGAATAGGTGCGTCCCAAAAAGAGAAACTAGGCCATATGAAACCTTTATCTAAAAGATCTTTGAGTTGCTCTTTCAACTCCTTAAGCTCTACAGGTGCCATACAGTATGGCAGAATAGAAATAGGCTGAGTGTTGGGAAGAAGGTCAATCCCAAATTCTATCTCTATACCAGGAGGTACCCCTAGAAGATAGTCCAAAAAAACATCAGGAAACTAATTAACAATGTTGACTGACTGAAAAGTTGGAGCCTCGAACTTAGTGTCTTTGACTCTAACTAGGTAATATATACAACCTTTGGATATTAGCTTTCTAGCTTTGAGATAAGAGATAAAATGACTCTTGGGAGATACCAAACCCTCGGACCACTCAATAATTGGTTTCGTAGGGAACTGAAACTTGACCACGCGGGTACGACAGTCTATAGATGCATAAAAAGAATGAAGTCAATCCATACCCAGAATAAGTTCAAAATCCACCATGTCTAACTCTATCAAATCAGCAAATATGACTCTATGAAGAACAGTAGCAGGACAATCTCTATACACTTATTTAGCAACAACTGACTTCCCTACTGGTATGAAAACTAGGAAAGGCTCAGGAATCTTTTCGAGACTCATTTTAAAATTCACTGCTACTAATGGGGTCACATAAGAGAAACTTGACCCAGGGTCTAACAACACCAAAACCTCAAAGCAAAAGACATGGAGCATACCAGTAACAACATCGGTAGAATCCTCCTACTCCTGACGGGATGGTAAGGCATAGAATCTGTTCTGGCACTGACCGCCAGCAGTGCTAGATGAAGTGCCTTGAGCAAGGGAAAAATGAGCTACAGGATCTGGTGCACTAGTAGTCTATGTCTGGGGTCGGGCATCTCTGTTCCCCTGCATAGCATGCAGATAATCTCTAAGTCTATATCCCAGCTTGCCACAACTAAAATAACCCCTCTGGTCTGCTAAACACTCATCGGGATGATCCCTACCACACTTGGCCCATGGAGAATAGCGGGGTCTGTTACTTACACTATTCTGGGATCGGAACATAGAAGACATGTTCCCTTGCTCCTGCCTGCCTCTAGGAGCGGGAGCACTAGCTGATGAAAGAACTGGCATAGACGAACGACCCTGGAACTGTGGGTGGTTCCCTCCATGGGACCTAGACTGACTTTACTTATGTTGCTCAGATCTATCCCTCTTGTTACCCGTCACTCTATCTCTCTCTATTATCTTGTCTATCTTAATCTGCTATGCATGTTCATCAACCTAGACAGATCCATATCCTTATTCAATATCGCAGTCCTAAACTCTTTCAGTACTTAACTAGAAACAAGAGAATACTTGTCTAATTGGTTGAACTTCAAGCAGTACTCCTTAATAGTCAAGGAACCCAGCCTTAAGTTCATAAACTCCTTAATCTTCACTTCTCTCATCTCAAGCAGGAAGAACTTGTACAAGAATACATCTTGGAACATCTGCCAAGTCATAGGAGCAGCATCCTCACCTTTACTCTTCTTTCATGATACAACCCAGACATAAGCAATGTCTTTCAACCTGTAAGACGTCAGCTCAATACTTTTTTCCTCAAGAATATGCATCACCTATGTAATCTTTCTTACCTTCTCAAGGTATAACTGTGGGTCTTCATCTGGCTTAGACCCATAAAACTTTATCGGATTCATCAGCATGAAATCACGAATCCTAGAAGTAGCTAAATTACCGCCTTGCTGATTTGGAATTGTGGCCTAGTTATTAGCCTGAACATTAGCGGTGACTGCTTGGTCTAACAACTAAAAGGACGCCAAAAACTCAGCATGAGACATATTCTCATTCAAGGGATCAAGAAGAAGGGGTTTCTTATTATCGTTTCTGCGGGCATTCGCTCTTCGGGGAGGCATTTTCTGAAATAGAAGAGCACAAATTATTAGATGAGGGGGGAAAACTATAGGCACGATAGAATCTGAAAGAAAGAAACAACTTTTTCCTAAAACTATAGGCACGCTACACACCGATGATCAAGGCTCTACCTAACGCGGCTTGTCAAACTCCCTAGGACTCCTTAAACCTTAGTCTCTGATACCAAGTTTGTAATGCCCCAAAATTTTATCCCCAAACGTCACACGGTGCTTAAGGCTATAAGTAGCCCTAAGCTTACCCTTTGAGCCTATTACTACATATAATAACTTATTTCGAGATGAAATAAACAAAATAATGGCACTGTCATATCAAATAATAGGAAATACAAAGAGAATACTCGGTCCAAATAACCACAATACTGGAAATCTCCACATACTAACAATCTCATAACTAGTCTGACAAACCCTCTACCACTCCATGACTAGAGAGCCATTGGGACATATCCCCAACTGACTCAAACTGAAATGGAAGAAATAATATATCTACTAAAATACTAAAATGTCTAAAGATAGGTCCTCAAACCATGAGGACTCACCACTGCAGAGATATAGACAAAGGTACACAAAAATAACTGATGGGGCTGGGACTGAGCACCTGATCCACATAGACGTATATGTGGATCAGCACTTGGGAATATACTGAGTATATGGGGGTGTATGCATTTACATAAAACAGTATCAATATTCTTTAATCAAATCATGCATGCAATTAGGAATGACTTACATAGCTTGAATAAGTCTAAAATGTAAAGCTCATAAATCATGTATAATGAAGCATGTAACACAAATCTCGTGAGTCATTATACTTAACTTTAAAATCCCTACTCTCTTCTTAATCTCAATACTTGAAGGCTAAAGAAACTTTAAACAATGTTTTCAAACTCATACTTATATCTCATGGAGAGTAAAACTTCTTTGAAACTCAAAGACTCAGGACTCTTTGAAACTTTAAGACTTGGGAACTCTGTGACTCTTGGAATTGCATAACTCTAGACACTCAGGAGTTTCTTCTAACAGACATAAACCATGTGAGCTACTTGGATTCCAACGTCTTTTCCTCCTAAGGAAGAAACCTCATATTGGGGAGAGGCATCATACTCTTTTCAGGAAGTATAACCTAAACTCAGTGATCACTATCTCAGCCTTGAGCCCATAAATCTCAGTCCTATGGTGGCATGTAGTTCTGGGGTATGAGACCTCAGAATCATACCCAACTCAATGCAAAATACTACTCCAATAATCAGTTCAGAATTCTTAGGAAACCCAGCTAAAATAACTCAAGGGTCTATACTAAAGACCAAAATATATTACTCTTTGCTTTAATGGAACATCAATGTGGATTCCAACTCTATTGGACCAAAAAGGTCAAATATTTCTCAATAATCTCAATGTACTCAAATCATAGGTGATTATAGCACAAAAGTTCATAAAATTACAATTCTCAAGTAAGGCTTAGTAGCCCATAGTTCAATCTCAAGTTAAGACTCATCACTTGTACTTAAGACTCAAAATGTAAAGCTTTAATGCATCAAAATCATATTTAAACTTCATGCTCAACCATCATCTTAAAAAGCTTACAATCATCTCAATCAAGATATTGGAAAAATAACTCATAATATGAATTTCATGATTTCAACATCTCAAAATTCATGCTTTGGTAACAAAACATTCATAATCATCTTAAAATCTGGAAAATTTGGGAATAGGCACAGAAATTTAAAAAAAAATCATGTAATTCAACTTTTTAACCACGGAAAATCACATAATCTTGCAAATAATGGTAATAGGGTATAAACCCTAACTTGATGTTCATGGAAATCATAGTAAAATTAAGAAATTTATATCTTAAAAGAAGTTTTTGGGCTAAAGAATGCAAGAATTTTTCTTGTTCAAACCCCAAATACCTTGAATTAGAAGCTTTGGATGAACTCTCTCTTTTAGGACTCTATTTTTACTCTTGAATGAGGGTTCTTGAAGCCCTTGACTTGGGAACCTTGAATCTTGACTCAATTTAGAAATCTATGATGGATTCTTGAAATTCTTGGAAGAGGTTTCGAATACTTAGGGTTTTTGTTGAGAGAAAACTTGAGAAAAACTTCATAGAATGCTTGTAAATGACTTCAATTTGGCGTTTGTACGGTTTAAGAGGCTTGAAAAAAGTCTAAAGTGCCTTTTTTAACTTTTGTACTAAGCTGGAAAAAATTAAACTGGGAACCCAATTTTATGGGCCACTGCGACGCTCCACTATCGTGGTGGCTCATTGGAAATTGACAAATGGGAATCTGGGAGTCACCGCGACATGGAGCCATCACCTTTTCCCATTTGTTGGGACCTGAAACTTCAGCACGACGCATCACAATTGCGCTAGGCCACTGGAAATTAACTATTGGGAAATTGGGGTCCTCCACGATGTGCTACTATCACGGAGTTCCACTGGAATTTGACAATTGCCAAATAGACCCTCTTCGCGACACGCCAAGCACTAGAATGATGTTGTTTTATGACTAGGACTTAAATTAGCCATAACTTCTTACCCGGGTATCAGATTTGGGTGAATAAAATATGCATTTAAAACTGAGGACCTAAACCATTAAATAAAATATGTATTTAAAATATGTTTGCACATAAAAGTTGTGAGGCATAGGGAAATCTTTGAATCATGAACTAAATATTTAAAAAAAAACTGAAAAGTTATAGAAGTATAAATATTTCATATGATTTAAAACTAGTATTGAACATGTTGCCACTGGTTTAACTGGGGATATATAGTTTAGAAAATATATTGAATTAAAGTATAGGACCAAAAATGAAGATTCATAATCTGGATATCTGAAGTATAACAGAATCATATAATAAATCTCAAAATCTATAATAGTAGGGGTCAAGCACAATAACTATATAAAATTATTTCTGTGGAAGATTCTCTTAATCGACATAAATCATAAGAGCAACATGAAGTCCAACATATGCCTCGTTGGAAGGCTGCAATATACCTTGTAAGGGTCATAAATCTATGACTTAGTGTGATCACTTAACTGAGCCCATTTGGGCAAACCTAATACTTATGGTGCCACGAAGTTTCTAGGACTAGGATATGCTAAACCATCTCCCTTTAGTGATAGATACTACTTCTAAAATCATATTGATTCTCATAACATATTTGAGATTCACCATAAAATAAGCGTATGAGTTTATAAGTCTGAAAACCACAATATGCTTTTGTTTCTATATCATATCTGTAAGTACATATGTGAATTGATATTGAATCTGAACTAGTATATCTAAATTTCTTTTAAACTGGGTAAATCATGCTAAAATTATATACATTTACCAACTTATATATCAATAATTCTAAGATTCAATTCGTAAGATCAACCATATGAGTAAAAACATGAATAAACCATGAACTCTTGTAATAAATAAAGTATAATCCATAAGGGAGCATCATAGTTTTAAAATCATGTAAAGTGAGTATAAACCCTATTCATCAAATCCGTAAAATCATTTATGAAAATGAAGTTCTTAGGCACATGGATGAAAGGAAACCCTTGTTTGAACCCCACATACCTGAACTTGTGGAATCCTTGAGAAGATTCTCGAACTTGACCCTTTTAAGCTTGAGTTTTTGAACCCTTCTAGTTTTTCCTTGAAACATTAGGAGAATGAGAGCTTCTGAATTTTTATTAAGTTTTTGGGATTAATTTTGGGGATAAAAAGAGTTTGGGGAGGTTACATGTGGGTATAAAGATGAAATTGTCCTTAATTTTTAAAGAAGAAGCGAAACTTTAATTCATGGAAGAGAGTGTGCATCCCACAACCAACCGTGTGGCACCTTGCCATACCTCCCAAGGTCAATCGCGCAGCACCTAGCTGTGTTTCGCATGGCCATCGCACATCTGGATAGTGTTTCACTAAAATGTTCGTAACTTTTTACTCTGGTATCGTATTAAGGAGAAATTAGATATATTGGAAAGAAGACTCAAACATCTTTCATTTGATGGGTGTTAGGACTTGAGATTCTTTATATTTTAGGAGTGATAATCATTACAATTTGACCCAAGTAAGATCGCATACTAAAACTCAATCGATAGAAATGCTCTCAACTCAATTTTGCGCAAAACATTTCTTATGACCATATTTCACATCAAAAGCACCCACCACACTAGGAAAATGATCATAAAACTTAAATATGGTTATAAATCAATGCTTTTGGGCCTGAAGAATGATTTGAAGCCTAGCAAAAAATTTATGGGGTGTTACAGCTACCCTGATTACTATGGCATTGATTTGGTTAACTGTTGTCTTTCCAATATTAAAATGTGAATGGACTGAAAAAAGTGAGACTTTTTTCAGATGTTTAGGTGAAAAGGTTTATTTTCAATAAGAATGATTAAGGGGTTTGTGAGAGCTAATCTAAATGTTACCTTCAGCTTTAAACTACTTTTAGTGACTTTTGTTACCTATATTGACTATTTTATCTTTTATGGTATAGATCATGAGATTTTCAGACTAACCTTTACATGTAAACATATAGTCATGAAAGATTCATCTACCCAATTTCCTAATATTGAAAGTTTTGACAATCATTCAAGTTCTAGCTGATTTTTATAATGATTTGATTCCTGTTGTGCAGTTAGTAGAAGGATCTTAGAGTTCGTTTGGTACAGTGGTAAGTATAATAATTATAAATAAAATTTGGGATTAACTTTATCTCTTAGTTGGTGTTAGACATTAGCTAATCTCGAAACTATTTCATCCCATAATTTGTAATAGAATGGTGGAATAACTATCTCATACGGAAGGTGTGATAAAATAATCCCATGAGATATTTTTTTCTTATCCCATCTCATGTACCAAATGACCCCTTATTCTCTTAAGGCTAGAACGAAATGAAAAAAAATTCTTTAATAGAATTGTATTTTAGTGAAATCAAGTTACTCTTTTATCTAATTGAAAGTAATGAAAATAGAAAGATATTGAATGAGAATTCTTTGCTATTCATTATTGTGTCAAAAGGTGATTAATGTTTATAGTAACAAAGTGTTGATTAGAGTCAACAGTCATAGCCCCATGGTGCCCAAGACATAAGGGTAGTTTAGCACATAAAGAAGAAGTTGCTAGGAATATAAACTTGTCAAGGACAACCTCAACAAGTAAAGAAAAAGATTTTTCTAGTATTGATGAATGTAAGAAGGTAGAGCTAAGTGGGGCTATCCAAGATTCATAAAAATGAGATAGTGGAGCACCAATCAAATTGATATTAAGTATGAAGTTGAAGCTGAATAATGGAAAGAACTGTCAAACATAAATACAACAAAGTATGACACTTGGCAATGAATTCATGCTCCCCCACCGTACAAATCTTAGTACACCTATAAAAGATTGTCTAATGGGATGTTTGTGTTCCTTCTATTTTGTCGGCGAAATTCTTAAAATTCTTAAATAATAGAAGAACAATAAAGAGTAAGTTCAATTGTTAAAATTGTTGCATTGTTCTTAGTGATGGCATTTTTCTATTACTATTATAATAATTTTACAAGCAATATTCATTTGATCTTGGAGTTTATTTTTAATATGAAGACTTGATTCATCAAGTTATAAACTGCTAACTAAAAAATTGAGTGACTAACTTTGATTTGTTCTCTCTTTTTTGTGAACTTTTCAAATCTTTTGGTTTACTAATATATGATATATCTGAAATTTATTTTAAAGTATAATTAGGTTTTGTCTATAACTTGTCGATTCAATTATTTTCTATGTTGGTAATGCTTATTTTATTGGAAAAATTACCTAAAAGAACAACTTAAGTTTCTAAACTACTAAAAATTTCTCCACTTCTAAAATATTACATATATCCCAACATTTACTACTTTTAGGCAACGTTGAGATACATGTTTTAACCTCTTATTCATACAACGTTATATTATCAAAACAAGACCTATTCCCTCCCCTCATTGTATGCCATAATTTCAGCAGCAATTTCAATCCAATTTTTTCTCTAATTCAAACCTTTGAATTAAGGTAAATTTTTCTCCTAAAATTATATTCAATTTCTTCTAATCTTACCTGGTGATTTTTTAAAAAAAATAATAATTTTCCCCTGCATTTACAAAGTGATTTTTTGGTGTTTTTGTTGAGCAAATTCTTTGATTATCATTTTTTTAGTGTACATTATTTTTAATTAACATTATAAATAGAGATTCAGGACCATCTTTTAGTCTTGGAATCTCTCAATTAGAAAGTATCAAAGGATATGAAAAAGTTGTAAACTTCGTTCCTGGTAGTTTTGACTATGAATATTTTGATTTTGATAAAAATAGATTCAAGCATAGAAACAATCCATATACTATGAAGAAATTGTGGAAAAAGCATGCCAAGAAGGATAAATAAAAAGAAAATCATGTTGCTAAGAAAAGAGGATCAAATAGTTCTGGAGGTAAAGCTCCCACTAAGAGAAGAAGAGTTGTTGAAGTTATTTCCAGAGATGAGCTTCCAAAGGTATTTGCATGCTCAAATCTGTTGAATATTATGCCGAGATACATAGTTTGACTTGCATGATAAGTTTTTAAAATTTCTTGTATATCTGGTTCCTTGTTTACATTTTATATGTATTTTGTACTTTTATGCGTTATTGAAATTAACATAACAAAAGATACAAGTTTTAAGTTTATAGATACATATTGTGTTAACTTGTATCAGTGAGTTACTGTTAAAGAATTAATATGTATCTCGTGTTGTTTAAATTTTATTGAAATACGCATTACAAAAGATACATGTTATTTCTTCTAAGATACATATTGTACTATCTTGTATATACGATTAACTGAGCATGCATTTAAATGTATCTAATGTTTTATTAGTATTATTGAAATAATCAAATGAAAGATACATGTTTTTAAGATTGAAGATACATATTGTATTATCTTGTATCTATAGTATTATGTTCTTACAATTTTTGTATACATTGTACTAGGTTATTGTATATTTATTGCATCTCATATTATTTTAGTATTTTGATATTTTTGTTTTTAGGGATTGAGTTACGTTATAAAGGAAATTCTACCGCATCCTCTTAGATTTAGAAGTTCATGCAATTTAAAATTTAAAGATGAGACTAAAGAAGTCGTTGGCCAAGAAGTTATCGACTTATTTGAAAAGAATATTTTTGAATGTTATCTCAACATCCTCTTTCAAATTATATTGGACAAATTATCAAATTTCTTCTTATGCTCGAGATCGAGCAACCAAATCAAGAAGAGATGCATGTGTTTGTCAAAGACAACATTCTTAGATTTTGCATCTATGAATTTGCCTTGATAACTGACCTGAAGTGTTTGATAATGTTGAAGATTTCAAATATGATGATTCTTCTCTGAGTAGGCTTATGAGAAGGTATTTTCTCCAATCAACGAATGAAGTTGATAAGGAGGTATTGGTGGAACGTTTTCTGAAGAAAAATTTTGAAATCATAGAAGATGCCCTTCAGATGGTGATCCTATACTTCATCCACGCATTCATCTACTCACAGGTAAATGCTTCTCCTATTTCATTTTCTAATTTCAAGATGGTGGAAGATGGAAAATATGAATTCTTTCCTTGGGGTAAAGTTTCTTTCTCTAGGTTGATGGCCTCACTTAAGCAAGAATTTTTTTGGAGAAGCAGCGTTATAGGTTGGGTGGCATCCCTCAGGTTCTTAATGTGTGGATGTTTGAACTATGTTCAAATGTTGATACCAAAGATGCTGTGAAAGACGGTAATAACATACTTCATATATTGAATTGAAGGTTGTGGCAGTCCGACCTCAGTATAATCAGTTTATGATCGAAATATTTAGCAAGGTACATATTGATTGAATGTTTTTCATATATTGCATTAAATTATTTTTAGTTTTAATCCTAATTATTTTTAATGGTTAAATTATTGATACACATTGTTCATATTCCAACATTAGTCCTATGGTGGAGGAGTTGAAACAACTTGATTTGCCATCAATAAGTTCTGCATCGGATCATCCTGGTACATCTTCGATGTTATCATAGACTGGTAATCCAGATCAAAAGAGTTTCAAAGTTAATTTACCCCAAGTTTTCACTGATCATGACAGTTTTGAAGACTTTAGTACGATGCCTCCACAATATTTGATTAGGGAGTCGATACACTTATCAGGTACAGTATCTGCACCTCTTTCGAAGAGTGAAAAAAGTGTTCCTGTAGAAAGAAGATCAGACAGTAAAGAACAAAGTCAGAGTTGGGCCTCAAAGGTAAAACAGACGGCAGGTATTTCCATACCAACATCTGTTAAATTTTTGTCATAATGAAAATGTTTCTATATCGAGTTATTTTCATTCTTAACAAATGCTGGCGAATCCAATAGATACAGAACGAAAGAGTAAAGAAGTTGATGATTCTATATGCATAAACATAAACAAGCTTTTGGTTAAAGCGGACTTAGATTCGTTAAAGTCTGAAATAAAGACATATGTGAAGACATACATAAGGATCTATATTATGGGCCTTGTGCCGGATTTGATTTTTGATTATTAATAAAATGTCCATGCGGCCAATCAAAAATTTATTAAAAAAAACATACTTTAAAATAACAAACATTTATTAACGACTATATTGGCTTTAATCTTGCTGCTCATTCATATTTTATAGGAAAATATTGTAAAACAAAGCTCAAAAGAGGGTAAGTATTCAGATGATGTAGTTGATGTTGAAGGCCATAGTAATCCCATCAGTCCATATTTTGACTCAAAAAAATCAGAGAAAATGGAGGTGGCCATGGATACATATTTACTATTTTGTATCTCATATAATATTTATATTTCTCAATGTTTACTAACTTTACATAAGTAGTACTTATATTGTATCTCATATTTTTAATTAATGTTTCATTGAATATTCTTATTCATTGAATAAAAATCTGCAGGAAAACATTCTAAAACAGAGCCAGCAAGATGATGATCCTTCAGATAATGTTGTTGATGTTGCAGGACTTACTAGTGCAGATAGTCCAGAGAAAGAAACAGACAAATCAGTTGAATGGAGGAGGATAAAGTCAACCAATCACCAGTACCTTTCAAAAATGGTGAACAACATGAAAAGGTAATTAACATTCATTATGTATTTTCTAATTAACATGACATTTTTTGCATATTTAAAACGATAAAATGTTAAATAAGACATACATGTAATAGGTTTATGTTATTCAATGAAAGGTAAATATTTTTATTTTTTACATCTAACATAACATTTATGTATCTTTATTACTAACTTATTAACATAAGAGGATGTTATTTTGTATCTAGTATATTTAACGTAATTTAGTAGTAAGAATCTCATTCAGTAAAAAAAATAAGGACGATTATATAATTACTATTTCATGATTTAATACAAAATATTTGTAACTATTTCATAGCATATTCAAGATGCTAGTATTAAGCAATTGAGTGACATTGTTGTTGAAGAAATAGAACCGATTGAAACTATTATTTCAGTTCGAGAATATGATATGACATTGACAATTTATAAGCCTCCACTAACAACTCCGAATGAGTATTTGATTAGTGACACCGCAATTGTGTCTACCTTTCCTACACCAAAAAAGGTTGTGTCAGAAGTTAAAAAGACACCTGCACAACGCACAAGGAAGCCATCAAAGATTTATCGTTCTCTTTTTTTTACCCACTTTAGATCAAGTTCAAAATAAAAGAAAATTTTGGTTTCTACAGAGCGGAAAAAATACTACTTTGAAGGTATGAAGTGATGGAAGTTCTTGAAGATTAGATTAAAGAAGGCCTTTACAAACAACACATGAACAAGTAAGTTCACAAATTTCTTATTCTAAATTCAAATGTAATATACAGTTTATTACTTTTTTTAAAAATCTATTGTACTGTTATGTTCCAGTAAAGATAAGGACGATCACTACAAGGTTAAATATGCAAATCTTGGATTTTGTCAACTAGATTTTGCAGTTTCTTTTTCAAAATTCAAGAACTGGTTCTACCTAATATATCAACAAAATAAGTGTTGGAATGATGAGGTATTTTCATAATGGATATCCAAAAACTCAATTTGTGACATCGTGAAGGTACAATTTCATTAGTATATGCATTTCAATTTGTATGATATAAATGATGTATTAAAGTCTATAACATGAGGGTATTAGATTGACTGCATAAGTTAGAGAATTTTTTAAGTTAAAGAGCAGCCAAAGGAACTTGTTTCTGTCAAATTTGATGATTTGTTACAGTATAGATATATGGGTTTTTTATTCTATTTTTATGTTGTATTAGATACATAATAAAAAAGATGTATCCTAATATATTTTGATGTATCTTGTTAATTTGTTGATCTTTCAATTACCTTTATTTTTCCTTATGACATCGTGAAAGTAGATTTCTATTAGTATATGCATTTGGGATTGTGTTATATATATGGTGATGTATTAAAGTCTATAACTTGAGTTTGCTAGATTGATTGCATAAGTAAGATGAATTGTTTAAGCTAAAGATCATGCAAACGAACTTGTTTTGTCAAATTTGATGATTTGTTGCAAGTATAGATCTTGGGATGTTTTATTCGAATGTATGTTGTATTAGATACATAATAACAAAAAATGTATCTTAATATATTTATATGTATCTTGTGCATTTGTTTTTCTTTCATTTACCAATATTTTTCCTTTAATTATTTTAGATACATAAACAATTTAATTTGTATCCCATTTAAAATCATTACAATTACCTGCTCTAACATATATTCCATTTGATTATAATTTACACAATATCTGGATGTCATCTTGTACAACTTGAGGAAGAAGTATAAGAACAAAAATTTTCCAACCAACAGATACACTATCACTGATTGCTTTTTCAAAGTGTACATCGATAAGGCATATGTGAATTATTATAATGTTGACGTTGTAAGGAACTTGAAACTCAAGATGCATTTGCAAGGACTGATGAGGTTTCATAAATAGAGATGTCATTAATTAACATCATCAAGGGATTGAGTACACCCGCAGGTCAGCCTTGGCATCTAGTTAATAAGGTCTTTGTCCCTATTAACTGTGACGGTGCGTTTCACTGGGTATTGACAATTATTGCCTTAAAGGATCGATGCATTCGTGTGTATGATTCAATGGACTCATCACAGAAAAAAATACAAACAAGTGAAATTCAAAAGTTGACTGTAATGCTTCCGACTTACTGTGGTACAGTAATTTTTTTTAGCAAAAAGTACCCACTGACTGGGTTGCACTGGAATCCTACAATAGAATGACCGAACGCAATCCATTCGAAATGGAATATGTATCTGAGATAGAACAACAAAATAGTGAAAGTTTGTACTTATTACATTACTTTTTTTCATCGTTTTCATTAGTGTATACATGTATATTGGTGTTTTTAATTTAATTAGTAATTGTTATGCAGGGATTATGGTGGATTTGTAGTTGTCTATGCCGAGTATTTGAGCGAAGGATTAGACATTCCATCTTCGGGTATTGATGCTCAATACCATCGTCGGAGATATGCAGGCCTTTTATGCAAGTATGGATCTAAAAAAGTAGAGAATGGCTACTTTAGTGAGAACGACGATCCACCAAGGCCAAGGAGCGGGTTCTCAACAAAAGAAAAAGATTGTGTTTTGCATATTCAATAGTTATTTATTTGCTGGCTAATTGGCTATTAGATACGTTGATGATGTTAGTAACTTTGATGATGTTTGATGATGTTAGTAATGTTTAGATAAACATACATTATATATCTTTGATGATAAAATACTTCTACTTTATCACCAATTATAATGCATGGCTAGAGCATTTCCTGATATATTATTGTTTCGCTATACATTTTTGTTACACTATACAAAGACATTGTATTAGATACATATTTTACAATTATATGTATCTAGTATAATGAAACATATATTACTAAATAATGACAGGAACTAACACCACATTACATTATTATGTATCTATAATTATTTTTTGTTCCTATCAAGACATGTTGTCTCTAACCTGCATAACAAATTATAGCAGAACTTAATAGAAACAACTCTTAATACTATTGACAAATTATATTTTATAAGTGATACAAATTTTGTAAACTTGTATCTATAAATTTGTAGGAGATACATCCTATAAAATTGTATCTCTTTTCAATCATTTACTGTGGCAGAACTACTCTTATACAATTTAATAACATTATCAATTCAATATATCTTAAGTTCTATTTGATATGTCATGGCAAAATACACCATGAAAACATATATAACTAATAAACCAACGAACGAAAACAACTATTTATTTAGCTAATTATTATTCTTCAAATTATGAAAAAACATCAATAACATCATAAAAACTGAGTTTCAAAGAGATAAAAAAATTCATCAAACTGCTAGACATTATTCAACATTATTTAGTAGTCGACTATATTGTCACTCCTTTTTTGAAGAGAAATTACAAGTACGCCTGTTGTGCCCTTCATAGCCACATCTCCCGCAACAGTTACTGCTTGATGTCAAGTTTCACTTGATTTCTTGTGCCTGGATTTCTTTGGCCTTTCAGGTGGACTTTTGTATTTTGGTGGTAACACAACTCGTCCATAAATTTTTATGGCACAATCTAGTCCTTCTTATCTGGCATTGAAAACATCAATTCATCATACGTCTTCCTTAATATTTTAGAATAATAATACTCAGATCAATAAGGCTTCATATCAACTACATGCTTGCTTTTTAGAACTGCAATCGCGTGTTAACATGTTATATCATCCAATTGAAATCTTCCACAACTGCAAGTCCTCCTGTCAATACATACTATGTACGTTCTACCATTATCGTAAATAGAATACACATATGCTGATAACGCACTAACCTACAAGATTAATCATAATATGTTAACACATAGAAACATATAGATATTCTTTATAATCTTTTTGTAATAATTACATATAATATTTTGTATCACTTTACACAAATTAATTGATGAATTTATTATAAAATGTTTCAAAACAAATTTTTCAATCAAATAGTATCATGGAATATCAAACAAACATTATATAATATGAAAAACAAAAGTAAACATCTAAACTAAACTTCAGCCTTAAAGATTTTGAAGTATTTGCTGAAGAATTACTTCGAATCTACTACCCAGTGATGGGTTTGCATACGATGCTCTTTCTCTATTCTTGCAATTCCACTTTTCAAACAATTTTTTAGCCTATTCTAGAAATTCTATTATGAGAAACTCATGTGCTAGCTTCAGTTTATCATTTATACACTCCGCTATATTTGAAGTCATCATTCTACCTCGGTTAACAGGTGCATACACGCGTGCCCAATTTTCAAATCCAGCATCCTCAAGATAAGACTTTACCCTCTAAACAATCTTGCAAATTTGATTTCAAAAAAAATCAAAATCATCTTTTCGGTATGCCTTGGCCATAGCATAGTAAATATCGCTAAGTCTAGATTTGATCTTCCTAAAATATGCGCACACATTCTTCCACAAGTTTCAAATGCATACAAGGTGCGGCACATTCGGATATACAACACTGACAGCCTTTATTATGCTTTCATGACGGTCGAACACCACACACATACTGTCGCGCTCTCCAAAAGAAATTCTAATATTCTCGAAAAATCAAGTCCTCGAATTTTCATTTTCACTGTCAACAACACTATACGCAAGCGGTAGAATGTGTCCTATAATTTTGATAATAAATACACTAATAAAACTGACACAAGTAAACTATTTCTCAAACAAGAAAAAAATAAATAATACAAAGTAGGATCTGAATAACATCACAAAATAAGTATACATAAAACAATAGTAATTACCTGCACCATCAAGAGTGCTTGCGGAAATAAATATCCCTTTATATGCTCCACTCAAATGTACACCATCAACCACAACTACAGGCCTGCAAAATTTGAATCCAGTTTTTAATGATTGTAAGGCAACGAACAGATACATGAATTTGTTATTCTCAGACTTATGCATTCTAATATGTGACCCTGGATAAACATAATTTAGCATGTATACATATCGAGCCATTTTTCGATAACCATCAGCAGGTTTCCCCCTTAACATCTCAACCGCACGTTCTTTAGACCTCCAAGCCTTCTGATAGTTAATGTTTGCACCGAAAATATTTTTGATATCTTCAATTATATCATTCAAGGTGTGTATTCTCTTATAATTAACAAGTTTTGGACCAGCAAAACCACTAACAAACTCAACCGTAGCTTGAAGTTGCGTTAAAACTCGATCTTTCAATGGGTATATGTAGACATGACATCTTGAAATAATCTAACTTAAAAGAGCTCAGTCCTCCGCCAACATGATGCTTTAAATATCCAAACACAATCCTCCTAACGACATCTTAGGACATAGCCGCAATAATGAAAACCAAACTTCAATATATTTTTCTTCACGTACTGGAAAAAAATAATAGATACATAAACTGCACAAATGTGTACAACATGTATCTATAACAAATTCTATTATGTATCTTTCGTATGTTGATATAGATAGAACTAAAACACAACGAGATACATAATTAAACACACCTATTGAACCTCAGATAAAAGAAGAGAAAAATGTATCATTTGCATAAAAATATGTATCTCGGCCTTATTGACATAATTACAATAAATTTATGTAAAAAAATAATCAACCAAGCGTTAGATACATAATTTATTAACATAGAGATAATTAACAACATCTGATACGTTAAATACGAAATACCTTTTTATCCGATCTTTTGGCATAGAAATTGAAGAAATGCTCAATTACATACCTTGCCATAACTGAAATTAGAGTACACTTGTCCTTGTAGATTTGCCTAACCTTAACATCACTATATTTGCAATCTTTAATGATCTTGTTCTCCTTCATATCCAATAAAATCAAAGGAGCAAAAGAATTAGATGTATAATAAATTAATTCTGCATATTTTTCTGATGGATTTTCCAAACACGTTACTGCCCCAACTTTCTTATCAAACAATATTTCACTAGCAGGCTTATCTAATGTAGTGACGATAAGTGGATACGTCCTAAAACCACGCTCACTTTTCTTAATTTCGATATAAACCTTCACACCCATCTCGTTATGAATCAACAGCGATGCCACATTACCATCAACTATGTAACGAGCCTCAATTTTTTTTTGTTTTCATTAATTTCCAGTTCTACAGCAATTGTCAAAATTAGTTAGCTTAAATATTATTTTAATTCTATTTTAGCAGTTACATTCCTTAAAACGTGCTACTTAGTTTAATTAAAACATGTATCCGTAGGATGTATCTAAGTTAAGTAACATGTATCATCAAAGTCTAAAAGTTGGGATTTTTATGAAATTTTGAAAATAGTTGGAATTTTTAATAAATACTAGTAAACATGTCGTTATATATATGTAGACACGTAAAATTTATTGGATCAAATTCATATAAAATTTGAATTTGATCCATATTTTATTGGGTTTAAAATTATTTTGGGCATAAAAAATAATAAGCCCATTTTATTCCTCATCAAGGTTCATCTCACCTTAAAGCCCAAACTCATCAAGTGACATGGCATCCCAGCCAAATACAAGATCAATGAGACGTTGCCACATGTACAAATAATGTAGAAATTTCATTCAAATTCGACAACCAGTCAAAAGGCATCAAGTGTCAAAGTGACATATTTTGATCAATAGTTGTAGGGGGTAGGCTTAGTTGCTTGTGATTGGCCGAAATATGTCACTTTGGCATTTGGCACCTTTTGACTGGTTGTTGAATTTGAATGAGATTTCCACATCATTTTTACATGTGGCTGCGTCTCATTGGTCTTGGATTAGACTGAGATGCCATGTCACTTGATAAGTTTGAGCTTCAAGGTGAGATGGACCTTGATAAGGAATAAAATAGGATTATTATTTTTTAAGCCCAAAATAATTTTAAACCCAATAAAATATGGATCAAATTCAAATTTATATGAATTTGATCTAATAAATTTTACGTATCTACAGATGCCCCCTACTTCAAGGTTGGTCGACGTGTAGGCTTGACGAAACTTGGCGGCGAGACTTGAAGTACTCATGAATGTGTTTTCATTCTCGTGACTTCAAAGGAATTTATTTCTCATCGGCGCATCCTAGTTAGACCAATACTTGCGAGTGGTCTAACTAAAGTTTCTTTCATGAACTTTCATGTCGTGAAAGTCTTCGTCAAAGCAACCACCAATTTGTTTATAGTGATCCTCATTTTTCGTCCACAATCGAGTACAAACTCGATATTATTTCAAGAGTATTAAAAAAATGACCAACTTAGTTTTTTTTTACTCTTTTTGGATAAGTATGAACATGAGAAATCACCACTTTATTATTTATTTAAGTAGTTTTTACTTGCACAACAATGTGACCCTGTCAATGTATTTGAATTAACACAACCCTCTCACTTGACATATTACACGTATGAAGTAAAAACGTTGACTTGATTTTTGGTACCAAAGGAAAATATTAACTTTTCTTTTGGTTTCATGTACCACATAAAAATATCAACATCCCTTTTGGTTTCATGTATCAAAGGAAAAAAAAGATTAATTTTCCCTTTGATTTTAAGAAAGAATTAAAGTCACCTCCAAAGATATCTCCTCAATATGGCAATTTTTCAACTGATTTGCAATTTAAAATTTCCAAGGATTCTCATCTTCTAATTTCACCACAACATTCCTTGTACACAAACTAATAATTCTTCATAGGAGCCTCTATATAAGGAGATGTTATGGAATCACATCAACACAATCTTTTAAAATCTGTAACCCTTGCAAACACATCCCTTGGCCTCTTTGTGACCATGTATTTGGAAAACACTTATGGTGTACCTCAACCTTTTTGGCAGCATTAGTGGACGTCACGCAAAGTATACAACCTCCCCGCAACATTTACCGAAGAAGTACATAGAGTGTCTTTCCTGATTTTCAACTTCAAACACTCGCAGAGTAAAAATCATATCTAACTGTAGGAATTTCCATATATTGAATGACTTAGTTCTGGAGAAACTAGACTTGTATTGTTGCGTCATATCCAAAAATCAATGTCAAGGTCCTTCTATATTGACGAGAATCAATTTTTGAAGTTGATGCTATAAGTTGTCATGTCGTGCCTCCAGATAGCATGTTCATGATCACTCCTCTTTGATTTTTTTTGTTTGTAAGTTCATGAAAAAATGCAAGTGGTGTCGATATTACACCAAGTATATACAAATATTGTCTAGATGATTGGTCAGGAACCACTTGAGGCATCATTTTTTGAGTTGTAGTTTTCAATGAGCAACAACGAGGTGCTTTACCCATTTTCTCGAGGATTTGGCGAGCAATATTCTCTCTCACGGCTTGAAAATGGACACTCGGAGCAACTCTTTTCTATCCTTGGTAAGAAAATTTATGCCTATTTCCTTAAATCTTGGCATAGAAAATTCCTTGTATCTCGGCATAGAAGATCAATGGTTCAAACCAAATTTCATGCTAATTGATATCAGCCATGTTGAACTGAACTGATGTGTTTCTCCTAATGTTGATCATGCCACATCGAAGCATCATGCCTTTGATACCGACAATTATTGCCAGATTGAAGTTTCACGTAGTTGGCATCAATTTGTATAAAATCAAGAAGCTTCATCCTGTCAACACTATAGATATGTTCCATCTTTATTTTTTTTTTGTGCAGATTTATGCAAATGGTCTTGATATCAGACCAAAAAGGTCGACATGATTGATGTTGAATCATTTGGTGCATTACCTCCTTACTGCTTGATAAGAAAGTGACTTGAAATGATCTGATTTCATCCTTGATGACGCTGAAAGTTGCCCTTTTTTAGCTTCAGTGAGCATGTACTAGGCACACATCCACAAAAATATTTATTCTCTGATGGGAGAACAAAAATATGAGTTGTTTGATTCATAAAAATGGAATTCAATGTCCTGATACGTCTATTTTATCAGCTTTGCGCAGCGTCACAATAAATTTTATATTTTGATATAGGAGTATCGAAATCAGGAGCCATTTTTTGCGTTGGAAATTAGACTCTTAGAGCTACGTCTCACGTGGGAATCACAATCAGATTGCACCTAAATCATCCCAGATATTTTCTCAAAACCGATCCTCTAATCTTGGTTTGCTAGTTTAATCAATTTTGCGCAGCGTCACGATAAATTTTGTATCTCGGCGTAAGAGTATTGAAATTAGGAGCTATTTTTTGCAGTAGAAATTAGACTTGTATAGCTACGTCTCATAAAGTAATTACAATCAGATTACAACCAAATCATTCCAGATATTGCCCCAAAACCGATCCTCTAATCTTGGTTCGCTAGTTTTATCAGCTTTGCGCAGTGTCACGATAAATTTCGTATCTCGACGTAGGAGTATCAGAATCAAGTGCCATTTTTTTTGAAAAGTAGATTCGTAGATCTACAACATACATAAAAACCACAATCAACTCACTTATGAATTTATACAGATACATCATCAAAGTCAGCTTAGTTCAGAATCTGATGACCTATTTTGCAACTTTGGGCGGCTATGATGGAAAATTCATACCTTAACGTAGGAATCTTTGAATCATGAGCCATATTTTTTATTGCGGAGAAGTCTCTAAGATCTACCATATATGTCAAAATGATGGTGAACATCTATACGAATTTATACAAACATATTATCAAAATTCATTTTGCCTTGCTGGTCTCTTTACTTTTGCACGTCTGTGGTAAACTTAGCGAAAGAACGTCTATATTCATGTGATATCCATGTCAATTCAAAGTGTTATTGTCGTACTCAAACAATGACACACCTTTTCCTCTTTTTTATTTTGTTTTAACTCATACAACTGAACTTAGAGTAAAAATGCTCTAAGCTGTCTACCTACCTCGGGAGGATTAAGTCATAACGTAGTTCAGGAATAATCAGTTAATTTACTTTTTTTTAAAATTTCTTTTTCTTTTTTTTTATTTTTCTTTTTTTTTTTTTCTTTCTTTTTTTTCTTGCTTCTTTTTTTAGAGAGTTGTTCACAATTTAGACTTATGCGGGCCAGGAGTGACATGTAGTTTAAGCTCGTGTCTTAAGGAGCGTTTTGACTTACAGTTTAGGCTCGTGCGTTGAGGAGCATTTTTGACTTACAATTTAGGCTCATGCATCAAAGAGCATTTTGACTTACAGTTTAGGCTCGTGCATCGAGGAGCATTTTTGACTTGCAGTTTAAGCTCGTACAGCAAGGAGCATTTTTTGACTTACAGTTTAGGCTCGTGCATCAAGGAGCATTTTGGGAAAGAATTCTTGTATTGTAACTTTCCTTCCAACCCTTTGTAATGAAGTATTGTTGCACTTTAGTTTGGTATTTATTGCCCCCATTGATTGAAGCAGATTTGCACTTGATATTGTGTCGACTTTTGAAAGTTGGAGTTTAGAAGTCCTTTGATATTTTTTTCTTTTGCGAGCAATCAATGTCCAAGTATCCCCCTTCTTGCTATTCGAGAGGTCATTTGATATGGACTTACTTGTTGCTTTCTTTAGGGTGGGAACCTCAATTGGGTCAAAGCTCCCAAACTGTAGCATGATGATTCCCTCACCTTTTGGTGATGCCAAAGAGCACATGGGTTGTAGAACTTTTGAAATTGAACCTTTTTTATGGTCCAGTTCGGCGCTAACATGATTTACATCAATTGTATCGCCATTATCGATAATGATCTTTCCCTCTTGCATTAATGTCATGATCTTTTTCTTCACGATGAAGCATTTTGTGGTGTGATGACCAACAATGCGGTGAAATTTGCAGTACTTAGGATCGTTGACTTTATTTGATTCTTCAGGTCTCTTTAACGTCAAGAATCCCAGGAACATTAGAGTTGAAGAAAGGATATACCCTTGCTTATAACTCTTCCAAGGTTGATTGATTTTCCACTTCTTGCATTTGGTGCTTTGTAGCTCTCTTTCAGTTGTTGTCTTATGGAGGCCTTCGTAAAACCCATAGTTGTAGTCATAGACTCTCCAATTTGATCTTCTGATGAGTCTTTGAATTTCGTGACTTCTTTTCTAGGATCAAAAACAGGTGATGCTATACTATGATTTGCAATGCTTAGCTCCATGTCATGAGCCCGCGTAGTTAATTCTTCAAAAGTTCGAGGCTTAATTCCTTGAAGAATATACACAAAGCCCCAATGCATCCCTTGAATGCAAACTGCAACCACATAAGTTTCAGAAAATTGATCCTTGCAGTCAAAGCTCAATGTTCGCCAGCGATTTATGTAGTCCTGTACAGACTCATCTTTACTTTGTCTTGTACTTGTCAACTCCATCATGCCGATCGTACGACAGGTGCTGTAGAAATAATTTAGGAACTGACTTTCTAGTTGCTCCCAACAATCAATTGATTCAGACTCCAAGTCTGTGTACCAATCAAAAGCGTTGTCTTTTAAAAAGTGAACAAACTGCTTGACAAGAATATCACTATGTGTACCAGCACTGCTACAAGTCTTAATGAAATGAGCGATGTGTTGCCTTGGATTTCCCTTTCCATCAAATTATTAAAACTTTGGCGGTTGATATCCAACTGGCATTGGTAAGCCCTCGATTCGTTTAGAATACGACTTTGAGTATCCTACGAAACTTTGTGACGGACCGCCATATTGTGCCTTAATGGTGTTTGCAATCATATCTTGCAGTTGTTGAATTGTTTGAGTAGCCACTGAAGCGGATCGATCAATACATTGATTGTCACTTTACCTGATGAGAGACTCACCGTCAACTTTTTCTTGTGGTGTTAGATTATAATTTGAATCTCCAGGATTATAGAGATCTAACTTGCTCATAAGTTGGGTGATTTGGTGATCTTTCTCATCAACAGACTTCTTCAAGGCTTCAATGGTTTGCTCCATCATCTCAAGCCTCTCATCCAAGTCAACTACATCAACCATGAAGGTGTTGACTTTCATTGAAGTTGGAGAATTCTTTAAGTCCTCAGATTCTGTAAAGTTGCAGACAGTTTCAGACGGTTCATCTGATAACATAGATACAAAGTTGCCCCCAGGGGTTGTAGTTACGGTCGAAATTTGAGATTTTCTTCTTTTCGTCGTCTCCAAAAAGGTGAAGTATTGGGATTCGTCCAACGCACAAGCGTTGAGATTGCATCGATTTACGGGGCCAAAAAGTTTGATCTCAGTAGACGTGGCAGTAGTAGACTTCTTGCACGAAATTTCATTGATTTTTCTGAAGTCTATTGTAGTAGTTGAATTTGTGATTTTTTTAATTTGCAGAAGGAAGAGATGAAGAGCAGAACTTGTCCCACTGGGCATGCCAAAATTTATTCGCAACAAATTTTTGTAGTGTTGAAAATTAACTACAAGCAAAAATAAAATAAACAAAAAAAAGTAATTTTATTAAAATGAATCTTGTGAGTACAATTCTTTGACTCTCTTGATTCTTCTCTCCTAAACTTAAAAATGATTCGAGGGCCTTCAGTAGCGTGTTTCTCGAATCGTTGGATGATTTGGACTCCTAGAGACGTATTTCAATTGTCGGGGATGTCGAAAAGTGTTTTGTCGCTTTGGAATAATCTCCGGAAAGAACTCCGTTGATTGCTCCTTGCAAGAACTTGATAATCAATGTCGACGTTGTCAATGCTTCTCAGAGTCTTCTTTTCAGAATCTCCCCTTTTTTCCCTTCCCTTTAGAATGTTATGTTACTCCCTATTTATAGTTGTAGGGGGTAGGTCTAGTTGCTTGTGATTGACCGAAATATGTCACTTTGATACTTGGCGCCTTTTGACTGATCGTTGAATTTGAATAAGATTTTCACATCATTTGTACATGTGGCAGCGTCTCATTGGTCTTGGATTTGACTGGGATGCCACGTCACTTGATGAGTTTGGGCTTCAAAGTGAGATGGACCTTGATAAGGAATAAAATAGGCTTATTATTTTTTAAGCCCAAAATAATTTTAAACCCAATAAAATATGGATCAAATTTAAATTTTATATGAAATTGATCCAATAAATTTTACGTGTCTACAAGTTGTAATTTTTACTATTTTATTTTACTCCTTGTATCCTTCCAGTTAGTCTGTGTGGCATACATTTTCCGTATAAAATTGTCTATTTAGTTTTTATATGTATCTTAATATATAGTCAGTGTACATTTTCTGTATACTAAAACAACAACATACCAAATATGTATACTTTTTATATACAAAATGTATTTTTAGTTTTTGACTGTATCTTAATGTATCGTCAGTGTATACTTTTTGTATGAAAAATGTATATATTGACATATTATAAATACATTATATAACTATTTATATATCATATATACAATGTATACACTATTTATATAATATTGATACATATTTATACATTATTTATACAATATCGATCCATTACATATATACTACGCAACTAATTATATAGTATTGATACATTATATAACTATTTATACATCATATATACATGATTATACACAATTTATACGATATTTGATACATGAATAAAAATTATACGAAAGAAGTTTGAAAAAAAAAAGTTTTTTAATAAAAAAAATGAAGCCAAACAAAAAAATATCCAAAAAAAGTTTTTTAAAAAAAGATTATTGGTGAAAAGAAAAAAGAAAGAAAGAAAATGGCCTAATGACTATCTTTGTTGTAAACAAAAACTTGGCTACTTTTGTTGTAAACTATTTACTTTTTTTTTTGCATATAAATAAAATTTTCCATTTTAAGGAAAAGAATGTATTTATAACCTAACCGTAAGTAACTTTCCATGTATTTCACTCCTAATAATGATTATTCTCCTCACATTACTCCGTTACGAGCATGTACGCTAGTAACTGAAGAGAATTCTGAATTCTCCAAAAGCAATAAAGCTTTCCTTGATCAATTTTCAGTGCACTCTATTTTCGGTCTCATTGCTTTGGAGGTAGATAGACCCAGTGACGGAGCCACAGCCAACAAAGGGTGGTCAGATGAACACCCTTCGTCGGAAATTTTTTTTGAGCATATATGTTAAATATAGATATTTATGGTTATATACATGTTGTTGCACACCCTTGACAAGCTAGAGAAGCATAGTCCAGTGGTCAAGAGTGTGCATTTCCGCATCAACAACCCGGGTTTAAACCTTGGCAGGTGCAGCACTACTTTATTTTTAATGTTTTTAAACAGTTCTTTGCCCAAGGGAAAATATGAACACCCTTAACCAAAAGTCTGGCTCCGCCACTGGATAGACCCGTATCGTTGCTCCAAATCTCCAATAGGTATGATCAACATTATCGAGTATGACTCAATTCCATGATCGGTCACAACGCTGCTAAATTGAAATCGACTGATATTTGATTGTCACATATTGTCTTTTGATACGCTCAAACTTCAAAGTTGAGTTTTCACCCATAAAATAGAGATATAGAAAACAAATTTATATCTATCCACAAGTGTAAGTTGTTAACAATTATACAAGTCCCATTAAGTCATTTTTCTTTTGGTTGAAATAAACTTCATCACAAACTAGAAGGTCATTTAATTCCAAAATGAGAAGAGTTTTAATTCAATAGTCTAACTAGACTTGCCAAAAAATATAAATACTAGTAATACAAATACTCTCTCCCCATCGGAGCCAAAAGCTAGAAATTCCACCAAAGTTACGTGGACGGCTTTTTCAGGAAAAAAAAAAAAAAAAAGGATAAACTTTTCTTTGAGTTCCAACTTTCCACTAAAAACATCTAGGCACTACAAATCTCATTATCCCAACAATACATTTTTTTTTTTTTATCCTTAATATTAATTATTTTTTCTCTAAATTAATTTCAACAAATAATATAAATATCATTTAATATAGATATTATAATAAAATAGGAGTAAATTCCTCAAATTTTCATTGAAGTTTTATCAATATCTCACTAAAGTCATTTATGATTTTTTTTTTGGACAATATTGTCATTAAACTATATAATTTTTCCAAACTAAACAAAAGTAACAGAATTGTTAGAAAATTGACTGACATGTCTTTTTCTTTTTTAAAGTATCTATATTTAATTCAATCTCATTAACCCATAACCCATTTACGTATTTTAATTGAGTCCTTATTTTGGACCGAGGGAGTATAAAATTTACTCGAAAATTCTTCCCAACCATAAAATACCAAAATTCCTCTTTGAAATATGAAGCTTGTTGCTCCTTTCTTGATCCTTCAGTGGTTGTTAATTGGTTTGCATACGAATTGTTTGAGATATATTTCCTCTATCTTTTTTCCTCTTCTTTTTAAGTTTCTTTTGGCAAAAATAGATTCGTGTTAGACTATGAAGAAGGGGTCCCTTTAATTGTATGCTTATCCTATAATTAGGTGTGTTTACGGGTTGATTTGAGTCAGTTATTGGTCAAAATTTAAATCAAATTAATATAATCAATTTTAAATTATTAGAATCAAACCAAATATAATATATATTTATCGACTTAGGTTCGATTTTTCTGTTTATTAACCATATACAAAAATAAAAGAAATGATTCATTCGACAGAAAAATAATTACAACAATTAATTTTAAAAAATAAATTTTGAAATTACTACATAAAATAGTAACCTTTAGTACATCTAATACAAGATATTTAAATAATAATTAATAAATAAATTTGGATGAAAACATATATAAGATATTAAAAATTATTCATAAAAAATAATATTTTATGTATATATAATTATAACAAATATATATGTAATTTACCAGTCAATTCATTTTTATTTTTTTAACTTTTTGAACAAAGTCGAAATTAAATCAAATATTATCGATTTTTGAAAATGTAATACCAAATCAAATAAAATAAAGTTTAATTTATTTAATCGATTTGATTTGATTTAAATTTTATTTGAATTGGTTTTTACCACAACTGTGAACGTCTCTAGCTGTAATACATCTCAAACTAAAGAATTTTCTATGCTTTATGGTGGGGAGGAATTTTTGAGTAAATTTTGTACTCCCTCAAACCCAAAATTAGGAATTATTTGAAATAGGTAAATGGGTTATGAACTAATTAGAATTGAGTTAAATATGGATCCTTAAAAAGAAGATATGTCTGTTAGACTTTTAATCATTCTGTTACTTTTATCTTGTTTGGAAAAAATTATATAATTCAATGATAATACTGTTCAAAAAAATCATAAGTGACTTTAATGGGATATTGGTAAAATTTTAGTGACAATTTTGGGAATTTACTCAATAAAATAGTCATGTTATTAATTATTTTTATTAATGAATGTGTCAAGTCAAATTATGATACGTAAAAATGAATGGAGAAAATATTTCTTTCGTCCTTAAATACTGCTTTTGTTACATTTTACTTAGACCTTCTTTTTAAATATTTATGTTTCAAATTAGTTATTCACTAGGGAAACTAATCGCGCTTCGCGCGGTGCTAAAAAAATTATTATTATTTTTGATTAATTTTATATTCACTTTAGATTATTGTAATAGTATAACTTGTTATAATTATATTATGAAGAATATTTTTGTTTCATAAAAGAAAAAAAAAATTTAACACTTATTAAATGATGGATAGTATATTCTTTATCAATGAGTTAAAATATATTCTCTAATAACAATTTTAGTTCATTTCTATTTCACATTCAATGAAGTTGAGATTTTAATTTGAAATAATGTATTTTTTTTCAATCAAAAATCATGAAAAAATTAAGTATATCCTTGTGTAAATACCCATAATTCCTATGCACCGTACCGAATTATCAACAAAATTCAAAACCTTTTTCAACATTTCATAACTTCCTTCTCCATATATTTCTGAAGTGTACAATATTATACCTTATAAGACTAAAATAAATACACAAGACTTTTTATATAGAATTGAAATATTGTATATATGATGATCCTTAATTGTCCATTTACAACTCTTAATTTTTTTGAGTAGTAAAAATTATTAAAAGTATAAGTTATAAAGATGGTAATATGT
The DNA here is from genome assembly GCA_030864225.1 of Capsicum baccatum var. pendulum. Classification (NCBI taxonomy): domain Eukaryota; kingdom Viridiplantae; phylum Streptophyta; class Magnoliopsida; order Solanales; family Solanaceae; genus Capsicum; species Capsicum baccatum. The sequence continues at coordinate 76,282,981 of CM061557.1, read as the reverse complement.
GAGTTAAAAGCACAAAATTAGTGGATATTATTAGAATAGAAGTTATGGGAATGTGAAGTGGTGTAAGTTATGAAAATGACTTATTAACTAAATTATTTAAGAAAAATAAAAATACTTTAAAATAGATTATTATGTTATCATTATATAGTGAAATGGAGACAATAATACTAAAAAAAAAAAAAATAGATACAATTGGAGGTCATAAAGAAGTGAACTTCACCTCTTATATATTTATTTTTTTAAAAACTTTAAGCGTTTCAAAAAATGACATAAAAAAGAATGTTATAAAATAATGTAAGCAATATATATCCATCATAGCAAGCTAATGTACTGTAACAATAATTAAAGAAGACGAAAGACTAACCTTGTAACATATATATTTGAACAAAGATGGAGAAGATCTTTCTTTATAAAGAGAGACTGTTGAGATGTCTAGCATCAAGTAAAAGCTATAGAGAGCAATAATTTGATAAATTGATATTTCTATTTCTATTTTATTTGAGTTCTCTAAAAATTGAAGAGTGTGTACCATCTCAGTATGGGACAATTGAGAATTCATTTGACCTAAAAACTTTCCGTGATAAGTTTTTTTTTTTCTTTTTTAAGTTTCTCATCTCAGTACTAAAGTTTTTTCTACACTAAAAGCTCAAAATAGAGACTGATTAAGGATCAGACCCTCCAACAACAAATTTCAACTTGCGAACAAATGAAAAATTTAATGTCTAATCGAATAAATTGTATTTTGTATTACTAAACCTTCCATTGGATAAGCAGTTTCAACTTAAACAAAAAATCATTATTTTGACAATAATAAGTAACCTGCAAAAAGAGGAAAAGATTATATCTTTGTGATCAATATTCAAAGTTTGTATTATAATTTAAATAATAGGCAAAAATAAATTGCTCAATTAGTAGCCATTTATTTTCCTTATTCAATGTGTAGTTTTTTCTTCTTCATAAATATAATGACTTGTAAAATATTAAGAAAACTCAAAAATAGGAGAAAAAGCTAAATATTTTTCTTGGCCTATGAAGCATACTTATTTGAACAAAGATGGAGAAGATCTTTCTTTATAAAGAGAGACCGTTGAGATGCCTAACATCAAGTAAAAGTTATGGCAAACAATAGTTTGATAAATTGATAGTTCTATTTATATTTTATTTGAGTTCTCTAAAAATCGAAGAGTATGTACCATCTCAGTATGGGACAATTACGAATCCATTTGACCTAAAAAACTCCCGCGATAAGTTTTTCTTTTTTAAGTTTCTCATCTAGTACTTGGAACCTCCATTTGAGTCCGATTAATACGAATTCACAGCGGATAGGATTCATTTGAAGATATTGCTCCTACTAAAAAATTTTCTATACTAAAAGCTCAAAACATAGACTGATTAAGGAGCAGGCCCTCCAACAACAAATTTCAATTTGTGAACAAATGAAAAATTTAATGTTTAACCGAATAAATTGTATTTTGCATTACTAAACCTTCCATTGGACAAACAGTTTCAACTTAAAAACAAATCATTATTTTGACAATAATAAGTAACCTGCAAAAAGAAGGAAAGATTAGATCTCGGTGATCAATATTCAAAGTTTGCATTATAATTTAAATAATAGGCAAAAATAAATTGCTCAATTAGTAGCCATTTGTTTTTCTTATTCAATGTGCAGTTTTTTTTTTTCTTCATAAATATAATGACTTGTAAAATATCAAGAAAACTCCAAAATAGGAGAAAAAGATAAATATTTTTCTTGGCCTATGAAGCATGCCACATAAGCATGCCTTGGCCTCTGAAGCATGCCGCATAAGCATGCCTATAAGTCTCTTTTATATATATACTAGTTAACTTATTCGCGTTTCGCGCGAGTATAAAAAAGATCGTAAATTAAACATATATTACTCCAAAACTCTATATGTCATACACTTTAATAATTTTTAAATTAAACATAGTTGTGAAATTATAAAACATCATATAATGCTAAGAACACTAACTATTTTGAGAAATATACTGACAATATAAATAGGAGTTATTTCTTTATCGATTTTTTATCTCTGTTTCAAGGAACATTAAAGATTACCTATTTTTCTTTTACATATCATGTATCAAGTAAAGAACAATTCAATTAAATATACTTCAAACTCATTATTGTGTGACCTACAAAAACTTTTCAGAAAAGTTAGGAAGAAAAGAATTTACCATGATTTAATTTACAACCAAGTGGCAGGACCATATCTCTAAATTAATTACTCCTCTACGTATATATTTTTTTTTACAGAAAGTAGAAAAAAAATAAGGAGAAAATACCAAAGCTAAAAGTTTAACAGTTCACATGAATTTTCTTTAAATAATTTCTCACCTTATATATGTTAAGAGACAATATATCATAGCGTGTTTCTTGTGGCTACGCCTTTTACCTATTAAATTTTCTCTCTTAAATTTTCATTATTTCATCCTCTTATAGCACTTCTAGCCAATTCGATAGAACAACAAAATAAAAAAAAATAAAAATTAAACGACTATATCATGACAAATGACACGATAACACAAAAAGAGAAACTAAAAATAAGTACTGATCAAATCACCAAGAACTACTTATTACATAGAAAACATACATATTGGGGAAAAAATATTTGCATCATATTGATTAACACCTTCTAAATTAAGGCAACAAACAAACAATAGCTATCAAAACTTTGAGGATCAACATCTTGTCGATCATTAGAATGACCTCAACCTTTGTGTCTCTCTCAAATGCATGCAAATGAGTTTTCATTCCTTTTGAGAAAAATTGTCATATCTTTTCAAGAAGATAAGCAACATTTCTTAAAAGAGCAATTTGATAAGATTTCTGCAAAATCAGATATCAAATAAAACAAATAAAAAAAAGATAGTCAATCAAAGAGACATAAAAGATGAAGAATGTGAAAAAAATAAAAACAAAATGATCATTATATATAGCTCAAAATTGTTTTTTATTAATGTGATTTTAATGTATCATAAACTTGTATATTGAATAATTGAGAGTTAATATATCAATTAAGGAGATAATTTTGTAAAAATAAATAATTGAAAGAAAGATGAGAAACAGTTTAAAAAAAGTTATGATTTAAAATATTGATTATTCTTTATGATATTTCACTAAATTTTATTCTACGAGCCTCATTGAATTAGTTACCAACAATTCAAATTTGTGACAAAGTGGTTAAAAAAATTTCTTATAAAAATAATATACATAAATTTAACATAAAAAGAAAAAAGAACTTTACTACATGAAAAAATTTCGCATGAAACTATATATATCTTCTCACTCTTCCCTAGCAAAGAAAATAATTAGACATCTAAAGTTCACAAAGAGAATTTTATTTTTTTCAACTTGCATTTCTTATACGTAATAATTTTTTTTTATATATAAATTAGTAAATAAAAAATACCTTCTCTTGTAAGTTGCATGTAGTGAGCTATTCTTATAAATATTTTAATTTTTTTTATATAAATATCAAAACAAATAATTTCCATCTTGACCTTTGCTTAATATAATCTCTATTATGACAACAACCAAATGAACAGTATTTATAAGATGTAATTGTCATAAAGCAAGAATAGTAATTAAAATAAAATCATCAGAGATGATTAATTTTTCTTATCATGTAAAATCAGGAAAAAAATATTTTTCAGTCCCAATAATAAAAACATTCATTTTTGAATGAGTGCTGATTTAAGTTAATGAAGAGAAGAATTAAGATTTCTCTTTTGAGGAAGAAAATGAAGAGACAGAGAAAGAGAGACAACCAACTTCACAAAATCATTCCGATCTTAACCCAACATTTTCTTATTCTTCAAATTGCAAGATCAATATGTCCTGACAAATAGAAAATAAAATCTTTTAAATAGTTAATTAGCTGAAAAAATTTATAAAATGTAAAAAATTGAGGACTCCAATCTTACACATCAATAAACAACTTTCTTATGAATTAAAATCTAGTTTAAAAATTATAAATAATTTTAAATTCCTACATTCGATCAATAAATTTATTAAAATTTATCTATATAATTATGAAAAGATATATAGATACTTCTTTAAGTAGCACATGTGTATTCATTGACTTTATTTTTAAGCTTCTACTATAAAAAATAATTTGATCTTGCTACACAAAAAGTGAACCCACCTAAAAAAAAAGGAAGAAGAAGAATAGTTAAATTAAAGGATAGTCTGGTGCACTAAATTTTTCGCATGTGTAGGTTTCGAGAAGAATAGATAATTAAATAAAATAAAAGCTTTAGAGAATATTATATGAAAATTTGAAGAGGAAAGAAAAATCACCTTTTTCATGAAGAAAGAAGAACTACTTAGATATAAATAATTCCTCTAAAAAATATATTTAAATAGTGATAATTAAAGCGTTGTCATCTCAATCCAATCTAAAAACTACTCATAGTACTAATGTTGTCATTTGCAATAAAAGTTCTAGTGAAATTAGAACAAACAAAAATACATACTTGTAAAAACAATTCTACTAATACACTACACATAGCATAAAACAAATATACTATTAAAAAATAATATTGAGCCTAAAAAAGTAACTTCTAAGATTGCTCATACCTTGAAGCAATCCTTAGGGCAAACAACAACAACAACTTGATTCCATTTATATATCAAAACACTATGATTGTTATTAAATTTTTAATGCAAAAATAAATAATTGGAGGTTATGAAAATGAGAGGTTGCAAAAGCAAATAATTGGAGGATGAAAATGAGAGATTTGGAAGTTATGGATATTATTAATATTATTTAAGAGTATAATTTATGAATATAAATAATTATGAGTTATGAAGATGATTTTTTTAAAAATAAAATAATTGATAAAAATGAGAAAAAAATCTCAAAAAAGAAGAAAAGAGATAAATAGAAATGATGGCCATAGAGAAGTGCTACATCATCCTTGTCTTGTTTTTCCTTTATATATATATATATATATATATATATATATATATATATATATATATATATATTGATAGAGATTTTATCAAATTAAAAAGTGTCTTATTATTTCTTGCTTATATTGTCCTCGGTATTAAATAACTAAAAAATTAATAATTATTAGATTTAGAGTTTCATAACATCATTAATAGAATTAATTTTATAAAATACACTTCTAATTAATGATTTTTAATAAATGTAACAAGTCAAAAGATATCAAGTAAAATTAAAAAAAAGGAAGTAAATAACTAAAGAAAATAATAATGGTTAAATTTAGAATTTCAAGATATCATTAATAAAATTAATTTTATAAAATATAATTTTAATTAATATTTTTAAAATAAATATACAAAAATCAATAAAAATTAAGTAAAACAGAACGGAGGAAGATATTCTAATCTTTTCATTTTATATCTAACCGTCGTTTTATTTTAGATAACCATGAAATCATTGATAATGTTATTCCAAATTTTACCCTTCTTCAAACAACATAAACAAGAAAATATTACTTCCTCCGCTTAAATTTATTTGTTATTATTTTATTATTTTTATTTATTGATTTTAACAAATTAAAAAATATTTAATATTTTATTTTTATTATTAATTATTTATTATTCAAATCATTTCTTAATATTCATTACTAAACATCAATTAATAGAAGTAACATGATAAAATTATTATATCAGTCATTATTTTATTAACAAATATGTTATATCAAAAAGTAAAAGTAAAAATGAATGAAGAAAGTAAAAAGTTATTTTTTCAAGATATCTATAAAAAATAAGTTAATAAAAATATATATATTCTTTTTGAAATGACATTGGTGTAAACTCAAAGAATTTAAAATGACATCAACATGTTATTTTATCCGTATAAATACAATTCAAAAAATTGAAAATGACATCAAAATGTTACCAATACTTAGTGCATCAGAAGAAAGGTAAGAAAACAGTTCACATGTTCAAGCGATGCTACAAAATATGAAGTCACTAACTTATTATTTGATAATTTGACTAGTTATAAAGGGTAATATCATAACAAAAAATATTTAAATCTTTCTCATTATTTAAGAATCACATTTGATTGTATGTTAGTAGGTAAATTAATCATTTGGACAATTTTAATTATTTTTATTTTTATTGGCAAACGCCTTCTTGTTTCCAATTTGGAAAATCCAATCGAACATCATTTTCATCATTATTATTAGAAGTAGAAAAGGGTAAATATATCATTTGGGTAGCGACTATTTAATTCTGTTTTCCACGCTATTATAAACTTTCAACAATGTCCACTTTAGAACTCTCCATCTTCCTTCATTTTCTTCTTCCTCCTCCTTTCTTTGACAATTGGCATTGACCTTTCTCTTTCACACACTCACGCACTTACTACGTGTGTGTATATATATAAAAGAAATATATATAGACACACAATTTGTTTGATCCAGCATTTTTCAACTGTATATTTGTAATGATTGTGGAGACGGCGTTGGAAGTACTGGTGCCGTCGTGGTGGGAGGTGAAAATCACCGTCGCGGCGACGGTATTTGTTGTCATTTCTTACTGGTTCTTTGCGTTCGGCGGCGATGATGATGATTCTGGTGGTCGTGGTGTTGCCGTTGATGATGATTCCGGTATCGTCGTTGATAAAGACAAGGTATTCTTCTTTTTCTGAATTTCTGTTTGATTTTACGGCTTTTGATGAAATGTATATATTCAGAGAATTTTAGTAACCGCTTGTTCTTGTTGATTCTAATTGTCGAAGAAATGCTATCTGGTTGATTCTATGGTTCTTGATTTTGAAATTGTTGAAGAAATGCTATCGAGAGAATTTTAGTAACTGCTTGTTGTTATTGATTTTAATTTTAGTGACAAATGTTATTAGGGACTGTTTATCTTGAACCAAGAGTCTACTAGAAACGGACTCTTTATCTTTGAGTTAGGAGTAGGGTCTGCGTACAATCTATCCTTCCCAGACGGCACTTTGTGGGACTCCTCTAGGTATGTGGTTGTGTGGTTGACAAAGTTTATTGATTTTTGATCTAGTAGTAGTGATGTGTGGGTTAGAGGAATGTTAGGGGTTCATACCCTGAAGCAAACAAAAGCTTGGTATTTAAGTGGATATCGAGTATTAAACTGTGCATAACTGGGAATTTATAGATTATTCAAGAAATTTGGGCCCTGATGATGGGATTTTGGTGCTAATTTAGAAGCATGGTATAGTTTTTTTTTTTTTTTTTTTGATGGTGCATTTTACAAGTTATTTAATTGAATGCGATGTCTTTTCTGGAATAACTGTAATGGATCCATATCAGTTAGTTTCATGAAACTGTTTGGAAGTGATAGAAATTATATAGAAAAAGGTGAAGAATTATCCTAGTAATACTGAATAGTGAAGGTTTTAGAAGTAAAATAAGGCTTTTCTAGTTAAGTTGCTCTTTTGAAAATGCAAAACTTTGCCTCCTTATATTATATCTTATGCAGAAAAAGGCCAAATTCACTTTGGTTTTTGTTTGTTTGTTTCTTTCTTAGAGCCATCGCTTACTTGAGTGTTGTGGTAATGAAAAGATGTGAAGAATGAGGAAATACCATTGCATTTCTGCTTGACTAACTTCTTTAAATGTCATATTTGTTTATAGTCAAATCGAAATTGCTGCCTCGTAAGGGTTAGGCTAGGAAATTGTGGTTGGTGGTCACTCAAATCTCCTACTAAATGCCAAGATGTGAGAAATGACGTGTTTTATAACAAATTTTGTTTTAACTGGTTTGTGATTGAGGCATAGTAGTAGTATTAGTAGTAATGGTACAACAACAACATACCCAGTGCATTCCGACAAAGTGGGGTCTGGGGAAGGTAAAGTTTACACAGTCCATACCACTACCTCATATGAGTAGAGAGGCTATTTCCGACTAGTAGTAATGGTAGTTGCTCTAATATATAATTAGAGAAGAAGGCCAAATTTACTTTTGTTTTTGTTTGTTTGTTTCTTTCTTAATTAAGAGCCATTGCTTACTTGAGTGTTTTGGTAATGAAAGATGCCAAGAATCAGGAAACACAACCGGATTTCTGCTTGACCGACTTCTTTAAATGTCATATTTGCTTATGTTCTAGTGCCTTGGAAGGGTTAGGTTATGGAGGTGGCATTGGTGGTCACTCAGTCTCCTACTAAATGCCAAAAATGTTTTTGAGGAATAGTAGTATTAGTAATAGTGGTAGTTGTAGTTGTTGTATATAATTAGAGTCGTATGCTTAAACATTTCAGAAACCTGAGAATATGTTGTGGTATCATGTGTACATGGAATATAATGAAATGAAGTGTGACAGCCTTATAATTTTTGTGTGTTATGGCTTTTATGTTGTAGCAGACCACAACTTTCTTTTCCTGAAACAAATAATGATAGCAGTGCCTGCTCTATTAGCAGCTGGATGTTGGCCAATCATTGAACTTCATTAAAGATAAGGGTGTCGATGAAGATATACATTTATACAGAATATAAAAAAGTTAAGTCAGTTTTATTAATCGGTGAAGGAAAAATGAATATAAAAAAGGTGGAATCTTTTTTATGGATGAGTTGTCAATCTTCAGATGGTTCCCTTTTTTCTTTTCTTCACATTAAGTTGGTTAATCAAATTAATTTTGTTTCTGAAATAAGTTGGGACTGAAGCATAGTTGATTGATTCATTCAGTTTATTCTCTTTGCTTTGAATGTTTCAAATGGTGTTGGAAGGTTGTTTTCTTTTTCTCTAATCAATGTGTCACTTAGGGACTCCAAAATTTCTTCAACATGAAAATTTGGATGGCGGTGGCACTTGGATGGTGTTTTAGGAAATATTTTAAAATAACTAGAATATCCCTTTGTTGGAAAACAATGTTTGTTTGCACTACATGTCTGATTAGATGTTTCCGGATCAGATGCTCATAATATTAATATCACTTTCAGCATATAAGCTTTTTAGTAATATCACTAATAGTGTGCATGAGATGAAAGGAACCATAGTGAAAATTTGAAACATAATAACAGGGAAGAGAATATGTGAAAATTCACCAGAAAATAATAAAAATAGCAACAAAAAGAAACTTTTGTGGGCTAACTGGAATAAGTTTGGTTTATTTCAGGTTTGCACCAAACAAAAAGCTTGTTTTGTAATATTCAAAAAAAATAAAAAATTGGGAAATGTGATTTGTTTTATTAGCAAAGAGATTCTTTTTTGCTATTAAGCCTGTTTCAGAAAAGTATTTTGGGTCAAGCACCATTTTTACAGCAGATTATTGCTTTTGAATTTAGCTATATGTTAGTTTAAGCTAGTGGACCCATTTTGTAGTTAGCTATGTTTTGATTTATTTTGATTTTGGGAATTGTAAAAAGTGGGTTAAATTTTATTTTCTGATGGTATATGTATAATGTGATGGATGTTCCATTTGAAAAGAGCTGACACTGCTCTGAAGTTTGAAGAATACAACTAGAAACATAGCCCTCAATTTGAAGGAGTATACACTTGGTAGTTTGTGGGAAAGAACCTAACTAGTAAAATTTAAAGCACTTGGCGGCAGATGTTTGCACTTCTGAACTTCTCAGCTGATTAATATGTTTGGACATGTTTCTTTATTATTTAGCAAGTACAAGAAATTAGCTAAGCATTGATGATTTTTCTTTGAAACAGTATCTGTCCTAGATTAAATGTTTTTTTTGAATGTCCCAATATTGACCACTCCTACAAAACACTTTTAACCATATTACATCCTCTTAGATCATATGACTTAGATTGGGTTATGATGGTTGATTTAGTTTATTCAGTTTAATGTTGGAAAATGATTGATTTAACTTTAAATAGAAATTGTTAATTTAAAAACTCCAGGGAAAACACTATGAACTTATTATGATCTAAAAAACAAAAAGAACTCATCGGGAAACAGTACTAGTCAAAAACTTACGAAAAGATAGTTAGAGAAAACTCAGTTATAAGAAGGCCAATGTTGACTACCTAGATGGTTAATAAGTAACAACATGGGAAAGTCTTGGTAATATATTCCACAATTGTTGTGAACGCCAGACCTTTCTAATCCACAAAACCGGAAAGTAATCAGTGGTGGCCACATGTTCACTCGCTTAACATATACAGTCTTTGTTATGAAATCCTAATGTAATATGTGTGCCAAGTTAAAATAAGAAATTCGATTTGGAATTAAAGGATATTTTCTATTGAACGGATTTTGTCAAAATTATTAGTAATAATCGACTTGTCTCTTGGTTACAGATATTTGGGTAATGGGCTGATAATTTAACATTAGTGTATGTTTTGTTTACTTTAGAAAGTTTATCTGGAAGGCTGGTTAACAGGAATCTCTCACTTTAGTGAGAAAATTTCTTGAAAAGAAAGTTTCCCTTGATTTGAGAATTATGAACCTTGACGGTTGCCTTTACTGGATAAGATTAATAGTCATTTGTTTAGATTTTTTTTTTTTGGGCTTTTGTTTCCATTATTCTCTTGGGAAGTGTGGTGGTTATAAACTTACTATCCATTTATATTGAGTAAGTTCGGCTTATTTGACATGTAGTTGTATACTTATTTTGTAGATGGGCCAGCTAAAAGGAGACCCTCAAACTAATTCTGCATATATAATCAAGGTATATTTCGGATCGTGGTGCTTGTGCAATATGCTTTTGTTCTTATCTGATTGCACTGTATTGTACTCTATTGCTATTACTTATAAAAATAATTCATTAAATTGACTCATGTGTTGGGATATTAAATGCATGTAATAGCGAAGTTAGAGGTTGCATATTAAATTCATTATAGGCTTGTAAAACCAAGAGTGGGGAGGGCCAGCGACTTGGACCAAGTGAAGTGCATTAAAGATGAGGAAGACAGAATATTGGTGGACGAGACACACATTAGACGAAGATGGCAGAATGCTTCCATATGTGCCGGATGATTTAGACCACTCTGAGAGTCATCGAGATTCTGGGTATTGTACGTGTATCAAGTTTGAGGAGGTTATCCATAAGATAAAAAGGGGGAGGGTGACTGACCTGATGAGATTTCGATGGAATTTTGAAAGAGTGCAAGTATAGCAAGTATGGAATGGCTAATGGGGGGTTGTGTAACATCACTTTTAGGATAATGATCCCATTGTACAAGAAAAAGAGTGATATCCAAAATTGCAACAAATATAGGCATTAACAACAACAACAACATACCCAGTATATTCGCACCAAGTGGGGTCTGGGGAGGGTAAGTGTACGCAGTCCATGCCACTACCTCAATGTGAGATAGAGAGGCTGTTTCCGATAGACCTCCGGCTCAAAATAAAGCAATCTAAGATAAGATAAGGAATAGTAATAGCACAAGATACAATAGAAATTAACATATTCAATAGTACCAAAAGCAGGATACTCCAAGTACACACCAAAACATACAACATCCTAACTCAGACTTACCTTCTACCCTAATTTGCCTCCTCCACAACTTCCTATCCAGGGCCATGTCCTCGGTAAGCTGTAGTTGCTCCATGTCATGTCTAATCACCTCCATCCAAAATTGCAAAATATAGGCATCAAACTACTAAACCGCACTATGAGAATTTGGGAGGGCGGTGGAGATGAGAATGAAGAGGGGTGTGTCATTACTGAGAACCAACTTAGATTCATTGTCAGGGCGTTCAACTACAAAAGTCATTCATTTTAAGGAGATTGATGTAGCAGTATAGGGAGAGGAACGGAGATTTACATATGGTTCATTGATCTAGAAAAAGTTACAATAAAGTCCCTAGGGGGTTCTTTATAAATGTTTGGAGGCCAAGGGCATACTTGTAGCTTACATTAGGACAATTAAGAACATGTACGATGGAGCCAAGACTCGAGTGAGGATAGTGGGAGGAGACTTTGAACATTTTCTAGTCGTGATAGGGTGCACCAGGGATTCACTTTCAACCTGTTTCTATTTTCTTTTCTTTGGTGATGGATGTACTGTCTTGGCATATCCAAGATGAGGTGCCATGATGTTTGCTTTTTGCAGTGACATAGTTTTGATTGACAATACACGTGACATAATTAACAAATACATTGGAGGTTTGGAAACAAGTCCTGAAGTCTAATTAGTTCAAGTTGAGCAAGACTAAGACAAAATACGAGGAGTTGCAAGTTTGGTGATTTAACTCACGTGGTAGATGTGGAAATAAGGATTGAAACACAAGTTATCCCCAAAAAAGAAAGTTTCAAGTATCTGGGGTCAATAATTCAAGGAAATGGAGAGATTGACGATGATGTTACACATTGTATTGGAGCGGGGTGGATGAAATGGAAGCTTACGGTTAGTGTTTTCTGTGATAAAAATGTGCCACCAAGTCTCTTAAAGGTAACTTTTATAAAGTGGTGGTCAAATCAGCTATGTTGTATAGGACGAAGTGTTAGTTGATCAAGAACATGCATACCTAGACGATGAGAGTAGTGGAAATGAGGACGTTGAAATAGATGTATGGGCATGCTAGGTGAGATAGGATTTGGGAGTGAAGCTATCCGGAAGGTGGCAGTGAACTCCATGGTGAACAGAACGAGGGACACGAGACTGAGATAGTTCAAGCATGTGAGGAGAAGATGCACAAATGCCTCAGTATAGATGAGAGAGAGGTTGGCTATTATGGGTGTAATGAGAGGCAGAGGTAGACCAAAAAAGTCTTGGAAAGGTGAATAGACAGGACATGGCTCACCTACAGCTTACTGTTGATATGACCTTAGATAGAGAGATATAGAGGTCGAGAATTAAGCTAGAAGGTTAGTAGGTCAAGCATTGTCTAGTTCCATTTTTAGTATTGTTATAATTACTTTCCTACTGTCTTATTCTTCAGTTTTAGGTTCTGATGTTTCATTTGCTTCGCTTATCATATTATTTTGTCTTTAATATTTTTCTCTTCTTCATTGTTTTCTTCGTTACTGTATTTGCTTTACATGCTTGTTTTTTATATGCTTTACTTGATCCAAGGGTCTATTAGAAACCACCTCTCTACCTTCGCAAGGTTACCAAGGTAGGGGTAAGCTTACATGCTGTCTGATCATCTCCTCATTCCAGTTACCATCGATTAAGAATTGAGAAATCTTTGTGTTGTCGGGTCTAGTGTCAATGATTCTATAATTTGCTAAAGCGTACACACCAACTTCCCCAAACCCACTTATGGGATTACATTGGGAAAGTTGTTGTTGTAGTTGTAGCAATGGTAGGAATTCATAGTTGACTTGTGTTTTCCCTATATTTCAGGTTGAACTGTTAGCTGCTAAAAATCTCATTGCTGCTAATTTGAATGGCACGTCAGATCCATACGCAATCATCACTTGTGGTGCACAAAAAAGATTTAGGTGATTATATCTATTTTTGTTATCCTGTTATCGTGGATGGCCAGTCATATAAATAGATGTCACCTAGTTATATCCATATTTCCTTTTATTGCTGTGACTGAAACCAATTTGCATGTTGAAGAGAAGTATGATGATTTTCTTGTGTGAGTACATATTTGTAACTTGAATGTAAAAACTGACACCATGAGAGATTAGTTGATTTTGGCCCCTTCAGATTGTTAACAAAGTTTATTCTTTTTTGAAACTTTCTGAACTTGAAGATCAATTTGAGAACCTTATTACATCTTAGTCCTTTCCTCTTTTTCGAAAGTTCGTGCTAGTTTTCTTCTTGCTGGTATGATGATCTTCTGATTTTCATCATCTTCTTTTTAAATAAAATGATGGCTATGGAAATATTGTTCTAATGAGATTTAGTTGTTTTGAACGTATATTGGAGATAATGGACAATATGTTATATTGGTGGTTGGTTTGGTTTTAAGATGGTATTTTACTTCATGTGCTCTGTGATAGCAGTTCAAAAGCAGTCACAGCTTCTCTGATCAGCTGAGAGCATACATTTTTTTCTCAGTCAGTTGGTTCATTAACAACGGGTACAATCTAAGTAGGCGTTTTCCATACGATTTGAGACCCCAATTTCAAGTTTTGATTTGAAATTTGCTCAAAATTTCAACTTCAAATCCCAAATTTTCCGAAAAGTTGGATTTCAATTATTTTTAAATGTAAAACTTGACCAATAAGGTAATTTTTGTAAAAAAAAAAAAGACTCATCATTCTAAATTTCGTAATAGAAGACCCATGCTTGACATGAATACTGTTCTTACCATTTGGAAAAATTATATTAAAGATTTATGTGTGTGTGTGTCGCGGGGGTGGGGGTGGGGGTGCAGTTATGTTCTCAGGGCTTGACATATATGTGTGCGTGTGTGTATGCACGATGCAAGCGTACGGCTGAGGTAATAAGGAACGTTGGAGAAGTTTTTATATGAAAGCGTATTCAGAATGTGTTATTGCATCTGGTTAACACATTTCAAAGTGTACTCTTTAACCTGTTGTAGTTCAATGATCCCTGGTTCAAGAAATCCTATGTGGGGGGAGGAGTTCAACTTTTCTGTTGATGAGCTTCCAGCAGAGGTAAGCAATTCAACGCATCTTGTAACAAAGCACAACTGCTATATTCTGTTTTTGTTATACTCTTTGGAGAGAGTGCTATAGTTGATTTATCACATTAACTTGTGGTTACATGGATTTTAGTGTTCTTGGTCTTTTTCTTTGGAATAATCTCTGGATTGTGCTTTGATTGTGCGGCAGATAAATGTGACAATATATGATTGGGACATAATTTGGAAAAGTGCTGGTCTTGGTTCAGTGACTGTACCTGTTGAAAATGAAGGCCAGACAGGTGCTGTTTGGCATACATTGAACAGCACATCGGGGCAGGTATCTATTGATTATTTCATCTTCTTGTTTTCATTTTTCTTTTGGAATAACACATCACGGTTTTGCTTGATGTTGTAGAGGTTCTATCCCGATGAAACTAAATCCTGCCCGTATCTTTTCCAGGTTTGTCTTCACATTAAAACAGTAAAACTCAATATCAATTCATCAAGGTAGGGCTTTGCCTTCTTTTGGAGGCCTTTTATTTCTTCCTGTTTTAATGTCAAAAGTTCTGTATGGAACTAAGGCTATCTACTAAGATGCTTAACCTGATGATATTCATTTTAGTTTATTAGGGGTCCTCCTTTTGGTCCATGCATTCTCTGCCTCTGCCTTTCAAGCGTACATACTATATCAAGACGAGTTGACATTGAGATTTATGTGCTATTAGGAATTCTGTGATTGGATTACTTACCAAGATGTTTATGTGGTAATGTTACAAAGTAGTTGAATGACTCTTTTCTTCCCTTCTTAAAGTCTCCTAATATCTGTGAGTGTTGCAAGTGATCCTGCAATGAAGTTTTGATGGGTTACACTGGAAGGAATCTTGGGTATGAATTTGATTTGTTAGGAACTACTAAGTGTTATGGCTTGAGAATATAGTGCGAACTTTGAAACTTGGGTTTGTGTATACTATAAATCCGTGTTATTAATGGAACGCTTTAGGCACTCAATGCAGAAGCTAGGTGCAGTATCAGTTACGCTTCAATGCAGGTACCAAGGTACTATGGCTTGTGTCTCGTGGGCCTCGGGCTCTAAAAGATAAATATAGTTGATGAAGTGGTCCTTAAGGGGATCACAGAGTGGTTGATCGTGAGGGGTCCCAAGTTCGATCTCAGCTACATGGTTCTTTGTTAGATATTTCCTCTGCCTTGGTAGAGGTAGAGTTCTCAGATACCTTGTGGTTGTGAGATGTAGCAAGCTGCCCCTTGTATTAGTCGATGTGTGAGGTTGGCTCAGCATCACTGTAAGAGCTTATGTAGCCGTTATGAAAAAGTTAGACACTATTTTTCTTTTATGTGACTTCTTGCTAATAGTTCTGTTTTGATAAATGACTCCTTTTTTTAGTAGATTAAAAGGATATGGGTGTGATAACATATAGGCTGTTATTAAAAAAATAAAATAACACAATGATAAATTATCTCTAAGAAGAGGGGGTTGTGGCTGAAAATTAACCGCAATGAAACACTTCTGTGAGAAAAGGAGGAGAGAAGGGACCCTTTGTTTCACTAGTTGGCAAGTGGATGATAAAATGTAATCAAGTTTCTTTGTGTTGCAATCTTTAGATAATGCTTTTAATTTACTATTTAAATAGTATTAACAATTCGAACATTACTCGCTTTCAACAGAGAGTCGGAGGAGACTTATTTAGTATTAGTTACTCTTTTGATTGCTGGAAGATTATTTATCCATCAGCAAAGTAGTTGATGATAATTCTTTATAGTTCTGCCCTATCTATATCACCAAAAAATAATATATCTAGGAGTGGGTGGATAATGTTCTTTCTCTCTCCGTTTTCTTTCTGGTGTCTTAGGGGTTTGAATGGTGCTAATACTCGTAGAAGGATTCCTTTGGATAAAGAAGGGCCTACTGTGGTTCATCAGAAACCTGGGCCACTGCAAACAATCTTTGATCTCCCTGCTGATGAGGCAAGTGCAGATTTGGATTTATAGAGTGTTCTTGGCTTTTCAAGGATTCTTAGTTGGAAAACTAGACTATTCAGTTTGTTGCTAAAGGAACCATTAATTGCAGGTTGTTGAACATAGTTATTCTTGTGCACTTGAGAGGTCATTTTTGTATCATGGACGTATGTATGTCTCCTCATGGCACATTTGCTTCCACTCAAATGTATTCTCAAAGCAAATGAAGGTTTGTTCCGCTTCAAGTTCCATGCCTTAAATTGGAAGTTGGAAGCTTATGGGTTTGCTCTCTGACTTTCTTCAAGCATGTATTTGTGATATTTGTTTGTTTGTCCTTTTTCCCCCCAAAAGCAAATTAGTTTGTTGTGGGTGCAGTACTTCCATTTAAAAGCCTAGTTACAAATATTTCTACTGTGACCTTACTGTTGGACATTATGAACCTTGGAGAATGTTATTCAAAAATTTGTTGGAAATTCTTTTTTTGATGAAGGTAACGGAATTTGTTGGAAACTTTTCCTGATTGATAAATGAAATCTGGATCCGGCTAAAGACATTCCTTTCCTAATTCTCTTATATATAGATGCGGTTCTATACAACGACAACAACATATGTGGTTCTATATCCCCTAATATTATTCCCCTTTCCTACTCTGGATTAAATGGTCAAGACTGTATTTACCCCCCAACATTTCTGATATAGTAAATTCATCTCAAGAGTGCTGAAACTTGTTCTATGCTGCCTGCTTATTTGATCATGCTTATATTTCTTTTCTCACAGGTAGTTATTCCTCTAGGAGATATTGACGAGGTATGATATTACCTGTGCATGTTGTCGGTTTGTCATTTCCAAGTTGTCACGGTGCTTGGGATGGTTACCTGGGATATTATTTTGGAAATTGATGGTAGTGTTATTTTGCTTTTAGATAAGGAGGAGCCAGCATGCATTCATTAACCCTGCTATTACAATAATTCTGCGTACAGGTGCTGGCGGCCATGGGGTACCTCCTTTAGGAAATCCTGATGGTTAGTAAATCAGCCTGTTCTTCCAACTCCAATTTCAATTATTTTATATGCTTTTTCTACCTTTAAATGAGTCAGCAAGTTGGATAATGAATGAGCTTTTCACTTTTTTAAGTTTCAGTTGGTTAGGAGGAAAGCCCCACCAAAACTGATTTAGCGTTGAGGTGTAGAATGATTGATTGATTTGGTAGGAGGAGATTCTCGGATGACATGTATGATTCTAGTAGACTTGTAGCGCGGTAACGCGACTGGAGTTTTTGTCAAGTTTTCCACCTAATGCTTGTCTGACTCAATAGTATCTTAGGAAAAGTACCAACAACGACAACATACTCAGTGTAATCCCACAAGTGGGATCGGGGAAGGGCACAGTGTATGCAAACCTTACGCAGGTAGAGAGTTTGTCTCCGTTAGACCCTCTGCTCAAGAAAGTTTAAGTACCCATGTCTAATATAATCCAGAATCACTCGGGACCTAATTTTAAAGTTCTCAATACAATAGTTTTCTATTTCTGCCACTTTATACTTCGAAAGCTTTTTGGAAAAAAGGACTCTAAAAGCTACCTGTTGTCACCATATGTTCTTCTATTAAACAGACAAAATTATATACACAATTAACTCTTCTATCGATACTCTTTCAAGTGAAAACGAGATACAAATTGCAAAGAAGAGAAGTTCTTTATATTAACTCATGTTTATGGCTGAATTTAATATTGACATTCTGGATTCTTAGTATCTATTTGCTAATCACATAACTTTTCAACTTCCAGGGAGAGTACGATATATGTTTGCTTCTTTTTGGAATAGGAATCATGCAATCAGAGCCTTGCAACGATCAGCAACGAACTATCATGCCATGCTAGAAGCAGAGAAAAAGGTATCGTCTGTGCTTTTAATTGGTCCTTTTTCTGAGTATCTGAGACATTAAGCAGTTATACATTCTTACTGAAGGTTGCTTGTATAGAACATCCTAGAAATCAAATTGTCTGCTTCACTGTGTTTTTCCTCTTTATCTTTTTGTTGATTAAGTTACAATTTTATTAATGAGATGAGGAAATCACACATACAAGATGTATGGAATCTAAAGAAAGATGTGATTATCTAAACAAAGAGCATCAACCCGGTGCTCTAAGCTCCCGCTATGCTCGGGGTCCGGAACGACCGAACCACAATATCACTAAGTGCTCCAAAGTTGTACCAATTTTTTTTTTTCCAATTATCTGTAAGGACAAGTTCTCCATCCCTTCAAATGCTCCTCTTTCTCTCTTGTCATATTAGCTACATGAGTGCTGGAGGAGCTGTTCTGATATTCTCATTATCCTCCTCCTCCTAATTTATATCATAGAAGCTCCTCTCCTACTGTTCCTAGTATCACTTGTTGCACCCAAAATCATGCTCCGACCATTCGGCATACACCATAATCTTTAAGCAATGGACTGAACTAGTGAGTGATTGCATCCTCTCCTGCCTGCTTCACTGTGCTACACATTGGAAATATTTCCTACTTAAGTTAACTTTAACAAAAGTGTCATGTAGCGTATGGGAGCTACATGTTCTAATGCATTAGCATAGTAGACATCAAATTTAGTTTTTTCTTCTATTTATCTCACTTCTAATTGATGCAAGAATTCTGTTGGCATAGTTAATATCTTTCCTTGCGCTCAGGGTAAGCAGAAGACTTTGGATAGCTGTATGGTTATGATTACGATTTTAATGTTCTCTCATGAAGATCTATACTGTGGTAGGAAGCGTTTAGGGTGGTAACATTCAGGCATATCGGTGTACGCTCCGAGCATGAGAATGTGTAAAGAATCTAAGGGAAGAATTTAGAAAAAGGAAAAAGACTAGAATTCATGTTGACTTGTGATGGATGATTAGATTGCCTAGTAGAGCAGAAGAATGACGTGTATGTCGTTGTATATTGTCTAACAACCGAATAGACCCTTGTTCAAAGGAAAAAAGGGTGATTGCTTTCATGGAATGAGTTTTTTGGATCGATTGTATGAATATAATCCTAGACAATAATTTGTATCATCGGGAGCGCAGACATGTGCCTTTTGACGCAGAAGCAAGTCGTAAACCAGGGCAAACAAGTCGTAATTAGCATTTATGAGTCTCTTGCGGTTTTGGGAGGCTTTGGAGGAGGTGCTGAGAGGCGTGCCTAGCTCGGAGAAGATGGTTGTAGCAGGTGATTTCAACGGGCACATCGGGGCGTTACCGGGAGGTTTTAGTGATGTGCATGGTGGGTTTGGCTTTGGGGTGAGAAATGAAGAGGGGGCTACTCTTTTGGAGTTCGCAAGGTCCTTTGGGCTGGTGGTGGTGAACTCGGGCTTCCCGAAGAAGGACGATCACCTCATCACCTTTCGAAGCGCGATAGCCAGGACCCAGATTGACTTCATGTTGATCAGGAAAGGGGATAGGGTGTTGTGTAGGGACTGTAAGGTCATCCCGAGTGAGAATCTTTCGACCCAGCATAGGCTCTTGGTCATGGACTTGGGTATAAAGAAGAATAGTAAGAGGAGGAGTAAGGAGTGTAGACCTAGAATTAAGTGGGGCGGTTTGACGCCAGTGAATGCGTGGGAGATAGGGGAGAAGTTGGCGGGAATGGGGGTGTGGGAGTGTAGGGGGGACGTGGATGATATGTGGGATAGGGCGGCTAGGTGCATCAGGGAGAAGGCTAGTGAGGTGTTAGGTGTTTCTAGGGGCCGGGCTGGGCACCATCAAGGGGATTGGTGGTGGAATGAAGAGGTGGAGATGAAAGTGAGGACCAAGAAAGAGGCGTATGCTAAGTTGGTTGAGAGCAGAGACGAAGAAGAGAAGCGGGTAAACAGGAAAGAGTACAAGCAAGCTCGGAAGGAGGCTAAGTCAGCAGTCACGGCAGCTAAGACGGCCGCGTTTGAGAGCCTGTATGCGGGGTTACAGGGGAAGGGAGGGGAGAAAACGTTGTTTAGACTCGCAAAGGCTAGGGAGAGGAAGGGCCGTGATCTCGATCAGGTGAGGTGCATTAAGGGGGAGGACGGCAGAGTGTTGATGGAGGACAGCCATATTAAGAATAGATGGAAGTCGTACTTCCATAGGCTCTTGAATGACGAAGGGGATGGAGCTATTGTGTTAGGGGAACTGGAGCGCTCAGAGGAGTGTCGGGAGTTTAGTTATTGTAGACGTTTTAGGGTAGAGGAGGTTAGAGAGGCTGTTCGCAGGATGCGGAGGGGTAGGGCGACGGGGCCGGATGAGATACCGGTGGAGTTTTGAAAGTACGTTGGAGAGGCTGGGGTAAGGTGGTTGACAGGTCTGTTTAACGAAATCTTCAAGACGGCAAGGATGCCCGAGGCATGGAGGTGGAGTACCATAATCCCTCTCTATAAGAATAAGGGTGACATCCAGAGTTGCAATAACTATAGGGGGATTAAGTTATTGAGTCACTCTATGAAGATTTGGGAGAGAGTCGTCGAGGGGAGGCTGAGACGGATAGTGTCTATTTCGGAAAATCAGTTCGGTTTTATGCCTGGGCGCTCGACGATGGAGGCAATTCACCTGGTACGGAGGCTGGTGGAACAGTATAGGGAAAGGAAGAAGGACCTGCACATGGTGTTTATCGATCTAGAGAAGGCTTACGACAAAGTTCCCAGGGAGGTGCTTTGGAGATGCTTGGAGGTGAGTCGAGTCCCGATGGCTTATATCAGAGCAGTTAAAGATATGTATGATGGAGCGAAAACTCAGGTGAGGACGGCGGGAGGAGACTCAGAGCATTTTACTGTCTTGACAGGATTGCATCAGGGATCTACTCTTAGTCCTTTTTTGTTTGCTTTGGTGATGGATGTGTTGACGCGGAGTATTCAAGGGGAAGTGCCTTGGTGTATGCTTTTTGCAGACGATGTAGTTCTGATTGACGAGACCCGAAAGGGTGTGAATGACAAATTAGAGGTGTGGAGACAAACTCTTGAGTCTAAAGGGTTCAGGTTGAGCAGAAGCAAGACAGAGTATTTGGAATGCAAGTTTAATGACGTGAGGTTGGAGGATGAGGTGGTAGTGAAGCTGGAATCGCAGGAGGTATGTAAGAGGGATAGTTTCAAGTATCTCGGGTCCGTGATTCAGGGTAACGGTGAGATTGACGAGGATGTCTCGCACCGTATTGGGGCGGGATGGTTGAAGTGGAAGCTCGCGTCGGGGGTGTTGTGTGATAAGAAGGTGCCGCCCAAGCTTAAAGGCAAATTCTACAGGATGGTAGTCCGTCCGGCCATGTTGTATGGAGCGGAGTGTTGGCCAGTTAAGAACTCCCACATCCAAAAAATGAAGGTGGCGGAAATGCGAATGTTGCGCTGGATGTGTGGGATGACTAGAGGGGACAGAGTTAGGAATGAGACTATCAGGGAGAAGGTTGGGGTGGCTCCAGTGGAGTGCAAGATGCGGGAAGTCCGTTTGAGTTGGTTTGGACACGTGAAGAGGAGGGACATGGATGCCCCGGTTCGTAGGTGTGAGAGGCTAGCGTTGGATGGTTTTAGGCGGGGTAGGGGTAGGCCGAAGAAGTACTGGGGAGAGGTGATTAGACGGGACATGGAGCAGTTACAGCTCACCGAGGACATGACCCCAGATAGGAAGGTCTGGAGGGCGAGGATTAGGGCAGAAGACTAGGGCCAGTTTGGGGGCACAAGGGTAGGGAATTTTTTTTTTTTTTTTTTTTTTTTTTTTTGGTGGGGGATTATTCCTGTTATTCTTCCTACTCTTATTTTTATTCCTATTCCTATTCTTCTTCTTGTTATGATTTCGGTGTTCCATGTTTTATTATGTATCTGAGTGCTTCCCGATGTTTCCTACTACCTATGCGTTACTTTATATTTATATTTATATTTATATTTATATTTATATTTGTGTGGCGACTGTCTTGAGCCGAGGGTCTATCGGAAACAGCCTTTCTACTTCTTCGGAGGTAGAGGTATGGACTGCGTACATCTTACCCCCCCCAGACCCCACTAGGTGGGAATACACTGGGTTTGTTGTTGTTGTTGTTGTTGAGTCTCTTCAAGTTGTTGTATAACTGAGAGAGCAAGGTCCCAATTAACTGATTAGTGCTTCAGAGAAAACTTGTATGACTCATGCGGAGGCTTTAATTTACATGTGAATTGTTGCCTGCCAAATAATTATATTACAAAAGAATGACACTCATGTTTCATAAGCATCTTATCAATTTGTTGGTCAAGCAGAAGAGCAAAGGAATGTGCTCTTGAATTTGGAGGCTACAGAACATTGGCATACTTTTGATGTCATGTAATGATAATTTTGTCTTGTGCTTGTTGAAGCAACATCATGTGCAGAGGTGTTCTTAGTCTCAGCAATGTTTGATTTGCCCATAAAACTAGATTGTAAGAAATTTATTACTTATAGTGCAGCTTTTGGTCATAGCAGTTTCTCCCCAGAATTTCTTTTCTATACCTGTTATATTTATCTTCTTTTTCATGACCCCCTATCCCCACAAAATTTCAATCTTTGTTTCTTTTAGGAGAGGGAACAGTCAGCACTACGTGCGCATAGCAGTTCGGTTAAAGGAAGTAAAAAGATGGATATGAGTCGGGAAGAAAATGTGCCAAGGTCTGAGAAGTCTCAGCCTTTTATTAAGGAAGAAGTCCTTTCTGGTATATACAATGTATGTGTATGAGACCTAAGCTCTTGATCTTTTAGCAACTAGAACCTCTTGATACATGATTTAAGATTTTTTATTATAAATTTTCAGGACATCTTCCCATGTACGCCTCAGCAGTTTTTTGACTTATTATTGGCTGATGGTTCAAATTTCACTAACGATTACCGTACAGCACGCAAAGATTCTAATCTCAATGTAAGTTCTATGCTAAAGTTGGAACATTTTTTGTGAATTTTGCTTCTCGTTTTATGTATTTCAGAGCTCAAGTACTATGTTTTTGTGTGTTTTTCCCCCCTCTTTTTTTCTTTTTGTGGGTGAAAGGGGGGTGTTTTACTTCCTTTGGATGTGAAAGTTAAGATACTGCAAAATTATATATATTATTCATAGAATTGTACAGTATTTAGAGAAAAGTAAGATCAGAATGAACTAATCAATCCCTGATTTTTGGGAGATTCTTGAATCAAGGGATTTCCCTTGATCTATTTCCTAAAATAATATATTTTTCTAATATACATGCTATCCCATATTTATAGGAGCTGATTATAGTCAATCTGTTAGTTGATTTGTGGAGCAGATTTGATTGAAATCTGCCAATCATTGTGGAGCAGATGCTGCCTCAATCTGCCAGCTCATTCGACACTCCTCCTCAAGTTGGCATGTAAATATCGAACATGCCCAACTTGCTAACAAATGACTCAAAGGTGGTTCTGAAGAGGCCTTTTGTGAAAATATCTGCTACTTGTTTAGTTGTTGGAACGAAAGGGATGCGCTCATTTCCATCTTCAATCTTCTTTTTAATGAACTGTCTGTCCACTTCAACATGCTTTGTTTCTGTCATGTTGAACTGGATTATGAGCAATGCTTATGGCAGCTTTATTGTCACAGTAAAACTTCATTGGCAAACTCATAGGTCTTCTTAGTTCTTTCGAAAATCTCTTGAGCCACAACATTTCACAAATTCCATGTGCCATGGATCGATACTAAACCTCAACACTATTTCGAGCCACCATGTTTTGCTTCTTACTCCTCCATGTTACTAAATTTCCCCAAATGAATGTACAATATCCAGGACGTAGACCTTCTATCAATAGAAGAACCAGCCCAGTCCGGATCTGTATAAGCTTCAACACTTCTTTGCTCATTCTTTTTAAAGAACAACCCTTTTTTATGAGAGCTCTTTGGATACCTTCGGATTCGATACACAGCTTCTTGGTGTTCTTCTCGTGGAGAATGCATGAACTGACTAACTAGGCTCACAACAAAGGCAATATTAGGCGTAGTATGTGACAGGTAAATCAACTTCCCTAGCAATCACTGGTATCGGCCCCTATGAATTGGTTTCCCATCTATCGCAAACTTTAGATTCGGGTCAATTGAAGTTTCAGCTGGTCTACAACCACTCATTCCCGTTTCTTTTAACAGATCAAGAACATACTTCCTTTGTGACACTATAATTCCTTGTTTCGATCTAGGAGAGCTCTTTAGATACCTTCGGATTCGATACACAGCTTCTTGGTGTTCTTCTCGTGGAGAATGCATGATCCAGGAGAGCTCTTTAGATACCTTCGGATTCGACACACAACTTCTTGGTGTTCTTCTCGTGGAGAATGCATGAACTGACTAACTAGGCTCACAACAAAGGCAATATCAGGCCTAGTATGTGACAGGTAAATCAACTTCCTTACCAATCACTGGTATCGGCCCCTATCAATTGATTTCCCATCCATCGCAAACTTTAGATTCGGGTCAATTGAAGTTTCAGCTGGTCTACAACCACTCATTACCGTTTCTTTTAACAAATCAAGAACATACTTCCTTTGTGACACTATAATTCCTTGTTTCGATCCAGGAGAGCTCTTTAGATACCTTCGGATTCGATGCACAACTTCTTGGTGTTCTTCTCGTGGAGAATGCATGAACTGACTAACTAGGCTCACAACAAAGGCAATATCAGGCCTAGTATGTGACAAGGTAAATTTCCCTACCAATCACTGGTATCGGCCCCTATCAATTGATTTCCCATCCATCGCAAATTTTAGATTCGGGTCAATTGAAGTTTCAGCTGGTCTACAACCACTCATTCCCGTTTCTTTTAACAGATCAAGAACATACTTTCTTTGTGACACTATAATTCCTTGTTTCGATCGTGCAACCTCTATGCCGAGAAAATACTTCAGCGGGCCTAAGTCTTTTATCTCAAATTCTGAGGCAAGACGCTCCTTTAGGTTTTGTATTTCAACCACATCATCTCCTGTGAGGATGATATCATCAACATACACTATAAGAACTGCTATTTTTCCTTCTAGTGAATGCCGAGTGAACATTGTGTGATCTGTTTGTCCTTGAACATATCCTTGCCTTTTCACAAATTGAGTAAACCTATCAAACCAAGCCCTTGGAGACTGTTTTAGACCGTAAAAAGATCTTTTAAGTCTGCGTATCTTGGACTTGTCCTTCTCTTCAAAACCTGGTAGAGGATCCATATAGACTTCTTCCTCTAGTTGCCCATTCAAGAAAGCATTCTTCACATCCAATTGTTGAAGAGACCAGTCAAGGTTTATTGCGACTGTCAACAAAACTCTAATTGAGTTTAGCTTAGCTACTGGAGCAAACGTCTCAAGAT
The DNA here is from genome assembly GCA_030864225.1 of Capsicum baccatum var. pendulum. Taxonomy (NCBI): domain Eukaryota; kingdom Viridiplantae; phylum Streptophyta; class Magnoliopsida; order Solanales; family Solanaceae; genus Capsicum; species Capsicum baccatum. The sequence continues at coordinate 76,257,301 of CM061557.1, read as the reverse complement.
AGTTAATGCCATATGTCTGCATGAACCCCTTAGCTACTAAACGGGCCTTATACCTCTCCAAGGATCCGTCTGACTTGAATTTGGTGGTGAACACCCATTTGCAACCTACTGGTTTCTTTCCCTCAGGCAAATCTATTAACTCCCATGTCTCATTTTTTTCAAGAGCTCTCAATTCCTCCAAAGTAGCCTTCTTCCGCTCGGGAACTTGTAGAGCATCGTGCACATTTTTTTGTGATCTCCACACTAGAAAGTTGTGAAGTAAAGGCAGAATAACTAGGAGACAACTTTTTATAGGAAACAAACATAGAAATAGGATATTTAAAAACATTTCTAACACCTTTGCATTTTGCAATAGGTAGGTCCAAATCTGACAAGGAACTAGAAATAGAATCAGTTGGAAGATTACCTTAAATTCCAGGAAGGTCTTGCAGAGGTGACTTTTGATAGTGTTGAGGATCGTCGGTCTTTATTTCTTGAGTTCGATTCCTTCTCGAATACACCTGTATTTGTTTTGTTTGTTCTCTGTTCCCATTTTTATTTTTATCATTTGAAGGTTCTACAGGTTCAATATCAAAGTTCTTATCATTTAAGTCACTTAAGTCCCTATCATCTTTCGAATCACTGTCCTCTTCATCTCTTGCATCGCACCTATTCATATCTTCTCCAAGATCCCTCACATCAGTATTTATTGTAAAATCTAGCCCATCATTTGCCTGATATCTAGTTTTCTCAATATCCCAAAAAGACGAATCTTCACCTAGGTGGTACTCCCCTGAAGATGAGTAGTAAAATAGAGTTGGGATTCAAAGAAAGTTAGATCCGTTGTGACAATTATCTGCCTCGACTGAGGATCAGAACACTTATATCCCTTTTGATTTGGAGCATATCCTACAAAAACACACTTCTTAGCCCTTGGTTCAAGTTTACTACAATTATGAACATGAACAAAGGTTGTACACCCAAACACTTTCAATGGCAGTTTGTAGTTAACCTAGAACTAGGAAAACTCTCTCTGAAAATGTTAAAAGGTGTTTTAAATTTGAGAGGACGAGATGACATCCTATTAATAAGATAAGTAGCAGTCAAGAGAGCCTCTCCCCAGAGGTACTGATACGGGTGTACCAAGCTGTCCAACAAGTTCACGACCATTCACCCATTGCCAAGCTCGAGAGTTACAAAAACTCCAAGTTATGTTCATGCAAATGGCCGTGTGTGAGTTGGTACTTGAGCCTTCCAATGGATTAAATGTTTTTAAGTGTGAAGAGGAGCCTTGAAGTGTAATAAACTTACACTCCAAAGCCACCCCTTGACAAGGGTAGGATGGTCATTTGTTATCTCCCTTTGTGGACTAATAGAAATAGATAGTGTTAGGGTTATTTTTGAGTTAGTTCATTCACATTTTGGAAGACAACAAGCACTTTGTAATATTTTGGAACTTTTCTCTTCCATTGGAGAAGCCTCAATTCCGAAAACTCACTAGTAGAGCGATACTAGTGTTTTCTCTTGGCTAGAAACTAGGGTGTTGGGTTCTTTGGGTTCCTGTTGGTCCAAGTAAGAGCTTGGTATTAATATTCATTAATCTTAGGGTTTTTTCTCTTGTTAGGGTTCTTAGATCATTGAATATTGTGTGTCAAGTTACTATCCCTCTTGTAATCTTGTTAATCTTGTGTTGTTGGAATCTTGAAGTCTAGTGAAGCCGTGTGAGGCTCTTTCGATTCACTAGCATTATTATTGACTTGCTTGTTCTTGTTGTTAATATCATCTTCTTATTCTAAAAACGTGCCTCTTGAAGACTATTGAAGCCGTGTGTGGCCTATTTCGATTCACTAGCACTTGTTGTTCATCGTGTTGTTCTTGTTGTTGTTTGTTTCTTGTGTTGTGAACTTGGTCTCATATCAGGTACTGTGGAACCTTACTGGTAAACATTAAGGCCCTAGTTACCTCTAATAGGTGCCTATTCTTTCTTTCTGCGATGCCATTTTGTTGAGGTGTATTCGGACAAGAGCTTTGGTGTACTACCCCAGTTTTTCTGAAAAAACTTCCTAATTGCGCATTAAAAAATTCCCAACCATTGTCACTAAGGAAAATCTTTTTTTTTTCTCATTAAACTGTGTTTCCACCATTACATAGGAAGTCTCAAACACATTTTTAACCTCAGATTTGTCCTTCAATAAAAAACCCCAATTCAGTCTAGTATGATCGTCTATAAAAGTTACAAACTACCTTTTCGAACATTGTTGAAATTCTAGACGGTCCCCAAACATCACTATAAAAAGGGCACCCCGATGCACTAAAGCTATCATTATGCGCGGTGTCCGGGGAAGGGACCCACCACAAGGGTGTATCGTACGCAGCCTTACCTTGTATTTCTGCTAGAGGCTGTTTCCAAGACTTGAACCCGTGACCTCCTGGTCACATGACAACAACTTTACCAGTTACTCCAAGGCTCCCCAAATATCACTATGAATCATCATAAACAGTTTAGAAGTCTGAAACTTTTGAGGGGGAAAAAACGATCGGTGATGCTTAGCCAATTCACAAAATTCACACTGGAATAAAGGACGGATTTTTATTTTCAAACAACTGAGGTAATAAATGTCTTAAATAATAAAAACTTGGATGTCCAAGCCTATAATGCCAAAGCATGACTTTATTCAAAACAAAAGTAGAATTCAGTTATAGAGAGTTCTCCCCGTGTCAAGAAAATAAAGACCTCCGTATTCTTTAGCACTGCCAATCGTCTTCCCCAAAACCTATTTCAGGCGAGATCTTTTCCTGAAATTCACACAAATCAGAGTCAAAAATAGCTCGACAATTAAGAGAACGAGTTAATGTACTGACAGAACCCAAATTACAAGACAGTTTTGGAACATGAAGAATATCATGAAGTGCGAGGGATGGTGATAGTTTAACAGTTCCTTTTCTAGCGATTGCGGAGAAGGAACCATTAGCTATCTTGATTTTACTATTCCCTGCACAAGGAGTATAAGTAGAGAAAGCACGGGAACTTCCAGTCATGTGATCAGTAGCTCCTGAATCTATGATCCACAAATCATTTTGGTTGGAGTTGGCACTAAGAAAAATAGAAGGTACGATACCCGTTTCAACAAAAGAACAAGAAGGATTAGAAGGATTTTGTGCATTTGCACGGAACTGGGGATATTGAAGGAGTTTGTGCAGAATTTCTAGTTGTTCCCTTGTAAATGGAGACGAATCTGGAGGAGGTTGCTGCTCCTGCTCAAAATGAGTTGTTTTGGAGGCTTGACCATGTTGATATTGGAAGCCACGATTATCAACTCCCTTCTGCTTCCAGTTCGGTGGTTTCTGTTATCTTTCATTTTTCACTGTCACAAGAGCTGACATGTGAGAAACATTGCCTCCTTGAGTCATCATATTTTCTGTAGGAACTTTTGTCTTCTTTTGATGTTCCAGAAAGATGATCTCCTTGGAAAGCTGTTTTTCCATGTGATACTAGAGGAAAATGTCCCGCTCTGATACCATGAAAAAGAATGGATCTTGGGCCTAACTCAACCTCAAAAGCTGGCTCATGAGGGGAGGATTGCCCAAGTCCATATAAGGAAACCAATTACCCATTCCTTTTCCAATGTAGGATACTTAACACTCCCCCGCACGCCCAGTCCTCGTTAATTGGAGCGTGGACAATATAATATGGGGTCCCAATATCGGTGAACAAAGATTTGGAATGGGCCTGACTCTTATACCATGAAAGTTAAGATACTGCAAAAATATATATATTATTCATAGAATTGTACAGTATTTATAAGAGAAAAGTAAGATCAGAATGAACTATAATCAATCCCTGATTTTTGGGAGATTCTTGAATCAAGGGATTTCCCTTGATCTATTTCCTAAAATAATATATTTTCCTAATATAGATGCTATCCCATATTTATAGGAGCTGATTATAGTCCATCTGTTAGTTGATTTGTGGAGCAGATTTGATTGAAATCTACCAATCATTGTGGAGCAGATTCTGCCTCAATCTGCCAGCTAATTCGACAGGATGTCAAAATACTTTCTAGCTAAAGTGATGCATTTTTGGGGCGTGGTCTCGATCAAAAATAAAGAGGTAGGTAATAGCTGTTCCTAGAGGAAATAAGCAAGTAGGAAAACAACAATAAAAAGAAATAAGCAAGTAAGAAAACCTGAAGCATCTGTGATATTGATTATCAGGTTGCAGTGTTTCAGGTGCACTTTCTTATTAATCTCTATCTATTTATTGGAAGGAGGTATTACTGTGTGTTAACAAAATTTAGGGTGTCTTCGGAAGGAGGTATTACTTTGTGTTTCAGTTGGTCCTGTTAGAGCTAGAGTGACTCCAAAATAAATTGCTTTAATCATGTGGCCTTAAAGGCTGCTAAACTTTCGAATGTCTCCACTCTCTTAGATAGGTCAATGGCATTCTGCTGATGATTATGACGGTCAAGTCAGAGAGATTACATTCAGAACCATTTGCAACAGTCCTATGTGTCCCCCAGATTCAGCAATGACGGAATATCAGCATGCCATTTTGTCACCAGATAAGAAAATGCTGGTATCCCTCATCATTTCTTTTGCCACCTTATTTACTAGTTACTTTTTTGCTGTAATTATTTGTCTTTATTATTATAATTTATCATTTTCCTCTCATTTAGGTTTTTGAGACTGTACAACAGGCCCATGATGTCCCGTTTGGATCATGCTTTGAGGTATTGCTGGGTTTGGTCATCCGACTATATTCTTTTTTCAGTATTTGTGATTTCAATTCTATGGAGGTCCTAATAGATATGACCCTGCATGCTTTATACCATCTCTTATCTGCTGTACGATTGCCCCTTATTTATTTTTTTATTGATTAGATTTGATATTAAATCAGGTTCACTGTAGATGGTCTTTAAAGGCATCTTCTGAATCATCCTGCGTTTTAGACATAAAAGTTGGTAAGTTTCTTCTAGGTTATGGTTTCTCGTTCAGTTGAAAGTGTTCAATCCACTATTCATTTGCCACCTTTTGCTTGTTGAAAATAATTTCTGGTTCCTGGTTCCTGGTTCCTGGTTCACTGATTATTTGTGATATATTTTGATAATAGATTCTTTCTAGAAATAGACCAGGATCTGGAATATTTGTCTAAATTGTTGAGGTTGTAATGCAGCACCAGGAATAACTATACCTTTCTGAGAAATCAACTAGCCTGTGTCATGAGTCAACCTCTAAGCATCTTTTGGGCACTCATCTAGTCATCTATCTAATTATCCTTGTGTTACACTTCTGCCAATCTTCTATCTCGTCTTTTTTTAAATCTTTCTGTCAGTTACCTTACTAATCATCTTGTAGTACTCTTTCGTCAACTCTTATGGAAGACTTACTACTATTTTATTTTTCAATAACCGAAAATTTATTGAGGGCCAAAGGAGTAGGTTCGAAATTCAATGGATAATCAGCTGACCCCTCCCCCCTTCTTCACCTAAGTACCAAGATGTTGCCAGCGACGGGGTTGGAACCTATTACATGCACATAACCCACATATCACGTGTTGCGCTCTTACCACTTAAGACTGAAGCCCTGGGTTCTATGGGGGACTACTACCCTTGGCATCCATCATGCTTGGATTTTAAGTAGGTGTATATCTGTTTGCCTCTTTCAATGGTCAGAGCCTTCACTTGTGCTTCCCAAGTTCCACCTTCTACAATCATTCGATCTTAAGCTGCAGTAGATCTTTTCTTGGGTAATCCAAGGCGAGTGTTCTGAGTTTGCATTGTCCTCATTATTCTAGTCTATCTGTTGGGTGAATCATAGCATATGATACAGGCCAGCACATAGTTCATAGGTGCCAATTGTGTTACAATGATGGTTACTGGAGCAACTGTCGTAAATTTTTTTTTTTTTATATTCAAACCCAGCCTTAATTGATCAGTGATGTGTGAAAAGTTACAGAGTCTGGCATCCCAAACTGTTTACATGATCATTGAGATGAGGCTACTATAGAAGTGTTAATCCTACCCAAAAAGGGCCTAAGAGGCCTAGGACTCTAAGGGGGATCATAAACAATGTGGTTATCCGGAACATCTTTGGTTCTTAGGGACGGGATACCCCATCTATCCACATTGGTAAGGCCTTTCACTTCGACGGGCAAGACGGAGAAGGAGTTGAAGATTTGAATCTCACTACTTCTATGACTCAAAGAGGCCAGCTTGTCAGCGGGCTTATTAGCCTCTCTAAAGCAATGAGTAATATGGGAGTCGCTATCTTCAACTAGTTTCTGAATATCCTCAACAATACTAGCTATCTTCCACGGAGTCTTCCAAACTTTGTTTATGCTATTCGTTAGAAGCAGGTAGTCAGTTTCTCCCCAAACAAGTCTGGGGTCATTATTCAAGCACCACCTCAGGCCAAATAGCATAGCAGCAGCTTCGGCATAGTTGCTGGAACCTTCCTTTCTTCTGTTTTTGAGGCTTCTTTCAGTTTCTTAGTAAGAATGGGTGAGGGTATTATGCCTAGGCCCAATGGTATCGCGTAGGCAAAAATAATCTTCCCTGTGTTATCTCTTACCATTCTGCCTCCCCCACAACTTCCATCTTCCATCACTGTTGAGTTTTAATAAGTTTGTTTGAGGTCTAATCCACTTGCCGATGGTAGCTTTTTTTTGATGAATATCTCGATCACAGGTCTGGCAGATTGTGTTCACAACCCCCCAGTTCCAAATATCTTCCTCAATACCTGCAAAAGATTGAATAATACATTAGCGGAGGATTGGTATAATGAAGGTCTTCCTCCTTCATATTTGTTAGTACATCTAGCACGCCAGATTTCCCAACAAATAACTGCAGGAATAATTTTGATTATAAGTGAGCAGAAGGGGCTCTTGGTCTTGTGGTTCCACCAAATGAGAAGGGTGAACTTCAAATTGGGTTTACTCGTGCTTTTCCTAGAGGACCTGCAAAAAATGACCACATCTTTTTAGCAAAATCTGTGACAAAATAAGTGGTTAACTGATTCAAGCTCAGTGACCACAGTGACCACTCTACTACTGTTACAGCAACAACTCTTGGGATCCATGTGGATCCCCAAGCCTTGCAACATTCTTGTCCGTGGAAAGTTTATTATGGATGCTCTCCAGATGAGAAAAGACATCTTAAAGGGTATATTGCTATGCCAGAGCCTACTAGCATGGTTGTTGGGAACTCTTTCTTGCCTCAATTCCCTCCAAGTGGAACATATAGAGAATTTTCCAGTATGGGAAAGAGTCCACACTGTTTTGTCTCTTTGTTGTTGTTTATGCTAGGATTTTCTTTCTCCAAGATCCTTCGTTATTGATCTTCAGATAGGGGAACGTTCAGCTTATTCCGTCTCATTCTCCATTGTGAAGAACTTCTTTAACCTGCAAATTAGAAATGTCAGTATTGTTGTCAATTTGTTGATAAAGGGGGCCAAGGTTACTCCAGTTATCATACCAGAAGGATACCTCCCCTTTACCAACTATCCAAAGTATGTTATGATCAATCACCTCCCCACTAGAACAAAGAGCTTTCCAGGAGGAAGCTTGCCCTCTTTGCCATTTAGCTTTCACAGGATGATTTCTGACCATGTACTTAGCTTTCATAAAATCACTCCAAAGGGAGTTAGAGGTTCTTAAAGACCACCACTGTTTAGCACTGAAGGATTGACAGATGTCCAAGAGCTTTCTAAAGTTGGTGCCCCCTTAGTTGTAGGGATAACAAAGGTTGTCCCAAGAAGCCCAATGATGTTTACCTCCACTGTCCAGCCCCGATCAGAAAAATCTATTTAAGAATTTCTCAATAGTTTCAAGAGTGCCCTTAGGGGGAGTTACCTCTAATAAGAGGTGAATAGGAAGAGCCATGAGGACATGTCTTTTCTTTGAAGGTGCAACCCTTCCTAAATATTTCACTCACACCTGCTTGGTTATGGTCCCTAAAGTTGACCACCCTCAGAAATTCAGTGACCTCAGACCCGTTATCCTGTATAATGTTTCCAGTAAGAGTATCTCTAAGCTTCTGAATGCTAGGCTAGCCACTATTCTCCATACGGGTGGCCAGGAAGATGGAACTTAAAGTTTCAACCATTTTACGTATTCAGGAATGGGGGGATATGATGTCAGTGTGAACTAACTTCTGAGATTCGAACAGGTGCACATTTCAAGAAATGGTGCATTATGCAGTCTAAAATTAAGGCAGGAGCCGTTGACGAGGTAATTTTTCCTCTGCAAGATTTTTGTGCTTTCCCTACATGTGCAGCAAAGGTGATCACAAGAGATTGATTGTGTCTTCTTTTCCACGTTTACTCTCTTCTACCCCCTATGCAGTACAAGAAGGAGGTTGCAACTATGATTGGAATGGCTCGTTCATGTGTTGAATCCAGAATCTCAGGAAATGAAATGCAAAATGCTGCATCTGAACCTCCCCCTACTCAAGAGAACGTCTAATTTAGGGAATATTGTAAGCATCAGGGGAATTTTTGTAAGTGTTCCATAATTCTGGTTCGTTTGTTTGTAAGTAAAGATAGTACCACTAGTCCATGTAATGTCATCACAATCTTTGGATAGTAATTGCACCCTATTCCTCTAACGGAGGTCAGGTGGTGCGCTTTTGTAAAATTTATGGACAGAATTTTGTTGTAAAGATAGATAATTTTCTTTTTTCCTAATTTTCTCAAATGTGTTTTTCTCAATATTGCTCTTCTCAAAGGAGTCTGCCATGTCTCCTTCCTTCTTGTATCAGTGGTAGTGCAACGATAGTGCAGCTGAGTCGATCTGTTTGAGGAGGTAGGATAGGCTGTTGGTCAAATCAAGCTTGGTTTGTACATACCGCTATTAGTAGCATTCTGTTGTGGATTGTACATACTGCGGTTAGTAGCATTCTAATGTTCCCACAACGTACCGTTATCCCGTAAGTACGCTAAAAATTCAATACAGGCGAGAATGCATGACTTATCCATGGTTAGTGACTAAAAGGCACGCGTCTTGCAGTTATTAGGTTGGAGTAAATCCTACGTCCGTCAAAATTTTACCTTAAATGGGTTAACTCTGGACAGGTGTTGGGTCCTGCGGACAAGTTGATATTATATCCACTCATAGATGCATATTTCTCTTAGATTAATGCTTGGTTTGTCGGTTCATTGGATGCTATCTGATGAGATTTATTGGTTTTATTTACTTTAGGGCTATCTGTTAAGACGGGAATTACTTCTCATAGGAATTAGATTTGCAATAACAAGGAACTCTTTATTTTATTTATTTATTTATTTATTTATTTATTTATTTATTTATTTATTTATTTATTTGTTTCTTAAAAAGAAAAGAAAAGAAGGAACACTCAATTGAGTGCTAAAGAAAGAGTGAAGGCAAATGCTCGTTTAATTAAAATGAATAAATGGCATGATATAACAACGGGTTCATACAGGCATAGGGTAGCCAATTCTTTTGAATTTGGCATCAGATATCCACTTTCAACGTTTTTGGCCATTTGATACTAGCCAAAAAAAAAAATATCTCTCCTGATTTAAAAAATTGAAAAAAATACATAAAGTATTAAATTACAAAAAATAACAACACTTTTATCAAATTACATTTTGTAACATATGTATTTGTATTTTTGTAATAACAGTTTGCAAAAATACAAAATACATATTGATCATAAGGACAATAAAAATCATATGTATTTGTATTTTTTTAGCAACAGTTTGCAAAAATACAAAATGCAACTTGCTATATCATGTAATTATGAAACTGTTGCTATGAAACTCATAATTAAGGGGATAAATATGCTATTTCTGAATTTTGCCCTTTAAAATTTATTTTTATTATATAACAGATTCTCTCTTTTACTTTTAATATATTTATTTAGTTTTTATTCTCAAAATTAACTTTTTTTTGGTAAACATTCTTAAAATTAACTTAACCGTACTTTTCATTTAAAACTAGTCTGATTGAACGTGCCAGGGCACGTGTAACGTTTGATTATTTAAAATTAAATGATTTTGTCTATTGCAAAGATTTTTAATAAAGTGTGTAAGTTCAAATCGTTTTTCAAAAATCTTTCACCCTTTAACATAATAATGTAAACATAAACATATACACAAAAATTTTACCACCAGAAGTTTCAAGTGACTGATGGAACATCACTTTTGCGTTTGTCATATAACCTTTTTCCCTTGTTGCCACATTCTAAGAGAGACGTATCAATTTGAAAAATATTTGTGTTACAATTTGTTTTTTTTGTTTACTTAAAATCTTTCCAAAATCAATGATTACATTCTTATTACATACTTAAACTTTAAAAAATCTGGTATTTCTTAAACTTTTCTTATTCTAATGGTTTTATATTTATTTCTAGAATTTTCAAATCTTCTTAAAATCAAATTTAGTTTATTTGAAATTATTAAACTAATGGAAAAAGTATTAGTTGTCATTAATATTGATGACTTCTAATAAGGAAATGTTTTGCCATAAATATACTTAATTAATTTTCAACTCTTAAATTAGAAAAAAATAGTGAAATTCTAATAATTTCTAATAAGAAAAAGATTTACCATAAATATATTTAATTAATTTTTAACTCTTAAATATTAAATAAAAATAGTGAAAAGACGATTTAATCTAAAACAAAGACTTTTAATGAATGACAAAAAGTTCAAACAACATTTCTAAGGCGCTTCACACTTTTAATATATTATAAGTTATAGATACAAATTATAGATTATAGATTATAGATAAATAGATTATAGATTATAGATTGTAGATATAGATATAGATTATAGATTATAGATACATCTCAATTTTAAAATATTTCCTCTCTATTTATTTAAAATACATTTTAATTTTTAAATATCTTTTCTCTCTTCTTCTTAAAAAGAAAATTATATTGTTTTAAAGTTTTCTTCAAAATTTCTTCCCCTCTTTCTTCCTATAATCTCTCCATAAATCATGATTCTCTCTGTCATATACCCACAAAATCTTTCATATGATTTAAAATATTTTTTAGTTACTATAGTTCAAAAAAAAAATCATCAAATTTTAGAATTTTTATGCAAAAATTGTTAAGAATATACAAATTGTGAAGGATCAATATCAATTCAATTATCATTATCTATGTATACAAATGATAAGAATGTATTCATTATAACACATACATTGAGTAAGTTAATTTTAGACACACATGCACTCAATTTAAGATAGACAATTTTGTGATATATATGTGATTTATTTTTTTATCAGATACATATAAAAAATGATATTGATGTCCAATAAATATATATACACGTTCAATTTAGTATATGAATCTTTGTATATACATGTGGTTATTGTATTCGTAAATAAAAGAAACATTGTTAATCTAATATTAATTATTTATTATAGCCATAAAGAAATTAATATAATATAGATAAACTATGTTGTAAAAATTTAATTCATGTACACATTGATAACTTTATATATATATATATATATATATATATATATATATATATATATATATATATATATATATATATATATATATATATATATACATTAAATTCCAACAAAAGAAATAAAAGAAAAAGACTAAGGAGAGAGAGAATGAGTCACAAATTGGGGACTTCGAGCTAAAAGTGGCAAAAGAGATTGAAAATGAGGTGTAGGTGACTCAAGTCTTAATAATTGAGTGAAGCTGACAATTACTTTATTATGAATTAAGAAAGTTGGAGAAATTTGAAAATAACCCACAAGTTTTTAAATTTATACTTTGATCCAAATGTTAGTTAATATAACGGAAAACAGAGGGAAAAAAGACACGTTTCTCTTCTCATCTGTTGTTGTTTTCTCTCTCTTCGCGATTTTTGTTGTTCATTGTAGCTGCTACTTCATTATCATCATCTTCTGCTTCATTATCATCATCTTCTACTTCATTATCATCTTCATCTTCTTCTTGTCGATCATTATTGTTGTTTTTACCACTATTGCTGACCAATTTTTTAGGTAAAATTTTATTTCGTACGTCACTTTCCACTTTGCCATTACTTCATAGGTGACTTTGGGAAGTAAAATTATGATTTTTAGTTGAATTTGTCATCTGGGTACACTGCTACTGTTGTTTTTTCAACAATGGATAGAACCCGTTCATGAATACAACATAAAAGCCCACAATTTAAACAGATCACTCAGTCTGTTGTAACAAATAAATATTCTATTGCAACAGAAGACTTATATGTTGGATTCATGTTTATGGTCCTATAGTGCCCGTAATATGAATTGAACAAATGAGTAATCTGTTGCAAAAGAATAATTATCTGTTGTAATATATTACTTATTTGTTACAACAAATGAGTAATCTATTGCAACAGACTGGTTATTTGTTCCAACAGATAATTATTCTGCTGCAACAGATGAGTAATCTGTTTAGAACAACACAATACAGCTCCTGCCACAAACCCAACAGATAACCAATATATTTCAAATCTTGCTATTACTACTGGATTCAAATTATTCCTTAATCGTCGACATGTTTGTTGAGAAAAAGAAAGACATAATAAAAATTAAATAAGAATTAAAATGTCAAAGTCGATCAAACATAAAAAATTTTATCAAACAAAAATAAATAAAAATACATAGGCTAAAAGAAAAAAAATAATTTAATTATTATTATTATTTTCATTATTATTATTATTATTGCCAGCCGGCCAATCTTCAACCGGCAGTAGCAGGGCCCTCCTCAGCCTGCGGATCTTCCGGAGCATCCTAGCTCTCACGATGCCCAACTCCCACTGCAGGTCATGAACCTGCCTCCGAAGTTCTCACATGGCGTCTTGTAGAAAATCAACATCCCACACTGGATCAGCCATATTTAGAACACATATGAATTGATAAAAAACGTAAAAACAAAAGTAAAGAAAAGAATTCGAATGTAATACAACGTATACTATAAATTGGGTATATTTACACAAAAAGTAAGAAAAAAACTTACCTGAGTCAGGAAAGAAAAAGTGGTTGAAGGTGTAATATGAAAGACAAAATGCAAGAAATAAATAGAGTGTAGTAGAATGAACGAGTGGATAAAGAGGGACCTATTTATAGAGGATTGAATTTGAATGAGTTGGGCAAAAAGGCGCGACTGTTCATCTTCATTTATTAATTACATACAAACTGGTGACTTTTGAATTACTGTGAAAAGTTATGACTTAATTAAATCAATCTGCTGACTGACTTTTTTATTATTGTGATAAGTCATGACTTTTCGGCTTATTATTATTAACTAGTTCTTTCCAATAACCATTTTTATTAAGTTGTGACAACAGATTCTATATTTGTTGCATCAGATAACCCATCTGTGACAACAAATATACCATCTGTTGCAACAAATCGACAACCCGTTGCATCAGATAATCTACCTGTTGCAACATATAATCTATCTTTTTTAATAATTATCATATCATTAATCCAAATTTGATGACCTTTTTATTATATAAATAAAAAAATAGATTTAAAAACAAAAATAACGAAAAGTCACTACTTGTCGCCTATTTAATATTAACATCAATTATTCAAATTAAATAACTATTTTTTTACGGTTATAAATTGTGTTTATCATTTATTTTCTGATTATTTTCTGTAAAAAGAAATGACTTAATTAAATCAACCTGGTGAGTTTTTTTATTATTGTGACAAGTCATAACTTTTCAGCTTATTATTATTAATTAGTTCTTAAATTTAAATAACCTTTTTCTCAATTAAAAAATCGAAGACATTTTGCGTTTTTCAATAACCATTTTTTTAATAAAATAATAATCATTTTTATTGAGTTGTGGCAACAGATTGTATATCTGTTGCATCAGATAACCCATCTGTGGCAACAGATATACCATCTATTGCAACAAATTGACCATCTATTTTAGGAGCTTTTTTGATTTCTTCTAACAGCTAATTCATCAATCGCAATAAATGGGGAATTTGATGCATCAGTTGTTTTGAATGTGCTAGACAAAAAATCACGACTGTTCACCTTTTTTTTTTTAACAATCATCATATACCTTAATTAATTCAATGTTGTGATCTTTTTATTATATAATAATTAAATAATTAAACAAATAAATTTAAGAACAAAAATGGTGAAAAGTCACGAATAGTTATTAAAATTAAATAACCGTTCTTTTACGGTTATAAATTGCATTTATCATTTATTTCTTATTATTTATTTATGAGCTATTTTTCATATTAAATAATTGAATAGTCATGACTTTTCACCCTCTTAATAACAATAACTCTTTTTTTATTAATAAGCGTCTGCCGTAAGATACGATCCATTTATCGCAACAGATTAACGTTTGTGGCAACATATGGTTCATCCGTTGCCACAAACGCTTAATTCCTACCTCCAACCGTCGACATATTAAGAATAAGGAATAGACAGAATAAAATTTAAATATTAAATAAGAAATAAAAATCCAAAGTCGATCAAACATAGATTTTTGAATCCATAAATTATGTTCCTCCCTTAGGTAGATCCGATATATTAAAGAAAATTCATACGCTCAAAGAAAAAACATAACCTAATTATTATTATTACTATTATTGTTATTGTTGTTGTTGTTGTTGTTGTTGTTTTTGTTGTTGTTATTATTATTATTATTATTATTATTATTATTGTCAATCGGCCAATCGTCATCTGGAAGCAACAGGGCCCTCCTCAGTCTTACTCTCATGTCGCGCAACTCCCACCGAAGTTTATGAATCTTCCTTTGAAGTTTCTGCAAGGAGTCGCCCAAAATTACCTTGTCCAAATTCGGATCAACCATATCTAAAAGTGTGAGTTATGTATAATTACACCCCTTAATTAAATAAAACTGGTGACTTTTTGAATATGTAAATTAAAAAAATGGATCTAAATACATCATTTTATCTTTTATTGTATTTCAGAAAGAATAGAAAATTGCTTTAAAATAAGTCTAGCAGATAGGTAATCTGTTGCAAAATATATTCTATCTATTTGATAATTTACAACATATCAACAATCTGTTGCAACATATGCACATATCTTTTTAATTATTTCCAACAGATAGGTCATATGTAGCAACAAATTGATCATCTGTTATAACAGATGTCTATAATTATTTGATAATTTTAACAGATGTGTCATATGGTACAACAGGTTAGTCATCTATTTATTCAAATTAAGCCATAGATGGGCTAGAAAGAATAAGGTGCATGCAGATGGATGGATCCGCTTTCATGTGTGGGAGTTATGTATTACTGATAATGTCATCGGGACAACACACATAAAGTACAATGGTTTTATAAATGCAGTTTTTAATGGATTAGGCATTGATCATTCAAACAAGATCCTGCATTATACAGTTAAGTTTGATAGGTTTGAACTGATAAGGCCGAGGGACCCATAAAGATGGTACTGATATCCTGTTACAAATTACTAATGGTTGTTGCTCATGTTTATGCGTGTTAAGTTTTGAGAAGAGATTAATATTTGGTGTCATCGCAGAGATCCAATAGCGATTGGACTTAACTTTAAGGGTGCATTGGACTCTGTGAAGGTCTTTGAAGCCCCACACTATATCAAACAATAAAGAAAAAATAATAGAAATTCCCCTGGCCCAAATTTATATGGAAAGGTTGTTCGAGAAAATGATTATATGCCAGAAGGAGCCGTAGGAGAATGCCTGAGAGGGAAAGGGGAATTGATGAAAGACTATATCATCTAAGAGCTAATTGAAGAGGAAACATAGGGTCGTAAGGAACTTCTAGAAAATCTGGCCAATGAAACTGAATTAAAATATGAGAAATCTAAATCAAGTACAAATATGAAAGTGTATCTGGTAATGAAAGTTTATCTGCTATCTCGCTCAAAGAAAAATAATACAGATGGACACTTTGATAGGGGGCTGCGACTAGGTAGCGTGGTCCAGATGATCACCTACATAAAAAATAACAGAACACCAAGAAAATAGCTTTGCAGGCACTGAGGGTTGTAATGATGTATAGTAAGTCAAAAGAAATTGCGCCAAGAACAATTGTAGTTAAAATAAGGAATCTAAGCGAAGACGACAATTTCTGAATTTTAAATTGTATCCCATGCCTTTTTGTTTGTGGTTCCGATTATGTAACACCCCATACTTAATTATGTGCATTAGTCATAGTTATATGTGTTGGAGTATATGTATTGATCCTAAGTTAGGTATATATGAGTTTAAGTATGAGTATTGATTATTTTGAGATGGTTTCAAGTGTATAGTTTGATTATATGTGTATAGGAATCGTCTTTATTTATACCGGAATGTGCCCATCGATGGTTCCATACGAAGTTTATTGAATAAGCTTTCCAATGATATAAAGATTTCCAAAAATGGATAAGTTTCGGATATAATCGAGCACGTTCGAAACTATAAAACGGCGGCCGGGATACTGTGAACAGTAAATGTGCAGGAAAATTTCCTGCACACAAACTACTGAGGCCTGCCAGTTTTTTGGATCAACTTTAAATGATTATAACTCCTTGTACAAAATGAACTGTGTGAGCTGCTATATATCGATGAGAAGATCCAAGAGTCTTCTTTCTAATGCAATTGGTTTCATCCAAATCCAACATCTGAGTAAGGAGTTATACTCGTTTTACTTCAGCCTCTCAAAATAGTTTTTTAGGGTCAATTTCAAACGATCATAACTCCTTGTACAGGACGAACTGGGTGGCCTAATTTATATCAAATGAAAGACCTTTGAATTATCTATCCAACTATACCAATTTCACCCAAATCCAATATCGGAACAAAGAGTTATGGCCGATTTACTTTAGCCTGTCAAAACAGTCCACCATGGACAGATTCGGATTTACTTAAATTTTTAAGGGCAATATGGTCATTTTCCATCACCTCATGGACGAAAATTGGTCATTATATACATAAAATTAGCCTCATATCCATCATTCATCATCCAATTATTGAAGAATAAGGAACCCTAGCCTAATTTCAACTCCAATTATCCTGTGATTCAACCGTAGAAAGTTCAAATTGATTTCACCGTCTCAAGGGCTTCGAGAAGTACCTCTTATATGTGCCAACAGGACTTCGAAATCAAAAGGGCCATTTTATGGTAAGGATGTAAATTATGTTGGTGTTATTTATATGGATATGTATATATATGCATGTGAGCATAAGAAGTATGTTATTTGATTGTTGTTGAAAGATGATTGGAAATGATGTTGGATTATTCTTGTGCATGGTTGGATTATGTTGAATTGTGAAGGGATTTGGTGTGATGGTGTGGTATTGAAATGATGATTATATATGTATATATACACATAAACCTATTGTTCAAGTTGGTTTTTGGAATGTTATGCAAATATTGGTTGTATGGAATTATGGAAGAGAATTGTGGTGTTGGGTTGCTAATACTAGATGCCAAACATTTCATTGTAGATAAGTGATTTGTAAAGGCGGGAAGTTGTGTTGAATTGGTATTTGAATCTACAACGAGGTATGTAAAGCATACTCTAACGATGTTCTTTGGCATGAAAACACCAATGTTCCGTCAAGTAAGATTCCGAGGTTGTCCAAAAACATGTATTGTTCTACATTACCAACGAAGTTGTTTTCATTCTATAAAGTGTCAAAATGTTTCATTGATATACCAAAAGGCTCCTATTTCATTGTCGTGATATTGATGATTCTGAAACACATTGTTGTAGTACCAATGAGTCTTTATTACATCGTTATTGTATAGAAGGTCTATTACTTGATTCCTATTGATGTATCATTGTTCCAAAGGTACTATATTGGCATGAACACTAATTTAATAACCTCAAAAGATTTTGAACTAAGTTATTGGAAAGATCTCTTATGTGTGTTACTTGATATACGTGTGGGTGGTAGCTCAGGGGCTTAAGCCTAGCATGGGCCGATCCCGATACTTGATATGATTACAGTTGATATGTACTGGGGGCAGCCTAATGGTCACAGTACGGTACAGTATTGATTATTGTTAGGTGGTTGGAGGTTCGGGAGGAGGAGGTAATGGCGAATGATAATTGTAAAGAATGAAATGAACGAATGTATACCGTTCCACAAATGTGTTTGAATTCAAGAACCCAATTCAGATTAATGATAATGTACATGATCCTAAAAGTGTTTATGAAGTGTGGTTCACTTCTATTATGATTTATTCACTTGCGTCTGATTTTTCTTGATCCCCCATATCACATATGATTATTTACAGCTTTACATACTCAGTACATATTTCGTACTGACGTCCCCCACGGGGACCTGCATTTCATGCTGCAGGCACAGGTACCTCAGCTCATACACCGTACAAGTAGGAGCCAGGTCATACAACTATTGTTGGTGAGCTCCAGTTTGCTTCGGAGCTTTCCGAGTTGGTTTCTTATGTTTTGTTATTGTACAGGAGTCATGTGTGGGCGGGGGTTTATCCCGACCCTAGTTATGTCATGTATATCCTAGAGGCTTTGTAGACATAAGGAAGGGTAAAGTCATGGAAGTTTATATAGTGATGTTATATCTGTATATGTGGTGGCCCCGACGGCCAAGTATTATATATATATATTTGTGTGTGTTGTGCTGATACAGGTAATTAGATCCTTCTATATGCAACGAAGTGTTGTCCAAATTTTTGGTGACATGTAAGTGAAAGTACAGGTATTTGAACGGGTTCTCTCGGGCCTTCTCAGCTTCGGGTGCCAGTCCAGCCCGATGGGATTTTGGGGCGTGACAGATTAGGTCCACTGCTATTGACCTGATTGGAACCACAAGCAAGATTGAAAGGCAGATTGAGTATCATCACTTTCTTAGAAATATGGATATAATTGATTGTGTTTTCTTACCTTAGCATGCTTATAATATATCTTAGAGAAGATTAGATGCTTCTTGTAATATGTGAATCCCGATAATTTTCAAGCTTGCCTCGAGCTTGCTGATTCGGTATTCAAGCTTGTAGTTGACGTCTTTGAGGTTAGTATAGATTTCTTGGTCTTTTGTGAGCTCGTCAATGAGGAACACTTTCTTCAAAATTATGGCATTGTAAAAGTCCTTCAGAAGGCTTCCAGAACACTTTTTTCAGAAGGCTTAAATGATACATCGAGGGTCGCTATATTTGTTTTAGGTCAACATATTGATACACACTTAAGTAGTGGTCCCAATAGTTGAACAACTCACTTTCTCTAGCGTTGTTCAATGCAGCTTGTTCAACTAACCTTCAAATGATTTGATAGGATAATGAGCCTAGAATTAGAAGAATCAGTTTAGATCAAATGTTCTGGAATTACGTAACATTTGAGCTAAATTGATTCCACTAATTCCAGGCTCATTATCCTATCAAATACTTTGAAGTTTAGTTGAACAAGCTACATTGAACAACGCTCGAGAAAGTGAGTTATTCAACCGTTGAGACCATTGCTTGAGTATGCATCAACACGTTGACCTAAAACAAACATAGCTACCCATCATGTATCATTTAAAGCCTTCTGAAAAAAGTGTTTTGGAAGCCTTCTGAAGGCCTTTTACAATGCCACAACTTCGAATGAAGTATTCTTCATTGATGAGCTCATAAAAGACCAAGAACTCTATACTAACCTCAATGATGACAACGACAAGCTTGAATACTGAATCAGCAAGATGGAGGCAAGCTTGAAAATTATCGGGATTCACATACTACAAAAAGCATATGATCTTCTCCAAGATATATTGAAAGTATGCTAAGGCAAGAAAATGCAATCAATTATATCCATATTGCTACGAAAGTAATGATACTCAATCTGCCTTTCAATCTTATTTGTGGTTCCGATCAGGTCAATAGCAGTGAACCTAATCGGAACCACAAACAAGAAGGCAAGGGATGCAATTTAAAATTCAAAAATTTCCGCCTTCGCTTAGATTCCTTATTTTAACTCCAGCTGTTCTTGGCATAAGTTTTCTTGACTTATTGTACATCCTTTCAACCTTCGGTGCCTGCAAAACTGTTTTCTTGGTGTTCTGCTATTTTCTATGTAGGTGATCATTCTGACCACGCTACCTAGTCGCAGCTCCCTAGCAAACCCAACTGCACTATTTTTCTTTAAGATAGACAACAGACGAATTTTTCATTACTGGATACACTTTCATATTTGCACTTAATTCAGATTTCTCATGTTCTAAGTCAGTTTCATCGGCCAGATTCGCTATGACCTCCTCTCCTATCCTATGTTTTCTCTTTAATTATCTCTCAGATGATATGTTCTTTCATCAACTCCCCTTTTCCCTTGTAGGTATTCTCCTACCGCATCTTCTGGCATATAATCATCACCCTAAGCAACCCAGACATTTAAATTTGGGTTAGGGCAATAATTATATTGATTTTTATTCTTGGTTGACGTAGTGGGAGGCTTCAAAGGTCCTATTAGTGTCCAATGCACCCTAAAAGTTAGTCCAATCGCTATCGAATCTTTTTATAATGCCACCAAAACTTGATCCCTTCATAATGCTTGACACATAAACATGAGAAACAACCGTCATCAAATCTTAACAGGGTATCAAAATCATATTTATGGTCCCTTAGCCTTATCAGTTCTGACCTATCAAACTTAACTGTAAAATTATAGATATCTTATTTAAATGATCAATTACTAGTTGATAAAAAACAACATTCACAAAATCAGTGTACTCTATGTGTGTTTTCAAGATAACATTATCAGTAATACATACCTCCTACATATGAAGTGGTTCCATCTACAAACAACTTATTCCTCTGAACCCATCTTTACTGTAGCCTCTTGTATTAGTTGGGCAAAAGTTGATCAACTTTTATTTCCTTATATCTACAAATAAGAGAAAAAAAAATTAATGTCAAACAAGATACAATAGCAGACCCGATGGTGAACTTAATAAAGAAGTAATTGTCTAGAGCAACAGCCACAAGAAAAGCAGTTAGGCAAGGTCAGCCTAATAATAAAGCTTTTCATGACCAACCTACTGCAATAGATCCAAGTACTTCTTCTGGGGGTGTTGCTGGTGGAGTTGATAATGTTAGTGGCAGCCATCCTGATGTTGATATTGCTGCTAGTCGTGATGATGATCATGTTAACGCTTAGGAAAAAATAAATATGTTTGAAATCACCCCTTACACAAATCCCTCTCACCCTTACAGTGGTCTCTCTCACCCCTCTTCACCCTAATATTCTTATTGTAAATACAAAGTGTGCAAGGACAGACAAGATAAACTCCTTAAAAAACTAGAGGCTATTGCTGAAGCTATTGAGGAATTGAAATCCAAGAGGGGTGTCATACCATCCAAGAAGGTGAGGGAGCAATACACCCCTACAGTGGCGGTTAGGAGGAAGAAAAGAAAAATTAGCAAAATACTCTCTAGTCTGAAAACAAAAAAATTGTAATTCTTTTCTCTCCAAAAGTTATTGAAGTTCAAGGGCCACTGAAGAAGGTGGACATATACGCGACACTTGGCGACGAAGAGAGAAAGTAACTGTGAAAGACCACGCATGCCAAGAAGAAGAAATCTGTACAAGAATAAACCATGCATATGTTTGAGGCCCAAGACTTCAAGATGATGAAAAATATACGTGAGTGGTACGTGGACAAGGTGTGTAATCTGTTGCAACATCTGGGTATTCTATTGTAACTGGTGGTGGTTCTATTGCATCAGATTTTTAATCTGTTGCATAAGTTTCATTAGCTGGGTAATCTGTGAATAGATTCATAGAACCCTCTGTAACAGATGGACCATCCGTTGCATCTTTTCACTATGTTTTTCTTTTTTATAATTACTAACCTATTTAAAAATTATCTTTTTATATCACAGTATGATGATAAAATTCTTTGCCTCATGAGGGGAAGGCAATTAACGTACCCGGATTCTTATGATGCTGCCGATATAATAATGGACCTCAACTTCTACGATAAATTTAAGAATAGGTACAATAAGCTCACTAGGCTAGCTAAAATTCCCGGTCGCCGCAGATTTGTTTGGTTAGTTTCTACATACGAATAGGATAAAGATATGATTAACTATGTTAGAGAGAAGAGACTATATCCACACGATAAGAGATGGACTAAGGCAAAGAGAATTCTTTCAGTCATGAACGAGAAAGTCATAAATTTTCTTGCTGTTAAGATACTTCTCAAGGAAGGAAAGATTAAGGTTTATGACTACAACTCACCTGTCTTCGACGACTGTAATTGTTTACCCACATGCAGCCACTATTAGAGTTGCTCCCCTGCTTTTTGAGGCAGAGTAAACAGATAGATCATTTTCTAGCGGAAGTGTTAAAGAATAATGCATGGGATTTTGAAGGTCAAAACAAATACATGGACCTTTTAAAAAATAAAACTGGTGTCGCGTGTGGGCCCTACGCGCTTGCATACATCGAATGTTTGCTGACCGACATAAAAATAACCGGTCTCTGCGATGTCATTGTAGAAAAGATGTAAGAGGTCTGGGATTATAAGGTACTAACTAGATTCTTGGAGCCTGTGTATAAAGAAGATGTACCAAGACAAATACCATAACAATTTTTTATTTCAAGGTACTTCACTTTACATGTAGTGGAAATTTTTTATGTTTGACGAAAGTTTAATTTTTTATAATACAATAGATGTCTATTTGTTGTAACAGATAGTATATCTATTGTGATAGATTGATTATCTGTTGCAATGAGTTGGTCATCTATTGCATTATGTAGATGTTTCTCAGTCTATTTATCGCAATAGATATATAATCTGTTGCAATATAAAGTCTATCTGTTGCAACTGATAGGTAATCTATTGGAACAAATCAAAATAGTAGGAAGACCTATTTGATAATTTTCAATAGATGACCTATATGTTGCAACATATGTCTAAATCTATTTGTTAATTTCCAACAGATATGTCGTCTATTGCAACAAATGTATTATCTGTTGCGATATTTGAATCTAGTATTCCATTTAAATTAACAAGTTCAAAACTAAGGATTAAATTATATTCATAAATAACATAAAATAAATTGAAGCCTTCAGAAATTACATGAAATAACTCAACAAATAAATGAAATGTAAAAAAATATTATGGGTACAAATGATCTACTCTACAAACAAATCAACAATTTAACCTTTGGTGCCAACAATTTCCAAGGAGAGGTTATTACTTTGACAGACTCAATCTATAAAGATCTACTCAATATGGACAAGTTGTTCTTTATCCGGTGCTATGGAATTCGGCTTTGGTCGTCATGGATCTTTAATGTCGCCTGCGTACGATTTATGCTCTTTTGCTTCTCCGTGTTTCCATAAAAGAGCAACATATCTTTTGCGGAGTAATCCAACATCAAGTTCATCATTTGGTACTTGTAATCTATCGCCCAAATACTCGGCATAAGCAGCAACAAAAAGAACGCAATCCATGCATTTTAAAAAATGGATAATCCATATCTTGCAATTCATGTAAGCATTGTGAAATTTATAAAATAAAACTAAATCATGATACTTACAGGATACCAATTGGTTGTTGAGCAATTCTTTCAATATATTCTACATCAATTGGATTATCCATTTTATCTTAGTGTGCTTCAATCGTCGACCAATCAGTACGAATTTTTTGGTCTAAAAGGCCCTTATATCAAGGTAAGTAGGCAATATTTTGGCCAGATTTTGTATCTCAGACTCAGATGATGGCCCAAAAGTATCCTCCGCGACATCGAGTCATAAACTCGGATGCGCCTCTCTTTTAGAATGATGACAACCAACACCCAATGAAATTCATCACCACAATTGATTGGGATGTACACTTCGTCGATGAAATACCAAGGTAAGCCAGCTGAAATTCTAAAACCTTTGATGATGTTGATTAAGTATTTCTCATCTCAGGAAACTTTCGACTGTTGTTGACAAAACCTATCATAAGCATTATTGATGTAAACTTTGTACAAATAATTGCCTGTAGTGTATCTATATTGTTCTTGTGTTTGCAACTTGGCCTTCTTTCGGAGGTAGTAAAAAATAACATCGATGTGCTGTCTATATTATCAAACATTTCAGCTTATGTGATAATAAAATTAATACACAGATGAAATTAAATAAAGTATTAATTAATAGTAATATATATGACATTTAAACCTAATCATTCCAGTAAGTTTGGGGTTGTGACATCAAATAGAACCAATCCTTCATTCCGGGATGTGCAATAACAAAGTTGAACATATCAAAACTAAGACTCGATTCATTCACTTTGTAGTGTTGATCATTTTATTTTATACATGATTTATATGTCTTAATGTCATATTTTTACAATAAGAATTGTATAAATCAATATCTTTAAAAACAATTGATGTACCTGCCAGCATGATGCTTTAACAGCCCATCGGCAATCCATTCTGAATAGTCATCGATCAACTTTGTTAGTTTTTTTGGAGCCTCATCCAAGATGTTGAACCCTTTAAATGGGTAATTCTTCCGTTCTCCCAAATTGACAGGCTCTACTTTTTCTTCTTTCATGAAAGCAGTTGATGGATTATCAACTGTGATATTATGTTGTTCACAAGTAGCTTCTACTGTGATATCCACCTGGAAAGCCAGAATTATCAATGTTAATCATAGATATACAACAGATTATCTACTATTTCATTAGATGGATCATCTGTTGGGACAAATTCGAACAGGTAAAATAGAGCTGTACGATAATTTCAAATAAATGACCCATCTATTACAGCATATGACTCATCTGTTAGTACAAATTAAAATAATATGAAGACCTGTTTGCTTTGCTAAAACAGAAAGACATATGTTCCAACAAATAACACATTTGATGCAATGGTTAGACGACAGTTGCAATATATGTATATATTTATTTGATAATTTTCAGCAAATGTATCATCTGTTGAAACAGATATGTGTCTGTTTGTTTGTTGGAACTGATGATATACATTCATCTTCTTCAGCTCATGCTGCTCTTCTGTTGCCTTTGTACATTGATCAAAGGTGCAAGACAAAGACAAATGAGTTGCAATTGTGCTTTTTTCGATGCTTGATGATGCCAAAATTTCTTTCCTTCTCCTCTTAGCCTCCTTGATATCTAGTGGAGTGTATGGATAAGAAATCCTCTTTGATGGAATGACACCTCTCTTAGATGTCGTTTTCTTTATAGAAGCAGTTAATGCATTAATAACATTAAATACACTATCATATTTAGC
This sequence comes from Capsicum baccatum var. pendulum, assembly GCA_030864225.1. NCBI lineage: Eukaryota > Viridiplantae > Streptophyta > Magnoliopsida > Solanales > Solanaceae > Capsicum > Capsicum baccatum. Next base: position 76,232,139 of record CM061557.1, on the reverse strand, counting down.
CTTGCAGTCTTGACATTTGCATGCTGAATATTCGCTAGAAGTGGCAAAATTTGTATAATCAATATATCATAATCATAATGGTTTGTTGTTTCAAAATTTGTAAGAGGAGCATTATTAGCCCCAACAGCAGCACCACTGCCACTACCATCATCAATAATACAATCCTACCCTCCAAAGATGTTTTTCTTGTGATGGATGTTGCTCCAAACAATTTCTTCTTTATTCTATCAATGACCTTAGGGTCCGATAAAGTTTGCACAAACCGTTAAGTAAGAAAAATGGCATCTTCAACTCTCGATTAGTCAGAACAAGCCACGGATGAACAGTCTAAAATAAATTAATTAAAATAAAAACTTAATTACAATTAGACTTACTGCTTTCTTCGGAGGGTGAAGAGATCAAAAAAATTTACATTTTTATCAGTTTTGGCTGATAACCGTCTCAGGATTCTTGGACAGAAAACTTCCTCCTGGTAGTTCACTTGTTGTCTCAAATAAGGAATGGCTTCAAATGTCCAAGCCTATAAAATAATGCCAATAAATTAAAAGCATTATTGAATAAAAAAATGAATCATATCATACTAAAAGAAATAGTTACTATGAAAGCCCATGGAAAGTCATATAAGTTGATTGTTTTTGGTGTTAATAGAGTCAACAAATATTTGACAGTCATTTTGAAGCTTTCATAACCCCAAGGATAGTTGTTAAATGTATCAAGATCCTCGGAGAGCTTTATCAAACCAAGTGGTGTGTTGTTGTTAACATCTCTCACCCAAAGAATATTATGTACAAACCAAACCAAGCACAATGATTTCTTATGCTTCTTTGAAAGTTTTTTACATTTCAATGCTTCTATCAAATTTTTATTTTTAAAGCTTGGAGCAACAAGGGACACTAGGTCATCACGATCACTCGACTTACCTTAGCCTTTTTTGGGTGTGTGGGGTGCTTTTTGGGGTTAGAATAGGTATAACTTGAGAAGGAGAAGGGGAATAATATTTTAATCCAGTAACTATGGCAAACTCCCTCCAACCAAAATAAACAGGCATGCCACAGTAATTTATCCATACCTTATCTATCTTATCTTTGTTTTCATACATAAACCTACACTTGAGAAGATCATATACCATTTTCATTTGGAAACGAGCATTGTTGTCTTTCGGCAAATCAAGATATTGCCCAAAGCAGCTGTCCCTCAAATAAGCTTCCAATTTTATTCTCAAAGTATTTTTCTGAAGGCGTCAAAAGATTTTCCCATGGCTGACTTAACCATGAAATAAACCGTTAAATTTGTGGCACCATCACACTGTATTCTCTCAGGATAACTATCAATGCTGAAGGTTTTAACCAACTCTTCGGTGGAAGGGCTATTAGCATTTGGATCATTTCTTTTGAAACATTCCTCCTCCGCATGTTCATTATTTTTCTGATTCTGATTGAGATAACACTTGTAAAGCAAGCTCATAGAGTGATGGATGTAGCCTAGCTGCTTCACTTGTTCCTTTACTTGGACTTGATTCGATTTCTTTTCTTTTGGGAGCCACATAATCTAAAAATAACTGAAACATAAAATAGAATATAATTGATTAATAAATCGTTAAAAAAGGATAACAATATATCTGATATGTACAACAGTAAAATAACAGTTCCAACAGATCACACATCTGTTGTACCAGGTAGGTTATCTGTTGCAATATATAACTAACATGTTGCAATGGATGAGTAATTTGTTGCAATAATAAAAATAGATCACTCATCTGTTGAAATAAGTGACTAGTTTGTTGCACCAAATATGTTACCTATTGCAACATATAACTAACCTGTTACAACGGATGAGTAATCCATTGGAAATAATAAAAAAATCTCACTCATCTGTTGAAACAGATCACTCATCTATTGCCAAATGAGTTATCTATTGGAACTGTTATCAACTGTCAATATTGTTTAGGTTTCTTCCAAACAGAAGAGTCGCCTGGCGCAACAGATGAATGATCTGTTAGATTGTTCATCCGTTGTATCAGATTTTTGTTGTTGGGTTATATTTTAATCTGTTGCATTATATTTTTATCTGTTACATCAGATTTTAATCTATTGCATCAAATTTCTATCTGTTGCATTAGATTTTTATTTGTTGCATCAGATTTTCATCTGTTGCATCAGATGGTTTATCGATTTCATTTGATGGTTCATCTATTGCATCAGATAATTTATTTGTTGCAGAAAAAAGTACCAAAATTTTGCTTAATAAAACAACAACATTATCACCGTTTAATATCAAATACATCCTTTTTACCAAGAAAAACAATAAATTAACGCAGCAACACCAACACAACACACACATTAAGAACATCAACGGTGACCAAAAATCACGAACATGGTTGTTTTGTGTTTGTACAAACACAAATAATAAAAATTAAACTTCAAAAAACTCTACAGACACTAACAAATCGAATCAACAGTTTGACAACAAGAACTACAATAACAACAAAAAATTCTATTTTACACTGAAAATAGTAGAGAAGAAATATCAAAAATTAGGATTTTCTTCAGTCCATATTTCAAATTTAAGCAAGAAATATTAAAATTGTTAACCAATACTAGAAGAGAAGTTGGCTCAAGTTCCTCTTTTTCTTCATAACTAAAAAGAAATAATTTTTTACCTGTGAAAGAAGAAATGGGACGACGAAGAACTCAAAGTTGTTGTCGGTGGAGAACACTACTGTCACGTCGATTAATGGTTGAAAGTCAAAAAGGAACTAGACCAACTATTTTTCATCGGAGGTTGAAATCACCAGGGATTGAAGGAAGAAATTTTACCGAACAGTTGGTTGGGAGAGAGAGAGAAGAGGAGAAAGATGGTTGATGATTTGAAGAGGAGAGGGGTGTGGGTTGATTTGTATTTTTGAAAGTAGGCTGATTTGTATTTTTGAAAAGATTAGAAAGTTTTAAAAATATTAATCAAGTCCACAATTAACTTAATCAAGTTTTCTAATTATGTTTGACCCTTTAAGTTGATCAATGTCACCAATCCTTCATTCAAGACTTAAATGACACCTTTCATTCAATTTTCTCCACAAAGTGACACGGAGAGTGAGCTTCACAAAGTGACACAGAGAGTGAGAGAGACCGAAGGAGAAAAGCATAGAGAGACATAAAGGTTAGAAAAAGGAAACGGTGTATGCAATTTATTTGGTGAGTTAAGTTGTGCCTATTTTTAGGCCTACAAATAAGGGATAAAAAGCATGCTATGTAAATTTCTATTTTATTCTGGTCTTTATTACTAGTGGGTTAGATCATGTTAATATTATTTTGTTCTTGGCTAGATGCAAGTTATTTTCAAGCGTGATATTTATTTCAACTAGTATATGTATCCGTGCAATGCAGGGATAATATTAAAATACTATTTTTAATTATTCATATTATTTTTTAATGAAATGCAAAAAAAAATCTACCCCAACCCGCATCCCATACCTACCCACCTCATCCTCAACCTCAACCTCCACACACACACATCCCTCAATTTTAACCCCCTCCCCTTCCACCCACCTGGCCTCTTACCCAACCTCTAACCAAATTTGTATTTAAAAAATAATCATGCAACTATTTCATATTTTTCTTTATTATATTATTCACCAAAAAAAAATCTAACCTCATCCACCTTCCACTTTCATCTCCCCTCCCCTCCCCCTCAATTAAAAAAATAAAAACTTCTTTTACACCTCAGCCCCTCGCCTTCACCCCCACCCACCCTCATCCACCTAATCCTCATCTTTAATCAAATCTATACTAAAAACTAATTATATAATTATATAAAAAAATTGTTTCATTTTTTTTTATTCTATTATTCACAAATAGGATTAATAAAATTATCATAATAATATGTATTGTAGGACTACAATCAATCAATTAATCAATATATATATATATATATAGAGAGAGAGAGAGAGAAGAGAATAATAGTCCATCCTATGTGGCACGCTTTAGAGGTCTCCATTCCTAATTATCTTTATTCTTTTTTTTTTAATTTTTATTCAAGTTTTTATCTATAATATATTAACTAAATGTCTAATTCCCAAAATAAATGCATTAAAACCCACCAATCATTAGTCAAACTAATCTCATTCCATTATCAACCAAAAAAATGCTAATCACTATGGCTTTTCAATATTTTTCTATATGTTTTTTCATTAAGTGTTGCCCAAATGACTTTAATGTGCATTAATCTTTGATTAATTATATTACTTTTATGCCTTTTCATATTTCATATTTTGTACTATATATAAATTGGAAGTGAACATATTTTTTATATTATAGCTTGCTTAATTTCTTTTGTTTTTAGCTGAATTTTTTAGAGTGATATTTTTTTTTGTTTCAGAATTGATTATTTGTAGAATATGGTATGTGATAAAATCTAAGAAAAACAACGAGTTGATCAATCTGGGTATGATTTTACTGTCAAAAAGGTATTATAATTTGCTTAGTGTTATGAAATATAAAATAAAGAAGAAGAAGAAGAAGAAGAATGAAGAGAGAAGAGAGGAGACTTCTTTATTTCTCTTGAGGAATTCTTGAGGAGTGAATTACAAGGAAGGAAAAACCCCTTTATTTATAGAGGAAAATTAATCCTGGGGTTTCTAACTTTTTCATAGATAGATATTCACTATATATGATAAAGTAGACATTCACTATGTATGATAAAGTAGACATTCACTATGTATGGTAATATATTTATAACACTCCCCCTTGAATATCTAATTGATAGATAATACGCATATATTCTGCCTCATTAAAAATCTTACAAGGAAAATTCAGTGGGATAAAACCTCGTAAGGGAAAAAGAGTCAACGCGTATTAACTCTACCTAATGAGAACATCCTTGAACCTTTGTATTCCGATCTTATGCACCATCTTCTTGAAAGTTGCAGTTGGAAGAGACTTGGTGAATAAATTAGCGACATTGTCACTTGAATGAATCTATTGCACGTTAATATCACCATTCTTTTGGAGCTCATGTGTATAGAAAAGCTTTAGCGAAATGTGCTTCGTTCTATCTCCTTTTATGAATCTTCCTTTAAGTTGTGTTATGCATGCTACATTATCTTTATATAAAATTATGGGTACTTTGTCACATTTCAAATCATATTTTCTCGAATGAGATGTATTATGGACCTCAACCACACACATTTTCTGTTTGTTTCATGAATAGCTAGGTGGCTCTGATAGACTGCCTTGTATATCTCCAAGATATGGAAGTATCTCCACATGTAAACACATTACATTCTTGAGACTGAGATTTATGCGGATCAGATAAGTACCCAACATCAACATGACCAATAAGATCGAGACTGCAATCTTGCTAATAAATTTACTGAAAAGGCTACATTAAGCCTTATAGTATTTGCAAGATACATGAGTGAACCAATTGCACTAAGATATGGTACTTCAGGACCAATCCAATTCAGTATGTTTCTCATTTCAGCAAATAATTTATTGCTTTAAAAACTCTCCAAGATTTTCAATAATATTCAAACCATCAATTTATCCCTTATAAGGATAATAAATAATTTTTCCAGAAACTTTATATGCTTCATGCATTTTAAATCCTTTTGTTTTTTTCATATAGATTTTTGTCAATTGACAATATCAATATGTGCAACATCTTCAAGTTTCTGAACTGCAAATCAAATAAGTTTTATGATTACTAAGATGCATCCTTTCATATCACTTGATAAATATTTCTACTCCAGCATGCTTAAATTAACGTAGAATTCAAATCCTCGTAATCTTTTACAATATTGAGACAATATTGTATCAAAGATATCATCGATGATTTCTCATTTTTTATCGGTTCACAATGCGACATAATATTTTAAGATCTCATCACTTCATTATTTTTAGGTACCTAAACTTCTCATAAGGTTTCATGAAGTGTCATGTCGTAGGCTCTTCAAGAGCATATTACCTTCTTATTATGATCATTTTCTCCTTATTCTTTTCAAGAATTATTTTATTTGAAACTGAGTAGTCTATCACGTTTCATGCGTGCATAGACTTTATCCTTTAGGGACACAAAAATAGGAGCACTTGCAGCTTAAACCTAAGATGATTTCAGTATTTGACTTGAATTATCTTTTGAATGAGGATCTGATGATAATTCCTAACATATTTCATAGTTGCTTATAATCTCCCCCTTATGTTAGGAAAACTAACATACATCCTCCATCTTCTTTGAGGAATACATCTTTGTGCATCATGGTATATTCATTAATCGTATACCGCACATCAACTATTAGATAAAATAGTTGGTTCATGACCTTGAACCAATTGAGAGGGAAGAAATAATCATAATTTATTGGTCTAATGCATACAAGTGCCATTGTATGCAACATATCGTATTTTAGACCAACTCATGAATCTTTGTTCTCATTAGTAATGGTTTAGATATTTATCGAAGGCATTCAATGCCAAACCATCATCATCAAGATGAATTATCTTGATTACACAATCTGAAAATTATGTTCTTAACTCAATTTTATTGAGCAAGCAACTTTATGAATATTAAACTGCAGGTTAACAATAAACGTACCAGTGATCATCTTATATCGATGCATCTTAATAGATCACATGACTGGTGAACGAGCCCATATTCACCTTTTATACTTTTCAGATTTTGAGGGATCAAATCCCAACATTAGTTGGTCTAACCAACTTGTCATAAGAACAAACAACATAAACAATTCTTGAAGAATCTTTTATTTCTTCAACATATGTCTAATACTCAATATGCACATCTTCATGATGGCAAATCATTTATGTCAATAGATTAAATGATTTGTATTAGTAACTCCAAGTTACCATAACATGTGCAAAAATTCTTTAGTAAACATCAGGTTTACTATTGCATGAATTTCGTATCAATAAATAATAAACTCTTGATTTATTATGGCATGTGATTTCAGCATGCTTGGGTAACTTTTCACATTTGTATTTCTTATCATAGTTATTTGGAGATATTTAATCTTTCAATTATTCTACCTCCTCTAGAGGTGGATTATGATATCTTCACAACAAAAATATGTTCGAGTATATATACAGTCATATTCACCCAGGGTATATATCTATATTTATAATAATCAAAATTATCATTCCCAAAAATAAAATATAATCATGCCTTAAGCGTATCAAATATGCTAGCTACTACAAAAGCAAATTGAGGCATACATATGATTTATTGCTACCACATTCAATTCAAGGAATGAAGCATATTTAATGGGACATATTTCACCAAATACCTATTATTTTGCCTTAGCTATCATAATATCATCAATATGGTGCATTGAGATTCAAACTCAACGTCTTATCCATATAAAGACATCTTAGGCATAAATTGATGGGACTTGAACCCAACATATTATCATCTCTTTTGATAATATTGTTCTTGAGGAATAAATTTAAAACATAAATGGTTCCAAACCAATTATTCTTTCTCAAATCCAACGATAATTATATTATTAGTAGCAAAAGACAGAAAACATAAGGAATTACTAACCTTGAAATTACCTTTAGATTTATAATCTCACCTTGTTTGGCAGAGTCTCGTGCTGATAACGTGTTATGAAATATAAAATAAAGAAGAAAAAGAATGAAGAGAGAAGAGAGGAGACCACATTATTTTTCTTTAGGGATTCTTGAGGAGTGAATTACAATGAAGGAAAAACCCTTTATTTATAGGGGAAAACTAACCCTGGAGTTTCTAACTTTTTCATAAATAGATATTCACTATATATGGTTAAGTAGACATTCACTATGTATGATAAAGTAGACATTCACTATATATGGTAAAGTAGACATTCTTTATGTATGATAAAGTAGTCATTCACCATATATTGTAATATATTTATAACACTTAGTTTGTTATGCTTTTGAGTGAATTTTCAAAATAACATGTTCTCTTTTTATTTCAGAGTTGATTGTTTGTAAGATATGAAATGTGATAAAATCTTACAAAAACATCGAATTGATCAATTTGGGTAAGATTTCATTGATAAAAAGGTATTTAATTACATGATTTTTGTTATTATATGTATTTTGTGTTGTATATGAATCGAAAGTGAATCTTTTTTCATCTAACTTGCTTAATATGTTTTACTTTTAATTGAAATTTTTAGTAAGACATATTTTTTTTATTTTAGAGTCTATATAAATATATAAAGGAGAAATATGACCTTACTGATGTTGCATGCCTCAATGATCAAGAAATGGATTTACCTATATTCTCAATTTTTTGGATTTTCTTTGTATTTTAAATTAATAAAAGTTTTAAATAAATATTAAATGTGAAAAAGAAGAATCCTTAAGGGATATAACATAATTTATAAGTTACTTTGAAATGTTAAATATGGTCATTCGTTTTTAAATATTAATGGGTAAAACATGTACCTTTTCCCTGACTCTCAGACTTCTCTTTCATTTACTCTTTTATATTTCATATTTACTTAACAATTTTTTGACTTTTTTCTTGCAATTTTAGCAATGGCCTGCTAGGCAAAAAATGGATGAATATGTTGAGAGTAATCTAGAGTAAATTCTTTTAGACAGTATATGGTAAGATTTATACGTTTCAATTGAAACTTTTGAAATCTATATATTTTTCTCCCAAATTTATTGTGTGAAATAGACATTGACTTTAGTTTTGTTGATTTTTATAGGTAAAATAAAATCAATAATGAATAGTTAGAGGAGAGAGAAAAAAGAAAGAGTTGCTTCAACAATGAGTGTGACACTTTCTTTGTTTTAATTTATTTATTAGATTTTAACCTGATAGGAAATTTAAAAAATTAAAAAATACTATTAAATTTTATGGCTTTAAATTAAAGATATGTAAAAATGAAATTTTCTTAGTTGTGATTTTTAAATATTAACATTTAATAATTTTGTTTACGCTGTGGGTTGTTATATTTCTATTTCTTTTCATTATCCTTTTATGTTTGTTTATTTTTCTTTTTTTTTTTAATATTATATAATGACATCTCCTTGGTAGAGTGAGTGTTATATCATTGTTTTTGCTTATCAACAATAATAGAGTATCAACCACTAGAGTTGGCATGGTGGTTCAGCGCCATGTCCCTTAAGCAAGAGGTCGGGAGTTCGATCCCCGCCTCTGGCGAATGGAGCAAACTGTGTGGCCAGTTCCCTACCGCTTAGTGCGCTGACAGAGGAACGAAGGATTAGTCTCACGGCTGCCGGCTATGGGGATACCTTGGGAAATAAAAAAATAATAATAGAATATGTGTTTTTTCTTTCTATATTATACCTAGCGTTTATGATTTTATGTTAAATATAATGAATATACTTGGTAAAAATAAATGGTTAAACTAACTACAATGGTTGATTTGAATATTATAAGGACCTTAAATAGTGCAAAACTATTATGATTAATGTATGATGTTCATAGATAAATTATATTACTGTACAGAATAAATGGAAGAGTAAAAAATCATTATAACTGTAACATAAAATTAAGTGCATATTAGTTTGACAAATTGTATATACAGTTTTTTCTTATTAAAATATATATATTTATATTATTTTCCTAATAGTTTTGTTTCAAGAATAATAATTGTTTTAAGTAAAGTTGGAGAGGAAAAAAAATCACTCATAATTTAAGGGATTTTGCATTTTTCTTTGTAGATGAATATAATTATCCAAGAACCACGTCGTAGATGATAAGAAGTTCAAGAATTTTTTTTTAAAGTACAATACTGAAATAAAATAAGAGGTAAAATCAATTCTCTTTTTATTTGAAGACTAAAGAATATTTAAATATATTTTATTTTTGAATATGATAAATTAGTTTGTAAATTAGGCAATGAGATATTTTAGGACCACAATAAGCACCCAACAACTTCATTTGATGGTTATTATTTATAATTTATTAGATTTATTCGCGCTTCACTCAGTCATAAAGAAATAGAAAATGATGATTTTATTTTTTGGTCTCTCATAAGACAAGTCTTTAAAGAATAGTAAGGAATTGAAGGAGTGCTATTATTGTACTGTTAAGCATCAATTAATACCACAAGCTTTGATTAAATATTGTTCTCTACTCCCTATTTTTAAATAAGTACATGTTTTGGTGTGACAAATCCTTTAAACAATTACTAAACTTTTGAAATAAAATATAAGTTAACCTATTTATTCCTAAACAAAATTTGTAGCTCTTTCTAAGTTTATTTTAATTATATACGAAGAGTTAGACATTAATGATATAAGGACATATGTCAAATAAATTCAAATATATACTACTTCCGTAACTTTAAATACCATAAGCTCTGATACCAATTGTAGGGGGTGCAGATAACTTGTGTGGTAAAATAGATCTATTATAAATACAATGAATCTATTTTTATTTGTGCGTGGATATTTCTTAACTTCTCTAAATATTTTTATTTTTATTTTTATTTTGAGTTTATTTATGTTAGTTTTATCGATATTCATATCTTGGGGGGGGGGGGGGGGGAATTATATGGTAATTGGTTAAATGTTTTACTATAGTATTCTTTGTTTTTTTTCCCTTAGTTTTGTAATTCTTCTTTATTATTTTGAAGGTATTCTAAATATTCTATATCTTTTGTTTCAAAATATCCAATTAGATTATCTTTCATAAGTTTTTCTAATAATATTATTTCTTCCATATTTTGTCTCCAATATTTTAAATATTCATAGTCTATCATTTTATCCTGTAGTAATTGTAGAGTTACAAATTTTTATATAATAATTTATCCTAATTGTACTGTAATGTATATCTAATTCTAGATTTTCAATGTTATTTATTATCTTGTGTTGTTCTTCTCGTAGTGGGTTTTTTAAATTATATAAACTATCACATGTATTTTTTCCTAAATTTTCTAGGGTTTCTTCTATCCATATTAATTTTTCTTTTAGATTCTCCATTATTTTTCTAATTCGGTTTCTATAATTAATTTCTTGATTTTCTCTAATTTTTCTAATATATTCTAATATTTTTTAATCTGAATAATATCCATCTGGATAATTATCCAGGTATAACTGTTCTATCCAATTTATAGTTTCAATTTCATAGTCTAATGTTTTTTCTAATATTATTCTCTTAATATCTATATTTTTTATATCTCTAAGTATATATAAGATTAATATTTTAAGATTATCTATCATTTAAAATTGGTTAAATACTTTATTATAATATGTTTTAGTTGTTTGTTTTAATCTCATTAATTCTTCTATATTTTCACTAAGAAATTGTATGTATTTTATATCTATTTTCAAGATTCTAAATATACATAATTTCTCATAGTTAGTATGTGGGTTTGGTATGTAAGTATTTATAAGTGTAGTTTGGTAGGTGTGGTATATAATTAATTCTAGTCATAAAATATCTATCAAATATTTTTTCCAATATGATTTTTCTTATATCTCCTATTTCTATATCCTTAAGTACATATAAAACGAGTATTTTAAATTTATCTACCATTTCGTCAGATAAAATTCATTTTTTTATAAAATTGCTATTTTCAAAATATTCCCTTCAATCATGCACATAACAAAATATGATCACTTTAGATTTCTATGTACTAGATTATTCTTAAATAACGTATTCTTCGGTCACTATTAGCATGGTAATCTGGATGCTTTTCTCTTAAACAGCGTCTCTACTCTAGTTACTCCCCTATCATGGCTTTCTTGCCTCACCGGTTTCACCTTTAGGATGTCATAGTTCTTAGGGATTTTTCTCCTTTTCCACTTTACTAAAAACTTCTTAACATGCTATTTGTCGAACAATTCTACTATAAAGCAACTAACATGAACTTATTTTATCATATCATGATTGTTAGGAATTTATGAATTTAGCTATTCATAATAGTAAATGAATATACCTGTTTTGGTAGTTTTGATAATTCTAAGCTTTGTTCCTCCATATATTTTTCCATTAAAATATACCTGTTTTTTAAATAATCAAATTATTTATTGTAGACAAGAGAGAGTTTTTTGCTTCAACGTTTGAAGACTTGCCTTCATCTGAGCAAATGCTCTTCTATTTATATTTTTAAGAAAACCTGCAAACATTTTACATTTTTACATTTGTCCTAATCTAACTTTACACGTTACCTACCTACTTTACAAAAGTCTTTACACCTATCTATAAAAGTAGAAAAACTTTACAAATGTCCTAAATTATTTTTACAAAAGGATAAAACTTAGTAATGGCATTTCGCCAAAAAGTCAAAAAGTAAATAGTAACTAATAAATAATTTACGTAAATGAATTAAGAAAAATATCTAATCTTCCATATGTCATTTTCTAGCATTAACTTGTCTTCTTTATATCACTTCCTAGCATTAACTTGTCTTCTTTTTACTATTGCTCCATCTTCTTTTTATTGCTATGTATCTCCATTATTGCTTCATATCTTGCATCTTTCAACTGTCGCTTTTATCTTCTTCTATTCTAGTTGAACTTCTGGGACAATATTATCTTCTCCATTACATTTTGAACATTGATGGTCTGGATATTTATGTCCAATTAACTTGCAATATCTGCTTAATAATTCTTCCAAAGTAAATTTTTCTCTAATGGCTCTGACGATAGATTTTTTCTCTAGATTGAGTAATGTCAAGATCCATTGCCTAACGTCTTCCATATTTGCTTCTCGTAGTTCCTTTGAATTTGAGTATACTATTACATTACCTCTTGAATAATAACTTCATATGAGATTTCTGTTACAATAAGTGTTTGCTAACTCTTGAAGAATTGTGGATAGTCCGATAATTCTCTTATTTGCATAAAAATTTGGTATCTCAATTCTAGGTATTTCTGGTTGTGGAATAATATCTTCTGGTATAATTATATCTCGGGTCATTCCTATTTTTACAACTTGTATAGGTGATTTAACTTCATCATACAATATCTCTGCTGGTGCCGTGTAAAATTTTATAAAAAATAGGTTACCTTTGGTTATTCTTTTAAAAATGTTAAATGAATCATATATTTCTAATATATTGAATATTTCATTTCCGTCTTGGGTATATATGGTACTAAATAGTCCATATTCGTAACAGGTTTTAACTAGATTTGAATTGGTTTTGGGTAAAATAATTAGCTTATTGTATCCAGTTAGCTTCTGGGTTATGTAATTTGTATGTGGTTCTTGGATGTTTATAGCTCTGGGGTTAGTATTTAAGAAGGTTTGTATTTTGTAAATATTTTCTATGTATGTTCGGGCTGTATAGTTGTAGATCTTTTTATCTTGGTTTAAACTGTCTCGGTATGTGGTAATTTGTGGGGGTATGAACATGGGATCTTTTGGTGTATTTGGAATATATGGCTTATCAAATAACTTGTTTAGGTTCATATTTGTATTTTTCCTAACTCCTTTGCTTGTACCTGCAAAAGTAGATTGATAAACGTTATGGGTTTTACGGAGTATCCCAACGTCTCCTTCTAGCTCTGGAATTTTAATGTCTTCCGATTGATATAGCTCTGGAATTTTAATGTCTTTCGATCGACATAGCTCTGACACTGCTGAGTTAGCTGATTTGTAGCTTCAGACTTCAGTTTAACTTCATTAGTCTTTAGCTTTTCTATTTCATTACCCATACTATCCACTTTCATTGAAAGCGTAGTTAGGGTTTTGAATATCTTTTCTAAAGTATCATCTTCTATTATATCAGTCTGTGTAGCTTTGTCTTGATATGTAATCTGCAATAACATTTTTGTTAGTACTAATTACTTCAATTGTAAATGTAAAATTTAATATATTCAATACTAGTCTCCGAATCTCTTTTGTTGTAAACTGAATTTTGTATTTCTTTGTTAGCCACAACGTACCTGTGTATTATCTGTTCGTACAATAAACTTGTTATATACAATATATGGCTCAAATGCTAATAAACATTTATATAATGAGCATAATTCTTTTCTATTTATTTCTCATTTTATTTCTTTTTCATTAAACGTACCTGAGTAGTATCTACAATGGTGTTCTAATTTTTCTTATTCATATCTATATTTAAGTACTACTTCATAACTACATTCACTAGCATCTGTTTCTACTATATATATAAATTTTCTACTTTTGTCTGGAAATTGTAATTTTGTAATTCTTTACAAAGTATTTTATTTTCTGAACTTGCTTTTTATCTTATTCATTGTAATTATATTCTACATCCTTTTTTAATTTTTTCTGTAAAGGCTTTAGGTTTTCTGCTAATTTTGGTATATATTCTCTTACTTGGTTTACTAATCCTAAAAATGATTGTAATTTCTTTTTTGTATCTAATTCTTCTTTTGAATTTATTATTTTTTATACTATATGTTGTTGCATTTTTACTCCACTTTTATCTATTTGCATTCCTAAAAATTCTATTTGATTTTTCATAATTTCAGCTTTCTTCTCACTTAAACTTATTCCCGAATTTTCTATTATATCTGTAAATTATTCTAATAACTTTAAATGTTCTTCTTTTGTTTTTGTATATAATAGTATATCATCTATGTATACTATACAATTAGGTAATTGTTTAAAATAACTATCCATAAAATGTTGATATCTACCTGGTGCATTTTTATATCCAAATGGTAGTACATTCCATTCATAAAATTCTTGTGGTACCGTAAATGCGGTTAATTCCTTAGATTCTTCTTCTAACTTTAAATGGTAAAATCCTTATTTACAATCAAATTTACTAAAGTAATTATATCCTTGTATTTGTCTTATTTTTAATATCTTATTTGGTATTGGGTAATTATATGTCATAATTTTTGCATTTAAATTTCTATAATCAATAACCATCCTACTTTTTCCTCTTTTTTGTTCATTATGTTTATTTACTATAAATGTTGGGCTATTATGTTTACTATTACTTTTTTGTATATATTGTTTTTCTAATAATTCTTCTATGTGCATTTTAAATTCTTTTAAATCATCAAAAATATATGTTAATGGTTTTTGAGTTATTATGCTATTTTTATCTATCAATTCAATTTTTATAGTGGTTTTATGTTTTTCTCATCCTTTTAATGGATCTTCACTATATAATTGTTCTAATTTTTTCTTAATTATTTCTATCTTATTTATTAAAAATATAGTTATTTTCTTTTATTTATTGAAAATACGACTAGTTCTATTATATCTTCAGTATTTTTTATATTTTCTAATTTTTGTGTAATTTTTTCACTCTCTTCTATCCAATCAGTTTTCTTTCTTATTTTATTAGTAACTCTTTTTGCTCTTACTTTCTGGTTACATAGTGTTGTAAACCACCAATCCGTTCTAGTTATTATATGTGGGTATAATTTATCTAAAAACAGCATTCCTAAAAGCATATCTTTTGATGTTAGCTCATAATTATAGATTTCTTCTATTGTTAATATTTTATCCCATACTTGTGTTTTTACATTCTTAGCTTTATAAGTAATTAAACTTCCTTCGTTATTAAATCCTTTAACTATTATTGGTGTCTTTAATTTATCCCATTTACTTTTTGGTAAATAATTATATCTACATAAATTAGCTTCTGGTCCTGTATCTATCATAGGCGTATAATATCTACTGTAATACCCTTCTACTACTATCTTCATTAATACATATATTTTCATATCATGTTAAAGCTCTTCTGAAGAATAATTTCTCTCTGTTGTATGTTATGGATAATTGTGTATGTTCTATATTGTATGGTTTTACTTGTTCTAGCCATTTTATTTCTAATATTATGTCTGCCTTTTGCATTTCTTCCTTTATTTCAAATTCTATTTTTATTTTTCTAACTCCTATTGTTATTTCTTTTTCTGCTATAGTGTTTATTAAGCTTCTTGGTAGATCTGAGCATATATTATTGTCAGATTTTATTTCCTCATTTTTTATTAGATATCTTGCTATATAATTTTCTTCTTGTCCTGTATTTAAGAGTATTAAATATTCTTTTTCATTTATTGTTCCTGTTATGTAATATTGGTTTAAATTAGTTGTTGAACTTGTTTCATAACTTGTTCTTTTTGATGAACTTGATGATTCTGATTTTTCATAAGCTATTATTTTTGTTGTACTTATTCTATCATTTATTATTTCTAAATTTTCTTCTATAGCTATGTCTCTATAACTATAATTATTATTATCAATTGTTTTTACAACTTGTTCGAAAGGACTTTCTATTTGTATTTTGTTAATTTTATTTTTTTCCTTTATTTTATGTTTTGTTATTAATACATATAGATTTTTACATCTTGCTGTAAATATTTTACTTCTTGGAGTTAGTTCTATTCCTGATATTTTCCAATATAATACTAATGATTTATTTATATTTTTATCTGTTATTGCTACTAAATAATTTGCACTTATTATAAATTTAAATTTTTGGTATATTAAATTTCCTTTTATGACAGTTATTATACTTTTTTCTATAGGTTTTATAATTCTATCATCTGCTAGGTATAATTCTATTGGTGTATCTATTCCTTCTCTAAAACATGCTTTTATCAATATCTCTGTTCCTCCAAGGTGTACATATTTTATTGGGTCTTTACTTTTTATATCGTTTATTTCTTTATTAATTATTCTTTTTGCTACTAGTGGTATACTAGCTCTTACTTTTACATATCTACAATCTATTACATGTTCTTTTTTACTTACTACGTAGTATTCTTCTTTTCTTCTACTAAATATGTTTTTATTGTTGGTATTTTAAATATTTTTTCTACACTTAAATCTAATTCTTTTTCTTTTATTTCATCAAATATATGACTATCAAATATTATTTTTTGATCTGTTCCTTCTTCATTTAAATATTCTTCCTTTATTATTATTTTTATATCTTCTTCAGTTATTTGGTTTATTCTTATATCTTCTTCAGTCATTTAATTCATCTAATTCACTATTTATTTCATTATATGTTTCATTCTCTGAAATTTTATATATACTATCTTCACTTTCTAATTCGTACTCTATATAATCTATATGCATATATTCTGTATTTTCTATTTTTATTTCTAATATTTGTTTATTTTTTGGGTTTTTAAATAATTTACAATCTCTAACTAAATGTCCTAATTTTCCGCAATTATAACAAGTACATTCTTTTATAGATTTCTTTTTCCTATATGGTCTTTTATGTTTATAATTTTTTACATAATATCTTTTTCTTGGTTTCTTATATTTATATTTTGATTTTTTGTATTTCTTATATTTCTTATGTCTTTTTCTTTTCTTATAATATCTTTCTTCGCATCCAAATTGAGGTGCTATTTTATCTTTGCAACATGCTAAATTTTTTATTAATGTTTTTTCTATTTTTATTTCTTCTCTATATTTTTTACGTAGGTTTCTATACCATTGTTGTAAAAGTTTTATTCTTGCTCCTAGAGTATATACTATTTTTGCTTCATCCCAACTTTTTATTATTTTTGAACTAAATGGTTCAGGTAATTTATTAAAATATAATTTTTTTATAATTTTTTTATTTCTTTACTTTCTTCTGTATTATATGTTCCTTTATAATAATATTCTTTAAATGCGCAAGTATACTCATCTATGTAACACATATTACATATTGCTAATTTGAACATTAAATTCCTATTTATATCTTTCTCTTCATTTTATTCTTCTTCTGTTGTTGTCATGTTGCTAAATTCGTCTTTTATAGCTATTTCATATTTTTTTAATAATTCTATAGGTGTTAATTTAGTTGTGGTTGTTGATGATGTTTCTTATGTAGGTTTGTCAGTTCTTAATACCCTTTTACTATTTTCAGTTAGATTTGAAAACCATAATTTCACTGTTCCTATTAGTGTTCTTTCTATATATTCTGTTGCATATGTTACGTTTATATTATTATCTAATAATTGTTTTGTCATATATCCTATCCATAATTGTATTGTTTTTTCTGTATCTATTACACAATCTAAGTCTAAAAAGTTATAATTTTTATTAACTATTTGTTTTGGTGTCCATTTGTCATATTCATCTTTTAGATTATATCTTTTAAATTTATTCTTACAATATGTAGGTTTTCTTATTTCTGATGTTCTAGGTATTATATTTTCATCTTTTTTTTTTATCAAGAGTATTTATTTCTGTGTTTCTATTTTCTAAGTTTTCTTCATTAATTACTTCTTGTTTTTCATTGATTTCTAAAGTTTTTGTATTTGTTAAGATGTTTGTATATGTTTCACTATCTTCCGAATCATAATTATCCGTTTCTTCAACATTTATTGTATTTATTTCTAATTCCCTAGTTTCTATTTCTTTATCATTTATTTCTAATTTTTATTTAAATTGATTTATCTTATTTAATAATTTTTGTTCTTTATCTTTTTCTTTTTGTCTTTTTTCATACAAATCTTTTAGCATTTGTAGTTCTTTTTCTAATTCAACAATCCTACTATTTTTAGTTTCTTCTATTTTTCATATTTCTTCTGTAGTTTGTTGTTTTATTTTTTCAATTTCCTTTTTTCTATCTATCTCTTCATTTTTTTTTCTATTCTTACCATAGCTGTCAGTTTATCTTCTAATTTTAATTCTTCTTTTTCTAACATTAAATATAAATGTTCACCTATTTTCTTATACCTTCTTCCTATATTAGAAAATACTATTTTTATTTTTAATCCTTCATGGTTTTCATATGTTTTTTCATCTATTATAAATTCTTCTTTGTTTATTTTTTATTTACTTGTTAATAGATCATGTTGGTATGTATATTCTAGACTATCTATTGTCGATTCTAAATTTGATATTTCTTCTTTTTGTGCATTTATTGAGTTTTTACTAACTCCGGCAATTATGTTACATTGTAGTCTTTCTATCCTTATTTTTAATTGTTTATGTTTTTTAGATATTATTTGCTTTAATTCTTTATATTTTGGTAATTTTTGTACGTTATTCATCTAAATTATATTTTGGGAAATATCTAAATGTAGTTTTATTAAATAAGTCATAATTAATAAATTAATCAAATAAATCCAAATATATACTACTTCTGTAACTTTAAACAACATAGGCTCTGATACCAATTGTAGGGGGTGTTTATCATACATTAATAAACAAATAATTACAGATTTTCATAGCCATTATTTTGGTGGTGGTTATTTATGACAATTTCTTATTTATCTTATATATGTCCTTTTCAATTAATTTGATCCGATTTTTTAGTGATCCATTTTTACAAAAAATTATCTATTGCAAATTTGGAAGTCGTTTAGCATAATTTCTTTTTCCTTGATAACAATATTTTATTGTCACACAAATGTTATGGCATATCAATATAACAAATTTCAAAAGTAACTTCTTCTTTAAATAGTGTTATACGCTTTGTGAATGAAATATAATAGTAATATGCACATTTATATATAAGGATTTAAATTTAATTTTACTTTTAAAGGTTTTTATAGAATGGTCTTTTGACTAGGAACAAGTTATTTCATGATAATAAATTTTAAAATTAGTTATTTCATCATGTATATGAGATAACTTATTCCATCATTATGACATTAAAGGTGAAATAAATAACCCCAAAATTAACTAATACCTCAAACTAAACAAAGAATAAAACAATTCAATATTTTATTTGAAAACAACTATACCTTATTCATCTCACCAAACTACTCTGAGAGGAGTATATGACAAGTAAATGGATATTTGAAATGTCTAGCAGTGCAGTTCAAAAAAGTGTGAAAAGTTAAAATCCAAGTAACAAATGCAAATGTAAGTGTGAAATAAGAAAAACAATATATATATATATATATATATATATATACTAATGTTTAAACATGAAATGCCCATATATTTTTCTTTCAATACAAAAAGAAAAGGAAAAGAAATGAGGTTTCTTATAATTTTTTCTCTTAAGAAATTTGAATGAAAGTATAATATATATTTTTTTCTTCCTTACATTTTGCTTAAAATTACTTTAGATATTAAAGCAACATTTCTCCTTAATTTATATTTTATTTATTAGAGTTCAAAAAAGAACTCAATAATAATACTGTTAATGACAATAGAAACAGTCTATCATACAAATAAAAAGATAATACTTATTTGAGATTCCGAATAGGTTGACTTTCTTTCTTAGGATTATAGAGTAGTATTCTACCTTATGGTTTGGTTATTGTTTTATTTTTTTATTTTTTTATTTATTAAATATTAATTTTCATACTTTTAATATATTTTGCATTAATATGTTTGAGGTAATTATATCTTTTGCTTTTATAGGATAAAACAAAAAAACACTCTAATAATAAAATAGAGAATTGCAAATAGATATCTAAAAAAATAAATGAAAATCTTTAAAACAATAATTAATAAATTTTGATAAGATATTTTATGATCGCGCGAAGAGCGTTAAATTTACTAGTATATTTATTATTATTATTATTGTCATAACGATATATATATGCATTAATATAATTTTTAACCGGCCTATCACGTAACTTAATATAAATGTCTGCTACACTTTTTTAATACAGCATAAGCATTTATTTTTAAAAATTTAACTTTTTTTTGAGTATTGATTATTTACTGCCCTTTAGTGCCCCCCCCCCCCCCCCCCAACCAACCACACCTACCCAATCCAACTTTGTACCTAGTCCATGAGTTTATTATTTTAACTTTTTAGTAGCTTGCTACTTTACCTATAATAACTTTACTTTAATCATATTCAGGTATTTCATTAAATTTTAAAGTCATCATATCTCTACGAATGCATTAGCTGATTCAGATTCGGATATGTTACTTAACATGTACATGTTGGACTTCTTGTAAAATTAATCTATAAAAAACATGTTGTAGTAATTTTAAAAGAAATTCACAAATATAAAAAAAACTACAATATATTTATAAAATAATCTTTAACTTGATGTATAAATATTTATATGCCTAATATCAAATAATTCGATCTTAATTTCAATTATACGTTAAATGTTGCTATAATAGTGAGGAAAAACAACAAACAAATCAAATTGAATAAAAATGTTATCATTTGATTCACATACTTTTTTGACATAATACTATTTTAAAAAAAAATGATCATCTCAAAATCAAATACATACTTTTCTTAACATAATTTTTCTACACAAAGCAAACATACCAAATAAAAAATATATATAATATCCTTATATTCCTAGATTTAGTTGGGAAGTATTATTATTATTATTTTTGGTGGAGTGTTAATTAAGATGGAAAGAACAGTTTCACATTATATTTGTAATTACAAAGACAATATAACTATAGTTAGTATATATTTGCAATTTGAAGTCATCCAATAGTCATATCTATAATGTCAGCACTTGCATGATAAAAAAGAAAACATTTAAGAACCTTATATGTTTCAAATTCAAAGCTACAATATCGATTCAAAAGTTATAATTCTCTCATTCAAAATAAACCTAATTCTGATTTAAATATGTTCTTTCAATTTAAATTCAAATACTTTATGTTTTAATCAACTAAATGATATAAAATTTTGTTGCTTGTGATATTTTCATAGTTTAAACTTTTCAAGAATATATTTAAGTATTTTTGCTTACTCTATTTGATTTCTTAAAATGATTCAAACAAATAGATTAAAGAATAAGGCAAGGTGTTCTTTTCTCTTTAATTTAAGTTAAAGAATAATTTGTCAACTCAAAAAATAAATAATTTAATATTTATAATTATCAATGTGTATAACTAAAATTAAATATAAAAATCATGAAATAAAGCACCATAAAAAGAAATAACAATAATAATATTAAAGACAATACTTTAAAAAATGATTTTAAAATAATTTAGTGAAATAGGTAAGTGAAAACATATGTTTAAAAGTTAATTTAAATCGCTTTGATGAATTTGGAGATACAATCTTCTTAATAAAAATGTAATTTTAGAATCACATATAACTCGTCATCGTTCTTAACTTTTAGTTACCTTTTTTTATATTTTTCCACTTTTCTTCTCCCCTCCTTTATCCTTGTTGCTCTTTTCTGCTTATCAAATTAACAATGTCAATTAAATTAGTCATTTGAAAATAAACTAACAAATAATAAAGTGAAACTTTCACTTAATATACATACATGAAAATAGAATACTTTTAATATTCAAAATTGAGCTAATTCTTTTTTTAAATTCATAGGAGAGAAACTGAGGAGAAAGAATAAAAAAATAAGTTAATGCAAAAAAATTGTTAGGTATTTTAATAACTACTGCCCCTGTCCTTAAGGTTGTAATGCCGAGTAAATCAACAGTTGTATGGACAGAAGTAAGTCGAGCAATCCTAAGTAGAAATTGAGATAAAGCAAAGCAAACAAAGATAATGGTAGAAAGAACAGAAAGAGAACTTGCAAAAGAAAGAAAATTCAAATCTAAAATTTGAGTTCCAAAACATTTTACAATATCATATAACAAGGAATCAGGGCGGCGGGAGCAAAGCTTGAAACGTAATGATGGCAAATGAGATTCATTATGAGAAGAAAAGTTAAATTTGATTTATGCACCATTAAAGAGAGATATATATAAAAAATAGAAGGTTGGAAAGTTAGAATCTTATTTCAACTCAAATTCTATTTGAATTCAAATTTCAAAATCCTACCACTAACATATTTCTTGAAAAGTAATATATTTCAAAATCAAATTTTCAAATCTTATTTATCCTTATCACAAATATCTTTGGCTAAATATATATATATAGAATAGATTATTATTATTATTGTTGTTGTTGTTGTTGTTGTTATAAATATATTTACATTATCGTGAATGTCTATCAAGAATATAGATAAGATCTATCAAGATCTAATAAGATCTAGTTGATATCTATCAGGATTTAAAGTATCTATCTTTTAGTCGAAAAATAGGAGTATTTTCTCCTATAAATAGAGGATTTTTGTTCATTATATGATCAATCTTATGATATTCATCCTCAAGATAAATAAGAATTACTATCTATTCTCTCTCTACTCTTCTTCTTTGTTCTTTTAAATTTCATAACACGTTATCAGCATGAGACTCTATCACTGTCAAAAAAGGTGAGATTAAAAATCTAAAGGTAATTTCAAAGTTAAATTATTACGTAAATATTTACACAACATTAAATACTATATACACATAAAAATATAAAGTATATATTGTTTAGTTCTTTAACGTGAGATGCTTCTATGGTTGTGTACAAATATCCTT
Organism: Capsicum baccatum var. pendulum; assembly: GCA_030864225.1. Lineage (NCBI taxonomy): Eukaryota > Viridiplantae > Streptophyta > Magnoliopsida > Solanales > Solanaceae > Capsicum > Capsicum baccatum. The sequence continues at coordinate 76,208,967 of CM061557.1, read as the reverse complement.
CATCTCTTTTAATTCAACTGTTTTTTGTAATAATAACAATGTACCATATCGTATATTTGAGTATTACGTGCAAAATAATTTTCAACGTTTAGGTGGTATCAATGTACATTTCTTTGTTCTTCTTGTAAGTTGTACCTGTATCCCTGTGTGATTCTTTAATCACTACGTGGCCATTTTTGTAGTTGCTTTTGCTTAAAAATAAGCTTCTAACAGATCAGTCATATTGTCGTGTACTACGATATGTGATGTAATAATTGAGTGCTCAATTTAATGTAAATGTATTTACCAATAATATAACTTTTATTTTTTTTATCAATTCATTAAGTAGACAAAAAAAGTACTATCTTATAAGGCATAACTACATATAAGATTATATGCTTGTCTTATGTTATTTGTCTTTTACTACTTGCCGAATTTGAGAAAAAATAATTGGTTTGGAATCATTTATGTTTTAAATTTATTCCTCCAGAACAATATTATCAAAATGGATGATAATATGTTCGTTTCAAGTCCCATCAATTTATGCTTAAGATGTCTTTATATGGATAAGATATTGAGTTTGAATTGTCTCAATATACCATGTTAATTATATTATGATGGCTAAGGCAATATTTGATGCAAAATCACTATATCCCATTGAATATTCTTTATTCCATGAAGTGAATGTGGTAGCAATATATGATAAGTCTGAAATATGACAATTTACTTCATTCTTGAAGTGTATGTGATAGTAGTGCATAATATGTCTGAAAAAAGACAAGTGATTGAATGCATGAATATACGCGTGGAGGGACAATATGATAATGATCATCAAAAGTGATGATATTTTCACATTCATATTATGATCATAAGATATGTTAAAGAAAAATTCTCTAAACCATACGTATGCCTCGATTTGCTCTTGAAGTAGCAATATCACGAAAGAGATTATAAGCTATCAAAATTTGATAGACTTAAGGAACTATTATATTCCACTCCTGGGGAATGAGAGTATCAATTGTTTCAATACAAACATGCACTTGATTGTGGTGGTATCATAACTCACCTCTGAAAGAGGCAGAGTAACTGAGAAGAGTTATTTTGAAATCTACTTTTGAAGTAATAAATCTGAACTTTATTCATGTAATAGTAAATCTGAAATTTACTAAAGTAAAAGGTACATGTCATGGTAAACTTGGAGTTTGCTAATAATAAAAGTTCATAAATTGACATGCACGATTGTGACATCTCAAAGATGTGCATACTGAGCATATATTGAAGAATTAGAAAATTCTTCATTACTTTTAATATTGCTTGTTCTTATGACAAGTTGGTTGGACCAACTAATATTGGCATTAGATCCCTTAAAATCTGAAAAGTATAAAAGGTGAATAAGGGCCCGTTCACCTATCATGTGATATCTTGAAAAGATGCATCAATATAAGATGATCACTTGTACGTTTATTGTCAACCTGAAGTTTGATATTCATAAAGTTTCTTGCTTAATAAAATTGAGTTAAAAGCATAATTTTCAGATTGTGCAATCAAGACAATTCATCTTGATGATGATGGTTTGACATTGAATGAATTCAATAAATAGCTAAATCATTACTAATGAGAACAAAGCTTCGTGTGTTGGTCTGAAATATGATATGTTGCATACAATAGCACTTGTATGCATTAAACTAATAAATTATGATTATTTCTTCCCTCTCAATTGGTTCAAGGTCAGGAACCTACTATTCCATCTAATAGTTTTGATGTGCGGTATACAATTAATAAATATACCATGATGCACAAAGATGGATTCCTCAAAGAAGATGGAGGATGTATGTTAGTTTTTCTAACATAAGGGAGAGATTATAAGCAGCCATAAAATATGTTAGACATTATTATTAGATTCTCATTCAAGAGATAACTCAAGTCAAAAGTCGAAAGCACTTAAGCTGCAAGTGTTTCTATTTTGTGTCCCTAAAGGACAATGTCTATGCATGCGTGAAGCATAGTAGACCAATCGATTTCAAATGAAATAATCCTTGAAAAAAATAAGGAGCAAATAATTATAATAAGAAGGAAATGTACTCTTGAAGATCCTACAACATAACACTTCATAAAACCTTATGAGAGGTTCAGGTACCTTAAAATAATAAAGTGATGAGATCTCAAAATGTTATGTCGTATTATGAACCGACACAAAGTGATATATCATCAATATCTTTGACACAATATTGACGTAATATTGTGAAAGATTAGGATGATCTGAATTCTATGTTTATTTAAGCATGCTGACATAGAAACATTTATCAAGTGATACAAAATGATGCATCTTGGTAAACATAAAACTTATTTGATTTGCAGTCCAGACACTTGAAGATGTCACACATGAAATATTGAATATTGTCAATTGACAAAAATCTATATGAAAAATCCTAAAGGATTCAAAATACTTGAAGAATATAAAGTTTCTGGGAAACATGTTTATTATCCTTATAAGGGATAAATTGATAGTTTGAAAATCATTGAAACTCTTGCAGAGTTTTCAAAAGCTATAAGATTATTTGCTGAAATGAGAAACATACCAAATTGAATTGGTCCTGAAGTACCATATTTTAGTTCAATTGGTGTACTAATGTATTTTGCAAATATTACAAGGCCTGATATAGACTTTTTGATTAATTTGTTAGCAAGATATAGTTTTGCTCCTACTAAGAGACATCGAAATGGGATAAAAGACATGAACTTATTTTATTCTAAAGCTTGCAATCCTGATCGTATTGGTTATGCTGATGCTGGGTATTTATCTAACCCGTATAAAGCTCGAACTCAAACAGGCTATGTGTTCACATGCGGGGATACTGTCATATCTTGGAGATATACAAAGCAGTCTATCTAGCCATTTCATTGAACCATGCTGAAAAAATAGCTATTCATGAAGCAAGCCAAGAATGTGTATGATTGAGGTTCATGATACATCTCATTCGAGAAAAATGTGATTTGAAATGTGACAAGGTACCCACAATTTTATACAGAGAAAATGCAACATGCATATCACATCTTAATGGAGGATTCATAAAAGAAGATAGAACGAATCACACTTCATCAAAGTTTTTCTATACACATGATCTACAAAAGAATGGTGATATGTACGTGCAACAGATTCATTCAAGTGATAATGTGATTGATTTGTTCATCAAGTTTCTTCCAACTGCAACTTTCAAGAAGATGATGCACAAGATCGGGATACAAAAGTTCATTGATGTTCTCATCAGTGGGAGAAAATACGCATTGTGCTCTTTTTTCCTTTCAAGGTTTTGTTCCACTGGGTTTTTCTTGTAAGTTTTTTAATAAGGTAGCCTAAATACGTATCATTAGAGATGTGTACTCTTTTTCCTTCACTAAATTTTTTTCCACTGGGTTTTTACTAGTAAGGTTTTAACGAGGCACATTATCTATCAATTAGACATTCAAGGGGGAGTGTTATAAATGTATTTACATTATAGTGAATGTCTATCAAGAATATAGATAAGATCTATCAAGATCTAGTTGATATCTATCAGGATTTGAAGTAACTATCTTTTAGTCGAAAACTAGGAGTATTTTCTCCTATAAATAGAGGATTTTGTTCATTGTATGCTCAATCTTATGATCTTTCATCCCTCAAGAGAAATAAAGAAGCCTTCCCTCTTCTCTCTCTATTTATTCTTATTGTTCTTTATTTTATATTTCGTAACAATTATTATTATTTTATTGCACTATAACTAACACTATTTCTATTCTTACTTCTAGTACTTATTTATAGATTTTTATTATTTTGAAATAATTAAGTTTATTTAGAATTCTTAACTATGAGTTCCTTGTTTTAAGCTAATGATTCTTTTTTAAAAAAATTATTTTTAAATTTAAATTATTTTAATCTTTTAATTCAAAACTTTTATTACAATATTTTTTTTATTTTATCCTAAAAATTGCCACGTGTCTTTTTAATATCTTGTCATTTGGCTTCTTGTCTTGCTTTTAGTTTTGCTTTTATATATACTAGTCTAAGAATACGCGTCACGCGCGTGTATCTCACTTCAATGAATTCACATTTTAAAAAATATCGGATTAATAAATAAATTAATGATTTTACAAAATATGCAAAACATTTAAACAAAAATTAACATATTCATTAAACACTATATAAAAGCATTAAAACAACTTTAAACTTATTAAGAAAAATTATCAGGGCTATAGAACTACACTTAAAACACAAGAGGAGAAACAATTGATAATCAAAAGGCGTAAGATAGTATATATTAAACTATACGATAACAAATATAACTAATACTTAATGTAGAATCTGAAATATATATAATTAGAGAATCATAACTTCTACTGTAATTACTTTAACCCCGCAAATAAGAGAAGGAATTAAAGTTTCAAAAGCAACTTGCGACATAATTAACCAAATAAAGGGCATCACTTTAAAAATGACAAAAATAACTATATTTAAAATTCGATTCGATACCACTATTATTTCATGAGATCGGTACAAGTACAATGCGTTTGTATCTTTACTTAGATTTTGACCCTAATATTTAATAAAAAATTAAAGCGAGGGTTACCCATTACATCAAAGCGTCCTATTCGAAAAGTAAAATCTTACTCAGCGCCAACAAAGTTTTAAACGAAAATTTGCAGCAAAAGTGATTGTCCTTGAAGAAAATTGAAATTATAAAGGTTTTTATAGAAATAGTAGATTCATAAACCAAAAAGGGGATTAATTAATGTGTTAGAGTTTTACATATTTTAGTATTTTTTTTTTTTTTGCATAAGACTTCTTTTTTTTTCTTGGGAAAAAGAACGTAGGCAAACTTAGTTTTGTATGTTGTAGTTTTTTTCCATAAAACTACCCAAAAAAATCCTACATAATTTTATAATGTTAATATTATAAATATAATGATAAAAAAAATAAAAATATAATTTTATTTAAAATAAAGACTTTTAATAAAGGGTAAAAAAACTCACGAGATTTTCTTTTTCCTATTATTTGGACCTCTTTTATAATTTTTTGAATCAAACCTATTTTAATTGGAAAAGGATCTTTGTTATAGAAATTTAATCAAAATAGAAAATTTGTTTCCTATTTTTTTTTTTGACGTTTTTTGCCCTTTTTTAAACGTCTTTTGTCTTTTTTTGTTTAGGGGCCAAACCTATTTTAATTGAAAAAGAATTTTTGTGTAGGAAATTAACCATAATAAAAAAATCCTCTTTATTTAAATTTTAACATATTTATTATATTTAATATTTAGTATGTGAAAAGACTATTTTATCTAAAACGAAGACTTTTAATGAAAGGTAAAAGGTTTAAATAATATTTCTAAGACCTTTTACACTTTTAATATATTATAGATTATAGATATAGATATAGATTATAGATATAGATTATAGATATAGATGTAGATATAGATATAGATATAGATATAGATATAGATATAGATATAGATATATAGATTTTCGGAAAGTAATATATTTCAAAATCAAATTTTCAAATCTTATTTATCCTTATCCTTATCACAAATATCTTTGGCTAAATATATATAGAGAATAGATGATTATTATTATTATTATTATTATTATTATTATTATTATTATTATTATTATTATTATTATTATTATTATTATTATTTTACTGCACCATAACTAACACCACGTATGTATTTCTATTCTTACTTCTAGTAAGTATTACTTATTTATAGATTTTTATTATTTTGAAATATTTAAGTTTATTTAGGATTCTTAACTATGAGTTCCTTGTTTTAAGCTAATGATATTTAAAAAAAAAATTATTTTTAAATTTAAATTATTTTAATCTTTAATTCAACACTTTTATTACTGTATTTTTTTAGTTTGTCCTAAAAATTGTGACGTGTTCTTTTTAATATCTTGCCACTTGACTTCTTGTCTTGTTTTTAATTTATATATATATATATATATATATATATATATATATATATATATATATATATATATATATATATATTAGTTTCTTTTCCGTTAAATTAATTTAATAATACTTCTTTAATTCTAATTAATTTCCCTATACGTCTATAAATTATGTAAATATGTTAATATTCATATTTAACTTTGATAATTTCGAAAATACAGTAGTGATGTAGTAAAAATAAATAAATTTTTTAAAAAAGTAGAAGCAAATGTCAAAATGCTTTTGATATGCTTTAAATAATCAACTACTTTTAATTAAAATATTAAATACAGTAGATGGAAAAAACAAATTTGTTTTTAGTAAATCATTTAGGACTAAGAAGCATGAAAAAATTAACTAAAAAAAAAAGTGAGCCAAAATTGGGTGTCTTAACACCTATGATCAATTGAGGGTTGATTATGGAGTGCCTCATATTTCTGACCATGCTCCAATGCACATGAAGTTGTCACTATGTGTAAATTTTCTTTAAATTTTTCAACATATATGCTGATCATGATTAATTCTTACCACTGGTAAAAGAGCACTGGGGAGTGACACTGCATTATCATAAAATGAGGAATGTTTGGTTTAAGCTAAAAGCTATGAGGAAGATATTTAAGCAACTACATAGAGATGAGGGTGGAACAAGCCAGACTTGAGTTACAAGTCATATAAGGGCAATTGATTACTCAAAGCACCGATGACATGCTAGATAAAGATAGGGTTGCTCTTAATACACGGGAGAAATGGTCCATGACATAAGAGAGTATTTTCCAACAAAAATCAAGAGCTACTTGGTGAAGGTTGGGAGATGCAAATACTAAGTATTTCTCTCTTTTCATGAAAGAGAGAGCTCATAGAAGAAGATCTTTGAATTAACTGCATTAAATAGTACTGTGTAGAAGGATAAAGTTCGACTTCAGAAGGAGATCATCACTTTCTACAAGGCTTTGATGGGTACAGCCTGTCCATCACTCCAGCTATAAACAAACAAATCATGAGGCTTGGTCCAGTACTTTCTCGTTCCTAGCAGTTGCAGCTGTGTATGGATGTGACTGATCAAGAAATTTATGCTGGTTATTTTCTATTGGTGATGATACATCTCCATTTGTACATGGTTACAATGCTAAATTCAGGACTGGTTAGTGATACATGAAGAAGTGTGTTCAGCAGTTAAAAGTCTTTTAGTACATGTATGTAGTTTAGGGGGATCAATTGTACAGGTATTACCTTGCATCCTAAGGTCTCTGGCCCTGGTATTATAAAGGATAGCAAGGGTTCTAGCCAGTAAACTACAAAAGGTGGTGCCATCAATTATATCAGATACTCAGGCAAGCTTTGTCCCTGGAAGGAGGGTGGTTGACAATGTGATACTAGCTCAAGAATTAGTGAAGGCTTACTCTAGGAAACATTTATCACCTAAATGTGTCATTAAAGTTGATATACAGAAGGCATATGATAATGTGGATTGGCTGCTTCTTAAACAGGTAATGGAGGGCTTAGATATTCCTACCAACTTCTCTAATTGGATTATGGAGTGTGTATCAACGGTTAATTATGCTATTGTTGTGATTACAGTGGCGGAGCCAGGAATTTGATGAAGGGCGTGCACATTTTATTCTCAACTACGTTAAGAGTGTGCAAAATTGAATATACACTCGTGATGGTTAATATTTAACCTCTATTCACCACATAATTTCCAGCGAAGGGTGTGCATCTGACCACCCTTCGCTAAAGGTGGCTCCGCCCATGGTTGTGAACAGAAAACACAAAGCAATTTGATGCAACTGGGGGCTTGAGACAACGAGACCCTATGTCTTCTTTTCTCTTTGCTATTGTGATGGAATACCTAAGCAGGAACTTGGTGGCCTTGAAACAAAATAGTCAGTTCAAGTATCATCCCATGTGCTCTAGACTTGGCAATACACACTTGAGTTTTGCGGATGACCTCTTCCTATTTACCGGAGGAGATACTGTTTCGATTTCTTTGTTACATGAAAATCTGTCTTTTCTCAGCAGCTTCAGGTTTTTGGGCAAACTTGTCCAAAAATTCAATCTATTGTGGTGGTGTAGACCCTACTGCGCCAATAGCCAATGTGAACTTCCTTTTTCTTATTTGAACATCCCTCTGACAAACTGTCTCTTACAATGGCAACCTTTAGTGAATAAAGTGGTAGCAAGAATTGCCTCTTGGACAGCAAAAAAAAATGTCCTATGCAGGTAGGGTACAACTAGTACAGAGTCATATTTGGAATCCAACCTTACTGGGCTCAAATGTTTGTTATTCCTGCAAGAGTATTGAAGATGATAGAGGCATATTGTAGAAGCTATATTTGATCTGGAGTAAGCTCAATCACCAAAAGGGCCTTAGTATCATGGGATAAGATTTTCTCACCTGAAACTACAACATGTTAAAGGTGGAACTATGGAACAGGGATGCTATTACAAAGATGTGTTGGGAACTGACTAATAATAAAGATAAACTATAGATCAGGTGGATCCGTAGTTACTACATCAAGGAGCGGGGTATAGAAACTATGGCCATTCCCCTACAAACATGCTGGGTGGTGAAGAAAGTTTTTCATGCTAGATCACATCTGGCACTTATTAATTCTACTGGTTCTAAAGCTAGCATGGTAAAGGAGATTTATAAGAACTTGTAGGGGATTAGCCTAAAGTCCCATGGAAAGTGTCGTGTATCACAACCAAGCTCGACCCAAGGTTGTGTTTATCATTTGGCTTCAACTGCTGGGTAGATTACATACTTTTGATCGACTCTGAAAATGGGGCATTCAGGTTGATGCTAATTGTACTCTGTGAAAACTAGAACTGGAGAATAGGACTAACTTGTTTGGAAAATGTGACTAGTCAAGCCAAGTTTGGAGCAGGCTGCTGTGTTGGGAGCATATTTCACAATCCAACATGTCTTGGTCCACATTGACTCAGTGGATTACTCAGAAAACAAAAGGCAGAAGTCATATGTCGCACTTGGTTAAACTATTATGCTGAATTTATACACAGAGTATGGACTGAGAGGAACACTCGTGTTTTTGGAAAGAAGGAACAATCTGGGGAAGCACTGGCAAGGCAAATAACTTGTATAAGTAATGTTAGAGCCTCTGGTTGTGTTAGAATGTTGCTTGATCAATGTCAATACTAGTTGAATGAGAAGGGGAGTATAGCTGGATTTTGTTTTAGTCGGAATATCGCAGAGTTGGTTCTTGGCTTAGGCAGTGATTGCTTTTAGATTTAGGTTGTGTGAACCTGCTTTGCTTTGTAAATATTCTACTTGGTGATTAGTAAAGCTGCTTAATTACCATAAAAAAAACACAAAAAGTCAGAATTCAACGTCTACATTTTACACATAAAAAGTAATTTAATCATGTATAAACAGTGTAATTGCCACCGCAGAGTTTCGGATGAACCCCCTTGGCCCTATACCTGGCGCAGCCCCAGAGTCCCAACACTTCCTTTAGAAAGGAAAAAAATCACTCAAAGAACCAGACAAATACTAATATCATTGCCTATAAAATTAACAATTGTTAAGATTAGTGCCTCAAGAACTGCAGATTAGCTGTACTAGCTGTTGAAATTCAGCTTACAGCTTTAAAGTTGGATTAAGTTTAGATAAATAAGGCTGCAATCATGCACAATCTAATTTTGTAACAGCTACTAATCTTTAGGCAATAATGTTAGAGATATGATAGCTTATTTTACCCCTTTAATTAAACTTTTTCAGTTATGATTTTGTGTATAAATGTGACAGTGATCATTTCAATAAGTTATGAAATAAATAAAAGTTTTTCTGCTCTCTCTTCTTAGTTCAACATCTGGTTTTTTCCTTTATACAGATTAAGTTCTGTTCTTTCTTTCCAACAAATTGGTATTAGAGCATTGTCATCTTGAGGGACCTGTGAGAAGAGAGTGGGGGGGACGACCCGGTTCATACCTACTCCGTAGGTGTCGGGGAGGGGGGGACCACTCCGGGCCTGACCTACGCGCCCTCACCCCAGCTTTGCTGGAGGGGCGTTTCGAACCCCCGACCCTGGCACACCACGGTAAGCAAGCTTACCGCTAAGCCAAGGCCATCCCTCACCTGTGAGAAGAGAGTGAATAAAAAATATAAGTTCTTTCTATATCACCATTCTTTAAACTGTTATCTTAAATAGTTTATAGAAAATGAATTCTGAAACAAGTTTTCTAATTCCATCCGTCTTCAATGGTGAGAATTATCAAGCTTGGGCAATTAGAATGACAGTTCATCTTGAAGCACTGGATCTATGGGAAGCAGTAGAAGAGGACTATGAAGTAACTCCTCTTGGAGATAATCCAACAGTAAATCAGATGAGACATCGCAAGGAGAGAAAGACAAGGAAAGTCAAAGCCAAAGCATGCCTTTTCTCTGCGGTATCTCCTTCAATTCTTACCAGAATTATGCAAATGAAATCCGCTGCAGAAATTTGGGAGTATCTTGAAAAGGAATACCAAGGAAACAAAAGACTTCAAAATATGCAAGTGATGAATCTGATTCGGGAATTTGAAATTAAGAGAATAAAAGAACCAGAAATAATAAAAGATTATGCAAATCAGCTACTTGACTTAGCCAACAAGGTGAGATTGTTTGGTAAGGATTTTTCTGATAAAAGAATTGTTCAAAAAATTCTTGTCACACTTCCTGAGAAATATGAAGCCACAATATCTTCTTTAGAGAATTCTAAGGATCTGTCAAGCATTACCTTGGCAGAACTTGTTAATGCTTTGCAGGCATTAGAGGAAAGGAGAATAATGAGGAAAGAAGGTTCTGTTGAAGGCGTTTTTCAAGCTAAATCACGGAACGAGTCATACGAGGAAAAGAAAAAGAACCAGAAACAAAGGCATTGCAATAATTACAATAATCAGGGAGGAAGTAATCCACCCTGCCCTCATTGCAAAAAGACAAATCACTCTCAACAGAAATGTTGGTAAAGACCAGATGTCAAGTGCAACAAATGTGGTCAACTCGTCCATGTGGAGAGGATATGCAAGTCACAAACGCAACAACAAGAAGCCAAGGTTGTTGTAAATCAATATGAAGAAGAGTAATTATTTGTAGCAACTTGTTTTGCTTGCAAAAACAATTCTAAAAATTGGTTTATTGATAGTGGATGCACAGATCATATGACCAGTGATCATGAGCTCTTTAAAGAGCTAGATAGATCTATTATTTCCAAAGTCAAAATTGGAAATGGAGAATATCTTAACGCAAAAGGCAAAGGAACAATTGCAATTCAAAGCCCTACAGGTTTGAAACTTATAACTGATGTTTTCTTTGTTTCTGATCTTGATCTAAGCCTTTTAAGTGTTGGGCAGCTACTTGAAAATGGGTTCAAAGTGTTGTTTAAAGAAAAAACATGTGTCATTAAGGATTCTGATAATAAGGAGATGTTCAATATCAAGATGAGAGGAAGGAGTTTTCCTTGAATCTATTGGACGAGGAGCAAGCAACAATTGTCATGTTGGAAAATGATTCTAAGTTATGCCATGAAAGACTCGGACATTATCATTATGATGCCATACTCTTCATGAAAGAAAATCAACTAACAAAAGGTCTCCCGAGCCTTGAGAAAAATTTGCCTGCTTGTGAAGCTTGTCGGTATGGGAAGCAAACAAGGCTTTCTTTTCAGAATTCATCATGAAGGCCAAAGAATAAGCTGTAAATTGTTCACACGGACATCGGAGGACCTCAGAAAATATCATTTTTAAATGGTACTGCTTTAGCTGTGAATTAAGCTCTTTGGATTCGGAAGCTGCTGGCAGATTTGTACATGGAACAAAAGAAGAGTACTGAAATCCTTGTGGCTAATGAAGCTGCAATTTCAATTGCAAATAATCCTGTTTCTCATTGAAAGACAAAAGATTTCAAGATCGAGCTTTATTTCTTGAGGGAGGTGCAAAAGAATGGAGATATAATCATGGTGCACTGCAGAACTGTTTTTCAGAATGCTGACATTTTAACTAAGACTCTACCTAGAGAAAGATTCAAGTTTCTCATAGATAGACTTGGTATTACAGCTCTTGAGTCAAGGAGGAGTGTTAAGATTAATGCCTCAAGAGCTGCAGATTAGTTGTACTAGCTGCTGAAATTCAGCTTACAACTTTAAAGTTGGATTAAGTTTAGGTAAATAAGGCTGCAATCATGCACAATCTGATTTTATAACAGCTACTAATCTTTAGGCAATAATGTTAGAGATATGATAACTTATTTTACTCTTTTAATTAAGCTTTTTCGGTTATGACTTTGTGTATAAATGTGGCAGTGATCATTTCAATAAGCTATGAAATAAATAAAAGTTTTTCTGCTCTCTCTTCTTAGTTCAACATTTGTTTTTTTCCTTTATACAGACTAAGTTCTGTTCTTTCTTTCCAACAACAATAAATTGAAACAGACTTTTTGCAATTAGAAAAACCCTTCAGAAGGACTGATAAAGGGGGAAAACTCGGATGTTTCTGTAATAATTAACTTCAAAAAGAAGCTCCTAACTTAGCAGAGCATAAGCAGAAACAATTTTAAAGCTAAACCACATAAAGTGCATGTGTTTAATTGAAACACAAAGCTTAAATAATTTTCACACATTTAATCCATTTAAGCTTTGTCCCAAAGTAAACTACAAGCTGTACATCAACCTGCAGAAGAATGGAGAGAACATACATACGAGAAAATGAAAATGCAACACAACACAATTTGCCTTTTATCATCGCCACTTCTTCCATGAAAATCATAATTTGTTGGAAACGCACCCTACTTCTGTACAATTGACAAGAGAAATGCCGAGATACCGGAACATAAATTTGCAAGGGATAAATGGATGCAGGAGTTTATTCCTTGATCACACACCACCATTTATACCACCACGCTATCTTCGGGTTTGTCGTATCTTGAGACCAGCTTTTCGAAACTTAGCATTTTGTTCAATGCACCAATATAGGCTCGGACACTAGACATAACAACATCCATATCCGCTCCAGTTCCACTGGAAGAAAAGAGGAGACAAGAATATTTTAAGTCAGAAACGAAAACTGATACATTTATCCTGGTAAGCTATGAGTCGCCTAAGAAATGATGTTTGCTTATCAACTACATGCTGGACACTAGCATATGTAGGACACATTTAGATATATGGTCAAGCATGTTATGACTTTCCTGGTTGTATTGTTGGACGACAACCTGGGACTGGAGTTGCTTTGAATTCCAGGTCAACTGATAAAAAAGGAGTTGAAGACACAGGTTGACAGTGGACATGAGCAGTGTTTGGAAGGTCTTCGATGCAGTTATGCACGAATGAGGGTTGACTAGCAGAAACGAGAATCTGATATCAATTTAGGTTTCTGCCTCAGATGATACATTTACATTATACAATTGTTTGACATATTAGATACAAAAGTCCATTATCTGTGATACATTTTATTATATAAATGTTTTGATATTTAGATACCAAAATGGTTACTTGTCATATTTTTTATGTATATCATTCCATTCCCGTGTTGATGCTAGTTTTGTACTGCTGGCTAATATTCACTTCCATACCGTGTCATACTTTGGAAATTTTCCATGTAAACACTTGTCTATGACTTTGTCATGTTCATATTCCCAGGTTCTACATAAAATGAAAGAATATTTCTTGTAGATTTCATACCTAAATGTACGGTGAAGAGTCTGGCCAGTTGAACCATTCATTACAGTATGCTCATCCTCACCGCGAATTGACACTTTGGTTGAAGCTATGGCATCTATACCTTCTGTGACTGCATTCATGGAATATTCGAGGAGCGTTATAGGTACCTGCATAATGAGGAAAAGTACATTAATGCAGTACACAAACGGTATAAAGGATAAATGTGTCACAATTATAGTTGCAATTTATGACCCTCAGTCTTATGAGAGTTTCTGTTGTATTAAACCTTTACAATGAGGTCCACTGCCTTATAAGCTGCATCAACAGGTCCTGTTCCCACAGAACAAGCAATATGCTCTTGACCATCGGTGTTTATAAGCTTAACAGTTGCTGTAGAGAGGCCAAGACTACCACATGTAATCTGTCCATTGAACATTAAATCATTTTGAATCAGCTCAACTGTTATTTTCAGTCCAAAAGAAAGAAACAAAAAAGAACCAGCAAATACGAGAAGAGGAAGAAATTCATCTACCTGTACATCTCCAAGCCACCAAACAACTTGAGGCTGGAGAACTTCATCTGACATCAGTGCTATTAAGTCATCATCTGTAACTTTCTGAAAGAGCAGTAGGGAAGACAAATAAATGAACAACATATCTCCTCTGCTTCAACTTACACATTTGTTCCGCACAGGTAAGAAGTAAAAATTTTCCAGATAACCCTCATGAATGAACTGAAGAAACTACGGACAATACAAATTTGAGTGCTTAAAAACGGAAATATGAACAATTTAATTCACCTTTTTCTTCTCAGCTACTGACTTAAATCGCCAAAAGAAGTCCTCTAGTTCTTTTCCATCAATGTCATATCCAAGCTGGAATAGGATTAAAATGATTCATCAATATTTTTTTTTGTGATACAAGAAATATGTGCAATTCATAAGTTCTGCAACTTACCTCAAGCATTTTGGATTTCAATGCATGGCGACCACTGAAAATAAAAAAATAAAAAATCAACATGTTATCAATTTCCTAAAAAGAAGGATATAGTTCAACATGGATGTTGCAAATGAGAAATGAAGAGAGAGAGAATAGTAAACATCACTATTATGATTGTGAGACAAAATAGTGACAATAACCAAATTATAGCAAGAAAATCTCAACAAGATTTTAGCTCAAACGTAAGAGATAGAGATGCTAAAGGCTGAAATACTACTTTATCAAAAATGGAGGATGATTTACTGTCTGAAATAGTAACGGTATGGACAGAGGCCAACCTAGGATTTGAAGATAGCTGGTGCACCATTATCTTTAATTAATTCATGTCAATTATCAACTACCTAATTTAATTCTTTTAAATTTAAACAACAACAACAACAACAAACCCAGTGTATTCCCACATAATGGGGTCTGGGGGGGCAAGATGTACGCATTCCATACCTCTACCTCTAAAAAAGTAGAAAGGCTGTTTCCGATAGACCCCCGGCTCGAGACACGAGATACTACACAAATACATAGTAAAGCATAGAACAAGATGTCATAACATAAATACTACACCCATAAGTAATAAAAAACAGAGAAAAGCAAACAGATTCGTAATAAAATATGGAACAAGGTATCATAGCAAGAATAATACCCCCACCAAGTACTTCCCTACACTAGCGACCCAAACTGGCCCTAGCCTTCTGCCCTAATTCGCGTCCTCTAGATCTTCCTATCTAGGGTCATGTCCTCAGTGAGCTGTAACTACTCCATGTCCCGCCTAATCACCTCACCCCAGTACTTCTTCGGCCTACCCCTACCCCGCCTAAAACCCTCCAAAGCTAACCTCTCACACCTACGAACCGGGGCATCCATGCCCCTCCTCATCACGTGTTCGAACCATCTCAATTGGACTTCCCGCATCTTATACTCCACTGGAGTCACACCAACCTTCTCCCTGATAGTCTCATTCCGAACTCTATCCCCTCTAGTCAGCCCACACATCCAACGCAACATCCGCATTTCTGCCACCTTCATCTTTTGAATGTGGGAGTTCCTAACTGGCCAACACTCCGCTCCATACAACATGGCCGGACGGACCACCACCCTGTAGAATTTGCCTTTAAGCTTGGGCGGCACCTTCTTATCACACAACACCCCCGACGCGAGCTTCCACTTCATCCATCCCGCCCCAATACGGTGCGAGACATCCTCGTCAATCTCCCCTTACCCTGAATCACGGACCCGAGATACTTGAAACTATCCCTCTTACATACCTCCTGTGATTCCAACTTCACTACCACCTCATTCTCCAGCCTCACGTCATTAAACTTGCATTCCAAATACTCTGTCTTGCTTCTGCTCAACCTGAACCCTTTAGACTCAAGAGTTTGTCTCCACACCTCTAATTTGTCATTCACACCCCCTCGCGTCTCATCAATCAAAACTACATCATCTGCAAAAATCATACACCAAGGCACCTCCCCTTGAATACGCTGCGTCAACACATCCATCACCAAAGCAAACAAAAAGGGACTAAGAGTAGATCCCTGATGCAATCCTGTCAAGACAGTGAAATGCTCTGAGTCTCCTCCCGCCGTCCTCACCTGAGTTTTCGCTCCATCATACATGTCCTTAATTGCTCTGATATATGCCAGCGGGACTCCACTCACCTCCAAGCACCTCCAAAGCACCTCCCTGGGGACTTTGTCGTATGCCTTCTCCAGGTTGATAAACACCATGTGCAGGTCCTTCTTCCTTTCCCTATACTATTCCACCAGCCTCCGTACCAAGTGAATTGCCTCCGTCGTATAAATTATTAGCAAAGTATAAATTTCAAAATGATCAAATATCATTAATTTAGTGCTAATATAACAAAAGTAGACCATCCTTTCATATTAGACATTGACGCATTTTCATATTCTAAAAATGGTCAATGATTGCATCGTTGCTTATATTTACAAATATATCCTTCTTTCTCAATGTAACAAACTAAACAATCACTTAAAACCTAGATCCGGTTGACAAGGCCTTTATTGAATATAGTGTCTTCTCACTTAATCTCGTATCGTAGAGTCATATTCATGAATTGATTTTCTTTCTTCAGGATCAGATTTAAGTGAATTCACATCAAATTCTTTATAAGACGGGAGAATTGTCTTTAAAACTAGAACTTGGTTGAGTAAAATAATATCCAATTCACAAGAATCAATAACAAATTCCTACAAAATAAAATTTTCATCAAAAATATAAGTAAACATAACATTACTAACAGGGGAATCACACCCCTCCTTCCATAGGTTGCAATTAGAATTTTGAAAAAATATTAATACTTTAAATTGAGAAATAAAAAAAAATACCTTATTTTATCTATTACCATTTCAACTAAAAAGCATGTTAATATCCATGAGGATCTAAATTTTATCCAGTGATACAGAAACAAAATAGATGATTCATAAGGAAAAAAATAATTAATAGTAAAGTTACGATATGTTATCGTCAATACCCACAAAATTACGAAGAATAAAGGTAATGTAGGGATGGAACTTGGAAGAAAGAAAAATTTGTTAGAAGGGACTTTTGGGTTTGGAAAAAATATTTTAGAGATTTGGAGGGGAATACACCAATATCATTTGGGCTTGACAGCTTAGGGATTGGGGAATTGTGTGTTAAAATTTATTTTAAATTGAGGTAGGGCCAGATGAGGTGGCACAAATTAAAGGGCTAAAAAAAAAAATTGCTCTCCGGCCCCCGCCAGGAATCGAACTCACAATGTCGGGTTCCAAATGGTGCTCAACTTTGAGTATCAGACCAGTGCACCCAAACAAATTTTATTATTGAGGGTGCACTATTTAATATATTAACGTTATATTAGAGTATCTATACCTATATCTACCCCTCTATATATATAATTTTTTACGAAGTTACCGTGTGCACGTGCACCCTCAAGGTGCAACGTGGGTCCGCCTCTAGGTATGGAGTTCATGGAGCAGTACTCCAGTACTAAAAGAACTTCTTCCATTGTAGTAAATATAAGATCAAATCTAACATCGTGGAGTTCATGAAGCTATACTCCAGTGGTAAAACAAATATTTCCAAAGTAAACATAATAAACGTAAAACTTGCAAACAAATTGATTGATCTGTATGACATTACAAAGATAATTATTGACTGGAAAACCAAACCATACCTTAGTTTTCCAAGTACAATACCAGCTTCATTAGAACGACGAAGCCCAATATCTTCAGGAGATACAATCTCATATGTATCCTTGTGTTTTAACATTCCATCCTAAAACATATAGCACAAAGGCAGAAGAGACATCGATTAGTTTCTCTTCTTTTAGTTGAGAAATTTACAATAATTGAAAGTGAGAAAATCTACTCAGTAAGGGAAGGGACGACTCGGTTCATACCTACTCCGTAGGTGTCGGGGAGGGGGGGACCACTCCGGGCCTGACCTACGCGCCCTCACCCCAGCTTTGCTGGAGGGGCGTTTCGAACCCCCGACCCTGGCACACCACGGTAAGCAAGCTTACCGCTGAGCCAAGGCCATCCCTCAGAAAATCTACTCAGTAGTAAAGGAAAAAGCGGTGCCAATAGGGAACTAACTGCAAATAATAAAAAAAAATGATAACTCAAATAATTTAAATCAAAGATGAATCTAAACAATCACCCGAAAAAATCATTGAATTGAGCTCTAACTTCTAATGGATATGTAGAAGATACATTGATAAATTCAAAGAGAGAAAATTGCAACAAATGCACACCTGACAAGGCCAAAAAGGAAATGGAGAATCTCAGAGATGAAAGAGTGGGTAGATTCAAACTTTTGAACATAAATCCTTTATGCTGGGAGCTAAACGATATCGTAATTTCCTGGACTAGTAATTGGTTTCTGTTATAATGCCCCAAAAAAGAAAAAGATATGTGGAGGCTTCTAATTGGGTGATTTGTTGTGGACTTTGAGGCTTTTCTGTTTGATGGCGATTTCGGGTATAATGCCCCAAACTTGACAAAATATATACATGTACTTAAGCTTCACAAGCGAACGAGTGAATCAAGTGTCCAGTCACAGAAAGAGGCAGTAAAACACAATATTTTCTGCAGATTAACCAAATGGATCTTTCAACATAAATAGCTACATGTTATGTTTAGCATAGTAATATGGCGAAAAAGTTTACAATGCTAAATCTAGGTGCATCCATGCTATAACTAGAGCAAATAACACAGACCTGATGGATGCCACTTTCATGAGCAAATGCATTAGCTCCAACAATGGCCTTATGTGGCTGCACCTGGAGCCCAGTATACTCCTCCACCTGCAAAGGTATACATCAGCAAACAGTACAAAGAGAACAGATTTTAGCTGGTATAAGTCTCCAGAAGATTAGGATGCAACTAGGGGTACAATACCATTTTGCTCGATGGAATGATATGTTGAGTATTAATCCCTGTGTATAGACCACCTAATACTTGCTCTCCGCGACATTTTAAGGCCATTACAACCTATTTCAGTACAAGGGAAAGGTAAAAAGTTAAAACAAAAGAAAGAAAGCACAAGAAAATAATCAAACAGAAAAAAGTACCAAAAAGGCAAAAGAGTTCCTATACAAGTCAGTAGTTTGTCAATTTTCAAGTGTCAGGTATCACCGTCAAATGCTGTAATGTAATCCATTATTTGTTGCATTTCGCAGCTGTTCTTGTCATAGCAATATTGTAACAAATTCAGCATGAAACCTATTGGTAGGTGAAACAAGCATTTACTAGACAGAAAGAAAAGTATCCATCTTTCATTTCTCAATCATCCCATAATATGGGTCAGTTTTAACTTTTAACACCTATCATATAACACAAAAGTTAGCCAGCACTTGTTTTTGCTCTTCTTCATTCAAATTTATTCTCATTCTATTCTAACAAAGAAAATAATGATGATATACCTGCTCCCACATGTTCACGAATAAGAATTAAGCAATGCACAATTTCTAATCCTTTCTTGTTGTGTCTGAAAATTGGACAAAGACATACTTTTATTCTTTTCATCTGGCAATACAGTAATGATTCATGATTTCATGGATGAAATATTTGGGGACTCATTTTTGGTATTTCAAAAATGCATAAATGGACACTCACGCCATAGGCTGTATAATCCTCAAACCATATTCTTATCCCAGCCTATTTTGAGCAGACTTTTCACTTTTGATGCATTACCTGTGTCAGATTCTTCGGAATACACTACTTTTAGAGAATCCTGACACGTAACCGCTGCCATTTTTTGAAGAGTTCAAGCGATGCATGTGAGAACCTGAAGTTTCTTTATACAAGACTCTCACTCACCTCCTCAAGAGAAGCATTTCCAGCTCTTTCACCAATGCCATTGATGGTCACTTCTAGTTGTCTTGCACCTGCACAAGCTCCCTGAAATTGAACATGATTCAATGTTTGTCATACAATGTAAGTTGGTACGTAACTAAGTTCAATACGGGTGCAGATGTAGAGGTTGAATCCTTAGTGATCTAAATTTTAAGATTTAGAGTATAGATCCAGGTACGAATATGGGTGCGGGATTTGGATAAAAGTAATTCAAATATTTAAAGATAGATTATATGTCTAAATTATGAGACCTTACGTAGAAAACTTACAAGGTATTATGAGAGCAAAATATTGATTAAGAAGAGAATCTCAAAAGGCTGATATAAGACAGAAATTTTTATATACAAAGTACTTCTTGTTCAACTTCACCTTACCCTTCTATTTTGATTATAAAAATCATTATATCTACATCATGCGACACCAAAAATGAAGAGTCCGAGCAACTTAGGTACATAACCATTAGGCATGAAAGAAATTGAACACTTACAGCTAAAGTGTTGGCAGTAGAAAGTCCAAGATCATTCTGGCAATGTGTTGAAATGATCACATTTTCGATTCCTGGTGTATTGGCTTTTATGTCAGCAATTAATTGTCCAAATTCACTAGGGACTGTGTATCCAACAGTATCAGGTATGTTAAGAGTTGTTGCACCAGCTTTGATAGCTTCTCCAAGGATATGATAAAGGAACTCTCTATCAGACCTGAGTGGAATAAACAAGATTTTTTTTTATAATCATGATCTCTAGACCAGCTCGGAATGTGCAATTTCCCAATACTTACTAGCAAGCATCAGTACAAAAAACAAAAACAAATTTAAGGGTCGTTTGGTTAAGATATAAGTTATGCAAAAATTAGTAATGTTAGGATTATGTAACATTATTTATGTAAAGGGACGACCCGGTTCATACCTACTCCGTAGGTGTCGGGAAGGGGGACCACTCCGAACATTATTTATGTAAGAAAAAGTTATATAGTAATTATTTGTGGTTGAATGTTTAGAATATTTATTTATTATTTAAACAAAGTAAAATTTTCTTACTATTAAGAAGGTTAATACTTAATACTATCATTTGTAAATTTAGTTAAGATATTACTAATCTCCACATTCTTATTCCTCAAATAAAATAATAGTATATAAATTTTCACATAACTTATTCGGATACTATTTATGCAAGCAATAAATAGAACAATCAAACACTACACAATTAATACACTAATATAAAACTCGTTATTTATGTATTACACAAAAACTATTTACTTCTATTTTTACGATCAAACTCCTACTAAGAATTCAATTTTAAGTTGAATTGTAATTTTTTTAGTAAATCGCTGATTAAATGAAATTATTCCGGCAAAAAGGCACCTAGACACAGAGAACGGTGATTAGTGTCGAGCTTTTCGTTGTAATGGACAACATGCTTTACAAGGAAATTATATTATGCGCTCACAAATCACACCACGTCTACTTTCTTTAGTCCATTTAAAAAAAATAACTATCTTTTTTTAAATGGTTTTTGGATAAATTTAACATATTTTTAATAAATCATAAGATTTTAAAGTCTCCTACTTACTTAAACTTTGTATCAAATTCGAAGGAAGTACTAAAAGAGCTCCTAACCATGGGACATTAATATTTTTCACAAAATATTTTTCCTAGAATTTTTTTATTAAAATGACAAAAAAAATAATTCTACAAGTGACGTATTGTATTAAATTTAATTGTGGTTTCACCACTTCATCTTCACTCATTCACACCACCACTGTAATATTTATCTAAATTATATATAAATAATTCTAAAATAATATTTTATTTATGTATCAAACATTAATATAATAAGTAAATAACCCACTGATTTTCCTAGAAGCTATTTTCTTCATACCAAGCACACCCAATGTTGTTTTTTCAGAGTTTAAAGAGCCATCAACCAGCTATATGCAATTAGCTCCAGGACAAGCCCACTAGGCAATTAGCTCAATAACTAAGAAACTATGTTATTCGGATTTTATTTTAATGTCATGGAATGAGTATTGAATTTTTTAAAAATAGTATGGAACGAGGATGATAATATTTTTGAAAAATTTGAGCAACTTAGTTAAGAACTGCTATTGTTTTGTTTCATGAACTTTGGTTCAAAAACTTCACAAAAAAATTGCAAAAGAAAATATGCAAGGCTCATTTGGTACATAGATTAAATTATTTCACAATTATAATTTCGAAACTAATTTATACCATATAATAGATGGAATTAAATAATCTCATATTGGATGGAATAAAATAAAATATTTTAAGATAAATTTGATATTAAATTTATACCATACTTAATGAATAGTACAAATTACTCGAAATGAATTGTTATCAACTAAATATAATATAAATTTACTTGGAAATTTGATCATTGGATATCCTACCTTATTCCTGTACTAATCGACCCTTAGTGTTTCAAATAAACGCAACCAATAAAGTTTTCGGTTTATTACTATAAAAATAATTTTAATTAAATGAAGTAAACATTGAGTAATTATCCGCAAGTATTTCATTTTTTAATCAATCATTACCTTCAAGACATTTTAATCACAAGAAGACTACTGTTTGAACTTGCTGAGGTCAAAATGAGTACTCCCACTTTCTTATTTCTTTCTACAGTATTACTTTTCATTTTCAAGAGAATGTGAATTTTCTGTTTTGTCAATCTTTTTACTTTATTTTTAAAAGAATATCACATTTTTTGATAATTTTTTATTCTAATTTTTTGTACAGCATATCAAAATTGTGAGATTAAAAAGTCTTTGGATACATTTTAGATATTTTTAATTTATAATCACAAAATTTAAGAATACTATTTATTTTTGTATTAGATCAAAATCAAACAAATAATTTTGAAATGAAAATTAATTTATATTCATTCATTTGCATAAGTTCCGGCGGCGGCAGACAATTGTAATAAATACTTAAAAGAACACACACAAACTGGCATAAATCAAGCAATTATTAAAACAGAAAAAGACTAAGAAGGTAAATTGAATAAAAATTACTCTTTTCTTTTTAATTTGATTATCCTTTTTGGACATGTAACAAAATTTAAAAAGCTAAAGAAGTTTATAGATTTAGTGATGTTAAATTAAAAATATATAACTTATTATAAAATATTTTTTAATTTTGTAGTTTTAAGCATATTACATAAAAAGTTATAGATATTATACTTATATGGTCTTAAACATGTATAGACATTATAATTAAAATAAGATGAAAAAAAAAAAAAAACCAAAATAAATAAGTTGAATCGGAGGGAGTAAAAAATGCAAACCTTCCAGCATCTTCAGGGCTAAATTCAACATCATCACATCCAAGACTCCTAGCATAAGCTACCATACTGGTAGCTTTTTCCACCACTTCATCTTTACTCATTTTCAATTTATACTTCATATGTATCTCACTTGTTGCAATAAACGTATGTATCCTAGGTTTCTTTGCATACTTTACAGCACCCCATGCTTTATCAATATCCCTCTTATTACATCTCGATAATCCACAAATAACTGGAACATGTCCCAAATACCCTTGTTCATCATTGCCTATTTCTTCTGCTATTAATTTCACTGCTTCGAAGTCAGCATCAGATGAAGCTGGAAAACCAGCTTCAATTATGTCAACTCCGAGTTTCGCGAGTTGACGTGCCACCTCGAGCTTTTGCTTTGTTGACATTGTCGCGCCTGTACGTTATGTAATTGAACAAATGAATGAGAAAATATGAATAATATATATAATTGTTTCTTGCATTGAAAAAATAAAAGACTACTATATATATCCCTATTTATAGAGAATTAACTGGAATAAAATAAAATATGATATTTTTCACTAAACTAAAAGGAAACTAAATACCGGATTTAGAAGGAAATTAAATAATCTATAATATTCCTAGACTAAAAAGAAAGTAATATTCTAGCATTAATGAAAATCATAAAGCAAAATAAGAAGTAAATTTTGACAGCACCTGGTGATTGTTCACCATCACGGAGAGTTGTATCGAATATGCGTACGTATTTTGGGTCGGAGATTTTGCTTGGTATGTATTCAGGTCGTTGAATATTGTTAATGGAGCATCGGATACATAATGTGTTTGCATAAGAGTAGTAGTGTTTTTTGATTGAAAGAGTAAGGAAGTTTCTAAAAGGAGTTTTGGATTGTAAGGAGACATTGTTAGTAGTGCTATGCGAAAATGCAGAGTTTGCAAAGAGAGAAGAAGACATATTTGGTTGAGAAGTGGTGGAGAAAATGGTCAATATAGAGGACAAAAATGGGTTGAGAAGGGGTTTTAATAGTGACTTAATTGACCAATGGAAGAGGAATAAATGGAACTTGGACCTAACTCAACGTCAAAAGTTAACTCAAAAGGAAAGGATTGTCCAAATTTATGTAAGCAAATCACTAGTCCATTCCTCAATTAATGTGGGACTTTTACCTACTCTAACACCCCCTCACGCCCAAGTCCAACTGGCACTGGCGCGTGGATCGAGAGCCCAAAAAGGAGATGAACATGGCTTTGATATCATGATAAGAAATGAACCTTGGGCCTAACTCAACTTTAAAAGCTAACTCAAGAGGTGAGGATTACTCAAGTCCATATAAGCAAACCACTAGTTCATTTCTCAATCAATGTGAGACTTTTATCACTCTAAAATACAATTTATATTTATATACTTCCTCCGTTTAAAAAAAAATGATTTATTATCCTTTTTAGTCCATTTTAAAAAAAATAATTTATTTTTCTTTTTGGCAATACTTTAATTTTAACTTTCCACATGACATATTTAAGATCACAAAATTAAAGGATATTTTAATACATTTGATACAACTTTAATTTAAGGGCAAGATTCAAAAGTCTTTTTCTTTTCTTAAATTTTGTGTCAAGTTAAAGTAGGTTATTCTTTTTTAAACGGAAGAAGTATATAAAAATTATACTCCCTTTATCTAGTGACTAACTTTCTATTTTAATCGTTCTAAAACAGGGATGACATCAATTTTTATTTATCGATCTCAAAAAAAGAATGATATATTTATAAATATTTATGACTTATTTTAGAACATAATTTTTTAAAAAAATTCTCTCATTTGTATATTTTGTGTCAAGTCAAAAACCATCATATAAATAGAGTAGAAAAAGGTAATGTTTTCTTTAAAAAAAGATCTAAATATGTCATCGAACTATTAATATTAGCTTATCCATGTCAACTTATCTATTTCACCGTCTTTAAAAATTTGACTCATTTATATCACTATCCTTATAGAAAGATTTATTTGTGTCATTATTTTGTAACGATGATTTTGCAAAATTATTTTTACCCTATGACCTCTTATTAGAAGTGTACGTCACCAAATTCAAGTCAATTAACATTACTTAAAATCAAAATAAAAAATCAGACCTATTAAATTGAACCCAACAAAAATAATTTTAATTTTTATTTTAATGAGTCTAATTTTTTATTTTAATTTTAAGTAATTAATTGATTTAAATTTTGTGACGTTGACGTCTAATAAAAATTTATTGAAAAAAATAATTTAGTAAAATTATTATTATAAAATAATAACATGAATGATTTTTCCTATGACGTCAGTGACAGACATATTTCAAACTTTTAAATGTGATAACATAAATGTTCTAAACTTATTTGAGTCTTTTCCTCTTTTTAATAAAAGGAAAAAAGATAGAGAAGAGGACAACACGTAAGAAAAGAAAAAAGAGTTTTTTAAATTCCTTTTCCCTTGTAATCCAAAACTTGACATTTTCTTTGGATTTTTTGAGCAATGTGGACGCCAACTCATGAGTCGTGTTCAACTTTACGTTATACAACGTTTTATCTCATCATTATCCCAAAGATTTAGACATAAAGTATTACTAATTTTTTAAGGCTAGTGCTTAGTGCGGACTCAAATTCAAGAAATTTAATATTATATAATGATATTATCTAAAATATGTAAAATAATTACAATTTGATAAAAAAAACATATATTTATGCTAAATAAATGCGATGATTTAATTTTAGTTTTATACAAAATTATTTATTTTGGGATTAAAATGAACCTCAAAAATCAATTAGTTCTTTTTACATTACTTATACTTAAGAATATTAATTTTCAATTAACAAAAAAGATATTTTAAAAATAATTTGATAATAACTGATATCACTACCTTCACTTTTAATATTATCAAAAAAATTTAAATTTCACTATTTAAAATATGTTATTAATATTTCATAAGCAGTGAATAAAATTATCCACAAATAACTATATTCAGTTCATAAAAGGTAATTAGAAAAATCAATTAACATGAAAATCATAATTGGTTCATCGGAAATAAAATATAAATTTGTATAATCACAAAACTTCAAAACAATTTTAACTGTTTTTTGGTTCCTCTTCTTCATCCACAAAGTATTTGTACAAACTTCTTTGATAGCATATTATTTAATATAAATAGTAAGAACAGAAAAAGAGTTATGAAATATTCATTCAATGGAAGAACGTTCTCCACAATCATAATATGTTGTTAAAAAGAGCGATTATTATATAAAAGATTTTATCTTTTTAAATATTTTATTGATACATTTTTTACTAAACTCATGAAAGAATAGGTTTTAATAATAATAAAAAAGAACATAAAATAAAGTGCAATGAAAAATAGTAATAAATAAGATAAATTCTTGAAAATACGTAAAATAAAAATATGTGTATTATTTTAATTTTTTAAAGATTATTTTAATTATTTAAAGATAAATCAAGATGCTAGAGATATTTAAAGAAAAAAGAACTTTTGAAATTTTGTCATCGAATAAGTATTGTCAAAATTTTGTACAAATAATATTATTGGGAGATGCATTGATAAAGTCATGAAATACAAGTAATTTTATAGATAAAATGAATTATTACATATTAAATATTTATATTTCTCAATTGACTTAATTAAACAACTTGTAATTTATCTAAAATAGAATATTATAATGAGAAACTTTAAGAGAATTTATCGATTAGTTAA
The DNA here is from genome assembly GCA_030864225.1 of Capsicum baccatum var. pendulum. Lineage (NCBI taxonomy): Eukaryota > Viridiplantae > Streptophyta > Magnoliopsida > Solanales > Solanaceae > Capsicum > Capsicum baccatum. The sequence goes on along the minus strand of CM061557.1, from coordinate 76,181,988 downwards.
ACAACTAAAAATACAAAGACAAACTCAACAAATAGAGTAGTTTCTCATATTATGATATACCGGGTGCAAACACCCAAGTAATAAGAAAAGAAATGTGTGAAAAAAAATATTTTTTTCAACTATATATCACAATTTTAGAGGAGAAAAAATAATTTTATCAACATGTTACATTTTTAAATGGGAAAAAGTAATTTTATCAACTATATGTCACAATTTTAGATGAAAAAAAGTAATTTACCAACCACATGTCACAATTTTAGAGATTTTAAAAAAAGAAAAAATGTTCTGTTTTCACCCTGAACTATACACGAAATTGCTGAGACACATCCGAACTTTAGGAGGATCCTATTACCCTCTGAACTAATTAAAATTGTATTTTTGGCAACCTTAATGCCTACGCGGCACATTAGGAACTAAGGTTGTCAAAATACGATTTTAATTAGTCCAGGGGTAATAGGATCCTCCTAAAGTTTGGATGTGTCTCAACAATTTTATGTATAGTTTAGAGTGAAAACAACATATTTTCTCAAAAATAAAAATTATCATAATTTTATCAACTATGTCACAATTTTAGAGGATAAAAGTTATCATCCACATATCTCAATTTTAATGTATTTGAAGAAAATTAAAATTATCATAATGCCATTGTGAGGACTAACATATTTTGTAAAAATTGTAAGAGAAAAGAAGAAGAACTATGAAATGTTCATGCAACGGAAGAAAGTTCTCCACAATCATAGTATATCTTTTTTAAGGACTGATTATTATATAAAAGATCTTATCTTTTTAAATAATATATTAATACATTTTTTACTAAACTAATAAAAGAGTAGGTGTTAATAATATATAAACAGAACATAAACTAAAGTGCATAAAAAATAGTACTAATAACTAAGATAAATCCTTGAAAGCACGTAAAATTGAAATATATGTATAATGAGATCTTTTGAGAGAATTAGCGATTAGTTAAGTAATAAAAAAATGTAAAGATAAACTCAATAAATAGAGTAGTTTATCATATTATGATATACCAAGTGCAAACGCCCAGGTGACATGAAATAAAATGTGTGAAAAAATTAATTTTATCAACTATATGGCACAATTTTAAAGAAAAAAAATATAATTTAATCAACATGTCACAATTTTGAAGGAGGAAAAGTAATTTATTAACTACATGTCACAATTGTAGAGGAAAAAAATAATTTACCAACCACATATCACAATTTTAGAGGATTTTAAAAAATTAAAATTACTATAATCTTATCAATTATATGTCATAATTTTAGAGGAGAAAAATAATTTACCAACACATGTCTTATTTTAAGAGGATTTTAAGAAAATTAAAACTACCATAATGTCATTGTGAGGACTACCAAATTTTGGTATCCTCTCTTATGTATAATACTAGTCGCATTTGGCCCATGCTAAGTCCGGACCCAAAATTAATATTAAATTTTATCTTTGTAAACTTTTTTTTTATCTTATTGCTATCCTTGTTTTTAATTTTTATTTTATTTTTCTTAAAAGTAGTTCGAACATATCTCAATATTTCTAATATTAATCAAATTATTTATTTTTTGGGTAAATTGAAAGAATATTTTTTTCCGCAGAGTTTATTTTAGATTTTCGTTTTAGTTTCAAATACATGCATGCACCAACACTATTTTTCTTTTTATTTTAGTGGTAGTTTTGGATAAAATCTTTAATGATCCAAATCGAGCTTTATCTTATGTTGAATTGACTTTATCATTTTTTTCTCACTTCTTTTTCATTAAGTTTTTCCTAATTAAACTTATATTAATTAAATCATTTCTTACAAAAAAAAAATCTACATTCAAAGTAATATAATAAATATTTAATACTGCAAATTGTTATAGGATAACATCAATAAAGTTAATTTATAAATAATGATAGAATTTAATTTAAATAATTAAAAGACTTGATTCAACAAAATACTTTTGTAGATGTTCCTTCATATCAAAATAGATGTTTCATACTGCTGGTCTATTTTAACAAATTAAGAGAGTATTATAGTACTTTTTTTATCCATATTATTCTTAGTATTAAATAACTATATAAGTAATCGTAATTAAATTTACGATTTTAAAGCATCATTGACAAAATTAGTTCACTAAAATACATTTTTAATCAAAATTTTTTTTACTTCAACCATTCCTAAATAAGTGCTCCTTTTGGTTTGGGCACACCCTTTAATAAACTTTTCACTTCTAAAAAATTAAAAATTACTTTACCAACTCACTCTTAATTAAATTTCGTCTCTTTGCAAATTTACATTGATTATTATATTTAAATTCAGAGGCATATTAAAAAGATTATGATCAAACTACTCTTAAAAATTTAAATGTATATTTATTTAGGAACAAAATGACAATCGAAAAAAATACCTATAAAGAAATGGACTAAATAAGAATTGTAGTAGGATATGAATGTAATTGTAAATGGTGGAGGAGCAAGAAAACATAAAAAAAATCATGTAAAATATCAATAGGATACACCAATAAGAAATGTTCACTTAGAAATGAATTAAAAAGAAAAACAATGCAAAATGAGAATAGGCCACCTATAGCAATTTGTACCAACACAAAAAATTTAATATTATTATATTTATTGTGAGGACTACCAAATTTGGCCATCCTCACTTATATATAATAGTAATACTAGTTTTATTTTGGCTCGTGCTAAGCCCGGGGCAAAACTATTATTAAAGAAGTAAATTTATGGATACTTTTATATTTTTCTGGTTTTTCCAGCAACAGTATAATTCTTTTTGAGGAGTTCTAATATAGTACAATACATAATAGTATTGGAAAGTTAAAATATTAGACTTTCAAGAAAATAAAACAAATGTATGTATGGAAGTTCTAATTTTTATTTTACTGAAATCTTTTAAAATTTTAATCTCCAATGATTTAAATTGATCTTTTATCATAAATTATTTAGAGATCACACTACTAAAAAAATCAGAAAAACCAACCACACATTGTAGTCGGAAAAAACCAACCACAAGTGATCGGTTTTTTCTTTTTTTTTTTTTTTAAAAAAGTGACCACATGTGGTCACTTTTATATTTTAAAATTTCAAAATAATTATTTCAATAATTTTTCTATTAATTATTATTTATTTTATAAATAAAAATTTTAAAAAATAACAAAACCGACCACTTGTGATCATTTTTTATTAAAATAAAAAAAATTATTTAAAAAAAATGACCACTTGTGGTCGGTTTTTGAACTAAAAAAATAAAGGGTAAATAATTTTTAGTAACCAATAATTATAGATATGCAATCAAATATATATATTATTTTCATTAAAAATAATTATATGTATAATCTAATATATATATAATTTTTTGAAATTACACTGATCACACGTAGTCGATAACCAGTATAATAATAATAAATATCAATTATTCTAAAATTTTATGAAAAAATTACGCTAAAAAATATATCACACAAAATAAACAAATTACGTTAAACATAATCTTTATCTTTTACTTATGTTTCAATATATATATAAAAAAAATTCCTTTGTATATACGTTAAATGACGTTAAACATGCATAATATTTGTATAATGAATATGTATATATATATATATACATATATATCTATCATACCGTTGAGATAATGATATTATGTTACTTTTCCAGCCATAATAATGTAATATATAACCGACAATTCATCAGAATATAATGAACGTGGTCTATTATAAGGTAATATACTTGTGGATGTGATATATATAGTACGCATTCAAGAGTTCATATATATGAATATATTTATATATATATATATATATATATATTATATATATATATATCATGTAGTGATCGATTGATGAATGATGTAGTCAAAACCTAGTATATTAAGCTAATAAAAAATAATTAATTGATCACTCATCTGAGCATGTACAAGAAACACATCGCATTATATTATTGTATAATATACTTGTGTACGTATGTGATATATATAGTACGTATTTGAAAGCTGATAGACAATTAAATATATGTATATATACGTATATCTCGTGTAGTGACATATGCAGTAATCGAAAGCTAGATAACTAAATCTATATATCAAAATATTTTGAATGATACGTTGATATATATCATACTATTGAGGAAATAGACGATATACTATTTTGGGTCAATGTAGACACGCGTATGTTGTTGAAGTTGTAATAACGTAAGACAAGTATTACGAGGTATATAGGGGGGTGGAGGAGGAAGGAAGTAGAGGAGGGAAACAGAAAATTGAATTCTGAAACTGGCATATACTTACCATTTGCTTTGAATTTCGAATTTCGAATGACCGCCAAATTTTGACGGTGAATTTGAGTTTTTTCGCTTCCAAGTTTTGTATCTGAGTATATGTAAAATACGTTGTATATTATTTTGGGGGTAGTAAAATCGTGTATGTGATGTTTATAGTACGTATTTAAAAGTTGATAGACAATTGAATATATGTATATATACGTATATCTCGTGTAGTGATGTATGTAGTAATCGAAAGCTAGATAACTGAATCTATATATCAAAATAGTTTGAATGATACGTTGATATATATCATACTATTGAGGAAATAGATATACTATTTTGGGTCAATGTAGACCCGCGTATGTTGTTGAAGTTGTAATAACGTAAGACAAGTATTACGAGGTGTATATATATATATATATATATATATATATATAATATCGTACTTAAAAGCTAATTAACCAAAAATTTATCGTAATTTGTAAAATTCACTGATATTATTATACGATTGACGAAATATGCTACTCGTGTTAATGTGATGATAAAATAACTACTTATCTGATTTATATATATACAAATTGTATTAAATTAATAATTGGATGTTGTTAGGGTCCCATACACAGTGTATCTACTGTGTATTTATATATATATATATAAATTGTATTAAATTAATTGGATGTTGTTATAAATATTATTTAATTTGTTAAAAAATAATTTTAATTTATTAACTTATTTTTGTAATTTATTAATTTATTAATTATAATTTATCAAACTTTAATTTCAAAAATAATTTATTTTTAATTATTTCAAAAAATGACCACATGTGGTCGGTTTTCTTAATAATTAACAAAAAAATAATATAATTCTTTAACTCGACCAGACCCGACCCGTACTACATAATAAAACACAAAACACACTAAAAACACATGCAAATATCCCGTCCAAAACAACAACAACTTCAAAACCCTCCAAATCTCACACTTTAACGTTAAACCCTCCAATCTCCATTGTTCTTTCTCTTTCGGTCATAAGTTTCTACTCATCTTCTTGGCTTCTTTTTGACTTTAATCAAATTTGCAAGGAACTATATCCTAACTTTCAATTTTGGGCAAGGTAACAATTAACTACAACTCATTAACTAAATTTAGCTTATTTTTGTATCCACAAACTCATTTTTTAATATCTAAAAATGTTAAAGGTCTACATACAAATATTTTAGTATTAATTTCGTCAATTGGTTGTGGTTTGAGTATTTATTTTATTTAGCTAGATTTTAGCTAATTTTTGGAATCTGAGATTGAATTAGCTAATTTTAGGCTTGTTCCTACATTAATTTTAGTTCGAAGTACCTAAATTTTGGTTAGTCTTGACATTTATTTCTCCATTTTACTCATTAATTATTTAATCTGTTTGGGGGTAATCTTATTCCTATTCCTTTACTAAATTGTTGTAATTATTTAAGCGAAAGATTACTCTTTGTAATAATTTTACTATTTGACAGATTCCGAATTTGGTAAAAGGATTGCTTTGCTATTTTTTTGGTGACCGCTTATCTCTTTCACTTTAATTTAGGCCAAGCAAAGGTAAATTGATTTCTCTCTATTTTCTTATAATGAAGTTTTAAATGTAGTTTTCTTTGGGATTGTTCGCTGTAGAAGGCTTTGAAAGCCATAGAAATTTTGTGATGATTATATGGTGTGAGAGGGACATGCGACGCCTTTACTTATATTTTCTTTGTTACACTTGTTCAATTATTTGACTTATTATACTATAAATGAATATGTTGCTTGAAAGTGAATAAGTGTAGTAACTTAGTAGGTGAATTTTTTATTTTGAATGTGGTTTAGTTTGGTGACTTGGGTGATGACTTAGTGAGTTGAAAATGTTGAAGTTTAGGTACTTGAAATGTGAATTTTTATTTTGAATGTAGTTATGTTTGGTGACTTAGTGACTTGAAATTGATAAAGTGTAGGAACGTTAAAGGTGAATTTTTTGTTTTGAATGTGGTTTAGTTTGGTGACTTGGGTGATGACTTAGTGAGTTGAAAATGTTGAAGTTTAGGTACTTGAAATGTGAACTTTTATTTTGAATGTAGTTAAGTTTAGTGACTTGGTAGGTGACTTAGTCACTTGAAATTGATAAAGTGTAGGTACTTTAAAGGAGAATTTTTTTATTTTGAATGTGGTTTAGTTTGGTGACTTGGGGTGATGACTTAGTGAGTTGAAAATGTTGAAGTTTAGGTACTTGAAATGTGAACTTTTGTTTTGAATGTAGTTATGTTTGGTGACTTGGTAGGTAACTTAGTCACTTGAAATTGATAAAGTGTAGGTACTTTAAAGGTGAATTTTTGAAATGAATGTAGTTCAGTTTGTGACTTGGGTGATGACTTAGTGAGTTAAAAATGTTAACGTTTAGGTACTTGAAATTTGAATTTTTATTTTGAATGTAGTTAAGTTGAAATTGATTAAGTGTAGGTACTTTAAAGGTGAATTTTTGTTTTGAATGTGGTTTAGTTTGGTGACTTGGGTGATAACTTAGTAAGTTGAAAATGTTGAAGTTTAGGTACTTGAAATGTGAATTTTTGTTTTGAATATAGTTAAGTTTGGTGACTTGGTCGGTGACTTAGTCACTTGAAATTTATAAAGTGTAGGTACTTTAAAGGTGAATTTTTTATTTTGAATGTGGTTTAGTTTCGTGACTTGGGTGATGGCTTAGTGAGTTGAAAATGTTGAAGTTTAGGTACTTGAAATGTGAATTTTTATTTTGAATGTAGTTAAGATTGGTGACTTGGTAGGTGACTTAGTCACTTGAAATTGATAAAGTGTAGGTACTTTAAAGGTGAATTTTTTTGTTTTGAATGTTGTTTAGTTTGGTGACTTGGGTGATGACTTAGTGAGTTGCAATTTACTAAGTGTAGGTACTTTAAAGGTGGATTTTTGTTTTGAATGTGGTTTAGTTTGGTGACTTAGTGAGTTGAAAATGTTGAAGTATAGGTACTTGAAAATGTTGAAGTTTAGTCACTTGAAATTGATAAAGTGTAGGTACTTTAAAGGTGAATTTTTTGTTTTGAATGTGGTTTAGTTTGGTGACTTTGTTGATGACTTAGTGAATTGAAATTTACTAAGTGTTGGTACTTTAAAGGCGATTTTTTTATTTTGATAAAGTGTAGTCATCACTTGCTGAACTTTTTGTGATTTGATCTAATTAGTTGAATCTGATTGATTATGTAGATGAAACCTAATTATGTCTGGATATATCAACGGAATAATGAAAATAGAATGGGTCGTAGGGAGGAATTTCTGTAAATTTTATAAAAAACCGACAACTTGTGGTCGGTTTATTTTGAATTTTTTATTTTTAAACTCATTTTTTTCTGTTTTAATAAAATAATAATGAATTTTAAAAATATATATATATTTTTTTAAAAATCGACCACACGTGGTCATTTTTTAAAAAACTTTTCAAAAAGCTACCACAATTTTATCGACGACGCACTTTGATCGATTTTGTTGTCGGAAATTGAGGAAATCGACCACTTGTGGTCGGTTTTTGTGGTTGGTTTTCCTCTTTGTTTTTAGTAGTGTCAAATTATATTTTCTTAAACTATAATTTTTTTCAAGCACTTTCTAAATATATACAAAAATGATATTTTATTATTTATCTTTTAATATGGTCATTTATGAGGTAAATTTTATGTTAAAAATACGCGCACATAAAATTAGATTAACTATCATATTATGAAATTATTTTTTGACTGAAATGAAAGGATTATAATTAACTTTTTTGAGACATTGTAAAAGTATTTAATAATAATATAATTTAACTGTGGTTATTTTTTTAATTTTAATTTTAATTTAGCTAAAGTTAAATCTTTATGAATTACTTATATTTGTCAGCATGTATAATATAAAATTATAGGTAAAACTAAAATGAAATAAACTCTACTTATTAATCGAAAACTAAAAATTTAAATTGCAAATGAAAAATTATAAATAGCATCAACAAATAATATTATGAGAAAAATATTTTAATTCAATAATCAAATATGTATGAATATGCTTTGTGGAGCCGCTATCACCTTTTTCATTTTTAATGACATGTAAAAGACCTTAAAGTTCTTAAAATTTACTAAAATATGTGTTAATTTGAAAAGTAATAAAAACTTCAATTAAGAGTAATAGAGATTAAAAAAATGGACTATCAAAAAAATTAATTCCCTCTTATATATAGTAGTAATAATATTTATAATTTTTATTTAATTAATTATTATTATCATCTCAACTATATATTATTAATTAATTTAAAAACTTATCAGATAATTAATTGCACATACTAATACTCTATTTTGTAATAATATGATAAAAAATGTTTTATTGTTATAAAACAATAAAGAACAAGCAGAAGAGTAGATAGAATAGAGAGAGTAATTCTTATTTCTTCTCTTGAGGGATGAATTACAATGAGGGAGAAACCCTTTATTTATAGGAGAAAACTAACCTTGGGGTTTGTAACTTTTTCATAAATAGACATACACAATATATGGTAACGTAGGTATTCACTATATATGGTAAAGTAGACATTCACTATATATGGTACATTTATAACACTCCCCCTTGAATGTCTAATTGATAAATAATACGCATATATGCTGCCTCATTAAAAACCTTACAAGGAAAATCCAGTGGGATAAAACCTCATAAGGAAAAAAGAGTACAACGCGTATTAACTCCCCCTAATGAGAACATCCTTGAACCTTGGTATTCCGATCTTGTGCACCATCTTCTTGAAACTTGAAGTTGTAGAGACTTGGTGAATAAATCATTCACATTGTCACTTGAACGAATCTGTTGAATGTTAATATCACCATTCTTTTGCAGCTCATGTGTATAGAAAAACTTTGGCAAAATGTGCTTCGTTCTATCTTCTTTTATGAATCCTCCTTTAAGTTGTGCTATGCATGCTGAATTATCTTTATATAAAATCGTGGGTAATTTGTCATATTTTAAGCCACATTTTTCTCTAATGAGATGTATTATGGACCTCAACCACACATACTCTTGGCTTGCTACATGAATAGCTATAATCTCAGCGTGATTCGATGAAGTGGCTATGATAGACTGTCTTGTTGATCTCCAAGATATGGTGGTACCCCCACATATGAACACATAGCCTGTTTGAGACCGAGATTTATGCGGTTTATATAAGTACCCAGCATTAGCATAACCAACAAGATCGGAAGTGCAATCTTTAGAATAAAATAGGCCCATATCGATAGTCCCTTTTAGATACCATAGAATATGTTTAATCCCATTCCAATATATCCTCGTAGGAGCAAAACTATACCTTGCTAACAAATAAACTGAAAAGGCTATATTGGGCCTTATAGTATTTGCAAGATACATTAGTGCACCAATTGCACTAAGATATGGTATTTCAGGACTAAGGAGTTCCTCATTCTTTTCTTGAGGTCGGAATGAATCCTTATTCACATCAAGTGATCGAACAACCATTGCAGTACTTAATAGATGTGCTCCATACTTATAGAATCATTTCAACACCTTTTCTGTGTAGGCAGATTGATTGACAAAGATACCGTTTGTTTAATGCTCAATTTGCAAACCAAGGCATAACTTTGTCTTTCCGAGATCTTTCATCTCAAATTCTTTCTTTAGGTAATCAACTTCCTTTTGAAGCTCGATTGGAGTTCCAATAAGGTTTATGTCATCGACATAGACAATAAGTATAACAAACTCCGACATTATTTTCTTTATAAAAACATATGGGCAAATTTCATCATTCTAATAGCCTTCCTTAGATAAATATTCGCTAAGACGGTTATACCACATGCGTCCAGATTGCTTCAAACCATACAATGATCTTTGCAATCTAATGAAATATATTTCCCGAGGCTTTGAACTATATGCTTTCAGTATTTTAAATCCTTCGGGAATTTTTACGTATATCTCATTATCAAGTGATCCATATAGATAGGCTGTAACCACATCCATCAAATGCATTTTAAGTCTCTCATGGATAGTGAAACTAATAAGATAACGCAATATTATTGCATACATAACTGGTGAATATGTATCATCATAATTGACACCAGGCTGTTGTAAAAAACCATGTGCAACAAGGCGTGTCTTATACCTTTGTATTTCATTCTTCTCATTTCTTTTTCGCACAAAGACCCATTTATAGCCAACAGGCCTAACACCATTAGGTGTTTGAGTTGTAGGTCCAAAAACTTCACGTTTGGTAAATGAATTTAATTCAGATTGAATTGCTTCTTGCTATTTTTACCAGTCATTTCTTTGTCGACATTCTATGATAGATCGAGGTTCAATATCCTCACTATCTTGTATGATTTTTATTATAATATTATATGCAAAGGCATAATCCACTATTATTTCAGATCGATTCAAATTAGTTCCAACATCACTTGAATTTATGAATAGTTCCTCACTTTCTTGAGTCTCAGGCTCATTGAATCCTTTAGGGATATCAACATTGCTCAAATCTTGAAATTCCATATGTGGATCTTTTGTAGTGTCATTTTGACCATTTCTTTTTTTTTTTCTAGGATTTCAATCCTTAGAACCTAATGGTCTGCCACGTTTCAAGCGTAGTTTAGATTCAATAGCTATGATACTAGTGGATGGTCCTTTAGGGACGTCAATTCGAATTGGGACATTCTTTGTAAGAATATGTGATTTAGTGATTCTTTTTAAATCAGTAAATGCGTGTGGCATTTGATTTACAATTTTTTGCAGATGAATAATCTTTTGTACTTCTTGCTCACAAATAGAAGCACGTGGATCAAGATGAGATAGTGATAAAATTTCCACAAAATTTATCTTTTGATATGTAACGCTCTGAATCTGGTACCCGAAACGTTACACGGTGCTCATGATCCCGAAGGACCACAAGCTAACTCATGACTGATATCTATAACTGAGCACTAAATAATATACTATAAATATATGAAATATAAGCTGTAAGGCCATAAGGTTCAACACTGAAATAATACTGAATATAAAATAATGTCTGTAATGGGGTATAACAATACCCAAAACTGAAATAAACTCTCTGAAACATGCTATAGTCTGAAAGCCTCTAAACTGTCTGAAATATGTGGAGTTGACGGGATATGTCCCCAACTAACTCTGAACTACTAAAATAATAAAGTAATAAAATAATCATGCTATCCTCGAATGATGAGGACTCACTGGGGTCTGGCTGCTGAATGTCTGATCTACTAAGGATGCTCAGGAGCTCGTGCTTCTAAACCTATGATATAAAACACCATAGCATAAATGCGTCAGTATGTTGAATGTACTGGTATGCAAGTGAGGTAGGCTGAATGCAATGGTTCATATGCATGAACAATACTAACTGATTGAATAACATGAACGTAAAAATACATGCATGAATACGTAACTATAACTGAGATCGTGATAACACTGACTCATGAATTCTGATAACGTAGATTTTCTGATATTTGAGTACTAATATTGGAATACTAAATGACTAAGTCTATTGAGTACTGAGGAACTGATGTCGTATTACTTATAAGGGAATGACTGTATCTGACAGTTCTGATTATGAAGAACTGGTCTGATTGACTGTATTTGACAGTCCTGAAATCTGAATATTGGTAACACGAATTTCATATAATTAATATACTTTTAAATGGGTGACTGTGTCTAAAAATCCTGAAATCTGATGAAACTAGCGGAGTTCTATACTGTACTGAGTGACTGTATCCAACAGTCCTGATAACTGAAGAACTATCTGAGTTCTATTACTGAGACTGAGTCTGAAACTATAACTGTGGGAAGTAGTCATCTAACCGATATGCCCCTAGTAAGTTATTATAACTGAGTTGGGGTCCAATCTGTAACTCCAATTGGAAGGGTGTCAATACCGCGCAACTGGTAAGGACAAGCTGTGAGTGACCCTCATCTGGCAGTGTCCTCAAAAGAGAATGGTGGGACCCTCATATGAAAGTTTTAGTCACCTTATCAACCCTCATCTGACAGTGTTGATGTCTCAACCTATGCTGGCTACATAGTTCTGGAATGCAAAGATTGCTTCTAAGGATCATACCCTTAACTGTCAGTGTGTGTGTCCTTATCCTAGGGTTCACTCGATGCTAAATCCTACTCCCATCTGAATGGACACTGAACATAATTACCTGAACTGAACTGGACTGAGTTCATTGATTTCCGTTGACTGACGAAATACTACTAAGATTACTGAAGTACTGAGCTTTCTGAGATTACTCGGATTATCGAGTTTACTGAGTTTTCCTGAGTCACATAACTGACTGAATTCTACTGAACATAGCTTGACTGAGGATATCGTGAGAACATGACACTGGCTCTAGGCATACAACTAAATTGTCTGGTACAAGTAACCCCACGACTCGATAGCATGAAACTGATAAGACTTGACTCTTTTTGAACACATGACCAATTTCAATAATTCATAATACAATAAGTTGGGGATTTTATGAAGTACATGGTTATCATAATCTTGTACATGGAAGAAAAGCATATAATCAATGTCATAATTTCATATTCTAGCATCATGAGCATTTCAACAAATATCTACACTGCACATCAATAGCATGACAGTCATTTGAACATAAGGGTAAAACATGAATCCATCACCTAAGTCACAATTGAACTATATTATATGATTTCGAGTCTTCTAGGCATTTTATCAAACACCTTACATGCACCACTTAGTGCATAGGTATAATCATCAATTAACACCTCATAAACCACTCAATTCATGGATTTAAACTCATATGCTAACATATTCTCATAAAAATATATTGAGATTCCAACTTGGGAACCATACAACAACAATCACATAAACATAATCAACCCACAACATAATATTCAAAATACATGATTTAAAACTTGATTCTTGGGCTGAATGGACGAAAGGAATCCATGAATGAACACTATGCATACCTGAGTTAATGAATTTGGAAGGATTGATGGAGAGTTCTTGTGATTTGGCCCTTGAATTTAAGAGCTAGGGTTCTAGTTCTTGAGAGAGAAGGATTTTGTTCTTGAGAGAAAGTGAGGAAAAGTGATATAATAGGGTTTTAGGGCATAATTTTGTGGTTAAAGGCTGATCTGGGTCATGGAAAAAGACCCAATTGCCCTTAGAAGATTTTTATTTTTTGTCACTGAAAACCCGATTTAGGCACCTGGCGCGACGCGGCACTATCGCGTCGTTCCACTGGAAATTGCCAACTGGGAACTGGGTTGATGGTGTGATGCGGTGAAATCGCGTTACAATACTGGATGGGACCTGGAATCTTACCACGACACGGTGGTATCTCGCTGAGACACTAGAAATGAACAATTGTGAACTGGGCCTTTGGCGCGATGCGTCACTATCTCGGAGCAACACTAAAAACTGACAATTGCCATTTAAGCTGGCTCCGCGACGCGCTGATGGCTCAGGTGATACACTATCTCATTAAAAGGCTCTAACTCTTCGCCCGGGTGTCGGATTTGGGCGAATTTGATATTGATGGAAATCTTATTCAATTTTCCACACAACAAAAAGTAAAAATCTTGAAAATTCTACATGTATAAAAGTGAATTCATCTTTTAAAGCAAGTCTTTAATATTTTTAGGATGATTTTAAGTTAGGTAGAAGTACGGGGTATTACATGATGTCACTATCTTCTCCCCCTAATTTTGGAAAAACTATCTCATCAAACTGACAATCTACAAATCGAGCAGTGAATATATCTCCCATTAATTATTCAAGATAGCGAATAATGGAGGGTGATTCAAACCCAACATAAATTTATAACCTTCTTTGGAGGCCCATCTTGGTGCGATTTGGTGGTGCTATAGGAACATATACACCGCACCCAAAAGTTTCGAATGAGATATATTAGACTCTTGACCCAAAATCAATTGCAATGGAGAAAATTTATAATAATTTATCGGTCTAAGACGAACAAGTGTTGGAGCATGCAAAATTGCATAACCCCATGCAGAAGTGGACAACTTAGTTTTCATAAGCAATGGTCTTGCTATTAACTGCAGACGTTAATTAATGACTCGGCAAGTCCATTTTGAGTGTGAACAATCGATAAGCAATAGTCATTAAATGCTTGGGATGAAAATTCTGCAGCATTATCAAGGCGAATAGATTTAATCTGATTATCAGGAAACTGTGCCCGTAATCATATTATTTGTGCCAACAATTTTGCGAATCCAAGTTACGAGATGATAATAGGCACACATGAGATCATCTAGAAGAAGTATCTATTAGGACCATAAAGTATTTAAATGACCCACTAGGTGGGTGAATGAGTCCATAAATATCCCCATGTATGCATTCTAAGAACGTGGGGGACTCAATACCAAGTTTTGTTGGCGATGGCCTCACAATCAGCTTGCCTTGATAACAAACATTGCATGAAAATTTACCATTCGAAAGAAACTTCAAGTTCTTTAATGGATGCCCATTTGAATTTTCTATGATTCGTCTCATCATTATAGATCCAGGATGTCCTAGACGATCATGCCAAAGTACAAAAGTATTGGAATTAGTAAACTTTTGATTTATTATAGAATGTGCCTCAATTACACAAATCTTTGTCTAATACAAGCCAACAGATAAAGCAAGAAACTTTTCTATAACACATGTCTGTCCAAAGACATTCAAGATTCATCTCATCAATTGTATTAATATGATAACCATTTTCACGGATATCTTTAAAACTCATCAAGTTTCTCCGAGACTGAGGAGAAAACATGACATTATTTATGATGAGTTTAGTTCCCTTGGGCAAGATTATAATGGCTTTACCGAAGTCTTCATTCAAATTTGCACTACCAAAAATTGTAGTAAAATTAGTCTTGCCCATGTTTAGATGAGAGAAATATTTATCGTCATTGAATATCGTATGTGTAGTGTCAGATCAATCAAACAAATATCTTCACAATTGGACAACTTACTTTGAAAATTATCCATATCTTAGCCTTAGCCTTCAAATTTGAGACGATAGAGTCTCGTGCTGATAACATGTTATGAAATAATAAAGAACAAGAAGAAGAGTAGAGAGAATAAAGAGTAATTCTTATTTCTTCTCTTGAGGGATGAATTATAATGAGGGAAACCCCCTTTATTTATAGGGGAAAACTATCTTGGGATTTGTAACTTTTCCATAAATAGATATACAGAATATATAGTAAAGTAGGTTCACTATATATGGTAAAGTAGACATTTACTATATATAGTACATTTATAACATTTATTAATTTTTACTCTTTTACTTATTATCCTCTATAATAAGCAGCTAAAGCAGGCTGTTCATGGTCGACATGCCTGCTTCAGCTGCTTCAACTGTGATTTTACTATATTAACCCTAATTAATTTTTATAAGTCATTTACGCATTAAAAAATTAAAAATATTTAATAAAAAATTTAAAATAGACATTTATGATATGACTGTTTCAGCTGCTTCAATAGTGGTTTTACTATATCACTCATAATTAATTTTATAAGTCATTTAAGTATTAAAAAATTAATAATATTTGATAAAAAATAGACATAAAATAATATTTTTTATTTGATATTTTTATAAGTCATTCAAGTATTAAAAAATTAATAATATTTAATTAAAAATAAAATAAGCATAAAATAATAAATTATTTTTTGATGTTTTAAATTAATTTGACGTCTTATATGAGACCACTTAAAAATAATTTTACAAGTATTTACTATAATAGTTTTACCATGTCACTTCTAATTAGTAGAATAGAAGAAAAAATATTATAAATCACAATAATTAAAAACTTAGATTATTTAAAAAAATATATATAATTGACTATCAATGCCACAGAAGTTTGAACAACCTAAAATATTGTTATACAAATTTCATCAATCTAAATATAATAATATATGACTAACTTAGAATTTATCAACCAAATAAGTGACTGTTGTAATTAAATGATAGAATTATACATAATATAAAATTTTTCAATATTAATATATATTGGGTCGTGCATACACGACGTAAGCTAAATAGTTCTTTAATAAGTAACTATTGATGAATAAGTATAAAATGAAAAGTAGGTCTATTTTTCGAAGTCTTTTAGGCCTCATTCAATTCGTATTTAAAAATTAATAATTTTTCTTTAAAGAAAAAAAAATTAGATATACATGTTTGTAGCAGTGTTTCTAGAAATTTTCCACTTACTGCCGAATTCATAAGTCTAAAATTGACATGGAAAAGTTAAAAATTAGTATTTGTAAAATATTTCTGCTGGCTTACCAAAAAAAAAAATTAAAATATTTCTGCTGGGAAAATACTATGAGCTGGAGACTGAAAAAAAAAGCTAAAAGTGATGAGATATTAACATTTTAAAGATATTATCCGACCTCAAGAAAGAGGAAAAACTGATTTAAAATTTTTATCTATGTTAAAAAGAACTATTATATATTTGATGTAGAAGAGTAGTGACATAATTAATGTATTTAAAATAAATAACTTTGTATTTTTCAGACATATTTTCAACTAAGAGAAGGACAAAGGGCATGATTAAATATGAAGATATATATATATATATAGAGAGAGAGTTTGTATATTTTCAGAAGCACAATCACCTTATTCTCTTAATTATATATTGAAATTCGAGGGGGATGGAGGGGTTGAGGTTGAAATCTTTTCCAAGTCAATTGATCAATCTCATCAGTTAACTCCTTAGTATAAGCAATAAACTTGAGATAAATTAATTGCATGAAGTAAATTATAAAGAAAGACAAAGAATTTTATACTAATTTGAATCACCAATGTGATGCCTATTTCAGTCCCTTTGGGGTGCAAGTATTTCGTTTAGAGTTTAAGGAGAAATTTGAGTTACAACATAAATGGACAAGCCTTGGATTTGAACTTAACACTGACCAGTTCTTGTGACACAACCTCAGCTAGTATAACTAAGGATTGACTGTATCTTTTTCTTTTTATAACTATTGTAAACTAAAAGAATTACAAAGCTTTATGAAGATTTGAAAAATGAGATAAAATTCTAGTTCTAGTGAAGTTGCGTAGAGATTCTTCTGTTCTCTATGCACTTATATAGTCTTCATATTTTGCTATTTTTTTTAAAAGAAAAATTTAAGAGGGTTTCTTTCAATCATGAATTTGTTTTGATTCCTTGATTGAAGGTTCATATCCTTAGCACGTCTATATCAAATATGTCTGTGCGTGTGATATATCTTCTTTTCCCGAACTGATGAGTCATATTCATATACATCTATATTAGATATGTTCGTGTAAATAATATGATCTCTTTCATTGCTTGGTTTTCATAAGATCTTGCCTAGTGTTGATTTGCTCCTTTTCGTAATTAGTGCTCAATCATTGATTGTCGAAATCTTTGATTGCTCTTCTTGTGAGGATCCTATGGATTTTTAATTTAGTTCTTTCTAAACTTAGTTCTAGATCTTCATTGATTGCTCCTTATGTGAGTATCTTTTGTTTTCATACTTTGAGTTTCTCCAATGTAGGTCCTGCATATTTATTTCGTTAATTTGTCATTATTAAATATATTGGGCAATTATAAGAGATTAACAATCTCTTTCTTTTTGATGATGACAAATAATAAAGATTAGTTGACTTCCATGTTTGTGTGGCTCCTCTTTGTTCATAGTTGGCTCCTTGTAGCTAGCTCTCCTTTACTTATAGCTCCTCCTTATAAATAGCTTCCTTACTGATGTATGGACTTTCTCCCCCTTTGGCATAATCAAAAAGTACAAACAAGCAAACAAAACAAGCAAAACAAATAGACACAGAAATATACATGTCATAAAGATAAACTTAAGCAACCCTAAAAAGCATTATACAATTAGGAAAGGAAAAAGAGAGTGCCCTTGATAGAATTCAAAAACAAGAGAGAGGACATGCCCCTTTGAATAAAGAGTAGTTTGAAAAAACAAAGTTAACGTTTCTTAAGAAAATAGGCAAGAGTATTGTGCATGTTGTGACTGAACCTTTCATAAGAGTGTTTTACATTCTTAGAGAAGTTGGAGTAAGAGTTTTGTGCTGATATAGCAAGCTCATTGTGGAAAAAGTTGACTTCAGACTTGATGGAGTCAACTTGCTTGAACAACTTGTTGAAGATTTTGGCTCCTTCCTGTTTGAGGCCATCAATTAAAATATGCATTTTGCCAACTTCAGTATTGATATCTCTTTCCAGCTATAGCATCTTATTGGTCTACTCTTGGAGACCCAAAATCTCTTTCTCTATAGTTTTCAGTCTCTCCTTAACTTCTTCTATTTCCTTCAACACTGTAAAAGCAAGATTAGAAACAATTTTACTTACCTTGAAAAAACCAAATTTTGTTTTTGTAGAGTTTTTTTCATTACTAACAAGAACATATCCATGCTCGCGAAAGTTTTATTGTCATAGGTTGTAGAAACTTCATCTGTAGGAAAAACTGAGAGATCAATAGATTAGTGGAGCAAGATTCGATTAATTAATAACTCATATGACTGACTCGTTGTAACATGAGTGTCAATAACACTTTCAAACATGTACTCATGAAACCATGTAGTCCGATGAATTTGTATTTTTTACTCATGCAATATAGAATAAACACATCTTTAGAAGTGACATTGCTGAGAGTACTTTTTTGAAAAATCAAGATAGTAATGATGATATGGGCCAGAATTCTATGTTTGAAGCACAAAGATAGAGGTTTAAAATTTGATAAATTTGCCTCATGTTTGAAAACTGCTTCATTTACTTCTTCAAAATTAACTTCAAAATTTTTAGGTTAAGTACTATTCACAAATGTAATCAATCCAAAAAATTTAGTATCAAACACCTTTTCAAATAGAAAATCATTCAAATAATCCTTTGTCTAGCACTAGGATTTCTAGTTTATCACTGTCTTGAGAGATACGAAGATTAGCATAAAACATCCTGAAAAGGTCCTCATAAACTTTCAACCCATTTGGACAAAAAATAAGAGATAGATCTTGAGCCTTAAACAAAAAAGTTACATTGTAGTGAAGTTTCTTCAGTTGCTGAAGATTCACAACCCTTTCAAATACTATTGAGAAATTTTTGAAGGCTCAAACTTCTCTGGAATGAGGTCCAGAACTGTCTTTAATAGGAAGACTTTTCAAAAAAGTTGAGTGAAGTTTATTCCAGTTCAAATTTGGGTCAGAAAAAGATATTTTTAGGGTTAGAAGAATATAGAGAGTAAGAGGAGTCATCTTCATAAGAACCAAAAATAGTGATTGATACTTGATTATCAGAGAGGTAGTCGATGAAAGTTTTTTCAAGGTTGACCATAGATCTTGTTTTGATCACGAGGAAGAGGATGGGAAATTTATAGAAAAGGGGACATAAAAAGAGTCTAAATGAAGGCAAAGCAATAGAGGTGAACATGTGTGATATAAAGAAAAGGACAGAGTCCTTAGGAAGAAAAAAAGGGAGAAAATTTTAACAAAGGGAACAAAATGAAGGTGGAAGGGGCGATAATTAATGAAAAAGGGTAATGATTAAAAGAAGAAAACAAAAACAACAACAACAAACCCAATGTATTCCCACAAAGTGGGGTCTGGGGAAGGTAGAATGTACGCAGTCCATACCGTTACCTCCAAAGAAGTAGAAAAGTTGTTTTCGATAGACCGATTAAAAGAAGACGAGTGAAAGAAAAGAAAATATATATGCACACAATTAAAATATTTTGTTAAAATTAGGCACCAATTAAATGTCATTAATGCAAATACTAAGATTTTTCTAAGAAAACAGAAACTCTTTCCCAACAAGGATTTCGTAAAAATATCAGTAAGTTGATTTTTGAAGTCAATAAATTTTAACATAAAATCACTATTTTCAACACAATCACGATAAAATAATGCTTAGTATCTATATGCTTAGCCTTAGAATGATGCACAATATACTTAGATAGATTGATAAAGCTAGTGTTATCACACATAATTAACACAAATTTAAATAATAAATCAAAATCAACTAATTGATGCGTTATCTATAGTAATCGAGTGTCGCAGCTTTCAATAGCTATATATTTAGCTTCGGTAGTTGACAATATGACTGATGTTTATTTCATGCTATTTCCATGAGATTAATGCGTCCCCAAGAATTTGATCGGTGTCGCTAATGCTTTTTCGATTATTTTTATCACCTACAAAATAAATATTTGAATAATCAGTTAAATCAAAGTTTGAGGAACAGTGGTACCATAATTCGATGTTTAGAATCCCAATAAGATATCAAATAATTTTCTTTACTGCAGTCAAATGAGATTCTTTGAGAGCTGAATGAAATCTTGCACATTTACAAACACTGAACATAATGTTGAATCGACTTACTGTCAAGTAGAGTAGAGAGTCAATCATTTTTCGATGGATCTTTTCATCCGCATCTTTTCTTGATGCATATGAGTCAAGTTTTTTTTTACGGACTCATAGGGGGTCCAAATGCTTTCTCATTTTCCATCCCAAAATTTTTGATAAGTTTTGTTGTATATTTACTTTGACTGACGAATATTTCTTATTAATTTTACTTGACGTGAAGCCTAAAAAAGAATGTGAGTTCTCCCATGAGACTTATTTCAAATTCTTCCTTCATAAGATTTGCAAAATTCTCATACAAAATAGTGTTACAACCTTCAAAATAATATCATCCATATAAATTTGCTCAATAAGAATGCTTGAGTCTGATTTTTGCATGAAAAACATAGTATCGATTTTTTCTCTCTGAAAATAATTATGTAAAAGAAACGTAAATAATCTCGCATACCAAGCCTTTGGAGTTTATTTGATACCATAGAGTGCTTTTGAGAGTTTAAAAACATAATCGGGATAAGATAAATTTTCAAAACCTGAATATCATTTAACAAAGACTTCTTCATCAATAAAATCATTTAGAAAAACACTTTTTACATCCATTTAAAATAACTTAAAACGTTTAAAAAGGCAAATGCTAAGAGAATAAGAATGGGCTCCAACTTTACTACAAGAGCGAAGGTTTTATCGTAATCAATACTTTTCGATTAAGAGTAGCCCTGAGTTACTAACTTGGCCTTATTTCTGACAATCTTACCTTCTTCGTTCATTTTATTTCTATAGGCCCATTTGATTTCAATGACTGAGCAGTTTTTTTTATTTTTTAACTAGATTCCAGACTTGATTTCGTTCAAATTGATCAAGCTCTTCTTTCATAAGTTTAACCAGTGATTCTTCCTTGAGAGCCTCATAATTTTTTTTTGGTTCAATTTGCGTTACAAAAGTTACCGACACCTATTTCCTTAAGGAAGCTCTTATTTGCATCTAATATTTTGAATTCCTAATGATGAAGTCATTTGGAAAGCTTGTACTATGTCTCCACTCTCTTGGAATGTTTATTTTTAATGGTTCAGTGAAGGTAGCTGACTCTGACAATACATTAGTCAACTTAGTATCTGCTTGTTCAACTGTTGTTTCAGGGATAACTTTGTTTTAAGATCCATTTACTTGTTCCTCATCAAAACTCACACTCATAGAGATATGATGCGAATCTAAAAAACTATATGCATAGATTCTTCAACAACATAAGGTTTGTTTATTAAAATCTCTATAGGCAAGACTAGGAGAGTAATCAAGAAAGATGTCTTCATCGCGAATGTGGATTAAGCTTTCTTAGATTATTCTTACCATTGTTATGAATGTATCATTTGCATCCAAAAGGATAGAAATAACTAATATTCGACTTATTTTCTCTCCACAGTTCATAGAAGGTTTTCTTTAAATTGGGCCTGATTAGGTCTTTGTTAGGAATATGACATGCAATACTTATTGCTCCTATCCAGAAATGATCAGGCAAGTTTTACTCAAGTAACATAATTTTGACAGTTTCTTGTAGGGATCTATTCTTTTATTCAACAACACCATTATGTCGAGGAGATCGTGATGATGAAAAGTTTTGAGAGTAACTATTTTGAGCATAGTAATCTTCAAATGCCTTATTTTCAAATTTTCATCCATGATCACTGTAACACCCCATATTTTGCATGCACTTATTCTATTTATATGGAACTTGGTATAGCCTTGTGGTATAGATAACAGACGAGATTTGTTATGCGAGTATTGATAATATAGATGGAGTTCTAGATACTGCCCATACATTTTAATGTGACGCGATCAAGTTACCATCGATACAACTATTTAACTTGGAATCGTAAGCCAGTATTTGAATCTAAAGTTTAAAGTGACCAAGTGTGTACAAGTTGTAAGTTAGATTAAAGGGATTAGGATCTGGAACTGGAATAAAATATTGAGGTGCTTGCTTGACTTAATTAAGCTAGTAGGTGGGTCACCAACTTAAGCTATTTGGACCAAATTAATGGACCCATGGCTATGGACCAGATTTGGGCCTATACTAATGTACTTATTTGGGCCCAAATTGACTAAAAAAGGAAGAAAAATAGAGAAATGTCCCAACACAGAAATCCTTCAAGGACTAAATATAATTGAGTCCAACTAAGAAATTAAGAAAGTGGGTGCATCACCTACTTTGAAATTTTGAGTAGCTTGAACTCCTTAAGTAGGTGCATCACCTACTTGGACCAATTTGACCAATTTTAAGGTCCAAAATGCAGCTAAGGAGGTGGCAAAAATAGGGCCTTTATAAGGCCAAGTTTCTGGTCACTTTCCTTCATTTCTAAGTCACAAAAATGATTATATTTCACCAATTCTCTCTACTCTCTCTAAAACAACAAGGAGCAACCCTATTTTCCTTTCTAGGTTCTTGAAGTAACCCAAACCTTTGCAAGCCAAGATAAGTGAAAACACTTGTGGTTTAGCTTAATTATCTCATGAAATATTAGAAAAACATGCTATAAGTGCTTAATTATTAATTCATGGCAGAATATAGAACAACCTACTTGTTCACTTTTTCTTTGTTATAAAGAGATCTCTTTTCTTCTTTGGTTTAAAGTGTGAAGGAAAGTGAAAGTTGAAGTTCTTGAGGAGTTCAAACTTATGGGATAAGTTGCAGAATTGAGGTAAGGTGACTGCCCCATTTTTTTCTCCTTATATATAAATTTGGGAAAGAATTATGGATGTGTTGTTATTGATAACTCAAGAGATGATGAATTTAATAATTGATTGCTACAACAAAAGGGATTTGAGGCTGTTTTGTGTGTATATATTGGGGGATACTAGGTTGATGTTAGGGAAAGGTATAATTGGTTTGTATTGAAATATAGAAGAAGGGTGTGGTGGTACACCACCGAACAAATAGTTGTATACGTCTACTGACCATTTTGTTTCATGTATTGTTTAGAAGGTGTAATAAACCCAAAGTTGTGTTGGGGGATCTTAGAATAATATGTATGGTATGTGGATGTATTTGGATAAGAAAAGGGTTAAAATAACACCCTTGATTGATAAATTAAGGGCTTACTACCCTACCACTTTTCTGGTGAAGTTAAATAGCCCAAATGTGTCGGTTGGTTGCTAATATTAGTTTACTATATATTTTATTATAGATAAGTAATCCAAAATACGGAAAGTCAAGTTGGGTTAGTATCGGAGTTGTACGACCAGGTATGTAAGGCATACTCTATTTTGCACTCTTTGGAATTAAATCGGATATTTGTTCCATCAAGTAAGCTTCCAAGGTTATCCTATAACAAGTGATGCACATAGCAGCAAATTATATCCCATGTATCCAATGACCTTGTTCCCACTCTCTAACGTGTTTAAACACCTTAATACATGCTAATTATTAAGCCTGCATGTCTGTAAAATTTCAGGAGTTCTCTGTTTACTCAAATAAGACCCATGTGTTATTTTCAGCTCCTAAACACTTCATTTATGTGCCAACAGCTTCCTACCTCATTGTTGTTGCATTAAGTTCCCATTTACATGTCTCTTATTGGTAGATTATTATTTCAGGGTACCATAATATTTTGACCACCAAGGTAACAATCTCAAAGGCTAAATAAACTATGTAATGGAAATCTGTATTCAATGGGTGGCAGATCAGGGGCATAAGCCTAGAATGGGCCGATATTGATGTTTATTTATGGGTGGAAGCTTTGGGGCATAATCCTAGCATGGGCCGATCTCGATCTGTCTATTTACGACTGATCAACTGGTCATTTGTATTATATGATTTACAAAGATTATGAAGTAAGAAAGGTAAAATGAAGAAAGAAATGGAATGTACCTTACCCTACAAGTATATATAAAGGTGGTCTATTAGCACTATTTGTACACTTATATCTGATTTCTATTGAGTTCCTATATCATGTATGGTTACATTTAGCCTTACCTATTCAGTAAATATTTTCATACTGACGCCCTTTATGAGAGATCTATATTTCATGCTACAAGCATAAGTGCTTCAGCAAATACACCTTCTCAGTTGGAGCCCAAGATATCCAACAGCTATTGATGAGCTCCAGATAGATTCAGAGCTTTTCAAGTCTGATTTATATATTTTGGTATGGTGTAGTGGTCAAGAGTAAGGCGGGGGTTTGTCCCGACCTTAACCAAATGTTTATGTATCTTTTAGAGGCTTTGTAGACCCATGGTAGTGTCTTGTATTTAAGATATTCTAGCCCCAACGGCCAAGTCTTGCATATGTAATTTTGTGGTTTCCTACATAATTATTCTTATCGATGCATTATATCATATTTGACAGAACCTGTGGTTGTCCTAGTTACATGCATGAGAATTACAAGGTTATGGATTGGTTCTCTCTGGCCTTTACGACTAATGGTGCTTGTCCGCCCCAATAGGATTTGAGGCGTGACAAAAGTGAAATCAGAGCAGGTCGTCCTAGGGAGTCTATAAAGCCGTGTCTACGTAGAGTCTTGCTTATGGGTGTGTTGTGTACCATATCTATAAAAAAGAGGTTATGCGAAATTTAAGGGTTGTCTCCTTTTTTTCATATCTTAGATCGTGCAATAGAGCCCATATTGTAGGAGAAGTCATATTTAACCATTGAATCTATTTTTTCTCTTATTATAGTAAAGATGCCGGTTTAAAGAAGGAGTAAGAATACAGGTAAGCGAGTAGCTGTGGATGTCGGAGAAGGGACCAACAAGTCTCCCCCTAAACAAGGTAATCAAAGTAAGGCTCAAGCTGAGTTTGTATCACAAACTTCTTCTTCTTCTTCTTCATCTCCAGAAGATCAAAGAAGGAGAAGAACCACATCCTCAGAACCACATATTAATGCTACTGAGCAAGATCTAAGGAACGAGGTGAAATTTTTGACCCGTATAGTTGTTGGAAAAGTTCAAGGACAAACTATTCAACCATATGTTCTAGTGGTGCAGATAGGGTAGCTAGCCTACGGACGCAGATTTGTTAAAATTAAATCCTCCCGCATTCACCAAATCAGATCTTAATGAAGACCCATAGGACTTTATTGATTAAATCCAAAGAGATCTAGATGTCATGACAGTATCAAGTAAAGAGACAGTTGATCTAGCTGCATATAGATTCAAAGGGGAGGCTATATTTAGTATAAAGACTGGAAACGATCTAGGGGTATCAATGCACCTTCAGCCACTTGGAAAGAGTTCAAAGAGGCATGTCTTGATCATTACCTTCCATTTGAGATTCTAAAAGCTCGTGCTGATCAGTTCCTAAATATTCGCCAAGGAACTATGAGCGTGAGGGAGTACAACCTCCAGTTCAACTCTTTGGCTAGGTATGACCCTAATGTAGTAGCTATTATGGATGATAGAGTTCATCCATAGATGGATAAATTGGATCTATGTTTGGTTAGAGATTGTACTAGTGCTGTTTCAAATAAAAAGATAGATATAGCAAGGATATAAGCTTTTGCACAGAAAATGGAGGATTGGAGGCAAAGAAGAAGAACACAAGAAACAAAAAGGGAGTATTCCAAGAGGGCTAGATCTACTAGGCAGTTTATGGCATCCCAAGGAGAGTTTTTGGAGCCACCAACTCTTCAAACTATTCTAGTGGTAAATGAACTTCCTGATGTATTTCTTAAATATCTTCCAGTTTTCCTTCAGAACGAGAAGTAGAGTTTGGTATTGATGTGATTCTGGGTACTCAACCAATCTTAATTCTTCTGTATAGAATGGCCCCAACAGAATTACGAGAGTTGAAAGAGCAATTGAAATACTTACTAGAGAAGGGATTCATAAGGCCTAGTATGTCCCCTTGGGGATCACCAGTGTTATTTGTGCGTAAAAAAGATAGCTCATTGAGAGTGTGTATTGACTACCGACAACTAAATAAGGTGACTATTAAGAACAAATATCCTCTTTTGAGAATTAATGACTTATTCGACCAGTTGCAAGGTGCCAAATGTTTTTCAAAGATTGATTTGAGGTCAGGTTACCACCAAGTGAGAGTCAAAGAGAAGGACATACCCAAGACAGTCTTTCGAATACGGTACAGTCATTACGAGTTTCTAGTCATGTCCTTTGGGCTAACTAATGCACCCACAACTTTTATGAATTTGCTGAATAGGGTGGTCAAGCCATTCTAACATATGTTCGTGATAGTGTTTATAGATGATATTTTAGATTATTCGCGATCAAAGAAGGACCATGCTAGTTACTCATGACAGGTGTTATAGATTCTTCATGATCTTAAGCTATATGCAAAGTTCTCTAAATATGAGTTTTAGTTAAAATCTATGGCATTATTAAGTTATATTGTATCTGATGAAGGAATAAATATTGATACTCAAATGACAAAAGTTGTGAAAAGCTGGCCAAGACTTATAACACCTATAGAGATTCGTAGTTTCCTTGGGTTAGCAGGTTATTATAGAAGGTTTGTTGAAGGATTTTCTTCAATTTCTGCACCTCTAACAAAGCTAACACACATAAAATCCAAGTTTCAATGAAGTGAAGCATAGGAAAGGAGTTTCCAAGATCTGAAGAGTAAGTTGACTTCTACACCCTTATTGGTACTTCCAGAAGGCACTGAAGGGTATGCAGTACACTGTGATACTTTAAGAATTGTCTTAGGATGTGTGTTGATGTAGCATGGTATATTAATAGCATATGCCTCAAGAAAATTATGGCCGCATAAGAAGAATTATCCAACGTATGATTTGGAGCTACCAACGGTTATATTTGCCTTAAAGATATGGTGTCACTACTTGTATGGGATTCATGTTGACATATATACTAACCACAAGAGTTTACAATATATCTTTAATCATAAGTACCTAAATTTGAGGCTGCGAAGATGGCTTGAGCTATTAAAAGGCTGATATTGATATCTTGTATCATCCAGGAAAAGAAAATGTGGTAGCTGATGCTTTAAGTTGTAAGGCTATAGTGGGCACTTATGGGCAGCCTACAAAATGAAAAGGGATGACTAAGGATCTACATCAACTAGCCAATTTGGGGGTTTTCCAACTTGAAACTCTAGATGAGGGGCTTATTGTGCATAATACGGCAAAATCTTCATTAGTAGCTGAAGTGAAAGAGAAGCAATATGCAGATCTCATTCTATTATAGCTTAAGGAGAATGTACAATATGGTATGACAAATGAATTTGAGTTTACTCTAGAGGGAGTACTTTGATGCCAAACAGATGGTGTGTGCCTAATGTAGATGGGCTAAGAAAGAGGATTATGACAGAGACACATCATTCAAGGTGTTCTATCCATTCGGGATCAACTAAAATGTATCATGATTTGAGAGGAATATATTGGTGGGGTTACATGAAGAAGAACATTGCATAATTTTTAGTGGAATGTCCAAATTGTCAAAGAGTTAAAGTAGAGCACCAAAAGCTCGGGGGTTATGTGCAATGTATAGATCTTTCAATCTGGAAGTGAGACATGATCAATATGGATTTTGTCACTGGTTTGCCTCGTACATCTCAAAAGTTTTATTCCATATGGGTGATATTTAATAGGCTTACCAAATAAGCATACTTCTTACCAGCTAGGACCACTTACACAGTTGAAGAGTATGCAAAATTATATATTAAAGAGATAGTTCGATTACACGGAGTACCAGTCTCTATTATATCAGATAGGGGAGCTCAATTTATTGCAAATTTTTGGAAGTCTTTTTAGAGAAATTTGGGAACACAATTTAATTTAAGCACAACTTTTCACCCTCAAATAGATGGACAAGCAGAACGTACCATTCAAACACTTGAAGATATGCTACGATCTTGTGTATTGGACTTCAAAGGTAGTTGGGATGATCATTTACCTCTCATCAAGTTTTCCTACAACAATAGCTATCACTCAAGCATCAAAATGGCACCATATGAAGCTTTGTATGGACGAAAGTGTGGATCACCAATTGGACGGTTTGAAGTGGGTGAAACTACCTTGTTCGGGCCAGATATTGTTCATAAAGCTATGGAAAAGGTTAAAGTAATCCAACAGCAGCTAGAAACAACCCAAAGTCGACATAAGTCATATGCAAATATTAGAATAAGGGGGATAGAGTTTGCTATAGGTGATTGGGTATTCTTGAAGGTGTCACCAGTGAAGGGGGTTATGATATTTGTTAAGAAAGGAAAATTAAGTCCACATTATATAGGCCCATATAAGATTATTCGGAGGTTTAGCCAAGTCGCTTATGAGTTAGAGCCACCCCAAGAGCTCTCAACAGTTCATCCAATATTTCACGTCAATGCTTCAAAAGTGCATCAAAGATCCATCTCATATTACTCCCACTGGAGATGTACAAGTTAAAAAAGATATCACCTATGAAGAAATACCTATTGCTATCCTAGATCGATAAGTTAAGAAGTTGAGGAATAAAGAAATAGCTTCTATAAAAGTACTTTGGAGAAACCAACAAATAGAAGAGATAACATGGGAAGCTGAAGAAGCGATGAAATCTAAGTACCCCCATTTGTTCAAATACGAAAAGAAAGTATAAGATGATGAATTAGAGCAATAACAAATAAGTATAATATATATAAGTACTATGTGATAATAGGGATATTAAACTTAGGCTTGAACTTGTTCTGGTTGGACAGCTAAGCTAACATTCGAGGACGAATGTTCCTAAGGGGGGGAGGATGTAACACCCCGTATTTCGCATGCACTTATTCTATTTATATGGAACTTGGTATAGCCTTGTGGTATAGGTAACGAACGAGATTTGTTATGCGTGTATTGATAGTAAAGATGGAGTTCTAGATATTGCCTATACATTTTAATGTGACGTAATCAAATTTCCATTGATACAACTATTTAACTTGAAATCGTAAGCTAGTATTTGAATCTAAAGTTTAAAGTAACCAAGTGTGTACAAGTTGTATGTTAGGTTAAAGAGATTAGGAGAAGGAATCAGATTAAAGAGATTAGGATAAAGAAGTGGAATAAAATATTGTGCTGCTTGCTTGACTTAATTAAGCTAGTAGGTGAGTCACCAACTTAAGCTATTTGGACCAAATTAATGGACCCATGGCTATGGAACAAATTTGGGTCTATACTAATGTACTCATTTTGGCCCAAATTGAATAAAAGAGGAAGAAAAATAGAGAAATTGGCCAACACAAAAATGTGCCAAGGCCTAAATATAATTGATCCCAACTAAGAAATTAAGAAAGTAGGTGTATCACCTACTTTGACCTTTAGAGTAGCCAAAACTCCTTAAGTAGGTGCGTCACCTACTTGGACCAATTTAACCAATTTTAAGGTCCAAAATACAGCTAAGGAAGTGGCCAAAATAAGTCCTTTATAAGGCCAAGTTGCTGGTGCTTTTCCTTCATTTCTAAGTCACAAAAATTATTATATTTCACCAATTCTCTCTACTCTCTCTAAAATAACAAGGAGCAGCCCTATTTTTCTTTCTAGGGTTCTTGAAGAAACCCCAACATTTGCAAGCCATGGTAAGTAAAAATACTTATGGTTTAGCTTAATTATCTCATGTAAGATTAGAAAAACATGATATAAGTGCTTAATTATTAATTCATGGCAGAATATAGAACAAGCTACTTGTTTATTTTTTCTTTGTTATTAAGGGATCGTTTTTCTTCTTTGGTTTAAAGTGTGAAGGAAAGTGAAAATTGAAGTTCTTAACGAGTTCAAATTTAAAGGATAAGTTGTAGAATTGAGATAAGGTGACTGCCCCATTTTGTTCTCCTTTTATAAGAATTTGGGTAAGAATTATGGATGTGTTGTTTTTGAGAACTTAAGAGATGATGAGTTCAATAATTAATTGCTACAACAAAAGGGATTTAAGGCTGTTTTGTGTGTATATATTGGGGGCTGCCAGGTTGATGTTAGGGAAAGGTATAATTGGTTTGTATTGAAATATAGAAGAAGGGTGTGGTGGTACACCACCGAATAAATAGTTGTATACATCTACTGACCATTTTGTTTCATGTATTGTTTAGAAGGTGTAATGAACCCAAAGTTGTGTTGGGGGATATTAGAATAATATGTGTGGTATATGGATGTAATTGGAGAAGAAAAAGGTTAAAATAACACCCTTGATTGATAAATTAAGGGCTTACTACCCTACCACTTTTCTGGTGAAGTTAAATAGCCCAAATATGTCGGTTGGTTGCTAATATTAGTTTATCATATATTTTATTATAGATAAGTAATCCAAAAGGAGGGAAGTCAAGTTGGGTTAGTATTGGAGTTGTACGATCAGGTATGTAAGGCATACTCTAGTTTGCACTCTTTGGCATGAAATCAGACATTTGTTCCATCAAAGAAGCTTCAAAGGTTATCCTATAACAAGTGATACACAATAGCATCATATTATATCTCATGTAGCCAATGACCTTGTTCCTACTCTCTAACGTGTTAAAACATCTCAATACATGCTTATTATTAAGCCTGAACATCTATTTTCACTGGAAAATTTCAGGAGTTCCCCATTTACTCAAATAAGACCCATGTGTTATTTTTAGCTCCAAAACACTTCATTTGTGTGCCAACAGCTCCCTACCTCATGGTTGTTAAATTAACTGCCCATTTACATATCTCTTATTGGTAGATTATTGTTTTAAGGTACCATAATGTTATGACCACCAAGGTAACAATCTCAAAGGATAAATAAACTAAGTAATGCAAATCTGTATTAAATGGGTGGCAGCTCAGGGGCATAATCCTAGCATGGGCCAATCCTGATACCTTATATATGGGTGGAAGCTCAGGGGTATAAGCGTAGCATAGACCAATCCCGATGTTTACTTATGGGTGGCAGCTTAGGGATGTAAGCCTAGCATGGGCTAATCCCGAACTGTCTATTTACCACTGATCAGCTGGTCATTATTTTATGACTTACAAAAATTTTAAAGTAAGAAAGGTAAAATAAAAAAGGAATGTAATGTACCTGACCCTACAAGTATATATAAAGGTGGTCTACTAGCACTATTTGTACACTTATAACTAATTTCCGTTGAGCTCCTATATCATGTGTGGTTACTTTTTTCCTTACCTATTTAGTACATACTTTCATACTGATTCCCCTTATAAGGGACCTGGATTTAATGTTACAGGCGCAAGTGCTTTAATAAATACACCTTCTCAGTAGGAGCCCAGGATATCCAGCGGCTATTGGTGAGCTCCAAATTGATTTAAGGCTTTTCGAGTCTGTTTTATATATTTTTGTATGGTACAGTAGTCAAGAGTAAGGCAGGGGTTTGTCCCGACCTTAATCAGATGTTTATGTATCTTTTAGAGGCTTTGTAGACCAATGTAAAGTTAAGCATGGTAGTGTCTTGTCTTTTAGATATTGTGGCCCCAACAGCCAAGTCTTGTATATGTAATTTTGTGCTTGCCTACGTAGTTATTCTCATTGATAAATTATATCATATTTGTTAGAACTTGTGGTTGTCCTAGTTACATTCATGAGAAGTACAAGGTTATAGATTAGTTCTATCGGGACTTTACAACTATGGGTGCTTGTATGCCCCAATAGGATTTGAGGTGTGGCAAAAGTGGTATTAAGCAGGTCATCCTAGGGAGACTTCAAAGATGTGTCTGCGTAGAGTCTTTCTTATAGGTGTGTTGTGCACCACATCTATAAATAAGAGGCTATGGGATATTTAAGGGTTGTCTCATTTTCTTCATATCTTAGATCGTACAATAGAGCCCACGTTGTAGGTGAAGTCATATTTAACCATTGAATCTATTTTTTCTCTTATTATAGTAAAGATGTCGGTTACAAGAATGAGTAAGAATACAGGTAATCGAGTAGACGTGGCTGCCATAGAAGGGACCAACAAGTCTCCACCTAGACAAGGTAATCAAAGTAAGGCTCAAGATGAGTCTGTATCATAAACTTCTTCTAGTCCTTCATCTGCAGAAGTGCTAAAAAGGAGAATAACAGCATCCTTAGAACCACCTATTAATGCTACTGAGGACGATCTAAGGAATGCGGTGCAATTGTTGACTCGTATAGTTACTGGACAAGATCAAGGACAAAATATTCCAACCATAGGTTCAAGTGGTGCAAACAGGGTAGCTATCCTATGGATGCAGGAATTTCTTAAATTAGATCCTCCCACATTCACCGGATCAGATCTTAATGAAGACCCACAAGACTTTATTGATCAAATCGAAAGGGATCTAGATGTCATGCATGTATCAGGTTAAGAGACAGTTGATCTAGAAGCATATAGATTCAAAGGGAAAGCTATATTTTGGTATGAATATTGAAAATGATCTAGGGGTATCGATGAACCTTCAGCCACTTGGAAAGAGTTCAAAGAGGTATTTCTTGATCATTACCTTCTATTTGAGATTCGAGAGGCCCGTGTGGATCAGTTCCTGAATCTTCGCCACGGGAATAAGAGCGTGAGGGAGTACAACCTTTAGTTTAACTTTTTGGCTAGGTATGCCCCAAATATAATAGCTACTATGGATGATAGAGTTCATTGATATGTGGATAGATTGGATCTATATCTGGTTAGAGATTATACTATTGCTACTTTGAACAAAGCCATGGATATATCAAAGATACAAGCTTTTGCCCAAAAAATGAAGGATCAGAGGCAAAGAAGAAGAACACAAGAAACAAAAAGAGAGTATACCAAGAGGGCTAGATCTACTAGGCAGTTTATGGCATCCCAAGGAGAGTTTAGGCCTTGGTTTTCTAATTAAATGCCTAGGCCATCATCTTCTTATTCTGTAGCTAGTGCTCTGTCACAATTTCCAAGGTTAAGAGTTTCCAAACAATGGGGTATCAAGATCAAAGGAGTATAAGACAATTAAGGCATCATCGACAGCCATGTAAATAATGTGAAAAGCTTCATTTGGGTGTATGTGAGTTTGGTAAAAATGCTAGCTTTTGGTGTGGTACATCAGCGCATATGATGAGAGAATGCCCTCAAAGAGGCATGGATGGTATGGCACGACCTACTGGATCATCCGTTGCATCATCATCATCATCAGTGCCTTCTTCAAAAAGGTGTGCACAACCTGTAGGTCATGGTAGAGGTGCTAAAGGAGCAACTTGCTCTAGTAGAGTTCAGAATCATACATATGCTCTAGCAGATCAACAAAATTTAGAGGATTTTCCAAATGTGGTTACAGGTACATTGTCCATCTTTTCACATAATGTATATGCATTAATTGATTCGGGTTCTACATTATCATCTGTCACTCCATTGGTTGTTGGAAAGTTCAAAAGAACACCAGAATTGATAGTTAAGCCTTTTAAGGTGTCTACGCTGGTTGGTGAATCTATTATAGCTAGGAAAGTTTACCGAAACTATATAATAACTATTTGTGGTCGTGATACAATGGCTGGCCTAGTTGATTTAGAAATGGTATATTTTGATTCTATAATAGGTATGGATTGGTTGGATTCTTTTTATGCCACAATAGATTGCCGAACTAAAGGGTGTATTTCCATTTTCCAAGAGAGGAAGTCCTTGAATGGTGGGGTAATATTGGTGTGCCAAGAGGTAAATTTATTTCTTATTTTAAGTCAAAAAGGATGATTTCCAAAAGTTACATATATAATCTAGTTAGAGTGAAAAATATAGATGTGGAGCCACCAACTCTTCAAACTATTCTAGTGGTAAATGAATTTCCTAATGTATTTCTTAAAGATCTTCCAGGTTTACCTCCAGAAAGAGAAGTAGTGTTTGGTATTGATGTGATTCCAGGTACTCAACCAATCTCAATTCTTCCGTATAGAATGACCCCGACAGAATTACAAGAGTTGAAAGAGCAATTAAAAGACTTACTAGAGAAGGGATTCATATGGCCTAGTATGTCCCCTTGGGGCACACAGGTGTTATTTGTGCATAAGAAAGATGGCTCATTGAGAATGTGTATTGACTACCGGCAACTAAATAAGGTAATTATTAAGAACAAATATCCTTTTTTGAGAATCGATGACTTATTCGACCAGTTGCAAGGGACCAAGTGTTTTTCAAAGATTGATTTGAGGTTAGGTTACCACCAAATGAGAGTCAAAGAGAAGGACATACCCAAGATAGCCTTTCAAACACGGCACAGTCAGTACAAGTTTCTAGTCATGCCCTCTGGACTAACTAATGCACCCGCAAATTTTATGGATTTGATGAATAGGGTGTTCAAGACATTCTTTGATGTGTTCGTGATAATTTTTATAGATGATATTCTGGTTTATTCGAGATCAAAAGAGGACCATGACAGTCACTTATGACAGGAGTTACAGATTCTTCGTGATCATAAGCAATATGCAAAGTTCTCTAAATGTGAGTTTTGGTTAAAATCTGTGGCATTCTTGGGTCATATTATATCTGATGAAGGAATAAAGGTTGATACTCAAAATATAGAAGTTGTGAAGAACTAGTCAAGACCTATAACACCTCACAGATTCATAGTTTTCCTAGGTTAACAAATTATTATAGAAGGTTTGTTGAAGGATTTTCTTTAATTTCTGCACCTTTAACAAAGTAAACACACAAAGCGTTCAAGTTTCAATAGAGTGATGCATGTGAAAGGAGTTTCCAAGATCTGATGAATAAGTTGAATTCTACACCCATATTAGTACTTCCAAAAGGCACAGAAGGGTATGCAGTATATTGTGATGCTTTAAGAATTGGCTTAGGATGTGTGTTGATGCAGCATGGTATAGTAATAACATATGCCTCAAGACAATTGCAGCCACATGAGAAAAATTATTGTAACGTCCCAAAATCTCATTCCGAGATGTCACATGGTGCTTAAGGCTTCAAGTAGCCCTAAGCTAACCCTTTGAGCCTGTTACTACTTCTAACACTTACTTTTAAGATGGATAAAGCAAAACAATGGCACTGTCATAAAATATCTCAACTGAAATAATAAAAGAATACTGTCTAAATAGCAACGTGCTGAAAAGAGTAAAATACCACTGATCGTCGTCTAGTCTGACAAAGCCTCTACTACTCAAGAACTAGAGAGCCATTGGGACAGATCCCCAACTAACTCATACTCAACTAAAAAGAAATAACCCAACTACTATAAAGACTGAAATTAGGGGAAAATAGGTCCTTGAACCATGAGGACTCACCAACTATGTAGGTGTAGATCAAGGTTCTCGGAGATCACTGACGCTGCTGAGACTAAGCACCTGAACCTACATTATGAGATAACGTACCACACAGACGTATATGTGGATTAGTACTTTGAGGATGTACTGAGTATATGGGGATGTATGCGATACTTATAATAATAATAATAATAATAATAATAATATCATCAATCTTTACAGAAATTATGCATGCTAATATAACTGACTCACATAGCTCGAATAATCTCAAAATGCATATCTTGTAAATTATGAATAATGGAACACATAGTATAAATCTCATTTAAGGAACATACTTCACTTTAGAAACTGATTACTTACTCTTACTAATAGGGAAAACAACTTTCTTCTTGGGAAAAATTTTACTTTAAGAAACTACTCTGAAAAATCTTACTATTAGGGAGGTTCTCTTAACCGACATACACCATGCGAGCTACATGGATTCCAACGTCTTGTCCTCCTAAAGAATAAACCTCACATTGGGGAGAGGCATCATACTCTTGCCATGGAGTATAACTTCAACTTAGTGATCACTATCTCGACCTTGGGCCCATAAATCATAATCCTACGGTGGCACGTAGTTCTGGGGTGTGAAACCGTAGTAACTTACCCAAATCGGTGCTAAATACTACTCCCTTTAGTTAGCTATGCTCATCTCATGAAAATCCAATTTAAAATAATCTCGTGGTTCATAAAGAACCCAACTATAAAATCTGTAATCTCATTTAAAAAAGTGGATTTCAATGCTACTATGACCGTCAAGGTCAAAACTTTCTCAATAATCTCAAAATACTCAAATCATTGGTGCTTATAGAACAAAAGTTCTTAAAATTACAATCTCAAATAGGGCTTAGTGACCCATATATCAATCTCATATTAAGACGTATCAAATTTCATACTCGATATCATAAAGATTCATAAATCATATAGAAATCTGGAAATTTTCAGCAATATGCATTATAATCTCAACATACTCATGCACTTCAATTTATAAAACGTTGAAACCATCATAATCTCAATAAATAATAACATAGGGTATAAACCCATACCTTAATTTCATAAGAAAATATGTAAAACCATATATCTTTGTAATTAAAACAACTTTTGGGCACAAGAACGAAAGGAGTGTCCTTGTTCAAACCCCACATATCTTAGATTATGACTTATAGATGAATAAGCTTGCTTAAGGCTCTTTTTCATACTCTTGAGTGAGGGTTCCTGAAGCTTTTGACTTGAGAACCTTGAATCATAACTCAATTTGTAGAAACTATGGTGGAATCTTAAGGTTGTTGGAGAAAGATTTGGATTTTCTCTTGAGGGTTAATCTTGAGAGAAAACCCTAGTTCTTGATGCTTTGGATGATTCTGCAGTTCTATGCTTCATTTTGATATATCTAGGTGATCAAAAGGGTGGAAAAGGACCAAAAAGCCCTTTTAAAAATGGCTTTAAAATGCTGAACGGGATCTGTGATGGCTCGTGCGATGGTCCGTCACTGGCTCGACAGTTGGTCGGTCCAACCATCCCACTTGGACTAGAATAGGGGCTCACTGCTTCAGTAGCGATAGCTTGGGAGATAGTCCATCTCAAGCTTGATAGTCCGTCGGTCAGATTGTCGCACTTGGCTAGTGGATGAGTTTACTACCTTGGTTGCGATAGCTCAAGTGGCAGTCTGTCGCAAGCTCGACGGTCCGTCAACCTGTGCTTCGGACTTGGGCGGTTCTGACAACTCTCAGTAAAACAACTATAACATCTCACTCCGATACCGGATTTGGACAAAATTGGTATCGTTGGAAAGCTAATTCAATTTACCACATGATAAAAAGTCAAAATCAGGAAAAATATATCTAATTTAAACATTACTCACTTTGGAATTTATTTCTAAATCTTTTAGAGATGGAAAAAGCCTTCACTTGACATGCTCTAAAGTCTTAAACTATGAGGGAACTTTATGGGGTCTTATTATTATCCAACACATAATCTGGATCTAGCATCAATTATATTTGCCTTAAATATATGGCATCACTACTTGTATAGGATTCATGTTACATATATACTTACCACAAGAGTTTACAATATATCTTTAATCAGAAAGACCTAAATTTGAGGCAGCAAAGATGGCTTGAGCTATTAAAAGACTATGGTGTTGATATCTTGTATCATTTAGGAAAAAATGTGGTAGCTGATGCGTTAAGTCATGAGGATATGGTGGGCACTTATAGGCAGCCTACGGAATGACAAGAGATGACTAAGGACCTACACAAACTATCCAATTTTGTGGTTCACCTTCTTGAAATTCCAAATGAGGGGTTTATTATGCATAATACAACAAAATCTTTATTAGTGGTTTTAGTGAAAGAGAAGCAATATGCAGATCCCATTCTATTACAGCTTAAGGAGAATGTACAATGTGGTATGACAAAGGCATTTAAGCTTACACAAGAGGGAGTATTTCAATGCCAAAATAGATTATGGGTGCCTAATATAGATGGGCTAAGAAAGAGGATAATGATAGAAACACATCATTCAAGGTATTCCATCCATCCAGGGTTAACTAAAATGTATCATGATTTAAGAGGAATATATTAGTGGGGTGACATAAAGAAGAACATTACAAAATTTGTAGCCGAATGTCCAAATTTTCAAAGAGTTAAAGTGGAGCACCAAAAGCCCGGGGGTTATATGCAATGTATAGATCTTCCATTCTGGAAGTGGGACATGATCAATATGGATTTTGTCACTGGTTTTCCTTATACATCTCGAAAGTTTGATTCCATATGGGTGATAGTTGGTAGGCTAACCAAATCAGCACACTTCCTATCTGTTAGGACCACTTACACAGTTGAAGAGTTTGCAAAACTGTTTATTAAAGAGATAATTTGATTACACGGAGTACCAGTCTCTATTATATCAGATAGGGGAGCTCAATTTACAACAATTTTTTGGAAGTCTTTTCAGAGAAATTTGGGAACACAAGTTAATTTAAGCACAACTTTTCATCCTCAAATAGATGGACAATCAGAACATACCATTCAAACACTTGAATATATTCTACGAGATTATGTATTGGACTTTAAAGCTAGTTGATATGATCATTTACCTCTCATCGAGTTCGCCTACACAATAGCTATCATTCAAGCATCAAAATGGCACCATATAAAGCTTTGTATGGAAGAAAGTTTAGATCACCAATTGGATGGTTTGAAGTGGGTGAAACTACCTTATTCAGGCCAGATCTTGTTCATAAAGCTATGGAAAAGGTTAAAGTAATCCAACGACAGCTAAAAATAACACAAATTCGATACAAGTCATATGTAGATATTAGAACAAGGGGGCTAGAATTTGCTATAGGTGATTGGGTATTCTTGAAGTTCCCACTAGTAAAGGGGGTTATGAGATTTGGTAAGAAAGGAAAACTAAGTCCACGTTATATAGGCCCATATAAGATTATTAGGAGGTTTGGCCAAGTCACTTATGAGTTAGAGCTACCACAAGAGCTCTCAACAGTTCATACAGTATTTCACGTCTTAATGCTTTGAAAGTGCATCGAAGATCCATCTCATATTACTCCCATTGAAGATGTACAAGTTAAAGAAGATATTACCTATGAAGAAATACCTATTGCTATCCTAGATCGACAAGTTAAGAAGTTAAGGAATAAAGAAATAACTTCTGTAAAAGTGCTTTGGAGAAACCAACAAGTAGAAGAGATAACATGGGAAGCTGAAGAAGAGATGAAATTAAGTACCCCCATTTGTTCAAATACAAAGAGAAAGTATAAGATGATGAATTAGAGCAATAACAAGTAAGTATAATATATATAAGTACTATGTGATAATAGGGATATTAAACTTAGGCTTGAACTTGTTTTGGTTGGACAGTTATACTAACATTTGAGGACGAATGTTCCTTAGGGGGGGAGAATGTAACACCCCATATTTTGCATGCACTTATTCTATTTATATGGAACTTGGTATAGCCTTGTCGTATAGGTAACAGACGAGATTTGTTATACGAGTATTGATAGTGTAGATGGAGTTCTAGCTACTGCCCATACGTTTTAATATGACGTGATCAAGTTACCATTGGTATAACTATTTAACTTGGAATCATAAGCTGGTATTTGAATCTAAGTTTAAAGTGACCAAGTTTGTACAAGTTATAAGTTAGATTAAAGGGATTACGAGTTGGAAATGGAATAAAATATTAAGGTGATTGCTTGACTTAATTAAGCTAGTAGGTGAGTAACCTACTTAACCTATTTGGACCAAATTAATGGACCCATGGCTATGGACAAGATTTGGGCCTATACTAATGTACTTATTTGGGCCAAAATAAAATAAAAGATGAAGAAAAATGGAGAAATGGGCCAACACACAAATTTGCCAAGGCCCAAATATAATTAAGCCCAACTAAGAAATTAATAAAGTAGGTGTATCACCTACTTTGACCTTTTGAGCAGCTTGAACTCCTTAAGTAGGTTCATCACCTACTTGGACCAATTTGACCAATTTTAAGGTCCAAAATGCAGCAAAGAGGTGGCCAAAATAGGGCCTTTATAAGGCTAAGTTTTTGGTGATTTTCCTTTATTTCTAAGTCCCAAAAACAATTATATTTCACCAATTCTCTCTACTCTCTCTAAAACAACAAGGAACAGACCTATTTTTCTTTATAGGGTTCTTGAAGAAACCCCAAACTTTGCAAGCCAAGGTAAGTGAAAATACTTATGGTTTAGTTTAATTATCTCATGGAAGATTAGAAAAACATTCTATAAGTTCTTAATTATTAATTCATGGTAGAATATAGAACAAGCTAGTTGTTCACCTTTTTTTTTTGTTATTTAGAGATCTCCTTTCTTCTTTGGTTTAAAGTGTGAAGGAAAGTGAAAGTTGAAGTTCTTGAGGAGTTGAAATTTAAAGGATAAGTTGTAGAATTAAGGTAAGGTGACTGCTCTATTTTGTTCTCCTTATATATGAATTTGAGAAAGAATTATGGATGTGTTGTTATTGAGAACTCAAGAGATGATGAGTTCAATAATTGATTACTATAACAAAAGGGATTTGGGGCTGATTTGTGGACTGTTTTGTGTGTATATGTTGTGGGCTGCCAGGTTGATATTGGGGAAAGGTATAATTTGTTGGTATTGAAATATGGAAGAATGGTGTCGTGGTACACCACCGAACTAATAGTTGTATACGTCTACTGACCATTTTATTTTGTGTATTATTTCGAGGGTGTAATGAACCCAAAGTTATATTGGGGGATCTTATTAGAATATGTATGGTATGTGGATGTAATTGGAGAAGAAAAGGGTTAAAATAACACCCTTGATTGATAAATTAAGGGCTTACTGCCCGGCCAATGTTTTGGTGAATTTAAATAGCCCAAATGTGTTGGTTGGTTGCTAATATTAGTTTACCATATATTTTATTGTAGATAAGTAATCCAAAAGGCGGAAAGTCAAGTTGGGTTAGTATCGGAGTTGTACGACCAGGTATGTAAGACATACTCTATTTTGCACTCTTTGGCATGAAATCGGACATTTGTTCCATCAAGTAAGCTTCCAATGTTATCCTATAACAATTGATACACAATAGTAGCATATTATATCCCATGTAGCCAATGAACTTATTCCCACTCTCTAACATGTTAAAACACCTTAATACATGCTTATTATTAATCTTGAACGTCTATTTTCACTAGAAAATTTTAGAGTTTTCTGTTTAATCAAATAAGACCCATGTGTTATTTTTAGCTCCTAAACACTTCATTTGTGTGCCAACAGCTCCCTACCTAATTGTTGTTGCATTAAGTGCCCATTTACATGTCTCTTATTGGTAGATTATTGTTTTAGGGTACCATAATGTTATGACCACCAATGTAACAATCTCAATGGCTAAATAAACTAAGTAACACAAATCTGTATTAAACGGGTGGCAGCTTAGGGGCATAATCTTAGCATGGGCTGATTCCGATACCTTATATATGGGTGGAAGTTCAGGGGCGTAAGCCTAGCATGGGACGATCCTAAACTATCTATTTACCACTGATCAGCTGGTCATTGTATTAGATGACTTACAAAGATTATGAAGTAATAAAGGTAAAATGAAGAAAGAAATGTAATGTACCTGACCCTACAAGTATATATAAAGGTGGTCTACTAGAAATATTTGTACACTTATATCCGATTTCCGTTGTGCTCCTATATCATGTGTGGTTACTTTTAGTCTTACCTATTCAGTACATACTTTCATACTTATGCCCCTTATGGGGGATCTATATTTCATGCTGTAGGCACAAGTGCTTCAGAAAATACACCTTCTCAGTAGGAGCCCAGGATATCCAGCAGCTATTGGTGAGCTTCAGATTGATTCAGGGCTTTTCGAGTCTATTTTATATATTTTGTTATGGTACAGTAGCCAAGAGTAAGGCAGGGATTTGTCTTGACCTTAACTAAATGTTTATGTATCTTTTAGAGGCTTTGTATACCAATGTAAAGTTAAGCATGGTAGTGTCTTGTCTTTTAGATATGATGGTCCCAACGACCAAGTCTTGTATATGTAATTTTGTGCTTGCCTACGTAATTATTCTCATCGATGCATGATATCATATTTGTCAAAACCTGTGGTTGTCCTAGTTACATGCATAAGAAGTACAAGGTTATGGATTGGTTCTCTTGGGGCTTTATGGCTACGGGTGCCTATCCGCCCCAATAGGATTTGAGGCATGACAATCACTATGAATGAAACTAATAAATACCCTTCTTCTTGTTGACATTTTTTTATAAAAAATTTCAAAGTTAGTGAAAGCTTTATGCTTAGGAGTGTGAAACATTACTCACGTGAATATAGATAAATCATCAATAATAACAATCATATTTTTTTTCACCAATGCTGGCTATTTTGGTTTGACCAAATAGATCCATGTGGATAGTTTGAAGAGGTTTGGTGGGGCCAAAAATATATTTGACTTTAAAGAATATTCGAGTATATTTACCAAGTAAACAGGTATCACAAATGTGATCCTTCACAAACTTCAACTTTGACAGATCGTTCATCAATTCAAGTTTAGAGAGCTTTTCAATAGCATGAATGCTAGCATGTCTAAGCTTTCTGTGTCATAACCAGGGATCTCTAGTTTGAGAAGTAAGGCACAACAAGATAGCAAAATTAGTATTATTGAAAAGATAAATATTATTGACACAATCACCAACGAGAGTGATTTTCCTTCTTCCACGTTTGATAGAGAAATTACCGATATTGAATGATATATCAAATCCAGTATCACAGAGTTGGGTTGATGCGTAATAGGTTATATTTAAGTCTATCCACCAGGTAAACTTCAATTAGTTCACATAAAGATTTATTTTTTTCAAAGCCTGCTCCTACAACTTCTCTTTTGGCATTATATCCAAATCTAACAGATCCACTATCAATTTTTGTTATAGTGCTAAACTTTTCTTTCTTTTCGATCATATATCTAGGAAATCTATTGCCTGCTACCTATATTCCCTTTCTGTAGTTTTTGCAGGCATGTTCTTACAAGATCAGAATATTAGTTTTGTTTAGGTACCCAAGTGTTCTTGGGTCCTTGAGGATTAGATGCATTTCTTTTTGTTCTCCAAATCTATGGTCCTTTAGATTGTTGTATGTAGTTATGTAATTTGTGCCTTTTTTTTTACAGGAGTAGCAAATTGGTCCATAATAAGAGAAAGGGGTCTTTGCAGAGATAAAAGAGTAAAAGGAAAATGTAGATTTAGCTTTCAAAATATTGGACTTGACAGAGCTGTGACTTGGTGATTTTCTGAAGTTGTTTAACTACATCTTAAGGCCACTAAGTTCTTATTGAGGCAAGCTAATTTCTATTTGGCTTGGTTCAAGTTGAATCTGTCAGTTTCTTCTTTCTTCTTCAATTTTCTTTTTTAAAAGAGTTTGCAAATTTTTCTTTTCTTGAGCTATTTTGTTGTATTTATCAATAAACTTCTGAATTTCATCAATTATCATCTCAAGATTTGATTGTATCATATTGTAGTTATGATAGTTAAAGAGTCTTACCTTACTGAATTCATCTATAGCCATGAAACACATATTGGTGATTTCTGTGTTGTCTTTAGTTTTATTTTCATCACTTCATGTGCCAAAGTTTTTATTTTTCTTGGATGATCTTCTTCTTAGTTTAGGATAATTTTATTTGATATGGATAGGTTTGCCACAATGATAACAACGATCATCATTTCTTGAGAAATCATTATTCTTAAAGGTTTGT
Organism: Capsicum baccatum var. pendulum; assembly: GCA_030864225.1. NCBI lineage: Eukaryota > Viridiplantae > Streptophyta > Magnoliopsida > Solanales > Solanaceae > Capsicum > Capsicum baccatum. The sequence continues at coordinate 76,137,957 of CM061557.1, read as the reverse complement.
TGAGGCCTCTTCTATCTTTGCCTTAGAGTGTTCCTGACTCCACAATTTATGAGGGTTATTCCTTTATTATTTTCTTCATCTATGTTTTCGTCTTCTCTCGAGGTCACAAAACTGAAGGCTATAGGTTTTTTTTCTCGTTTTTGTTATACCTGTTAATATGATTTTGTTCATATGCAAGAAGATTACCTCACAACTCATCGTATGTTATGTTATGGAGATCTCTGTCCTCTTGAATAGTTGTCTTGGTCTCTAATGCTTTTGGAAGACTTCTTACCAGTTTCTTAACTTGAAGAATATTTGAGTAGATCATCCCTAGGGACTTGAGTTCACAGACAATTTTGCTGAAATGTGAGAACATTGATTCCACTCCTTCATTGTCCACTATTTTGAAAAGTTCATATTTGTTAAATCGAGCACTTATTCTGGCTTCATTTAATTTGGTGGTACCTTCTTAAGTTACTTCAAGTTTGTCCCAAATCTTCTTGTCCATTTCGCAGGTTGATATCTTATCATATTTTGCTCCACTAACTACACAGTAAAGCAAACTTATAGCTCAAGCATTCATTTTAATTACCTCTGATTTCTCCTTTGTGATTTCAATATCATCCTTGTTGCTGTACTCCTTTTTCTTTTATTTGTCCTTTAGTATGGGTATAGGTTTATGTCCTTTCTTGATAACTACCTAAGTATGAAAGTCGATTGACTACAAAAAGATTATTAATCTATTCTTCTAGTGCAAGTAGTGTTACCCATTCACGTAGGGTGGCCTTATCAATGAATTTCCATCTTGAAAAAGTGCTCCTGAAATTTGTTAATTGGCCATTTGATCTTTACTTACATGTGGTTAAGTGACTCTTTAATTTGAGACCTGCTCTAATAACAATTGAAATTCAAGAGGAGGGGTGAATTGAAATCTTTTTTGAGTCAACTAATCAATATAATCACTTGACTCCCCTGAAGATTAGTATAAACAATAAACTTGAGATAAATTAAAGGCAGAAAATAAAGTATAAAAGAAGACATAGAATTTTATATTTGTTCGAATTAGCAGTGTGGTGTCTGCTTCAGTCCCCCTAAGTTGCAAGGATTTCCTTGAGAGTTTGACGTGAAATTTGAGTTACATCATAAATGGACAAGTCCTGGATCTGAACTTAACACTGTTCAGTTTTTGTGACATAGTCTCAACTAGTATAACTAAGTATTGACTCTATATTTTCTTTCTGTAACTATTGTAAAATAAAAAAGCTATAAAGCTTTAGGAAGATCTAAAAGATGAGATATAATTGTAGTTCTAGTGAAGTTTCACATAAATTATTCTATTCTCTATGCACTTATATAGTCTCCATATTTTGCTGCTTCTTTGCTCTAAAAGAAAAATTCAAGGGAGTTTCTTTCAATCAATGATTTGTATTGATTCCTTGATTGAGGATTCATATCATTAGCACGTTTATATCTGATATGTCTGTGCATATAATATGTTCTTTCTTTTCTAGATTGGTGGGTCATATTCATACACATCTATATAAGATATATCCGTATGGAGAATATGATCTACTTTCTTTCTTGGTCATCATGAGATTTTGCCTAGTGTTGATTTGCTCATTTTCATAATTAGTGTTCAATCATTGATTATTGAAATCCTTGATTGCTCTTGTTTGGATCTTTATTTTAGTTCTTTCCAAACTTAGTCTGAGATCTTCATTGGTTGGTCCTTATGTGAATATTTTCTGATTCCATACATTGAGTTCCTCCAAGGTAGGTCCTATATGTTTATTTTGTTAGTTTGTCATTGTTAAAATATATTAGGCAATTATAGAAGGCTAACATATATGTTCTTAATGAATTAGTTAGGAATTTTTTTAGACATGCAATTTCGATTCTCAAATTCGTGTTTGTATTTTCTATTTTTAGAACAATATTTTTGTAAGCAAAATACTTTAGAGAATACAAAGAAATAGAAATCTATATATTCAAATTAAAATTCTCTTTATGCTTTTCAAAACGGGATTTATTAATAGCACTGTCATAAATTTTCTAATTATCTTTAACTTCAATTGATTCTTTTGAGAAAACATACTTAATTGCTCAATAAAGTACTTATTAAGTAATAATGAACTCAAAAATTTAACATAAGATGAACAAAGTCTTCTTAGGTTTTTTGTATTTCTCAATGTGTTTTTCATTATAAAAAGGATGCAATTTATGATATTGGCAGCTTTGAGATGGGAGGGAGAGTTTCTTTATATAGACTAATTAATACTCACTCCTAGGGATGAGCGTTCGGTTAATTCAGTTCGATTTGTGAAATTATATTTGATTTTTTGATTTATGATTTGGTGAAATTACAAATCAAAATCGAACTGAAATAATTTCGGTTCGATAGGATTTTTGCAAATTCAATTCGTTTTGTTTCAGTTTGGTTTTCCAATTTAAATATAATCATAGAGGCTTTTAATTTTCTTGTGACTTTCTGTGATTGGATTTTTCATAGCTTTCTTAATATTTTTTTAATAGCATTATCCACAAATACTTTACTGTAATAGGTAACAACTATAACAAACAATGATGTCCACTTTTCAGAGTAGACTACAAAGATCGTAAAGGGAAATAGGTGAACTAGAATAAGTGTAACCAAAAGAAAAGATGAAACTTGAATGTAGGAAAGAAAAAAGAAAAGAGGTGGTATTGTGGGTTGTGGTGTCAGCTGTCATCCATGGCCCGACGACGATGGTGGTCTGAGTTCTGATCATCATTTCATCGGCAATGGTTGTGAGATCAGAGAAGAGACGAGAGTGAGAGAAACGGTGTCTTGAGTGTGAGTCTCTGTTATTTGATATTAGGGAAGTTAGGGTTGGATAAATGGTAATGGGTTGGGTATGAAATTGGGCCTAGTACCTATTGGGTTGGGAGTTGGGTATACAATATGTATACTAATATAGTAATATACTATTTATATAAATTTTGATTTTTTGATTTAAATGATTTTTTTAAAAAACCCAAAATCGAATCGAATAATTAAAATTTTTAAATTTTGAAACCGAAACTGGCCAAAAATATCACGCCCCAAAATCCCATCGGGCCGGACTGGCACCCGAAGCCGAGAAGGCCCGGGAGAACCCATTCAAATACCTCTACTTTCACTTACATGTCACCAAAAATTTGGACAGCACTTCGTTGCATATAGAAGGGTCTAATTACCTGTATCAGCACAAATATATATATATATATATATAATACTTGGCCGTCGGGGCCACCACATATATAGATATAACATCACTATATAAACTTCCATGACTTTACCCTTCCTTATGTCTACAAAGCCTCTAGGATATACATGACATAACTAGGGTCGGGACAAACCCCCGCCCACAGATGACTCCTGTACAATAACAAAATATAAGGAACCGACTCGGAAAGCTTCGAAGCAAACTGGAGCTCACCAACAATAGCTGTATGACCTGGCTCCTATTTACGCTGTGAATGAGCTGAGGTACCTGTGCCTGCATCATGAAATGTAGGTCCCCGTGGGGGACGTCAGTACGAAATATGTACTGAGTATGTAAAACTGTAGATAATCATATATGATATAGTAGCTCAATAGAAATCAGAAACAAGTGAATAAATCGTAATAGGAGTGGACCACACTTACTAGAACTTGTGACAACCTGTACATTGTATTTATTCAATCACTTTACCTTCGTTCTTATCGTCTTTGTAATCATTACTGTACTGTACTTTGACCATTAGGCTGCCTCCAGTACATATCAACTGGGATCGACCCATACTAGGCTTATGCCCCTGGGATACCACCCATAAACACATAAATAGGGATCGACCCATGCTAGGCTTATGCCCCTGGGATACCACCCGATAAGACAGAACTTCCATCACTTAGTTCAATTAATCTTTGAGATTGTTATTTCGGTCGCCACTACATTTTGATACTTTGAAACAATGATACATCAATAAGAACCAAGTAATAGACCTTCTATACAATAACGACGTAATAAAGACTCATTGGTACATCAACAATGTGTTTTAGAATCATCAATATCCCAACAATGAAATAGGAGCCTTTTGGTATATCAATGAAATATTTTGACACTTTATAGAATGGAAACAACTTTGTTGGTAATGTAGAACAATACATGTTTTTGGACAACCTCGGAATCTTACTTGATGGAACATTGGTGTTTTCATGCCAAAGAACATCGTTAGAGTATGCTTTACATACCTCGTTGTAGATTCGGATACCAATTCAACACAACTTTCCGCCTTTACAAATCACTTATCTACAATGAAATGTTTGGCATCTAGTATTAGCAACCCAACACCACAATTCTCTTCCATAATTCCATACAACCAATATTTGCAAAACATTTCAAAAACCAACTTGAACAATAGGTTTATGTGTATATATATATATATAATCATCATTTCAATACCACATCATCAATACCACATCATCACACCAAATCCCTTCACAATTCAACATAATCCAACCATGCACAAGAATAATCCAACATCATTTCCAATCATCTTTCAACAACAATCAAATAACATACTTCTTATGCTCACATGCATATATATACATATCCATATAAATAACACCAACATAATTTACATCCTTACTATAAAATGGCCCTTTTGATTTCGAAGTCCTGTTGGCACAAATAAGGGGTGCTTCTCGAAGCCCTCAAGACGGTGAACACAACTACGGAATCAATTTGGATTTTCTACGGTTGAATCACAAGATAATTGGAGTTGAACTTAGGCTAGGGTTTCTTATTTATCAATGATTTGGATGATAAATGATGGGTATGAGGCTAAGTATATGTATATAATGACCAATTTTCGTCCATGAGGTGATGGAAAATGACCATATTGCCCTTAAAATTTAAGTAAATCCGAATTTGTCCATGGTGGACTGTTTTGATAGGCTAAAGTAAATTGACCATAACTCTTTGATCCGATATTGGATTTGGGTGAAATTGGTATCGTTGGATAGATAATTCAAAGGGATTTCATTTCATATAAAGTAGGTCACCCAGTTCGTCCTGTACAAGGAGTTATGATCGTTTGAAGTGGACCCTAAAAATCTGTTTTGAGAGGCTTAAGTAAAACGAGTATAACTCCTTACTCAGATGTTGGATTTGGATGAAACCAATTTCATTAGAAAGAAGACTCCCGGAGATTCTCATCAATATATAGCAGCTTACACAGTTCATTTTGTACAAGGAGTTATGATCATTTAAAGTCGACCGAAAAAACTGGCAGGCCTCAGTAGTTTGTGTGCAGGAAATTTTCCTGCACATTTACTATTCACAATATCCCGGCCACCATTTTATAGTTTCGAACGTGATCGATTATATCTGAAACTTATCCATTTTTGGAAATCTTTATATCGTTGGCAAGCTTATTCAATAACCTTCGTATGGAACCATCGACGGGCAAATTCCGGTATAAATAAAATAAAAAATTAATTCCATATAATAAAACCAATACACGTACTTGAATATGCCAATACATGTACTTGAATACGGGGTGTTTCAAAAAACATAAAAAAAAACAAAATTAAATTTTAATTTTGATTTGTTTTTTCAGTTTGAATCAAATTATTCCCAGTCCTACTCACTCCGTCCATCTTTACTTGCCTATTTTTCTATTTTGGAATATCCAATAATATTTGTTCAGTTTATAAAATCAATGGAGAATTTACCTATTTCTACTTATTTTACCTATAGCAATAAATATGATTCATTGGCTAATGCATTTTTCATAGCATTAAATATCTTATATTTAAAGGATAATGTGATAAAATTATTCCTATCTTTTATTATTTCTTATTTCTAGTGTCAATTGAAAAATGAACAAATAAGGATGAATGGAGGGAGTAATATTGATACACAATTTAAGTGTGGCACAACTACTGCCTTATAGACTAATTGATAATATTAATACACTATTTAAGTTTGACACATCTACTTTCTTATAGACTTTAAAATTACTCTTAAGACCTTTATATTTACACAGCTCGCTGTTGTTTTTCTATTACTTTCTTGATCTCATTTTAGTTGATCACTTACAATTTACATTTAACTTAAGAAATCATAAATAAAGTAGTTAATTTCACTAATTCATCCTTTATCTATATTGCTGGATATTAATACCATTTATGAAAAAAAAATATTTATATTAAAGAAAGAAATAGCATAGGGCATATGAATAAATTTGGAAAATTGTCACCTATGCTTTTTTGGATCGAGCGGAAATTTTTTTGTTAGAAAAGACTGACAAAGAAGTTACTCCTGCTGTTCCATTTTACATGGCCATGTTGACTTATCACTTCACTTAAGAAAATATTTATCGAGAGTTTATTTTACTAAATCAACTTTATTAATTATGTTTTGAAAATCTAAATTCAACTATTAATACTTTATATAGTCATTAAAGGATAGGGGTGATATTGGAGGAACATGATAAACTTCTCTTGATTTCATAAATTGGATAAGTAAATTGAAATGACTATTTTAACATGAAGATGAAGTAAAATAAAATAGAAGGAGTATAAATTTGTTTAGACTTCCAAAGAATATTAATTATAGGGGTAAAATAGATGTTAGCGGAAATGTGAAATAAGAACAAGAGAAAGACACAAAGATTTAACGTGGATTGGATCCAAATGACCCTAGATCCATCAGAGAACAACTATCTTTATATTAATAAATAAAGGGGAGAGATCTCATATATATCTGAGAGAATTATTTCTCAACTCTCAACTCTTACAATAAATTTAACTATGATTAGTAGTTTTAACAATGAAAAATGATCATCCTTTTATAGATGACCAAACTTGGCCTGCAAGCACAAATAAGAAAAGAAAACATAAATACAAAACTTTTTCTCCACAAATTCTTACTTGCTCTCCAGGTTCATTTTCTAGCCAAGTAAATTGGCACATGAAATTTTTTTTCCACATGGGCTTGACCCGACAAAGAATAACCAACTCTTTGAATCTCCACCTTGACTTGGGTTCTGAACATGCATATGAACAACTCCGATCAAAACTTCTAAGTTTACTGGACAACTCCATTGTAAGAAACAAGAAGAATTAATCTTTGTTAAACATACCAGCTCTACCTAGCAGTTATTCTCCATGAGTTGCATCAGTTGATTCATCTCCTACTACGTCCTTATAGTGTGAAAACTTGACGAGCGGGACTATCTTGATCAATATGTCTAAAGTGTTATTATTGTGATAAACTTTGCAACCTTGATAGTTACCTTTTCAACAACATCTCAAGTGAAATGAATGCTGACATCAATGTATTTGGGCGCTCATGAAATCTTTGATTTTTAATCAAACGAATAAAACTTTGACTATCACATATTAGAGTTGATTCTAGCTATGCCAAAATGTATTCTACCACCAAATATTTCAATCAGATAGCTTCTTTACTGCCTCTGTTATTGTCATATATTCTACCCCTATTGTAGATAAAGCTTCAATCGACTGTGAAGTCAATTTCCAACTAACAACGCTAACAAAAGTAAAGATGTATTCAATTATGCACCTTATTATACCAAGATCCCCTATAAAGTCAGAATCCATATAGCCGAGAATAAAAATACCTTCACCTTTTGAAAAGGTTAGACCAACATCAAAAGCTCCTTTAAGATATCTCATCATCCACTTCACAACTTTCCAATGTCTCTTTCCTCGGTTGGTCATGTACCTATTTACCACACTTACTAATTAAGAAATATCTAAACGTGTGCATGCTATAACATAAATAATGCAAGCAACTGCGCTAGCATAAGTAATCTTTGACATATGCTCTATCTCATTCTCATACTAAGGCATTTGTAACTCCAAAAGTCTAAAAGAAAGAGCTAATGATGTACTTACAAGTTTACACAAATGCATATTGAATCTCTCAAGGATCTTTTCAATATACCTCTTCTGAGAAATCTACACAATATCGTCTCCTATTAAAATCTCCATTTCAAGGATTTTCTTTGCAGGTCCTAAATTCATCATGTCAAATTTCTTGCTTAGTAATTTCTTCAAAACATTTTTCTCTGTGATGTTGTTAGCAGCAGTAAGAATACCACCAATATATAATAGTAAGTAAATCATTGAATCACCAAACATATTATTGTAATACACACAACTATCAAATGCACTCCTTCAGAATTCATGTATAGTTATGAATCTATTAAGCCTCTTATACCATTGTCTAGGGGATTGTTTTAAACCATACAAAAACTTTTTCAATTGGCATACATGATCTTTTTTCCCTCAGCTAGGAAATATTCATGCTGAATGTAACGCCCAAATCTAGTACCTGAAATGCTACACGATGCTCATGACCCCGAAGGACCACAAACAAATCCATGATTGATATCTGTACCTGTATACTGAATAATATACAATATAAATGCAGAAACATGAACTAAATGGCCATAAGGTTCAAATCTGTAACATAACTGATAAATCATAACATATGGTAAACACTGAAATAACTGTTTGAAAAGGATAGTTTGCAAAGCCTCTAACTGACTGAACTATCTGAATAAGGAGTTGATGGGACATGTCCCCAAATAACTCCAACTAATAAATTAATTAATGAGATGATAAAATAATGATAATGTCCTCGAAAGATAAGGACTCACTGCTACTCTGACTGCTGAGACTGGGATGCTACTGATTCTCTGGAGCTCGTGTCGCTGAACCTAGATATAAGACACCATAGCGCAAATGCGTCAGTACTTTGAATGTACTAGTATGCATGTGAGGTAGGCTAAATGCATGGAGTTCATATGCATGAACTATACTGGCTAACTGACTAATATGAACATGAGAATACATGCATGAATACACAATAACTATATCTGAGATCGTGATAAGATGAGTTTACGGATAATGAACATGACTGATAACTAAGTTCTGATGATTGATATAACTGATAACATAAGTGACTATATATGACAGTCCTAAATCTGATGAAACTAGCTGAGTTCTGTACTGTTCTGAGTTGGTTGTATCTGAAAGTCCTAAATTCAGTAACTAAAACTATGGGAAGTAGTTATCTAACCGACATGCCCTTAATATACTATTATGACTAAGTTGGGGTCCAATCTGTAAACCCAATTGGAAGGGTGTCAATACCGCACCACTGGTAAGGACAATCTGTAAAAAACCCTCATAGAATAGGTAACTCTAGTGAGAGCGGTGGGAACCCTCATATAACTGGTTAAGCTGGCTCATCTACCCTCATATAGCAGGCTATGATGTCTCAACCTACACTGGCTACGTAGTTCAGGAACGCAAGAATTGCTTCTAAGAATCACACCTTTATATAACAGGTGAGTTCCAATCTTTGGATTTACTCGATGCTAATTCCTACTCCCATCTGTATAGACACTGAACATGGATTACTAGACTGAACTGGACTGAATTAACTGAATTTCATTGACTGACGGAATAGTACTGAGATTACTGAATTACTAAGATTTCCTAAGTCACATGACTGACTGAGTTCTATGGATCATGGATTGACTGAGGATATCATGAAAACATGACACTAAATCCAGGCACACAACTATATTTTTCGGGCACAAGTACCCCGAGGACTCGATGGAAAGAAACTGACAAGGCATTACATTCTTGAATACATGACTAACATCAACAATCCATAATACAATAATTGAAGATATTTCATGAGCATTTGGTTATCATAGCTTGGTACATGAATAATATAGCATGTATACATAGCATAATTTCATAAGGCTAACTCATGAGCAATCCTACAAACCAATTTCAATACATAAGAATAACATGGAAGTCATTTTGGATCACAATTTAGTTATAGTTCATAATTTCTATCCTTCTAGGCATTTTATCAAACACCTTGCATGCACCCTTAGGGCATAGGCCTAATCATCAAATTGACACATTATAAATAACTTAATTTATGGATTTCACTCATTTGCTAATGTAGTTTCATGAAAAACACATAAATATTCCAACTTGGAAATCATATAACAAGATAAACATGGTTACAACCAACTCACAACATAAATATCATGTTTCATAATTTAAAATAGGGTTCTTGAGCTTTATGGATGAAAGGAATCCATAAATCAACACAACACATACTTTAGTTCTTTGTTTAGCGAAGATTGACGGAGAGACTTTCTTGAAATTGAATCCCCAAATGAAACCCTAGCTTGTTCTTGAGAGAAAATTGAGAGAAACTAGTTTATTTTGGGTGAAGAATGGCTAAATCATATGTTATTGGGCTTAAATAGGGGTGGGAAATTGACCCTTTTAACCTTGGACGCATTTTTTAAAATTGGTGAAAATTTCTTGACCTGGACCCCTGGCGCGATGCAGCGCTATCGCGCCATGTCACTGGAATTTGACAATTGGGAAATTGGGGGATGGTGCAACGTGGAGCCATCGCGTTGCTACTTCGTTTGCAACCTAGAACTTTGGTGCAGCGCAGAGAAATTACATTGAGACACTGGAAAAAGGACAATTGCCATTTTCGCTTGTGGCGCGACGTGCCACTGACTAATATGGCATTGTTTTACGAGAAAAACTTGGAATAGTCATAACTTCTTTCCCGGTTTTCAGATTAGGGCAAATCTTATATCGATGGAAAGCTTATTGAATTCCTCATGGAATAAACATCATTCAATTTAGAAGCTAATACTTGACATTCTTGGGACGAAATTAGTTAAGAAACTTTAGGGTATTAACTGATCCATATAGATAGTCTTTTCAAGATCACCATATAAAGAAACAATTTTGACATCAAGTTGTTGAAGATCCAAGTCAAATTTGGGCAACCAATGCTAGTAGCATGCAAATTAAGCAATGTTTCATGATTGAAGAGATGATCTCATTATAGTTAATTTCCTTTTTTCGACTAAAACCTTTCACAACCAATCTTGTCTTGAACCTAACATTTTCCACTTTTGAAATTCCATATTTCTTTCTGTAGACCCATTTACTTTCAACTATCCTCTTTTCATTTGAACTTTAACTAAGACTCATGTCAAATTCTTGTGAATAGACTCCATCACTTTCTTCATGGCTAATTGCTATTGTGCAGAATCTTTACAAAAAGTTGCTTAAACATATGAGGAGAGCTCAAGATCCTTATTCTCTTCTTCTGAAGCTACAGGTGCATATCCAATCAAATTTTCTTGATCTATAAAGCATTTTAATTTTTGTATCTGTCTTTTGTTCCTTTCCTTCATAATTGTGTATGGTTCATTGACAACAAGTTCTTCAAGATCTATATCTTTTGACTCATCAACTTTAGTCTATTAATCCTTATCCTTGGTAAGATCTTCCAGTAGCTCCACCTACTTGTTGTTCTTATTTCTTATTGACTCTATAGAAATTTTATGAGGATCAAGTACAGAGGTTTTATCGAAGATAACATCTCTACTAACTATAAAACTGAGTAAATACAATTTGTACCCTTTTACTCCATCCACATACACTACGAGTATGGCTTTTTTAGACCTTAGTTCAATCTTTCCTTCTTTAATATGAAAATAAGTTGGACACCCAAATATTCACAAGTATGAATAGCTAAAGGTTTCACCTGATATAACTCATTTGGAGTCTTAAAGTCAATCATTAATGCAGAGATCAATTGGCAATATGAGAAATAATGTGAACTACTTCAGCCCAAAACACTTGGACATTTGGGCTTGTAGAATTCTTTGCATCCTCTTGACAACTTCATTTTTTTGTGGGGTGTGCTTGGCTATCTTATGTTTTGAGATCACATGAACCTTGCATAAATTATTAAACTCTTCACAACAAAACTCTAATCCATTGTCTGTGTGAAGATACTTGATTTTTCATTTTGTTGATTCTCAATCAATATATTTTACTCCTTAAACTCTTTAAAAGCATCATTTTTGCCTTCAAGAAATGAACTCAAACCTTTTGTGAAAAATTATCACTGAATGTGAGAGGATACATCTTTCCTTCTTTCGATGGAAGCTTAGAGGGACCCCATAAATTTGAATAATGTAGTTTAGCACCCCTCTTATCATGTGCTTACCAATGCAGAAGTTGACCTTCTTCTACTTCCATAGGATGCAAAGCCCATAAAATTTAAGTGTGTTGATCTTCTCGCCATTCAAAATATGTCAATTGCTCAGCATTAAAGAAAGTTTACACACGATAAACTTGAGAATTTGTTCTCTGTTTTCTTATTATTCCACAATGTTCCACCGTGTCCATACATATTTATATACTACTGCAGTCATACATATATAATCCTATTCCTACACAATTAGGATATAATATGATTTTGCATATTGTAGTATAGGAATCCTAGTCCTAGTTACACACAATAGTTTAGAAATCCTAGTTCTAGGTGTATTTGTCTAATATCCCCCCTCAATACTTGTAACGCCCCAAAAAAATGGGTCCCGGAGCGTCACACGGTACTTGAGGCTATGAGTAGCTCCAAGCTAACCTTTGAGCCATTTTCATTCAGTTCAACACAAATCAACGAGGTTTTCATAAATAACCCTCAAATATCAACAGAGTAATCATCATCTAGGAATAAAAGAATTTCAGAAAGATAACAAAATATGACTTATTAGTCAACTCCCAACATCTATACTAGTCTGACAAGCCTCTAAGAAAATCAATAAAACCAGCGAGCCATTGAGACATGCCCCAACTGACTCATACTCAGTTATCAAATGTAAATAATTCCGTGAAACCAATATCAGACATCACGTCCTCGGAACATGAGGACTCATCACAACAGAGGATATAGAATAGCGTGCTCGAAGAATCACTATCGAACTTGGAGCTGAGCACGTGAACCTACATTCCGAGAAAATGCAGTCCACATCCGTAGATGTGGGTCAGTACCATGGAAAGGAACCGAGTATATGGGGGTGTATGCAGTTGTATAAACATCATCATCATAAATATTTATAAGAAATATGCAGGATGTATGAAAGACTCACATAGCCCGAAGAAAATTATCATAATCATGAGAGAATGAAATAAGTACAATAACACATGTGAGTCATCATATAATTTGTCAATCACTTTCATTTCATCAAGAATATCAATTCTCATAATGTAAATATCATTTAAATCTTTTGAAAGAATAACTTTCACAATTCCACTTTCAAATCACTTCACCATTCACCATAGACACAAGGAAACACAAACACACTGGGAGATCCTATAATCGACATAAACCATGTGAGCTACATGGAGTCCAACGTACAACCCATATTGGGGAGAGCCGTCTTATCCTTGCCATCAGAGTAGGACTATCGATATCAAATCCACACAAACTAGTGATCACTATATAAATCAGCCTCAGGATCATTCCTATGGGGGCACGTAGTTCTAGGGAAGTAAGATCGCTTTATACCTCCTACTCGGTGCTAAAGATTTCTCCCGGACTTAGCTCAGATCATTTCAAAGACAATCCATAACAAAACAATTTCAGTAATATATAAATATACATCGGGAGCCATCATGCTTCCCATCTATCAAAATCAACCACGTTATGGATTTCATTCACACTCGAGTTCAAAACAACTCCATTAAGACCAAAAGGTCAAATCATTCAAAATATCTCAAATATTCAACATCAACGTGCTTATAACACACACTTTCTCAAAAAAACACAATTTCCAATGGGGATTCACGACCCAAATATCAAAATCATGATAAATATCGTTCAAGATTCATGCTTTATATCTCCACACATGTAAATTCATCTTTCAAAATCATAAACATTAAAATTTCATAATAATCATCATAAGATATGGGTTTATGCTTCAAATTAGTAAAAATCAAATAAAAATCATGCCTTTGTAAAGAAAATTACTTTTGGGCACAAGAACAAAAGAGAGTTCTTGTTGAAAAATCCCGCATACCTTGAATGATGAACTTTAGATCGATACTCATTTTTGAGATGTTAATCGTGCCTTTGAATGATGGTTCTTGGAGTTCTTGAACTAGGAACTTGGAATCTTGAATAAATTTGCAGAATTAATGGTGAACTTTGGAGGTTCTTAAAGTTGGATGTAGGAGCTTAGGGTTTTCTTTTTGAGGGAGTTTGATGAAATAACATATAATGCTTCTAATAGGCTTTAATATAGTGTTTGGACGGATTTTGGGTGAGGGGGAATGACCAAAATGCCCCTAAAAATAAAAACAAATCTCGAATCTATCCTTTGGTGGACTGTTTTGATAGTCTAAAGTAGATCAACCGTAACATTTTACTCCGTTATTCAAATCAGATGAAACCAATTTCATTAGAAAGAGGACTCTCATATCTTTCCGTTGATATATAGTATCTCACCCAGATCATTGTGTAAGAGGAGTTATGATTGTTTGAAGTTGACCTAAAAAATTACTTTTGATAGGCTGAAGTAGATCGACCATAAAGTTTTGCTTCAATAGACAAATTAGATGAACTAATTTCATTAGAAAGAGGACTCGCAGAGATTTCCGTTGATATATAGTAGATCACCTAGATCATTATGTACAAGGAATTATGATCATTTAAAGTTGGAGCAAAAATACGCCAGGCTTCAGTACTTTTTTCTGCACGTTTTACTGTTCACTACTATTCACAGTTCGATCGGAATGTTCATAACTTGTCGCTCGGGTGTCCGTTTTGGATGATCCACATATCGTTGGAAAGATTATTCGATACTCTACGCAATGGTGGATTATAATCTAAGAAATTTTACACAGAAAATTTATAATTCATTCTAGAAGATAGAACCCAACACGTTTACACAAAATTTCAATGAAAAATTTCCTGGGGTATTACATCATCCCCCCCTTGGAAACATTTATCCTCGAATAACTCTAGACATGCCAAGATTAGATAGAGAATAGAGCATACAGCTGAAACCATTCATTAGACTCATCACCATATCATTTTTCACTCCAAATGCAACATAGAATGCATAAATTCAAGAAACTACAGCTGAACACATAATAAATGACAGCTGAACTGCTGCAAATTTTATCAAAAGTGCATAATTTAGGAAAGAATGGTACCTTCGACTTGATCGGAGTTTGCGAAAAATAGGTGCGGGTACTTTGATCTCATATCCGCCTCAGCTTCCCAAGTTGCACCCTCAACAGATTGGTTTCGCCATAACACCTTGACCAAGGGAACTTCTTTGTTACTTAGTCTTCAGACACTGAAATCAAGAATCTCAACAGGAATCTCATCAAAAGAAAGATTTTCTTGAATGTGAGCACTCACAGAGGAATCCATTACCACAACATCGCTAATATGCTTTCTAAGCATGGAGACATGGAATATTGGATGAACAGAGGACAACTCGGAAGGCAACTCAACTTCATAAGCTACCTTACTAACACGGCTAAGAATTTTGTAAGGACCAATATAACGGGGACTAAGCTTCCCCTTCTTTCCTAATCTCTTCACCCCCTCTCATGGGTTAAATTTTCAGATACACTAGGTCACCAACTTCAAACTCAGGGTCTCTCCTTCTAACATCTGCATATGACTTCTGACAACTCTGCGCAGTTTTCAACCTTTCCCTAATCAACTTAACTTTTTCCATAGCCTCAAATACCGAATCAGGACCACTCACAGCCCCTTCACCCATCTTGAACCAACCTATGGGTGATCTATACTTTCTTCCATACAAGGCTTCAAATGGAGCCATGCCAATACTAGAGTGGAAACTGTTATTGTAAGAAAACTCTATCAACGGTAAGTGATCATCCCAACTTCCCTTAAAGTTAAGTGCATAAGCTCTCAATATATCCTCTAAGGTCTGGATAGTCCGCTCAGCCTTACCATTGGTCTGCGGATGAAAAGCAAAACTCAAAAGCACTTTGGTACCAAGACCCTTCTAAAAAGCTTTCCAAAATTGCAAAGTGAACTGAGTACCCCTATCCAAAATGATAGATAAGGGAACTCCATGCAGTCTGACTAGCTCTCGGATATATAATCTAGCATAATACTCAGCAGTATATGAAGTATGAATAGGCAAGAAATAAGCAGACTTAGTCAACCTATCAACCACAACCCAAATGGAATCATGATGGCATCGGGAAGGAGGTAAACCAATCACGAAGTTTATATTTATCTCTTCCCACTTCCAGGTGGGAATACTAAACTCTTGCATCATACCACCAGGTCTTTGGTGTTCAACCTTAACCTGTTGGCATGTTGCATACTTAGCTACAAATATTTCTATATCTTTCTTCATGCCACTCCACCAATAGATTTCCCGCAAGTGTAGGTACATCTTGGTGGCACCAGGATGAATAGAATATCGCACCCCGTGCGCTTCAGCCATAATCCTCTGTCTCAGATCATCAACATTCAGGACACACAATCTACCCTGCAATCTCAACACACCATCTCCCCCTTGGGAGAAAACCTCTACTTTTTGGTCCTTGACTGACTCCTTCGGTCTGACCAAACTAGCATCTAAGTATTGCCTTTCCTTCACTTTTGAAACCAAGGAGGATTCGGAACTACTCTGAACCTCTATACTACCTTCAGCAGAGTCAAACAACCTAACCCTCAATCTAGCCAAACGATGTAAATCACGAGCGAAATCATTCTTACCTTCTACCACATGTGAAACACTACCCATGGACACTCTACTTAGGGCATCCTCCACAACATTGGCCTTGCCCGGATGGTACAACACACTTATATCATAGTCTTTTAATAATTCTAACCATCGTCTCTACCTAAGATTCAATTCTCTCTGGGTAAACACATACTGCGGACTTTTATAATCAGTGAAAACTCAATGGGTCAGCGGGTTGAGGTTGTTGACCATCATTATTTATTCTCGCTCGATGTGAAGGCATATTTCTAAAAGAGGAGAGCACGAATCAATAGTAGAGAGAGACACTTTAAGCACGATAGACTTCTGAAAGAAAGAATCATACTTTTTCCTAAAATATTTTATAGCCTATTACTCATAGATGTGGCGCGCTACATACCGATGATCAAGACTTTACTTAACGCGGCTTGTCAGACTCCCTAGGACACCTTAAAACCTTAGGATCTAATACCAAGTTTGTAACACCCAAGAAAAATGAGTCCCGGAGCGTCACATGGTGCTTGAGGCTACGAGTAGCCCCAAGCTAACCCTTTGTGACATTTTCATTCAGTTCAATACAAATCAACAAGGTTTTCATAAATAACCCTCAAATATCAACAGAGTAATCATCATCCAGGAATAAAAGAATTTTAGAAAGATAACAAAATATGACTTATTAGTCAACTCCCAACATCTATACTAGTCTGACAAGCCTCTAAGAAAATCAATAAAACCAGCAAGCCATTAAGACATGCCCCAATTGACTCATACTCAGTTATCAAATATAAATAATTCGGTGAAACCAACATCAGACATCACGTCCTCGGAACATGAGGACTCACCACAACAGAGGATATAGAACAGCGTGCTCGAAGAATCACTATTAAAGTTGGAGCTGAGCACCTGAACCTACATTCCGAGAAAATGCAGTCCACATCCGAAGATATGGGTCAGTACCATGGAAAAGAACCGAGTATATGGGGGTGTATGCAGTTGTATAAACATCATCATCATAAATATTTATAAGAAATATGCAGGATGTATGAAAGACTCACATAGCCCGAAGAAAATTATCATAATCATGAGAGAATGAAATAAGTACAATAACACGTGTGAGTCATCATATAATTTGTCAATCACTTTCATTTCATCAAGAATATCAATTCTCATAATGTAAATATCATTTAAATCTTTCAAAAGAATAAATTTCACAATTCCACTTTCAAATCACTTCACCATTCACCATAGACACAAGGAAACACACACACACTAGGAGATCCTATAGCCGACATAAACCATGTGAGCTACATGGAGTCCAACGTACAACCCACGTTGGGGAGAGCCGTGCTATCCTTGCCATCGGAGTAGGACTATTGATATCAAATCCACACAAACTAGTGATCACTATATAAATCAGCCTCAGGATCATTCCTATGGGGGCACGTAGTTCTAGGGAAGTAAGATCGCTTTATACCTCCCACTCGGTGCTAACGATTTCTCCCGGACTAAGCTCAGATTATTTCAAAGACAATCCACAACAAAACAATTTTAGTAATATATAAATATACATCGGGAGCCATCATGCTTCCCATCTATCAAAATCAACCACGTTGTGGATTTCTTTGGCACTCGAGTTCAAAACAACTTCATTAAGACCAAAAGGTCAAATCATTCAAAATATCTCAAATATTCAACATCAACGTTCTTATAACACACACTTTCTAAAAAAACACAATTTCCAATGGGGATTCATGACCCAAATATCAAAATTATGATAAATATCGTTCAAGATTTATGCTTTATATCTCCACACATGTAAATTCACCTTTCAAAATCATAAACATTAGGATTTCATAATAATTATCATAAGATATGAGTTCATGCTTCAAATTCATAAAAATCAAAGAAAAATCATGCCTTTGTAAAGAAAATTACTTTTGGGCACAAGAACGAAAGAGAGTTCTTGTTGAAAAACCCCACATACCTTGAATGATGAACTTTAGATCGATACTCATTTTTGAGAAGTTAATAGTGCCTTTGAATGATGGTTCTTGGAGTTCTTGAACTAGGAACTTGGAATCTTGAATAAATTTGCAGAGTTAATGGTGAACTTTGGAGGTTCTTGAAGTTGGATGTAGGAGCTTAGGGTTTTCTTTTTGAGGGAGTTTGATGAAATATAACATATAATGCTTCTAATAGGCTTTAATATAGTATTTAGACGGATTTTGGGTGAGGTGGAATGACCAAAATGCCCCTAAAAATTAAAAAAATTCTCGAATATGTCCTTTGGTGGACTGTTTTGATAGTCTGAAGTAGATCAACCAGAACGTTTTACTTTGATATTCAAATTAGATGAAACGAATTTCATTAGAAAGAGGACTCTCATATTTTTCTGTTGATATATAGTATCTCACTCAGATCATTGTGTATGTGGAGTTATGATCATTTGGCGTTGACCCAAAAAATCACTTTTGATAGGCTGAAGTAGATCGACCATAACTTTTTGCCCCGATAAAGAAATTGGATGAAACCAATTTCATTGGAAAGAGGACTCATAGAGATTTTCGTTAATATATAGTAAATCACCTAGATCATTATGTACAAGGAGTTATGATCATTTAAAGTTGGAGCAAAAATACGCCAGGCCTCAGTACTTTTTCCTGCACGTTTTACTGTACGCTACTATTCATGGTTTGATCGGAATGTTTATAACTCGTCGCTCGGATGTCCGTTTTGAATGATCCACATATCGTTGGAAAGATTATTCGATACTCTACGCAATGGTGGGTCATAATCTAAGACATTTTTCATGGAAAATTTATAATTTATTCTAGAAGATAGAACCCAATATGTTTACGCATAAAATTTCAATGAAAAATTTCCCGAGGTATTACAATACTGGAGATGGGGAGCTCTACAACTCCAAGACTGGAGTGAAAAAAATTTAATTGAGACTTGATGAGAGTCTTAGTGATGATGTTAGTAGAGTGATGAAAGAAACTTGGTGAGCATGGCACTCTGAACTACCTTTTTGCATAAAAATGATTATTGAGCTCAAAATATTTGGTGTGATCATCGAGAAGGGGATTAGATGTGAGATAAAGTACAGTAATATTTCTAGTAAAGAGGACTAGTGGAGATCTCAAAGGAACACCAATATATCTCAAAACGTATGTAACCCATCTGATTTTAGCTACCAAAGAAGTTACAGCCTGGTATTTCACTTTGACGCTCGACCTTGCAATTGTATGTTGTTTCATAGATGATCATGGAGTGCAATTTGATCCAATAATGACACAAACACCTATAGTGGATCAATGAGTGATGGGGCAGCCTCACAAGAAGGCTAGGAGAGGACTTAGAGGTGATGCAAAGTCCAAAAGACATAGTACCTGCAACATAGTGTAAAATCTATTTAACACCAAGCCAATGGTGCTCCATAGGTTTCTGCATAAATTGACAAATAAGACTAAAAACATGTACTATTTCTAGATGCATGAGTGTCAACTACTGGAGACTCTAACAACACTGCCATATTCAAAGGGATCAACTAATTTGGTGCCTGGAGCATCATGCAATCCATGATTTTTAGCAAGTTTGTTCTAAAAGATAATGAGCATATTTTCACGGATTGAGAACTAAACTAGTGTTGTGTCGTATTACCTCGATGCCACAAAAATAGTGAAGATCTCCTAAATCTTTCATGGAAAACATTGACTTTTGATTGTGAATAAGATTATAGAGCAGTTTTGGATTTCTACTAGTAAGTACAATATCATACATGTAAAGCAGTAGCAAAATAAAACCTATAAAAAGTGTCAAACAAACAACAAGGGGTAAGTTGTGCTATAGAAAAAACCAATATGCATTATGTAAGACCCCACAAAGTCCTAGTCATTTCAGTCCTATATAGCATGCCAAAAGAGGTCCCAGACTTAGAAAATTTTAGCTGAGTGTTGACACTTAGTCTTATTTTGGCCTCGATATTTCAATGGTATTATTTACTATCTTTGTGACCTTAGATTGTCAAATTTTAAATTGATTCATGATCAGGTATGTGAATAGGTCATATTGGGTGAGTTTTAGAATTTTTGGACATCGTTTGAGTTGTGTTAAGATGTCCAAAATAGCAAGCAGATGTGATCTTGATGCGTCGCCTTGGCTATCACTCTGTTCCTATTGACGCGACACAACGCGTCGGTGATTGTATCAACCCAATCAATGCAGCACGTCGCCTATCGTGTCACTAGGCTAGTTTTGCTCATTAATTTATGAGTTTTCAAGGGCATTTAGGTCCTTTTCCCCTCACCCAATTCAGCTAAAACACGAAATTAGCTCCCAAAAGGCTAAAATACATTCATTCTTCACAAATCTTCTCAAGAACAAAATCCTAGGTTCATCAAGTTCAAGTTCCAAGAAATCCCCAACAATCTTTACGAAATCAACAACCAAGGTATGTTAGGTGTTCATCCTTGAGTTTCCTTCCGCACTTGAGTTCAAGATCACTTTTTAAAACTATAAGTTTTTAGATTCATGATTTACATGTGTAATTGGGTTGTTTTCATGTTTGTGTTGTTGTATGGAGTCCAATTCAAGATTTAATTATAAGGTTCATGAACATAAGATAACATGTATGTTGATTGATGTAATTTCCATGTTAAACCCCTTGAAATTGCAAGTTTAAGTTGTAGTCATGATGCTTATGTGTTTCTCATTACGATGTGCATTAATTATGCTCCCCAAGTGTTTGATGGAATGTCCATTTGAATTAAATATTGTAATCATGACATGTTATCATGTGTTCTCATGCATGTACAATTTCATGACCACCAAGTGCTTGACGAAATATCTCAGTGAATGAATTGTGAATAATTGACTATTGTTATGCTTTCAAGATTTGTTATGCTTTATTATTGATGCTATCAAGTCCTGGGGGTATTTATTACCAAAAATCTAGCCGTTTACTTAGTTGCAGTAATTATAGAATAGTCCCAGTAAAGGTCAAGAACAATAGTACTCAGATAGTAACAGAACTCAGTGAACTCAGTCCAATTTAGTCTGTCAACATGATCAGTGTCAATTCTGTCAAGCCTAGTATAATCTAGTGATCAGTTCAGTATTAATTCAGTTAAGAGTAGGATTCAGCACCAAGAAAACTCAGGGATAGGGTCATTCCTGCCAGTAGAGGGTTTGACCCTTAGTAGTAGTCCGTGCATTATAGAACTATGTAGCCAGCGTAAGGTAACTCGTCCTCCTGCCAAACTAGGGTTGACATCATCATATATATATTTCATGATTCTTCCTGCCAGATTACAGTTGACCCAGTATTATTAGTATCCTATGGCAAGGTGCTAACACCCTTCCAACTAGGGTCACAGGTTGGACCCCAAATCAGTCTATATCAAGGTATGTCGCTTAGATAGACACTCCCACAGTTATAATTTTAGTCTCAGTATTTAGTAAAGAACTCAGTCAGTTCTACAGAACCATGGCTAACAGTTATCAGTTACTCAGCCATCAAAATTCAGTACTCAGCTTCAGTATAATCTCAAATACAAAATATATATCTGCATGTGCAGTATTGTATGTTTAGTATGTTCAGCAGTTACAATTTTGCATGTACACTCATCCAGTTACTTCATGATATTCATTCAGTCAGTTATCATCTCATGCCTATGAACCTATGTATATCAACCTTACCTCACATAGCATACCAATATATTTCATGTACTGATGCATACTCTATTTTGTGTAATGATGTCTCATATCGTATGTTCAGATGCATGGGTTCTTGATCATACTTAACAGCTTAGGATATCAGCGGCAGATTCAGTAGTGAGTCCTCATCCATCAAGGATATTTTTTTTTTAGCATTTCAGAAAATTTAGTATGTTCAGTAGTTAGAGCTAGTTAGGGACTTGTCCCATCAACTCCACATTCAGTCAGTTAGAGGGTTTCAGACTAGATTACTTCAGACAGATATTCAGTATTTTTAGTATTACTATTAGTATTCAGTATTTACTTTCAGTTTATGAAGCTTATGGCATTTTCAGCCTAACTTTCGCATATATTTTCAGTATTATTATTTAGTGCTTACAGTAGAAACCAGTCATGGGTTATCTTGTGGTCTTTCGAGGTCGTAAGCACCGTGTGATTCCCAGGGTGTATTCTTGGGGCGTTACAAACTTGGTATCAGAGACTAAGGTTCTAAAGATTCCTAGAGAGTCTGAAAGTTGCATCAAGTAGAGTCTTGTACATGGGTGTGTAGCGTTCCACACTTATGAACAAGAGGCTATGAGGCATTTTTAGGAAAAAGTTCCCTTCTTTCAGTATCCATATCATGTGAGTGAGCATGAGATCACGTTAAACTCTCTGTCTAATCTAACTTTTCCTTCTGTTATAGAACATGCCTCCCAGAAAGACCAATGGAAGAAGGACTGAGAACCAGCCAACACCTCTGCCTGTTCAGGAAGATCCACTGAATGAGCACATTTCTCACATAGAATTTAGATCAGCTTTCACCACTCTATCCCATTCTGTAGAAACCCAGAATGAATGTGCCCAGTTGTTGTTCAAGCTAACCCAGTGGCCAATACTGCTATAGCTAGAATTTGGGACTTTACCCAAATGAACCCTCTTTCATTTATAGGGACTAAGTCTGAAGAGGACCCACAATAATTCCTTAACATAGTGCATAAGGTAACAAACATTATGAGGTTAACCACTAGTAAGAGTGGTGAGTTAGTTGCCTATCAGTTGCAGGATGTAGCTCATACATGGTTTAAGCAGTGAAAGGTAGATAAGAGCGTAGATTCAAGGCCTATAGAATGGTTAGATTTCGTTACTGCCTTTTTATATAGGTTCTTTCTATTGGAATTGAGAGAAGCTAAGGTGTTAGAGCTTATCAACCTAAAGCAGGACAGTATGACAGTGAAGAAATATTCCCTTAAGTTTAATCAGTTGGCCAAGTATGTTCCTTATATGGTAGCTGATAGTAGGTCTAAGATAAGCAAGTTCATGTTTGGTGTGTCTGATAGTATGGAAAAAAAGTATAGGACCACAATGCTAATTAAGAAGATGGACTCGGCTAGGTAAATTATCCATATCATCAGATTAAGGAACAGAAGACTAAGGAGAAAGAGAGGGAAAATAATAGGTCTAGAATAGGTAGCTTTAGTTTTGTTCAGCCTAAGTTAGAAGGTGAAAATCGTCCTCAGTTCTACCTAAAATCTTCAGTCCTAGCTCCATCCTCATCCAATGCTCCGGTTCCTAAATTTAGAAATAGTAATAAGGATAGGGCTCTAGGCTCTAAATCTTAGGGTAGTGTTAGTAGTGTTCGAATAAATCCTCTTTGTCAACAATGTGGAAGAAATTATCAGGGTGTCTGCAGGGTTGGAAATGATGTATGTTTTGGGTGTGGTAAGCTAGGTCATAAAATCAGATAGTGCCTACAGATGGGTGCACAGAGTTAGCATAACCATCCCCCAACACAATTCGGTTGTCCATCTCAATAGGGTGCCGCTTCTAGTGCCACCAGTGGACAATGCACAAATAGGCTCTATGCACTCCAATCCCTACAGGATCAGGAAAGTTCTCCTGATGTGGTCACTGGTATGTTACAAGTTTACCATTTACATGTTTATGCTTTGCTAGACCCAGGAGCTTCTTTGTCCTTTGTTACTCTTTATATAGCTGTCAACTTCAGAGTCAGTCTTGAAATTTTAGCAGAACACTTCTCAGTCTCTACCCCAGTGGGTGAATCTATCATAGCCCGACGAGTATACAGGAACTATTCGGTTGAGGTATCTCAGAAGTTACTTCAGCAGACTTAGAAAAGTTAGAGATAATGGATTTTGATGTTATTCTCGGCATGGATTAGCTCCATTCAAGATATGCCTCAGTTGATTGTAGAAGTAGATTTGTCTATTTTTAGTTCTCGAATGAATCTATCCTTAAATGGAGGGTTAGTATACAAAGCTTAAGGGTCAACTTGTTTCATACCTTAGAGAGAGAAAAATGATATCCAAGGGGTGTGTCTATCATTTGGTGCAAGTCAAAGACTCTAGTTCTGAGACTCCTAACCTTGAGTCAGTTTGAGTCGCAAGTGAATTCCCAAATGTGTTTCCCAAAGATCTCCCTAGAGTTCCTCCCGAAAGGGAAATTAAGTTCGGAATAGACCTTTTTCTTAATACTCAGCCCATCTCTATTCCGCCATATAGAATGTCTCCAGCTAAACTTAAAGATTTGAAAGAACAGTTGAAGAACCTCTTAGATGAAGGGTTTATCAGGCCCATCTATCCTTTTGGGGAACACCAGTTCTATTCGTGCAAAAGAAAGATGATTCTCTTAGAATGTGTATAGACTATATTAAGTTAAACAAAGTCACCATCAAGAGTAAGAACCCACTTCCTAGAATCGATGACTTGTTCAACCAACTTCAGGGTGCCAGTTATTTTTCTAAGATAGACCTCAGATCTAGCTATCATCAGTTCAGGATCAGAGAATGTGACATTTCACAAACAGCTTTCAGAACCCAGTATGGTCACTTTGAGTTTCTAGTCATGTCATTTGATCTTACCAATGCCCCATTATCTTTCATGGACTTAATGAACCGCGTGTTCAGGCAGTACTTGGACATATTTGTCATAGTTTTTATAGATGAAATCCTTATCTACTCCCGCAGTGAACATGATCACGCAGACCATCTCAGAATAGTATTAAAGAATCTTAGAGCCCATCAGTTGTTTACCAAATTCAATAAGTATGAATTTTGGCTAAGATCAGTAGCTTTCCATGGTCATATCATTTTTTGTGATGGCATTATAGTTGATTTTAAAAAGACCAATATAGCGAGAAACTGGCCTAAACCCATCTCTCCATTAGATATCAGGAGTTTCTTGGGTTTGGATGGCTATTATCGATAGTTTGTTGGAGGATTTTCCTCTATTGCATCTCTCATGTCCAGATTGAATTAGAAAAAAGTCAAGTTCCAGTGGTCAGATTCTTGTGAGAAGAGTTTTCAGGAGTTTAAGACTCGACTCACTACAACCTCAGTTTTGACTTTGCCAGACGGTTCAGATGGATTTGTTGTATATTGTGATGCTTTCAGAGTTGGCTTGGGGTATGTTTGGATGTAGAAGGGTAAGGTTGTGGCCTACGCCTCTATACAACTTAAGCCCCATGAAAAAAATTATCCTACCCATGATCTTGAATTAGCAGCTGTTGTGTTTCCCTTAAAAATTTAGAGGCACTATTTATAATGGGTACATGTT
Organism: Capsicum baccatum var. pendulum; assembly: GCA_030864225.1. NCBI lineage: Eukaryota > Viridiplantae > Streptophyta > Magnoliopsida > Solanales > Solanaceae > Capsicum > Capsicum baccatum. The sequence goes on along the minus strand of CM061557.1, from coordinate 76,112,059 downwards.
GATGTATTCACAAACCACAAAAGCCTGCAGTATGTGTTTTCATAGAAAGACCTGAACTTGAGTTAGATAAGGTGGTTGGAGTTATTGAAAGATTATGACATGAGTGTTCTATATCATTTGGGAAAGGCCAATGTAGTGGAAGATGCTCTCTGTAGGTTGTCCATGGGTAGTGTTGCTCACGTTGGGGCTGGTAAGAAGAAGTTAGTTTAGGAAGTTCATCTAGTTCAGGAAGTTCATCAGCTTACCAGACTAGGTATCTGTTTGGTTGATTCGACTGAGGGTAGTGTTTGGGTGCAAAATAGTCCAGAGCCTTCTTTAGTTTTTGAGGTAAAATAAAAAAGGGACATAGATCCCAGTTTAGTTAAGCTGAAAGAGTCAATCAGAGACCAGAAAGTAGAGGTTTTCTCCCAAGGGAGAGATGGTGTGTTACGCTGCTAGGGTAGACTTTGTGTGCCAGGTGTAGATGGCTTGAGTAGCAAATTCTTGCAAAAATGCATGGTATGCATTACTCTATTCATCCAGGGGCCACTAAGATGTACCGTGATTTGCGGGAGATCTATTGGTGAAGTGGAATGAACAGGGACATTGTAGAGTTTGTAGCTAAGTGCTCCACGTGTCAGCAGGTTAAGATTGAACATCAGAAGCCCAGTGGGTCTATGCAAGAGTTCAGTATTCCTACTTGAAAGTGGAAGGAAGTGAACATAGACTTTGTGACGGGTTTGCCTCGTACTCGTCGTCAACATGACAATTTGGGTCATTGTGGATAGGATGACTAAATCAACCCATTTCTTGCCAGTTCATACCTCTTATTCAGCCGAGGACTATGCCAGTCTCTATATCAAAGAGTTTATTAGGTTATTGATAACGCTCAATCTACAGCTCTCGTAGGAGTGTAAAGCGGTCGTTAGCAAATATAGAACCCAACCTGGGTTGGGTATCGACCCCACAGGGAATATCTTGGCCAACAAGTAAGTAAAATTACTAAACTTTTAGTGCAAGTCTCGTAAAAAGGGGGGATTGTTATGTGTAACCAAAACAATAAAGTAAAAGCTGAAAATAGCAAAGTAAAAAGAGAGTATTTCGTAGGTTGTGAAGCAGTGAGAATTTAAGCGTTGGGGTTATGTCCACCTTCTGAGGTATACGTCTCTATTGGCTATGAGTGTGTAGAGTCTTGACATGCAATTTCTTATAGAGAATTGTAGTCGATGGTAAATCCAAGCGTCTCTCGACCTGAACAAGGACTATTTCACTTTAACTCTCTCGAGCTTAAAGCGTGTCTAACGGTACGAATTCTCCAAGAGGTTAGTCCAGTTACGGCACTAGCTTTTTAATAGGAAAGGGTGTCCTACTACCTTGACATTATCTCTTTTCCAGACAAATAACCTTTCTCTCGAACAAGTTAAATGTTAGACTGGCGTTATTCTATGCGTCAGCAGCCGCAAGAATTTGCATTAAGATGAAGAGAATAATGATATAAGCAATATACGTGTCTCGAACTCACAAACTCACAGCAATAGATAGTATCTCATTCGGCTTCCATAACCCCAACAGAGAGGTTTAGTTACCCATGAATGCGAAGGAGATCACGATTGACATTGTTATTATATCACACTATTGGTTAATGGCGTGTAGCTTAGGTGATAGGCGTGTGGCGTGTTTCCTTGGCTTGGTAACGATTCTCTTGTTGTGGATTTTAAGAATAGAAGAAGAATAGAATTAATGGAAAGATTAGAAGAGTGAATAGAAGTGTTGTAGTGGAAGAAGACAGGGATGGAAGAAGATTAATTGTTGAATGTATCTCTCCACTAAGGGAGGAGTTGCCTCTCCACTAAGGGAGGACTTCATTAAAAATCTCTAGCATGATAGGGTATTTATAATACCCATATCCTACTCCTACTAAGCTAATGAAATAAATAACCAAATCCTACTAGACTAATGAAATACTTAACCCAAATGTACTAGGTTAATGTAACATTATCATAATCCAAATAAACTAATGAAATACATAACCCAATTGTACTAGGTTAATGTATCATTGTCAAAATCCAGCTTTGTGTCTGTAAGTCCCCAAAGTCTTTAGAAATGTTGTTTTAGCCCGGGACAGATTTTTCATGCAGCAGTTTTGGTCCAGGTCCCCAAAGTCTTCAGAAATACTGTTTTAGCCCGGGACACATTTTCCATGCAGCAGTTTTGGTCCTTTAGGCGTCCCACTTCCTTCTCCTTCGTTCGTGAGCTTTCTTTTGCGTCAAGTAAGCCATAAAATGCTGTATTTTGCATCATTTATACCTGAAACTTTACTAATCATATTCGTTAGCTCATTTATAGGAAAAAGGACTAAAAGTGCATGAAATATATAATTTGTTCTCAAAACTAGGCTAAAATATGGGCAAAATATATTGATATAGGCGTGTAAATTTGCCTATCATCAACACCCCACACTTGCAGCTTTGTTCGTTCTCGAACAAAATATCATGTCCTTCTAAGCATCAACTTAGGGTTTTACAGCAACAACACAAAACATTCTTCAAGACAAGCACAACAATTATCAACAAAGAGTAGCTTTCTGATTATAAGTAGAAACAATTTAACCTCAAGCATAGACTCGTGATGGTGATCAACTCGCATGCAAACGTTAAGGTACATAGAATCATATACAACTATCCAAAACTCATCAACCATGTGTGTCTCACCATATAGTACCCATAATCACTCACAAATATAGCATATTTTTCAAACATGGGTATCAAAATGTCCTTGCTCTCACTCTCACAAAGAATTCATATGTAGCAACTGATGACCATAGGCTTGCCCTTAATGTAGTACTCCACTAAATGTCGGAATGTTAAGATTAGGATCAAATAGGTCTTCTGATGGTTGTAATGTAGGCTAAGGGACGGGTAGGACTATTTTGGCCAAGAATAGTGACTAGGTTCCTAAGCGCTTTAATACATCACTTTGTATCATTGACACTTTTTTCTTTCAACCTTTCTTCTTTCTTTTGTTCTACCACCCTTGTTCCCCTCTTTTGTTTTTTTAATTTTAAGCCCAACTCACTTTTCAGCTTTCTTTTCATTTTTCTTTCACAACATCCCTCTTATGATAGCACTTTTTTTTCTTTTTCATCACACATTCAAGAACCATTCCAATTTATAGCATTATACTCACCCAATTTCCTCTTATGTTGTCACATGACTTTTTCACTTTAAAGCACTAAGGAATTTGGATCAAATTATGTCTTGAAAGAAAATGGATTAGGCTTACATACAAGGTTGTCAAAGAAATAGGCTAAAGGCTCAAAAGGGTTTAACTAGGATGATGTCCATGGGTAGGTAAAACTAAAGGTAAACAAATATAGGTTGCCAAAGAAATGCCTAAATCATATCCTAACTTACACTCCTTATTTTCGCTTTGCATACATACCAGGCAAGTTCTAGCATCAGCCACACACATAGAATATACTATTATCTCACACACACAAGGCACATGGTCGACTTGATTGGAAGTAATATAGACTCTTTACCCAACAAGTGAAGGAATTGAATCACACAATATCACATAATGAGTCACAACTAGAGCCTAAACGTCTCAATAGTCATAATTGTAGAACATACTCTTTTTATAATCTCATGCTGCCTATTAGAATAATCTCACGCAAAGCTAAGTTAAAAAAAAATTTACTACTAAAAAAATCTTAACTAAAAAAAATGAAACAAAATTAAAACAAAAGCAAACAAACATAGATGCGAGTAGAGAAGTATAGCATGCAATACCACCACCCCACACTTAGTCGGTACACTGTCCTCAGTGGAAAATAAATAAGAAGAACCTGGTTAGTCGGACTCATCCTCTATGTCTGGGGTCATACCCCTTGCATTGGAATCATCATCAAAGTCGTCATCCTTAGAAGTTCCTCATAAGTATCCCACTTAATTCCAAGCGTGAGTCGAGGTGTTTGCAGCGAGGAGGGTTCTCCTTGCTCCTTGCGGCCTCTTTTCTTGCCCTTTTGGGAAGTGGTAGCCTTCTCCTTGCCTTGTCTCTCTTTAGGTGCCATTGTACCTGAGACTTGAAATAGTGTTAATGGTAGCACAATCCCAATAGATACAATCTATACACAAGCAGTAGGGGTACCACCCCACACTTAGTTTGTTGCTACAAATTAGTGAAGTGAGAGTGGTCGATTACTTAGACTTCATCGACATGCGTTTTAGGAGCTATATTCCAACAAGAAAATCAGAGATATATCACTTCTTGCACCCTTTGCAATACTTTTATGTTAGGTATAAAAAGACTACTACATAGGGATTACATCATGGTATCATTTCTATCAATAAACTCAACCTCCTATGTCGGTAGGCAGTTATAAGTCTTATTCCGATGAATGGGATGTTCTAACATGTAAGTATTCAAGTGAAAAGATTATGCAATGTTAATTACTATAGAAATTCCGCAAGTAGTATAACAATGCATCAAAATCAAATTCAAGTCGAAAATAGGTTAAGAGCATCCTAACATACATGTTCACTCACTTGGTTGTGTATCAATAATTCAAACACATGACTATCACCAATGCTTCTTCAAGATTTAGCAATTCATAATAGGTGTAGTAATGTAGTACTTACAAAGTATAAATGAAGAACAAAGTAGTACTTACTTGGTTGAAGCCTTTGAATGATGTTCTTGTGAAGAAAAAGAGCAAAAGGAAACTTTTTGATAGGTTTTGGAGACTATAGGTGGTGCATAAGCTAGGTTTCCAATGTGTTTTTGGTTCAAGATTAAGTCTCATATTTATAAGAAAAGGTTGGGTTGAGTTTTGACCCATTAAAATCTGATTTAGAGACCAAAAGTGACCATAGGCGGTGCCTAATGCTTTGCCTAGTTGAGCAGAATGCCATAGCATATGCCATGCATTTATTTAAGAATGCCATAGCATATGCCATGCATTTATTTAAGAATGCCATAGCATATGCGGCGCATTGTCTATGGCATTTAGGGACATATGCGCCGCATAGTCTATGGCATATGAGATCCTGAGACCTAATGCCATAGCATAGGCGGCGCATAGTCAAAAGCACACTTAGGAATGGGCGGCGCATAGTGTATAGCACACTAGATTCCGAGACCTTAGGCTATAGGATAGTTTTTCCATTGTTCGTGGCCTATTTTTACCTAGGCCTAGCCTTCCTCGATGCCTTTTTAAGCGTGAGTAATGCTCAATCCATACCCTTATGCATCCTTATACCTAACTTACCACCTTTACCATACAATGCGTCCAAATCGCCAATTGAAATCAATCTCCTCGTTGAATACCTCTTGCACCTATTTTTGCTCAAAACCAAATGAAAATGATTAGTACGATGGGTTGCCTCCCACCAAGCACCTTAGTTTTGGTCGTGGCACGACTCTTATTTTTGGATTTTCATTAATTAAAAACAAGACAAGTACTAGAATGAAAGAAAATGATAAACGATAAATGAAAAACGATAAACAATGGGTTGCCTCCCATCTAGCGCCTTATTTATTGTCGTGGCACGACATGGTTACCTCGATTAGTCAGACTTCGTCGAGGTAAGTGATGGATCGTTTTCTGAAAGGATTTAGACGATAATGAGGCTTAGCTGTGGTCATGCGATCTTTTTTGAGCTGGCTCATACGTTTCTCCGGAGAGTCACCAATTATATCATCAATAGTCCAACCCATAGCTCTCTTGTACCTCATCAGAGCAGAGATGAGAGCCTCCACGTGTTGTTCACTTAAATCATCCACCACACTTATCGGAAGTATACTTCCACTTTCCAAGAATACATACCTTAGATAATCGGGAAGCTCTTGCGATTCTAGCATTGGTGGCTCGTCAATGGGAGTCTTCGCTGTTGGTTGATTCTTGAGATCACAATCTGGTTGCTTAGGAGTATACGGCTCTGTTTCTATTAGATCACCCATAAGTTCTTCATAATCTTCATTATCCTCATGCTCAACATTCAGTGGTGCAGCAGACAATGGCTCAACAGTAGGCTGTTTCTCTATAGATAATGCTTTCATATCCTCATAATGAACATCAGCTACAGATGACTCATTCATATTGCTGGGCTGCTTCATTGTTTTGCATATATCAAACCGTACCACTTCGTCATTAATTCGAAACAAAAGCTCATTATCTTTCATGTCAATAAGCACACTTCCAGTTGCAAGGAAAGGACGTCCCAAGATTATGGGAACTTCAGAATCCTCCTTACAATCCAGAATAACGAAGTCGGCAGGAAAGATGAATGAAGAAACCTTCACCAACACATCATTCAAGATACCCACAGGTCGTTTTACCGACCTATCAGCCATCACGATCCTCATATTGGTTGGTGTAGGGTCTCCCAACCCCAACTTTCTATAGATAGATAGTGGCATCAAATTGATGCTAGCTCCCAAATCGCACAATGACTTAGCAAAATCCAACGATCCAATTGTGCAAGGAATAGTGAAAGCTCTAGGATCTGGCTTCTTTTGAACTAACGACCTTGTAGCGATTGCACTACAATGATGAACATTATCCGCTAACTCATAACTTGCTGCCCACTTCTTTGTCAAGAGATCCTTCATAAATTTCGCATACCCAGGCATTTGTTCAAGTGCCTCCACCAATGGAACATTAATGGTCAGCTGCTTGAGCATAGTCATGAATTTGCTGAACTTTGTGTCATCTGCCACCTTCTTCAATCTTTGGGGAAAAGGTGGTGGTGGGTATGGAAGTGTTCTCTCCACGGTTTTCTTCTCCCCTTGCTTCTGTTTTTCCACTTTTTCAGGCTGCACGTCACTAGGTGAAACATCCCTGACGTTGGGAGTAGTTGTTGCGGCTTCTTCTCCTTTTGTAACGTCACTAGGTGTAATGTCCATGTCCGCAACTTCGTCAACCACTTGCTTGCCTTTTGCTGAAGTTTCCAGCACCTTACCACTTCTGGTAGTGATGGCCATGCATGACCCATCATTCTTTGGGTTTTGCACAGTATCTCTTGGTAAGGTGCCAGCCTTTCTTTGATTGAATGCTGCTGAAAGTTGGCTCAATTGTTGCTCTATTTGCTTGATAGAAGTGGAATGAGAATCAACTAGTTGCTTCATGGAGGACAAATCATCAATCACCTCCTTAACTCCCGTGCTCGTTGCTTCCACTCCTTTTAATAACTTAGCCATCATGTCTTCCATACTCCCAGAATTAGATGTGGTGGTATCACGTCTACCAGGGGGGACGTACAAACCACTTTTTTCATTATTTTTCTTCCAACTACCTTGGTCTTTGCTTCCAGATTTATCATAATAGTTCCGACCTTGGTTTCCTTGGGCATTCCCACAAAAACCCCCCTGATTGTTCAAGTAGTTGGCCTCCTCTTCAGAATCAGATTCGTCTCTTCCTTTTAGCGCTACAGCTTTCACTTTTTCGGTCTTCCCTGATAATAAGTGCTTTGTCAGAAGATCCAATTGTGTTTTCATGTGCGCCATGTCTTGCTCACGTTCTTCTTCTCTTCTTCTTTGGTATGCAGACATGCCAATAGATAAAGTGGGGCTTGCTACCTCAGAATCCCTGGTATGCCAAGCTCTACTTTGCTTTGTCATGCGATCTAGCATATTGCTTGCTTGACCAAAGGTAAGGTCCATAAATGATCCTCCAGCCGCATTATCAACCACTGGCTTAGTCACCGAATTCAAAGCTCTGTATAATATCTCCATCAAGTGGACATTGGTCATATGATGGTTTGGGCATCGCATTAGCTTCGTCTTGAACCTCTCCCATGTTTCGTGGAGAGCTTCAATTGGAAGCTGTCGAAAATTGATGATCTCATCTCTTAACTGTGCTCTTTTGGATGGCGGAAAGAATCTTTCTAGGAAAGCGTCTTTCAATTGCCTCCAATTAGTAATAGAATCAGGAGTCAGCCCATTCAACCACATAGTTGCCTCCCCAGACAGAGACAATGGAAATAGACGTAATCGAATTGCATTCTGTCCAACTCCAGGATTGTTGAATGACTTGCATGTAGAAATAAAGTTGATCAGATGCATATTCGGATCATCGCCTACTAGTCCACCAAATAATCCCTTGAGTTGCAAAAACTGAATCATGGCGCTAGTGATATTGAACTTTGCTCCCGGTGCCAATGGCAAAAGAATAATAGCTCCTGTGGCACCAGCTCCATCAAGATCATCATCATCATCATCAAACGGTATATGCACAACTCGGCGTTCAGGCCTAAATCGTGCTTGACGATATCTCCTTTGAATGGGTGCCGTCATTTCAGCAGTATGCTGTGGGTTTAGTAGCTCTTCATCGCCCAAATCCTCATCGTCAGGATTTGTTGCTCGCCTACGATTATCAATATCCTGTTGATGCACTTGAGCAGCCATCCTTTCAATTTCACGTTGTGCCTCCATTGATGCACTAAATAAACCTAAAAAAACAAAAACAACAACTAAAAGTAAAAGTACGAGAATCTTTGACCAAAGGGTCTAGTAATTATCACGAACTTGATTGACACTCGTATTCCCCGACAACGGCGCCAATTTTTGATAACGCTCAATCTACAGCTCTCGTAGGAGTGTAAAGCGGTCGTTAGCAAATATAGAACCCAACCTGGGTTGGGTATCGATCCCACAGGGAATAGCTTGGCCAACAAGTAAAATTACTAAACTTTTAGTGCAAGTCTCGTAAAAAGGGGGGATTGTAATGTGTAACCAAAACAATAAAGTAAAAGCTGAAAATAGCAAAGTAAAAAGAGAGTATTTCGTAGGTTGTGAAGCAGTGAGAATTTAAGCGTTGGGGTTATGTCCACCTTCTGAGGTATACGTCTCTATTGGCTATGAGTGTGTAGAGTCTTGACATGCAATTTCTTATAGAGAATTGTAGTCGATGGTAAATCCAAGCGTCTCTCGACCTGAATAAGGACTATTTCACTTTAACTCTCTCGAGCTTAAAGCGTGTCTAACGGTACGAATTCTCCAAGAGGTTAGTCCAGTTACGGCACTAGCTTTTTAATAGGAAAGGGTGTCCTACTACCTTGACATTATCTCTTTTCCAGACAAATAACCTTTCTCTCGAACAAGTTAAATGTTAGACTGGCGTTATTCTATGCGTCTGCAGCCACAAGAATTTGCATTAAGATGAAGAGAATAATGATATAAGCAATATACGTGTCTCGAACTCACAAACTCACAGCAATAGATAGTATCTCATTCGGCTTCCATAACCCCAACAGAGAGGTTTAGTTACCCATGAATGCGAAGGAGATCACGATTGACATTGTTATTATATCACACTATTGGTTAATGGCGTGTAGCTTAGGTGATAGGCGTGTGGCGTGTTTCCTTGGCTTGGTAACGATTCTCTTGTTGTGGATTTTAAGAATAGAAGAAGAATAGAATTAATGGAAAGATTAGAAGAGTGAATAGAAGTGTTGTAGTGGAAGAAGACAGGGATGGAAGAAGATTAATTGTTGAATGTATCTCTCCACTAAGGGAGGAGTTGCCTCTCCACTAAGGGAGGACTTCATTAAAAATCTCTAGCATGATAGGGTATTTATAATACCCATATCCTACTCCTACTAAGCTAATGAAATAAATAACCAAATCCTACTAGACTAATGAAATACTTAACCCAAATGTACTAGGTTAATGTAACATTATCATAATCCAAATAAACTAATGAAATACATAACCCAATTGTACTAGGTTAATGTATCATTGTCAAAATCCAGCTTTGTGTCTGTAAGTCCCCAAAGTCTTTAGAAATGTTGTTTTAGCCCGGGACAGATTTTTCATGCAGCAGTTTTGGTCCAGGTCCCCAAAGTCTTCAGAAATACTGTTTTAGCCCGGGACACATTTTCCATGCAGCAGTTTTGGTCCTTTAGGCGTCCCACTTCCTTCTCCTTCGTTCGTGAGCTTTCTTTTGCGTCAAGTAAGCCATAAAATGCTGTATTTTGCATCATTTATACCTGAAACTTTACTAATCATATTCGTTAGCTCATTTATAGGAAAAAGGACTAAAAGTGCATGAAATATATAATTTGTTCTCAAAACTAGGCTAAAATATGGGCAAAATATATTGATATAGGCGTGTAAATTCGCCTATCATCAACACCCCACACTTGCAGCTTTGTTCGTTCTCGAACAAAATATCATGTCCTTCTAAGCATCAACTTAGGGTTTTACAGCAACAACACAAAACATTCTTCAAGACAAGCACAACAATTATCAACAAAGAGTAGCTTTCTGATTATAAGTAGAAACAATTTAACCTCAAGCATAGACTCGTGATGGTGATCAACTCGCATGCAAACGTTAAGGTACATAGAATCATATACAACTATCCAAAACTCATCAACCATGTGTGTCTCACCATATAGTACCCATAATCACTCACAAATATAGCATATTTTTCAAACATGGGTATCAAAATGTCCTTGCTCTCACTCTCACAAAGAATTCATATGTAGCAACTGATGACCATAGGCTTGCCCTTAATGTAGTACTCCACTAAATGTCGGAATGTTAAGATTAGGATCAAATAGGTCTTCTGATGGTTGTAATGTAGGCTAAGGGACGGGTAGGACTATTTTGGCCAAGAATAGTGACTAGGTTCCTAAGCGCTTTAATACATCACTTTGTATCATTGACACTTTTTTCTTTCAACCTTTCTTCTTTCTTTTGTTCTAACACCCTTGTTCCCCTCTTTTGTTTTTTTAATTTTAAGCCCAACTCACTTTTCAGCTTTCTTTTCCTTTTTCTTTCACAACATCCCTCTTATGATAGCACTTTTTTTTCTTTTTCATCACACATTCAAGAACCATTCCAATTTATAGCATTATACTCACCCAATTTCCTCTTATGTTGTCACATGACTTTTTCAATTTAAAGCACTAAGGAATTTGGATCAAATTATGTCTTGAAAGAAAATGGATTAGGCTTACATACAAGGTTGTCAAAGAAATAGGCTAAAGGCTCAAAAGGGTTTAACTAGGATGATGTCCATGGGTAGGTAAAACTAAAGGTAAACAAATATAGGTTGCCAAAGAAATGCCTAAATCATATCCTAACTTACACTCCTTATTTTCGCTTTGCATACATACCAGGCAAGTTCTAGCATCAGCCACACACATAGAATATACTATTATCTCACACACACAAGGCACATGGTCGACTTGATTGGAAGTAATATAGACTCTTTACCCAACAAGTGAAGGAATTGAATCACACAATATCACATAATGAGTCACAACTAGAGCCTAAACGTCTCAATAGTCATAATTGTAGAACATACTCTTTTTATAATCTCATGCTGCCTATTAGAATAATCTCACGCAAAGCTAAGTTAAAAAAAAATTTACTACTAAAAAAATCTTAACTAAAAAAAATGAAACAAAATTAAAACAAAAGCAAACAAACATAGATGCGAGTAGAGAAGTATAGCATGCAATACCACCACCCCACACTTAGTCGGTACACTGTCCTCAGTGGAAAATAAATAAGAAGAACCTGGTTAGTCGGACTCATCCTCTATGTCTGGGGTCATACCCCTTGCATTGGAATCATCATCAAAGTCGTCATCCTTAGAAGTTCCTCATAAGTATCCCACTTAATTCCAAGCGTGAGTCGAGGTGTTTGCAGCGAGGAGGGTTCTCCTTGCTCCTTGCGGCCTCTTTTCTTGCCCTTTTGGGAAGTGGTAGCCTTCTCCTTGCCTTGTCTCTCTTTAGGTGCCATTGTACCTGAGACTTGAAATAGTGTTAATGGTAGCACAATCCCAATAGATACAATCTATACACAAGCAGTAGGGGTACCACCCCACACTTAGTTTGTTGCTACAAATTAGTGAAGTGAGAGTGGTCGATTACTTAGACTTCATCGACATGCGTTTTAGGAGCTATATTCCAACAAGAAAATCAGAGATATATCACTTCTTGCACCCTTTGCAATACTTTTATGTTAGGTATAACAAGACTACTACATAGGGATTACATCATGGTATCGTTTCTATCAATAAACTCAACCTCCTATGTCGGTAGGCAGTTATAAGTCTTATTCCGATGAATGGGATGTTCTAACATGTAAGTATTCAAGTGACAAGATTATGCAATGTTAATTACTATAGAAATTCCGCAAGTAGTATAACAATGCATCAAAATCAAATTCAAGTCGAAAATAGGTTAAGAGCATCCTAACATACATGTTCACTCACTTGGTTGTGTATCAATAATTCAAACACATGACTATCACCAATGCTTCTTCAAGATTTAGCAATTCATAATAGGTGTAGTAATGTAGTACTTACAAAGTATAAATGAAGAACAAAGTAGTACTTACTTGGTTGAAGCCTTTGAATGATGTTCTTGTGAAGAAAAAGAGCAAAAGGAAACTTTTTGATAGGTTTTGGAGACTATAGGTGGTGCATAAGCTAGGTTTCCAATGTGTTTTTGGTTCAAGATTAAGTCTCATATTTATAAGAAAAGGTTGGGTTGAGTTTTGACCCATTAAAATCTGATTTAGAGACCAAAAGTGACCATAGGCGGTGCCTAATGCTTTGCCTAGTTGAGCAGAATGCCATAGCATATGCCATGCATTTATTTAAGAATGCCATAGCATATGCCATGCATTTATTTAAGAATGCCATAGCATATGCGGCGCATTGTCTATGGCATTTAGGGACATATGCGCCGCATAGTCTATGGCATATGAGATCCTGAGACCTAATGCCATAGCATAGGCGGCGCATAGTCAAAAGCACACTTAGGAATGGGCGGCGCATAGTGTATAGCACACTAGATTCCGAGACCTTAGGCTATAGGATAGTTTTTCCATTGTTCGTGGCCTATTTTTACCTAGGCCTAGCCTTCCTCGATGCCTTTTTAAGCGTGAGTAATGCTCAATCCATACCCTTATGCATCCTTATACCTAACTTACCACCTTTACCATACAATGCGTCCAAATCGCCAATTGAAATCAATCTCCTCGTTGAATACCTCTTGCACCTATTTTTGCTCAAAACCAAATGAAAATGATTAGTACGATGGGTTGCCTCCCACCAAGCACCTTAGTTTTGGTCGTGGCACGACTCTTATTTTTGGATTTTCATTAATTAAAAACAAGACAAGTACTAGAATGAAAGAAAATGATAAACGATAAATGAAAAACGATAAACAATGGGTTGCCTCCCATCTAGCGCCTTATTTATTGTCGTGGCACGACATGGTTACCTCGATTAGTCAGACTTCGTCGAGGTAAGTGATGGATCGTTTTCTGAAAGGATTTAGACGATAATGAGGCTTAGCTGTGGTCATGCGATCTTTTTTGAGCTGGCTCATACGTTTCTCCGGAGAGTCACCAATTATATCATCAATAGTCCAACCCATAGCTCTCTTGTACCTCATCAGAGCAGAGATGAGAGCCTCCACGTGTTGTTCACTTAAATCATCCACCACACTTATCGGAAGTATACTTCCACTTTCCAAGAATACATACCTTAGATAATCGGGAAGCTCTTGCGATTCTAGCATTGGTGGCTCGTCAATGGGAGTCTTCGCTGTTGGTTGATTCTTGAGATCACAATCTGGTTGCTTAGGAGTATACGGCTCTGTTTCTATTAGATCACCCATAAGTTCTTCATAATCTTCATTATCCTCATGCTCAACATTCAGTGGTGCAGCAGACAATGGCTCAACAGTAGGCTGTTTCTCTATAGATAATGCTTTCATATCCTCATAATGAACATCAGCTACAGATGACTCATTCATATTGCTGGGCTGCTTCATTGTTTTGCATATATCAAACCGTACCACTTCGTCATTAATTCGAAACAAAAGCTCATTATCTTTCATGTCAATAAGCACACTTCCAGTTGCAAGGAAAGGACGTCCCAAGATTATGGGAACTTCAGAATCCTCCTTACAATCCAGAATAACGAAGTCGGCAGGAAAGATGAATGAAGAAACCTTCACCAACACATCATTCAAGATACCCACAGGTCGTTTTACCGACCTATCAGCCATCACGATCCTCATATTGGTTGGTGTAGGGTCTCCCAACCCCAACTTTCTATAGATAGATAGTGGCATCAAATTGATGCTAGCTCCCAAATCGCACAATGACTTAGCAAAATCCAACGATCCAATTGTGCAAGGAATAGTGAAAGCTCTAGGATCTGGCTTCTTTTGAACTAACGACCTTGTAGCGATTGCACTACAATGATGAACATTATCCGCTAACTCATAACTTGCTGCCCACTTCTTTGTCAAGAGATCCTTCATAAATTTCGCATACCCAGGCATTTGTTCAAGTGCCTCCACCAATGGAACATTAATGGTCAGCTGCTTGAGCATAGTCATGAATTTGCTGAACTTTGTGTCATCTGCCACCTTCTTCAATCTTTGGGGAAAAGGTGGTGGTGGGTATGGAAGTGTTCTCTCCACGGTTTTCTTCTCCCCTTGCTTCTGTTTTTCCACTTTTTCAGGCTGCACGTCACTAGGTGAAACATCCCTGACGTTGGGAGTAGTTGTTGCGGCTTCTTCTCCTTTTGTAACGTCACTAGGTGTAATGTCCATGTCCGCAACTTCGTCAACCACTTGCTTGCCTTTTGCTGAAGTTTCCAGCACCTTACCACTTCTGGTAGTGATGGCCATGCATGACCCATCATTCTTTGGGTTTTGCACAATATCTCTTGGTAAGGTGCCAGCCTTTCTTTGATTGAATGCTGCTGAAAGTTGGCTCAATTGTTGCTCTATTTGCTTGATAGAAGTGGAATGAGAATCAACTAGTTGCTTCATGGAGGACAAATCATCAATCACCTCCTTAACTCCCGTGCTCGTTGCTTCCACTCCTTTTAATAACTTAGCCATCATGTCTTCCATACTCCCAGAATTAGATGTGGTGGTATCACGTCTACCAGGGGGGACGTACAAACCACTTTTTTCATTATTTTTCTTCCAACTACCTTGGTCTTTGCTTCCAGATTTATCATAATAGTTCCGACCTTGGTTTCCTTGGGCAATCCCACAAAAACCCCCCTGATTGTTCAAGTAGTTGGCCTCCTCTTCAGAATCAGATTCGTCTCTTCCTTTTAGCGCTACAGCTTTCACTTTTTCGGTCTTCCCTGATAATAAGTGCTTTGTCAGAAGATCCAATTGTGTTT
The DNA here is from genome assembly GCA_030864225.1 of Capsicum baccatum var. pendulum. Classification (NCBI taxonomy): domain Eukaryota; kingdom Viridiplantae; phylum Streptophyta; class Magnoliopsida; order Solanales; family Solanaceae; genus Capsicum; species Capsicum baccatum. Next base: position 76,096,905 of record CM061557.1, on the reverse strand, counting down.
TCATGTGCGCCATGTCTTGCTCACGTTCTTCTTCTCTTCTTCTTTGGTATGCAGACATGCCAATAGATAAAGTGGGGCTTGCTACCTCAGAATCCCTGGTATGCCAAGCTCTACTTTGCTTTGTCATGCGATCTAGCATATTGCTTGCTTGACCAAAGGTAAGGTCCATAAATGATCCTCCAGCCGCATTATCAACCACTGGCTTAGTCACCGAATTCAAAGCTCTGTATAATATCTCCATCAAGTGGACATTGGTCATATGATGGTTTGGGCATCGCATTAGCTTCGTCTTGAACCTCTCCCATGTTTCGTGGAGAGCTTCAATTGGAAGCTGTCGAAAATTGATGATCTCATCTCTTAACTGTGCTCTTTTGGATGGCGGAAAGAATCTTTCTAGGAAAGCGTCTTTCAATTGCCTCCAATTAGTAATAGAATCAGGAGTCAGCCCATTCAACCACATAGTTGCCTCCCCAGACAGAGACAATGGAAATAGACGTAATCGAATTGCATTCTGTCCAACTCCAGGATTGTTGAATGACTTGCATGTAGAAATAAAGTTGATCAGATGCATATTCGGATCATCGCCTACTAGTCCACCAAATAATCCCTTGAGTTGCAAAAACTGAATCATGGCGCTAGTGATATTGAACTTTGCTCCCGGTGCCAATGGCAAAAGAATAATAGCTCCTGTGGCACCAGCTCCATCAAGATCATCATCATCATCATCAAACGGTATATGCACAACTCGGCGTTCAGGCCTAAATCGTGCTTGACGATATCTCCTTTGAATGGGTGCCGTCATTTCAGCAGTATGCTGTGGGTTTAGTAGCTCTTCATCGCCCAAATCCTCATCGTCAGGATTTGTTGCTCGCCTACGGTTATCAATATCCTGTTGATGCACTTGAGCAGCCATCCTTTCAATTTCACGTTGTGCCTCCATTGATGCACTAAATAAACCTAAAAAAACAAAAACAACAACTAAAAGTAAAAGTACGAGAATCTTTGACCAAAGGGTCTAGTAATTATCACGAACTTGATTGACACTCGTATTCCCCGACAACGGCGCCAATTTTTGATAACGCTCAATCTACAGCTCTCGTAGGAGTGTAAAGCGGTCGTTAGCAAATATAGAACCCAATCTGGGTTGGGTATCGATCCCACAGGGAATAGCTTGGCCAACAAGTAAAATTACTAAACTTTTAGTGCAAGTCTCGTAAAAAGGGGGGATTGTAATGTGTAACCAAAACAATAAAGTAAAAGCTGAAAATAGCAAAGTAAAAAAAGAGTATTTCGTAGGTTGTGAAGCAGTGAGAATTTAAGCGTTGGGGTTATGTCCACCTTCTGAGGTATACGTCTCTATTGGCTATGAGTGTGTAGAGTCTTGACATGCAATTTCTTATAGAGAATTGTAGTCGATGGTAAATCCAAGCGTCTCTCGACCTGAATAAGGACTATTTCACTTTAACTCTCTCGAGCTTAAAGCGTGTCTAACGGTACGAATTCTCCAAGAGGTTAGTCCAGTTACGGCACTAGCTTTTTAATAGGAAAGGGTGTCCTACTACCTTGACATTATCTCTTTTCCAGACAAATAACCTTTCTCTCGAACAAGTTAAATGTTAGACTGGCGTTATTCTATGCGTCTGCAGCCACAAGAATTTGCATTAAGATGAAGAGAATAATGATATAAGCAATATACGTGTCTCGAACTCACAAACTCACAGCAATAGATAGTATCTCATTCGGCTTCCATAACCCCAACAGAGAGGTTTAGTTACCCATGAATGCGAAGGAGATCACGATTGACATTGTTATTATATCACACTATTGGTTAATGGCGTGTAGCTTAGGTGATAGGCGTGTGGCGTGTTTCCTTGGCTTGGTAACGATTCTCTTGTTGTGGATTTTAAGAATAGAAGAAGAATAGAATTAATGGAAAGATTAGAAGAGTGAATAGAAGTGTTGTAGTGGAAGAAGACAGGGATGGAAGAAGATTAATTGTTGAATGTATCTCTCCACTAAGGGAGGAGTTGCCTCTCCACTAAGGGAGGACTTCATTAAAAATCTCTAGCATGATAGGGTATTTATAATACCCATATCCTACTCCTACTAAGCTAATGAAATAAATAACCAAATCCTACTAGACTAATGAAATACTTAACCCAAATGTACTAGGTTAATGTAACATTATCATAATCCAAATAAACTAATGAAATACATAACCCAATTGTACTAGGTTAATGTATCATTGTCAAAATCCAGCTTTGTGTCTGTAAGTCCCCAAAGTCTTTAGAAATGTTGTTTTAGCCCGGGACAGATTTTTCATGCAGCAGTTTTGGTCCAGGTCCCCAAAGTCTTCAGAAATACTGTTTTAGCCCGGGACACATTTTCCATGCAGCAGTTTTGGTCCTTTAGGCGTCCCACTTCCTTCTCCTTCGTTCGTGAGCTTTCTTTTGCGTCAAGTAAGCCATAAAATGCTGTATTTTGCATCATTTATACCTGAAACTTTACTAATCATATTCGTTAGCTCATTTATAGGAAAAAGGACTAAAAGTGCATGAAATATATAATTTGTTCTCAAAACTAGGCTAAAATATGGGCAAAATATATTGATATAGGCGTGTAAATTCGCCTATCATCAGTTATACAGTATCCCATTGTCCATTATTTTAGATAGAGGTACGCAGTTCACCTCTCATTTTTGGAAAGCCTTCCAGAAGGGTCTTAATACCCAAGTTCACCTTAGTACAGCCTTCCACCCTTAGACAGATGGTCAAGTAGAAATGACCATTTAGATTTTAGAAGATATATTGAGAGTGTGTGTTGTTGACTTTAAGGGTAGCTGGAATGATCACTTACCTTTGATTGAGTTCGCGTATAATAACAGCTATCTTTTTAGTATTCAGATAGCTCTGTATGAGGTTCTTTATAGGAGAAGATGTAGATCTCCCATTGCTTGGTTTGAGGTAGGTAAGGCTAAAGTAGTGGGGCCTGAATTGGTGTTTGATGCGTTTGAGAAAGTACAGTTAATCAGAGATAGGCTTAAGACAGCTCAGAGCCGACACAAATCTTATGCATATGTGAGAAGAAAAGACCTTGAATTTGAGATTGTTGATTATGTATATTTGAAAATCTCTCCCATGAAGGGGGTGAAGAGGTTTGGTAAGAAGGGGAAGCTTAGTCCCCGATATGTTGGTCCTTCCAGAACCCTAAGTCATTTCGGCAAGGTAGCTTATGATCTTGAGTTTCTTGCAGACTTAGCAGTAGTGCACCCAGTGTTCCATGTCTCCTTGCTAAAGAAGTACATAGGTGACCCAGCAGTTGTAGTCCCCGTAGAGAATGAAGATTTTCAGAACAGTCTCTCTTAAAAGAAATTCCCAGTAGAAATCCTTAATCGTCATATTCGCACACTAAGGAACAAAGAAGTTCCTTTGGTCAAAGTTCTTTGGCGGAATCAGTCTGGTAAGGGAGCTACTAGGGAAGCAGAGACAGACATGTGAACCAAGTTTCCTCACCTCTTCTCCGCAAACTCTGACTCAGCCTAAGGTAATAGTCTTTCTTAGATTTACTCTATTCCATGCTCAGTTACAGTTGTATAACATTCTCATATCATTTATGCATTCATGAAATAGTGCAGTCATGTGTCATGTCTCCTGAATTCAGCCATGCTTCAGTTATGCATATCAGTGTAAGTACAGTTTCTCTCAGTTCAGTCAGTCTCATTTGAGGATGAATGCTCCCAAGGAGGAGATATTGTAAGATCCCTCAAAGTCCTAGTCATTTCAGTCCTATATAGCATGCCAAAAGAGGTCCCAGACTTATAAGATTTTAGCTAAGTGTTGACACTTAGTCTAATTTTGGCCTCGATATTTCAATGGCATCATTTATGATCTTTTCGACCTTAGATTATTGATTTTTAAAATGATTCATGATCAGGGATGTCAATAGGTCATATTTGATGAGTTTCAGAATTTTTGGACATTATTTGAGTCGTGTTTGGATGACCCAAACAACCAGCCAACATGATGTGATGCATACCCATCGATGTGATGCATCAGTGATCGCATTGACCCCATCGAAGCGGTACGTCGTATATCGCGTCATCGAGCCAATTTTGCTTATTAACTTACGAGTTTCCAAGGGCATTTAGGTCCTTTTACCCTTACCCAATTCATCCAAAACACGAAATTTAGCTCCCAAAAGGGCAAAATACATTCATTCTTCACAAATCCCCTCAAGAACAAAACCCTAGGTTCATCAAGTTCAAGTCCAAATTCCAAGAAATCCCTAACAATCTTTATGAAATCAACAATCAAGGTATGTTAGGTGTTCATCCTTGGGTTTTCTTCCATTCTTGGAGTTTAAGAATACTTTTTAAAACTACAAGTTTTCAGATTTATGATTCACATGTGCAAATTGGGTTGTATTCATGTTTGTGTTGTTGTATGGGTTTCAATTCAAGATTTAATCACAAGTTTCATGAACATAAGATAGCATGTATGTTGATTGATGTTATTTCCATGTTAAAACCCTTGAAATTCCAAGTTTAAGACATAGTCATGATGCTTATGTGTTGTTCATTACCATGTGCATTAATTATGCTCCCAAAGTGTTTGATAGAATGACCATTTGAATTGAATAGTATAATTATGACATGTTATCATATGTTCTCATTCATGTACAAGTTCATGACCACCAAGTGTTTGACGAAATGTCTCTGAATTGTGAACAATTGACTATTGTTATGCTTTCAAGATTTGTTATGCTTTATTATTGATGTTATTGAGTCCTGGGGGTATTTATTACTCGAAATCTAGTTGTTTACTAAGTTGCAGTAGTTATAGAATAGTCCCAGTAAAGGTTAAGAACAGTAGTACTCAAACAGTAATAGAACTCAGTGAACTCAGTCCAGTTCAGTCAGTCAACATAATGAGTGTCAGTTCAGTCCAGCCTAGTACAATCTAGTGATCAGTTCAATTTTGATTTAGTTGGGAGTAGGATTCAGCACCGAGCAAATACAGGGATGGGGCATTCCTGCCAGTAGAGGGTTTGTCCCTTAGTAGCATTCCCTGTATTATAGAACTATGTAGCCAGCGTAGGGTAAGTCGTCCTCCTACTAGACTAAGGTTGACACCATCATATATATTATTTCATGAGTCTTCCTGCCAGATTACTATTGACCTAGCATTATTAGTATCCGGTGGCAAGGTACTAACACCCTTCCAACTAGGGTCACATGTTGGACCCAAATCAGTCTATATCGGGGTATGTCGGTCAGATGAACACTCCCATAGTTATAGTTTCAATCTTAGTATTCAGTAAAGAACTCAGCCAGTTCTATAGAACCATGCCTATCAGTTATCAGATACTCAACCATCAAAATTCAGTACTTAGTTTCAGTTAATCTCAGATACATGATGTATATCTGCATGCGCAATATTGCATGTTCAGTATGTTCAGTAGTTATAGTTTTGCATGTACACTCATCCAGTTACTTCATGATGTTCATTCAGTCAATTATCATCTCATGCATATGAACCCATGTATATCAACCTTACCTCACTTATCATACTAGTGCATTCCATGTACTGACGCATACTCTCTTTTGTGATATGATGTCTCATATCATAGGTTCAGACGTATGAGTTCTTGATTATACTTAGCAGCTTAGGATATCAGTAGCAGATTCAGTAGTGATTCCTCATCCATCGAGGTTATTATTTTATTTTACCATTTCAGTAGATTTAGTATGTTCAGTTGTCGGAGTTAGTTGAGGACTTATCCTATCAACTCCACATTCATACAGTTAAAGGCTTTTAGACTAGATTACTTCAGATAGATGTTCTGTATTTTCAGTATTATTATCAGTATTTGTTTTTAGTTTATGAACCTTATGGCTTTTTCATCCTAACTTCCGCATATATTTTCAGTATTATTATTTAGTGCTCACAGCAGCTACCAGTCATGGGTTAGCTTGTGGTCCTTCAGAGTCATAAGCACTGTGTGACGCCCAGGGTATAGTCTCGGGATGTTACACATTAGATACTTGTTGAACTTATGAAACCAGGATTTGGGGATTTCTTTGAGCCATATAGTTCTTTTTGAAGAATACAAACATCGGAGAATCTAGGAGGTTACTCTATGAAAAATAGTTTCCTTCATGTCACCATGAAGTAATGCATTCTTTACATCTATTTGTTTAATCAACCAGGAGAGAGTTGTGGCAATGAAGAGGACAATATGTATTGTTGTTACTTTGACAAATGGTCTAAATGTGTCATCAAAATCAACTCCTTCAATCCGATTGAGCCCTTTTACCACTAGACGAGCTTTGAATTGATCGACAGTACCATCAACTTTCAACTTGGTTTTAAAAACCCAATAGGAACCAACAATATTCATATATGATTAACGAAGAGCTAACCTCCGTGATTTTTTTGAATACAAAGCTTGTAACTCGTCATGCATTGCAACGACCCAATAAGGTTTAACTAGTGCTTTCTTAATGTTTTGTAATTTAGTGATGTCGTGGTGAACAACAAGATAAAGTGAATGGAATTTAGGTTGGTTTATAGAGCGAGATTTGGTTCTAGTTAATATATGATCAGTATTAAGGGAATCACAAGTTGGGGCTAGAAGGGCTGGACACAAGCGAAATGGGAGAAAGATCGACAAAAAGGCTGATGCTTTCTACAGAAGATGGGTTGATGGATAAAGAGTTTCTTTATAAACTAGAGCCAACTTCTACAAAGGAGTTTCTCGATGCATTTAGTGTAACAGTTATGCTCGATATTGATGAGGAATTATTCGTTGTATGTTGTGGTGTTAGAGATGAATTATCTTGGTCTTGGATGATTGGTTCTGCAAGATTAATTGAAAGGTTAGGTTGTATAGGAACAATTGATTGGTTTGTTATTATATGATCAGTGGAGGCAGTAGGTTCATCAACAGTAGCAACATGTATTTTTGGAATATCATTTGGTGCCAAAAATCTTTATATATATTGAGACGATAAGAATCTGATTCTGCATTCAAAGTAGAACTAGAAAAGTCATATGGTAAGTTATTTTCATCAAAAATAACATGTCTAAAAATATAAATTTTTCTAGAAGCAGGATAATAATATATGTATCTTTTGTGAAAAAGACTATATCCAATAAAAATACAAGGAAATGTTTTGGATTGGAATTTATACTTATTGTAACCTTTCAAGTAGGGAAAATATCTACACCTAAAAATTTTCACAGTGTTGTAGTTAGGATCTTGTCTATAAAGCTCAACGAAAGGAGATGTCATATGCAAATTTGAAGTAGGCATTCGATTGAACAAGAAAACAACAGTCATAAAAGCTTCAACCCAAAAGAACATAGGTAGATTAGCATTGAAAAAAAGTGTAAGACCAGTCTCAACAACATCTCTATGTTTTCTTTCATCCACTCCATTTGTTTAGGTGTATGAGGATAAGAGACTTGTCTTTGAATACCATTTTGATTTACATAGGTGATTAACTCCATACTATTGAACTCTCATCCATCATCACTTTGAAATACTTTGAATTTTTGGAAAAAATTGAATTTCTAATTTGTGAAAGTTCACAAAAGTAGAGAAAATCATATGTTTTCTTTAATGGATAAATTCAGATAAATTGGGTACAATTATCAATAAAAATCACACAATATTTAAACCCCTGTGAAGAGGTAGTTGGGGCTGGCCCACATAAATCACTATGTATTTTTTCCAAAAGAATAACTTCTTTTTTATTTGATACTTGAAAAGGTAACTTGCAACCTTTTTTCATTTGACAACTACTACACATTGAGCTACTTTTATTTCAACTACTAACATCAATAGAATTATTTTTATGCAAATAATTAAGAGTTCTCGAGTGTGGATAGCCCAGACGCTGATACCAAATTGTGTATGAGTTCTTGTCTGCATTCAAAACTGTTAATATTTCATGTGGGTTCCCTTCCAAGGCATATAACTTATCTCTACTATTTTCTTTGGCCAGGATGACCCTTATTTTCTTGTCTTTAACAATAAATTCTTTATCAGTAAACTTCAAGGAACATTCTTTATCGTCAACAAGTTTACTAACAAAGACAAGTTTTTCCTTAAGATTAGACACGACAAAGACATCTTTTAGTTTCAAATTATTTCCAATATTATTATCTCCTATGTGTGTGATGGTAAGTTTGTCATCATTTCCTACCATAACAGAAGGTATTCCTTTAAAAGGAGATAAGTTTTCAAAAATACTTGTAGATTGTACCATATGATTGGTAGCTCATGAATCCATGTAGATATTGTTGTCACTTTGATCATTAAAGGACATTACTACCAAGGCTTGTGGAACCTCTTGTTGTTCTTGGTATGAATAGTCTCATCTATAGAAGCAAGTCAGAATTGTATGGTTATTCCTTCCACATATTTGACAAGAGTTAGATCGTGTTCCCTCCTCTGGTTGGTTATCTGTGTTTGGTTACACCTCCATGCTGTCTTTGAGAATTGTTTCGACCAAATCCTCTCCCTCTTTGTCATCGTCCTTATTAGTATAACCATGATCCCTGCCTTGAGTCTTTTATTCCACTAAAGCCAAGTTAGAGTCAAGGTGAGTTTGTCCAACTTGATAATTGGTATATTTTCTCATTTCGAACCCTATAACTGAGTTCAAAAAATATGTGGATATAGGGTAAGGTAACTTCCCTAGCATCAAAGTATGGAGAGTTTTGTACTTGCTTCCAAGACCTCTAGAAAAATTGATGAACTTGTCATATTCATCCAAGAGTTTGTGTATAGTCATAAGGCTATCACAAATTCCTTTGAATTCCTTGTTGTATTCATATATTGACTTAGAGCCTAAATTTATAGTTTGAAGTTATTGCTTCAACTGATTTTTTTTGTCTTTGCTTGCTTATAAGTATGCATCCTCAAGACAAGACCACATCTACTTAGCCGTCGAACATCTTATTATAAAGAGCATTAAATCTTTTGTCACAGTTCCCGGGAGACAACTCCTAACCAGAATATCATGTTCTTCACATTCATTGAATTTTGGGTTAGGAATAGCCTTGTGGTTTTCTCTTCAACCATTTTGGCTGGCATATCATCTTAGATAATAGTTTTGACTTTCAGTGCTTGCATTAGTTAGAGAATTTTGTTCTCCAATCTAGGTAATTGGTAGGTTTCAGTTTGAAAGACCAAATAGCCACAAGCTGGTGAAGGGATGAGGATGAGAGATTAATTCTAGTATTAGAGCTTGATGCCAGGATGGTGAGAAAGAAATTCAGGATCAGATTTTAATTTTTGAACCAAGGCTCTGATACTATGAATAACGTTTACACAAGAAGAACTTCAGGATCAAATTTTAATTTTTGAAACAAGGCTCTGATACTATGAAGAACGTTTACACACGATATACTTGAGAATTTGTTTTGTATTTTCTTGTTATTCCACAACATTCCACTATGTCCATATATAACAGTAGGGGTGGCTAATTAGAGTCCTATATATATTTCAATATTATTGTAGTCATACATGTATAATCCTATTCCTACACAACTATGATACATTAGGATTCTGCACATGGAGTTTAGTTCCAGGTACATACGGTAGTTTAGGAATCTTTGTTCTTGGTGTACTTGTTTAATAAGCATCTTCAATCCTCATACACTCATATGATCCAGTCTCATGTGTCATAATATTGCATTGTAATCATTTGATAACCACACTGTAGATGCATTAATAGAGCCAACAATTATACTTTCCGCCAGTGTGTAAAGGCAATCCTCCAACTTGGCCTTCAACATGAACAAAAATCCTTTAGTCACCATCATAGTTCCTTCTTTGCTCATATACTTGTAGCCTTGTGTATTCAGAGTATTCAGGAAGATAAAATTCTTCTTCAGATCAGGAGCATGACAGACTTTTGTAATAGCCCTCATGATTCAATCATGGCAACCCAAACTTTGTCAATGTCAACTATTTAAAAGTTGCATTGTTTCCTATTAATATGATTTTTCCACTTTTCTCATAGTTAGTGGACCAATCTCTTTGAAATTTCATATATAGAGTCTAATTAGATTTTACCACCCATTTGCCGCACATAAACTTCACTATTGCATGATGTTGTAAGTACATATTCATTATCATAAATCATGCACCTATTCAATAATGGATGCATTCACCTTTTCTTTGGACTTTGACATTGGATAATCTCGTTCAAATTTCCCCTTCTTGTGATAGCTCCAACACTCCGCGTTATTCTCATTCACACGAGACTTTAATCTATATTATGATTTGCTCCTTGCTTATTGGTTAACACAACCTCTCACAAAGAGCCTACTAACTTTGTCATCTTTGTTACATCACAACATTTAAGTGTTTGTTGCACTTGTAAAAGAATGATAGGCTTTTTGCTATACATCATTGAATTCTCAATATCAAAATATTTTGAACTTAATGAAAAGAGAAAAACACATGGTAGTGTCTCCTCATTTTTTTAATTTCGACAGTGCGTAAGTCCATGACAAGTTTATTGAATGCACTAGATGGTCTTGCAACAAAGTTCCCGACTCTATCTTAAATATTTGAAGACCTCGTTGTAACAACATCCTTATTGTCACTAACTGGTCCTGATAAAGCCCTTGTAGCTTGTCCCATAATTGTTTAATCATCTCATTGATACCTATACTCACTTCACAAAGTATGTTAGGTGTAGGAATAGTTGGATGATACTCAATGCATCACCTTCAATGTTCTCTTTGTCGAAATTCGATGTACCATCGGGATACTTTCCGTCAATAACATGGATTGAACCTTCCCTCCACAGTAATGTCATCATCTGAATCTTTCAAACATTGAAGTTGTTGCGCCCACTAAATCTATCAATTTCAAACTTCATAGAACTTATCACTACTTTTGCTTCTTCTACTACTATGGATAGTTTTTGAAATACAAAAAATCAGAGTAATTCTTTTTTGACGTGGAAGTTCAAACTGTGTTGCAATCACAGAGCATACTTAGACAAAACTTTGCTTTTGATACCAATTGTTAGCGAAACATGAAATAAAGAAGAAGAGAAAGACAAAGATTTCGACGTGGATCGAATTCAAATAATCCTAAACCCACCAGAAAATAATTGTCATTATATTAACGACGAAAGGAGTGAGATTTCAAATACTTCTAAGAGAATTGCTTCTCAATTCTCTACTCTTACAATGTATTTAACTATGATTTTTGAATGATTTCAACAATGAAGAATGGTCATTCTTTTATCTAAAAATTATACAAATACACAACTTATGTTTTCAATATTACAAAAAAATTTCAACTCCCTAAACATATTACAAAAATTTCATCATATACACAGAATGTTATGTATATGTCGGCTATGTTATGTTTATTATTAGGGAAAGAGAGTAAAGTAATTAAAAAAATAAAAGAGAGTGTAATTACTTCCCAAAGAGTTGATATTTATGTTATTTATACTTCTTTTATAGATGCCTAAAGTTGGACTCCATGCATAAAGTAAGAAGAAAAAAATAAATACAAAATTTGTTCTCCTCAAATTTTTGCTTCAGTTCTTAACCAAGTATATTGCCACATAAAATTTTCTTCACATGGGTTTGACCCACAAAGAAACCAAACCAACTCTTTTAGTAGAAAAAGTTCACTCCAGCTTTATTTATTTGTCACCTTTTTAAGTTACACGCCTCTTAAGAAAAATATTAACTTAAAAATAATTTGACTAAATTATCCTTATTTATTACTCATCTTTATTTAATATTTCTTTTATGCATATATTTTTGTCTTTCTCCATTCCCTTACTCCACGTGTTTCATATTATCTGACTTTTTTTTATATGACAAGCCTCTTAAGAAAATTTTATTGAAAATGCATTTTACTAAACTAACATTATAAATTTTAATTAGAAGGGTAGAAATAAAAAGTATTAGTAATTTGTTTTTTGTGATTTTGTAAATTGGACATGTAAACTAAGACAATATTTTTTAGTATGAGGATCAAGTAATATAAAACAATGAAGATATTCTCTATTGTCTATATAAATAAAAAAATTTCGATTATCATTAATGGAGCACTACATGAACTATGGTTTAAAAAATTTAAAATTTAAATAAATAGAATCTTTGAAAATTTGATCTTAATATAATTAATTATGTTGTATTTCCTACATCAAAATATATTTGTATAGTTATTACGGAAAAGGGACAAATATACCTTCGAACTATTCTAAACGGTATGAATATACCCTCCGTCATACTTTGGGTACACATATGCCCCTACCGTTAATGAAATGGTACGCTTATGGCCCTCACACTAACGGTGGGGGCATATGTGTACCTGTAATACCCTGTATATTTCTAAGCTAGAAAATGAACCATTATTCCTACGCATGAAACCTCCTATCCTGTGATTCATGTTTGAGTACATGAATTAGGATGAGTATCCTAGTGATAATAGAGCGTATGATGTGTTAAGCATGTTCATAAGAGTCACTTAGAGTAAGCCAAGCTAAGAACTTTTGAATCCACCAAATTTTAATGTGTGATTTCACATAGGTCATATTTGAACGAGATTAACTTAGTTTATAGGTGGTATTTTGGCATATTTATACCCTCCAAATTGTAGAGAATTTAATAAGCTTTACGTAAATACCAAATTCGCCTAAAACGAACACCCGGTGAAGAAGTTATGGCGATTTAAAGTTTCAGCAGTGTCATTTCAGTCTATGGCGCATCGCGCCATAAGCCAAAATGACGTTTGTCAATTTTCAATGTCTCTCCGCGATTCCACCACATCGCGGTGAGTTTCCAGGTCATAAACAAGTGTCAACGCGATGTCTCCACGTCGCGCCAGAGGTCCAAATCGAGAAATTTTTTTACAAAAATTAAAACACGCATCTAGAGGGGTATTTGGGTCATCTTCCCACCCCTATATAAGCTCCCAAACACGGAATTAAGCCATTATTTCACCAAAACCTACTCTTTTTCATCAAAATCCTCTCAACAACACATTAGGGTTTCAATTGGGCGATTCAAGTTCAAGCAAATTCTACCATCAAATTCCAAGAATCTCTCCGTCAATCTTTACTAAATCAAGAACTAAGGTATGCGTGTGTTCATTCATGGAATCCTTTCGTCCATGAAGTCCAAGAACCCTATTTTAAACTATATACCATGTTTGTTATGTTTTGATTTGATTGTTGATCTTGCTTATGCGTTGAATGATGTCAAGATAGAATCTTTATGGGTTTGTATAAAACTAGGATGGCATTTTAGTTTAAATATATGAACTTTGGGTGATATGGGTTGTTGAATTCATGAATAAACCTATGCCCAAAGTGGTGCATGTAAGGTGTTTGATAAAATTCGTAGGATGATAGAATTCATGTCCCATGATTCAATAGTGCTTAAATGACAAGTCCACGTTCTATGCTCTATGATTCACATGAATTTCACGTTATTGTTATGTGTTGTTGTTGTGATATGGAATGAGCATGATATTGAAGCTATGCAAGTATATACATATTGTATGCATTCCATTCCATGTATAAGAAGTTGAGCATCATGTATAGTATGAAATCCCCTACTTATGATATTGTGAATTTTGGACTCTACTTTTATGATCAAGTCAGTCAAGTGTGTCAGTTTCCTTCCATCGAGTCCTGGGGGTACTTGTACCCGAAAAATATAGCTGTGTGCCTAGATCCATGTCATTATTTCACGATACTCTCAGTCAATCCATGTTCCACAGAACTCAGTCAGTCATGTGACTCAGGAAAGTTCAATAACTCAGTTAATCTCAGCTAATCTCATCCTCAGTGATATCGGAAACTTCAAAAATTCTAGTGTTCTCCGTAACTTCAGTAATCTCCATAATTACGTACTCTGAAAAAATTCAAGGAATCAATACTCAGTAAGATCAGTGCTCTCATAAACTCAGTTTAGCTCTGCTAAACAATCCCACTAATATCAGTTCAGTTCAGCAAATTAGTTTAATGTCTTTCAGTTGGGAGTAGGATTCAGCACCGAGTGAACCCAAGGATGGGGACTCACCTATCACAGTCAGAGGGTGTGATTCCTAAAATTAATCCTTCCGTTCCAGAACTACATAGCCAGCGTAGGTTGAGATGTCCCTACCCATAGGGCTAATGCATCTCCTTTGAGTTTACCTGATAGCAGGGCAGACAGAATGAGCTCCAAAACAGAATAGGGTTTACTTAAATGTTGTCTCTACCCATGGCACGGTATTGACACCTTTCCAGCTGGGGTTACAGATTGGACCCCAACCAATTCAGTTCTGGGGTATATCGGTTAGATGATTATCTCCCACAGTCTCAGTTTCAGTAATAGACTTAGATAGTTCTTCAAAATATCATAACTTAGACTGTCAAATATAGCCGCTCAGCCTCAGTTACATCAGTTACACTGATCATCACAGTTATATTAGTTAAATCAGTCATCATAGCTACATTCTCATTATTCAGTTTCAGAATTGTTCAACACAGTCAATCAGACCAGTTCTTCATAATTTGAACTGTCAGAAATAGTCATTCATCTATTCAGTACCTCAGTATCAGTGAAGTCAGGTTACCAGTGTTCAGACTCAGTAGTCAGTATCACCACGAGTTCATTTATAGTTGCTTATGCATGTATGTATTCTCACGTTCATATTAGTCAGCATTGTTCATGCATATAACCCTTTGCATTTAGCCTACCTCACTCGTATACTCAGTACATTCAGTAGTACTGATGCATTTGCGCTATGGTGATTTCTCTTATATTACGCCATAGGTTTAGAGGCACGAGCTCTAGATCAGCAGTAGATTCCAGTAACAGCAATCAGAGTTAGAAGTAAGTCGTCATCTTTCGAGGACACAATGATTTCATTACTATTTCAGTTTTAAGTTTATTTCAGTAGTTGGAGTTAGTTGGGGACATTTCCCATAAACTCCTTGTTCAGACAGTTTAGAAGCTTTACAGACTATAGCATGTCAGACAGTTATTTTAGATTTATTTTGGTATGGTTATGCCATTTTCAGACATTGTTCTTATCAGATGTTTATTCAGTTGAACCTTATGGCCATTCAGTACATGTTTTTGCATTTTTATGTTATATTATGCAGTATACAGGTACAGATGTCAGTCATGGGTTGGGTTGTGATCCTTCGGGGGCATAAACACCGTGTAGCATTCCGGTTTAGAAAATTGGGGTGTTACAGTCCCCCAAAGTATGACGGAGGGTATATACATACTATTTATCATAGGTCAGTAGTATATTTGTCCCTTTTCTATTTTAATATTTTAATCTCAAATAATTAACTCAAACCACTATCCGACCCAATAAATCCATCAAACCCGATTTCAAACCAACTCAATTTGACCTTTATATTTTGTTTCAAACCCGATATTTCATCTATTTTCCTCTTAAACGTGAACCTCAATCAAATTGAAGTGATTGGTCGCTGCTACTAGTTGGTGTTTATTGGTTGCATGGAGTGGAGATTAGGCCGGAGGTTGTCGGAGCTAGGAGTACAACTATGGTTCGTCGGTGCGATGTTTTTGATTTGATAGAGAGAGTGGATACGTGGTGTTGACCGATGGTGGATAGTATTTTTCGATGAAATTTTGCTGAAAATTAAAACGTGAGAGTTTTAATTATTTGATGTTGTTTTTAGATGTTATGGGTTAATGATTTATTGTGCGTGTATATCGTTATAGGGGTAAGAAAAATACGTTTGTTAGGTAGGCGTATCTTGAATTTTAATTGGGATTAGGTCGGGTAGTGGCTTTGAATTAAATTATTTGAGATATAAAATTAAGATGAAAAGGGACAAATATACCCATGAACTATGATAAATGGTACATCTATACCCTCCGTCATACTTTGGGTACACATATGCCTCTACCGTTAGTGTGAGGGGCATATACGTACCATGGGCATATGTGTACCTAAAGTATGGCGGATGGTATATATGTACCATTTATCATAGTTCAGAGGTATATTTGTCCCTTTAATTTTTTGTAGTTATTATTACCTGCTACTTTCACTTGTATAAATAAATACTAGAGTCTTGATTCTTATTAATAAAATTAATTTTCTCATTATGCTAATTTACTTCATTATAGAACAACACTAGCTTATATACTTAATTAGTATTTCTCAATTTTCTTTCACTCAAAAGTTAATGTTTATGTTTTTATGAATTGTTTTTACATGAATTTTAAAAAAATGAAAATATCATGATTTTTAAAGAGTAAAAAAATTGATAATGAAAGGATGAAATAGGGAGAATTTGATTTGATGAAAATCTATTTTCGCCTCTATAGATTTGAAGAAAAGGATAATGCAATATATTTTGATAAAAAACAATTGTAATTTCAATATATTAATAATAGTATAAAATTTAGAAAGTAGAGTTTTTTTCTACAGGAATTATAACAGAAATTAACTACCATGTCTAGTTTTTGGAACACTTCTAACATATGATTCTAAAATAGTTTCAGTTGCAACATTTAGGAGTAACGATAGTTAGTTGGGGCTTTGGACCACAGGTGACAAAAGAATTTTAAAATGAGGTGTAGGTGACATAAGTCTTAATTATTAATTGGAGGTGACAATTACTTTATTATGGATTAAAAAAGTTGGAGAAGTTTGAAAATAACCCACAAGTTTTAAAATTTACACTTTGATCCCAATGTTTACCTAAAATAACGGAAAAGAGGGGAAAAAATACGTCTTTCTCTCTCTTCTTATTCATTGTTATTTTTTCTCTCTTAGCGATTTTTGTTGTTCATTATTTTTGCTTCATTATTCATCATCTTCTACTTCATTATCATCATCTTCTACTTCATTATCATCTTCATCTTCTTCTTGTCGACCATTTTTTGTTGTTGTTGTTGTTGGTACAACGTTATTGCTGCTATCTGACCAATTTCTTAGGTCGAATTTTATTTACTACATTACTTTCCACTTTGGCATTACTTCATAGGTGACTTTGGTAAGTAAAATTATGATTTTTATTCGTATTTGTCATCTGGGTACACTTCTGTTTTTCCAACAATGAATAGAACCCCGATCATGAATCCAGCATAAGTGCCCACAATTTAAACAAATCAATCATTTGGTGCATCAGATGAGTAATCTGTTGCATCAGAAGTTTTATCTGTTGCATCAAACTATTTATCTGTTGCATCAGAAGATTTATCTATTGCATCAGACGTATTATCTGTTGCATCAGAATATTTATTTGTTGCACCAAACTAATTATTTATTGCAAGAATGATTAATCAGTTTGGAACAACACAAATCAGCCTCTGCCATAAACCCAACAGATAACCAATATGTTTTAACTCTTGCTATTGCTACAGGATTTAAAATTATTCCTTACGTCTAATTACCCGTCCCAAATTTCCTAATTTGATTTCTCATTTTACTTGTCTTTTTCATTAATCAAGAAAAGATTTAAAAAAATCCATGTTTTACCCTTTGCATTAATCATTTTTTCTTCAAATTAAAATGAAAACATCATTTAATAGGGGGACTATACACCAACCGGCGTTAAAAGTTTTCTTCTCTTATGAAATTTGGATTGAATAGCAAACAATGGTTATTTCAAACACGTCTACTATCCCACCAACTGATCAATGGGTTATGGTAAACTAGACATGTTATTAATTATTTTTCTTAATCAATGTGGCATCTCAATTTGGGACGGGTAATTTAAGACGGAGGGAGTATGAATTAAAACATCAGAGCCAAGCAACTAACTAGTCATCTGTTGAAACAGACTATTTATCTGTTACATCAAACTTCTTATTTGTTGCCACATGAGTAATCTGTTTTGAACAACACATCAGCCCCTGTCACAAACCCAACAGATAAATCTTGCTATTGCTAATGGATTCTAGATTATTCTTTTTTACGTTGAATCGTCGACATGTTTGTTGAGAAGATAATAGATAGAATGAAAATTAAATATGGATTAAAACGTCAAAGATCAAACATATTTTTTTTATTAAACAAAAAATAAATAAAAATACATATAATAGACTAAAAGAAAAATAATAATCTAATTATTATTATTCTTATCATCACCATTGCTAGCAGGCCAATCTTCAACCGGAAGTAGCAAGGCCCTCCTCAGCCTGCGTATCTCGCAGAGCATTCTTGGTCTAACTCCTCCCAATTTCTATTGCAGGTCACGAACTTGATTTCGAAGTTCATTCACAACGTCTTGCAGAAAAGCAACGTCCCACACTGGATCAGCCATAATCTTCTAAAGTGTAATATGAAAGACGTGATGCAATAAATATATAGTGTAGTTGAATGAACAATTGTGTAAGGAGGAACCTATTTATAGAGGATTGAATTTGAATGAGAGGCAAAAAGGCGCGACTATTCACCTCTATTCATTAATTACATTTTTTATTAAATTAAGAAAATAAATATTGTGATAAGTCATGACTTTTCAAATTATTATTATTAATTATTTATTTTCAAGAACCATTTTTATTGAGTTGTGGCAACATATTCTATATCTGTTGCATCAGATAACACATCTGTGACAACAGATATATCATCTGTTACAACAAATAGAAAATATGTTGCATCAGATAACCTATCTGTTGCAACATATAATCTAACTGTTCACCTCCATTTATAAATTATATTTTTATTAATGCGAAAAGTAATGACTTAATTAAATTAAGAAATATTGTGATAAGTCATGATTTTTCAAATTATTATTATTAATTAGTTCTTTCCAAGAACCATTTTTATTAAGTTGTGACAACGGATTCTATATCGGTTGCATCAGATAAATCATCTGTGATGACAGATATATCATCTGTTGCAACAATAGTGAACCTGTTGCATCAGATAATATATTTGTTGCAACATATAATCTACTTTTAAAAAAAAATTATCATCATATCATTAATTCAAATTTGTTGACTTTTTTATTTTATAACTTAAAAAAATACCTTTACAAATTCTTTAATAAAATAATAACCATTTTTATTTTTTGGCAACAGATTGTATATCTGTTGAATCTGATACACCATCAGTTACAACAGATAGACCATCTATACCAACAAATAGATGTTCTATACTAATATCTTTTTTTATTTCTTCTATCAGCTGATACATCAATCGCAACAGATAGGGAATTTGATGCATCAGCAACACTGATGAATGTATGTGTTTTTATTTTAGACAAAAAGCCACGATCGACATTCACCTTATTTTTATTAATCATCATATAAGTTAATTAATCCAATATTGTGACTTTCTTTTATTATAGAGAAAATACATAATTACCCCACTGATGTTGGCCGAGATTTTCAAAAAGACACCTAAACTTTGAATTCGACCTATTACCCCACGATTCTTACTTAATCCGTTGCAAACACACCATTTTTCCCTGAATCTTAGTAACAACAAAGAGAGTGAACACACGCACCAATCAGGAGATGCCACGTGTCAAATACGTTTAATTTATATTTTTTTTATTTTTTAATAAATTTATTTTTTTTAATTTAACACCCCACCTCACCCTTTCTTTCCCCACCCCACCCCATCCAGTACCCCCCTCCCACCCAACGTCCAACAGCTTTCCTCCACCCCCAACCCCATTCAACACCCCCACCCTGTCAGCATCTCCCCCTAACCACCACCCCCTTCCATCAAAACCTCTTCCATCTATTTTTTTTTCTTTTTGTTCAAATCAATTGAAAAAATTATTTTATGATTGAATTGAGTTTTAAGGATAGTTAAATGATTGAATTGAGTTTTAAAGATAGTTAAATGAGCTTTAATGGAGCTTTAGTGGAGGAACTTTAATGGAGTTTTAAAGATTTTTTTTTTTTTTAAGTTTCAATGGAGCTTTAATGGTGTTGAAGAAGATATTGTGTTGAAGAAGATATTGTGTTGAGCTTTAATGATTTTTTTTTTTTTTTAAAAAAGCTTCAATGAAGCTTTAATGGTGTTGAAGGTGTTGAAGAAGAAAGGGTGGGTTGGGGGAGAGAAAATAAATAAATATTAAATTTTTTTGTTTTAAAAAAAATATAAATTATATATTAATTATTTACACGTGACACCTTTTTATTGGTCAAAAAAGTCAAATTTGAGCCCTTTCACGCGTCTATGGAGCGTGTGTACATGCAAGGGATCAAATGGTGTGTTTGCAATGAAATAAAGAAGAATCGTGCGGTAATAGGTTGAAGTTAAAGTTCAGGTGTCTTTTTGCAAATCTCTGACAAGATCAAGGGGGTAATTATGTGTTTTCTCTTTATTATATAATAAATAATTAAAAAGAACAAATTCAAAAAAAAAAATGGAGAAAAGTCACGATCAGTTATTAAAATTAAATAACCGTTGTTTTACGGTTATAAATTGTGTTTATCATTTATTTCCTTATTATTAATTTATGAAATATTTTTCATATTAAATAATCGGAAAGTCATGTCTTTTCTTTTCTTTTTCACCCTGTCAATAACAACAATAATCCTTTTTTATTAATAACCGCCTGGTGCAACATATGATCGATCTGTCATATCAGATTAACCTCTGTTGACAGAAATTGCTCAATCTCTACCACCAACCGTCGACATGTTGAGAACAAGGAATAAACAAAATGATTATTAAATACTAAATAAGAATTAAAAATTCAAAGTCGACCACTAAATGACATAGATTTTTGAATCTCTTGGGTAGATCAGATATACAAAAGGAGGAAAATACATACGCTGAAATAAAAAAAATTATCTAATTATTATTACTACTATTATTATTATTGTCAATCAGACATTTTTCATCCAACAACCTTGCTACTCAGCCTTGCTCCGAAGTCAGCCAAATCTCTATGGAGTTCATCAAACTGCCTTTGAAGTTCACGCAAGGACTTGATATGAATATTCTTGTACGAATCTGGATCATCCATATTTGTAAGGGGGGACCTATTTATAAATTATTGTATCTCGATAAGAAAAGAAAATTGCTTTAAAATAAATCTAACAGATGGGTAATATGTTGTAAAATATATTCTTTCTGTTAGATAAATTACAACATACTGGCAATCTTTTGCAACAGATGTATATATCTGTTTGATTTCTCCAACAGATACGTCATATGTTGCAACAGTTTGATCATCTGTCATAACAGATGTCTCCAATTGTTTGACAATATAAACAGACGTGGCATCTATTGTAACTAACTAGTCATCTATTTATTCAATTTAAGACATACATGGGCTGGGAAGAATAAGGTACGTGCAGATGGATCCACCAAGATGCTTACCCACAGATTGAAACTTGTCATGGATTATCTGGTGGATGCTAGTCAAGTTGCATTTGTACCTGGTAGAATGTTGACTGATAGTGTGTTGTTGAGTCATAAGCTGGTAAAAGGTTATGGAAGAAAAGGCATCTCGCCTAGATGCGTGTTAAGATAGACATGCAAAAAGCATACGATTCTTTGGAATGGCCTTTCTTAGAGGAGATTTTGCTTGGTCTTAACTTTTTGTTCAATGGATAATGAGTTGTGTGAAGACTGTCTCCTACTCAATTGTTATAAATGGCATACCATCAACCCCCTTTGAGGCCAAAAGAGGAGTACAGCAAGGAGATCCTTTATCACCTTACTTATTTGTATTAAGTATGGATTATCCGACCAGACTGCTGAAAATACTAAGAAGAAAGCACAACTTTAACTTTCACCCAAGGTGTCAAAAGCTGAGTATTATGAAGATGAGTTTTGCCGATGACTTATTACTATTTTGTAGAGGAGATACAATAGCTGCTTATCTATTTTATGAGTGTTTCAAGGAATTTTCTGCAGCTTCAGGTTTAATACAAATCAAGCAAAGAGCAACATCTACTTTGGTGGGGTGGCTGACAACATTCAACAAAAAATACTTTAGAAACTAGGTTTCTTTCTTGGCCATCTTTCATTTAGGTACCTGGGAGTACCTCTGAGCACAAAGAAACTATCGATAGGCCAATGTCAACCTCTAATAGATAAAATAATGGGGAAAATAACCAACTGGATAGTCAAGTTCCTATCTTATGCCGAAAGGCTACAATTATCAGTGTACTAACTGGCATACAATCTTTTTGGTCCCAAATATTCCCTATTCCTAAGAAGGTTCTCAAGCTGATCGAAGTATTATGTAAAAGGTTCTTATGGAATAGAGACATCCAAGTCAAAGGGAAAACACTCATTGCTTGGGATGTGTTATGTTGACCTAAATCAACAGGAGGCCTTAACATAACTTATATTAACTTGTGGAATAAAGCAACAATTCTAAAACATTTATGGAATCTAAGATCAAAGAAGGATAGATTGTAGATAAGATGGGTGGATGCATATTACTTAAAGGGCAGGAAACCATGGGAGGTAGCAACTAAGCAGGCGTCCTGGATAGTCCAAAAATAATGACAACAGGTAGGTGGCTTGAAGGAACTGGAATGGATATTGAAGACATCATGACAGCTGAGTCTTTCTAAATCAAAAGCATATATACCAAACTAAGGGGTCAATACCCTAAAGTCGAAGGGAGGAAGCTTATCTGTAACAACAAAGAGAGCAAAAAAAGAAAGTTCATCTATTATCTTGCAATCAATGAGAAACTCTATGCAAAAGATAGATTGGATAAATGGGGCATTCATATAAATCGGGTGTGTGGCCTGTGTGAAAAGGAACCTAAGGACCATAATCACCTTTTCTTCATATGTCGTGTATTTGCAAGTATATGACAGAAGGTGCTACAGTGGCAAGCAATTCCCAGAGGCAACATGGGGGGAAGGAGGAGCTAAGATGGGCTACAATTCATGCAAAAGGCAAGAGTGCAACAAGTGAGATTTTTCGAATGAGTCTGGTAGCCAGTTGTATCATATATGTTTGGAGAGGAATCAAAAAAACTTTCAACAAAAGAAGAAGTCACCTGAGGTACTAGTGAGGACAATCATCCAGGAAATACACTGTAGAGCAAGCTTGTATCCAAAACTAGCAGGCAATATGATTAAATATAACTTTTATCCCTAAATGTGTGAAGTTGCTAAAGTAAGTTGTGTGAGTTGTACAGCCTGAGGTTGGGACGATGTCTCACCCAGACTTGAACTTTGATGAGATTGCTATATGAGGTAATAAAATTCAGTTACCCAAAAAAAAAAATTAAGCAATTTAAGCTGACATAGCAAGTAATATATTGTGTTTAAATTAATAATGTAAAAATAGAGAGATGTTATAACAACAAAAACCTGAAAATAGAATTGTTGAAATTGTGTTGAGGCGAAAAAACTGAAAATAGAATTATTGAAACTGTATTGAGACGAAAAACGATGAACAATGAAAAACCTCAACCTTTTATAACGATGGACAATAAAAAAAGCAACCACAAGCGTTTATATAGAAGGAGAGAATGTACAAAGCAAATAGAAAATAATACTAAAAATAAAAACTACCATATTTTGAGGGAAAAATTATTAAGAAAAAAATTATCAAAGGAAAGAAAATACCCAACGAAAACATTGAAGGTTGGAAAATTCAACTTCAGAAATTTGGAAAGGATTTAATGCAGGAAAATTTTAATACAAAACAAACGGGTGTTTTTTTTAAACAAAAACAAGTCCAACAGGAAATTAAACTAAAAGTAAAAACTACCATATTTTGAGGGAAAAGTTATCAAAAGAAAGGAAACATCCAACGAAAACATTGGATGTTGGAAAACAAAAAAATGAATGTTTTTTATTGGGTGAAACAATTCAAGTAGGACATAAATTTGGGAAGAATTTAATTGCAAAAAAAAAATTTAGTATATTTATTTAAAAAAAATTTCCTATAGGAAAAATGGTAAAAGACATTTTATCTAAAACGGATCCTTTTAATGAAGAGCAAAAAGTTCAAATTATTTTTAAGGGCCTTCACACTTTGAATATATTGTAGATGTAGATTTATATCATTTTGACTATTTTCTCCACCTGTAAAAATAAATTAGACGATTGTCATTCATTTAACCCCCACCCACACCCCCCACACCCCAAAAAAAAAACTAAAACTGTAGCAGAAAATTAGAAGGCACTCTATACCCCCTTATATACGGAAGCATATGTTGATAACTAATATTATGTATGTTCATATAGTGTGTAATCTTGAAAGTTTAGGGTGATCTGACCAAAAAAAAAAAAAACGAAAGCTTAGGGTGTGTTTGGTACAAAGGAAAATATTTTTCACGGAAAATATTTTTATGAAAAATAAGTTAGTTTCTTAATTATTTTCTTATGTTTGTTTGGTAAGTGAAAAATATTTTCGAGTGTTTGGTTGGTGAATGAAAAATATATTTTTTAAAAAATACATTTTAGTGTTTAGCTAAAGAATAGAAAATACTTTTTAGAAATTAATTTTTGATCCGAAAAAATACTTTTTCCAGGATGTGCTTGGTATGGAGGAAAATATTCTTTTAGAAAAATAAGTTGTTTGTTACTTATATTCTTGTGTTCATTTTGCAAGTAGGAAAATGTTTTCTAAAAATAGTTTCATATATTTAACAAAAAATAATGAAAATGAATAGGAGAAGAAGGGTGGGTTAAGAAAAAATTTTGAATTTTTTTAAAAAATCAAACTAAAAAGTTAATTTTTTTTTATTTTAGGAAGGCTGGTAGGTTTGTGTGTGTGGCGGGAGAGGGGGGTGGGGGTCACATATTTAAAGAAAAAAGTTTTGAATTTTTTTTGAAAGACAAAGTAAAAGTTCTTTTTTAGGGGGGAGGAGGGTTAGTAGGTGGTGGGGTCGGGGGTAGGAGAGTGAGGGTGTGTTAAGAAATAAATAAAATTATTTTAAAAAATAAATTTAAAAAATTTAAATTTTTTGACTGGGAGGCGGGGTGGGTAGGGTTTGGGGGGTTGAGTGGGGCGTGGTGTAAGAAAAAAGTTTAAATTTTTTTTAAAAAAAATTAAATATGTTTTGGAGATGGTAGGGAGCTGGTGGGGGGTGAGTATCGGGGTAGGGGATTAGGTAAGAAAAAATTTAAAATATTTTTTATTTTGGATGGGGTGATAGGGGATTGGGTGTTGGGGTAGTGGTGGATGATTTTGAGAGTTGCATGACAATTTGAACTTGAGAGTGAGGTTGAAGAGAGTTTTGGAAAGTGTTTTTCTTACTTTTTGAAGAAAAGTCATTTTCCTTACATTTGAGAAAAAATATATAGATTTAAAAAATAATTTTTAAAACATTTAAGCCAATCAAAGATGAGAAAATTGAAAAACATTTTTTGAAAAATAATTTCCTTTATACCAAATACACTCTTGATGGTAAATTTTTTTCTTTCATATTTAGCAAAATACTTAATTGGATTCCTTTGAACTTCTCATTAGTTGAAAAAGTACGTTGAAATCTCTATATTAATTGAAAGTTTAATGTTTTCTGTCCAAGAAAATAAATATTAAGGAGAATTATTATTTGGGAAAAGGACAGAAACGACACTTGAAATTAAACTATTTTCATCAAAATGATCATGAAATTTAAATTTTACTTTCTAGTCATTTCAATTTACTGACTTATTTTATATCGTTTCTACACACTTTCTATACAGTTTCTATACAAATCTTATACATATAAATATTCTATACAAAAATTATACAGTTTTGATACACAATTTATATACTTTTTTTTACACATTTTATACAATAATTATATAATTCATACACTTTCTATATATTTCTTATATATGTTTTATACATATATATATTTGATAGAACTACACAATTTCTATACATATATCTTATATAGTACATATTTTGTTTAACAATTATATCATTTTTATATAATTTAATTATTATTTTTAAACAATAAAAAAAGCAGAATATTTGATCAGTTAAAAAATTTACAGCAAAAAATATTAAAATATTTTTAAAAGGTCCGAATTATTCAAGTTGAATACTGTATCAGTATTATATATAGACTGTATCAGTATTGTATACGGACTACGTAGGCCAAAATGACTCAAATTAGTAAATGACTATAAAGCGAAAATAGTAGATCCAACTGGTCACTTTTTGGAAAGTTTTCAAACTTGGGCTATTTGTTTTAAAAAGTGCTATAGAGTGTCATTTTCCCTTATTTTTTTCCAAAAAAATATATTCTCTCTATTTCATATTAGTTGGTCATCTAACTAAAAATATATGTCCAAATTATTTGATCACTTAC
Source organism: Capsicum baccatum var. pendulum (assembly GCA_030864225.1). Taxonomy (NCBI): domain Eukaryota; kingdom Viridiplantae; phylum Streptophyta; class Magnoliopsida; order Solanales; family Solanaceae; genus Capsicum; species Capsicum baccatum. Next base: position 76,070,684 of record CM061557.1, on the reverse strand, counting down.
TAAATTAAAATAAAACTAATTAAAATTTTCTAATTTTACACCTATAATTAATACATTTTGTGAAAGTCTCAATAATATCTATTTATATGTCTATAAATATTTTTTATAACTTATCTTTTGTGTTTATTAATATGGACAAGGATATATTAATAAAATTGATTATTCTATTTATAATTTTTTAAGAACCGTATAAAAAAATTACTCAACTAATATGTAATGGAAAAAGAAATATTCAGTCGTTTCGATATGTTTTTTTTTAATTTCTCATTCGATATTTGCATTGGAGCCCGACTAATTGAGATTCGCGTCGAATAGGGTCCTATTCGGGGGATAGTGTTCCTTACCAAAGATTTTTTCATACCCAAAACTCAAATCCAAGACCTCTAGTTAAGGGTGAAGCAGCTCTATTTATTGCACACATATATTACACTATTTTTATATTTTGATTAATTGTTTTATTATGTTTTGATTTATTTTATGTGTAAAATTATAATCTAAATTGAAACCTAGAAGCTTCCTGCTTTTAGTACTTTCTTCGTTCTATATTAATTGTTCACCTTACTAAAAGTAGTTGGTTCAATTACATATTAATTTACAAAAATAAAAAGAGAATTTAACTAATCTTTCTCTTATAATTGATTTTTTTTTTGAAAGTGTAAACAAGTTTATAAGGTTTCATTTTTTCAAAATTTCATAAATTCATAAAATATTAACAAAAAGATCAAAACTTTCTCTTTTTATTATCAAACACATCAAACATTTAATGAAGTCAAATTCAAATCTTTCTGCGTTCGAGAAATATGTTACTAACAATCCTTGAATTACGAAGAAGAATCAGATCAAATTCAAATCTTTTTATATTCAAAAAATACATTATTAACGACCCTCGAATTAAAAAAAAAATTCAGAAAAAAGAATTCAAAGAGAAATAAAATTATACTCACAATGTCTATTAATAAGATATTCTTGTTTCTTTAGATTTTGTTTGTGGTTATTTTTTTTATTTCATAAACAAAAATTTGTTGCAAACATCCCATTTAAAACCAAATCAAAAGGGAATATAGCCTAAATGATGAACTATAGGCTCTATCCTCAAACTTAGGGATAAATTAATATACTCTCTCTCCGCATATTCTCGGTGTGGGTTGTTTTTGTGGTTCCAAACCATATATATATAATCCAATGCCTTTGTAAAAAATAATAATAATTGTATGGTTCCAAATAATTTTTTTAAGGGTAAATTAATAAAATAAATTTTTTATTTATAATTTTTTAAAGAGCATATAAAGAGAAAAGTAAACAGCTAATATGAGATGGAGGAGGGAACTAGCAAGGACTAAAAACTATGTCCCTTTTTCTTAATAAAGTCACTATAATAATGGTATCATTTGATGAACTACCAGTATATTATATGTTTAAATAAATTAAATATATTCACAGTCGAAAGAAATCAGATTATATATAACTGTAAACAATTAAGATACCAAACAATTAAACAAAAAGTCAAGCGTATGGGATTATGCCATCCAAAATGGTGCACTTTGAGAAAAACAAATTATGTTATGCGGGGCGGGGCGGGCAGATCAAAATTTTTGCGAATTTATCCAATATTTCTAGGTCTCTAACAGTTCAATGTACACCTTTCCGAAGTTTAAATGAATGAGGCCTTTCTCCCCCTTCATTTTTTAATAATGTTCCTGCGACTTAGCAGATACGATAATAGTTTTTTTCTTTTTAAAGAAGTTTAAGAAACCTGGGAAATTGTGGATCGTGCAATCCATCTTGGTGTGATTCTAACTAATTACTTGTTTGACTGCCAGCCAATCTTTAATTTTTCAACCGAAAAGACTTAAAAATACCGCTGAACTATCTGAAATAGCTCAAAAATGTCCCTTATTAGATTTTTAGCTCAAAAATACTCTTCCGGTAAATATTTAGCTCAAAAATACCTCTTCCTCTAACGGAATTCGGAAAAGGATCAAAAATACCCCTGAACTATCTGAAATGACTCAAAAATACCCCTCTGTTAAATATTTGGCTCAAAAATACCCCTCCCTTTAACGAAATTCCGCCAACCATGCCACTTAGATAAAAAAAAATCACGTGACTATGCCACATTACCATCCATATGTAAAATGTTAGTATTTTTTAATTATATGACATTCCTTTCTTCTTTATTTTTATTTTTATTTAAAAACGTCAGTGAAACGGACAAAACTTACACGACTTTTAAATGTTTAATCAAAGTAGACAAACGGTGGTTACATAATATTTTTTAAAAAAATATTTATTAAATGTAACATCGCTATTATCAAATTCTTTTGATTATCTAAAAAATAAGTTTTTTCCTGTTAATAGGTTTAAACGTGTGAAACCCAACAAAAGAGTCTAATTAAACTGATAAACCCATTAATTATTAGGCCAGTATAAAAGTTAAAATTAAGATTTACTCGTAAAAGTAACAAATTTCAAACTAAACTTCAAATTAGTTACTCAAAAGATGTGTTTGGCTTTGCTAGCTTTTACTCAAAATGTTTATGTTAAAATGATTTAATAAATATCTCCTCTAATCTAAAATTAATGAATCTTTGAATAAGGCACACATCTTCAAAAAGTTAATGAATGACATAATTAAAGAATAATTTATCAATATTAAGTATCATTTTACTTCTTTTCAAACTTGTTCTAAAAATAATAAGATTATTCATCAAAACTGAATTTAGAAAAATGAATTCATTTCGAATGATTAAACAAGTGTTAAAAGAAATTCATTTATTTTGAAAAAGAATTTGCATGTAGTAAATTCAACTCAATTATTAGTACATCAACATTTGCTAGCTTAAAAGTTAAAATTCTATCTCCTCCTCCGAGTCAACATCAGATCAAGATCAAGATGTCCCTCATCCCAAACGACAATAACAAGATGAAATTTAGAACTTTTAAAACACTAATGAAAAGGTGAAATCTGGAACTTTTAAAACACTAATGAAGTAATTAGCAAAAGATTGATTTTTTGGTTTTTCTGTTTCACTGCTTTGCAAAAAAATAAAAATAAAAAAGAAAGGAATGTCATATAATTAAAAAATACTAACATTTTACATGTGGATGGTAATGTGACATAGTCACGTGGTTTTTTTTTATCTAGGTGGCATGCTTGGTGGAATTTCATTAAAGGGAGGGATATTTTTTAGCCAAATATTTAACAGGGGGATATTTTTGGGTCATTTCAGATAGTTCAGGGGTATTTTTGATCCTTTTTCGAATTCCGTTAGAGGAAGGGGTATTTTTTAGCCAAATATTTAACGGAGGAGTATTTTTGAACCAAAAATCTAACGAGGGACATTTTTGAGCAATTTCAGATAGTTTAAGAGTATTTTTGAGCCTTTTCCGATTTTTCTAACTGCTTTCAAATGTTTTTTAGAATAACCAATAACTATTTCGTATCTTTAAGATGTACCTTTTAGATAAAACATAGGTATATTTGGATCCAGACTAGAGAAAATAATATATCGGCTTCCCAATTTTTATTTCCTTTTTAATACTCAAGACTCATAACAAGAGAGGAGCAAATATGAGAAGAAATTAATGGTTACACTTGCTTCAATTTTTCTAATTTCAGGAGTAAAAATATTACATATATCATTTCTTGTTATTTCCCATTCGATGGTCGATACCCGTATTTGGAGTCCGACTAATTTAAATTTTTGCCATGTAAGATCTATTCAAGAGAAACTTTCTATCAAGAATTTTTTTTATACCCGAGACCCGAACCAAAATATACATATATCTTGACCAATGTTTCCAATAATTCATTCAATGAGAGAATTAAACAGCAGATATATCTTGTCCAAAGTAGAATAGCATCAACCAAAAAATAAAAACATACACAGAGAGAACTTAAAAAAAAAAAAAAAGTACTTATAAATAAAATAATAGATACGGTAGTTGGCAAAGGGATCGTCCCAGCTGGGAATTGTGTCCTACATAAGTTCTTAAAAATTAAAATGCTTTCAATAATCACACTAGCATATATTTAAAATGTTTATTTTTAGGGAAAAATAAGATTCCTTCTGCATCAATATAATTGACCATTTCAAATTAGGTCTACATGAATAGATCGGGGGTATTGTTAATGTCATGCCAGGTCATGAGTTAGTTTGGGGTCACTTGTGACTCTAAGCACCGTATTGCATTTAGGGATAGTCTCGGATCGTGACAAATTTGGTATCTAAGCATCAGGTTTAAAGTGTCCTAGAGTATATGAAAGCCGTGTTAAGTAGTTTTATTCATGAGTGTTAAGCGTGTCACACTTATGAGTGAGAGGCTATGAACCATTTTAGGAAAAGTCTTACTTCTTTCAAATTCATATCATGCGATAGAGTGTGAACTCTATTAAAGCCTTCTTCTAACTAGTTCTCTACATGTTTAAGAAATATGCCTCTAAAGAGAACTAATGGAAGAAGGAGTGTGAATGATAATGATATTGGAATCAACAAGCATCACCATTAGCTCCAGCAAACCCTCTGAATGAACAAGTCTCTCATGCCAATTTAGGGATGCTTTCACAACCTTAGGGGTCCATGACCACCCAAAATAACCAGATTTGGCTGTGGCATCAGCTAACCCAACAATGAATGCGGCAACAACCAAAGTCCGAAACTTCACTTGGGTGAATCCTCTGGTATTCATTGGGTCTAAGTCTAAAGAAAATTCACAAGAATTCTTGAATAGTGTTCAAAAAGTTACTGAGATCATGGGTGCTATCCTAACTAAATGTGCTGATTTGACTACTTATCAGCTGTAAGAAGTGGCTCACACTTGATACAAGTAATGGAAGAAGGATAGAGATGTTGATGCAGGACCGATAGAGTGGGATAAGTTTGTTTTTCATTTTTGAAAAGGTTCTTCTCACTTGAGCTAAGAGAGTCCAGGGTGTAGGAATTCATAAATTTGAAGCAATGTAGTACGAATATGAAGTAGTATTCTCTTAGTTTACTTAGTTGGCAAGGTATTCTTCAACTATGATTGCCTACTCTAAGGCCCGCATGAGTAAGTTGTGCCTGGTGTTCCTGAGAATGTGGTCAAAGAGTGTAGGACTACTATGTTAGTTAAAGAGATAGACATCTCCAGTCATGCTCAACAGATTAAAGAAAAGAAAATCAAGGAGAAGAAAAGGGAGAGTAAGGGGACAAAATAGTTAGCTTCAATTTCTTTCAACAAAGGTCAGATGGCAGAAATCTTTCTCAGTTCTTCTATAAATCTTCAACTCTAGCCCCATTTTCTGCTTGTGCTCTAGTGCCCAAGTTCAAGCAAGATAATCGAGATAGAGCACCAGGCTCTAAGTCCAAGGGTACTGTGTGTATCAACTTGGTACATAAGAAATATGGTAAGAATCACAAGGGTGAATGTATGGCTAGTAGTAACGTTTGCTTTGGGTGTGGAAAATCAGGCCACAAACTAAGGAAATATTCAGTGGCTTTACAAAGAGGAAAGGATGCTCATCCAAAAAGTCGGTCTAACTCTTCTGCAGCTCCAGTAGGTCGCCCTACTCAGTAGGGTGCCTTATCTAGTGCATGTTATAGTACGTTTTTGAAACTAGTTAAAAATGTTTCATAACTTCATGACGAAAAATAAAAGAAAATGAAGTTTATTTAATTTTATTTTAAAAAATAATTTAGAGTAGCCACTTAATTTTAGAAAAATTAAGAGACCATTTAACAAAGGTAAATTTTTAAAGAAAATCTTTAATAAATATAACCAGAGTCTAGGTCAGGGTCAAGTAAATTCGAAAGAAGGTATTAGGCACTTTCAAAAATTCACAAAGTATGGTTCCCGACAGATTAAACTTATTTGGCTAATTTTAAAAACTTCTCAAGTTGTAAAAATCTTGAAATTTATTTTAGAAAAGTCTTGAATTTATTTACAATTCTCATTTAAAAATGAATAAAATTTATTAAAACTTGTCTATTCATTTTGTTTCAAAGTAAAGAAATAAAATAAATGTCGAAGTTTCAATATAATTTTAATTTTAATAATTTTATCCGGATTAAGACTTTAGGATAAGAAATTTACCCAACTTTTTAAACATGGATTTAGAGTCGATTATAACTATGAAAGAATATAAGTAAATATTCAAGTTATTCTTCGAGCTTAAATTTACGTAAAATAATGGAATCGAAAAATTAAAAATATTAAAAAATCAACATAAATGAATAATTCCTATATAATTTGCTCTCTGAATATTCATTTAGATTAAATTAAACTACAAATAAATAATCAAGTATCAATTACAAGAAAATAAATGAAGAGAAGTTCAGATTTGAGCTCCTTTTTAGCCCAATTTTGAATCTGCCCAGCTTTGGGCCTTGCAAAGTTATGGACTTTAAGTCCATTTTTAGTTCGTATACCAGCTGTATATCAACAGCTTAAATCTCTGCGTTTGGTGTATACATACTGTATATTAATGTATAACACCGATATCTTCACTTCCTTGCCTTCATTTCCTATCGTATCGGTTGTATACTGTTGTATATCTCTGTATACTACTGTATATTTGTGTATAGCAGCCCGGTTTCTTCATATATTAGTCCATTTTAGACTTTGGTTGAGGCCTTTAACTCGAGGAGATCGAATGCGAGGGATTAACAGAGTCCATGTGAACTCGTTCATATATGCCAAGAAAGGGAAGATAAGGAATTAATACTACTCAAATTAAGTGACTAAATGAAAATAAATCACACTTGAAATTTGATAATTATTACACATATAGGGAGTTAAATCCAAACAAAAAGGCAATTTGCGAAATTGTGCCTAATAAGAAGCCATACATAAGAAAATCTCTAAGCAATAAAATCAACTAGAGACACTCGACATGTTTTCAAGAAATTCAGGAAATTTAGACCAATATAAGAGCTGAAATTTATTTAGCGTGGGAAAGTTTTAATAATACAAGAATTCGATTCATAAAAGAACATTAAATAGATATATAAAAGAAACCTTTTACGGATACGAAAGAAGATCAATTGATTATTTACCACATACATGAAGAAATTTAAGCTAATGAATAAATTCACTACAAGATATAGGGCATATGAATTAATGCTTTGGCAAAGCGTTTCCTTTTGAGACAACAACAAAAGCCTTTCAAACACTTCTTAAAGGTATATTTTTTACTAAATTACACGAATGCTAAGGAGGTTTATTCAAAACTAAAAACTTAACTGCACATAAACAAACAAAAATTTCATATTCCAACGTGTATCTATTCCTAGGCACAGGCCAACACGAGACAAAAAAGGGTAGTACTAACGAGTAATATCCTGAATAGGGATTCTAAATAATCAAAATAAAAGGGAGAATAAAAACACGGAATCAAAACAGCGACATAAATGTAATTAGAACTCACACTCGAAAGCAAATTCAAAACAAGAATCGACACGAAACGGCATGAATAGACTCCAAATGACAACTGGATTTTTAAAAAAAGACGGTATCATACTCAAACCAATTCAAAACATTCGCTTTTCAATTCCAATGTACCTTTTCTATAAAACATCACAAAACAAGGATTTAATACAAAGAAAGAAAGAAGAAATTTAAATCTACATCAACAAAACCATAATTCAAACCATTACATAATAAATCGATGGAAAATAACATTAACAAAACAGAACGTGTTTACACCAACGAAATGATAAAAATAAAAACCTAGGTTTCTACAACACTTCATCACATCATTACTAGAATTAGGACAGAATTGTTACTCATAAAAAGAAGACGAAGAATATGAAATAACTAAAAAATTGGAAAAAGGGTGTGTTTACCTTCTTTGGGGCAAAAAATCAAGACGACGAGCCTTGATCGAGATCGCTTCACCACCATCGGAAAGCTTTGAGTTTTCTTTGATAAAATCCAATCTCGAGGAGTGTTATAGGACCTTTTGGCTTTGAAAAGCCTTACTAACGTCAAAATCCCTTACAATGGGGTTCTTGCTGGACAAATGACCAGCCTTTTTCCAACCATAACAATGGGTATTTATAAAGAGGAGTGGGGATCAGTTTACTAGCATCCACTGATGTGGGATTTGGAATTTTAGTAGGGCTTTTGGGGGATTTCATCTGTGGATAATTCAAATTCAAGAAAGAATAAACCCTAAATAGTCGGAATTGTATGAATTCAAACTATTTGTACGTTGAAGCTGAGTTGGATGCGGTGGTTGGGGTGGTTGTCATATCTGGCTGAGATGGCGCATCGGATTGTCCGGTCGCGAGTTGGGTCGCCGAATTCAGTCACCGGTTGGGTCATTGATTGTTGACTCGACGGGTTCGAATTTCAGATCAACGTTCTCGAACATTGTTTGTTGTTGATATCGTTGTCTATATAGTTGTTGTTAATTGGGTTTTGTTGTAATTGCTGAAATTATGTGGGTAAAGGGAATGGGTTAAATGGGTTTGGGCCGAGTTTTCAGTATATTAGGCTGGTGGGTTGGGTATTGGAGTTATAAGGGTGGATTAGACTTGATGAACAAGATGTTTAAACAGTACTTGAACATGTTCGTCATTGTTTTTATTGATGACATCCTCATTTATTCTCGAAGTGAGGATGAATATGCAGACTATTTAAGGATTGTCTTACAGACCCTTAAAGATCAACAATTATTCGCCAAGTTCAACAAGTTTCAATTCTAGTTGAAATTAGTAATATTCCTTGGTCATATTATTTTTGGTGAAGGCATTCAGGTTGATAATTAAAAGACCAGAATAGTAAGAAACTGCCTTAGATCTATTTCTCTAGTAGATATCAGGAGTTTCTTGTGTCTAGCTGGTTACTATAGACGATTTATTGAAGGGTTTTCTCCATTGCCTATCCCATGTCCAGGCTGACTCAAAAGAAAGTCAAATTTTAGTGGTCAGATTCTTCTGGGAAGAGTTTTCAGCAGTTGTAGACTCGACTCACTATCGCTCATTTTAACTCTTTCTGAGGCTCAAGTGATTTATTGTGATGCTTCCATAGTTATACTTGATTGTGTGTTGATGCAGCGGGGTAATGTCACAGCATATGCCTCTAAATAGCTCAATCCTCATGTGAAAAACTACATGACTCATGATCTTGAGTTGACAACAGTTGTTTTTGCCTTAAAGATTTGGAGGCATTACCTCTGTGGGGTTCCTATTGATGTGTTCACGGGTCATAAAAAACTTTAGTATGTGTTTAGTCAAAAGGACCTAAATCTTCATCAGAGGAGATAGCTAGAGTTGTTGAAGGATTTTGATATAAATGTTTTGTACCATTTGAGTAAATCCAATATGGTGGCCGACGCTCTTTGAAGATTATCTATGTGAAGTGTTTCTCATGTAGAGGATGAGAAGAAAAAGTTAGTTTGCAAGATTCACAAGCTGGCTAGATTGGGAGTTCAGTTGGTTGATTCGGTCGAAGGCAATATTTTTGTTCAGAATGGTTCAGAATCCTCTTTGATAGATGAGGTAGAAGAAAACAAAGATAGAAATCCTATTTTTCTTAGGTTTGAAGAGGAGGTCCAGAGTAATACGGTTGAGGTTTTCTCCCAACGAGGAGATGGTTGTAAGACCCCACAAAATTCTTAGCTTAAATCAGTCCTTTAGGCTTGACAAGGCATCCTAGACTTAGAATATTATAGCTAAGTATTCAGACTTAGTGTTATTTTAGCCTTCAAAAGTTGGCAATCTTATTTCTCGACCTTTATGTCAATTAAATATCGATATTTGAGTTAATTCATGATTAGGAATGCTAATAGGTGTTTTCGAACAAGTTTTAGATTTTTCAAATCTCGTTTAGATCATGTTTGAGTGCCCAAAACAGTGGGTTGATGCGATCTCGATGCATCGCGTCAACCATCGCGTCGATAAGATAGTTTTTCCCCAGCTTCAATGCAACTTCCAGTGAACTGACGCAGACTCAACCGACGCGTTGGCTATCGCATCGATGCCAATGACGCGGCGCGTTGGCCTGCGCATCGGGCAACACAGTTTTTCAGTCATTAAAAGACCGCGTTCTTGGAGGTATTTGGGTCTTTTCCAACATCCTTCAGCCCCCAAAAACATAAAATTAAGCCCTTTGGAGAGCAACTATACTTATTCATTCTCCAATTTGCTCAAGAACAGAACCCTAGGTGTTCAAATTTCAAATCAAGAACTCACTATTAACTTTCATAATTCATCAACTAAGGTATGTGAAGTGTTCATCCAAGGGTTCCTTCCACCCTTGGAGTCCAAGAAGCTCTTTTAAAGTTTATGTAGAGTAATTTCACGACTTCCATGATTTTAATTAAACCGTATTCATAATTTATTACAAGATTCATGTATAGATAATTGATATGTGTGCCTTATCATGTGAATCCATATTGAAAATCTTGGAATTGTGTAATTGGAATTTAATCATGATGCCTACATGGTGTGTTAGTATTATGTGCATATATTATGCCCCACAAGTGTGTGATGAATTATCCACGTGAGTTGAATAGTGAAATTATATCATGTTAGAATGTATGCAAGTTCATGTCATACAAGTGTTTGCTTGAATGCCCAATGAATGAATGAAGACTAAGTAGTAATTACCATGTCTCAAGATTTTGTCATGTCTTTTAAGTTTATGCCATTGAGTCCTGGGGTATTTAATACCCGACAATTTAGCTGCTTGTCTAGAGCCATGGTTAGTACAGAGTAGAATTAGTCATGTCTCGATCAGTAGAATTCAATCTGTTAACGAAATTTAGTAGTATTCTGTCAGTCCACGAAACTCAGTGAACTCAGTTCAGTTCAGTTATACAGTACGATAGTAACAGTTCAGTCTAGCCTAGTACAGTTTAGAATTTAGTCCAGTTTTTATTCAATTGGGGATAGGATTCAGCACCGAGTGAACCCAAGGATGGGGACCTAACTTCCAGTAGAGAGTGAACTCCTTAGAAGTAGTCCTTACATTCCAGAACTGCGTAGCCAGCGTAGGTGGAGACATCAACCTGCCAGTTGAGGTTTGATGAGGTGATCTACCTACTAGTTGAGGGTACCACTATTCTCGTTCAGAGTACTTACCAGATGAGTGTGACTCAACACTTGTCCTTACTCGTGGAAGAGTATTGGCATCCTTCCAACTGGGGTTATAGGTTGGACCCTAAATCAGTTAAAGAAGGGGAATGTTGGTTAGATGATTACTTCCCACAGTCTCGGTTTTTAATTCAATCTTAGTATGTAACTTAGTTCAGTTTCGCAGATTCAGGACTGCCAGACATAGCCACTTAGCTCAGTACGGGACTCAGTATAGTTCCACAGAATCAAGACTACCAGCTACAGTCATTCAGTTAGTAGTAATCTAGTATTCGATGTTATTATGATCTCAGTACAGTTTTCATATTCATGCATGTACTCTCATTCACTCATACTCATGTTATTCAGATATTATTGTTCATGCATGTGAACCCATGTACTTCAGCCTACCTCACTGAGCATACCAGTATATTCAAAGTACTGAAATATGTTTTTTTTGCGCTATGATGTCTTATATCATAGGTTCAGACGCACGGGCTCCAGAACACCCTTAGCAGTTTAGATTTTTAGCAGTCAACGTAGTAGTGAATCCTTATAGTTCAAGGACATGGTTGTTTTTAGTATTATTTTTAGTAATCGGAGTTAGTTGGGGACTTGTCCCATCAACTCCATAGTTCAGACAATTTAGAGGCTTTTCATAATAGAGTATCTTCAGACAGTCATTTAGTTGTTTTAAAGTACTTATTTTTAGTATTAGAATTTTACTTTGATACCGCATCCAGATTTATTTACAGATTTGAACCTTATGGAATATGCTTTCGCCTATTTTCGCAATTATTACAGTATTTATTACACAGTTATTGCAGCAGGTACCAGTTATGGTTAGCTTGTGGTCCTTTGGGATTATGAGCACCGTGTAGCATCCTGGGTACAGACTTGGGGCGTTAAAATGGTTCTCTTCAATATTTAGGAAAACTATGTGTTTCAAATGTAGATAAATTAAGACAGCAGATACAAGTAAAAGCTCACGGTTATTGTTATTCTATTATCCTAGGAGTCACTAAGATGTATTGTGATTTACAGTAAGTCTATTAGTGGAACGGTATGAAGAAAGATATTGCAAAATTTATGGCTAAGTGTTCAAATTGCCAGCAAGTTAAGGTTGAGCACTAGAGACCTAGGGATACACTTCAGGACATCAGTATTCCTACTTGTAATTGGAAAGTGGTGAATATGGACTTCATTACATGGTTTCCTTGTACTCGTCAACAACATGATTTTATATAGGTTGTCATGGATCAAATGACTAAGTCAGCCCATTTTCAACCAATTAATACTTCAGATTCATCCAAGGATTATATTAGATACCTTAAGAAGTTGGTGAAATTTCACAGGGTTTCTATGACTATTATTTCAGATAGAGTTACTCAGTTTATCTCTCAATTTTAAAAGATATTTCAAAAGGCTCTTTGTACCAATGTTCATCTTAGGACGACTTTTGACTCGCAAACAGATAGTTAGGCAGAGGCAATATTCTGATCTAAGAGGACATGTTGAGAGCATGTGCGATCGATTCTAAAGATAGTTGGGATATCATTTGCCTTTAATCGAGTTTACTTATAATAACAACTATCACTCCAGTATTTAGATTGCCTCATTTGAGACACTTTATGGTAGGAGATGTAGATCCTCTATTGTTTGGTTTGAAGTGGGTTAGGTACATTGATAGGTCTATACTCAGTCCATGAGATTATAGAGAAAGTGCAGCTGATAAGAGAAAGGCTAAAAATAGCTTAGAGTTGCTAGAAGTCCTATACAGATATGAGAATAGGGAAACTTGAGTTCACTATTGGTGATTTTGTCTACTTAAAAGTTTAAATCATGAAAGGGGTGAAGAGAGTTGATAAGTAGGGAAAGCTGAGTCCCTACTATATTGGTCCTTATAAGATTGTAGGTTGTTTTAGCAATGTAGCCTACGAGTTAGATTTACCTACAGACTTAGCATCAGTGCAGACAATCTTTCTTGTTTGTTTGTTAAAGAAATACATTGGTGATCCTGCATCAGTTATTCCCTTAGAGTATGTGTATGTAAAAGATAGTCTCTTTTATAAAGAAGTTCTTGTTGATGTCCTTGATTGTCAGGTTCATAAGTTGAGAAATAAAGAGGTTTTTTTTAAAAATATTCTTTTGCTAAATTAGTCGATTGAGGGAGCTACTTGGAAAGTAGAGGCATCGTTGCGCATAAAAAAGTGTATGTGGTCTCACCAAGTAGTAAAGTGTACCTTTAGAAAACAAGTATCGATCCCTCAGAGACTCGTTTTAACAACTGTTCAATTCTAGTTCATAACTGAGATTAAATTGGTGTAAAAGTAACTGAAAAAGTTTGTGTTGTAAACTAAAAGTAAAGTAAATAATGCGGTGAAGTATAGTGTTTGGACAATCAATAAATAGAAACCTGAGGTTAAAGCACCGCTAACAATCATACTAAGCTATTGAACTTCGTTAGTTAGATTACTTATCTTGGTAGTTGATTCACGGGGTTGATATTATGTTCATGGTCTCCCGAATCTCTAATCACCTATCTAACTTAGCCCCATAACTACATCGTTGAGTGGGGATGTGAGAAATAAGCTAAACACATTTATATTTCATCCCATAGTGAACCAAATAAGGCTTCTAGGTATACATTTTATGCTTAATGAGATGCTATATTCTAGATGCTAATTCAAATCCCTTATTTTATAAAATAATAAGAACCTTACTCTATTTACCCCCACATTCTATCCTCTAATTCCCCCTCCCAAGCTCACAAAGACGACAATAGATTTATTCTAAGGGTAGATAATCCAGAAAATGGTTATAACAAGGATAAATAAACAACCAAGTATGATAAGCAATCAAAACCAAATCAATTCAAAGCAATAGTAATCATGTTCTTAGCCTTAACCCCATAGAGGAAGATTTTAGCCACTTATGGACACAACCGTAATAACCATGGATGAATACAAGATAAAAACCATAAATAAACTAAAGCAAAGAAATAAAAACCCTATTTGAAGTGTTTTCCAGCCCCTCTCTAAGTTTCAAAGTAGTCCAAACTGTCTATTATCAGTTTCAAGTGTCCTATTTATAGGAGGACAACTTTTCCATTTTTTGATTAGATTCCTTGTCTCCCCTATTATTCCCATGAAATAGGGTGTGCGAATCCCCTCTTATTCCCATGAAATAGGGTGTACGACACGGCCCCATCGCGGTGACACACAGGAAAGTCATCTTGTACGCCATCTCCGTGTCCTTCCATCCCAAGACTTGTGGTAGTGTTTGCACTTGATTTTCAGCTTGTGCACCATCCATATACAATCATAATAAACTCACCAAGCATTATACAAAATCAAACACCATGGATTAGAGCTCAAAATAACGCAACATTAAAGACAATGAACTAGAAACTTAAGCTAAGAACTAGTTTTGCCTATTTTGATTCTTAACTTATTGTTTGACTCTTGACTTGATTCAATTGAACCTTGAACACTATAAACAAGTTTTTACACACATAATTACACAATAATAACCTTAGAAACTCATTATACATATTAGAATCCATCGGGATCAACTAGAACAATACCTAGCTCAAGCTAGTAACACTATTTTTCTCATTTGAATTCAAAGTGACCAAATTAAGTACAAACTTGTTTGAAATACACCTTAAACATTGTCATCAAGTAATTAAATACTTAGATGCTTAATTATATCATCATTAACACATTAATCACACAAGAATTCCTCCAAGCATAGCTAAACAAGCCCGATAACAACATTGGAGTGCATAATTCTACCTCAGATCATCACCCCACACTTAAAGCCTTGTTCATCCTCAAACAACTCTTTACTCTAAGAATCATAAGTGTAGGTGACTCCACACTGTATTACAAGCAAAACACTCAAACTAGTACTACAATGACTACACAAAATGCAAGTCTCTACACTAAACATGTTACATACACAATTGAAAGTCCAATACTACTATTTCAAAGCATCCTAACCTCAAAAAGTGACTCACCAAGTTGGAAAACTCATGCATATTTCTCAACTAAAGACATCATATAAATAACCCAAAATTCATCAAACATGTGACGTCACCACAAGAGAGTTACCCATATTTACATAGATGCAGTTTATCACAGAATGGGTACCAGAATCAAATTACACTCACTCTCACACAGAATTCACAAGTTACACACGATAAACCATAGGCTTGCCCTTACTCTTGTACAACACTAATATTAGAATGTTAAGGCTTAAGATCAAATAGGTCTTTAAGGGTTGTAATGTAGGCTAGGGGACGGGTAGAAACTATTCTGGCCAGTAATAATGACTATCTTCCCTAAGCGCTTTAATACATCACACTTTTCATTCAATTCACCTATAAAAATCGACTTTCACCACTTATTTCTACCCACATATTTTGTTTTACCATCTCATTTAGCATCTAGCATCTCATTAAGCTCATTCACATAAAACATAGAAGGGAGTATTCTCTATTAATTCATGATTCAATTTTTTAGCATAAATTTTGTTAACTCCCAACCACAACACATCAATAACTACTACTTTGGGGATTCACTTTCACCTTTTTACTACTTGAATTTCAAAATCCTTAACTCAATTAATTTTATACTAAAGCACTTAAGAGCTTTGCATCAAATTAAGGTCAATCAAAGAAGGGGATATAAGCTACAAATAAGGCTACCAAAGAATAAGCCAAAGGATCAATGGGGTTAACTAGGATTATAAACAAGGGTAGGTCAAAAGAAGGTATGAAACACGACTATCAAATAAATTCCTATATGATATCCTAAACCCATACTCTTTATTTTTCTTTGCATATACACCAGACAAGTTCTAGTATCAAATGCAATGAGAAATATACAAACACCACTCACACACATGGCATATGCTCAACTCAAGTAGGATCATCATAGACTCTCAACCAAATAATCACACAAACTCAACATTAAGCCAATCAAGTACAAGAGTCATAATCATGAACCTAGGAGTCTAAAAATAGTAATTCACACAATAAACATGCTTTTACAACCAAAACACTTGCATCATGCAGTCAAATATATCACTAACAAGAATATATTATATATTCCTAACATAAATATTTTTAAAATTACTCCTAAAACTGGGAATTTCTCCACCCCATACTTAAAAATCTACTTTGTCCCCAAAGTATACTTAATAGTAGAGATAAAAATACTTCCTAAGGCCTTTAGGACTAGCTAGTGGCATCTTTATATATCAAAGGAGTTTGCGGACCCCACACTTAGTCTTTTCCATGCTTCTTAGCTTAGGTTTTTCGGTACTCAGATTTCCCATCAACTTGTAACTCAACAAAAATAAAAAACTAGTGAAGTAAAAACTAAAAATACTAAAAATAAAACCTACCTTAACTTGGATTGCCTCCTAATCAGCGCATGATTTAATGTCGCGGCATGACCCAATCTTTGACTCATCTATTTTCCTTCATTCTCTTCCTCCTACTTGGAGGCCATCTTTTAATTTATTTCTTACCTCTTGAGAGTGAACTCTCAAGGTCAACATCTCTCTCAATAATAGTATTTTTAGGCTCATTAATCTACAATATTTCAGGTTGGGGTGGTTGTGTCTTAGGCCGCTTAATGAGAAAGCCGAAAGGGTATTTGGTGGACTACACTCTACCACCCCATACTTATCCCCTTCAATCACTATAATCAAGCATAAATATTTGTAGTGGTATAGTGTGTTAAGAGATTTGTATACTTTGAACATTGACTCTTTATCATCTAGCCTTATTGTGAGCGTGCCCTCTCTCACATTGATCAATGTTTCTCCCATCGCCAAAATTGACATCCCAAGATGACTGGAACTCTTTCATCTGCCTAAAATTGTTAAAAAAAATAGTAGGAATAATAAACTTACTAACCTTCAAAATGGTCTAGGGTTTGATCTGCCAACTCGGCTTCCCTAAGCCTAAAGTGTTGAACAAGGAGAGGAGAATTAAATTGATGTTTTCCCCCAAATCACTAAGTACGTTTAACACCTCATTGTTGCTAATTTGAATAAGGAGCATGAAACTCCCAGGGTCTTTGAGTTTTTTTGGCATCTTCAGCATTACCACAGAACTACACTCGTCAGTGAGTGCTACTTTCTTAACATACTACAACTTAACTTCGTTAGTGACCATATCCTTCAAGTACTCAGCATACTTGGGCATTTCTTACAAAATATCTAAAAGATGGAGTTAATGTGAAGCTCTCTAAACGTGTCAAAGAACTTCTTGAAGCATGCACCGTCCTTTAATTTTCTAAGCCTTTTTGGGAAAGGTGGTGGTGGTCTCTTCTTTACTTGTTCAACAATTTTTATTTTTTAGTACTCAGACTTCCTCAAATTTTCAGCAACTTTGTCATTTACCTGTTAAGGAATCAACTCCGCATTTACCTCATTAGTTGTCTTTAGAGGTTCTTCATTGATTTCTTTACCATTCCTCAAAGTGATTTCCATTACTTGTTTAGGAGATTTGGCATCACTTGGCAAACCACCTTGAGGTATGATATTTTGTACTCATGCTATCTGACCTATCTTTATCTCTAAGTTATTTGTAATAATCTATTGACTCTTGATATTTGCTACCAACTGTGCTTGAGTAGCTATAAGTTGTTTCAATATCTCTCCATATTCCTAGTTTGATTCATGGCCTAATTTCCTTGAACCTGCTGATGATGAGTTTGATTCGCTGGCCCACAGTAGTGATTTATATTCTTGGCCTGATTTCCACCCTATAATAAATTAGGATAATTTCACCAATTTGAATTGTAAGTGTTATCAAAGTTTTGTTATCCTTAACGATTAGCATTCCCCACATACATCACTGACTCAGGGTTTGCACCACACATAGCTGTAGAATGACCATTGTTGCCATGACCCTCACACCAAGTATTTGTCTGATTAATTTTATTAGTTATTGCTACAGGCTGTGTAACCCCTAATTTTATATTAATGAGTAATTAACTGATTTTGTAGTTGAAATACCTTGGTTTTTGGACCTTAGAAAATTTCTTTAATTTTTGGGTTTTGGGCAAGATACAACTTAGGGGAATGAGTTTTACACTTGGGTATGAGTGGTATGGTCCAGTCATATACTGACTAGTGTTGTTTGGTGGGATGGATGAAGTTACTGGAATAGGTACGATTTAGGTAGTACGAGTCGTATAGTTGGGTACGGGTTGTTTGGTTACTTCACTTAACCTTAGAATTGGTAACTTAAGTTGGATCTGAGTATGAGTGAATCACCATGAACCATCAGAAAGGGTATGAGTCATACCTAGGACTCGTATGGTAGTCAGTATTCAAACCTCCTAGATTCTATTCTGCTAGGGGTACGGTTTATGGGTACTAGTCGTACACTTAACTATGAATTAGGTTTAGGTTTATCATATCTTAGACAGTGTTGGGTCCAATGGGGAAATTCCTTGGGTATGAGAGGTGGGTACCACTTGTACAGGATGGGTACGACTCGTAAGGGTCAGTCGTACCCTATGATGGAAATTTAATGCAGTTTAAGTGAGGGCAATCTGAATATTTGTCCACTTATCCAAATAAGGTACCACAACTTATATTGCACTTGGAAGGTTATTTCCCCTATTACCCTATTCTTAAACACTTGGAAAACACTCTTAAATCCTCTATAGAGTTCTTGGGCAAAGAAAGCTAGGGTTTCATCTTAAGGAGTAAATTGGGGCTTATCTTGGTGATTTCTCTCCATCATCATCTTGGTTTAAGGAATGTTCTCTTCCCTAATTATTAGTTCCAACTAAAGGCATGGTTTTACATAATGTTTTCATAATTTGAATGTTAGGTGATTTTAGGTTTTCAAATATAATTTGGAAGTTTTTCTTATGAATCCTTGGTTATGGTTTTCCCATGTTTTTTTTTTATTATGATTTTGTATGCATTAATGGTAGTTTTGGATAATTGGTTGCATAGGAATGGTTCTTTGGTAATGGACTTTGGTTTTGGAAATACTATGCCCCAAAGTGTTTGATAAAACGTCTATAACAATGCTTTCACTATTTATTAGTTTTGCAATGGAACTTATGGATGGTTTAAACTTGGTAATAGAACCCTAAATTATATGAATTGTTTAAATAGCTCTGAATAGATTAAAAAGGACTTGGTGTCCATGGTTTTAGTTTGATTGGAAATCGTGTGGGGTACATGAGAATCCCCTAAGGATTGGCAAAGGATAATGCTTGCAACTTATAGTCGGTATGACAATACCACTACCAATAGACTTGGTTAACCATAATGGAATAATGGTTTGGTTAGAAAATAGTTTAAATTGGGCTTAAAATAAAGGGTGTGTAGCAAAACTGTGGAAGGTGGAGGTTTCGGGGGGATCAAAACTGGAAACTCATATTTACCGATGTGAGGTTTGGTCCTACTGACCGTGTGCATGATTTCACACTTTATATTTTGGTGGATGTACTAGTCATTCCAGGTTTTCTTTCCTGGTCATGTGGCTTTATACACTAGGGCCCTTTCAGCAGGGAGAGTTGAACCCATATAGCCCATGGATGGTTTAGGATGGCAGAGCTACACTTCCAGGTATAGGTTTTAATGACATGCTAAACTCGGTCCCCTTTACCAACATGGTTATATATATATATATGCTTGTATGTATATGGATAGTTTTTACTTGGTAGCGTTCCCCTTTCATGCTAGCATTCACCCGCTAACCTATCTTTGGGTGTTGTATCCCCACGTGATGCAGAAATTAGCCATTCTACTCCCCATTCTTACCATTTAGATATTTAGGGATAGTTGTTGGATTGAAGTGGTGAGGTTTTATCTTTTGAGAAGGCTCCATTTCGTGGATGTTATTTCATACTTTGACTTATTTATGGATATTGGTTTTGGATATGGTTGGGGGTATGTCCCAACTAGATTTTGGTATTCTTTTGGTTAGAGGCTTTTTGGAACTACTATGGGACAAAATGCGCGGGATCAATATTGGTGTGATCCTTAACATTGGTATTGGTATGGGGCTAATACCGGTTATCGATACTATTGGTTATTCAATCCTTTTTTATTTTGGGATTATATATTTAATTACTAATGGAACTTATTTGGTTATGGTTGGATCTATGTTTTTGTTTGGCTTGTTATGGTTGTACTGTTGGTAGGGGACGATCGAACTCGATTGGGCGGTCTCGATAATAAACCAATCCAGAGTCTATAATTTGGATAGTTATACTATCTTGTTATATGTTTAAAATTCAGCCAACTCAGGGTAGACGGTTAGAGGTTGGGTTAGGTAATAGGGTTAGCCTTCGGTACCGATCGAACTTGGGAAGCCCATTAAGATAAAGACCCGGGTCAGGTCAGGTAAAATTGGTATCAAAGATTTAGGTTCATGGTCAATTAGGATTCCATAAAGCCATGTCAAATAGAGTCCCTTTTAGGGGTGTATAGCGCGCCACACTCATAAGAGAGAGGCTACAAGTCATTTAGGAATGTTTCACTTTTTTGGTATTTTGTTTTCAAGCTTGGAGTGTAAGTCCTGGAATTTTTCTCTAATCTTTGGTTGTTCACTTTTCAGATCATGCCTTGACGGTCTAGAATACAAGGAAACTCTTCAGTCCCATCTGGGGACAAAGTTGATAGGGTACACCCTACTCCTAGAGTTCGTCTTCGATCACAGGGTCCTATACCTTATTATTCTGGAGCTCCTCCGATTGCTACTAGTCCTCCTTACAGTGAGGTGACTAATGCAAAATTTTGCCAGTCTATTCATACTATTGCTCAATTGGTTACTGCTCAGGCTAAGTGGGATACGTCTGGTGGGTTGTCTGCTGAGTCCATATGGGTTGGCAGTTTATGAAATTGAATCCTTATACTTTTATGGGTATGAAGGCTAAGAAGGGTCCTCAGGGTTTCTTAGATGAAATGGAGAAGATACTCAGGGTGATGCAGGTCATAAATATGGAAGGTGTACACTTTAAAGCTTATCATCTTAAGGATATTTTGTACTAATGGTACAAAGAGTAGGATAGGGATAGAGGTGATGTGAAGGAGTTATCCTTATAGGATACCTTTTTTGGAGCTTTTCTCGATTATTTCTTTCCTCAAGAGCTAAGGAAAGCAACGATGGAGGAGTTTGTAAATCTTAAGCAAGAGAGAATATCTGTTAAGAAATATGTCTTTAAATTTCATCAGATGTCAAGGTATGCTCCTAATTTAGTGGCTGACATGAGAGCGAGAATGAGAAAGTTGCTTCTGGGTAATATCGGGATTTTATCTTAGAAAGAAAAACTATTTTGCTGATAAACAAATATAGATATTTTGAGGTTAGTTATCCACATGTAGTAGGTGGAGGATTAGAAGAGAAAACAGGCGAAGTTCAGAGATAGGCGGGCTAAGAGAAGTAAATTTTCTGACCAAGGAGGTGCTCAGTCACAAGGTGGTGGGGATGGAGGTAAATGGCCAAAAAAAAGTAGAGGAGTTTTGGTTCCTTCTCTACTGCTAGTGCTACTTACCTAAGGCAGTTGGGTGATAAGCATCAGCAAGGTGGTGATAATTTCTGAGCACAAGGTGCCCAATCTCAAGCAAGTGGGGGTCAGTCGGCTTCTTTATGCCCTCTTTATCGGTTCTTTGATCGTCCTCATTGGGGTTATTATGATAAAGGAAGGGACAAGTGTTTTAAATATGGCCATCCATGCCATATGCTCAAGAATTGTCCGATTTGTAAGGGAGCTTCTAGTGTGGTCAATGCCCCAGTTGCTTCATCTTCCGCTCCTGTACCTAGTGGTACGTCTTAGGTATTTGCTCCTGATTTTGGCACCGGCACTGGCCAGAATAAGTTGTATCCTATTGTATCTCGACATGAAACTAAGGCATCACCTGATGTCGTTACTAGTACATTACAAGTCATTTCTTATGACGTGTATTGTCTGCTTAATTTGGTATCCACTCTTTCCTATGTGACCCTATATATGGTTGTATGTATTGGTTTTAATCCTGAGGTTGTTTTGGATCCTTCTTGTTTTATTTCTACTCTCAATTATTACTAAGAAAGTCTATAGGAGGTGTAGTTTCTATGGGTGGTAGGCAGACTTTGGTGGATTCGTTTGAACTTGATATAGTGTATTTTGATGTTATTCTGGGGGATAGATTGGTTACAATCTTTTTACGTGCCCTTGGATTATCGTACTCGTAAGGTTGTCTTTAGGTTCCTTGGTGTACCAGTTATAGATTAGGAGAATGGTTCCCTAGATCCTAGGGGGAGGTTTATTTCTTATCTTAGAGCTCAGAGGTTAATCTCTAAAGATTGTATTTATCATTTGAAGATTCTAACTCAAAAGGTCCTTTTTTACAGTCAATTCTGGTGGTAAATGAGTTTCCTGTGTTTTTTTTTGAATGATCTTCCTGGTGTTCCTCCTGACAGGAAAATAAAGTTTGGTATATATTTGGTTCTGGACACTCATCCAATATCTATTCCTCATTATATAATGGTTTCTACTGAGTTGACAGAACTCAAGGAGCAACTTAAGGATCCTCTAGATTAGGGGTTTATTCATCCTAGTGTATCCCTGTGGGATACACGGTGTTGTTCGTGCACAAGAAGGATAGTTCTCTTCGGATGAGCATTGACTATCGACAGTTTAATAAGGTAACATCAAGAACAAGTATCCTTTTCCAAGGATAGATAACTTGTTTGATCAGTTGCAAGGTACCAAGTTCTTTTCTAAGATAGATCTTTGGTCTGGGTATCACCAGCTTAAGATTAGGGAGGAGGATATCCTTAAGACAACTTTTCGTACTCCATATGGGCACTTTGAATTTTTGGTGATGTCATTTGGTTTTTCTAATCCCCCGGCGGTATTTATGAACTTGATAAATAGGGTTTTCAGGCAGTTCTTAGATCTCTTCATCATTATGTTTATTGATGACATTCTATTTTATTCTAAAAGTGAGGTGGATCATGCTAATCACCTCCATGTGGTATTGCAAACGATGAAGGAACAGTAGTGGTATGCGAAGTTCTCTAAGTGTGAGTTTTGGTTGAACTTTATGACTTTTCTTGGTCATATTATTTCTAGCGAGGGGATCATGGTGGATCCACAAAAGATGGTTGTGGTTAAAAGGTGGCCTAGACCTATGACTCCAACGGATATTCAGAGCTTCTTGGGTTTGGTTGGGTATTATAGGCGGTTTGTAGAGAGCTTTTCAACGATAGTTGCTCCTTTGACTAAGTTGATTCAAAAAAAGTGAAGTTTTCTTGGTCGAATGCTTGTGATGGGAGTTTCGAGAAGTTAAAAAATAAGCTAACTTCGACTCCGGTCTTGATATCACCTGAGGGTAGTGAGGAGTTTGTGGTTTATTGTGATGCATCTTGGGTGGGACTTGGTTGTGTTTTGATACAACATGGGAAGGTGATTGCCTATGCATCCAGGCAGTCGAAAGTATATGAGAGAAATTATCCTACTCATAATTTGACGTTGTTGGCGGTGGTTTTTGCCTTAAAAATCTGGAGGCATTATCGGTATGGAGTGCACATAGACATCTTTCCGGATCATAAGAGTCTACAGGATGTGTTCACTCAGACGGAGCTAAATCTTAAGCAAAGGAGATGGTTGGAGCTTCTCAAAGACTATGACATGAGTCTTCACTATCACCCAGGTAAGGCTAACGTGGTTGTTGATGCTCTTAGCAGGTTATCCATGGGGAGTTTGGCTAATATGGAGGAAGAAAAGTAGGAATTAGTGAAAGATATTCACTGCTTGGCTAATTTTGGAGTTCGTCTTTTGGACTCCAAGGATGGTGGGGTGATGGTACAGGAAGTGGTTCGGTCGTCTCTTGATGTGGAGATTAAGGAGAAGCAAGTGCTAGATCCTATCTTGATGAAAATCAAGAGTAATGTGGGTATGCAGAAGGTAATGATATTTGAGATCAGTGGCAATGGTGCTTTATGGTACCAAGAGAGGTTGTGTATTCCTGATGTAGATGGCTTGCGACAAAGGATCTTAGCTGAAGGGTATGAATCGCGCTACGTTGTACATCCCGGCTCGACGAAGATGTATCATGATCTCAAGAAAATGTATTGGTGGAATGGTATGTGTAGACACGTGATTTTTGACCCTCCCCGAGGTTTGACCTATTTTTTTGGCATTAAATATTTATATTTTTATCCAATATCTATTTTATCTCTTATTTCATTTTTAATAAGTTTTAGTTAGAAACAAAAAAATAGATAAAGTTACATTTTTAAGATATTTTTATTTTTATGTTTAAAGTAATACGAAAAATTCAAAAATATATTTCTCTTTTAATTTTAATAATATTAATAAATAATCTAGTAGTTTTAGTATTATCTTAATTTTAGGATATTTATAAATTTTTATTATATTTTCTTAAATATAAGAAAATTAATTAATTAATTATTATTCTTTGGTTATTATTATTATTATTATTTACTATTTATTTATTAAAAAAAGAAAAAAATTGAATAATTATCCTAACTTAACTACCCCATCCTATCTGTATCCCAACTTCCCTCAACCTCTTCTTTCATCAGTAAATAATTCCCTTAACCCCTCAGAATATGTACATTGAACCAAGACAGACACTGAGTGAGGAGACACTAAGTGAGGAGACACTGAAGAGAACAGAGAAAAAACATCAGACAAAAAGTATGTACTTTCATTAATAGACTACATCAGACATTTTGGGATCAACATATATAGAAAGTGAGAGAGAACCAGAGAAAGAAAAAAAAAGACCAGGAAGAGAGAAAACAAAAAAAAAAGTGGCGATTTGAGTTTTAGATTTCCGTTCGAGTTTCCGGTGACAACCTCTTGCTTTTGTATTCGATTAAGTTGGCATACAGGTTCTATTGTGATCCTATTTCTGTTAATGTTGTAAATTTCTTGTGAAAAACATGAATGGAATGTTCAATTGGTCTCAAGCACAGTTCATTATATAATTAATTAAGTATGTAAATTTTATATCGTTGCATGTTACATAATCAAGTTACGGAATGCTTAATGTTTTTGTATGTAGATATGTTAGATGGTAAATGTTCTGTGTGAATATTATCAAATTAAGAAAAGAATTAAAAAAAAAAGTAGGAAAATAAAAATAAACACATATGCACAGTGAGAACATCCGGTAACATAATACAGAGGGGAAGCTTGCAAATAGCAGCACACACATTCTCAGAGGCCAATTTACCAATATACACTTTCATTTTTTTTACACTGCACACACAACCTCCATTTTGTTTTGGGATGAATATCTACATACACACGAAACACAGAATATGAAGAATAGTCAAAACACATATAGAAACGGAGTAGAAAATTAATTAAAAATAGAGAAAACGACAGAGATCGAGATAAAAAGGTGAATACAAAAATTGAAATTGAAAAAAAAATTATTTTGATTAAGATTTTTTTGGCGAATTCATCGTCAAAAACCGCCGAAACCCCCAAACCCGACAACCAATCAACCCAAATCGGCCAAATCTGCTGGAAAACCTCCAAAACCAGATCTACCGACGCTCCCAGCCGGCCAACACTCCAAATCTCGCCGGCAAATTCTTTTTTTTCACCGCCAACGACCTCCCCCTCCCCTTTTCCGTCACCCCACTACCACTGGCAGCCACCGCACCATCACTCCCCCTTTTCTCTCCTTCTCAAGCTGGAAAAACTGTCGCCAGTCGTTCAAATCAGCCACCAAAACATTCCCTCGTCGAAACCATTACACCGCTGGCAAATGGCGTCACCAGATCTATCCGTCCTAAAACTAACTTGGGATGGTGCTAATATATGGGTTCATATATATTTGTCTGTATTGTTTCGATTGACTCTTTGATTTTGTGATTTTGGTTTAAGTTAGATCTCAGTATATGATACCCGAATTTGTATATATATATATATATATAATAGAAATAGATTTGGAAAATTATATAAAATTAGTATTATATGATTAAATTTATATATATGTATTATATTATTATTTTGTTTTTCATTTTATTTTACCTTATTTTTTTTTATTATTATTCATAAGTTTTAATGATTGATTGTTAGATTAATTAACCATCTTAATTAAATACTTTTCAAGGATATTATTAATATTAAGTAGTATTTAGAAAACATAAACTGTTACGAGTTTTTACAAATAAGATAAATTAATATTTTAGCATTAAGCAAATTTTAGGCACGTTTTAAAATATTCGTCTCAATTAAGAATGCGGCATACTCATATTTTTGATACATTTTAAATTCAATGATGTAATAATGCACCTTGACAAATAGCTTTTAAAATTAATTTTTACCAGTTTATTTAATATAAGAGGTTTAGACAGATATTTTTGGTATAACTAAAAACGAATGAATTTAGGCCATAACATAATGTATTTAAATAGTTTTAGTTAAGTATAAGTCAATAAAGCGACCGTGCTAGAACCACGGGACTCGAGGGATGCCTCATACTTTCTCCTCGGTCAACAGAATTCCTTACTCAGTCTTTTATTTTCACAGACCATAATAAGAGTCATTTTCTTTTGACTAGAGATGCAAAAAGGTGACTTGGAACACCATAACTCAATTCCAAGTGGCGACTTTGTAATTAAAATAATCCTGATTTAATTTCATCACTTTAATTGGAAAAATCTTTCGACTCCGAACTCCCTCGGGCGATAAAGAGATGTAACATCTCTGGCGACTCTGTTGGGGACTACCTAGAATTCGAGTTTGGATATTGACTTTTACTTGCTTGAATTATTTTTGACATTGTGATTGTTGTCCTTATATGCTACTTGTCGCTCATTTACTGCTTTGATATTGATTGAACTGTATTATTGATTGTCTTCTCTTGTGCTCCCACTCTGAGTCTTTGAAATAGGATAGAAGGAATGCAGTGCATGCATCCTACTTTATTTTTGAGATAACCGGAGTGTCAAGGCACTTGGTGAAGGATTAGTAGTCACATATGTTAGGTGGGGTTCAGATCGACAATGAACGCGGAGTAGCACTGCTACCTAATAAGTTGTCCCTCCCCGACTCGAGTGTTCGCTCGGGTAAGAAAGTCTAGACACCAATCCCTATTAGGTTAAACTTAGAAGAACTGAAACTCCAAATATGGTTATCCTTATTAGGTTTTGCTTTATTTGCATCATGTGTATTTGACTTCGCGGGACTCGACACAGGGGTCGGATTTGTGTAATGACCCATTTTTTTGTTACTAAATTATTCATAATAAATTCATGAAAATTTTTAATTTTTATTCCTCAGTATTAGCTTAGGTCCAAAATAGCCAATCTTTTATTTATTATGACACCTTGAATTTTTTGGTTAAGATTTTAGCCTTCAGATGTGGCTAGATAGACTCAAGCTTGATGAATTTTAATTATTCATGAGTGTTCATATCAATACTTTAGTTGTTAAAGTTCTTTAGGTATGAGTTAAGGTCGTACAATATCCCTAACACAAAGTTAAGTATAAAACTTTCTTTCCGATACAGTTTCGATATAAATTTTTACTAGGACCAATTTAAAACAATTATATCTCATAGAATATAAGGAGTTGAGGTGGATAAAGACATAAATATTTAACTTAAATCTCAAAAATTATATTATTGATTAATTATGTGATATTTATGATATTAAATGTTATGTGCCGGAAAGGAGATTGTTGTAAATGTAATATATGAACATGATGTTTTTTAGTTATTCTAGTATTGAACCTAGTTGAGTTGTAATGGTATTAAGTTGTATGTATTGTGCAATAATATGATGAGGAGAATTATGCTAAATCGAATATTGATAAGCATAGTAATATCTAAGGGATAGATGACTTGAATTAGTGTGATGATTGTATTATGTGGACAGAAGTAGAGGATAATGATACGCACGAATGAGCTAGTTATAGGTGGTGATGTTAGAACCCAAGTTGTGGTATTTATGAAGATAATAATATTTTTAATAATTAATGAGTAATTAAGACTCCAATAGTGACTTGTATGCGTAAGAATTGAATTGTGAATTATTTTATGATATTCTAGTTTTGATATTGATAAAAATAATATATCTATTGGATGCCCATGAGAGATTAAATTGGTGATAATGATGGTTTATTGAATTGTGCCTATGAGTGACTTGTTTGATAATAATAACTCCTTAAAGTAATGCTATGAATACTTGTTGATTGGTATTCATACATGCTTGAAATTATTGATGTCTGAATTTTTGATGCATGTATAAATGGTTATTGAAAATTTACTTGATGGAATTGTCTTATGACTTTAAGAGAACTTGTAAACTTGGTATGCTGTGAGGTTGTGTAAATTTGATATTGATAACACTTATTTATGTTGGATTGGGTACCACACGGGTACAAATATATATATATAGGATCAGATACAACGCCGTTATAGATATGTATATGTTTGATCGGGTACCATGCCTGTATGGATATGTATATATTAGATCGGCTACGCTGGTACGGATATACATATGTTGGATTGGGTACCACATCGGTATGGGTATGTATATGTTGGATCGGGTATCATGCTGGTACAGATATGTATATGTTGGATTGGGTACCATGCCTGTAACGACCAAAATCTTATCTCGAGACATCACATGGTGCTCAAGGCTACAAATAGCCACAAGCTAACCCTTTGATCCTGTTACTGAATTTGGAGCTTACTTTTAAAAAAACTAGTCAAGAAATAATATTGTTATTATAGCAAGTTTGAACTGAAGTAACTGAAAACAATATCTGAATGACAAAATACTGAAAAGTCTAGTCAAAGCAACTGATAGTCTGACAAGTCTCTACTGCTAAAGAACTAGAGAGTCCTTGGGACAAACCCCAACTGACTTGGACCAAACTAAAAATAATAACTCAAATACTATGAAAACTGGAAAGCTGTAGAAGCAGGTCCTCGAACTATGAGGACCACCAAATATAGGGATGTAGATGAGATGCTCGAAAATTATTGTCGCTGCTGAGACTGAGCACATGAACCTACATTATGAGACGATTTAGTACATAGACGTATATGTGGATTAGCACTTTGAGGATTTACTGAGTAAATAGGGGTGCATATAATATGTAAACAATACCATCACAATTTATAAAATCATGCATGCTAAGAAAAAATGACTCACATAGCTTGAGTAATCCAAAATTCTAAAGATCATCAATTATGAATAGTAAAGCATATGGTATAAATCTTGTGAGTCATTATGCTTAGTTTTCTAATAGATTTTCGATTCATCTCTTCTTTTAGGACTTAGGAACATTGGGACTCAAGGACTTGGGAACTTTGGGCTTGGGAGTTTCTTCTAACTGACATAAACAATGTGAGCTGGCATGGAGTCCAACGTCTTGCCCACCTTGGGGAGGGCTATTCTACCCTTGCCATCAAAATAGAACCTTAAATTAAGTAATCACTATCTTAGCCCACTATGGGAAAGTCATAAACCTACGGTAGAACGTAGTTCTGGGACATGAGACCTTGGAATCATACCCAACTCCGTGCTAAATACTACTCCCATACTTATTGCTCAGAACTTTTTAGGGAAAATTTACCTTAAAACAGAACAAAGGTCTATAATGAAAACCAATTATTCTTCTCTTACTTTTAATCATGAATGATATGAACAATGTGGGTTCCCTATCTTAGATTAGGATCAAAAGATCAAATCTTGCTTAAAAATCATCTTTGTTGATTACCAAGAATGAAAATTAGGGCTTATAACCCAAACTTGGAAATCATGCCAAATCACAATAAACCTCATGCTCACAATAATAGAATTGAAATACTTTAAAAATCTCAAAAAATTCATCCTTGGATTTAGAGTGTATATATATACTTAAATAATTATGATTTCGTAACGAAGCTTAATTCTTGACAACTATCTTGGAAATACTTTAAAAAAGCAATTCACAATAGTGATATGTAATTCATGGTATAAATCCTCAATTCAAAGCATAAATAGGTTAAATAATCCGGCACTTCAAACCTTAAATCACTTACAAGTTCATTAACTTAAAACAAGATACTTTGGGTATAAACCCTAACTTGTAAATCATCAAAATCTTTAGTAAAATCTAAGTTCTTGGGCACAATAACGAAAGATTTAATCTTGTTCAAACACCACATACCTTGGATAAGGAACTAGATGAACAAACTTGCTTTTGAGATTCTTTTTGTTCTCTTGAAGGAGGGTTCTTGGAATTCTTGAGTTGGGATTCTTGAATCTTGAACTTATTTGGAAAAAGGACGGTAGAATTATTGAGATTCTTGAAGATGATTATTGAACTTAGGGTTTTCAATTGGGAGAAATTTGATGAAAAATAAGCCTAATATGCTTAGAATAGGCTTAAATCTTGTGTTTGGACGGATTGGGGATGGTAAAAAAGGACTATACTACCCCTTGGCCTCTCTTTCCCGTGTAACTGACCATCGTGGCTCGAATCCCTGAAATGGGAATGAATCTCGCACCACGACTCCCAAAAATAGGAATAAATTTCATGTCGCGACTTCTAGAAATAAGAATAAATCTCATTGTCGCAACTTCTAGAAATGAGAATAAATCTCATATAGAGGGCTTATCACGATTCATCACTATTTTGAACATCCAAACTCACCCATACATTTTTCCCTAAAACCCGAAACTCACCCGAGATATACTATGGACTTCCTCGATAAAGAATCAACTTAATAATCAACTTTCCAAGGTCGGGAAGGTCGTAAATAAAATCCTCAAAGTTCGAAGTCTTTCGTAATGACTAAGTCCCAACACTTGGCCAAAATTTTCTAAGTGTGAGACCTTTCTTGGCATGCTTTAAAGGGCTTAGATGAAAAGGATTTTTTTGGGGTCTTACAATATCTCCCCCTTGGGAACATTCATCCTTGAATGTCGCTAGCTAGGATAAGAATACTGAGGAATCTGAGGATACATAATAGCATGCACAATTGAAATAAGATTGCTAAACTTATTCTAAATCATTCTAAGCTTTTGAGTTAATCTGTGAGTGCATGAACTTGCAATGAGGACATTTATATAGCTAAATATACAATTAAAAAGAACGTAATCAAGGAAGAGTAGTACCTTGGCTAAATATGAGTTTGCGGATAAGAGGTGAGGGTAATTGGCTTGAATATCTGCTTCTGCTTCCCAAGTAGCGCCCTCAACAGACTAATTTCACCAAAGAAATTTGACCAAAGTAACTTCTTTGTTCCTTAGTCTATGGATATGATAATCTAAAATATCAACTGGAATCCCTTCGTATGAAAGACTATTCTAAATATCTGAGCTCTCTAAAGAAATTACGATAGTGGAGTCACCAACGCACGTCTTAAGCAAAGAGACATGGAATACAGAATGAACTGCTGACAAGTTTGCGGGCAACTCAATCTCATAAGCTACTTTCCCGACACAACTCAGAATTCTATAAGGGCCAACATACCGGGGACTAAGCTTTCTATTTTTGCCAAATCTCTGCACCCCTTTCATGGGTAAAATCTTCAGTTAGACTAAATCACCAACTTTGAATTCAAGATCTCTTCTTCTCACATCTGTATATGATTTATGATAACTCTGGGCAGTCTTAAACCTTTCTCTAATCAACTTAAATTTCTCCATAGCTTCAAACACTGCATCCGGCCCAAGCAAAATGGCCTCACCCACTTCAAACCAACCTATGGTTGATCTCCATCTTCTCCCATAAAGAGCTTCAAATGGGGCCATCTGAATGCTATAATGGTAACTGTTATTTTAAGCAAACTCAATCAATGGAAAATGCTCATCCCAACTACCTTTTAAATCAATAGCACACGCTCTCAATATATCTTCTAGAGTTTGGATGGTCCTCTCAGCCTTACCATCTGTCTGAGGATGAAAAGCAAAACTGAGATGGAATTGGGTACCAGGACCCTTCTGAAAGACTTTCCAAAACTAGAAAGTAAACTGAGTACCCCTATCTGAGATGATAGACAAGGAAACTCCATGCAATCTGACTAAGTCTTGGATATACAGCTTAGCATAATCTTCAGCGGTATAGGACATGTGAACAGGCAAGAAATGTGCTAACTTAGTTTTTTTCATGAGGCTTCAACTGTCTAGAGGCATAGGCTATGACCTTACCTCTCTGCATCAACACACAACCCAATCCAACTTTAGAGGCATCAAAATAAACAACAAAGCTATCTGTACCATCAGGTAATGCTAGGAATAGGGCTGAAGTACGTCGAGTCTTCAGTCTTGAAAACTCTTCTCACAAAAATCTGACAATAAGAACTTAACTTTCTTTTGGATCAATCTAGACATCAGGGATGCAATAGATGAGAAACCTTCAACAAAACAGCGGTAATAGCCAGCTAGGCCCAAGAAACTCCCTAATGTCTGATGGAGAGATAGGTCTAGGCCAGTTTCTTACGACTTTTTTTGGGGGGGATCAAATCTAATACCATCGGTGGAAATAATATGACCAAGAAAGGCTATTGGCCTTAGCCAAAATTCACACTTGCTGAATTTGGTGAACAATTGATGGTCTTTAAGAGTTTGCAAGACAATTCAAAGATGATCTGCATGGTCATCCTCGCTATGGGAATACACAAGGATATCATCTATGAATACTATGACAAACACATCTAGATAATGTTTGAACACTCGATTACCTGACCACTCAAAGAATGGCTCATCTGGAAATTGAAAGTTAACTACACGGGTGCAACAATCTATAGAAGCATAATAAGAATAAAGCTAATCCATACCAAGAATAAGATCAAACCAAACATATCTAATTCTATTATATTTGCGAATATGACCTTATGAAAGACAGTGATAGGGCACTTTTTATAGATCTATTTAGCAATAACTGACTCACCTACTGGGGTAGAAACTAGGAAAGGCTCAAGGATCTATTCAGAACATATCTCAAAATTCACATCAACTAATGGGGTTACATAAGAGAAACTCGACCCAAGGTCTAACAACACATACACATCAAAATGAAAGACACAAAGCAAATCAGTAATAATATCTAGTAAATCTTTTGATTCATACCAAAAAGTAAACCATAAAATCGGTTCTAGTATTGACCGTCACTGGTACTAGATAAAGTTCCCTAAAGAGGGTTTGGGCGAGCTACAGGAGTTGGTGCACTGGTGGCCTGAGTCTGGGGATGAACATCTCTATTTCCCTGCTTAGTATACGGACACTCTCTAATTTTATAGCCTAACTTGCCACAACTAAAAAACCCTTCTACTCAGCCAAACACTTACTGGGATGAGTCCTACCACACTTAGCACATGGAGGATAACTGGGCTTACCACTCACACTATTTTATGACCTGGACATGGAAAACTTACCCAACAACTCTTGCTTGGTTCTAGGTATAGAGGCACTAGCTGAAAATAGCACTGGCAAAGGTGGACGACTCTAAAACTGTGAATGATTTCCTCTATAAGATCTAGCATGACCATATTTAAACTGCCCTATTTTGGCCCTCTTACTTACTCTCTCTCTCTCTTTCTCTACTCTCTTCTCTGCCTTAATCTGATGAGCATGCTTCATCAGTCTAGAAAGTTCTATGTCTTTGTTGAGCATAGCAATCTTACACTTCTTAACTACCAATCCAGACACACCAGTCACGAACTTGCTCATACTATATCTGGTGTCAGTTATCAAATCAGAAGCATACTTAGATAACTGGTTAAACTAAAGGTACTCCTTTACTATCATAGAGCCCTACCTTAGGTTCATGAACTTTTCTATCTTTGATTCCCTCATCTCAAGTGGAAAAAACTTATCTAAGAAAGCATCCTAAAATATTCACCAAGTCATGGGAGTTGCATTCTCTCCTCTACTCTTCTTCCACATCACTACCCAATCATAAGCAACATCCTTCATCCTATAGGATGCCAATTCTACACTCTCCTCTTTGGTAACATGCATAACTTGGGTGATCTTTTTCACCTCATCAAGATACAGTTGTGGGTCCTCACCTGCCTTTGACCAAAAGAATTTCGACGAATTCATCCTCATAAAGTCATAAATTCTGGCTACAGCAAAATCACTTTCTTACAGATGCGGTACTGCAGCCTGATTATTGGCTTGAAATTTAGCAGTCACAGCTTGGTCTAGTGCCAAAAAGGCATCCCAAAATTTGACATGAGACACATTCTCATTCAAGGGATCAACTGGTTGGGGTGGTTGATTATTATTCCTACGAGCATTGGATCTGTGGGGAGGCATATTTTATCATAAGAGAGCATGAGTTAATAGCAGATTGTAATACCCCGTACTTCTACCTAGCTTAAAATTTTCCTAATAATATTAAAGACTTACTTTAAAAGATGAATCCACTTTGATACATGCGGAATTTTCAAGATTTTAACTTTTTGTCATGTGGGAAATTGAGCAAGATTTTTGTTAATACTAAATTCATCCAAATCCGACACCCGGTCAAAGAGTTAGAGCCATTTTAGTGAGACAGTGTGCCACCTAATCCTTCAACGCGTCGCGGAGCATGCTAAAATGGAAATTATAAAAATCTAGTAGGCCTCCATGATTATGGCATGTCGTGCCAAGGCTTAAATCTAGTGCCACATCGCACCATCAGTCCAGTTCCCAGTTGGCAATTTCTAATGGCATGACGCGATAGTGCAACGTCCCACCAAGTGCACAAATTGGGTTTTTAGTGACAAAAAATAAAAACCTTCTAAAGGTAATTGGGTCTTTTTACATAACTCATATCATCCTTTAATCACAAAATTTTTCCCTAAAATCCCTATTACATCACTTTTCCTAACTTTCTCTCAAGAACAAAATCCTTCTCTCTCAATAACAAGAAGCCTAGCTCTCAAATTCACGGCCCAAATCACAAGAACTCTCCATCAATCCTTCCAAATTCATTAACTCAGGTATGCATAGTATTCATTCATGGATTTCTTTCATCCATGATGCCAAGAATCAACTTTTAAATCATGTATTATGAATATTATGTTGTGGGTTGATTATGTTTATGTGATTGTTGTTGTATGGTTCCCAAGTTAGAATCTCAGTGTGTTTTTATGGAATTACTTTAGTATATGAGTTTAAATCCATGAATTGAGTAGTTTATGAGGTGTTAATTAATGATCATACCTATGCCCTAAGTGGTGCATGTAAGGTATTTGATATAATGCCTAGAAGACTAGAAATCATGTAATATAGTTCAATTGTTACTTAAGTGATGGATTCATGTTTTACCCTTATGTTCAAATGACTCTCATGCTATTAATGTGCAATATAGATGTTTGTTGAAATGCTCATGATGCTAGAATATGGAATTATGACATTGATTATATGAATTCCTTCCATGTACAAGATTATGATAACTATATACTTCATAAAATCCCCAACTTATTGTATTATGAATAGTTGATATTAGTCATGTGTTCAATAAGTATCAAGTCTTGTCAGTTTCATGCTATCGAGTCCTGTGGGTACTTGTACCCGACAATTTAGTTGTATATCTAGAGCCAGTGTCACGTTTTCATGATATCCTCAGTTAAGCCATGTTAAGTAGAATTTAGTTAGTCATGTGACTCTGAAAAACTCAGTAATTCCAGTAATCTCAGAAAGTTCAGTACTTCAGTAATGTCAATAGTATTCCATCAGTCAACGAATATCAATGAACTCAGTCTAGTTTAGTTCAGTGAATAATGTTCAGTGTCTATTTTGATGGGAGTAGAGTTAAGCACCGAGTGAACCCAAGGATGAGCACACACACCCTGACAGTTGAGGGTATGATCCTTAGAAGAAATCATTGCATTCAAAAAGTATGTAGCCAACATAGGTTGAGACATAAACACTGACAGATGAGGTGGATAAACATTGTGAGGTATGGGTCCCAACGTTCTCTTTTGGAGACACTGCCAGATGAGGGTCACTCACAGCTTGTCCATACCAATAGCGTAGTATTCATACCCTTCTAATTGGGGTTACAAATTGGACACCAACTCAACTATAATAACTTACTAGAGGTATGTCGGTTAGATGATTACCTCCCATAGTTTCAGTTTTAGATTCAGTCTCAGAATAGAACTTAGTCCAGTTCTATAAAAATTAGGACTGTTAGATACAGTCGCTGACATCAGTATGGAACTCAGCTAGTTCCATCAGATTTTAGTACTATCAGACACAGTCACCCAGTTAATAGTATATTAATTATATGAAATTCATGTTACTAGTATTCAGATTCCAAGACTTTTAGATTTAGTCTATCAGACCAGTACTTCATAATCAGAACTGTCAGAAATAGTAATTTCTTTATCAATAATATGACATCTGTTCCTCAGTACTAAATAGACTTAGTCATTCAGTATCGTACTCAGATATCAAAAAATCCATATTATCAAAATTCATGAGTTAGTTTTATCACGATATCAGTCACAGTCACTTACTCATATATGTATTTTCAAGTTCATGTTATACAGTCAGTTAGTATTTTTCATGTATTTGAAACCTTTGCATTTAACTTACCTCTCTTACATACAAGTACATTCAATGTACTGCCACATTTGTACTATGGTGTTTTATACCATAGGTTTAGAAGCACGAGCTCCCGAGTATCCTTAGTAGATCAAACATTCAGCAGCCAGACTAGTAGTGAGTCCTCATCATTCGAAGATAGCATATTTATTTTATTACTTTATTATTTCAGTAGTTCGGAGTAAGTTAGGGACATATCCCATCAACTTCACAGATTTCAGATAGTTTAGAGGCTTTCAGACTACAGCATGTTTCAGACAATTTATTTTAGTTTTGGGTATCAGTATACCCTATTACAGACATTATTTTATAATAAATATTAGTTAGGTTTGATCTTTATGGCCTTAAACCTTATATTCTGTATATTTACAATGTATTATTTAGTGCTTAATTATAGATATCGGTCATGGGTTAGCTTATGGTCCTTCAGGGTCATGAGCACCGTGTAACATATGGGTACCAAATTCGGGGTATCACATAAATAGAGATAGTGGTAAGCACGATGGATTGTGAAAAGATGAGATGATTTTCCTAAATATCCCGTAGCCTCTTGCTCATAAATGTGGTGAACTCACATTTACGATCAAGACTCTACGTAATGTGGCTTATCTAAATCCCTAAGACTCTTTAAATCTTAGGCTCTGATACCAAGTTTGTAACTACCCAAAATCTCATCTCAAGACATCACACGATGCTCAAGTCTACAAGTAAGCTAACCCTTTGAGCTTGTTATTGAATCTGGAGCTTACTTTTAAATAAACTAGTCAAGCAATAATAGTGTTATTATAGCAAGTTTAAACTAAAGTAACCAAAAAAAATATCTGAATGACAAAATACTGCAAAGTCTAGTCAAAGAAATTGATAGTTTGGCAAGCCTCTACTGCTAAATAACTAGAGAGTCATTGGGACAGACCCCACCCTGACTCAAAATGAACTGAAAATAATAACTCAAATAGTATGAAAACTGGAAAGCTGTAGAAGTAGGTCCTCAAACTATGAGGACCACCAAATATAGGGATATAGATGAGATGTTCGAAAATCACTATCACTGCTGAGACTGAGCACATGAACCTACATTATGAGACGATTTAGTACATAGACGTATATGTGGATCAGCACTTTGAGGATTTACTGAGTATATAGGGGTGCATATAATATGTATGCAATACCATCACAGTTTATAAAATCATGCATGCTAAGAAATAATGACTCACATATCTTGAGTAATTCGAAATTATAAAGATCATCAATTATGAATAGTAAAGCATATGGTATAAATCATGTGAGTCATTACGCTTAGTTTTCTAATAGCTTTTCGATTCATCTCTTCTTTTAGGACTTAGGAACATTGGGACTCAAGGACTTGGGAACTTTGAGCTTGGGAGTTTCTTCTAACTGAATAAACAATGTGAGCTGACATGGAGTCCAACGTCTTACCCCCGTTGGGGAGAGCTATTCTACCCTGGCCATCAGAATAGAACCTTAAATGAAGTAATCACTATCTTAGCCCACTATGAGAAAGTCAGAAACCTATGATGGCACGTAGTTCTGGGACATGAGACCTTGGAATCATACCCAACTCCGTGCTAAATACTACTCCCATACTTATTGCTCAGAAATTTTTAGGGAAAATTTACCTTAAAACAGAACAAGGGTCTATAATGAAAACCAATTATTCTTCTCTTACTTTTAATCATGAATGATATGAACAATGTGGGTTCCCTATCTTAGATTAGGATCAAAAGATCAAATCTTGCTTAAAAATCATCTTTCTTGATTACCAAGAATGAAACTTATGGCTTATAACCCAAACTTGGAAATCATGCCAAATCACAATAAACCTCATGCTCACAATAATAGAATTTAAATACTTTAAAAATCTCAAAAATTCATCCTTGGATTTAAAGTATATATATATACTTAAATAATTATGATTTTGTAACGAAGCTTAATTCTTGACAACTATCTTGGAAATACTTTAAAATAGAAATTCACAATAGGGATACGTAATTCATGGTATAAATCCTCAATTCAAAGCATAAATAGGTTAAATAAATCTGCACTTCAAAGCTTAAATCACTTACAAGTTCATAAACTTAAAACAAGATACTTTTGGTATAAACTTTAACTTGTAAATCATCAAAATCTTTAGTAAAATCTAAGTTTTTGGGCACAATAACGAAAGATTTAATCTTGTTCAAACACCACATACCTTGGATAAAGAACTAGATGAACAAACTTGCTTTTGAGATTCTTTTTGTACTCTTGAAGGAGGGTTCTTGGAATTCTTGAGTTGGGATTCTTGAATCTTGAACTTATTTGGAAAAAGGACGGTGGAATTATTGAGATTCTAGAAGATGATTATTGAACTTAGGATTTTCAATTGGGTGAAAGTTGACGAAAAATAAGCCTAATATGCTTAGAATAGGCTTAAATCTTGTGTTTGGACCGATTGGGGATGGTAAAAAAGTACTATACTACCCCTTGGCCTCTCTTTCCCGTGTAACTGACCATCGTGACTCGACTCCCCAAAATGGGAATGAATCTCGCACCACGATTCCCAAAAATAGGAATAAATTTCATGTCGCGACTTCTAGAAATGAGAATAATTCTCGTTGTCGCGACTTCCAAAAATGAGAATAAATCTCATATAGCGGGCTTATCACGATTCATCACTATTTTGAACATCCAACTCACCCATACGTTTTTCCCTAAAACCCAAAACTCACCCGAGATATACTATGGACTTCCTCGATAAAGAATCAACTTAATAATCAACTTTCCAAGATCGGGAAGGTCGTAAATAAAATCCTCAAAGTTCGAAGGCTTTCGAAATGACTAAGTCCCAACACTTGGCTAAAATTTTCTAAGTGTGACCTTTCTTAGCATGCTTTAAAGGGCTTAGATGAAAAAAAAAATTTTGGGGTCTTACAATATCTCCCCCTTGGGAACATTCATCCTTGAATGTCGCTAGCTAGGATAAGAATACTGAGGAATCTGAGGATACATAATAGCATGCACAATTGAAATAAGATTGCTAAACTTATTCTAAATCATTCTAAGCTTTTGAGTTAATCTGTGAGTGCATGAACTTGCAATGAGGACATCTATATAGCTGAATATACGATTAGAAAAGAACGGAATCAAGGAAGAGTAGTACCTTGGCTAAATATGAGTTTGCGGACAAGAGGTGAGGGTACTTGGCTTGAATATCTGCTTCTGCTTCCCAAGTAGCGCCCTCAACAGACTAATTCCACCAAAGAACATTGACCAAAGGAACTTCTTCGATCCTTAGTCTATGGATATGATAATCTAAAATATCAACTGGAATCCCTTCGTATGAAAGACTATTCTAAATATCTGAGCTCTCTAAAGAAATTACGATAGTGGAGTCACCAACGCACATCTTAAGCAAAGAGACATGGAATACAGAATGAACTGCTGACAAGTTTGCGGGCAACTCAATCTCATAAGCTACTTTCCCGATACAACTCAGAATTCTGTAAGGGCCAACATACCGGGGACTAAGCTTTCCCTTTTTGCCAAATCTCTGCACCCCTTTCATGGGTGAAATCTTCAGATAGACTAAATCACCAACTTTGAATTCAAGATCTCTTCTTCTCACATCTGTATATAATTTATGATGACTCTAGGCAGTCTTAAACCTTTCTCTAATCGACTTAAATTTCTCCATAGCTTCAAACACTGCATCAGGCCCAAGCAAAATGGCCTCACCCACTTCAAACCAACCTATGGTTTATCTCCATCTTCTCCCATAAAGAACTTCAAATAGGGCCATCTGAATGCTAGAATGGTAACTATTTTTTTAAGCAAACTCAATCAATGGAAAATGCTCATCCCAACTACCTTTTAAATCAAAAGCACACGCTCTCAATATATCTTCTAGAGTTTGGATGGTCCTCTCTGCCTTACTATCTGTCTGAGGATGAAAAGCAAAACTGAGATGGAATTGGGTATCAGGACCCTTCTAAAAGATTTTACAAAACTAGAAAGTAAACTGAGTACCCCTATCTGAGATTGTAGACAAGGAAACTCTATGAAATCTGACTAACTCTTGGATATACAGCTTAGCATAATTTTCAGCGGTATAGGACATGTAAACAGGCAAGAAATGTGCTAACTTAGTTTTTTTCAAGAGGCTTCAACTGTCTAGAGGCATAGGCTATGACCTTACGTCTCTGCATCAACACACAACCCAATCAAACTTTAGAGGCATCAAAATAAACAACAAAGCTATCTGTACCATCAGGTAATGCTTGGAGAGATAGGTCTAGGCCAGTTTCTTACGACTTTTTTTTGGGGGGGGATCAACTCTAATACCATCGGTGGAAATAATATGACCAAGAAAGGCTACTAGCATTAGACAAAATTCATACTTGCTGAATTTGGTGAACAATTGATGGTCTTTAAGAGTTTACAAGACAATTCGAAGATGATCTGCATGGTCATCCTCGCTACGGAAATACACAAGGATATCATCTATGAATAATATGACAAACACATCTAGATAATGTTTGAACACTCGATTCATGAGGTCTATGAAAGCTGATGAAGCATTGGTTAGACTGAAAGACATGACTAGAAA
Organism: Capsicum baccatum var. pendulum; assembly: GCA_030864225.1. Classification (NCBI taxonomy): domain Eukaryota; kingdom Viridiplantae; phylum Streptophyta; class Magnoliopsida; order Solanales; family Solanaceae; genus Capsicum; species Capsicum baccatum. The sequence goes on along the minus strand of CM061557.1, from coordinate 76,029,466 downwards.
CTCAAAATGACTATACGGGTCCTGAAGGTTGTCTTCAAAATGTCACATTCCCTTACCTTAAGCTGATGATAGTCGGATCTAAGGTTTATCTTTGAGAAATAACTGGCACCTTGTAATTGATCAAAAAAGTCATCAATTCTAGGAAGAGGGCATTTATTCTTGATTGTAACCTTATTTAACCGATGATAGTCAATGCACATATGCAAGGAACCATCTTTCTTTCACACGAATAGGACAAGAGCGCCTCATGAAGAAATACTGGGTCTTATGAAACCTTTGTCTAAAAGATCCTTGAGTTGATATTTTAACTCCTTAAGCTCTGCGGGTGCCACATGATCTGGAGAAATAGAAATGGGATGAGTATTGGGAAGAAGGTCAATCCCAAATTCTATCTCTCTATCGGGAGCTACCCTTGGGAGATACCCTGGAAACACATTAGGAAACTCATTTACTATTCTGACTGACTAAATTGGTGGGGTCTTAGACTTAGTGTCTTTAACTCAAACTAAATGGTAAATGTAACCTTTGGATATCAATTTTCTGGCCTTAAGATAAGATATGAAATGACTCTTGGGAGATACTACATTACCTGACCACTCAAAGACCGGCTCATCGGGAAATTGAAACTTAACCACACGGGTGCAACAATCTATAGAAGCATAATAAGAATGAATATAATCCATACCAAGAATAAGATCAAACCAACCATATCTAATTCTATTATATTTACGAATATGACCTTATGAAAGACAGTGATAGGGCACTTTTTATAGATCTATTTAGCAATAACTCACTCACCTACTGGGGTAGAAACTAGGAAAGGCTCAAGGATTTATTCAGAACATATCTCAAAATTAACATCAACTAATGGGGTTACATAAGAGAAACTCGACCCAGGGTCTAACAACACATATACATCAAAATGAAAATCACGAAGCAAATCAGTAACAATATCTGGTGAATATTTTTGCTTCGTACAGAAAGGTAAAGCATAAAATTGGTTCTAGTATTGACCGTCACTGGTACGGGATAAAGTTCCCTAAAGAGGGTTTGGGCGAGCTACAGGAGTATACGGACACTCTCTAATTTTATGGCGCAACTTTCCACAACCTAAAAAACCCTTCTACTAAACCAAACACTTACTGGGATGAGTCCTACAACACTTAGCACATGGAGGATAACTGGGCTTACCACTCACACTATTTTGTGACCTGGACATGGAAAACTTACCCCACTACTCTTGCTTGGTTCTGGGTATAGAGGCACTAGATGAAAATAGCACTGGCAAAGGTGGACGACTCTAAAACTGTGAATGATTTCCTCTATAAGATCTAGCCTGACCATATTTAAACTGCCCTATTTTGGCCCTCTTACTTACTCTCTCTCTCTCTCTCCTCTCTTCTCTGCCTTAATCTGCTGAGCATGCTTCATTAATCTAGAAATTTCTATGTCTTTATTGAGCATAGAAATCTTACACTTCTTAACTACCAATCCAGACACACCAGTCACGAACTTGCTCATACTATATCTGGTGTCAGTTATCAAATCAGAAGCATACTTAGATAACTGGTTAAACTTAAGGTACTCCTTTACTATCCTAGATCCCTACCTTAGGTTCATGAACTTTTCCATCTTAGCTTCCCTCATCTCAAGTGGAAAAAACTTATCTAAGAACGCATCCTAAAGTATCCACCAAGTCATGGGAGTTGCATTCTCTCCTCTACTCTTCTTCCACATCACTACCCAATCATAAGCAACATCCTTCATCCTATAGGATGCCAATTCTACACTCTCCTCTTCGGTAACATGCATAACTTTGGTGATCTTTTTCACCTCATCAAGATATAGTTGTGGGTCCTCACCTACCTTTGACCTAAAGAATTTCGACGGATTCATCCTCATAAAATCATAAATTCTGGCTATAGAAAAATCACTTTCTTACAGATGCGGTACTGCAGCCTAATTATTGACTTGAACATTAGCAGTCACAGCTTGGTCTAGTGCCAAAAAGGAATCCCAAAATTCGACATGATATACATTCTCATTTAAGGGATCAATTAGTTGGGGTGGCTGAGTATTATTCCTACGAGCATTGGATCTGTGGGGAGGCATATTTTGTCATAAGAGAGCATGAGTTAATAGCAGATTGTAATACCGTGTACTTCTACCTTGCTTAAAATTGTCCTAATAATATAAAAGACTTACTTTAAAAGATGAATCCACTTTTATACATGTGGAATTTTCAAGATTTTAACTTTTTGTCATGTGGGAAATTGAGTAAGATTTTTGTCAATACCAAATTCATCCAAATCCAACACCCAGTCAAAGAGTTAGAGCCATTTTAGTTAGACAGTGTGCCACCTGATCCTTCAACGCGTCGCGAAGCATGCTAAAATGGAAATTATCAAAATCCAGTAGGCCTCCATGATTATGGCGTGTCGCACCAAGGCTTAAATCTAGTGCCACGTTGCGCCATCAGTCCAGTTCCCAGTTGGCAATTTTCAATGGAACGACGCGATAGTGCCGCGTCACACCAAGTGCACAAATTGGGTTTTTAGTGACAAAAAATAAAAACCTTCTAAAGGTAATTGGGTCTTTTTCCATAACTCATATCAGACTTTAATCACAAAATTTTGGCCTAAAAACCCTATTACATCACTTTTCCTCACTTTCTCTAAAGAACAAAATCCTTCTCTCTGAATAATAAGAACCCTAGCTCTCAAATTCAAGGGCCAAATCACAAGAACTCTCCATCAATCCTTTCAAATTCAATAAGTGTCAAGTCTTGTCAGTTTTATGCTATCGAGTTCTGTGGGCACTTGTACCCGACAATTTAGTTGTATACCTAGAGCCAGTGTCACGTTTCCACAATATCCTCAGTCAAGCCATGTTTAGTAGAATTTAGTCAGTCATGTGACTCAGAAAAACTCAATAATCCGAGTTATCTCAAAAAGTTCAGTACTTCAGTAATGTCAAAAGTATTCCATCAGTCAACGGAACTCAATGAACTCAGTATAGTTTAGGTCAGTTAATAATGTTCAGTGTCTATTCAGATGGGAGTAAAATTTAGCACCGCGTGAACCCAAGGATAAGGACACACACCCTGACAGTTAAGGGTGTGATCCTTAGAAGAAATTATTGCGTTCAAAAAGTATATAGCCAACATAGGTTGAGACATCAACACTATCAGATAAGGGTTGATGGGGTGGATAAACACTGTCAGGTAAGGGTCCCAACGTTCTCTTTTGGAGACACTGCCAGATGAGGGTCACTCACAGCTTGTCTGTACCAGTGGCGCAGTATTAACACCCTTCTAATTGGGGTTACGAATTGGACACCAACTCAACTATAATAACTTACTAGGGGTATGTCAGTTAGATGATTACCTCCCATAGTTTCAGTTTCAGATTCAGTCTTCAAAATAGAACTCAATCCAGTTCTATAAAAATTAGGACTGTTAGATACAGTCCCTTAGATCAGTATGGAACTCAGCTAGTTCCATCAGATTTTAGTACTATTAGACACAGTCACCTAGTTAATAGTATATTAATTATATGAAATTCATGTTACTAATATTCAGATTAACAGACTTTTAGATTTAGTCTATCAGACTAGTACTTCATAATCATAACTGTCAGAAATAGTAATTTCTTTATCAGTAATATAACATCAGTTCCTCATTACTAAATAGACTTAGTCCTTCAGTATCCCAGTATTCGTACTCAGATATCACAAAATCCATATTATCAAAATTCATGAGTTAGTGTTATCACGATATCAGTCATAGTAACTTACTCATATATGTATTCTCAAGTTCATGTTATACAGTCAGTTAGCATTTTTCATGCATTTGAAACCTTTGCATTCAACTTACCGCACTTGCATACCAGTATATTCAATGTACTGCCACATTTGTACTATGGTGTTTTATACCATAGGTTTGGAAGCACGAGATCCCGAGCATCCTTAGTAGATTAGACATTCAGCAGCCAGACTAGTAGTGAGTCCGATAGCATGTTTATTTTATTACTTTATTATTTCAGTAGTTCGGAGTAAGTTGGGGACATATCCCATTAACTTCACAAATTTCAGATAGTTTAGAGGCTTTCAGACTACAGCATATTTCAGACAATTTATTTTAGTTTGGGTATTATTATACCCTATTACAGACATTATTTTATAATCAAGATTAGTTAAGGTTTGAACTTTATGGCCTTACAACTTATATTCTGTATATTTACAATGTATTATTTAGTGCTTAGGTATAGATATCGGTCATGGGTTAACTTATGGTCCTTCAGGGTCATGAGCACCGTGTAACATTATGGGTACTAAATTTGGGGCATCACATAAATAGAGATAGTTGTAAGCACGATTGATTGTGAAAAAATGATATGATTTTCCTAAATATCCCGTAGCCTCTTGCTCACAAATGTGGCAAACTCACATTTATGATCAAGACTTTATGTAATATGGCTTATCTAAATCCCTAAGACTCTTTAAACCTTAGGCTCTGATACCATGTTTGTAATGACCCAAAATCTCATCTCAAGATATCACACGATGCTCAAGGCTACATGTAAGCTAACCCTTTGAGCCTGTTACTGAATCTAGAGCTTACTTTTAAATAAACTAGTCAAGCAATAATACTGTTATTATAGCAAGTTTAAACTAAAGTAACCGAAAAAATATCGAAATGACAAAATATTGCAAAGTCTAGTCAAAGAAACTGATAGTTCGGCAAGCCTCTACTGCTAAAGAACTAGAGAGTCATTGGGACAGACCCCACCCTGACTCAAACTGAACTGAAAATAATAACTCGAATACTATGAAAACTAGAAAGCTGCAGAAGTAGGTCCTCGAACCATGAGGACTCACCAAATGTAGGGATGTAGATGAGATGCTTAGAAATCACTATCGCTTCTGACATTGAGCACCTAAACCTACATTATGAGATAATGTAGCACATAGACGTATATGTGGATCAGCACTTTGAGGATATACAGAGTATATGAGGGTGCATGTAATATGTAAACAATATCATCACAGTTTATAAATTCATGCATGCTAAGAATAAATGACACACATAGCTTATGTAAACTGAAATTCTAAAGATCATCAACTATGAATACTAAAGTATATGGTATAAATCTTATGAGTCATTACACTTAGTTTTCTAAAAACTTTTTGATTCATCTCTTCATTTAGGACTTAGGAACACTGGGACTCAAGGACTTGGGAACTTTGGTCTTAGGAGTTTCTTCTAACTGACATAAACCATGTGGGCTAACATAGAGTCCAACGTCTTCCCCACGTTGGGGAGAGCTATTCTACCCTTGCCATCGGAATAGAACCTTAACTTAAGTGATCACTATCTTAGCCTACTATGGGAAAGTCAGAAACCTACGGTGGCACGTAGTTCTGGACCATGAGACCTTGGAATCATACCCAACTCTGTGCTAAATACTACTCCCATACTTATTGCTTAAAACTTTTTAGGGAAAATTTACCTTAAAATAGCACAAGGGTCTATAGTGAAAACCAATTATGCTTCTCTTAGGGTCTATAATGAAAACCAATTATGCTTCTCTTACTTTAAATCATGAATTATATGAACAATGTGGGTTCCCTATCTTAGATTAGGATCAAAAGATCAAATCTTGCTTAAAAATCATCTTTCTCGATTACCAAGAATGAAACTTATGGCTTATAACCCATACTTGGAAATCATGCCAAATCACAATAAACCTCATGCTCACAATAATAGAATTGAAATACTTTAAAAATCTCAAAAAATTTATACTTGGATTTAAAGTATATATATATATATATATATATATATATATATATATATATATATATATATATATATATATATATATATATATATATATATATATACTTAAATAATCACAATTTTGTAACGAAGCTTTATTCTTGACAAGTGTCTTGGAAACACTTTAAAATAGCAATTCACAATAGGGATATGCAATTCATGGTATAAATCCTCAATTCAAAGCATAAATAGGTTGAATAAACCTGCACTTCAAGGCTTAAATCACTTACAAGTTCATAAACTTAAAATGAGATACTTTGAGTATAAACCCCAACTTTCAAATCATCAAAATCTTTAATAAAATTCAAGTTTTTAAGCACAAGAATGAAATATTTACCCTTGTTCAAACCCTACATACCTTGGATAAAGAACTAGATGAACAAACTTGCTTTTGAGATTTTGTTTGTACTCTTGAATGAGGGTTCTTGGAATTCTTGAGTTAGGAATCATAAATCTTGAACTTATTTGGAAAAAAGATGGTGGGATTATTGAGATTCTTGAAGATGAGTATTGAACTTAGGATTTTCAATAGGGAGAAAGTTGATGAAAAATAAGCCTAATGTGCTTAGAATAGGCTTAAATCTTGTGTTTGGATGGATTGGGGAAAAGGAAAAAGGACTATACTACCCCTTGGCCTCTTTTTCTTGTGTAACTTACCATCATGGTGTGACTCCAAGAAATAGGAATGAATCTCACGTCATGACTTCCAGAAACAGTAATAAATCTTGTGTCACAACTTCTAGAAACTATAATTAATCTCATTATCGTGACTTCTAGAAACGGGAATAAATATCATATCGCGGGCTTATCACGAGTCATCACAATTTTGAACGTCGAAACTCACCCTTATGGTAGTCTAAAAAACCCAAGATGAACTATGGACTACCCCGATCATGAATCAACTTAAAAATCAACTTTCCAAGGTTGGGAAGGTCATGAATAAAATCCTCTAAGTTTGAAGTCTTTGGAAATGACTAAGTCCAAAAACTTAGCTAAAATTTTCTAAGTTTCAGACTTCTATTGACATGCTTTAAATGGCTTAGATGACAAGGATTTTTGTGGGGTCTTATAAGCCCGGTATGAATATATATATGTTAGATTAGGTACTACGCCGGTACGGATATGTATATGTTGGATTGGGTACCACGTTGGTATGTATATGTGTATTGGATTGAGAACCACATAGGTATGGATATGTATATGTTGGATTAGGTACTATGTAGTGTAAACTAGATGCAGGTTAGTTGCAGTTACTAGATGGATGACGATATTCAACACTAACTTCTGAACTTTCATCCTGGCAGATGTTAGAGTCTTTGTATAATTTATTTTATTGTCAGTCTATGTTGTAGTAGATAGCTCTTATACATGTCTGGCCAAGTCTTGAGATAGTGAAGGACATTTTTAAGAAGTTTTTAAAAAAGTTTATTTATTAGTAATTAATTTACATTATTATATTTAATCTAGTATTTTCTTAAAAATAGAAGTCTTCCGTATAAGTTTAGTTTGTAATAAGAGTTCTCCTATCTACATAGAATAGCATAGGTGCCCGCAAGATCTGTTAATTTGGTTCATGACAATTGGTATTAGAGTGTTAGGTTCACCGGTTCCACAAGTACAAGAGCAATGTCAAGTAGAATTTCGTAGATTGGTATGTAGGGCCCCATACCCAATCTTTGGAAGGCTATGAGGCATGTAGAAGTCATATTTCTTTCTTTCTCTCCATCATGTTGTCCTAATCTTGGACTATTAGATTGAATCCAATTGGTATCTAGACTATTCTAATTGGTATTTTAATAGAGCTCAATTGGAATGTAGTTCATTCCAATAGGTATCTTTGTAATTTTAAATAAAAATCTAGGAGATTTCAATTGGTATCTGTTAACAAGTTATTATTAATAGGTAAAGACTTGTGAACTTATTGATTGCTTATGTTTGGTATTTGGCAAATCTTGTGTTGCTAGATTTTTGTCATTGTTGTGAATTATATTTGTTTGAATTTAAGTGATGAAAATTGATTAAGTTATTTTTGTTGATAATTTTGATGGGATTATTTGATTTTTTGTTATTGTGAAACTAGAAATTCTATGGTGGTTACTTATTTTTGGTACTATTATACTGATGAAATTGATGGTATGAGAATTGAGAGGATGATATGAGAACATGATGTTAAGAAAAGATGGAGAAAAAGTGACATGAATAAAAGAATGTGGTGATATATGGTTTTCATAATGAGAGTTCTCGTTAATGATGTTGTGGATGGTTCCTTGGGTAGTTCGATTATTTTATATTATTTAGGGATCCTTGTGTGGTAAGGTCATTGAGACTGTATTTAGAATTTTTGTGCAATTCCATTATTAAAATTATAATGGGTTCCTTGTGAGGACTAACTAAGTGGCATTACCTTTGAATTCCTTATGTGAAAGATTCTTAATGCTTGATAAAATAATGAGTTTTAAATAAAAGTGACAAAAACTAGTAAAAGTTGTTGATACTAACAGAATTTGATCGATGACTTGTCTGAAATGTGATATTGGTGATGAGACTGTTGATGACCTATAATCGATTTATTTTGTTTGGCCTTGCTTATGTGCTAGTGGTGTGGGGACCACAGTTAATGTGATTAAGAGTTAAGTGAAGCCCGTAAAAAAATATTGTTAGGTAGAAATAAGAATGGCTCTACATATCTTAAATTGGTGTTAGAGATATAAGAGTGGATTGGCTGACCATTAAGTGTTCAACGTTGAAAAATGTTGAGTTAGTGATTGTTAGGACGTAAGTTGTAGTAGTAGATTTATGCATTAGGAAAAATCTTAAGAAGATCAATTATTATTGACTTGACCTTATGGATGATTTATACATTTGCATGTCCCATAGAGTTGGCTGATATATGACACTTTTAGTGTATAGTTATTTTCATGATAGTGGCAACGCAAAAACAAATGGCTTAGTTACATTCATAAAATAATAAGAATGATCCCGAATGGGAGAACAAGTAAATTATTGATGGCATGATTGATCTTTCCTTGGGTGATACTTGGTGTTTTTTTTTTTAGTGATTAAGATATGATGATTAGATGAATATTAACGATGTTGTGGAGGAGAATGTGTTGTGGGCTATAATTCTGAAGGATCTTTATGGCTAATAGTTGTAAGCTTGTGTAATGAGTGAGAGGTTATGTTGTCTTCTATGTATAGTAGTAAATACTAAGCTTGAATCGTGGGTAATCTTGAGGTGAAAATAATAGTATTTATGAAATGTTGAGCTAGCTTTATAGAATGAATTTAATAGTCTTGATTGTGTTCATGTGGATATCTAAGTTATGTGAATTGTAAGTGGTGTAGTGGATTAAATATGATCAAATATAGATTTTTCATAGGATAGTCTCGGTTAGAAACTGAGTGAGGTGTCTCAGAGAGAGCTTGTGTGTTGGGTGAAATAGGTGTGACTTGTTTAGTGTTGAAATTTGAATAGTAGATTCATGTAGCATCTCATAACACTTTTTAGAATTGAACTCGGGACTCTGGAGCTTCGGTAGTTAAAAAGAGGTGTTATGGATATTTGTCTTCATCAAGGTGGATCTTTTAGCCATCTTTATCTTGCTTTTGTGAAACTTAAGTTTCAGACTTAGGCTATTGAAAGGAGAATAAGTGATTCGTGTGTAAATATTTTTCTTTGCATCTTCATATTTTGTAAAGCTTATTTGAATGATTGAGCATAGAATGTGGTTTGATCGATAAGGATATCAAGATAGTAAACATGGTGCAGTATAAGCAACTCTGTTAGTAATGTCTCTCTAATTCCAGCCTCGTGTTTTTCTCCACTGAATGTACGTTCAGGGATGAATAGATTGTAAATTGGTATCTGATTGTGGCAACCCATTTCATCTTCACTAAATTATTCATAATAAATTCATGAAAAAATTTTATCTTCATTCCTCAGTATTAACTTGGGTGCATGAAAAATAGCCAATCTTTTATTTATTATGACACCTCAAATTTTTTGGTGAAGATTTTAGCTTTCGGGTGTTCTGGATAGACTCAAGCTTGATGAATTTTAATTATTCGTAAGTGTTAATATTAATACTTTAGTTGTGAAATTTCTTTAGGTGTGAATTAAGGTCGTACAATATCCCTAACACAAAGTTAAGTATAAAACTTTCTTTCCGATACAGTTTCGATATGGATTTTTATTAGGGCCAACTTCATACAATTATATCTCATAGAATATAAGTATTTAGGGGTCCTATTACCTATGAAATCAAAGATCTCTGAGTCCCCTTTCCAACGCAACCAACCGTTCCTCAATCCAAATTTGGAGTAAAAAGTTATGACTATTTTATTGAGCATTGTATGGACTGAAGTGGGTTGTATTTAAATCATCTTCATCCATATTTTAAGTCTAAAAACCCCAAATTTAATTCTCCAACCCTAGAGAGGTGACTTCCCAAGGCTTAAGGTGAAATTCCTTCGTTGAGGTAAATTTTTTACATTATTTTCTTCGTATTTTAATCCTTTAACATCTTAGAATCCTTAAAAAGACCTTTAATGGTGGAATCCTTTTGGGAAATACTCATGGGTTTTTTTATTATGACGTAGAGATGATTCTAAACAGTAAATTAAAGATTCCTAACATGAATTTCATAAACTAGATTATAAATTTTGATGATTAGGAACCTTGAATTCTGTAAAGACGAGACCTTTAGCATAAAAAACTCCATTAATAGAGATAGGTAATCTTGAAAGAGATAATTAATGGCTAACTGACATTAGAGAATGATATAGACTTTGAATTAAGGAAGGATTAGTGGGTTTGAATCCCCAATATATTTGTTTGAAGAGTAAATATGTAATTACTCTTATAATTACTTGATTTATAGATGATTGATTGTTCTAAGGTATGAAAGAAATGAAAGAGCATCCTTGTTGCAGCTTACTTCTTCCAAAAGCTTGGCATCCAGGTAGGCTAGGTTTAAGGAGTAGAAGATTGTGTTATTTTATATTTTCATGATTTAAAATTGATGGGAGAAAGCATGTCTAGGCCTACGGACATAGAGTTGAGGTGTATAAAGACACGAGTACTTAACTTTAATCCTAAAAACTATATTATTAATTGATTATGTGATATTTATGATATTATGTGTTATGTGCCGGAAAGAAGATTGTTGTAAATGTAATATTTGAATATGATGTTTTTTTTAGTTGTTCAAGTGATGAACCAAGTTGAGTTGTAATGGTATTAAGTTATGTGTATTGTGCAAAAATATGATGAGGAGAATTATGCTAAGATCGAATATTGATGAGCATAGTAATATCTAAGGGATAAATGACTTGAATTAGTGTGATGATTGTATTATGTGCAAAGAGGTAGAGGATAATGATACGCGTGAATGAGCTAGTTATAGGTGCTGATGTTAGAACGCAAGTCGCGGTATTTAAGAAGATAATGATATTTTTAATAATTAATGAGTAATTAGGGCTTCAATAGTGACTTGTATGTGTAAGAATTGAATTGTAAATTATTTTATGATATTCTTGTTTTGATATTGATAAAAATAATATATCTATAGGATGCCCATAAGAGCCTAAATTGGTGATAATGATGGTTTATTGAATTGTGCCTATGAGTGGCTTGTTAGATAATGATAACTCCTTAAAGTAACGCTATGAATACTTGTTGATTGGTATTCGGACATGCTTGAAATTGTTGATATTTGAATTATTGATGTGTGTATAAATGATTATTGAAAATTTACTTGATGGAATTTTCTTATGACTTTAAGCGAACTTGTAAACTTGGAATATTGTGTTGTATGTTATGAGGTTGTGTAAATTTGATATTGATAATACTTGTTTATGTTGGATCGGGTACCACGCCCGTACGGATATGTATATATTAGATCAGATACAACTCCGATACGGATATGTATATGTTGGATCAGGTACCACACCAGTACAGATATTTATATATTGGATAGGGTACCACATCAGTACGGATATGTATATGTTGGATTGGGTACCACGCTGATACAGATATATAAATGTTAGATTAGGTACCATGCCGCTATGGATATGGATATGTTAGATCGGGTACCATGCCGGTACGGATATATATATGTTGGATCTGGTACCATGCTAGTACGGATATGTATATATTGGATCACGTACTACGCTGGTACGGATATATATATTGGATTGAGTACTAAGCCATTACGAATATATAGATGTTGGATAGGGTACCAGACCGGTATGGATATGTATATATTGAATCGGGTACCACGCCAGTATGGTACATGAACATAGATTGTTCTCTCCAGTTCATAAATATTTGGGAAAAAATAAGTCTCATAGCAAGTGTGTACATATTTGTGTTTAGTTTGTGGATGTTTACGGTAGGGTTGATACTCTTGATGGTTATGTGGCTTATTTGTGAGAACTGTTTGATCTATTATTGTTGTATTGTTGATTTGGTTATTTGATTATGTGATATGTATTTTAAGAAATGAAATTTTGTACTTACTTATGTGTTGGTTGACTTTCTTTATTTATACATGTTTTAATCGTTGCTTACCAGAATGGCTAGTTTTCATTCTTTAATATTATAAAAGAGTATTTGGGTGTTAGCCCAAGAGTTTAGTTTGGGTTGTCTATGATTATGGATTTGTTCCTGTGAATATGAGTATGAAAAAGATAATGTGAATATTGAAGAAAGTGATATATTAGCAATAGATTGTGGTTGATTATGTGAATTAATAAGGCTTGAGTATGTTAGTAGTGACTATAATGTTGATGGTGTTAGAAGAGTAGTCAGATATTGTAACTTATTTAGGTAAAGTAATAATATTGTTACAACCTTAGTAGAATTATATTCCATTCAAGATGTCATGATTTATTTTGGTTAATTCTATTTTATGATTATATGAACTAACACGATCGATCGATCATGCCTACCAGTAGGTGTGGTTGAACTGACCCTACTCTTTTACATCCTTTATTGGAGTGTAGACTGGATGCAGGTTAGTTTCAGTTACTAGATGGATGACGATATTCAGCACTAACTTCTGCACTTTCTTCCTGGCAGATGTTAGAGTCTTTATATAATTTATTCTTTTGTCAGTCTAGGTTATAGTAGATAGCTCTTGTACATGTCTGGCCAAGTCTTGAGATAGTGAAGGACATTTTTTAGAAGTTTATACAAATTTTATTTATTAGTATTTAATTTACTTTATTATATTTAATATAGTATTTCCTTAAAAACAGAAGTCTTCTGCATAATTTTAGTTGGTAATAAGGGTTCTCCTGGCTACTTAGAATAGCGCAGGTGCCCACACGATTCGTTAATATGGGTTGTGATAGTTGGTATCACAGCGTTAGGTTCACCGGTTCCACAAGTACAAGAGCAATGTCAAGTAGTTTCGTAGATTGGTGTGTACCACACACCCAATCTTTGAAAGGCTATGAGGCATGTAGAAATCATTTTTCTTTCTTTCTCTCCATCGTTCATCCTAATCTTGGACTATTAGATTGAATCCAATTGGTATCTAGACAATTCAAATTGGTATTTTAATAGAGCTCAATTGGAATGTAGTTGATTCCAATTGGTATCTTTGTAATTTTGAATAAAAATCTAGGAGGTTTCAATTGGTATCTGTTAATAAGGTCTAAAAGTTATTGCTAATAGGTAAAGACTTGGAAAAGTTGTGAACATATTGATTGCTTGTGTTTGGTATTTGGCAAAACTTGTGTTGCTAGATTTTGTCATTATTGTGAATTATTTTTGTTTGAATTTAAGTGATGAAAATTGATTAAGTTGTTTTTATTGATAATTTTGATGGGATTATTTGATTTCTTATTTTTATGAAACTAGAAATTCTATGGTAGTTTGGTACTATTATACTGATGAATTGATGGTATGAGAATTGAGAGAATGATATGAGAACATGATGTCAAGAAAAAATGGTGAAAAAGTGACATGAATAAAAGACTGTGGCAATATATGTTTTTTGTAATGAGAGGTTCTCATTATTGATGTTGTTGATGGATCCTTGCATAGTTTGATTATTTGATATTATTTGGGGATCCTTGTAAGATCGGGTCATTGAGACTGTATTTAAAATTTTTGTGCAGTTCCATTATTGAAATTATAATGGGTTCCTTGTGAGATCTAAGTGACATTATCTTTGAATTCCTTATGTGAAAGAATTCTTAATGCTTGGGAAAATAATTAGTTTTAAATAAAAGTGACAAAAACTAGTAGAAGTTGTTGATACCTACAGAATTTAATCGATGACTTGTTTGGAATGTGATATTGGTGATGAGACTGTTAATGACCTGTAATTGATTTATTTTGTTTCGCCTTGCTTATGTGCTAGTGGTGTGGGGACCACTCTTACGGTGATTAAGAGTTAAGTGAAGCCCATAATAAAAATATTATTAGGAAGGCATGATTGATCTTTACTTAGGTGATACTTGGTGTATATTGCTTTTTGAGTGATTAAGATATGATGATTAGATAAATATTAACGATGTTATGGAGGAGAATGTGTTGTGGGCTATAATTCTATGGATCTTTATGGCTAATAGTTGTAAGCCTGTGTAGTGAGTGAGTAGTTATGTTGTCATCTATGTATAGTAGTAAATACTAAGCTTGAATCGTGGGTAATCTTGAGGTGAAAATAATAGTGTTTATAAAATGTTGAAGCTGGCTTTATAGAATGAATTTAATAGTCTTGATTGAGTTCATGTGGATATCTAAGTTATGTGAATTGTAAGTGGTGTGGTGGCTTAAATATGATCAAATGTAGATTCTCCATAGGATAGTCTTGGCTAGAAACTGAGTCAGGGGTTTCAGAGAGATCTTGTATGTTGGGTGAATTAGATGTGACTTGTCTAGTGTTAAAATTTGAATATTAGATTCATGTAGCACTCGTAACACTTTTCAGAATTGAACTCGGGATTCTTGAGCTTCGGTAGTGAAAAAGAGGTGTTTTTTAATGTTTGTCTTCATCAAGGTGAATCTTTTAACCATCTTTATCTTGCTTTCGTGAAACTCATGTTTCAGACTTAAGCTGTTGAAAGAGGAATAAGTGATTCGTGTGTAAATATTTTTCTCCGCATCTTCATATTTTTAAAAGCTTAGTTGAATGGTTGAATATAGAATGTGGGTTGATCGATAAGGATATCAAGAGAGTGAACATGGTGCAGTATAAGCAAATCTGTTATTAATGTCTCTCGAATTCCAGCCTCGTGCTTTTCTCTACTGAATGTCCATTCCGGGATGAATGGATTGTAAATTGGTATCTGATTGTAACGACCCATTTCGTCGTCACTAAATTATTCAAAATAAATTCATAAGAAAATTTAATTTTCATTCCTCAGTATTAACTTGGGTCCAAAATAGCCAATCTTTTATTCATTATGACACCTCAAATTTTTTGGTGAAGATTTTAGCCTTCGGATCTGTCTAGATAGACTCAAGCTTGATGAATTCTAATTATTCGTAAGTGTTAATATCAATATTTTAGTTGTAAATTTTCTTTAGGTATGAATTAAAGTTATACAATATCCCTAACACAAAGTTAAGTATAAAACTTTCTTTCTGATAAAGTTTCGATATGGATTTTTATAAGGTCCAACTTCATATGATTATATGTCATAGATATAAGTATTTAGGGGTCCCATTACCTATCAAATCAAGTATCTCTTAGTTATCTTTCCGATGCAACAAATCGTTCCTCGATCTGAATTCAGAGTAAAAAGTTATGACTGTTTTACTAAGCACTGTCCGGGTTGAAGCGGGATTTCGCTATAGCGAAAATTCTGGTGGTATTTAAATTATCTTCAGCCGTATTTTAAGTCTAAAAACCCCAAATTTCATTCCCCAACCCTAGAGAGGTGATTTTCCAATGCTTAAGGTGAAATTCCTTCATTAAGGTAAGTTTTAACATTGTTTTCTTCGTCTTTTAATCATTTAACATGTAGAATCCTTAGAAAGACCTTTAATGGTGGAATCCTTTTGGGAAATACTCATGGGTATTTTTAATATGACGTAGAGATGATTCTAAACTATAAATTAAAGATTCCTAACATTAATTTCATAAACTAAATTATGAATTTTGATGCGTAGAAACCTTAAATCCGGTAAAGATGAGACCTTTAGCATAAAAAATGGAGATGGTTTAAGCTTGAAAGAACCAATTAATGGCTAACTGACATTGGGGAAGGATATAGATCTTAAATTAAGGGTAGAATTAGTGGGTTTGAATCCCCAAGATATTTGTTTGAAGAGTAAATATGTAATTACTCTTATAATTGCTTGATTTATAGATGATTGATTGTTCCAAGGCACAAAAGGAACGAAAGAGCATCCTTGTTGCAGCTTGCTTCTTCCAAAATCTTGGCGTCCAGGTAGGCTAGGTTTAATGAGTAGAATATTGTGTTATTTTATATTTTCATAATTTAGAATTGATGGGAGAAAGCATGTCTACTCTTGAGGGCATAGAGTTGAGGTGGATAAAGATACGAGTACTTAACTTTAACCCTCAAAACTATATTATTAATTGATTATGTGATATTTATGATATTATGTGTTATGTGATGGAAAGGAGATTGTTGTAAATATAATATATAAACATGATGGTTTTTTAGTTATTCTAGTGATAAACGTAGTTGAATTGTAATGGTATTAAGTTGTATGTATTGTGCAATAATATGATGAGGAGAATTATGCTAAGATCGAATATTGATGAGCATAGTAATATCTAAGGGATAGATGACTTGAATTAGTGTGATGATCGTATTATGTGGAAAGAGGTAGAAGATAATGATACGCACGACTGAGCTAGTTATAGGTGATGATGTTAGAACCCAAGTTAAGGTATTTAAGAAGATAATGATATTTTTAATAATTAATGAGTAATTAAGGCTCCAATAGTGACTTGTATGTGTAAGAACTGAATTGTGAACCATTTTATTATATTCTTGTTTTGATATTTATAAAAATACTATATCTATTGGATGCCCATGAAAGACTAAATTGGTGATAATGATGGTGTATTGAATTGTGCCTATTAGTGGTTCATTTGATAATGATAACTCCTTAAAGTAATGCTAAGAATATTTGTCGATTAGTATTCAGACATGCTTGAAATTGTTGATGTTTGAATTGTTGATGCGTGTATAAATGATTATTGAAAATTTACTTGATGGAATTGTCTTATAACTTTAAGTGAACTTGTAAGCTTGGTATATTGTGTTGTATGTTGTGACATTGTCTAAATTTGATATTGATAATACTTATTTATGTTGGATCGGGTACCACGCTGGTATGTATATGTATATATTGGATCAGAAACCACTCCGGTATGGATATGTACATGTTGGATCGGGCACCACGCCGCTATGGATATATATATATATATATTAGATCAGACACCACGCCAGTACGGATATGTATATGTTGGATCGGGTACCACACCGGTACGAACATGTATATGTTGGATCGGGTACCACATCGGTATGGATATATATATGTTGGATCAAGTACCACATCGGTACGGATATATATATATATGTTGGATCAGGTATCACGCCGGTACAGATATGTATATGTTGAATCGGGTACCATCCCGGTACGGATATCTATATTGGATCGGGTACCTTGCCAGTACGGATATGTATATGTCAGATCGGGTACCACGCCGGTATGGTACATGAACATAGATTGTTCCCTGCAGGTCATGACTATTTGGACAAAAATAAGTCTCATAGTATGTGTGTACATATTGTGTGATGAGTCTGTGGATGTTTTACAATATGGTTGATACTCTTGATGGTTATATGGCTTATCTGTGAGCACAGTTTGATCTATTATTGTTTTATTATTGATTCATTAGGTATTTGATTAGGTGATATGTATTTGAAGACGTGAAACTTTGTACTTACTTATGTGTTGGTTGACTTGCTTCATTTATACGTGTTTTAGTCGTAACTTACCAGAATGGCTAGTTATCATTCTTTAATAT
Source organism: Capsicum baccatum var. pendulum (assembly GCA_030864225.1). Taxonomy (NCBI): domain Eukaryota; kingdom Viridiplantae; phylum Streptophyta; class Magnoliopsida; order Solanales; family Solanaceae; genus Capsicum; species Capsicum baccatum. The sequence goes on along the minus strand of CM061557.1, from coordinate 76,011,607 downwards.
TATAAGAGAGCATTTGGTTGTTAGCCCGAGAGTTTGTGTGGGTTGTCTATGATTACGGATTTGTTCCTGAGAATATGAGTATGAAAAACATAACGTGAATAAACAGGAATAGTGATGTATTAGAATTGGATTGTGGTTGATTGTTTCAATTAATGAGGCTAGAGTATGTTAGTAGTAAATATAATATTGATGGTGTTGGAAGAGTAGTTGGATATTGTAACTTATTTAGGTAAAGTAATAATATTATTACCACCTTAGTTGAATTATATTCCATTCCACATGTCATGATTTATTTTGGTTAATTCTAATTTAGTTCATGATTATATCAACTAACACGGTCGGTCGATGATACCTACCAGTACGTGTGGTTGTTCTTAGAGTTTAGACTGGATGCAGGTTAGTTGCAGTTACTAGATAGATGACGATATTCAGCACTAACTTCTGCACTTTCTTCCTGACATATGTTAGAGTTTGTGGATAATTTATTTTATTGTCAGTCTATGTTGTAGTAGATAGCTCTTGTACATGTTTGGCCAAGTCTTGACATAGTGAAGGACATTTGTAAGAAGTTTTTAAAAAAGTTTATTTACTAGTTTTTAATTTACTTTATTATATTTTAGGCATATTTCCTTAAAAACAGAAGTCTTCCACATATTTTTAGTTGGTAATAAGGGTTTTCCTAGCTACTTAGAATAGCATAGGTACCCACACGATCCATTAATTTGGGCCGTGACAGTTTGTCTAGAGCAAGTGTCCCTCTTTATAATGACCAACATATACATCCTACGTGCTCTTTGACATTTATTTGAAAAGTCATTTGATTGTTGACCGGATTTAGGTAACTTGATAAAACGTAAGATAGGATTTTATCCTCAAATTTAATGAATCATTTTTTGAAAAAAAAATAAAAAATATGTAAAGTTTTTGAGGTCTTCATGAACTACGAGGGGTCTGATTCTCACTCTTTAGTGAGATACGTAGGAAATTCTTCTTGGAATATGACCCTGTTTTTAAAAAAAAATTTCAAGATTTTATTGAAAAATATTTTTAAAATATGATTACTTTCATAACTAATTTTCTTATCCTCAAGTTCAATTTATATATATATATATATATATATATATATATATATATATATATATATATATATATATATATATATATATATATATATATATATATATCTTAATAGCCTTGAATCTTTAGGGATCATGAGGCTATGTTCTTATAAAATAAAAATATATAAATTTAAACGGCCCTGAACCTTTATGGGTTGTGAGACTGAATTTTGTATGACATATATTTCTGAACTACGCATACCTGATTCTCATCTTAATGAGATACGTAGGCAGTCCTCCGTGGATTCAGTGATTTTAAAAAAAGAGTTGTCTTTCCTTCCAAACAAAATTAAAATAAAAAGTTTTGATCCTTACATATATTAAAAAAAACTAATATGTTTTAAAATATATATATATATATATATATATATATATATATATATTATTTTTTGATAAATTCAAAAAAAAATGTTTCTCATTATTCAAATAAATAAAAATATGTTTCTTCATATCTCCAGTTTCAAGAATTACGCATACCAGATTCTCACATTGATGAGATACGTAGGCTACCCTTATCGGGTTCGGTGATATTCTTAAGAAAAATTTTGAAAATATTAAATCCTGACCCATTCATTATTACCAAATTAAAAATAGTATTTAGGTGGTTGGTTTGTGGCTAAACTGCCATCTCACCCATACAACACCAGGTCCAAAGAACAGGCAAGATGACTCACAAAAAATGATATATGGTCTAAGATGAGTTTTTGTAGACTGTTAGAAATAAGGAATAAGAAAAATGGCCTGCCTGAAAAGTGAGAAATTCGGAGCTAAATATGAGAAACATGCAAATACTGAGAGAGAAAAAGAGAGTTCCTTACAAGGATTTGGACATGTTTCATAATGTTCACTTGCCTCTAGAGTCCAAAACATCAAAGTTGGACATGTACGAGGGTCATGGTAATCCTTTGGCTCATCTAAAAAGATTTTGCAATTAATTAAGAGGAGTACGAGGAAGAGAAACTGCTGACGGTTTACTTTGGAGTGAATTTGATGGTGATAAATTCAGAATGGCTTGGGAAAAAAAGATGATGTAGCAATGATTGTGGAGTCTCTATTAAGGCTGATGTGCAAACCAGTGGCTAAAATATTAAGTTCAGCAATTTTAAAATCACTCCTCTCCCCATGAGGAAGGAGTTTTGGTAGTCTATTTTGTTTTTCTTTCCGCTACCCAAATTATATTAGGATTGTAATTTGGGATCTGTCTTGTCTTATTTTATCATCATTTCTATTCAAACCCTTTTATCTTTCTGTCAACAAATGTGTATCCCTTTTATTATTATTTTTAATTTTAATTTTTAATATATATTGTTTAATTGTCTTTCTTTTCTTTAGAGAGCTCTTCTATGATGATTCTAGTGATGTGATATGCATGTTGAATTCACAGACTGATCTTTAAATCCAATCTAATCCTGAAATATTTGACCAAGAAAATAGAGTTGAAAGAAAAAAGCATATAAGAAAATAAGTAAAGTGTTTAGGTATTTGGAGACATAGTTACATCATCACTTGAATGTATTGAGAAAATCACTTTGTGAATCAAAAATGACCTGGTCATCAACGAGACGGTCCATCTAAGGCACTTTAAACAAGAGAGATTAGAGGATATATAGTCTCCACTATCAAGACAAACAAAAAGAAAGTTATCTTCAAAAATTCATGAGTCCTCTAATGGGAGAAATGTAGAAGATAATTTGACCTTTATGTTTGACATATGCATAAGAAGTAGTGACAAAAGTGCTTAGTCACGGTCAATGTTTAAAAGATGTGTATGAACTACCTGCTTCACTCCCAGATCGCACGTTTATGTACTTGCATTTTTAAGAATTGATATGAAGAAGACATTTTATTCTGCTATCCAAATATTATGTCATCCTTTGTTACCCCATTTGAGCCTTAATTTTATTTTCTTTCATACACCTCTTTTGGAATCAAAATAGAGTCTAAAAAAAAGTGTCAAGAAAGAGAAATATAGTCAGGAAAAAAATAGAATCAGCAAAAAAAGTCAAGAAAAAAAAAAGAGTCAAACAAAAAAAAAGAAGAAAAAATCAAGCAAAAGAATAAGATGTCTGAACTATGTTTGACCTAATTCTTGCTATGACAAGATACGTAGGCAGCCCTATTCTGGGGTTGGGTCCAACAAAGTGAAAATTTAAGTTACCAAGTATGAAATAAAACTGGAGCAAAAATTATTTTTCTTTAAAGTTGATTTCAAAAGTTGTATTCTTCACCCAATGTCATGTATATTTTTGAGCCTCATGCCGTCCATTTCTTCTTACCCTTTCCAGAAGTCAAGTTACAAATAAAGAAAGATATTCATATCGATCTTTGAGAATGTAAAGGCTAAACATATTTGAGAGTATGATGTTTCAAACTTTGGGCATCATTTTCCTTCCAAAAAAAAGAGAGAAAGAAAGAAATAATGAAAATGAGAGAGTCTTATTGGTGAAAACCTTTTGGATGCCATAAGGCAATGGTGAGCTAAGAAGGAAATGAAAATGAGATAGGTTCGTGGGCAAAAACACATTGAGGTGTAATTAGCCTAAGGAGGATTGTAATCTAAAGGGAACAAGTTCAAGAATGACTCCATTTCAAATTCAATGAGTGGGCAAAAGTAGTTAGTGATTTGTTTGGATAGATCAGGTTGTTTAATTCAAAAAGCATGTGATAATCACTGAAATCACCTGCCACACCCAGATAAGTTTTCATTTTTAACGTGTTTGAAAAGAGATGTCTATTGTCTTTTTTTCTCTTTTTATTATTATTTTTCTTTTTAATTTTGTGTCTTTGTCATCAGTGAAAAAATAATATTGTCATCTTTCATGTATTTTGAGTCAAATTTATGTCAAGACAAGTGAGAAAGCACTTCAAAACTTTCCACCAACTCCTTCAATTACACAAAGCATGACAAAGAGCTGATGCACCAAGTTAACACATTTCAAAATAAAGTAAGGTACTCAAGAATGTTTGTCATCCAATAGTTTATTAGACTCATAGGAGTATAAAAAGTGTATTTGAAGTTAAACTCAGAGGCATCATGCAAGTATGATTTGAGTCAAGTGTTTCAGTAGTCAGAATTTGGGGTCAAAAGTATGACAACTCAATAATACCTATCAATGATTTGCACCGGAGATAAGCATCACGGGTGCAAGAACGTTCGCCTGAATAGACAAATTCCACAAATCAACCACCGTGTTTTAAAATTAAAAAGTTTTCTTTATATGAAAAAAAATACATGTTACCTTCAAATCAAGGGTTTCAAAGCCTAAATATCAAAAGATGCAATTCCTTACTTTTGCAAATGCAAGAGGCAATATTTCTACACATGTTTAATAATCACAATCATGGTGAAAACTCATCATCATTTACCCTTAGGAGACGCACTTCCTTGTATGGGTATTTCAGTTTTCATTTGGTAGGTGACACACTTCCTAACTTGAACCTTCACTCCTAGAAGACATACTTTCTTGTTGAGTCATTTCATTTAACCCCTAGGAGACGTACTTCCTAGTTTGGGAAATTTAAGTTTCATGTGTTAGGAGATACACTTTCTAATTTTGGTCATCAATTTACTCTGAAGAGACGCATTTCTTTAGCAGGGCCTTGATTTACCCTCTTTACAGTACTTTTCAAAAGTTGTGATCTTATGACACTTACAAAATTTTCTAGTGCAAACTGGAGCACAAATTTTATTCGTGTTTATTGAAATTTTTTTTTCCTGAGGACCCTCCTAAAGAATGAGAATTTATTTTTTGCTCAGGACCCTCCTGAAGAATGGGACAGGACCCTCCTGAAAAATGGGAATTTTTTTGCTCAGGACCCTCTTGAAGAATGGAAATTTATTTTTTGCTCAGGACCCTACTGAAGAATGGGATAGGACCCTCCCGAAGAATGGGAATTTATTTTATGCTCAGGACCCTCCTGAAGAATGAGAATTTTTTTTATGCTCATTACCCTGCTAAAGAATGGAAATTTATTTTTTCCTCAGGACCCTCCTGAAGAATGGGACAAGACCCTTCTGAAGAATGGGACAGTACCCTCCTAAAGAATGAAAATTTATTTTATGCTCAGGACCCTCTTGAAGAATGGGATAGTGTAATACCCTGACCCTTTTCTAGCTAAAATTTGTCCCTAGGATGTTAAGAGATACCTTTCAAGATGAATCTTATTTAATTCTATGGAATTCATTAGATTTAAACTTTTCATGGCGTAGGAAATTGAATAAGCTTTCCAAGGATAAAGATTCGCCTAAATTCAATAACTGGGTAAGAAGTTATGTCTATTTTAAGTTCCAGTCACAAAACATCATTATTTGGGCCCTTAGCACGTCGCAGAGCAGTGTTAATTCCTAATTGTCAATTTTTAGTGGCACTCTACTATACTGGCACATCACGGAGAGAGCTAAATTTCCAATTGTTCAATTCCAGTAAAAGACCGCGATATTAGCGCATCACGCCAAGTGTTCAGGTCTCATCCAAGGTGGAAATGTGATACCTCCACGTTACGCCACAAGCATTTTCCCAGTTGGCACTTTCCAGTGGCTTGGCGCGACAGTTATACGTCGCACCAAGACCAAAAATTGGGACCCCGGTTTATTTTTTTCTAGTTTTATTTAGGATTTAAAAGGGGGTATTTTGGACTTTTCCCTAACCCCTAATCCATCCACACACTTGATTAAAACCTTTTAGAAGCATTATATGCTATATTTCATTAGAATTACTCTCATCCAAAACCCTAGGCTTCAACATTCATCTCTAAAAAACTCAAGATTTCATCATTCTTTCTCCAAATTATTTCAAGATTTAAGATCCCTAGACCAAGAGCTTCAAGAATCCTCATTCAAGAGCATAAATAGCATCTCAAAAAGCAACCTTATTCATTTAGTTCATCATCCAAGGTATGTGGGGTTTGAACAAGGACAATCATTTTGTCCTTGTGCCCAAAAACTTGATTTTTATTAAAGATTACATGATTTGCAAGTTAGGGTTGTTACCTAATTCTAATTATTTTTAGTTTATGAAATTATCATGTTATTTAAGGCTTCAATTGCAAGAGATTTGCATATATTCATGTTTGAAATTACAAGATTCAAATTATGAGTTATTTTCCACTATCTTGATTGAGATTGTTGAAAGCTTTTAAGATGATTGTTGAGCATTAAATTTAAGTATGATTATTGATGTATTAAAGCTTTATATTTTGAGTCCTAAGTACCATTGATGATTTTATTAGGAGATTACGATCTCAAGTTTTATTGACAAGTTTGATAAGTGGTTTCAAAAGCAAAGATTGATCTTTTGATCCAAGCTAAGATAGGAATCTACATGATATATACAATTTATGATTTAAAGCAAAGCAAAGCATAATTAGTTTTAATTATAAACCCTTATGCTATTTTAAGATGGATTTTCTAAAAGTTTTGAGAGTAAGTATGGGAGTAGTATTTAGCACCGAGTTGATTATGATTCTAAAGTCTCATGCCCCAGAACTACGTGCCACCATAGGACAAAGATTATTTCAACTTCTATGTGGATGACTAAGATTATGATCACTTAAGTTAAGGTTCTATTCCGATAGCAAGGGTAGAACAACTCTCCCCAATATGGGCAATATGTTGGAATCCATGTCAGCTCACATGGTTTATGTCGTTTAGAAGAAACTCCCAAGCACAAAGTCTCTAAGTCCCAAAGCTTCTAAGTTTCAAAAGAAAAGAATGATAGAAAAGCTTTTATAAGACTAAGTGTTATGAATCACTAGATTTACAAGTATGATTGGTTATACATGATTTTATAATTCAATATTTTGGATAATCAAGCTTATGTGAGTCATACACATCCGTATGCATTTACTTTCTAATTATGATGATGTTTACTTATGCATTACACCCCCATATACTCAGTACCTCCTTAAAGTGTTGATCCATATATATGTCTATGTGCTACATTGTCTTATAATGTAGGTTCAGGTGCTCCATATCAACAGCATAATTAGCTTTAAGCATCTTTATCTATGCTCCCACAGTTGGTGAGTTCTCATGATTTGAGGGACTACTTCTTTAGATTTCTAGCTTTTATAGTAATTAAGTTAACGTTTTCAGTTTAGCCCGAGTTAGTTGGGGGTCTGTCCCAACGGCTCTCTAGTTCTTTAGTAGTTAAGGCTTGTCAGACTACGAGTTTAACTACAAACTTTCAGTATTTGTTACTCAGACAGTATCTATAGTTTATTCAGCTTAGTTTTTGGTATAATACAACATTATTTCTTGATTAGATTATCTTAAAGTAAGGTTCAGATTTCGTAGCAGGCTCAAACGATTAGCTTGGGGCTACTCGTAGCCTTGAGCACCGTGTGATGTCTCGGGATTGGATTTTGGGGTGTTATAGACAAGACTCTCCTAAAGAATGGGAATTTATTTTTTGCTCAGGACCCTCCTGAAGAATGGGACAGGACCCTCCTAAAGAATGGAAATTTATGTTTTGCTCAGGACCCTCCTGAAGAATGGGATTTTATTTTTCTGTTTCGCCTTTTATTTGAAAAAACAGAAATAGCAAGTCAGGAGCCCGCTTAAAGAATAGGATAAAGGAAAAGGAAGTCAGAAGCCCGCCTGAAGAACAGGATGAAGAAATAACAAGTCAAGAGCCCGCCTGAAGAACAGGGTGAAGAAATAACAAGCTAGGAGGCCGCCTGAAGAAGAGGGTGAAGAAAAAGTAAGTCCAAGAGCCCGCCTGAAGAACAGGGTGAAGAAGTTGTAAGTCCAAGAGTCTGCCTAAAGAACATGGTGAAGAAGTTGTAAGTCCAGGAGCCCGCTTGAAGAACAGGGTGAAGAATTTGTAATTCCAAGAGCCCTCTTGAAGAACAGGGTGAAGAAATAACAAGCCAGGAGCCCGCCTGAAGAATAGGGTAAAGAAGTTGTAAGTCCAGGAGCCCGCCTGAAGAATAGGGTGAAAAAGTTGTAAGTCCAGGAGCCTGCCTAAAGAATAGGGTGAACATTATCAATTGTAAGTCAGGAGCCTGCCTGAAGAATAGGGTGAACATTATCAGTTGCAAGTTCAGGAGCCCGACTGAAGAATAGGGTGAAGATTTTCAAGTCCAAGTCAAGATTAAAGAAAGTTGCATAAATAGGATCTTTCACTTGTATCTTCATTTTCTATTTTTGTTATTCATTTAAATGTAAAAGCAGAATATCGTGAACCGAAACCTCACTCGACTTCTAACTCATTGTCTCACCATTTTATCTTATTGAATTACACGTAACCAGATTCCCTTATAATCCGAGATATGTAAGCGGTTCAAAATCAGGATTCAGTCATATCTTTTATTTTATTTTATCCTCACTTTTTAAAAAATTGGAGGATCAAAAATCATCTCTTTGTCTACTTCTTTAGATGAATACTCTTCGAGATTTCACACAAAGCGGGGCAAAATGTAGATACATGATTTTTGACCCTCCCTGAGTTTTAAAATATTTTTTTGACATTAAATATTTATATTTTTGTCCAATATCTATTTTAGCTCTTATTTTATTTTTAATAAGTTTTAGTTAAAAAAAAATAGTTAAAGTTACATTTTTGAGATATTTTTATTTTTGTGTTTAAAGTAATACGAAAAATTCAAAAATATATTCCTCTTTTAATTTTAATAATAATAATAAACAAGCTAGTAGTTTTAGTATTATCTTAATTTTAGGCTATTTATAATTTTTTATTATATTTTCTTAAATATAAGAAAACTAATTAATTATTATTCTTTTGTTATTATTATTATTATTATTTATTATTTATTTATTTAAAAAAATGAATAATTATCCTAACTCAAGTACCCCCACCCTATCTGTATCCCAACTTCCCTCAACCTCTCCCTCCATTAGTATATAATTCCCTCAACCCTTTAGAATACGTACATTAAACAGAGACAAACACTAAGGTTGAGGAGACACTGAAGAGAACAGAGAAAAAAATATCAGACAAAAAGTATGTACATTCATTAACAGACTACATAAGACACTTTGGGAGCAACCCAAATAGAAAGTGAGAGAAAACCAGAGAAAGAAAAAAAGATTAAGAAGAGAGAACAAAAATAAAGCTGCGATTTGAGTTTCAGCTTTTCGTTCGAGTTTCTCGTGACAACCTCTTGCTTTTTTATTCGATTAAATTGGCATATAGATTCTATTTTGATCCTATTTTTGTTACAGTTGTAAATCTCCTCTGAAAAGCATGAATGGAATGTTCAATTGGTCTCAAGCACTGTTCAGTATATAATTAATTGAGTATGTAAATTTTATATTGTTGCATGTTACATAATCAAGTTACGGAATGCTTAATGTATTTGTATGTTGATATGTTAGATGGTAAATGTTCTGTGTGAATATTATCAAATTAAGAAAAAAATTAAAAAAGAAGTAGGAAAATAAAAATAAGCACACATGCACAGTGAGAACATCCGGTAACATAATACAGAGGGAAAACTTCCAAATAGCAACACACATTCACAGAGGTCAATTTACCAATATACACTTTCATTTTTATACGCTGCACACACAACCTCTATTTTGTTTTAGGATGAATATCTACATACGCATGAAACACAAAATATGAAGAATAGTGAAAACACCTAGAGAATTAGAGTAGAAAATTGATTAAAAATAGATAAAACGAGAGATATCGAGAGAAAAGGGTGAATGGAGAAATTGAAATTGAAAAAAAGATGATTTTGATTTAGGTTTTTCCAGCGAATTCATCACCGGAAACACTATCTTTACCGCCGGAAACTGCCGAAACCCCCAAACCCGGCAATCAATCGACCCAAACCGGCCAAATTCGAAGGAAAACCTCCAAAACTAGATCTATCGGCGCTCCCAGCCGGACATCACTCCAAATCTCGTCGGCAAATCCTTGTTTTTCACTGTCAATGACCTCCCCCTCTCCTTTTTCGACACCCCACTCCCGTTGGCAGCCGCCGCTCCCCCTTTTATCACTTTCTTCAATTGGCAAAACCATCGCCAGCCGCACCGAATCAGCTGCCAAAACGTTCCCTCACTGGAACCGTTCCACCGTCCATCCCAAAACTAACTTGGGATGTTGCTAATATAGGGGTTCATATATATATTTGTCTGTATTGTATCGATTGACTCTTTGATTTCGTGATTTTGGTTTAAGTTAGATCTCAGTATATGAGATTCAAATTTGTTTAAAATATATATATATATATATATAATAAAAATAGATTTGGAAAATTATATAAAATTTGTATTATATGATTAATTTTGTATATATGTATTATATTATTATTTTATTTTACTTTATTTTATTTTTATTTTTATTTTTTATTATTGATAAGGTTTAATAATTGGTTGTTAAATTAATTAACCATCTTAATGAAATATTGTTCAAGGATATTATTAAGATTAAGTAGCATTTTGAAAAGATAAATTGATACGAGTTTTTACAAATAAGATAAATCAATATTTTGGCATTAAGCAAATTTTAGGTACGTTTTTAAATATTCATCTCAATTAAGAATGCAGCATACGTATCTTTTTGAGATATTTTAAATTCTAAGATGCACTAATGCACCTTGACAAATAGCTTTTAAAATTAATTTTTACCAATTTATTTAACATAAGAGGTTTAGACAGATATTTTCGGTATAACTAAAAATGAACGAATTTAGGCCATAACATAATGTATTTAAATAGTTTTAGTTAATTTTAAGTCAATAATACGACCGTGCTAGAACCACGGGACTCGCGGGGTGACTCACACCTTTCCCTCGGTCAACAGAATTTCTTACCCAGTCTTTTATTTTTGTAGACCATAATAAGAGTCATTTTCTTTTGACTAGGAATTCAAAAAGGTAACTTGAAATACCATAACTCAATTTCAAGTGGCGACTCTATAATTAAAATAATCTATATTCAATACCATCACTTTAATTAGAACAACCTTTCGACTTTGAACTTTCTCAGAAGAAAAAGAGGTATGACAGTATGAAAAAGGACACGAATAATTTTGTGGCCAAGTGCTTGGTGTGTCAACAAGTTAAAGTTGAGCACATGAGACTTGGTAGGTTGTATCAGAAGAATGTTTTACCTGAATGGAAATGGGAAGTAATAAATATGGATTTAATTACTGGCCTTCCTTGGTTTGGGAATCAATATGATTCAATTTGGGTTATCCTGGATAGAATGAAAAAGTCTGCCCACTTTTTGCCAGTTAGGACAACCTTTTCAGTAGAGAATTATGCGAAGTTATATCATCAGGAGATTGTGAAGCTACATGGGGTAACTGTTTTGATTATCTTTGATCGTGGTACATAGCTTTTATATTATTTCTGCCAGTCTTATCAGAAGGGATTGGGTACTAAGGTGAGTTTGAGTACTGCTTTTCAACCTCAGAAAAATAGGCAAGCCAAAAAGACTATTTAGAAATTGAAAGATATGCTTCGAGCATGTGTGGTTAATTATGATGGCAGTTGGGTTAAGCATCTACCTTTGGTAGAGTTTTCTTACAACAATAGCTATCATCCTAATATTGGTATAGCCCCTTTTTAGGCATTGTATGGAAGCAGGTATAGATCTCCTATTAGTTCATTCAAGCTTGGTGGGGCGGATATGTTCAGTCCAAATCTAGTCTATCAAGCTATGGAAAAGGTAAAGGTGATTCAAGATAGGCTTCCCAAAGTCGCCAAAAGTCTTATGCTAATGTAAAACGTAGAGACTAAGAGTTTGAGGTTGGGGATAAAATGTTCCTCAAGGTATCTCCCATGAAAAAAGTAATTCAGCTTAGTAAAAAAGGGAAGCTCAGTCCCTGGTATATTGGTCATTATATGGTTTTGCGGAGTTTTGGATGTTGCTTATAAATTGGATTATTTCCTAGTTTGAACTCTATTCCTCTGGTATTTCATATCTCCATATTGAGAAAGTGTCTTGGTGATCCTTCTTTGATTGTTCCTTTAAAGGTGTTGGGTATCTTGGATTCTCTGTCTTATGAAGAAGTCCCGGTTGAGATCTTAAATAGGCAAATTCGGCGGCTACGGACCAAGGATGTGGATTTGGTTAAGGTTCAATGGCAGAACCATAAGGTTGAAGAAGCTACATGGGAAGCGGAGGAGGACATGAATTCTAAGTATCCACATCTATTTCTGCTCCTGGGATTCGAATGGAAGGTATGTGTTTTCAACACATTTTTTTTTCCTAAGTTTGTTAAAGGAAAGATTAAAATCTTTGCTTCTTTATTTTCAAACTTTGTTAAAGATTAGAAATATATTTGATAATACAAATAACTCATGCGTGTGATTACCCCTACCTTATCTGTCATTTGGGGACAAATGTTTTTAGTGGGGGAGACTGAAACACCCTGGTTTCTGGACATTAAAAAATTTCCTTGATTTTTTTATTTCTGGTAAAGATATGACTTAGGGGAATAATTTGTATACTTGGTCATGGATGGTATGGTCTAATCGTATGTTGACCAGTGTTGGTTGGTGGGATTGGTGTAGTTACTGAAATAGGTACGATTTGGGCGGTACTAGTCATATGGTTGGGTACGGGTTGTTTGGTTACTTCACTTAACCTTAGACTTGGTAACTTAAGTTAGATCTGAGTACGAGTGGCTCACCATGAGCCGTAAGCCAGTGTATGAGTCGTACCTAGGACTCATATGGTTGTTAGTGTTTAAACCTCTGGATTCTATTCTCCCAGGGGCACGATATATGGGTACTAGTCGTACACTTGAATACAACTTGGGTTTAGGTGTATCGTACCTTGGACAGTATGGGGCCCAAGGGGGAAATCCTAGGGTACGAGAGGTGGGTACCACTCATAAAGGATGGGTAAGACTTGTAAAGGTCAGTCGTACCCTATGTTGGAATTTAATGTTGTTTAAGTGAGGGCAATCTAGAAATTTCTCCACTTATCCTAATAAGGTCCCATGACTTATATTGCACTTGTAAGGTTATTTGTCCTATTATGCTATTCTTAAAGACTTGTAAAACACTCTTAAACCCTCTCTAGAGTTCTTGGGCAAAGGAAGTTGGGGTTTCATCTTAAGGAGTAAATTGGGGATTGTCTTGGTGATTTGTATCCATCGCCATCTTGGTTTAAGGCATGTTCTCTTCCCTCATTGTTACTTCCAATTAAAGTCATGGTTTTACATAATGTTCTCATGATTTGAATGTTGTATGATTTTGGGTTTCAAATATTATTTGGGGTTTTGGTTATGAATGCTTGGTTATGATTTTCCTATGTTTTTAATTATGCTTTTATATGCATTAATGGTGGTTTTGGATAATTTTTTGCGTGTGAATGGTTCTTTGGGAATGGACTTTGGTTTTGGAAATACTATGCTCCCAAATTGTTTGATAAAATGCCTATAATAATGTTTTTACTATAATATTGGTTTTGCAATGGAACTTATACATGGTTTAAACCTGGTAATAAAACCATAAATGATATGAATGGTTTAAATGGTTTTGAATGGATTGAAAAGGCCTTAGTAGCCATGGTTTTGTTTTAATTGGAAGTCATATGGGGTACATCGAAATCCGCTAAGATTAGATAAGGACAATACTTGCAACTTATAGTCGGTATGACTTACCACTATAAATAGACTTGGTTAACAATAATGGAATAATGGTTTGGTTAGAAAATAGTTTTAATTAGGCTTAAAGGAAGGGGTGTGTAGTAAACATGTGGAAGGTGGAGGTTCCAAGGGTATCGAAATTGGAAAGTCATATTTGCCGATGTGAGGTTTGGTCCTAGTGACCATGTGCATGATGTCACACCTTATATTTTGGTAGATGTACTAGTCATCCCAGATTTTCTTCCCTGGTTATACGGCTTCACACACTTGGGCCCGTTCATCAGGGGGAGCTGAACCCACATAGCCTGTGGATGGTTTAGGACGGCAGAGCTACACAACCAGGTAAAGGTTTTAATGGCATACTAAACTCGGTCCCCTTTCTTGGCATGGTTATATATATTTATGGTTGTGTGCATATAGATAGTTTTGACTTGGTTTTATAAATAGTATTATTTTATCCTTATCTTAAGTTCATGCTAGCATTCACCCACTAACTCATCTTTGGGTACCGTATCCCTACGCGATGCAGGAACCGGGCCATTTTATGCCTCCTACTTAGCATTTAGATATTCGGGAACAGATATTGGATTGAAGTGGTAAGCTTCTATATTATGGAAGGCTCTATTTCATGGATGTATTTCATACTTTGACTTATTTATGGATATTGGTTTTGGCTATAGTTGGGGGCACGTCCCAACCGGATTTTGGTATTCTTTTATTTAGAGGCTTTGTGGAACTACTATGGGTTAGAATGAGCGGGATCGGTATTAATATCAGCCTTAGCATTGGTATTGGTATTGGGGCTGATACCGACTGAAGATATTATTGGTTGTTCCATCCTCTTTTATTTTGGGATTATATATTTAATTATTATTGTAACTTTTTTGGCTATGGTTGGATCTATGGTTTGGCTTAGCTTTGTATGGTTGTACGGTTAGAAGGGGACAGTCGGACTCGATTGAGCCAGTCTCAATAATAGACCTATCCCAGAGTCTGTAATCTAGATAGTTACACTATCTTGTTATATTTTTGAAATTCAACCAACTCAGGACACGCGGCTGGAGGTTGGGTTGCATAACGGGGGTGGTCTTCTGTCTCAGTCGGACTTGGGACATCTATTATGACAAGGCCCTGGGTCGGGTTGGGTTAGTAGCGTAGCAATCTGAGCTGATATAGCAGTAAATTGTTCCACCTGCAACCTTCTTTGGAGCACTTCTTCAGTTAGCATGCCACTAAGGATTCCCTTGTGCAATCCGATTCAACAAGGTGTATATCTCACCATACGTCAATTTCAATGCTTAACCACCTGCAGCTGAATCTAGCAAAATTTTTGTGTTGTGATCAATTACCTCAACAAAAGTGTGAGCTAGTACCTTATTGGATTGTTGATGATGTGGACAGTCCCACCAAATAACTTTGAACCTCTCCCATGCATGATATAAGTTCTCATCTAGCCTCTGTTTGAAGCTCACAATCTCACTGTGCAGTCTCGTAGTCTTGCCATATGGAAAGAATCAAATGAGGCATTTTTGGGCTAATTCATCCCAGGTTGTGATTAAACTTTTTGACTCACCATTCAACCACTTCTTATCTTCCCCCAATAGTGAAAATAGAAAAAGTGTAAACCTAACATAGTCAGTTGACACACCCGTAGGGATAAATATGTCACTGATCTCTAAGAAGTTCCATAGGTGGATTTGTAGATCTTCATGTGAAAGCCCCTGTCCGCTGCTGATCAAAAGTTGCACCATGTTCTATTTTTGCTTAAATTTACCTCCAATAGTTGGTTTGTGAAAAGGGGAGTTAAATTCGTCGGAAGTGGGATTGCCACTTTGCGAACTATCCCGCGGGCTGGTGGATCTTCAGCCATGGGAGTAGGATTGTCTTATTTCTCTTGAATTTATTGGCTACGGTGGAGAAAAACTGCTTCTCTCCTCATTGGTGAAAACATTGCTGGGGTTTAGGGCTTGGTTCAACAAATTCCCTATCCCTTGCCAGCGTACTAGTCTGAAAACCTGTTTCCTGCAAATTCAATATCAATACCAATACCAAGCGTAAAGCACCAAAGAAATCTAAAAAGTAAAACTAAAACTAAAAAAGTTATCAATTTATAAGTCCCAAGCAATGGTGCCAAAAACTTATTGTGCTCAACCGCATACGCAAGTGTACATTGTCTCATAAGGTAGTAAAGTGGCCCTTTAGAAGTCAAGTATCGATCCCTCAGAGACTCATTTTAACAACCATTTAATTCTAGTTCTCAATTGAAATTAAATTGGTGTAAAAGTAACCGAAAGAGTTTTAGAGTTGTAAACTAGAAGTAAAGTAAATAATGTGGTAAAGTATAGTTCTTGGACAATCAACTAAGAGAAACTCAGGGTTAAAGAACTGCTAACAATCATACTAAGCTATTGAACTTTATTGGTTAGATTACTTATCTTGGTTGTTGATTCACAGGATTGATATTGTGATCATGGTCTCCTAGTATCTCGAGCGTCTAATCACCTATCTAACTTAGCCCCACAACTACATCATTGAGTGGGAATGTGAGAACTAAGATAAACGCATTTACATTTCATCCCGTAGTAAACCAAATAAGGCTTTAAGTATATCTCTATCCTACACGCTAATTCAAATCCCTTATTTTATAAAAGATAAGAATCTTACTCAATTTACCCCCATATTCTATCCTCTTATTCCCCCTCCCGAGATCATAAAGATGTTAATGGATGTATTATAAGGGTAGTTAATCCTTAAAATAGTTATAACAAAGATAAATAAAAAACCAAATATGATAAGCAATCAAAACCAAATCAATTCAAAGCAATAGTAATCATGTTCTTGGCTTTAACCCCGGAGAGGGGACTTTTAGCCACTCATGGACATAACTATAATCACCATATATAAATACAATATAAAACCCATAAATAAACCTAATTAAAGAAATAAAAACCTTATGTGAAGTATTTTCCAGCCCCTCTCCAAGTTTCAAAGTTGTCCAAGCAGTCTAACATCAAGTTCAAGTGTCCTATTTATAGGAGGACAACTTGGCCATTTTGGGATTAAAGTCTACATCACCTATATTATTCACATGAAATAGGTAGTGTGACGTACATATTATTCCTACGAAATAGGGTGTGCGACACGTCCACATCGCAGTGACACACTGGAAAGTCATCTCCATGTTTTTCTATCCCAAGACTTGTGGTGTTGTTTCCAGTTGATTTCCAGCTTGTGCATCATCCATATATCATCATAATTAACTCACCAAACATACTATAGAATCAAACACCATGTATTATAGCTCAAAGCAACATAACATTAAAGACAATGAACTAGAAACTTAAGTTAAGAACTAGTTTTACCCATTTTGATTTTTAACTTATTGTTTGACTCTTAGCTTGATTCAATTGAACCTAGAACACTATAAACAAGTTGTTTCATACATAATTACATAATAATAACCTTATTAACTCACTATACACATTATAATTCATCGCGATCAACTATAACAACACCTAGCTCAAGCTAGTAACACTAGTTCCCTCATTAGAATTCTAAGTGATCAAATTAAGTACAAACTTGTTTGAAATACACTTTAAACATTGTAATCAAGTAATTAAGAACTTAGATTCTCAATTATATCATCATTAACACATTAATCACATAATAAGTCCTCTAAACATAGCTAAACAAGCCCGAACAACAACACTGAAGTGCATAAATCCACCTCAGATCAGGCATATATGATGAATAATTTGCCCCACCTCTTCCCCTCAACTCAGCCTCAATTTTAGGTAATAGTTTCCCTTAGTTAATTAATTCTTTATGTTTTATGTCCCCCAATTATTCATTCATAGCATGCATTCATGAGTTCAGTTCAATCCACTTTTTAGTTACTGACTCAGTTATCGTGTAGTGTTCAGCTCTTAGAAACTCAGTGTCAGAAATTTTAGGTACAGATAGTGTGAAAAGGTTCCAATATGATAAGGATAAATAGTGAAGAAAATGTGGGAATTACAACTCCCTCCCCTAGCTTTCTTAGTCAATTTTTATTCGAGGATGAATGATCCTAAGGGAAAGATATTGTAACACCCCAAAAATTCAAGCTAAGACTAGAACCATGCTTCAAGTAAATATAGGGAAAAATTTCAAATTTTAACAATATTCAAAGTGATATAGACATGTACTAAGACCACAAGTAACTCTTAGCCCGTGGTCAAGCCAAAACCTTCCTTTCCAATTAATTCCTTGAGAAGTATCTTTGCTATGGTCAGCTTCAAATCAGAATAAATTCTATATTTTAGCGCAGTTTTTAGATCAAGACCCACCAAATTATAGATATTTGAATTATTTTTCCAACTCATTTATTTTTTCTTAATTGAATATCTTAATAAAAAGTTATGGCCATTTTAGTGAAGTATTGTCTAGTAGTTAGATGTCACGAGACAAACCACGATCGTGGTTACATTGTACGATCTTATAATGGTCTTGTTTGATCAAACCAGACCCAAAAATCTAAAATTTGTTTAACTTTCAACCACGAGAGGAAACCATGATCTTAGGTACGATCTTGACTCCTAAATATGACCCGATTACAACGTTCAACCTATGAACCAAGGTACGATTATAGGTACATCCCACGCTTTTACCCAGGCTCGTATGATCATGTTTATAGAGCTCACATAAATATCCCAACCGCGAGCACCACCCCCAATCGTAAGTTGGTCCCACAATCATGGGAAGTTCCCATGTGTCTCTTTCAAGAGCTTTCAGTTACAAATTTAAAAAAGGAATATAAGTTTTTTCCCACTTTTTTAACATCAAAACTACGTTGTTTTATTTATTTCAAGGCTGATAATTAAGGTTAATATTATCCTAAGCCCTCATTACTCAGAAAAATATTTGACACGTAGTTCAATAAAAAGAAAAGAGGAAATTTCTTTCCCATAGGTAGAGCTAAGGTTCATCTTCTTTACGCTCCCAATTACAAAGAATTCTTCAGGATTCTTATCTCTAGGTATGTAGAATTTATCAATGGATCTCATTTCATACATTGAGTCCCAAAGTTAATTTAATTTCTCAGTTTAATCCTTTCCCCAGAGCCTAGGGTTTGTGAATGTTATGAATTTCTTGATATTCCAGTTCCTTGATCTCAAGAGTTATAATCCCATGTTTTAACAAGAATTTTAGTACCATTACATATTCAAAATTATAAACCCTAATTATATTATGAAATCTATAATTGTTAGACTTGAGTTATTAAATTATATAAATTCACTCAATGTATGAAATTATCACAATAGTTGCATTCTTCTGAGATGACGGATTATGAACACCTGATGATCTAGGATTTTATGGATATATTTATAAGTATAAAATCCTCTAGCTTACATATTTTTGAATGCTTTTAGATAATGCATTTAGTTTTAGTCTTCAAATTATTATTATCATTGAGCATTGCAGTTATCAGTGACATTAAGCTGGGAGTAGTACTTAGCACCGAGAGAATGTAAGGATAAAGGTTCACCCATTGGTTAGGCTGATACCTTTAGTAGAACTTCCTAAGTCCCAGAACTACAGTGCCACCATAGTTTCTAATCTGTCACCCAGACTAGGTTTGACACCTTAGTCCTTTGGGACACAAGTTTAGTGGATCAACATCAGTCAATATTTGTATCATTGGGAGGGAACTGAACACACTTCTAACTAGGGTTACAAGTTGGACCCCTGTTATCTCAGATTGGAGTATATCAGTTATTAGTAATTCCCATAGTCCACAGCACACAGTTCAGATTCAGATTCTTGCATGACCTTATATTTAGTTATTCAGTTATCCTATAGTACGTGTCTATTACTTGGTTTTGAATTATTTTATCTTGTTATATGCATCATGTTTAATCTATATCAGTTATTTATCATATCACATACTCGGTACATTCAAAGTATTGATCGCATATTTTCTTTTATGTTATATTATCTTATAATATAGGTTCTAACGCTCGGCATTTGGATCGCGCTTAGCACAATCTCCTATCACATCAGCAGCAGTACTTTGAAGAGTTTTCATCATTCGAGGGCTAGTATCAACATTTTTTTATTTGTCTATTTTAGTTTTAAACAATTGGAGTTAGTTGGAAGCTTGCCCCAGCAACTCATGTTATTTAAAGGCTTATAGACAATCAGATAGATTTTTTTCAGCTTTATGGGTTGTTCGGATATTGTCATTTGGGGCTCATTTGCCTAACATTTTATTCAGATTTATTATTTTTACATTAGTTATTTTCAGTATTCTTAGTGTCATGCCAGTACATGGGTTAGATTGAGGTCACTTGTGACTCTAAGCACTATGTTACGATTAGGGGTCGTCTCGAATCGTGACACGAGTAATCTATGAATTTGAGCTATTTGAAATTGATTGGCAACATGCCAAAGATAAAGGTTACAGGCTTAATATGGAATAGAGTATCAGTTCCAAAACAGAGATTCATTATTTGGCTTGCAATGATAGGGAGATTACTAACGAAAGGTGGAGTGCCTAAGATGGGATTAAGAAATGGTACAACTGAGTGTTTTATGTGCACTAGCCTAGAAAATGCAGCAAATTTATTAGCTTCTTGTTCTTGGGGTGAGAAGTTTGGAGCAATATTCAAAAATGGCTTGGGTAGTCGTTTTCTTGTCGGGGGTGTTAGAGATGCTTAAATAGATCCATAGCAAGCGCGGGAACAAGTGTAGGAAGAAGATACTTGTGTTAGGATCGATTAGCAGTTCCCATACACTAAATCTGTGGAGAGGATACAGAAAACTATAGAGAGAGTTCTTTAGGAGAAAGAGAGAATCAATTCCATAGTAACACCCATAGGTAACCTCCATGGCATGAACATTAATATATAACAGTACGTCACACATTAATCAGGCTCCACAACCTAACAATTCTCTCGCTTGGAGACTGATCCCGTCATCCAAGAATTACATTCTCAAAAAAGAAAAAATATTCCTCCATCATCAATATGTTTGCCATACCGCAACATCTCTAGACACAACTACATAAAGCCAACTAAGGTTTTGCACAACCTTAGTTTACCAACATCAACATATTTAGTCAATATGTCTGCTGGATTCTTTGCACCTTCTATCTTTTCCAAACATATATCACCTTCTTCCATTGCCCTGTGAGTGAAATGGTACTGTCTTCTAATGTTCTTTGTCTTCGAATGATAGACCGGGTTCTTCACCAACTGTATGGCACTCTGGCTATCTATGTAAAGAATCTTCTTAAGCTACTACTTGCCCAGTTCTTCCAGATAATCTGCTAGCTATATCATCTCCTTTCCAGCTTCAGCTATTGCCACATACTCAGCCTCAGTATATGAAAGAGCAACGTACTTCTGAAGCCTAGACATCATAATTACTATTATACCACCTATGGTGTAAATGTATTTGGAAGTGCTCATGATTGCCAAAACAAAGTGAAGTACTAGATGTACCTTTCAGATATCTTAGAAGCCACTTCACAGCACCCCAATGCTCTTTCTCGGGGTTTTTCATGTACCTGCTAACAACTCCCACTGTATGTGCTATGTCAGGTCTAGTGCAAACCATAGCATACATCAGACTCCCAACTACAGAAGCATACGAAACAAGTGCCACATGTTCCCGCTCATGAGCTGCCTTCGGTGACTGCTCCTTTGATAATTTTATGTGATTTTACAATGGATTAGTCCTGGGTTTAGCATCATTAACTCTGAATCTAGCCAGCACCTTCTCGACATACTGCTCTTGGGATAGATTCAAAGTGCCAGCAGATCTATCCTGAGAAATCCTCCTCCCAAGAATATGTTTCGCTGCACCTAAATCTTTCATCTCAAACTCAGAAGACAGGCTTGCCTTCAGAGAGTTTATCTCCTTCATACTAGATCCTGCAATCAACATATCATCCATATACAAGAGTAAAAATACGTAAGAATCAGTGTATTTGTTGAAGTAGCAACACTGATCCTTTTCACTCCTGCTGAAGCCACTCTTGCTCATAAAGGAGTCAAACTTCTTGTACCACTATCTAGGTGCTTACTTCAACATATAAAAGCTCCTGTTGAGATTGCAGACCATGTGTTCCTTTCCTGGAACTACAAACCCCTCTGGCTGCTGCATATAGATTTCATTGTCCAAATTTCCATGTAAAAATGCAGTCTTTACATCCATTTGTTCAAGATGCAAATTCTATGATGCAACAATGCTCAATAAAATTTGGATAGTAGTTAATTTCACAATAGGATAAAATATTTCAGCATAATCAATACCTTTTCTTTATGAATATCCTTTAACTACCAACCGAGCCTTGAACCTTTTTTGCCATCTGGTTCTGCCTTGATTCTGAACACCCATTTGTTCAACAAGGCTCTCTTCCCTGTAGGTAACTCAGTCAACATCCACATGTTATTCTTCTCAAGTGATCTCATCTCATCATCCATGGCTTGCACCCACTTAATTGAATCTTCCACCTACAGGGCCACAGTAACAGACTCTGGTTCCCCTTCATTAGTCAGCAATAGATAATGTAATGATGGTGAATATCTATCTGGTGCTCTAATGGTCATGGATGATCTCCTCTCAGCCTACTCAGGTGTCACTTGTTCCACCTCTGGTTTCTCAACAACAGTCTCTAGAGTTTGTTGAGTATTTGCTGCAACATTTTTGGGTGTACTCTTCGGCAACTCGAGCTCAACTCCCACTTGCTTTGTAGTTTCTTGAACCTTTTGTGCTTTGTCCTTGTACAAGACGTTTTCATCAAATGTCACATCACAATGTCTTAAGATTTTTTTGTTCCTGTCATCCCAAAACCTGTACCCGAACATGTCAGAACCATAACCTATAAAGTAGCACTTTATAGCTTTAGCATCAAGCTTATCTCTCTTCTCTGGATCAATATTAACATAAGCAGTGCAACCAAAGGTTCTCAAGTGAGAATACTTGAGCTCTTTTCCTGTCCATTCTTCTTCAGGAATCTTGAACCCCAGAGGAACTGATGGTCCCTTGTTGATCAAGTATGCAGATTTGCTCACAGCATCTGTCCAAAATGTCTTTGGCAGCCCACAGTGTATCCTCATACTCCTTACATGCTTATTCAATGTTTTGTTCATCCTTTCAGCAGCTCTATTCTGCCTTGCCTTCTCGGGAACTATCCTCAACAATCTAATTCCCTCAGCTGTATAAAATTATTTGGATTCTAACTTGTCATATTCTTCTCCATTATCAAACCTCAGGCATTTGATTTTTAAGACAGTCTAATTTTCAACTTCAGCTTTCCACCTCTAGAAAGTAGCAAACACATCTGACTTATGTTTCAAGAAGAAAACCCATAACTTCCTGCTGAAATCATCAATAAAGGTGACGTAGAATCTGGATCCACCAAGTAATAAAATAGGAGATGGTCCCCAAACGTCTATATGGACCATTTCCAGCCATACTTCCTTCGTCTCTCTAGCAGTCTTCATGAAGCTTACTCGTTTGTGTTTACCCATAACACAACTCTCACAAAGACCTATATCAACAGATTTCAGCCCCTCTAAAGCTCCTTTTGCGGCCAGCATCTTCATTCCTTTTTCACTCATGTGTCCAAGTCTGTTGTGCCACAGACATGAATCGAAAGCACCCTCAGCAACAGCAGCCATGTTTATACACCCTGCAGTAGTGTACAAAGTTCCAGATTTTGTGTCACGTGCTACAACCATAGCACCCTTCACAATCTTCCACGAACCTTTCCCAAACTCCGTTGCGTAGCCTGTGCTATCCAACTGACCAACAGAGATCAGATTCTTCTTGAGACCAGGAATATATCTGACATCCTCCATGTCCATTAGTTTCCTGCCGGAGTTTTTATGCAGACATCCTATTTTCCTTCAATCGTCAATGGCTTGTTATCAGCAAGATACACCTTTTTAAAATTTCCAGACTTGAAGTTTTGGAATAATTCCTTGCTAAGAGATGAATGAAAAGATGCACCAGAATACAATATCCAGGATTCAACCGGGCTATCCACACTAAGGATTAGAGCATCCCCAATGTCTTCTGCTGAATTAACAGAATCATTATCATCTCCAAATTTCTGATTCTTCTTCTTCTTGGTTTTCTTACATTCTTTCTGAAAGTGTCTTTTCTCTCCACAATTCCAACATGTCACATTGGATTTTTGTAAAGATTTTCTATGATTCTTTAATTTTGATCTGTCATGTGTACTCTGACCCCTCGATTGGTGTCTCCTCCTTTGGTCAACACTGAGAGCACTACAGATGATTCCCCAATTTCTCTTTTGTGAATGTTTTTGCTAAGAACAATATCTCAGATTTCATCAAACTTCAATTTCTCAGATCCACGGGAACTGCTAATCACAACAATATCCTAAGACTCGAGCAGAGATGACATCAAAATTAGTGCTTTAATTTTATCTTTGAAATTAATATCCACATAACACAGTTGACTAACAATCATATTGAACTTGTTTATATGATCAGCAACAGATCCGTTCTCAGGCATATGTAAATTGAACAATCTACGCATCAAATATACCTTGTTCATCGCAGATGACTTTTCGTACATATTTGATAGTGCCTTCAACAGATCAGATGTGGTTTTCTCCTTGACGATGTTGAATGCCACGTTTCTCAACAAAGTCAACCGGATCAGCCCTAGAGCCTGCCAATCTTTGAGCTTTCAGTCCTCCTCCTTCATGGACTCCGGCTTCACCTCGGTCAAGGGTTCGTAAAGATCTTTCTGGTACAGATAATCTTCGATCTGCATCTTTTAGAAACCAAAATTGGATCCATCAAACTTTTCAATTCCAAACTTCGATCCTTCCATCTTCAGTGATCGTGATGAATCTCCCAAGCTCTGATTCCAGTTGTTAGGATCGATTAGCTGTTCACACACACTAAATCTGTAGAGAGGATAAAGAACACTAGAGAGAGAGTTCTTTAGGAGAGAGAGAGAATTAATTTCATGGTAACACCCATAGGTAACCTCCACGGCGTGAACATTAATATATAACAGTATGTCACATATTAATCAGGCTCCACAACCTAACAACTTGTAGTTGCTTATGAAGTTGTTCTCTATCACATTTGATTAGCCAGGAACCAGAAAATTTTCATGAATACAAGTGTTAATAGTCGTTTTGTAGCTCAACAGGTGAAATGTGTAATTATGGAGAGATTAGAGAATATAAAGGGACCAAAGAGAAACGGGAAATTTAGTGAATTTGTATAGAGATCATGTAATTAGTTGATGCATGAGGTCTACAAATTTGATAAATGTACAGATTATTATTTAGATGTTCTTAGGTGTATTTCGTTGATTTGTTGGTATGGTAGTAGTCCACCTTTTATTTTTAATATATATATATATATATATATATATATATATATATATATATATATATATATATATATATATATATATATATATATATATATATATATATATATATATATATATATTTGGGCAAAATTTCTCATGAATTAATTTAAATTGTATATCAACTCAATTTTAAATAAAATGAATCAGACATATTAAAATGAGTTGAGCTAATGAAATAAGTAAGTCAATAGCACGCTCATACTTGAATGAATAAAACGAGTCATTAGTTCACGGGCTAATTTTATAACCACCTACTTATAATGTAAAAATTGCAGTATCTAGTAGATTAACATCATAATCGTCATTTTAAATAAAGGTAAAATTTTGTGCTCAACAATAACATTATCAATTGAAAAAATAAGAACAACATGCACAATTCACTGAAGTCTATGGGGCCGTATTGGTTAACAAATAAGTTGGCCAACGGTTAATAATGCAGGAGTAATAATTTAGTGATTATTCTTTTATCATCATTTGATTATTATTTTTTACAAAAAAATGAAATATGTATGATAAAATTTAAAGATATGAGTTTACTTTTAAAACTAAATAAATTTTAAATGATGCTGACGATGAACTTGAGGAAAAGATAAAGGGTAATAATTTTAAATTCATGTATTGATTTTTTTTTTTGGTTTCAAAATTAAAGATGCTATTAGTATTACCTAATATCCCATGCTATAGGCATAAAATAATTATATCAATTGTGTATTAAAAAGTGTATCGCCATTAGTTATATAAAACTCAAAAGATTAACCAAAGGCAATTACACCAACAACAATAACAATAACGATATATTCAGTGTAAATTCACAGTGAGATTTGAAAAGGTTAGAATATTATATGCAAAATCTAACCTTTACCTGATGGAGGTAGAAATATTATTTTTTTGAAGATTCTCGGCTCAGAAATACATTAAAATAGCTTGTAAAATAAAATATAAAAGTAACAAAGGCATAACAAATAAAATGCAAAGCATTTCATAGTATTTACTATTTAGGCAAAAGGAACAATGAAAATACCAAAATAATGCAATCAAAGAACACAAAATAACAGATAGTAAGAATAAGAAACTATGAAAATATTGCAAATACTACTGTTATAGAAGGAAATTGGATCTGATCATCCATGTGGGTCAATCCGAATTCATATTAAGAGATAAATAATATATTATTATTATTTATATTAATAAATAATAGAAAGAAAAGACATATCTGTTGGAAAAGACTATCTGAAGAGTTATGTCTCTTCGGAAAAGTTATGTCTCTATTGAAGAGTTGTGTCTCTTCTCAATAGTTATGTTCCTATTGAAAAGTTACGTCTCATCTGAAGAGTTATGTTTCTTCAGATAAGATAAAAGATCAAAAGCAAGAAAAAAATATTTTTTTGTTCTTCCTTTTTCTCTCTCTCTTTGCAAAACTCTCTTCTTTTTGGGTGAAGAATTTCAGCAAGAAAATTCCTGTAAAGATTAAAGTAATCTCCATCAGCGATTGAAATAATCTTTTGTAATGGGTACGATTTTAGATTGTGAACTAATATGGCGTAGTTCGTTTATGTACGTGATTACTTTCTGATTAGTGAAACGAATTTATTGATCCTACAAATTGTGTATTTGATAAGATTCAACATTGACATCAGAGCCTCCGTTATTTGTCTCTCTAGCCTTATTTTTTTAGAAAATTACAATTGTGTAAATTGTATATTTTGTTTGTTCTAGTTTTCTTCATTGTGCCATTCATGAAAAAAAAGGAGAAAGAACCAATAAAAATTGTGTCTTTCAAGAAATAAGGAGGAAGAATGATCTAGACCTGCCCATCAACTGTAAGTTAAATACAATTTTCAACAATTGACGTGGAGGTCTGTACAAGCTATCATTATTTTAAATTTCTTCTTCAAAAAAAAAAGTGCATAAAGTGGTTGTGTTATTTTTTATGATATTGATGTTCTTGGCAGTGGCAAAGTAGTTTGAGATTAATTTTTTAGGTAGTTTGAGAATAAAAAAATCTTAAGACAAGATTCTTTCAACTTGATTTATTTTTGTTCGTTGCCTCATATGCTACATATTTTGACTAGTATAAGAATCTTCAATTTTATTCTAGTTTGTGTCAAATCGTGACACTTTCCTGTAAAAAAAATAGGAGGATTTTTGTTAGTAACAAATATGGGTTAGTTTTTTTTTATATTCTTTTAAGAACTATGAGTTAATTTTCTTTTATAAGCCATATTAATATAAAATTTTTTGTAAAATTTTATTTACACCATAAATTTCTATATGCATGTTTATACATGTATATGTGGTAAGTTCTAATTATTTTTTGTATATATTATAGAAAATTATGGTGATGATAAGAACAACTAGACGAGTTTTCATAAAGCAACAGAAGGACAGAGTGAAAATTGTGATTGATAATTGGTTAATCTCTCGTCAGAATTCAATGTTTAAGATGATGATCTTATAATCTTTGTGGAACACATAATGAGAATTAACAAGTTAATTCAAGAAGTTGTGTGGGTTGGAGGTCTATTAAGTGTAAAGAAGAAATACAAGGTTTTACGGTCTGCATTGCGTAGTGTTTTTCAAAAGGAATTACTTGATAAATTTTGGCATAAGTTGGGTCTCAAAATTACGAGATCTTACAAATCGTTAGTAAATGATTTTATAAAAACACATTAACATGAAGCTTCAGAAAACTGTGTCATTCTCACTGGCTGCTAAAGAGAAATTACTTGCTTTTGAACTTGCAGACTTGTATGAATTTAATTTATTATTTTATACAATTATCTTCTTGGTTGAGTGTTTCTAGATGTGTTATAGAATTTATGCTAGTTTAATCTTGAATTTATGTGATTTAAGATAAGTGGTTCTTAAATAATTAATTGTGTTAGATTTATGACATATTAGAAATCAAAAGATTATTGGAAACTTAGTGAATTTTTAAATTTGAACTTGATGTGAAATAAATATTGACATAGTGAATTATTTTAAGAATTATTGTGTATATGAATTTAGGCTGAAATAATGTACGTAGTTGTCTCACTATACATTATAATTGTTTAAATTAGTATGACAACTGTTGTAAAGAACATTGTCGCTGATCTTAATAAAGGTGATAAGCTTAACAGTGATAACTATGAAATATGGAGTATGAAAATTCAATATGTCCCGGAAGAGCAAGAGGCTCGAGAAGCTTTTAACGTGTCTATGATATTTCCGGAAAATGGTGATACCCCTCAGCATATGATAGATCTTGACGCATATCAAGCTTGGAAAAAGAAAAATTTTATTGCTCGCATAACATTGGTGAGTAGTATGAATAATGACTTTACGAGAGAATTTTGAATGATGATGCTAAAGACATGTGGTCCAGATTAAAAGAAAAGTTTGGTCATATTTCAGTTGCTAAGTTAAGGGATCTTACTATTAAGTTCGATACTTATAGTAAATGCTTTGATTCTACTATGTGAAAGCATCTTCGCCATATGTCAAAAATGATGAATGAACTGAAGTTGTTGGTCAGGTGTTGACCGACGAGCAACAGCTCCAAGTTGTGATTCACTCTCTACTCCAAAGATAGAAAAATATAAAAATGCACTTAACTCATAATGTTAGTAGAAAAATTATGAAAGATGCTAAGCGTCATTTTGAGCTCGAGGAAGAGCGTCTTAGAGTAGAAAATGTTGATACAAATGCGTGTATGACTAGCTCAGATCTTAAACATGAATATGATAACAAACGCAAATGTGATAAATTTTTTTAAAATAAGGGGAAAGGAAATATTTCAAAGAAGCCTAATAATAATCAACAAGGAGAGAAAAATATTTCTCATTCAAAGAAAAAAAAATGGTGAACATGGTTAAGCTCAAGTGCTATGACTATGAGAACAAGGGACACTTTGCTCGTGATTGTCCTGAGCCTTAAAAGGTAAACGATCTTATTAATAATTTACATGGTGATGTAAATATTTCTTATTCTTCTTTTTTAACTGAATCACTTCCTATGTGGACTTTAGACTCAGCAGGCACCGAGCAAATAGCAACGGATAGAGATATTTTCGTAGATTTTCAACGAATTTCGCAAGGATCCAAATGGGTGTGCATAGGAATCAACTCCAAAGAAGAGGTCAGAGGAATTGGTACCTATACGTTGAAAATGTGTGGTGGCTGAGCTCTATATCTATATGATGTACTATGATGTACTATTGATTAGGTTAGGATTTATTTTTTTCTTTCATGAACATGGTGTAGATTTGTATTTGGCCAAGACAAAATATGGCACTAGTTATTTTTTATAGTGAATGTTGTTTAAAATCACAATAATAATAATATTAGTTTTCCATTATTTACGTCAACTTATAATTATGAGAATGGTGTAAATTTATGGTAAGCTAGGCTTGGCCATATTGGTCAACAAAGAATGAATCGTTTAGCTAAAGAAGGTCAGCTTGGAACAATAGATAAAGTAGAATTATCTACTTCTGAATCGTGCTTAGCCAGAAAAACTGCAAGAAATTCATTTGGAAAAGGCACAAAAGTTGATACTCCATTGCAATTAATTCATTCCAATATATGTAGTCCAATGAATATAAGGGCAAGACATGAAGCTATTTACTTTATCACTTTTATTGATGATTTTACTCGATTTGGTTATGTGTGTATTTGATTTTTCATAAATTTAAAGCTTTGAGTTACTTCATTAAGTTTATGAACTTAGTTGAGAATCAATTGAATAAAAAAATTAAAGCTCTAAGAACCGATCAAGGTAGATAATATTTTTCTGATGAGTTCAAACAACTGTGTGATGAATAAAGAATTCAAAGACAATTAACTACTCCTTCCACTCCACAACAAAATGGTGTTACGGAATCACAAAATAGAACTTTGTTAGAAATGATTAGGTCAATGATAGTGCAAGAAAAATTATCTATCATCTATAGGGGTGATGTGTTGCTCACTACTGTATTTTACTTAATCATGTCTCTTCAAAATTAGCTACAACTATGTCATATGAATTATGGACTAAACGAAAGCTTGATTTGAGCATTTTAAAGCCTTGGGGTTGTGCTGCTTTTATTCATAACCCTTCTTTTCAATATGAAAAAATAGGTCCAAGGAGAAACAAGTGTATCTTTATAGGATACTCTGAACAATCTAAGGGTTATGTGTTCATAGGCGAACAAGATAGTGGCATTGTAACTGAAACTGAGTCATGTGATGTTGTATTCATAGAGAATAATTTTACTAAGCAGGGTGAGATAGGTCAAGACTTATCTCTGTATGAAACTATGGATCAGATCACTTTCGCTATTGATATTTTAATGAATTTGAGTGGAAATCATATTGATGATAATGGATCAGTTTTTATTCTCATAAGTCCTAGTGATATTATTAGTCCGAGTGGGAGTAACTTATGAATTGATAAATCAATTTGTCAATCTCAACCTCGGTGAACAAGTCACCCTCAAATTCTCCGTCTTCAATTTTAGATCAAAGAAAAAATATTTATAGTTACTCCGGACGATGAAGAGACAAGAAATATAAATGGGGATTTTTTATTTACCACTAAAGAAAAATGGTTAAAAACAATGAAGGAGAATATGGGGTCAATGAAATCTAACCAAGTGTAGGAATTGGTTGATCTACCTGTAGGCAGAAAAGCTATAGAAAATAAGTGGATTCTCAAAATCAAGCGTAAGGCAGATGATAGTATCGAAAAATTTAAAGCTCACCTAGTAGCTAAAGGGTGCATACAACAGGAAGGAATTGATTATAAAGAAACATTTTCACCTATTTAATGCTTTACTTCAATAAAATTAATTTTGTCTATAATAGCTATGTTGGATCTAGAATTATATCAGATGGATGTGAAAACTACATTTCTCAATGAAGAATAGAAGAAAAAAATTTATATGAAACAACCTGCAGGTTTCGTTAAAAAGAACAAAAAAATAAAGTATGTCGACTTCGAAGATCGATTTATGGCCATAAACAATCTTCTAGGCGGCGGTACTTACATTTTCATAATGCGATAATATCATATGATTCGTTATGATTCATGAAGATCATTGTGTACGGATCAAAATATTCAAAGGTAAGTTTGTGATTTTATCATTGTATGTAGATGACATATTATAGCTGCCAGTGACATCGAATATGTAAAAGAAATAAAAGAGTGGTTATCATCTACTTTTGAGATGAAATATATGGGTGAAGCGTCATATATTCTTGGAGTTAAGATTTCAAGAGATCATTTGAACAAATTGTTGTCTCTTTTGCAAGAACCTTACACTAAGAAAGTTCTTGAATGCTTTAATATGCAGGATTGCAAATCGATTGACACTTCAGTTTTTAAAAATGAAGCTTTAAACCAAAAGATGTGCCCTCAGACTCTACAAGAAAAAGAACAAATGAGAATGGTTCCTTATGTCAATACAGTCAAAATCTGATGTATGCTATGATGTGTACTAGACCTGATATCTGTTATGTCATTCGGTTTGTTAGTAGACATCAATCCGATCCAGGACCACAATATTGAAAAACAGTTAAAAGAATATTGAGGTGTCTTAAAGGCACAGTTGATTATTTCTTATGTTATCAGAGAAATAATCTGCAACTCAAAGGATGTTGACTAGGGAGGATATTTAAATGAGAGAAAGTCCACCTTTGGATATGCATTCTTGCTTAACAATGGCTTCATTTTATGGAGTAGAAAGAAGCAGTCATGTATAACTTTATCTACGATGAAAGCTAAATTTGTAGCATTGTACAAGATGTTATTTGTCTTAAATTTTTTTGATCCACTTGGGTGTATATAATAATGTTGTTGAACATGTCACAATCAATTGTGATAATCAGGCTGCAATAACTTACACAAAGAATCTAAAATATCTTGGAAAGACGAAACATATTGACATAAAGTATAATTTTATGAAAGACATGGTTATACAAAAGAAAATGAACGTGAAATACATATCTACGCATCAAATGATAGCAAATCCTTTAACAAAAATAGCATAAGATGTTTATGAAAAAACATATAAAGTTATTGAATTTGCATAGATGTTGATTTACTTAGTTTTATTTTTTCAATCATGTTTATGTAATTTCACATTATTGAGGTTAATATTGATTAATGCTTAATTTTTCGTCTTGTTAGTTCATATACACATATAATTTTTTCTTTATGTGGTGTACATAAATTTTTTAGGATGAAAAGTGTGTCAAACAAACATAAAGATTGGCTTATTCACACAGACAATCGCCTCTAATGTCTAAGTGACAAATAGTAGATATGAAGTAGTTATAAATTTATTATTATCAAAAGTGATGATTAAAGAGAGCTGAAAATTTATAATTAGAATGTCATTTGTTAGATTGTGTTTAATCATATGTGATTAAAAGATGAGTTAATCTGTTTCTAATGTCAGATGTGAGTTCTGAAAAATAAAATGATAGAAAAGAATTGTAAATTCAAATTAGACATGAGTAATCTAAATCATCATCTGCACAATATTAACTTTATAAAAGCCATATGCTCCGTGGGAAAGGAGTCAATACTATGATACATGTTTCATACCATGAATGTATGCTAGAAAGTGATCCATAAGGGCGGTACAAGTTTAGTCTTTTCTTGCTATCGTGTGAAGCCCTGAAAATTATAAGTAATTTTTACATTGTACCTTCATGACTTTAATCAATTTTTTGAAATTTAAATTGGTGTTTGCTATCTTAGTATGTTGCCAAAAGATCATGATTGATTCGCTCTAGCAGGACATTTCTAGAAAAATATACCATGTTGAGATTAAGTGATTCTTGAGATGAGGAAGATCATTGAATATTATCACATTAATTGTGTTCATTGACGTCCTTTATGTTTGTCTGTGAGAAAAGTACATAATGATGAACTCAAAATTAACAAAAAAGAGATGATGAGAAATATGAATGTGATATATGATCTAGGGTACTGCATACCATAATCTACTCTAAATTTCATTGATCGAGATATTGTACATTCCTAACAAATGTATAGCAACAAAGCTCTCGAAGTAGCACTAGTTACACGGTCTAGTCGGTGAGTATGAATATTACAGAATAGGAATAAGAATTGATGACCCACTATGTGTGAGTGATAGATGAAGGAAAGTGCATTGGTTCACCCATGTAGGTCAACCCAGATCCATATTAAAAGATAAATAATATATTATTATTATTATTATTTATATTAATAATTGATAGGAAGAAAATACATATTGTTGAAAAAGACTATCTGAAGAGTTATGTTTCTACTGAAGAATTATGTCTCTTCGAAAGAGTTATGTCTCTATTGAAGAGTTGTGCTTCTTCTCAATAGTTATGTCTCTATTGAAGAGTTATGTCTCTTTAGATAAGATAACAGGTCAAAAGCAAGAAAAAAAAATACTTTTTTTGTTTTTCCTCTTTCTCTCTCTTTGCAAAACTCTCTTTTTTTTTGGGTGAAGAATTCCAGCAAGAAGATTCCTGTAAAGATTAAAGCAATCTCCATCAACGTTTGAAATAATCTTTTGTATCGGGTACGATTTTAGACTATGAATCAATATGGTGTAGTTTGTTTACGTATGTGATTATACTTTCTGACTAGTAAAACGAATTCAATGATCCTGCAAATTGTGTGTTTGATAAGATTCAACAGTTATGACAAGAGGCTAACCAATCACTAGATAGACAATATATTATCTTATATACAATCTATCAATTCAAACCGAATAAGTCTTTGATGAGAAAATGTCACTTTGGTGAGAAAATGCATTAGCTCCAACAATGGCCTTATGTGGCTGCAGCTTAAGCCCACTGTGCTCTACCTGCATAGCATTTATGTATACATATAACAAATAAAAAAAGTACAAGTAAAATATGTGTTGAAGAAATATATATATATATATATACCATGTTGCTGGTGGTGAATATATACTTTGTATTAATCCCCTATAGAAATCACCTAGTACTTTCACTCCACGATATTTTATGGCAATTACAATCTATATATTTCATCAGTACAGGAAAAAATTA
Organism: Capsicum baccatum var. pendulum; assembly: GCA_030864225.1. Taxonomy (NCBI): domain Eukaryota; kingdom Viridiplantae; phylum Streptophyta; class Magnoliopsida; order Solanales; family Solanaceae; genus Capsicum; species Capsicum baccatum. The sequence continues at coordinate 75,977,467 of CM061557.1, read as the reverse complement.
CTACATGATTACCAGATAAATTATAACTACTAAATAGAAATGATATTAAAAGATACAAAATGTTTCTTCCTCACCTCTTCAAAAGAAGCATTTCCAGCTCTTTCACCAATGCCATTGATAGTTACATCTACTAGTCTTATCCCTAACAAGAAACTTCAGAACTTAAAGTTGGTGCGTTCCATTATATTTCATTGGTTCCAATTTATGAGAACGTATTTGTTTGGATGTGAACTGCATGAATTTTTTATTTATATTTTTTTAAAAATTTGTGATCTAAAATAAGTTATAGAAATTTTTGTGATTATAAGTCATATCATAATAGGGTAAAATGGGGAGTTAGAAATGACATACTTTCTCCATTTCAATTTGTTTGGCTTGCTTTTTTTTTAGTTCATTTAATAAAAAATGTCTTTTTTTTCTTGAGAACACGTTAATTCTAACTTTCCACGTGATATATTTAACACCATAGGATTAAAGAATGTTTTGGTTCGTTCTAGAGTAATTTTCTTTAATATAATATTATAATATTTAAAATTTTGCTTTATCTTTCTAAATTCTAATTCCGCATCAAGTCAAAATGAGACAATAGTAAAACATGGAAGTAATTGCTACTTTCTTCATATAACAATACTTGTCCACTATACTAATAATAAATGTCCGCTAATATTTGTCAAGTTTGAAAAACCAATGGATAATTAATTCATTTTTTCGTGTTTTACTTTTAGTATTAAGATTATTCATTATCCTATTTATTTTTTAAAACAATAAATTAATTTCAAAGGGTGATATGAGAAAATTATCTCTATTATTTATTATTTTTTAATTTTTATGTCAAGTCAATAATAAATAAATATTATTGAATGGAGAAAAGTAAATTAAAAAAATGATATTTTTATGAGATTGACTAAATCGAAAGAGTGTCACTTACCGCAATGGTGTTGGCAGTAGCTAGGCCAAGATCATTATGACAATGTGTTGCTAGTAGAACATCTTCAATTCCTGGAGTATTGGCTTTTATGTCAGCAATTAATGGTGCATATTCACTAGGCAAATTGCAACCAAGTGTATCAGGGATTCCAATGACTGTCGCACTAGCTTTGATAACTTCTCCAAGGATATCATAAAGGAACTCCTTATCAGATCTGACTAATAAAGATATTGTATTATATATTGAGTTAATTATCAAATATCAATATATATCATTTGGTCATTTAGTTTATCAAAAATAATCAACGTATGCACTTTTTTTCTTTTTTCTTTTTTCTTTTTAAAAGATGTATACCATATCATCACAGGGGTGCCATGGTGTATGCTTTTTGTAGATGATGTAGTTTTGATTGATAATACGTGAGGGAGTGTGAATGACAAATTAGAGGTGTGGAGACAAACTCTTGAGTCTAAAGGGTTCAGGTTGAGCAGAAGCAAGACAGAGTATATGGAATGCAAGTTTAATGACGTGAGGCTGGAGGATGAGGTGGTAGTGAAGTTGGAATCACAGGAGGTATGTAAGAGGGATAGTTTCAAGTATCTCGGGTCCGTGATTCAGGATGACGGTGAGATTGACGAGGATGTCGCGCACCGTATTGGGGCGGGATGGATGAAGTGGAAGCTCGCGTCGGGGGTGTTGTGTGATAAGAAAGTGTCACCCAAGCTTAAAGGCAAATTCTACAGGGTGGTAGTCCGTCCGGCCATGTTGTATGGAGCGGAGTGTTGGCCAGTTAAGAACTCCCACATCCAAAAAATGAAGGTGGCAGAAATGCGGATGTTGCGTTGGATGTGTGGGCTGACTAGAGGGGATAGAGTTCGGAATGAGACTATCAGGGAGAAGGTTGGTGTGACTCCAGTGGAGTATAAGATGCGGGAAGTCCGATTGAGATGGTTCGGACACATGATGAGGAGGGGCATGAATACCCCGGTTCGTAGGTGTGAGAGGCTAGCTTTGGATGGTTTTAGGCAGGGTAGGGGTAGGCCGAAGAAGTACTGGGGTGAGGTGATTAGGCGGGACATGGAGCAGTTACATCGCTAGTGTAGGGAATTACTTGGTGGGGGTATTATTCTTGTTATGTTACCTTGTTCCATGTTTTATTACGAATATGTTTGCTTTTCTCTGTTTTATTACTTAGGGGTGTCGTATTTATGTTATGACACCTTGTTCTATGCTTGAGCCGGGGGTCTATCGAAAACAACCTTTCTACTTCTTTAGAGGTAGAGGTATGGACTGCGTACATCTTACCCCCCAGACCCCATTATGTGGGAATACACTGAATTTATTGTTATTGTATACCATATCATCACAGTCAAACATATAATACATAATATATATGCATTTTAGCATAAAGTAATATTAAAAAAATTAGATAATATAGAAAACTTCAGCCCATAATTACCATACATTGTTTACACACACATATATAATTATATATATAGCTCTACATTATTTACGTACCTTGTTTCCTAGATGGCCCAATATTAATCTGTAATTTTTTATATATATTTACATATTAGACTCGTTTTACGAGACAAATACGTAAAAAGGGGATCGACTCATCTTCATTTCTAGATTTGAATGCATCCCCTAACCATAGCTAAGTACCTTCATTTAGTTAATTAAATCAAAGAGTATTGATTTTAAGGCATGACATGTGTCATCCACCGAGGAAAGAATCTGGGAAAATAGAGACACAAAAAAAAAGAAAAAAGAATTGAATCTGTAAAAAGGTGATTCTGCAAATCATTTTTGTGAAAACATGAATATTTCTCTATTTCAATCAATGTAGCATATCGATATTGGACTTTACAAGGAAGACAAAAGACATTTGAAATTTAAGATCTTAGATATATTATGAAACTTTGGAATTATAAAAAATATGCAACTAATGGAGAAATAAAAAATTTAAAATAAATTTATTTTATAGATAGATAGATAATGTTCTTATTAGGAAACAAACCTACTAAGAAATAACAACACATATATTACAAAAAAAAAAAAAGATATATAGACAGAGAGAGTGTGCATGTGTTCAATTTCACCTAGGGGTGGACATATTTTGGTTTAGATCGAAAAAATTGAAAAATCAAATCAAAATTTAATTTCGATTTTGGTTTTTCGATTCTGATTCGGTTTATAATTTTAAAATTTCGATTTTTCAGTTCGGTTTTCGATTTTTTAAAAAAATCAGTTAAACTGAAAAAACAAAATTTTATAAATAAATAATATATATATATATATATATATATATATATATATATATATAATATTTAGTAATTCACATTCACAATTAACATTTAACATTTAACAGCAAATTCGTATACGCCGCAACCATTGCCCATTGTCAACCCTAAATCCCTATTCTGATATTCCCTACGCCGTTTCTCACGTACACCAGCGACGATGAGTCACGACTCACGAGTGTTTCTCCATTCCATCGAAGGCAAGGCGGTGTTCCTTCGTTGATCGTTTTCACTTCTACTGTTTGTGGGTTTGTGAGTTGTGGCTATTCACCGGCGAGAAATAGATGAGTTTTGTGTCGTTTTGTAGACTATTTATGCAAGGTTATATCATATGTAATGATTAATGACGTTATGTATTATGTTAAGCTTATGATTATTTCATTTCGTTTCTTCCATGTTGAGTTATTTATAGTTATTTTATATTTGGGAGTGAAAAATAGGTTTGAAAAAAATATTTTTTCTAAAAACAACCATTAATTTTAAATGCTCAATTATGAAAAAGAGAGGCTAACTACTTTAATATTTCAAACCGAAATAAAAATCTGAAATATTGAATGGTCCCAACAAGTTATGTCATAAAGTACAAAAAGAGAAATATTCAACAGTTTACATAAAGAAAAAAGTACTTGTTAACCAATTTTAGGATATATCAGGAGGGGAATAGTATTATTAAGGAAGGTCTGCGGTTGGAGTCTGTATAGCCCTATAAAATACTCCTATAAAATATGATTAATTTGTGAAACTACCTAAGAGTCTTTCATATAGAGATGGTTTAGCGTTACCAATTTGTTGTGCCACCAACTTGACAAGATCAAAATCAGCCTGAGAGACAGCTGGGAAACCAGCCTCAATAACATCAACACCAAGCTTAGCTAGCTGAATTGCAATGTCCAATTTTTGTTTAACACTCATGGCAGGACCAGGGGCCTGCTCTCCGCCACGAAGCGTCGGGTCGAAAATCGCAACGTAGTTAGGGTCACACAATAATTTGTCATGTTTGAAGTCTGAGCAACGGATAGCATATGGAGAATGAGAATTTCTTGTGAATATTGGAGGCGTGAAGAAGAGTTTTCTTAGAATTTAATGGAATGTAAGTATTGTTTAAGAAATAAGTTGTAGATTTTGCACAAAGAGAAGTCATTTTGTTTTTTTAATAACAAAAAGCTAAGAAGAAGATCGAGTGGACGTAACGGTATGTGTGCTTCTTGTGGGGTTTTATGTCGAAAAGGGCTAAAATAGTAACCCTCCTCCCCTTTTTCTCAATTTATTTGTCTATTCCTTTAATTTTGTGATCTTTAATATGTTACGTGAAAAGTATAATCGAAAGTTATCAAAAATGGAAAAAAAAAAATTGGAACTAAAGAACTAAAAAAAGTAAAATAAATAAATTGAAATTAGAAAAAATAAGTACGTAGAATAGAGTATTGCAATTGTAATTCATTAGTCAAGCGAGCCGTTTTTTCATATATTGAGAAATATAAATATCTTCAAGCAGAGATGGAGTACTAGAGGATGTACTTCTCAAATTGATATTGCTTCCGCTTCAATTTATGTGATATTCTTTTAATCTATTTTATATATAGTAAAAAAAGTTCATATTTAAAAATAATTTAATTTAAACTTTTGGTTTACTCTTAAAATGTGTGTTTGATATAAACAAGTGATTTTCTCACCTAGCTAGTGCGTATTTGGTAAAAGAGTGGAAAATATATTTTTGTATGTTTGATTGCCAAGGAGTAACAATCTAACAAAAAGTAATTTTCAAAACCCTCAACCTTACCCCCACCCCCAATACAAAATATGCATTTTACTACTATATACTTATGATAAATGCACTTTTTAAATTTATGAAATATATAATTTTTCCAACAATCTTAAAAGCAAATAGTTGTATTATGAAGATCTCAGGAATACTATAGAAAAGGGAGAAATTAAGGATTTCGAAATTATTAAATATTCAAGAAATTACAATAAAACTATAAATTCACAAAATTGATGCGTTTGGTCATACGAATACTGAACATTAATGTTCTTTATTCATGAATAGAGTAAATTAACTAAATTGGTTATGTATAATGTATAAGCCTAATTTAAAACTAATAATTGTTAAGACGAATAAATTAGTGGTCTTAAATCGTTATATCACATAAATCTACTCGTAATTGATTGTCACAAGACTCGAACACACAGAACCTTTTTGTTTTGAGATGGTAGTTATTGTGAGGTATAAGTTATAATAATTTCGGGATAAAAATTCAGGATTATTTTATCTTACGTTTGATTGGAGGTACTAGTTAATCTCGAAATTATTTATCTCACCATTTATATTATAATAATGGGATAAGTTATTTGTACTAGTTAATCTCGAAATTATTTATCCCATCATTTTATCATAATAATGAGATAAGTTATTTCATATATATGGTGAGGTAACTTATTCCAGAATAATTAATCATGAGACAATTAATTCCAAAATAACTGGTTCCAACTGTGTTATTCCCAAATTCAATGAGCATTAAACCAAATTACATATGAATCCTTCTAAGGCTTACTTAATAATTGAATGTGACAAACAATTTTACTATTCTTTTTCGCTTCAATTAATTTACATCCGTATAAGAAAAATATTTGACTAATAGAATTTTGCTTTCAATATATATAGTTATTAATCCTATGAGAGGTGAGCTTTATTCGAAATCAAATACCCCTTTATAGCTAATCAATTAAACCCAACTCGTTGAAAATTTTACTGCTCATTTAATAAGAGTAACATGTAATACTCCATCCATTCATTTTCACCTGTCATATTTCGCTTTTCGAGAATCAAATTATATAAATTTTAACCAATATTTTAATATGTATTTTTTCATCATATTAATATAAGAAAGATTGCAACTTACAGCATTTTTCGTAAAATTTCAAACGCCTAAATATTAAATTAATCTATTCTAATTTAGTTTTGAAGTTTAGTCAAATTGATTTGATAAAGTAAAATGTAACTCGTAAAAATGAACGAAAAAAATAATATTCTCACAAACTCTAATTAAATCAAAACATAACAAATGATATCGAGAACACTTTATCATACAACATTGTGCACTACAAATTTGAGCATATTCTTTTGTGGCCAGATTATATTTTTGTACAACTATGGGATCCCTTGGCACTAGTAAGTTTTAGAGTATAACAGAATTCCTATCAGTAGTATTCATGTATGATTCGCCTGGGGTTTATCGGAAACAGCCTTTCTACCTCTTTAGAGGTAGAGGTATGGACTACGTACATCTTACCCCCCAGACCCCACTAGGTGGGAATACACTGGGTTTGTTGTTGTTGTATTCATGTATGATTCAAGTTGATTTTGGTTCGGTCCCCCCTTCATTTGGGTAAAACTTTCACAACGTGTTCTATTTGGGCATAATCATTTAACTTGTACCTATTTTTTGAATATTATTTAATTTCTACCCAGTATTAATAAACTTCAAATTAAAGATTGAAGCTACTGCGTCTTCCTCTTCTTGCAAAATGAATTTTTTAGCTATGTTCTGGTTTTTGACAAATTGATGATTGAGATTTATTCTTTATGATATATGAAATTGATATTTTAGATTTGAGTTTATTTAATATAATGCAGATTTAAGTGTTTGATCGTGAAAATTCAAAGAAAAAATCATGAGTTCTAACCACACCAAATTTTGAAGTTAGGCCTTATTGATATAATTTAACCTTTGATAGTGGGATGATAGCCTAGAAAGACACAAGGGGTGGACCGAGGTTGAAGTTTATGTTGAGTGTGTGGACGCAATCAGGGATAAACCAGACACCCAAACGGGCGGAGATGGATGTAGTCGGGTGGATGATTGTAGAGACGGGCATATGGAGTGGAGTTGGAGAGAGTGTGAGTGGGCATGCGATTTATGAGGTAGTTGGCAGTAGCAAGGGCATCAACCCAAAAGGAAACAGGTAAGGTGGAATCATGGAGGAGCGCAACAACCGTTTCTATTAGGTGACGGTGTTTGCGCTCAGCAACGCCATTTTGTTCAGGGGTATATGGACATGAAGTGTGATGAAGAGCCCCTAGACTTTGAAGAAAAACACCAAATGCATTGTTGACAAATTCTTTGCCATTGTCACTTCGAAAAATTTTGATTTTGGCATTAAATTGATTTTGAACCATTCGGTCAAAGTTGACAAAAACAGTATAAGCTTCGGATTTAAATTTTAGAGGATAAAGCCAAGTGAATTTACTGTAATCATCAACAAAACAGATATAATAACGAAAACCTTGAACAGAAGGAACCGAGGTTGGACCCCAAACATCAGAATGAATTAATTGAAATGGCGCAGTGGCCTTGTGTTCAGACAGTGAAAAAGGTAAAGGACAAGATTTAGACACTGAACAGGACTCGCAATGTAATTTCTCTGAAAAATTAAAACCTAAGGAAGATAAAATGGATTTGGTGATGGCGGATGATGGGTGCCCAAGCCGGCGATGCCAGGTGGACGAGAGAATGGCTTGACTCACAACAGACGGAGACCTGGATGGAAGAGTGTATAGCCCATGCTCACAGCGGCCCGTGTACCGCACCCGGTTCGCGGTATTGTCCACTATCTGGAAATTGGTGTCATTAAAAATGAGGGTGCAGTTATTTTCTTTAGTAAAGCGATAAACAGATAAAAGATTGGATGTGAGGGAAGGGACGTGGTGAAGGGTTGAGAGATGAAATTTACCATTTGGGGTATAGACATACCCAGAGCCGGTGTTTGTGATGGGAAGGGATTGACCATTGCCTACTGTAATAGTTTCTGAGCCATGATACGGATGAGGAGCTTGAAGTTGTGAATAATCCGACGTCACATGGGTGTTAGCACCTGTGTCTAGATACCAATCGCCAGATTGAGCGTTTGTGGACGCATACATCGCCCTTGATCCGCCGGACTGGCGATTTACATTCTGCGAGTCATCATAACGATACCAGCAATTAGCCGCAGAATGGCCCCGTTTAGCACAAATTTGGCACGTCGGAAGATCTCGTGTGGGCCCCCGCTGGTTTCCTCGTCCCTGTCCGCGGCCTGACTGGAAGCCGTCCCTCGGTGGAGGCCCGCCTCTGCCTTGCTGCCCGGCGTTCCGACGGTCACCGCCGCCGCTGCCTCGCCCTTGGGTACGGCGATCGTCACCGCGACCCCTGGCCGAGCCCCCGCTGCCAGCCGAGTAAAGAGCCGTGACGCCAGGGGTGGAACTGGCTTCTCCGAGCAGTAATTTGTGTTCCATGTCTAGATTCAATTCTTCTGCATTAAGCCATCCAGACAGTTGATTCAGAGTGATTTCGACAGGTGAGAGGCGAATATGCTGTTTGAGAGAGGAATAGCCAGACGGAAGACCACGTATCACGGCATTCACCACGTCTCGTTCAGGAATAATCTCGTTCACAACATCTAGGTCAGACAGAATAGAGGCCACATCATCAAGGTATTGAGTCATCGTCTTTGTTCCTTTTCGAAGAGTATGCAATCTGTCACGCAACTGAAAAATATGAGCCGTGGACACAAAGTTGAACCTTGTGGCTAGTGCGTCCCAAAGTGAAGCCGATGTGAGAAAACCCCGGGCGTGTTTGTGCACAGAGGGGCTAATAACGGCGAGAAGACAGGCTCGGATCTGAGTGTCTACGATCATCCACGGAAGGTAGTCGGGATTTGGGAGCATGACGCCGTCCTCCTCGGCTGTCTCGGGCGGCGGCTTCTCCGCACCGTCAATCCATCCGAGCAGCAAGTTGGCTGCGAGGGCGGTGCGGACGTTAAGTGCCCAGGCCGGGTAGTTGTTGTCAGATAATTTTTCGGGGATGAGATTGTGGAGATTCCTGAGCAGTAATTTTACTCCAGACGATAAATTTGACAGAGGATCAACAACCTTGTCCATGGCGCCGACCTACGGCGGAGGAGGGAGCGGCGTGGTGTAGACGGTGGCGGCGGCGCACACACGTCGGAAAAGAGGAGAGATTAGGGTTTGGGCGGAAGAAGAAACCCTAACTTTGATACCATGATATAATTTAATAATAATTGATCTTATTGATATTGAAGGGGTTACAGCTGTATATATAGAGAACTGAAAAATAACTAATTACAGAATAACCCAGATGTATTTAATAATTATATATGTAGTCTATTACTTATTAATGCCACAATTTCGGTAAAAAATTATTTGAAATTTGGCACTGTCAACTCCACAATTTTAGTAAAAATGTCTGAAGATTGCCCTGACAAGCCACACCAAATTTTAGTCAGAAATATCTGATATTTGATCTTGTCAAGTCCACAACTTCAGTCAAATTGCTCTTGGCAAGTAATACAAAACTTCAGGCAAAATTTTCAATGTTTGGCCTTCATAAGGTCACATTTGGGATAAAAATGTATGAAGTTGCCAAACTTTAGATGCGAATTTTTACAACTTCAGTAGTGTATTGAAGTTGTTTTTGAAACGTGTAAACTTGAAAGAAAAAATTAACTTTTGAAACAAATTAAATGACGACCACATAAATAGATATTTGTGCACTTCAACCTTCATTAGGCCACAAAAATTATCAAGTACGAATAACTAACCCAGCCATTAATATTTATAACTATTAGCACTATGTAATAGATGCTACTTGGAAACAATAGAGCGCCTATTTCTCCATTAAAGAGTTGCCAAAAATGATGTTCCAAGTATTTGTAGTGTTATATAGGTGATGCCTCATGCCTCAGAATGTGAGATTTATTACAAAGTTGGCAACAACAGGTTACTCCCAAAGAAAATAAGCAGATACGAAGGACTATTCATGGTGCATATTCGGTAATATGGCTAGAGAGGAACAAGACTTGGCTTGAAGGACAAAGATCTCTTAAATTTGGTGTCAAAAATAGGCGTTCGCAAAATTTGCTCGTCTGGTGTAGAAGTAGTTCAATAGGTAGTTTGAACCAATTAATGATATCCTGGATTTGTTAGGAAGGAAAGTCTAGTTGTTTGGTTGGAAATGTAATTATGCTGGGATAAGTTATACTGAAATTAGTTATGTTGAGATTATTTTTTATTGAGTGTTTGGTTTGTTGTTTTCAAATTAATATGCATGATATAATTTATAAGAATAAAGTATTTGATTATCAAAATACCCGTATCTTATTTAACTTCTTTTTTGTTTATATATATTTGTTTTCAAGTTTTAAATATTTATTCTTAAAAATAAAAGTTTCATCTTATTTAGCTTAATTTTTGTGTGTGTGCATTTTCATGTTTATATAGTGTGTATTTTAAAAATAAAACTTTTATCTTATTTATCTTTAATTTTTTTGCATGTGCCTTCCCATAATTATACCGTGTGCGTTTTAAAAAAAAATCTTACAACATCTTATTTAATTTGAATTAAAAACTTCTAACTTAAGTTTTTAAAGTAAAAAAAGATTTGTTGTTTATATCTCTTCATTTAAACACATATTACTCATAAAATATAAAATATTAAAATTCATTTTAATTGATATATACAATATCAATTTTCAAGTTATTAAAAAACTATTTAATTTAAAATATGTAATTGAACAATAAAGTCGATTGTGAAACGATAATGTGTATTAAAATTAGGCAACGCCTTTGTAGTTGTTAAAATATTTTATAGATTACTAGTGAATGGTAATTATTATTATAAAATCTACTTACTTTAGTTAATCTTTTCATTGTGTAGTAAGAACTTTTTGTGTTATCAATTCACTTGGAAGGAAAAAGGTGATGTTGAATTCCATTTTTTTATGCTTAAAAAATTATAGTACCTACATTTTGTTGGATATATGAAAAATTATAGTACCTAGTTTTGATCCTTATTATGTATGAATCTAACATATTTTATTTTTTAATTTGTTACTTTTGCATTTTGATCCTTTATATAAGAAAATAGCGTATAAGTTTATAAAATTCACAAGCAATGGGATGAAATAAAATGCAATGTTTAATTAATATGAGGTTAGTTTTTCTTAGTCATATATTTCCTTCGTTCCAAAATAAGATATTTTAGTCTTTTTAATTTGTCATAAATAACATGTTTTAGATAATCAAGTACATATCAATAATCTTTTTTCAATTTCAAAAGCAATAATTAAAGATGATGAGAAAGATTGGAGAAATGTGTTTGTAATGAATTTGGGGTATTTTTGTTATTTTATAACTTATCCGGGATAAATTAAGGTAGAATAACTTATACCACCAAATATGTGGTATAACTTATCCTGGGACTATTATTAATTTTGGGATGAGTTATCACAAGTATTATCAAACCAAACGATGTATTAAAAAGTTTATCTCAAAATTATTATTTTATTTCAGAATAACTTATTTTAATACCTCACACCAAACGGCCCCTATTAGTATATTATTGGTATCCCTCCACCTGTCATACTTTTTACACTAACCCTTTTTTCTTGTCATTTGTTATTTCAGCGGGCTTCGATGTGTACTATTATCTATTGATGCATGTGCTTTGTATCTTGCTAGTTTGCTACCTTATTTCCTTTTGAATCGAGGGCTATCAGAAACAATTTCACTATTTCTATAAAGATAAAGTTAGAGATGACAATGGTGCGGGTGTTTTCTAAATCCACAAATTCTAAAACCATATCGTACCCGCATAAATCCACCCCACATTCATACCCGCACATAACCGCACCTCCCCATGTTTTAATTTTTTCCTTTTTTTTTTGAAAAAATCATAACCCCATTGAAAATCATAATATTTTTAAATCTACAATTAAGAAATAATAACTAATTTCTATCGTATCACTTTTCACTAAAAATTATCAAAAAGTATAACGTGTACAAGTAATGATCAAATAGCATATTTTTATTAAATGAATAGAGATTTTAAAAAAGCTACTATAAAATTATTTATTTGTAGTGTCATACATGTCATTTTAAGTATCATCAATTTTAAGTATAAAGAATACATATAATTTTAGGTATATTCACGAGAACAATACTAATTTTTAGTTTTTTTTTAATTTAAACCCACATATACCCGCAACCCGCACCATTTAAAAAAAAATTACTTTAACCCACCCCGCACCCACACCGCATAACTTAAAACCCACACCGCCCCACATAACTTAAAATCCGCATCGCACCACACCCGCACCGCTCCATTGTCATCCCTAAATAAGGGCAAAGTCAACATACATCATAATCATCCCGAGACTCGGCTTTCAAGATTACACTAAACAAGTTATTGTCACTATTGTTAATTCGGAGGGCATAGGCTGAGGCACTCATCATTCGATCCTGTCCGAATCCTCTTTTAATATCTTTGGACTCAAATATTGTTCATCTCATCCCCCTCCATGAGGTGGATGACTTTCAGAGATAAGTATATCTCTGGAGTAGCAACAACACTTTTCAAAAGAACTTAAACAAAGATTAAAAATGGCAGTGGCTAAGAATATTATCACTGAATCAAATAGGTTCTTCTAGAGTTTCCATTGCATCTAATATAATACAAGCCCATCCTTGATACATTTCCAGCTAAGATTACTACATAACTTTTCCTTCTTCAGTATACATTTCTGTTAAAGAACCCGAGACAGAACGCAGGCTATCCTTATATTATAGCCCGCAAATTAGATCTGGCTACTAGTATCTATCAGAAGAACAAAGCCTTAGAGGTTTGAACCACATAAAATCAAGTGGACCTTGCCAAGAGAACCATTGAATACCTGCATCTCCGTGTTGAAAAGGCATCCTTTCGGCTGGCTTTTTCAAACAATGTTATTGTCAATCCAAGACCTTACTATGGACACTAGTGACGTTAATCCCACGTTGTTATCTAGAACTTATGTGAGGTCTTAATGGGAGCCCAAATATCAGCACCATTGCTGCTCGCCACTCCAACAGTATATGAAACCGGCACAAGACATAAGCCTTGGCTTCTCAAATTGTAAGGCTGTGATTCCTTCAAATAAAAACATTAACAGTTCGAAAGTGTTTGAGAAGTTTTGCTGATAAAAGTTGAATTCCAAGTTCAATTGATATGAACAAAATTGACATCAATAACTGATCACAGAGTTCTATCATGTAGCAAATTAAGGTCTCATAGAGCATTCTAGTGTAGCAATGAAGGCTTTAACTTTTTAGATATTTCTTCTCTTCAGGGCTGATGTGGTTATAAGGAATAAGCAATTTCAGAAATGGTGCTAATGGGAATCTAACCTGTGTCTTAGGCGTTGGCATACTTCCGAGGTATGGTGCACTCAACACCTGAAAGAACCAGGAAAAACAAAATGAGGTCACATTCATAGCAGAGGTTAAAATGAGCCTGATGCATGTTCTTTAGCAATCAGTCCAAGGCGTAATGAATAGCAGTCACACAAGTATTATGTTTATGTTATTAAAGTAACTCAAGTAAGTTCCAGTTTCCATGAATTAATCATGCGTCCAATGAAAATGTGGCACTCCAAGAACCTCTCGTAATGAAAATACATAAAATCATTCTTTTCACATTTCATAAATGGTTTCCGGTACATTGTTTCTTAAGATATAATCAGGTTCATCGTAGATCTGTAACATACGAAGCCATAACCACCAAGACTTCTCTAACCAAAGATTAGTAAAAGGACACTGTGGTGTGCTAAAGCTCCTAGTATGCACAGGTCCAAGGAAGGCCCGAACCACAAGGATTTACTGTACACAGCCTTAGCAAGAGGCAGTTTCCACGACTTGAACCCGGACGCTCTAGGTCACATAGCAACAACTTTACCGGTTACTCCAAGACTCCCCATCTAATCAAAGTGTGTAAAAGGTAAATCATCCTTGTATAATTTATAACAAAGTATCTTTATATATTGAACCAAGTCAACGACAAGTTGAAACAAAACTTGCAAAGTAAAGAACACAAAGCTGCACAAGTAAAGAGGATGTCACACACTCTATAACAGACATATAAACAATGCACAATATAAGCAGCAATCTCAAAGATATTGTAAAAAAACTACATTTCTAACCAAAGAGTATTACCAAAATTTAAGCAGAAAAATCAATTCGCTTTGATAAGGTACAAATTTTCTGTTTAACCTCTCAAATAGTAACAGAATTTTTAAAAACTAATCATCATTAAGAGACCACCTGAAAAGTTAATAGGGATCAACGCACTTTAGCATCAACCAGAATACAATACTTTTTTAGACGGGGTTTTTTTTTTTTTTGAGAAGGCAGAATGCAATATTCACATGTGAATAAATCTGAACTCTTAAAGTTAAAGCTCTACAATCAGAAAAAGATGCAGCCAGAGAATATTACAGAATATGGAAATTTGATCTTCCAATCAGTTGAATTGGTAGAACATTCAGAGGCATAAAATTCAGTACCGGGGGCACTTAGAAAAATAGTATATGGTGAAATCCTAAAAAGATAATTAAATATAATAATAAAGAACCTAACTATAAACCAAGACAGAGAAACAGGGCAAGCTATGATGAATAGCAGCCTAAATTATTAGGAGGATGCATACACATTAGATCAAACAGGCACTGCGGTAATAGTGTGAGATTTTCTTGAACAATCTTTATCAGTAATACTGATTTTCTTTAACCATTTAAAATTCCTTATATTATTAACAGCGTTGAGAAGGTAATCAGATCAACCTCCAGCAACTGGAAACTGCTCTTGAATCAATCAATTCGAAACACCAACAACTTGAGCATAAAAGAAAAATAAAGACGACACTTCCTTCCCTTACATTCTCAAAAAGATTTAAACAAGACTTTGCATCTCCATTATCTTCTAAAGAGGAACACAAATTACACACATTAGTAGTAAGCACTCCGGAAATCTAACTTCAAGCTTAATTTTTCCAACATATACCAACAGCTTTGTACAATAAAATTTGCAGTACAAATGAGTGTAATTCTATGTAACAAACTGTATTCAAAGGCGAGATCATCATAACTATGGGAAAAACGATCACAGAAACTGAGATTTGCAGTACTGATACAGAGATACTTCTGGAACAAAAACCCAAGTGTGGAAAATGAAATGATAGAGCTAATGTTGAAATCACAGTTGTACAATAGAAGACGCAAACTCATCCAAGGAGTTGACCAAACATATGTTATTTGGCAAGAAATGATAACTTAGCAATTACAACAGGGATCTACGTACAAAAAGAAGAAACTAAACAGTTGGTAAGCTCTGTCTGGGTTTGTAAATATTCTACTTTGGTGAAATAAAATTGTTTATTTACCCAAAGAGAAAAGGAAGAAGAAATTATCTCCCCTCTCCCTCCCTCGAGACACTTTATTTAGAAGATATTCATATTGGAGCCCAAACTGCATTGTCTTTAATCGGTCGTACAGTAATATAGTTCCTATAGATGAAGAAAAGAAAAAGGTTGGCAAAAAGCCAAAAACACACCTTCACTTGTTCATGGAGGAATTTTATGTATCCCATTGCTTCGAGGAGAACAGAAGCCGTATCTGTCTGCAATTACAAAGGAAATCAGGATCTTATCCAAACAGTGAAAAATTCTAAGGTTAATAAGAACTAAGTGAGCTTATTCAATTTCAGCTTCTCTAGGCATACATAATTTCATGTGCAGGAAATAAAATCTCAAAGATATTCCGTCATGTGGCAAACTCAAAGACCATGTCCTAAAACTTATGAACCTTGCTAAACCTTCTCTTTAAAATAATAGTTGAAATTCATTGCTCAATTCCTGCAGATGTACCTTGCCATATGGTGACACCAGCTGCTGGAGAGCTACTATTCGTTCACCAAACTTCTCCTTCTTCTCCTATTTAAAAAAGAAAAGAAAAAGACAAACGAGAAAAATCTCCATATCAAGAACTCAAAGATAAGGGTTGCAACACATTGCAAAAACAAAAGAAGGATGCACCAGTTTATTAATCAAATTTCTCCAAATACACAAATTTTGTAACTTGGAGCAGCCAAACAAATGTGTCCAAACCCTCTAATAATTCGGACACTTCAAGTAGGACAACATAAATGAACTATTTCAGTACTTTTTAGAGTTTTCTTTAGTCAGTTTAGTCTTCGCCTTAAGACTGAAAGTCAAACAAGATGTTATATCTTTAACTCAATGAAATATATCACACACAGAACAGTTTCAGTGTTCAGCAAAGAATCTTATGTTCACCATTAAGTACATCACTGCTAGCCTATGTAGAAAGTATACTTAAATCCACAAGCTACAAACGACATAAGATAATAAGTTCATGAAAAAACATATGCATGTCCAATAAACGTGCACTAACAATAACAGCATTGCAGCAAAAATGGAGGAGAAACCTTGGAGGAAATGGGCATATCGGCCTTTAGTCTTTTTGGTGTAAGAGTTGTGAGGCCGGTGCTATGCTCTAGGGAAATTGGGCTTCTTTTGTGTTGCATCATCGTTCCTACTATTGCTTCAATACGCTGGAAATTAATAGCAATCCTATATAAAAGAAAAGAAAATGGATATTAGGGCATTAATAGACAGGGAAATGCTTCAAAAGTCGCCCTGCTATCTCAAAATATTGACATGCACTGTTCCTAAATAAGAGGAAAAGAAAATGGTATAGGAAACTAATAGGCAGACGTGTGTTTCAGAAGTCACCTAGTTTTCTCAACACACTGAAAGACATTGTCAATAAAGTTGCACCAGATGGCTGAAAAAAAGTTGAATGAGCACGCTCTGGCATAATGAAGCCTTTTTCAGTATGGAGAGTAACTGAGGCAAAACATGCTATAACACTATATTTGTGATCTATACAGTCTCTAAAAGTAAAGTGTTTGCAAATATGACAAGCTTCCATTTCAGATCATTGACCACCAAGATTCTTTAGTGGCTGAACACGAAACATACCATCGTCACTTATAAGTTAAGAAAAATTTGGAGGTACATCAAGAATTAAGAATGCAACACTACCAGATTATTATCACCTATAGCAGATCATTAACTGTTAGAGCTCTCAATTATTTTTTCAAGTGATCCCGAAGGTGGAAAGCAATTCAAGAATTCCCTTCCCATTCAAGTCATTGACTTAGCAACCTTTATGATATAAAATACACACCACAAAACCATATTCTCAACATCTATCTTTTCTTATTTCCTCTGGTATCCTTTAGGAGTACATTGTTAGAGGACTTCATTAAGTGTATATGCAGCCAATCCAGTCAAAATTTTGGAGCAACACTTCGAAAAGGAACCACACCTGTTCAGCATACAAAATTTCTAAATGCACCAATTTTTGATATAAATGGCTTTGATTGTTCAGGGAACTGTCATGGAACAAAAGCACATAAATTTCAAAGAGAACACAAGTAAATCCGCTTGCTTCATCCCTCAAAAAAACTTATGCAAATCCAAAATTTATAATTATATTGCTGTAAGACATGTAATTCTAAATCCATTAACTGTTCTAGTTCAAGATATCTAACATATGTCTAGAGCAGTACAGAAATTACAGAAATTTGATATCCCACAAGCATAATCACAATTAAATGATAGGCGCCAAGATTACAAATGTGTTGCAACAACAGCAATAATATAGAGAATAGCATAAATGTAAACCTTACCCCTGCCTTTGTAGGTTAGAGAGATTGTTTCCAACAAATTCAGCTCAAAAGAGGTGTTTTCGAAGCAAGAGTGGTAGTAAAATATGACAGCAAAATAGCAAGAGGCAACGCAAAAGAAAACTTTTGAATACGTTCGCAGTTGTTAAACTTAAACCATCACCTTCTTATATTATATACATAACCTAAACTATGTTAGAATAAATAATACATACGTTGTTCTTATTTTATAAAACAAACCAAGAATGTAACAAGAAATGAATTAAAAAAATGCAATCATCAATAACAGAATCTATGCCTACATAATTACGCTTATAATTTTTAATGCAATATCATTCCTTGAACCTTGGCTCCACATTCGCAACTACCAATAATAAGCTCAATTATTCTGAGTAACCTCAACGACGATGACGACAACAACAACATACCCAATGTAGTACTACAAAGTATGGTCTGGGGAGGACAGAGTGTACGCAAACCTTACCTCTACCTCAGAGGTGACTTAGAGAGGACCTCGGATCAAGACAAAAATAATTTAAAAAATACCTAAAAAGTACAAAAGAATAAAACACTAGTTGGACAACTTCAACAGATTATCATTATTAATACATCAATCAATGGCTTTTTTTAATGTATGAATAAACTTTATATAGTGTGAATAGGGGTTAGAAACAACTTAATTCAAAGAAACCAACTTTAGTGGGGCCAACATCAAAAATTACTAGTATAATACTACTATCATTCATTAAGCATGAAAGCAGCCATTTGCGTACACAGATCTTTTTTCCACAATTTCAGCCTTATCTCTTGCTAATTAAGCGCATTCAAACGATACAAACAACTTATAAAACGTCAAAAAATCATCTCAACACTTCAAATAAATTGATTAAACAGAACCAGTCAAATTGAAAAAATAAAATAAATTATTGTAAAACCAAAGAAAATCATCAACTTCATAACTTACAAGAAGAAAAATCTAAAATCATTTATGGCTTTCAGCTTCGTTTTATATAAAGGTGTTTTACGGGAAATTTAATTTTTTTTAAAAAGACTTTTAACTTGATTAATTTTTTTTAATCCGA
Organism: Capsicum baccatum var. pendulum; assembly: GCA_030864225.1. NCBI lineage: Eukaryota > Viridiplantae > Streptophyta > Magnoliopsida > Solanales > Solanaceae > Capsicum > Capsicum baccatum. The sequence goes on along the minus strand of CM061557.1, from coordinate 75,958,576 downwards.
TTTAACATGATTATTAGTACATGTCATTTCTTAAAGTTCGACATAGAAATTTTCAAATTAAAGTGTTTTCAATATAGAATCTAAAGTGGTCAATGAGCAAATGGAAAATCACAACGTCTCAAGTAAATTTTCGACTTACCTGATACCTATATTATATACCCAGTAAAATTAATAAAAGAGTGCACTACCTACACGACAACAGTTCTTAAAAAAAAATTAATATAGCACCAAAGTGGTCAATAAACAGATTAAACATCAAGAGGTCTCGTATTAGATTTTTAGCGGTAAAAATTATTATTTGTTTAAGTGAATAAAATTACCCATATTATGCCATGTAAAATTACTCAAAAGTACGTGCAACCTAGTCAGCAACGGTTCATCAAAAGGAAAAAAGTTTAATTACTACAAGGTAAAAAAGGTGATATAAAACAGAAACAAAAACAAATACCTTGATTTCGAACTCTACATGAAAACAACCACCTGAACACAATTCAAAATACTCAAAATCCACCTCCAGAAAGGAAAAAACAGAATTTTCCCGCAAAATGATTTCGCCGAAAAACGAAAGAACGGCTCTGTACACTAAAAATTCCCCTATGTGCAGGGTCAAAAGAAAAAGGTTCGACCACAAGAGAAGATATTGATGATTGAGAGAAAAAATAGTTAGAAAATGAAAGGACAAAGAGAGGAAGTGAAAAGAAGTGTGGAAGGTGGGAAGGGTTTTTGAAACTCATTTTATAGTATGTGATTTTTGCAGTGTCATTTTTCAAAGAAATAAAAAAACAGAAAGAAAAATAAGATTTATTTATTTGACAGCTAATATCCAACCATATAAAGGGGAAAAAGGCGGAAGGGAGTAGTTAAATTAAAATCTACATGATGTCATTTCTGTTTTTTTCTTTTATATAAATAATATAAATGAAAATGACTTGTGATGTGAAAAGCATATTTACTGTTACTTCAGTATTTTTGAACTGTTATTTACTTCTTTCCTGAAAACTCTATACTTTCTCCGTTTAAAACAGAATGAATTATTTTTATTTTTAATTCATTTTAAAAAGAATAATTTTTTTTTTATAATATTTTAATTTTAACTTTTCATATGATATGTTTAGGACCACAATATTAAAGAATATTTTGATACATTTGACATAACTTTAATTTAAGGCTACAAGATTAAAAAAAAATTATTTTCTTAAACTTTATATTTTATGTCAAATCAAAGAAGATCATTCTATCTATTCCTAGTTATCTGATTGACTTGCTCACCTTCTCTAATAAACTATTCAATTCTAGAGAATTAAAAATAATATTATTAGTTCATTTCTAATTAAGTTTTATTTTTTTTTAAGTTGATGTTGATTATTATATTTAAACTGAATGACATATTAGAAAGATAATAATCAAAATATTTTTAAAAATCCAAATATGCACTTATTCAAAAACAAAATCACAACTCAGAAAAAGTAACAATGGGAGTAGTTTTTTGTTTAATCCTTTGGATTACGAAATATTATTATTATGAGTACAGAATTTTATTACTTTCCCCAACTCATTTAGCAGGCATTTAGATATTAAAAATAAAAATATATTTATTTTATTTGAAAATTTTGAAATTAAAATTGAAGTTGTGTTTGACCACAAATTTGAAGTTAATATTTAGATTCAAGTATTTTTCTAAAAGAAAATTTAAAAAAATTAAACATACAATATAATTCAAATGGGGTTATTTTATGAAAATAAAAAAGTTTAAATTTGTTTAAAAAAAAAAAGTAAAGGCAAAATGACCTTCTGGACCCATATACTATGTCAATTTTATAAGTTGGACACGTCTACTTGTATATTTGCCATTTGAACCCTTGAACCATTCAAAAGGAAATATTTTGCACCCTTTGACCGTTGACCTTGCCTATGTGGCAAGGTCATGCTGACTAGGACAAGGAAAGTGTACCCACTCGTCTTGGGGTGCGAATGGGGGTCATTTTTTTGCCAATTTAACATTAGAATAAATAAAATATATATATATATATATATATATATATAAAAAAATTTAAAAAAAAAAGGATTATTTATTTTCTCCATGCTTTTAAATTTGAAAATATTTTTAAAAATTTTGAAAAAAATTAAAAATATTTTTAAAATTTTATAAAAAAATTAAAAATATTTTTATAATTTAAAAAAGAAAAGGATCATTTTTTTCCTCCATCTTTTTAAATTTAAAAATATTTTTAAAATAATTTAAAAATATTTTTAAAATAATTTAAAAATATTTTTAAAATAATTTCAAAATAATTTAAAAATATTTTTAAAAATCAAAAAATTATTTTAAAAATATTTTAAAAAATTTTAAAAAATATATTTTTCCCTCCCCAGCCCACCCCAGCCCGTCCCCACCCCCACACCCCCAACCCCTTCTTTTATTCCTCCATCCTTTTTAATTTAAAAATATTTTTAAAAATGTAAAAATAATAAATTTTAAAAAAAATTCCCACCCCACCCCACCCAGCCTTCCCCACCCCCACCTCAGCCCATCCCCACCCCACCCAGCCCACCCACCCCTCTCCCCTAGCCCTCTACCCCAGCCCGTCCCCAGCCAACCCAGCCCCACGTAACCCCTCCCCCTTCCCCAGTCCCCCACCCTACCCAGCCCGTCCCCATCCCATCTCATCCCCACCCCACCCACAGCCCCCATACCTCTCCCATCCCTATCCCCATCCCCACCTCACCCCAGCCCCTTCCAGCCCCCACACCCCCACCCAAACACACTTCCAGCCCCCTCCCTCTCGCACACACGTTCACTTTTTTTTTAATTTTAATTTTTCCTCTCAATTCAATTCCTTTCATTTTTTAATTAAAATTTAAATTTGAAATCTTTTTATTTTTGGGGGGGATTAAAATTTAAATTGAAAGTGAGTGATAGTGAATATTGAAAAAAAATAGTGAATTTCGCTTAAAAAAATTAAACTTTGTGAATTTGTTAAAAATATTCAAATTTAAAAATTAAAAATTTATTATGTTTGTATGTATGAATTTATAGTTAAAAATTTAAATTAGTTGGAGAATAATTTTAATTATTTGGAATGGATTTGATGTTTAATTTGTGAGCAAAAATAAAAACATGATTATTCAAATTTTTTTACAATTTATAAATTTTTATTATTTAATTAAATTAATTTTAATATTTAATTTGTTATGTAGCATTTTAAAAATAACTCAGAATTTAATGTAATATTTTTTTTATTTTTTAAATGATGTGGCAGATGTGTCAGCCGTGTCAGACGTGGCAGCTGATGTGGAGGAGAGTGTGCTACACTCACCAAAAAAGGGTTTAAAATATTGCTTTTTAGTGGGTTCAGGGGTCTAGATGACAAACATGTAAGTAGAAGTGTCCAACTTACAAAACCGATATAGTACAGGGGTCCAGAAGGTCATTTTGCCAAAAGTAAACACTGAAACCAAATAAAGTGAAAACACCTCTTGAAGTGTTTTTCAAGATTTCAAATACAACTTCAATTTATATTTGGTATTGTTATGGCAAACAAGAATTCTGGATTAAAATAATTAATATTTATGGTCAAATCGATCCTTCAAGTGAAGGTAAGTCAATAACTTTGTTTTTACTAAAACTTTGATTTGTTAAAAAAAGTATTTTGAATTATTAGTTATGTTAATTTATAATATTTTCCATGTTATTTGCAAGTATATGAATTTAATTTTAAGATATTTAAAGAATTTATACTTAATTACAATACCAAAACCCTCTAGTGATACGTATTACGTATTAGGGAAGCTAGTTACATCAGGGAAGCAGTTGGAGAGGTACAAGGAGTGTCGAAGAGTAACTATATGGACCATTGAAGAGATTGATGGTGGAATAAAGAAGTCTTAACACAAAATAGAAGCAAAGAAGGTTGTTTATGCAAAGTTGTTGGAATGCAAGAACGAGGAGGAAGGCTTACGAAGGCGAAAGAAAGGAAGGTTCGAGACTCAAATCAAGTAAAGTGAATCAAAGATGTGGAAGACAAGGTGTTGGCGAAAAAGGCCCTCATTAAGGGAACATGGCATTGCCTTACTTCTACATACTTTTGGATAATACGGGGGATAGTAATATTGTGCAGGGTGATTTGGAGTACTCTGAAAAACAACAAAATTTTGGACATTATATGTGCATTAAGGTTGAGGAGATTAAGCGCACTATTAATAGGATGAGTAGAGGAAGAGCGATCGGATCAAATGAGATTCTGGTGCAGTTTTGGAAGAGCACATGCAAGGATGACATGGAGTGGTTGACTGATATCCAAAATTGTAATAATTACACAGATTATCAAGTTGTTAAGCCACACTATGAAAGTTTGAGAAAAGATGTTGAAGATAAGGGTGAGAAAGAAAGTATCTATTTTCAAAAATCAGTTCGGATTCATATTGGAACGATTAACTATCAAAGTCATATATTTCATGAGGAGGTTGGTGGAGAAATATAGAGAAAGGAAAAACAACTTTGTCACGACCCCAAAACATGAGGGTCATGATGGCACTTGTCGCGACGTACCTTGACAAGTAAGTCTATCACCCAAACTGATACAAAAAAAAAAGAAAAAACAAAAATATTCCAAGGTAAGACTTCTAGAATGAAGGCTAACCATACAAGTAATCATAACAATGTGGAAAAGACAACCAAAATATTGATCATGCCTCAAACTAGGTGTCAATAGTGTAAGAACTACTAATACAAGTTGAGAGTCAAATACATAAAAAAATAACCACAAAGGAATAATGCATGTCTCTGAATACTAATAAAGACATAACTATTATAGAAAGATAGAGGTGAACTTCGGATGCATTAATGTCCAATTGCTACCTTGGAAGCTCCAACAATCACCCGAGTCAAGCAAGTTGAGGCGCACTCGAGCTAGGACCTACACCGAAAGGGTGCAGTAGGCATGAATACAGTCCACAAATACTCAGTAGGTATCATAGGCTGACCGAGCAAAGTAAAAAATAAAGCATACAAAATACACACTAAGGATACGTTACCTACAATCAGAAAATATTCCACAATAGTAGCCCACACCGGTTGCACTAACAGTTCTAATATATCACATATATTACAACAACACACCAAGATATAGAATAAAAGTATATATTATGTCACATGTAAATAGAACAAGAGAGAACATGTAGATACAAGATCATCAAATACAAGTCAATATAGAAATACAACACAAAATTAACACAATAAAGTAAGTGCAATGTATGTGATGATGGTGATGATGCACGAGGTCGTCGCACAACCTTCGAGATCGTCACATAATTCTCGTATAAACCTACAGAGCTAAAGCTTCCCGATGTAGGACCCATGGGGGGTTCGTCAACTCGTATACAATCCACATATCTCATAACTTATTTTCGGCACATCCCTCGAAAAGAGTTTTATAAGGTGTTACAATATCTCCTCATCGGCACATTCCTTGGGGAGAATTTTAAAAAGGTGTTGCCAGTGTTACTCAAGTGTTGCCACGATGGTACCAATATTTCATGAATGAGTATGATATAAGTATGTAATGCGTACAACCAATCACAATGAGTATTTCCACAACAAACTACATGATATATTTCCATAAACAACCACAATTATACATTTCCACAACTATGTGAGTCAATATTCACTTATTATTTCTATTTCATCCATGAATTTCCACATGTCTCATATACCAATAAGTATGAATATATCACAATACATCAATGGTACCATTTAGGTATTTCAACAACACAATACAGTTATTCACATGTATTCAGAGCTATCAACATCATATAAGACTCCCATAGTCACACACATCACATAATATCTCAATTTCGACAATTACATCACATATGGACCCCACACGGGCACAACACATATATAGTTATTTTTTATGATTAGTTCACATTCTTAACATGCATTTTGTACTATCATTTACTAACCAACCCAGTCTGAAAGAGTTAAGCCATAATCTACCTCAAATGTCGAAACTGATCAGCTATACTTCGAACCCACGACCTTAATTTTCACGAATAATCCCAAACTCCACTAAAAATACCAAATATGAAATCTACGCGTCAAAATAAAATCAACAATACCCATATTGACTACTTTTGGTTCGAGCTCAAAATGAAAACTCAAAACGGATTTTCGAAAAAGAAGGGCAAAATTAAAATTTTACTTCAAAAATATGTTCCCTATATTTTAGGAATGAGAAAATGGTCAAATACCCCCCCCCCCCCTCATCCTTTACCCCAAATCTCAACTACACACTTATACTTTGAAAAGGTCCTATGACCTCCCTAAACTATTTTAAAATAAAACTTATTACCCCTCCAACGTTGACATGGTAAGAGAGTATGTTTCACTCTCTTTAAAGAGAGTGAGAACAAAAATATTTTATTAAAAATTTATTTTTAATATTTCTTTAAATAAATATATATAGTTTTAATTATTTTTTTTTCTTCTTCTTCTTCATTTCTTCTTCTCCAATTCTTCTTCTTCTTCAATGGTATTCAAGAATGACAATTAATTTTTTTTCTTCTTTTTTTTTCTTCAATGGCATCCAAGAACTCATCAATGACATTTCTCTTTATTCTTCTTTTTCTTCAATGGCATCCAAGAACTCTAATTACGTGAGAATATTGAATCAATTCAGATTGAAAAATAAAGTCACCGAAATTTTGAATTTTTCGGTGTCATCACTGTCGCGATGCCATTTTGTGAAAATCGAATATTTTTTGAAAATTAATTGTTTATTTGATTTTGATAAGATTACATATCATGTGAATTCCATATGATTCATCATGCCATTGAAGAAGAAGAAGAATAGAAGAAGAAGAAGAAGAAGAAGAAGAAGAAGAAGAAGAAGAAGAAGATGATGATGATGATGATGATGATGTGGCATGACGTGGGATTAATTTTTTATAGTAAAAAAAATGATATATGACGTGGAATTATGTGGCATGACACGTGGCAGCGCGTGTAGACCACAAATCAAAATAAAATCTGGGTATGAATTTTTAGAGGGGTATATAC